>JAOEGL010000001.1:35656222-36952055 GCA_034509955.1 Urosaurus nigricauda
TACTGCTATGTATCCCTCCTGTACCATTCTAGGGTTTGTAGTTTAATGAGGCCTAAGATCTCTCTGCGTGAGAACTCTAAATACTGCAAATCCCAGGATCCCTCATGAGGCAACTGTAGCAATAGAGGTGGCATACTAACACTATAGCAGTGTATTGGGGTATTATGCTACACAACTTTTGCACAGTGTGTGTGCATGTGTAATAAAGCATTTTCTGTTTTGAAGACAGAAAGTGCTGTTTTTTGGTATCCATGGGTGGTTCTGGAACCAAACCCTAGTGGATACCAAGAGGCCACTGTACTAGTATCATTGTCAACTTTCTCATCTGCCTCTCTTTTTCCACAATTTCTCACATTTATCAAAGCCCTTTATGGTATGGTATCCCCTCCAACAGCATATTGAGGAAGTCAGGAACACACAGTCCTCTGCCTCCCTCTACATTCCTAATTTTATTTTGCTGATGAGAAGGTCTTCAAACAAGTTGTAATCATAATATTCAACTGAATGTAGACTGGGACATTAAAAAAAAGTTTGGATTTCTAACTGCATTCCTCTGAAGGTTGTCACAGCTCCTTTGCAGCCCTTTTCTGTCAACATGGAAAAGGTGGCCATAAAAGTTATGGCGAAGAAGCATTCCTCCTTAACACTCTCTACATGTTTCTTAGGAAAAGAAATGCACCTGAATAGTATTGGTAAATGTCCTTCCACCCTGAGTCCTTCTATATGCTTAGAAACAATAATGCTTGGGTATGATTCTAGTTCGATGGAATGGGAAATCACACCTAAATCATCTGGATAAAGGTCTAATTTGGTCTCACCTGGTTCAATCAGACCTCATCTGGAATACTGTGTTTAGCTCTGGATACTGCAGTTCAAGAAGGATATTGACAAACTGGAACCTATCCACAGAAGGACCCCAAAGATGACCAAAGAACTGGAAACCAAGCATTATAAGAAATTACTTCAGGAACTGGGTATGTTTAGCTTCCAGAAGACTAAGACGTGGCAAGGTAGCCATCTTTAAATATCTGAAGGGATATCATGTGCAAGACAGAGTGTGCTTGTTGTCTGCTGCTCCAGATATTAGAACATGAATGAATATATTCAGATTTTAAGAAAAGAGATTCCACATAGAGAGTGCTGGTGGAAAAAAGAGTAAACCTATCATATCAAACTTTTAGCAGAGGCTTACGGTAATTATGATAGATGGGAAGGTGGAAACCTGAAAGAAGGAACTGATGGGTGTTAATGGGGGTGTTTCTTGTGGGTGGAGGATAGAAGGAAATAATAAGTAGTTGAATACTTTCTAGTGCAAGTTTTCATAATGCCTCGCACATTCAAAAAGTACAGATGGTAGAAAAGGTGAGACAACATTCACACATTGACAGCCACTTTTCCCTCCTCATCTGCCTGATATTCATAGAATTGGATCTAGACTTCATTATGTGTAGAGAGAGGTGAGAGCTACTACATGTATACTAGACCCTTGCCCTTCCTGGCTAATTAAACAGGCCAGAGCAGGGCTGGCTAAGTTATTAATGCCTCCTTACAACAGGGCAGGGTCCCAATATGCCTGAAGGAGATTTTGCTAAGACCTCTTCTGGAAAAAAAAGTATTGTTTTTAATTTGCTATTTGCCACCTTTAGTCTCTATATTGAGAGGAAGGTGGGACTGATGATGATGATGCTTAGAAGACCAATGAAAGTTATTTTAGCTGTACTCATTATGTTAAATGTCCTGTTGAATTAGATGGATATGCCTAAGAATGTTTAAACCTTGTTTCAGCCCTGGGACTGGGATCCTATTGTTAGTTAAGCCAGTGGAACACTGGTAGCATTGTGCTAGTGAAAACAGAAAGAGCAAGAGGCAAAAGGCTGTAGGCACTGTCATAGGGCTTCTTTACATTAACTCTTTACTCATGTCCAGACCTGATTCATGCGTTCTCAGACTTTATTCAGCGTTTCCACCCAATGTCCTGCATTTAAAAAAAAAAATTCTGATTTTTTCCAGAAAACAGAGCATAATATGATGGGTGGTGTCATGTGGCTGCCAGATCTCCATGCTGAGTCACTCTATGGATATGAGTTGCTCTGATCAGAATAAGGCTAGGACATTGTTCTGACCTCAGAGCAACTTGTACCCAATGCATCAGCAGCATTGCATAGATCACAGCCACCCATTGTTTCCTGCAGGAAAGAGGGGATGAATTGTGGGGAATGGGGGAAATGCAGGGGCCAGAATACTCCAGGGCTAGCACAGGGTATTCTGACAAGTGTAGACAAGCCCATAGAAATAAGGTGTTTTGGAAATAGGCTGTTTGGAGTTAGCAGATTTTATCTTCCTTCACTCAGGAAAGTTGAGTGACCTGGAAAATGGGCACCCTCTGCATAATGTATCAATAGGATGTTGACTGCTACACAAAGGCTGCTCTCCGTTTTATTCCTATGTGATGACAAAAATAACCTCTCTGGCTGTCTTTTGTGACAATTTTGGTACTTGACAAGAACCACATATGTAAAATGGAATTATTATAATGAGTAGAAAAGTGCAATGAGAACTTGGTTTTGCTAGGCACCATAATTCTGACTTCCTTCAGATGGAAACAATTTGGGAGGATGCATTTGCACCCCTGGAGTATATACCTCCAATCCAAGAGCTGTGGTCACTTCCTTGCCACATGGTTATAGGAAAGTTTGCCTGGATACTTGCCATGTCATACATGAATGATGATTGTAATTTTAAGCAAAGGCAGAAAGAGAGAAAAGGGCATAGCAGTAATTACATTTGCTGTTGGAAAAATATGGCTCCTTCCCCCCAAACTGTCATCCCTGAAATTACAGAGAGAATATTGACCTTTTCTACTTTCCAAAAAAGTAGTAGAAGTAGGAATACTGTATACTTCATCTCCCACATGAATTATACTAGTCCGTCCTTCTCATGAATAAAATGGAAGGGAGGGGTCAGCTGACAAATAAATGCTAACTTAGCAATAAACCAATACGGCATTTTGTTTATCTTCTTATACATTTTTTTTGTGTGTTTCAATACAGTTTCCTGAGTGGTATGTAGACTACATCAGCTGTGGAGAACAAACGGATTTGTCCACACCTCCCTGCCTCCTTGGAATATAAAGGAGAAAACACCAAGACTTTCCCCACTTTTCTGCTTTCATTGCTTTTGAATCAAGAAACAGTGAAAAACATATATGCAATAAACCTTTAACAACTGGTTTAGTGGAACGTGGCTCTAACATCCTTGCTTGTGGCAACACAGGAGATCACATTCAGTCAAATCAGGTTTCTTTCCTATCCATACTGAGGAGTTTATCACACAGGAGGCATCCCGTGCAAAAACAGGATTTTTTTTTTAAAAAAACCAAACACTTAGAAAACATGCAAAACATTGCTTTTCAGACACATTGAAGTTAACACAACATTAAACCAGGTAAAAAGTCAACAAAACACAATTCTTTTTACTGTTGGGATTTTCCAGAAGTAAAAAGTATAATGTTTTGCCTACTTTTTAGCTGAGTTAATGTCGTGGCAAGGCACCTTAACAATGACGTCATCTGAAAATCAATTGCACTTTTGTTTCCTTTCTATTTTCTGTCCTGTTGGGTTAACCTGGATGTTGTCTGATAATCCACTTTAGCAGGGGTTTTTTAAATGTTGATCCCTGTTTTTGCATGGGATCCCTCCCATGTGATAAACTCCTGAGTTTATTCAGTCTTACCCAATAAAAGGTGCTATAATATAGTGCTTTTCATGGAAGGAGATTATTGTATATTTGAAAACAGGAACCTCTATTGTTTCTTTAGATATATTGTTCAAATTAGAGTTTTGTTTTATAGACATACATGACTAGATAACAAGATGATTAATTGGATAATAATATTGCTGTATTTTCTAGGGTACTCAAGCAAATTTAAGTTTTATAGCAGAAATTCATCAGGTAAATCCAAATATAATTCACAACTTTTGTAGACCTATTGAATCAATAAGATTGAATTGGGTTCATTGGACTTATTTTAAATCCTATTTGTGCAATGGATTCAATGGATTGCTGCCCAACTTGAAATAAAGAGGCCAGACACATATATGGGTTGAAAATGGGCCACTTTATTTAATTATCATATATAATTGTCTTCTTGAAAACCTGTAAAACAGAAGGGGGAAAACCTGGAGTGGGAGCAGCTATGGCAGGTGGACCGCCTCCTCAGTTTCCCTGGGCAAAACACCTGAGCTCCATGGAAAAACCCCTTGACTGGGTTTTCCCCGGGCCAGCTGGCATCTGGAACGCGAACCTGAGATTCCCTCCCTCAACTCACAGGAATTGATTGAGGGTTATATCCCAAGTCAGGCCTAAGGAAGGCCTCTTTCCTTCTCCCTTTAGTCACAAGACCTAAAGAGAAACTTTAAGATACCTGACCTTCACCCCAAGTGGGTGCCATAAGTTTTCACCTGAACATTAATTCTCCCCCTCAACCACCAGTGACTACCTATTTAAGTCCCCACCTGAGCCAGCTTTCCAGCTCCCCGAACAATAGAGTTGCTCCTGATAATTAAATATGAGTAAATAAGAGAGAGACGATGTTATCAGGGTCCTATTGAGCCAATTCACTTGTGCAACAGACTAGTGCAAGTGATCTGACATTTTCAATGCACTGAGGCATCCAGGATCTCACTGTCTGAAAAGAAGCTGCATCTTCCAGAGAATGACACATAGATAATAGTAAGCAATGGTGATCCAACGTTGTTATATGAGTAGAAGCTTTATCAAGCAAGCTTTATCAACCTTGATTGGGTTACACTTCCCCTAAAGGACAAGGTTCGCAGCTAGGAAGTCCTTCTGGACTCGTCTCTACAACTGACATCTCAGGTAGAGGTGACAGCCAGAAGTGCCTGATATCAACTCCAGTTGATATGTCAGTTGTGTCCCTACCTGGACAGAAAGGACCTTGAAGCAGTAGTACATGCACTGATAATCTCTCGTTTAGACTTCTGTAATGCACTCTACATAGGGCTACCTTTGTACCAAGTTCAGAAGCTTCAATAAATCCAAAATGCAACAGCCAGGTTGCTTACAAGGGCATCTAGGGATCATACCACGCTATTCAACATTTACATGAAGCCGCTGGGAGAGGTCATCCGGAGACATGGGGCATGGTATTATCAGTACGCTGAAGACACCCAAATACATTTCTCTATGTCTGCGACTGCTGCAGTGACTGAGGATGGCATCTCTCCTCTGAATGCCTGCCTTGACTCGGTAATGGGCTGGATGAGGAAAAACAAGCTCAGATTGAATCCAGAGAAAACGGAGGTGCTCATAATAGGTTCCCCAAGTCCGGGGATGGAGATTCATCTACCAGTCCTGGACGGGGTCACACTTCCCCTAAAGGATGAGGTTCATAGTCTGGGGGTGCTCCTGGACTCGTCTCTACAATTGACATCGCAGGTGGAGGTGATTGCCAGGAGCGCCTGGTATCAGCTTTGGCTGATATGCCAGCTACGTCCCTACTTGGGCAAGGGGGACCTAGAAACAGTAGTACACGCACTGATAATCTCTCGTTTAGATTTCTGTAATGCTCTCTACATGAGGCTACTTTTGTACCAAGTTCGGAAGCTTCAAATGATTCAAAATGCAGCGGCCAGGTTGGTAACAGGGGCGTCAAGGATGGAACACATCACCCCCATCCTAAAATCTCCACACTGGCTGCCTATTTGCTTCCAAGCACAATACAAAGTGTTGGTCGTTACCTTTAAAGCCCTATATGGCTCGGGCCCAGGTTACTTGAGGGAACGCCTCTCCCAACATAATCCGCCCAGCACCCTAAGAACAAGCGATAAAAAATTATTAAATCAAGTATATACGAGATTAACATTGATATCTCGCACGACATTCTCTGCCGTGGCTCCAAGGCTATGGAATGGCCTGCCGGAAGAGATCCGTCAGATACCTACACTGGAAGCGTTCAAAAAAGCTCTGAAGACGAATCTCTTCCAGCGGGCATTTCCATCTGATTTTATTTAACGCCCCATTGAATGCCCCATGGATGTATTACCAATGTAGACACTGATTTTAATTTGATGTAATTATGATGTTGACTGAACTGCACTGTGTTTTTAATATGCTGTAATCCTGCCTCGATCTGTAGGGAGAGGCGGGAAATATAAATAAAATTTTATTATTATTATTATTTTACATTACCCCATATTAAAATCTTTACACTGGCTGCCAATCTGCTTCTGAGCACAATACAAAGTGTTGGTCATTACCTTTAAAGCCCTACATGGCTTGGGTCCAAATTACTTTAGGGAACGCCCCTCCTTACACAATCCGCCCCGCACTCTCAGAACATCAAGGAAAAACTTTTTGGATTATAATCATACAAGAATGACTATGACTGCCCAGAAGGCCTTCTCAGCGGCAGCTCCAAAGTTATAGAAGGACTTGCCGGAAGAGATCCGTCTCATCCCCACCTTAGAGGCCTTTAAGATAGATAATGTGATTGTAAGGCATGTAATGTAGTAGCATATAATAAGATGTTTTAATTTTTATATATTAATGTAGAATGTATTTTTATGATATTTATTGTATTACTGTTGTAATTGTTGACTCTGTTGGAATCCTGCCTTGATCTGTAGGGAGAAGTGGGAAATACAAATAAAATATTTACCAGCCTCTAATAGGAACTTGGATGGATAATTTTAGTCAAATGAGTTTTCATTGCCCTTTTCTGTTCTGCCTGTCAACCTCGATACACTTTATTTATTTATTTATTTATTTATATCCCACCTTATCCATAAAGCTCTTAGTATAGCATACAATAAAATCAATTGATTGGATTTAAACAATTAAAAGCCTTAAAATATATTTGAACAGGCAGAAAGCGTTAGGAACAATCTGACAAATTAAAACAAGAGATTATAAAATCAGGTAAGACAATGTTAAGACCATTTGTAACCATGGAGTTCTGTGGATTTGGATGAAAGCAATTAGGCAGCAAGTTCTTTCATAAAAAGCCATGTTTTACATGGTACTGAAATGACATCACCATTGCTACAAATCAGGCCTCTAAAGGAAGGGCAGTGCTACAACAATTCATGCCCTCTCCTGCATTGCTGGACAGTGTATCGCTCCCACTTGTGTGACACAGAGAGGACTCCACTTGCAGACTTCATTCTACTGGCAGACATATACAGGGGAAAGTGATGTACCAAACAATTTAGGGCTCTGAATATCATTATTAGTACCTTGATTATCATCACTGATACCAGGAAGCATCTGTAAACAGTTTATAATATTATCCTGAATAATATTCCTGTATAGTATTATCAGATCTGCTGTCTTTATTTTCTGAGACCATCTTCCTTTCCACCTTACTCTCAAACATAAATGCACAGGGCATATTTAAAGCAACCTAGCAGAATGATTAATAAGGACAGCACATGGAAGGCCATAAAACTGACCCATCTCCTTCATCTGTTCCCCTGGTGCAGTGATTAACCTTTGAGTTTATGAGTATTTTTGCACTTCCTTCAGATAAAGCATTTTATGAGTTCTTCCCTCCCAGGCAACTTGGATTAAACTTATCAGGTTGAGGAAGATAGTGGCCCATAATGGCTGTTCCCTCGAAAATCATATCTGCCTCCTCATTGCATTATTGGAACATTCTTTGCACAAAACAGATGGAAACATCAAGGTAAGAGACAAGACAACTTGTTAAGGTCAAATTCCACACTCCTATGCATCATTCATGCTTAATTGATTCCCAACCCCGCCTAATGACAGATTGTGGTACATTATGAGGGCTGAGAATATGAAAAGACCATTTCTTCTTTCCCATTAATCCCCATTCAGAATGGCTCCTGCCTCAGCTAAACTTTCTTGGCAGTGTGCTTGCCACATGACTGATTGATGCCGTTCACGGCACAAACAGAGCAGATGCAAGATTTATCTTTTTGCCTAGTGCTTCCCCTCTGTGACGCCATGTTTCATGTATCACCAAAGCTCTCATATCATTTTCAAAAAGAGGAGGGAAATAAGCCGTCCTGGGATGGAAAGGGCTTGACAACTTTCCAGGGATTTTGTTTCATGTTAGAAGAACACCCTATTTGTATTCCCTCCTTGGCTTCCTGCTGTCTGTTTTCATGTTCAGGCATCTCCTTACACACACCTGACAACATATCATTTTCTAAACTGGCACAGAGGAACTCAATCAACAGTCTGCCCCTTCTGACCGTGGCACCTTGGTAGAGGGAGATGAATAACTGAGTGTCAAATCCGAACCCACTTCAAAACTCTTGAACATTTAGAGAAATTGAAATAACATGGAAAGCTGTGATAAACACTTCCTGTAGAAATCTTAGCAGCTATTCTGAATTGGCATTTTCCCCCTGTTTAGTCAGGTGAAGGCAGGCTTTGTGAATGAGTGGCGTCTGAACTGGTAGGCTAAGAGACAAGAAATATAGTTCATTTCATAGGGCTGGTACAAAATATTTCGTTGACTGAGGGACAGTGATGATGGGTGGTTCCCAGTGATTGCTCCCCTGTCATTATCCCATCCATGACCCGAGTGAAAGTGATAGTGTAAATCAATTTCACATGAAAGAGGGCTAACATTAGCCTGTGAAAATCATATGATTGCAGTGAAGATTTTCACACAACATTCCAATAAACAGGTAATAACCAGCAACAAATCATTCATGAGATTTCCCCATAAATGATTTGCTAGTTATTACTTGTTTATTGCTGGGATAAGTCCTCTTCAATCATGATGCGTGTGAAAATCTTCACCACAATTGTACAATTTTCACAAGGTAATGTCCAGTTAAACTCCCACTTTTCCCCCTTGTGATAAAGTGTTATGTATTTATAATAATTATGTAATTTTTATTGTGTGTCATATATAATTTTCCCTTCTTTTTTCTGTATGTGTTGTGAAATTTATGAAATCCCTCTCACCCAAATACATCATGTTACAATGATTCCTAGGAATAGGAAGTTTCTGCAAATGATAACTGGAATAGGTTGCACAATGCCCCTGTTGAAACAGGTCTACTGGCTGCCAGTTTGTTTACAGGCAAAATTCAAAGTGCTGGTTATGACTTATAAAACCCTGTATGTCTCACATCGAGACTATTTGGCAGACCATATTTCCCTGTATGAGCTGGCCCAGGCTCTGAGATCTTCAGGAGAGGTCTTCCTCTCAGTTCCATAACCATCAAAAACATGGTTGGTGGGGATGTGAGAGATTGCCTTCTCAGTGGTTGCCACTAGACTCAGTAACTCCCTTCCCAGGGACACCAGAATGCCCCCACCTTATTGTCCTTCCTCCAACAGGCTAAGTTCTCCCTGATTAGACAGGCATTTAAACCAGAAAGTTTTCATAGAACATCCTGGGGTGCTGTATTATTTTAAAGTGTATGGTTTTAAAATGCTTTTTAAGTGTTTTTATCTTTTTAATTGTATTATGCATTTAAACAAATGATTAGTTTTAACATTTGTAATAATATGCTGTTACATGAACCCTTTTGTATTTATGCTGGCAGATATTTACATGCCATAAGAGTCAAAGAGTATATTTGCCATGGTTGGGAGTGAGGCTGGAGACTATGGACCTTATCAGACGTCGGAAATTGGAAGTATAATCTAATGGCAATCCGAACACAATCATGGGGTTTACGTTATTGCAAATTAAAGTATCTCACACAATTTTGGGCAAAAGGGAAGTCATTCTGAACAAAATCATGGGTTTTACCTTATTGTGAATTAAAGCATCTCACGCAATTTCAGGCAATGGGGGGGGGGTCATTTTTGGGTAATGGGAAGTCATTCTGAATGCATTCCGAACGCAATAGGAATTCACATGAATTAGCTAAACTAGAGAATTCACGTGAATTTGAATTGGCTCCATTAGCAATAAAGAGAAATTCCTCCCGTCTGATAAGGTCCTATGAGATGAGAGAGCAATTAAATACTGCAAATACTGACAGTGACATGAATATGATGGACACTAGGTCTTCACAAAACTGTTGCAGATAACACAAACATTCACAGTAATCTAATTACTAATCACAAATCAGACTTCTTGTAATAGTATTTCATACAAAGAGATGATCACTATAAATTTATGCAAATCTTTTTCTAAGATTTCAAAGAAAAAAATGTGTATGCATATATACAATGTATTTATTTATTCATTCATTGATTTAAAAAGTCATATGCAAAAAGAGGGAGAGAGAAAGAGATTTTGGTAGCAAAATCTTCAGTACCGTTGCCTTGGTACAGATTAGAATGCTCAAATCCTGGGCTTATGATCCACAAGAAGGAGAATTGTTAATTACCACCGATCACCATGATCACCATGATCAATTAAATTGCACTGATAAACAATATCTCTTGTTGTAGCTCTTCCTTTGCAGTGAGGTTGAGTTTCAATTGATCAATAAACATTGTCTCCTTGATCTTTCTTCCTTGGAGGTCATCCTTGGCACAGGAAAATTGGCTGAGATAGCTTTAACAACAAGTTTACCCTTCATATGAAGATACCACAGTCTGGCCCATGTCCTTAGAGATGAATGTTGCCTGAATCTGATTAAAGAATGGGCTTTCTATATTTCCAATGTAAAATTACTTACATTTCAAGAATTTCAAAGATGGGGATGTAGTTGTTGCAGCAACACACACACGATAAATGTCTGTGGGATCATAAAAACTAAGATGTTTTATTTGACATATGCTCTTGTGAATTCCAGTCCTTTGCATCTGATGAAGTGGACTGAAGTCTATGGCTGCTTCACCCATAATCAGCACATGATCTGCTGGGGATCATGGTGACCACACAGCCCTCTCTCAAATTGGGCTGCTGCTGCGGTCCCAAACAAGCCAATAGCATGAGCAGTGCCTCTGGTTAGGCACTAGAGGTCTCTGGCTGAGAACTCTAAATATCCTTCCCTAAACTGCAAATTCCAGGATTCCACACAGCCATGACAGTTAAGAGAAATCAAAATGCTATAACTGTAGAGTATGAAATGCCTGAAGATGTTGGTTCAGTATTTTTAGGGCAGTAAAGACACCATTGGCCCTAATGTTATGATGATCAAAGTATGGGAGGCCTTCCCTTACCAGTGTAACTCTAGAAGTTTGATGCTAAACTAGGCCATCCCAATGAACTGTAACACAGCATCCTTTAGTGCTACTGTTCCTTTGTAGTTTCTTTGCTCCACAGTGACTACTTTCTGGTTAGTGAGAGTACCCAGGGAAGGTGAACTGCCCTCCCACTTGTTCTTAAACCCTTCCCCTTTCATTACATATCTGTAGACCTGGGTCTTGATGGCTGGATCCCAGGTGTCAAGGTAGTGACAAAAAGAAGGACCAAACAATTTAGACTGCTAAGCGAACGACAGAAAAAGCCACCTGTTCAGTTATAGCTCTACCCTTTTAAAAATTAAGAGCAAGCTGCTCAGTGGTGGTATTGCTCAGATGTGGAAAGCAGTGAGAGTTAGGAACTTTTTGTTTGTAACTGCTACTAACACCTGCCTCATTACCCTCAGTCCTCCAAGGATTCTTTTCATGTATCCTGAAACAAAAGTGGAAAGGAAAAGAACAGATCTCTTTTTCAGTCCAACCTGCTTCTGAGAGCAGCTCCCCTGTGTGGTGTTCTAACGAGTGTTGAGATGGGTTTTTTGAACTGTTGTTTGTGGCAGGAAAAGAGTGTATTTATAGGAAGTGTAAAGCCATTTTTGGAGTGGAGCCATTTAGACATTACCTGTCACAGCTTTATCCCAAGCTGCTTTTGGTGCAAAGGAGCTGTCAGAAGTGTTCTTTCTTTTCTTTCTTTTTCTTTTTTTTAAAAAGAGAGAATAAAAGAAAAGGAACATGATTTTATTTGCCACTTCCTACTGGGAAAAATCTGTTGAAATGCCAAGACACGGTTCTGCTGGTTTCTGTACCAACAGATGGCAGACAGCAGTCTGTATGTTCTTCTCCCATTCGGCAAATTGCAGGTCACATCTGGTCTAGACTGTGTATGCCTCAGAACAGATGGAAATGTGTACTCTTTAGTAGCAGCACAAAAGGAGACAGAGGAAAGAGAGGGCAAAGGAGGGAAATGGAAAAAATATAATTAATATTGAAATATTGAATTTATATCTTTTTCCTCTGATCGTAAAATTTCAAGATTTTGCATGCAGGATACAAAGTATTGAAAGATGCCATTTCAGTTGGTGAAAAATTTTGTCTAACATCTCCTCCATCTAAAACGATTTGTTGTCTTTGTTTTCCTTATATGCCACTGCTATTTATTTCCTTTGTAGATTAGTCACAATGTGAGCAATCAGGGGCCACCTAGGGAATGGAATATTATCTGTGCTATACTAATGATGAAAAATTATTTACTATTTTATTAGTTAGTTACATTTTTCTGTCCTTTCTCTCCTCCAATGAGTTCAAGGTGGAATACATGACTATCTTCCTCTTTACATTTTCCTCACTGTGGCTCCATAAAGGAAGCAAGCTGTGAGAGGACTATTTGACCATGGTCATCCAGAAACTTCCACAGGAGTAGGAACTTGAATCTAATTTTCCTAAGATTGAGGCCAACACCACAATATCCGACTCAACTACATTATATTAAACAAACTACAGGAAAAGAGATTGCATCTCAACATTAGGAAGAGCCTCCTGACAGTAAGAGTTGTTCAACAGTGGAGCACATTTCCTTAGAGTGTGGTGGAATCCCCTTCTTTTGAGGTTTTTGAACAGAGGCTGTATGGCAATCTGTCAAGGGTGCTTTGATCTATGTCAGTCTCTGCAGTTGTCTCCTCTTTTGGGGGCTGAGTGAGCTTTCTTCCAGCTCCTTTTCTTGTTAAACTGAAGAAAAATCTGCCTGGCCAAGTGGGTGGCTATCAGGCATCAGATCCAACTTTGTGTTCCTTGCAAGACAACCTCTCAAGTGAGGGCACAACACCACCCCTGAATTCTTTAGATATCATATCCACTTATTGATGTTACCAATCTATTCCTATGCTCTCAATTTATCCAGTGAGCAGTAGTAACACTGCTTTTTGAAGTAACTGTGTTGCACAACAGGTGGACAAAACAAAACAAAACAAAACAAACAACAAAACAAACAGCTTCATTTATATACCGCTTCATACCCTTAAGGAGTGTCTAAGCGGTTTACAACTGTTAGCTATTTGCCCCCCAACAATCTGGGTACTCATTTTAGCGACCTCGGAAGGATGCAAGCCTGAGTCGAGCTTCAGCCCTTTGCTGGTCTTGAACTTACCACCTTATGGTTTTGAGTGAGTGGCTGCAGTACAGGCATTTAACCACTGTGCCACCAGGACAGCCACCATCTTGGATCCTACACAATCCTCCACTATGTGATGTTGAAGCCATTTGATGTTTAATACCTCCCTTGTAAGCTTTTATTATAACAACTACCATGTCACAACTATCTTTTCTTGCTGCCTTTGCTTGTGTTCTCTGTCTCTCTCCAGCTGTTATATTTATATAATTTGCTTTGCATTCCACTCTGCTGGAGAGAAATTTCATACCTTCTGGTATGTTTGAACAGAATGCAACTCTTTTTTCTGAACAGTGATCACTTTCTTTGAATATGAAAGGGAAGCAATGTGTAGGGAAACTATTTCTGAATTATATTAAGTGAAATGAGAGAAGAGGGGAACCATCAGTCAGAGTCTAACTATGAAAAATCATTTCCCCTTTATGCATTCAAAATTTTCAGGTTCACCAATCTATTTGTTATATTAAAATCTCCTCCTGGAATTGGGATGATAGGAGAACTGTGCATGCAAATCACTAAAGGGTAATTGGTGTCCAGATTGAGCAGTCTCTTCCCTATTTTTTTTTAAATGATTATGTTTACATGTAGCTTCTTGACCTTTTACCCCATATTATCTAAAGAAGCCTTGGTATAGTCTTACAACCCCACTTATAACATTTTATTACTATCCCTTCTAATTTTGACTTCTGCTCCACCCCTCCTGTTATAAAGGAACACACACACATACTTTAAAATTATAGAATCCATCCTACTGAGAAGATATTTTGTTATTTTTGGAAATAATAGTAAACACCCTACACCTTCTTCCCTGCATATCATAATTTTTTCTTGTCTTTTTCATAGTTCTCACAGTTCAGCAGGAAACCAGGAAAGAGCCAAAAACAGAAATTTCAAACAGGTTTCAAAGAGAGGCAGAAATTCTTTTAATAGTCAAAAATTGTGGCAAGACATAAGACAGACATTTTTACTGCCATACCTGGACACATTCCTTTTTTGATGACAGTTTCCAGAATCCTCCAGTTTGCATCTGAAAACTACAGTTCAAAAAGTGACTTGCCAAGCTCTCTACACCACAACTTCCCTATGTCCAGAGCACAGAAAAGCTTACAGTGTTATACCAGAATATTTTTTTAAAAAAATGCCCTCACCTGTATATAGCCACAAATGTGTGTACAGCAAGCATATAAGTAACACTTTCATATTTTCTTGTCATGTTGAGAGAATATGTCTCAACATATTGTACCAGCATATCATCTCATAATAATATATGTATGTATAAGCATATCAAGCATATCATCCCATTTAAAAAATTGTCAGCTATGAAAGGGTTTTTCTTTTTTTCTTTTTCTTCTTTGCATTAGAAGGCTTTTAAAATATGCACAAAAAACATGCAAATTCCCTATTTTCTATTTTTTAAAAAACTTTTTCCACCGAAGAAGAGTTTATCAGAAATACTTTTTTGCTGAAAATAGTAAAGGCAAAAATAATTCAGGAATGCAGAATAACTTTTGTGATATCACCTACTGGGAAGAAAAGTTTTTACATCCTTCATTTTTTCATGTGAAAATGAATTCAACAAAAATATTCATCCCAAGTTTTTTGCCCTTTCCATAACAGTCATTTATAAAGATGGATGTGTTTTACATCCACACTGAGTATAAACCCTGATTGGCAATCAGACAGAGGGTGACACACATTGATGAGAGTGTTAGATTAAGATCCTGTTGTTGTGCCAGCATAAGACACTAGATGCATACTTGGTGGCAGTGAGGTTCCGGCAAACAAAAACTAGAAGGCAGTTAGGGGAGAGGAATGCAGATGGCTCAGAAATGTCCATTTTATGAATGCTTGATTTTGCTGGGATTGGAGTATCCTTAGAGAGGAGTGACTTAGAAAATTGTCTGTTCCAGAGCTTCCATCACCTATTGGAAGAAAATAATTGTGGAATTTTTTTTTCGGGGGGGGGGGGATTTCAGGCTATGTGGCCATGTTCTAGAAGAGTTTCTTCTTGCTGTTTCACCAGCATCTTTGGTTGGCATTTTCAGATAAGATGCCAGCCATCTTTCTCTGAAGATGCCAGGTGCTGGTGAAACATCAGGAAGAAACTCTTCTAGAACATAACCACATAGCCCGAAAACCCCACAAAAAACTATGGATGTTGGCTATGAAAGCCTTTGACTCCAAATTATGCAATGGACCATTTTATGAATAATGTGACCAGACTATTCACAGAATGGTCCATTCAATGAGTGGTTTGTCCCAATGCAGTTTTCTGGCCTAGAAAGGACAAAATTCAAATTTGAATTCAGCCATCAAAGTCCTTTGAGTCCATCTTGTCTCTCTTGATATGTGACAGGATTACTTTGAAGATCATAAGATGCTGTCTCATACTATGGAGATTATCACAGGAGGGCTAGTAACACTATTCTAACATTATTTAGCAAGAATGATACAATGATAAAATTGCAGCACTTACTTTCACACTTTTTGGATGTAGAGAGGAATGTCAGGAGGATGGGAAGGAAGCACAGTGAGACTGTGTTTATTCACCTTTGTCTTGAAAAAAGGGCCTTCCTTTTGGTAGGTCAGAGATACTTCAAAATACTAGAGAAGTGTATAAAATCTTTCAGCTTCAGTTTCATTGCATTTCTCTCAGCCCTAGTTGCAAATTCTTCCAGTCCTCAAGTTGTGAACTTGGAGTTTTTTTCTCCATATTGAAAATTATACATATTTATATACAATTTTATTAGTGTTAATATAGTTACAGTTTTTACCAAATGTATACATTTTCTCCATTGATTAAAGATTATTTGTGCATTTTCCCAACTGTTTGTATTTTTAGCTTTTTGCTCAGCATTTGCTATATGTACAGAATACAAAATTGCCTGGGCTCCCTTATTTTGCCCTTTGGAGCAATACTTTTGACTTTTACACTGTACTGCATGTTGGAGTAAGATGGATTGAAGGAGAAGAGGCAGGTTGGGGTTTTTGTCAAGCTCTGTCATCGCAAAGAGGTAACAAGATTCCGTGTGGATTTTCCTTATAGATTTGGCGTACTACATATGCTGACATGGAGATCTTGAGTATGTATTTATTTTGAAACTGGAACAATACTTCTGCTTTTTCTAGTCTCACTGTACCAGGTAGGCAACAGCACCTTATGTATTCAAGGTTATGTGAACCTTGGATTTTAAACAAATTGAACAGAAGATATATTGTTCAACATGTTCTTTGGAGTCCCTGTGGACTAAAGGAGCTCTAATTTGTTTGCAAGTTATCAACAAGTTTGATGCAGCTAGGTAAGCCTTTTTGCTTTGTTTCGTTTTAGCATATCAAAGAGTATATAAAACTGCTAACTTCCATGTCCCAACAGTTTTAGGTACCTGATAGTTCTGAGAAACTTGATGTTCATTCCAAAAATAAAGTGAGTCCTTTTTAAGTCACGCTTCATTGTGCTCAGATTTTCTAACAGTACCACTGGCTTTTCTTTACTTTGTTTTCACTGTAAAGGGAAATGAAATAAACAAAATATGATTCAGGAATAATAAATATTAGTGAAGTGTAATACTTTATTTGTTGTATTTATGAGCCTTCAAGTCAACTTGAGCTTATAATGACTGTATACTGTACTAGTTTGCTTGGGTTTTTTGGCAAAATTTTATTCATAGAAAACTTGTCATTCAGTTCCTCTTAACTGAGAGAGTAAGAGCAAGAGCAGATGTGCAGGGAAAAGGGGTGTATCCTGCTTTTTCCACATGGTCCACTCCCAAGGTTGGCCTAATATGCACAGGCTGATCACATAGCATGGTATCAAGCCACACTGCTAGGTAATTTTTTGTTGCGTCCCCACCATACATGTGCACTGTTGCAGAACCACACCACCTACGACCCCTGATTACCTCTCAAGTCCACCCAGATGCCATTCCATCAGCCACATGATGCTCTGTCTGAACAGGGCATTGGTGCATAAGTATGTAAGTGATACACTGGCAAAACACAATCATAGAGGCGTGCATACATGCTCTCCTCACCCTCTTCACCCCTTGTCCCCCTGTTGGACTGTCTAGTTTGTGGATGTTGTAATTACATCCATTGGAGTTGTAGCACTTCACTTCTTTGCTTTGTCACAACCCCTCATTTGGGTTGGGGTATTTATATACAGGCACAAAAATGTGCACTTTCCATCTTGAGTCAGATTATCCCAGCTTATTTTTGCTTTGGTTTTTGGACCCAGAGCATGGCTTCAGTCCAGTTTCCAACATTTTTAAGGCTTGTAGCATCTAAATGCTGCCCTTTCAAAGCATCTGGAAACTGCTTTATTTTGCTGATCTGTTTCACCTCTGTGACTTGACCAATGTCCCCTGATGGGTTTTTATGGCTGTGGATCTGCACCCTGGTCTCTGAGAATTCTAATCCAATGTTTAAGACAACTGATTTTAATAAATAGACCAGGGTATTCGTATTAGTTAGAAGGTGGTCCTTCTCTAGTCTCAGGCCATTTAGGTTTCCATTTAAGAAAAAGTACAGCAAGAGTAATTATTTTAATTCTTTTTTCATATCCCCAATTATATCTGCAAGTCCTGGTTGACAATAGGAAAAAAACATTCACTAAGTTTCTTCTCAAATGTAGCAGCAAGTAATTTCAGCAATTGTATTTCCTTTGTGAGAAAGTTGTCAAAAACCGTGTAGTTGTTAAAGGCTATTTACAATTCAAGACAATTTTTTTATTTGTCTATTTACAATTCTGCACAAATTTTTCATACAGTTGTTTTGCACAGAAAACAACTTTTTTTCTGACTAGAAAATAATATTTCAACATAGAACTATTAATTCCTGAGCAGAATTTTTTTGTCTGCAATAAAGAGCTGCAATTGAGGATTTGTCTTATGTAAAATTAACACATGGTTGATTTGCATGGAAAACAGCATGTTCTGCACATGAAACAACATAGTCTACATGAAAAAACATCAATGAAGAAATATTAATTCTCGAGCATAAAATTCTATTTCCTGAACATAATACTGTTTTTAATGGAAATAACCATGTGGCAATTCTGCACAGAAAATGTGTTTATCTGCAGAAACAACACTTTCTGCACAGGAACTAATATTTTTGCATATAAATATTATTTCCTGTGCAGAAAATGTTGTTTCCCAAACAAAATATGCTGTTTCCTGCACAACACAACTAAGTCTGAATTTTGTGCTGAAAAGGTATTGAACTGTGAAAATCCTTGTCTAGGATTCTTCTTATCAGGGTTTCTCAACACTCAAAATACATGTTTGTTTGTTTTTACAATTCTGATGAAAAAATTTTCAAACATTTTTTCCTGCCCTTGAATGACAGTCTCATTTTAAGAGAACACAACACACTGTTGTAATCTAGTCTAGATGTCAGCATAGCCAGAGTTGATCAACTTCTGATGTTGGAGAGCCACCAATATTCCTGATAATAATAATAATAATAATAATAATAATAATAATAATAAACTTTTTTTGTATACCGCCCTTCCTACGATCAGGAATGAGGAGTTGTTGCCACCATTACTGTATGATGCCTCTTTATAGTGCTCAATACACTCCTGAATTGCAGAAGCCTTCCAATGTGAGATCAGAGTATTTCCTTTCCTTCTGGAAGGAAAGGGGGGAAAATGAGGAATTGTTGTTTTTCAGAATGTTGCCAATGATAATTTCCAGCAGCGAAAGTTTTGTTAGGAGTGCAAACAACTGAGAAGGAAGGTCGGGGCAATAAATTTGGCCTGAGGAGTGTGTAGAACTTCCTGGGACATGCTTCCCAACACTGTTTCAGAGGATGGATTTGAGCAGACAGATTAAATTGTCTGTGATATATTAAAAAATGTGAGAGATAGTACTGAGTGTCATAAAAAGTTTAATCAGATTGACAAAGCAGAAGCTGAATAACTAGTACATGCCCCCACAAACACACACACAGGGCCTTGCAGAGAAAGAAACAAACTTAGGGGCTAAACAGACGGGCAGCTAAATGCTGCCCCTTTTATCCCTGGATTGTTGCCACAGAAACCACATGCTGCAACCACGATTTGCTTCCTCTTGGGAGCAAAATGCTTTGAGCAGCTTCATGGAAGGGGCATCACAGGCACATTCACATGCCATGGTGACACCCCTTCTGGCCAGTGCTGTTTGGGCACTGCACATGTGTGCAGGTATGGTGCACGCCATTTGGATGGGTAAGCACCATAATGGTGCACGTGTGGTGAAAGTAGACCTGGGCACATGCAGATGCCCATCCCTACCGAGCCCTAATTTTGTCCCCAGACTGGCACAAAGCAGTATGCATGTATCCGAGCCTGGTTTTTGATCAACCTGAATGGATATTTCTCCTCCTAATATTTGTTTGCTTGTTTGTTTGTTTGGGGCACCAGAGGTTTGCTTTGAAAAGAAAACAGGACAGCATCCTAATACTGTAATTGTGTTTTTAAAATTATTTGCTCTGTGATTTGTCAGGGGAATGAATGAATGAATGAATATATATTAGCTATGACCAAATAAATTTAAATAAATAAATAAATTCAGAACTAATTCAATTTTAACCCTTCATGAAAACCTAAGCAAGGTTAGTTGGGCATCATAAATATCTGACCTCTATCTAATTTGATATGTTTGGGTACAAAAAAGACATAGAGGAAACAACAGGACCTTTGAGTCTTACTGGTAAAACAATATTTCTAACATAAGCTTTTGCAGAGCACATCACACTCCTGAGCATCTGCCCATGAAAGCTCATGCCAGCTAGTGGAGTCCTTTATGTCTTTTCATGTTAAAACAAACTATCATGGTGATCTCTTGGAATACTGCTTAGATACAGTAAATTACTGACTTAAAAGATCTCAGAATAAAGCCTGCTGGGGCTTAAAAGAAAATAAACAAACATTGCAAAATATTTAGATTTTAATTGGGCCTAAAGTTAGCACCATATTCTAGATAAAAGCTAATAAGTTTTTTTTAAAAAAAATCTAAGAAAAAAAATGCTTTCAGTACAATACCTTGTATGCCAAATGGTTAAAATAAGGATGCTTATTACAATTGAAATGAACAGACTCCTTGCCAGAGCAGTGTTGGCACATTATTACTATACATACTTGACTATAAGTCAACTTCCTCTTATACGTCCAGGGCATGTTTTTGGGGCCAACACTATGGATTTTGATATGGCTTGTGGATAAATTGAGGGTAAACTTAGCAGCATGTAACAATGGATGTAAAGGATGAAGAAAAGTAAAACAATGCTAAAGAACTTTTTTGTGCTCACTCTAAAGAGTGGATTGTGAGATAATAGAAGGGGTTGAAGCTTCTTTTAGGTGCTCTGAGAAGAGATTAAGTTCCACCTTAACCAGGGGATGGTTCTTTTTTTAAAAAAAAATAAGAGTTAAAGTATAGTACTTACATTTACCCATGGATAAGTCGACCCAGGTTTTGGGGTTTTGGTGGTGTTTTTTTGTTTTGTTTTTTTTTTTGCTTTTTTTACTTAACTTTCTAGACTTATACATGAGTATATACAGTACAATATATAGTAATTATGTGACTATCAACCAAGTTATTACTTTCTTCCAGGCACAAATGTAGGGCTTGCTCTGGCTTGACAGAATGCCATTTTAATGACTATTTACTAAGAAAAAGAATTCAAAGAAGTAACCATGTTAACCTCTTGCAGCACAAAAAAGAGGAAGAGAGGGTGAGAGAGAGAGAGAGAGAAAAGCTCATGCAAAAATAAAAAAGCAGTTAGTTTTAAAAATGCCATATTCCTTTCCCTTCTCACCCCCCTTTTTCCTTTTTATGCTGAAATAATATGTATAATCTCAGTATACATGATACTGTGTGTGTTTGGTGCATGTACATTAGTGTCTCATTAGGACATTTGCTGACATTCTGACTAGCCTTCACGTAAAACCATGTCATTCTTTCCAGCTTTCACATAAAACAGTTTTTGTATCAGCCAGACTATGAGAATTCCTTTCATACATGAAAGGATAATAGTGTTGATTGTTTAATCTTGTTTTAACTTTTGTATCTTGCAAATTTTAATGTTTTTTAAAAATGTTTAAAGCTGCTTTGAGTCCTAAATGCATGATATTGTTGTTTACTATTATTATTATTATTATTATTATTAGTCAAAAACTTAAGTCTCATTGTTAAACTATGCTGGCTGTGCTGGAGAATGACTTCAAATTGGATTATCTTGCACCACTAACAAGATAACAAGCTTTTTTTTTTTTTCAAATCCAAATTTTTTTGTTGCTTTTTTGTTTTTGTTTTTTTAAGTGGGAAACTTCATCATATTTTAGTTTCTTTGCTAAAATCCTAAATGGAATGCTTTTTTGACATGCTTATAGTTTTTCCATTATAGAAACTAAATCCAGCTCATTATGGCTACAATTATAATTCCATTTATTGACTGAAAGAGGGATGGGGAGTAGTATCCAGCTATTTTTCTGCACCTAGAGGCAGAGCAGTGAGGTCCGTCTCCTGGATCTACAGTGACTAAGAGGCTCGACAGACCAGCATTATATACTAGCATGAGGGCAGCATGGGGTGTGTGGTGTAACACATGCTGGATGCCCAACTCCACCCCCATACTGCCCCCACACCACCCACCTGATCAGATGGCAGGTGGTGTCAAGCCGCATCTTTAGCACAGCATTTATATGCACTGCACCAAAGAAGTGATGAAAAGCCACTGCCGCCATGGCTAAGGCACCCTTTCGATGGCTGAGGCACCTTCTTTTTGCACTGCAGAAAGGCCAGATTGGGGCTGCAGCATGTGGTTGCCATGACCCCAATCTAGCAAGGAAAGGGGTGGCATGGAGCTGCCCTTAGAGGTGATTTGTTGAGCCCCTAAGTAAAGATGTAAAGGCACAGAAACTTCAGTGCTCTTTCCCTAGCTGGAGAAAAGTAGCTGAAAGATAGTGCTGTTTGGTCATCTCCCCTATGTGTATTTGTGTGCATATTTGTAAACAATACAAATATGTAGATTTTACATAAGGAGGCAGTTAATAATTTCTTGTGAAAAATCCATAAAGATATACATACTGTATATACTCACATATAAGTTTAGAAATATTAGTCAAAAATTGATCCCAAAAGCCTGGGTCGACTTATCCATGGGCCAATGTAAGTACTGTATTTTAACTCTTGTTAAAAAAGGAACCACTCCTTGGTGAAAGGTGAGAGCTTAATCCCTCCTCAGAGCACCTAAAAGAAGTACCAACCCCCTTTACTCTTCTATCCGTCCAGCCTTTAGAATGAGCACAAATAGTTATGCTCAGCAGAATTTTGTAAGTTCTTCGGCATCATTTTCCTTTGCTTCATCCTTTACATCCTTTACTACATACCACTAAGTTTGACCTTTGACTTATCCATGGGTCATATCAAAATCCATAATTCCCTCCCCCTGCAATTCATATTATACTTGAAGTCGACTCATAATTGAGTGTATATGGTACCAGGTGGTTCCAGTGTATGCCACCAACATGATTTCTGTCACAGTCTGGTTAGGCAAATTTAGGACTGCATTTCCTGTCTCCCAAATTAATGTGCATTCTGCCATGCAAACCCAACTCAGTGTGTCACCTTTAGCAATGAGCAGAAAGAATTTAAGTCAACCCAGACTAACTCAACCTCTGACAATTAGTTTTCTTTTTTAAAAAGCAAGAAAAGAATTGTCATCATTATGGATATTATACATATTTCAATTAACATATGCAATTTTTCATGTGTGATGAGTTAAAAAATGTAATTGCTCTCTGTTTTATGTATTCCTTTGGAAATTACCTTGTCACTGACAATTGTAGAGACTGTAGTATTTCAATTAAGTGTTCTACTTCTTCCCTATAAAACATATGGAATTTTAAGAACTCCACTGAACTATGATACAGGACATGAGGTGTATTAAAACTAGATGAGATGTGACAAGCCTTATAAAGCAGGATTCTGTCATAATGAACTGTGATAGGCACAAGACATTCATCAGACAGAGGCATCCAGCCACATATTATTTCTTTGTCTCTCCACGGTAGATCTTTTGCTAGATGAAATGGGCCATTCCCATCTACTCTTTATGAATGCTCATATCCCATATTGACATGGATACTGCACAGAATTTTTATATTCTTCTCACAAGAGGACCTGTGACTAGGGGTGGGTAAGAATCTTCTGCTTCCATTTTCTTCTGCTTGAATTTTTAAAATAAATAAATAAATAAATAAATCTCAATTTCATTTTGTCCCATTCAAGAATTCTGCAAATTTGTGTAATTCGTACAGTAAAGTCTCAATCATCCGTCCTTCGGGTCATCCGACATTCCAGATTATCCGACATCACAGCTGCTTGGAGGTATGACTGATGGCCACAATGGGGAAGGAGAGAAGGGGGTGTGAGGCCTCACCCCAAAACATGGCCCCAAGTGTGGCAGTGGTGGCAGTGAGCATGACGAGTCCCTCCAGGCCCCAAAACGTTTATAATTCGTAGTGATTTCAAGGCTTTTCCTGGACCCTCCAGATTATCCAACATTTTCGGCTATCCAACTATGAGCCAGCCTATGTTGGATAATCAAGATTGTACTGTATTACAAAAATGAGGGAAAATAGACTGAATGCAGAGAAAACGGAGGTACTTGTGATAGGCCCTTCTCACCCTGGGATGGAGATTTGTCAACCTGTCCTGGACGGGGTCACACTTCCCCTAAAGGACAATGTTTGCAGTCTGGGCGTACTCCTGGATGTGTCGCTCCAGCTGACTGCTCAGATGGAAGTGACAGTCAGGAGTGTGTGATATCAGCTTCGGCTGATATGCCAGCTGCATCCCTACCTGGGCAGAGAAGACCTTGAAACATTGATACATTCACTGGTAACCTCTCGTTTGGATTTCTGCAATGCGCTTTACATGGGGCTACCTTTGTACCAAGTTCGGAAGCTTCAATTAATTCAGAATGTGGCTGCCAGACTGCTAACCGGGCACCAAGAACTGATCACATCACCCAGATATTAAAATCCTTTCACTGGTTGCCAATTAGCTTCTGGGCCCAATACAAAGTGTTGGTCGTCACCTTTAAAGCCCTATATGGCTTTGGCCTGAGTTACCTGAAGGAGAAACAAAAAGGTTCATATTACCCCAGAGCCCAGACATCTTGTGTAAGTGGGTAGGACAAGAGTAAGATGAACCAGGAAGGTGTTTGCTGATGTTTCTTGCTGGCTATTTCTCTAACTTGTGGTGCTTATAACAACTATTTTTTTATTTATTCCATTTCATTACTAGAGAAAGTGGGAGGTTTGGGATAGTGATTTTGGGATACCACATTAGAAATATGATGTAAACTTTTTCAAGAAAGGTAGTCTTACCCCAGAGACATAATTTTCCCTACTTATCCCCCAAATCCAAACTTAAGATTTTCAAGGCCACTCTGGATCCTGTGCAAGATGTTAGGTGACATGTTAAATAAATAATAAAATTCCTTAGCAATACATTTCAAAAGGCTTCAGCTCCCTAGGGCAAGATTATAAGAGATCTTGTACATTCTTCAACACAAATTTCAGGACCTCTTTTCCAAAGAGAGAGAGGGGGGGTGGAAAACCCCTCCCCCCCCACACAAACACTTTATGTTCAAAAGTACTTGAGTATTGTGAAAAATTAAATATTTTGTGCAAAATGTTAGTAGCTTATGCAAAATATTTTTTTCTTTTTTAATTAAATTTGATTGGTAAAATATCTACTACAAAATCAAACCATCATTAGTCAAACAACAGTAACAATACAAAACAGAATACAAAAAAGAAAAGATAAGATAAAATTATTTAAAAAACATCCACTTACCAATCTCTTCTTAAAATCTGTCCCTATCTTCAAAATTCTTAAATCAATCCTTACTTCTTACATCCAACACATAACTTATTTCACATTCAGTCTCTATCATGCCTCAACTTCCTTCCCTTACATTGCCAGAATATTTTTCCCTGCTAAAGATTTTCTTATTCATTTCTTTTTCCAATATGTTTGAAGACAAAAATCATTCATTGTTCATCATTCATCTTACATTACTATATTACTGTTTACACTTATTTACATTGTAGTTTTTACACTTACATTCTTAACCCCCGTAACTTAATATCTTAGACAGTTAAATAAATGAAAAACTGTCCTCACGTTCCTTCTCCAAAATGTACAAAAGTAAATATCTCACTTTTAAACTTGATTCCCATTTAAAGTTAATAATTGCAATTTCTCCCCACTTTTTAAACAACAACAAAAAAATCACTTATTGCCTTCCAGTCATCTAGGTATTTGTTTATTTCTGCATTTTGTAACCTCTCATCATCCTATCCATTTCTATTATCTCATAGATTTTCTGTTTATAATTATTCTCACTTTTTGAGTTATATATATATTGCTTTAACACATGGTAAAAGTTTTTTTTAACCTATGTTCATTTTTTCCACTATCTCCCACATTGTATCCGAGTGATGACAGAGGAGCGGGATATAAATAAACTATTATTATTATTATTATTATTATTATTATTATTATTATATAAGGGGACATTGTCAAAAGCCTTTTCTAGATCAATGAAGATCAGAGCAACGTCCCTCTCATTATGAACTTCAAAATGTTCTATTAAATTCAATATGTACCTGATATTTTCTTTCAACTGCTTGTTTGAGAGGAAGCTGCTCTGATCCTTATCTAATCCAATCATTCCAGACTGTTTTCAATCTGTTCACCAATATTTCAGCAAAACATTTGTACTCCATGTTTAATAATGATATAGGTCTGTAACTTTCTGATAAGGTCGGATCTTCATCCTCTTTTAAAATTAGCGCAATATTTGCCTCCACTCAGGTGGTAAATTTGCCTCTTTAACTTTAATAATAATAATAATAATAATAATAATAATAATAATACTTTATTTATATACTGCCCTTCCAACGATCAGGGCGGTGCACAACATATATAACATATACATAGTTAAAAACATTCCAGTAAAAACAAAACGGTATTAAATATCAGTATAACAATACTATATAAAAATATGCCAGGCCAGCTTGCAATGCGGGAAGGGGAGGGGGGAAGGGGAGGATCACAGTAGGGGGGAAGGAAATCAGGGGTATGCTTGTCCAAATAAGTATGTTTTTAACCCCCTTTTGAACAAGGTAAGGGAGGCAGCCAGACGGAGCTCAATGGGCAACGAGTTCCAAAGGCTGGGGGCCGAGATGGAAAATGCCCTCTTCATGGTGGTTGATAATTTAGCCTTTGGAACTCTAAGTAGCTGTTGCCCGGAAGACCTAAGTGTGCGGGGCAGATTATGTGGGGAGAGGCGGTCCTTCAGGTACCCTGGGCCCAAGCCATTTAGGGCTTTATAGGTAATAACCAGCACTTTGTACTGAGCCCGGAAGCGAATAGGCAGCCAGTGAAGATCTTTCAATATCAGCGTTATATGGGAGGCCCTGGGAGCACCAGTGACCACCCGTGATGCCATATTCTGCACTAATTGCAGCTTCCGAGTGTGATACAAAGGCTGCCCCATGTAGAGCGCATTGCAGAAATCTAATTGAGAGGTTACCAGAGCGTGTACTATAGTTTCAAGGTCCCTCCGATACCTCCAGCTGGCGTATCAGCCAAAGCTGAAAGCAGGTGCTCCTGACCGTCGCATCCACCATTGCATCCACCGTCCTTAACGGGAAGCGTGAGCCTGCTCAGGACAGATGGAACCACCTCCATCCCTGGGCCGGGAGAACCTATCACCAGTACTTCCGTTTTCTCTGGATTCAGGCTGAGTCTGTTTTCCCCCATCCAGTCCATTACCGATTCCAGACAGGCCACGAGAGGAGCCATCCCTGGACACTGCATCAGTCGGAGACATAGAGAAGACTATTTGGGTGTCATCAGCGTACTGATAACCCCACGCCTTCATAACTTCCTAGTTATCAAATTTGCAGATGACACCAAATTAGAAGGAGTAGCTAATACCCCAGAGGACAGGATCAAAATTCAAAATGACCTGAATAGACTAGAAAGCTGGGCCAAAGCTAACAAAATGAAATTCAGCACAGACAAATGTTCTGCACTTAGGGAGGAAAAATGAAATGTACAGATATAGGATGGGGGAATACCTGGTTGAATGAGACAACATGTGAAAAGGATCTAGAAGTTCAAGTGGATCACAAGTTGAACATGAGTCAACAGTGCGATGCAGCAGCTAAGAAGGCCAATAAAATTGTAGGCTGCATCAATAGAAGTAAAGTGTGTAGATCAAGGGAAGTAATAGTGCCACTCTATTCTGCTTTGGTCAGGCCCCACCTGGAATACTGTGTCCAGTTCTGGGCACCACAATTCAAAAGGATGTGGAGAAACTGGAGAGGGTCCAAAGGAGGGCGACTAAAATGGTGGTCTGGAAACCATGCCCTATGAGGAACGACTTAGGGAGCTGGGAATGTTTAGCTTGGAGAAGAGAAGGTTAAGAGGTGATATGATAGCCCTGTTTAAATACTTGAAGGGATGTCACATTGAGAAGGGAGGAAGCTTGTTTTCTGCTGCTGCAGGGACTAGAACACAGAACAACGGATGCAAACTGCAGGAAAAGAAATTCCACCTCAACATTAGGAGGAACTTCCTGACAGTAAGGGCTGCTCGACAGTGGAACACACTCCCTCGGAGTGTGGTGGAGTCTCCTTCCTTAGAGGTCTTTAAGCAGAGGCTGGATAGCCATCTGTCGGGGATGCTTTGATGGAGAGTTCCTGCATGGCAGGGGGTTGGACTGGATGGCCCTTGTGGTCTCTTCCAACTCTGTGATTCTATGATTCTATGATTCCTTTAATGGTTCAATTAAGCTTTCCTGCACGATCCAATAATGCAATATTTTTAAAACCATCTGGTCCTGGTGCTTTCCCATTCTTTCCCTTTTTTAAAGCTTCCCAGATGTTCGTTGATGTTATTGGTCTATTCAATATTTCCCTTTGTTCCTCAGTTGTCACTGAAACTTTTTAAAATATATTTTCTTATTTTCTTGTATATCTATCTTCCCTTTTAAAGAATTTAGCATAATAATTTTCAAAGTTTTTTTTTTTAAATTTACCCTGTTCTGCAGAAATTCCATCTTCTCCTTTAATCTTTATTATTTGCCTATCATCTCTTTCTTTTTTGCACTTTTATACCAGCCACTTATATGGTTTATTTGCATATTAAAAAATATTGTTGTTTGCAATGTTGCTGTTTTTTCTCTCTGTATCTTCTGTTAGATCTTGTGAAAACTGCTTTTTCAATATGTCAAGTTCCTCCTTCACCTTTTTGTTTTTGGTGTTTTGTAATAGTTATAACTTTTTATGTTACTTTTCCTTCATTATTCTCTTGACTCTTTCTTT
Organism: Urosaurus nigricauda; assembly: GCA_034509955.1. Taxonomy (NCBI): domain Eukaryota; kingdom Metazoa; phylum Chordata; class Lepidosauria; order Squamata; family Phrynosomatidae; genus Urosaurus; species Urosaurus nigricauda. The sequence goes on from JAOEGL010000001.1 coordinate 35,684,926, forward strand.
TCTCAGCCTTTTTAAGATCACATCTTGCTGAATTAAAAAAAAACCCTCTGATAATTGCTTTTGATGAAGCCCAGACTATTTTTTTTTCTGTCTCTTCCCAGATTTTCCTCAAAATATTTTTTCAGTGTTATTCAGTGTTCAGCTCTCTCTACAATGTTCTGGTTTCTCAATAAATTTTCATTTAGTTGCCACACGATTTCTAAAGGCTTATTTTTCAAAGCCAGCACAACTGGATTATGATCCCATAGTTTTTTTTCCTAATATATCAATTTTTGACACCCTACTGCAACAGGATTTAGAGATCAAAATTAGATCTATTTTAGAATATGACTGATGCTGATCAGAAAATATTATTATTATTATTATTATTATTATTATTATTATTTTGTATTATCATGTTTATATCTCCAAACATCTATCAGGCTCAGATTTTCTAATAAGCTAAAAAAGGTAGGAGCATTCTTGAAACTTGTAATGCAAAAGATAATTTTTTTATAAGTTCTGTGTCTCATCCAGAAGAGCTCCCATCACTTTGAAAAATCCAAACTCTCTGTAGACAAGCATAGAATGACTTCTTATATTTGTAAAATGAAATAAAAAGCAAAATGTAGTACCTTGTCCCTCATAGAAGTGCAACAAAGCATAACAAAGATACTTTGGCATCAAAATCATGCTCTATAGCACAAGGGGAATCCATTACCTTGTAAGCAAATCAATTCCATTTGTTTTCTCTCCTACTGATGTATTTTTAATGGAAATACCCTGTGAGGTAGCAGACATTAAGTGATGGAGAGAATTAGATGCTACATTTAGTTTATGAAGGGAGTTGAATGCTGTATAGGCAACCAATCAGAAAGGGAGCAGTATGCTAAGCAAGGGGTACACAAATGGGACTCAAAAGAAAGCACAACACAAATATGAATTTCTCATGCACTGCTGTTGTTTGCTTTGATCACAATCCACTCCGAGTGAGTTTGAAACAGATTTGAAAATGCTTATGAGCTGCAAGCCTCGAGCATCACCTGAAGGGATGAAATAATAATAATATTAGAGCACAATGAGAGGAAAAAGACAAATAAGAAGCTACCAACAACACGACTGAAAGAAACTGGGAAGGGGAAACAAAGCTCTTCATGCAGCAGATAACATAAAAAACAGACTAAGCAAAACAGCAGAACTAAAAGGAAAAAAATTAATAAGGCACAAAACCACACGATACCAGAACAAAATCAAAGAACAGAATAAATGAAGTGCACTGCAGGTCAGAGAAGCTAAACTCAAATATATGTTGCTTCCCCCCCCCCCCCCCCACGTTTGTTTTTCTTTAATTTCCTTCCTCATGGATAAAAGAAAGCAGACTGAAAGGCTCATACATATCTCACATCTCAATAATGGTTTCCTTTAGCTACACAAATTCATCAAAAGGTCCCAATGTGATGATGAATCCAGTTATCATCCTGAGTGCCCAATTAATTTCAGCTTCCATATCCCCCTGACCTTAGCCATGCTGCTTAGGGCTGATGGGAATTAAAGTCCAATAACATCTGGAAGGCCACTGTTTTTCCATCCCTCTTACATTGTTGTTGTGTGCTTTCAAGTTGTTTCCAAATTATGGTGAGCCTAATGTGAACCTATCATGGGATTTAACTGGCAAGATTTGTTCAGAGGGGTTTTGCCTTTTCCTTCCTCTGAGGCTGAGAGAATGCAAGTTGCGCAAGGTCACCCAGTAGGTCTCCATGACTGAGTGGGGATTCAAACCCTGAGCTCCAGAGTCACATTTCAATGCTCAAACCACTACATCGCATTGGCCCTGCTTAAAAGAACAAACAAACTGTATAACATTTAGTTCCCAAACGCCTGTTAGAATATTTTTAAAGTCTTGGATACAAGAACAACAAAGTATCTTCAGAGCATAGGAGAAGCCACAAAGAAAGCTTTTTCTTGCATCCCCATTGGACAGGCCTGTGAGGATGACAGAACTGAGAGAATGGTCCTGTCCAGAAGATCTTAGCACCGGAGCAGATTTGTACGGGGGAATATGGTCCATCAGATATCATGGACCTATGTCTATAATCCAAATCATTAAATTTCTTTTAATTTTTCCCAGTACCATTGCACTATACACATACCTTTTGACAAGTTTTAATTCAGAACAGTAGAAAGAGATAAGAAAATTGATATGAACACCAATTTCCTTGTTCTTTTCCATTGTGCCAATTCCCAAATAAAGGTTGATGTTGATAGGGGAGAGTTGATCAAGGAAGTATTGACTAGGGATGGAAAGAATATATATATATATCAATACATAACCCTAACACAATCCTAAATGCATGCATTTTTAACACAGAGTAAGCCCTGAACTGTGAAAATTCCCACCTATCTATGATTTCCTTGTCAGAGTTTCCTCATATATATTTTTCCATCCCTAGCCAATGCTTCCTTGATCAGCTCTCCCCTATCAACAAGTTTCTCCTTCTGTTGTTACACTAGTTCTGATATCCAGGAACACACCTATAGATTGTTGTTGTTTTAAAAATACTTTTCTGAGCAGACAGATGGAAGGAGAAAAAGCCAAATTGCATTTTCTGTACAGAAACATTTCTGAGCAGAAAGTTACAGATTAAGGGAGCATGGTGTGGTGGCTTGACCACTGGACTATGACTCTGGTGACCAGGATTTGAATTCCAGCTCAACCATGAAACCCACTGGATGACCTTGGGAAAGTCACACTCTCAGCCTCAGAGGATTGCAATGGCAAACCCCCTTGGAAAAAACATGCCAAGAAAACCCTATGATAAGTGTGCCTCAGAGTTGTCAAAAGTGAGAAACGACTTGAAGGCACACAACAACAACAAAGACAGAGTATCTCTTTAACTTATATAGCAGCATGAAATGTATTCAGTTTAGGAAATCTTAAGAATATATTGATACAAAATTTGATTAAAAAAAAAAAACAGAGAACTTAATTCCCTACAAGGATATTTCCTCAGGTCCACAATTAATCGGCTAAATTCTGTGGTAGCCTCAACTAGAAGAGTCTCACTGAAATGAATGGAAATTGTTAGTTACCACCAACACACATAACATTAATTTCAGTAGGTCTATTCTAATTGAGAGTAATGCTTGGATTTAGCCTTGACTGCTCTTTAAAAGAAGTAATAGCATGTATGTATCTACTGCAGTTCATTTCTACAGTCAAAATATTTCAATCTATGTTACTGTTCCTTATTTTCCTAGGCATTGTTGTCCATAATATGACCCATACCAAATGTTTGCTAATAGTAAATTACATCAGTAGGATAAAGAGTGAGGGATCAGTTTGCTTAAAAAAATGATTTAGTTCCAAAACAATGCCATTTAAATGTCTCAGTTTTAAATATAGAATCTGTCTCTTCCAACATCTGACCAGACTAGGCAAGGAAGGAGAGAGACAAGTCATTTTATCCATTGTTTTACAGTGGATACCCATTCAGATATTTGCATTACCACTTATGAGGAAGCTGGCTTATAGCTCTCAGAATGCTATGTTTACATTTACATTGCTTGTTACAGGCACTGAAAAGGTACTATGTTACTTTACTTTCCCCCCCCCCTAAAACAAAACACCACCTTCCAGTTCTGCTGTACTGGGAAATCTCTGAATTATTTGTGTTCTACATTTCCTTTCAACAGATTTGCATTCCCTCCACAAGTGCTCACTTTTGTATAAAGAAGACATATCCTCAAGGGAGTTTATTAACTCCTTAAACGGCCAGCAACAGGTGCAAGTTATCCATATTAACACATAGGCATGTCAGCACTGCACTGTGGTATTAACATGATACATAAAATTCTACAACTCACTAGCAAAGTGAGATGATTTATATCATTTTCTCTTCTTGATGAACACACCTTTTGGTTTTACCATTTTCAACATTTTTTCACATAAATTAATCTCAATGGGAACTAATTATGAGCATTTCCAGAATTTCTATTTTATATAGGAAATATTGCACCTGCATTTGCGGAACTCCTCCTACCATTAGTCATTAACAACCAAGTCCTTGGTTGTGCATTTATTCAGACGTAAATCCCACTGAGGTCAATGGTGCTCACTTCCAGGTACACTGACAAAGGACTACAGCAAAAGAACAGTCTCCCATCTACCATGCCAACATTTTTTTAAACAAGCTGAAGTTGGACCAATTAATTATGTTAGAATGACTTCAGCAAAGAATTATTCCATAATAAAAGTGGTGGGCCATTCACTCACCTTATTCACTGTATTGATGAGTCTCTGCTGTAAGTCTGGCAGACAAGGGCAGAATTTAGATTTTAACAGTTGCACTCAGATATCATGTCAGGTAAGGTTCAAAACTATGTCACCTTAAAGGGACTGGGAAAGATTGTTGTCTATTAGAAGAAAGGTCATCTTTATGAACATGCATCTTCACACATTTTGTTAGCATTTTATTAGCAGAACTATTGACTAAGTATTCGATCCTTACTTTAAAAATTATGTTTCATTTAATTAATTGAGGGATATCCTTCTACCTAGTTACATCATGACTCTATTTTGCGCCAGTTTTTGGATGTGCTCTAAAAAAATGTGTGTGTGTGTGAGAGAGATCCCTCTTTAGTCAAAATATCAAAATGATTTTGAGGAAAACTAAAAGAGGTTGGTAAGAGTAACAGCATTTCTCAAGAAGAGATTTGAATGTTCATGGGGCAGTGAGTCATCATCTACGTGTGCTATGAAAGTTTTCTTGCCTTCCACCTCCCAAAAGACCTCTAATGGTCTCCAAAATCCCTTCTGATCTGAATGGTCCCCCAACTTTCTAGATCAGATCTGGAGGATGAAATTTGAGGAGCCTCACTAGGAGTAGTATTAAATTGACCAGCAGTGTCCATTCCACTATCATGATCAGGTATTTTCTTCTTTCTTACACACTGGTATACAAGTGGGGCTCGACAGACTGCCCCGAAAGAACAGGCTGGAAGCGCCAGTTTTTGCTGCTGAGGGAGACCACAGCAGCCAACCTGCGCAGGCTCTCTCCACACCAAAAAGAACCCACTAAAAGCAGGTTCTTTTTGATGCACACAGCGGACACCATTGAGTGCGCCATTGGCGCACTGTCACACATCAATGATGCAAGCACGGTGCTGCGATGTGCGGATGATGTGCTGCGCTTACATCATGATGGTGGTCCATGTGTGGACAGGAGACCGCCATGGTGGTGGCACTGTTATCTACTAGGGTTCAGGAACATGAGGTTACTCCTCTCTCCTGAACCCTAGTGTGGTGGGGCCACAAGGGACTCCTCCCACTCCATGCTTTTTGGATGTATCCATGAGGACAGAAGGAAGTGCAGACCACTCTAGATGGATGCTCTATAACTTTTTAATGAACTCAAAACTACGTTCACAAGGCAGTTCCCAAGAGAGGGGAGAGATGTTGCTTCACACTCTCCCTTTTGGCTCGCAGCCTATGCCTTTTATTTCTCTCCTCTTTACAGTTCCTCTTTCCCAGCTTCGTCTTCAACAGGCCAGCCCCAACCTTGAAGGTTCCAATAGAAAGCCCCTTGAGACCTATAGCCCAGTCCTGGTCAAGCCTCCTTTGGCTCTAGGTTTTTCAGAGGAGAATACAGCTTGGCCAGAAGCCCTTCCTCTGGGCTGAGCTTGCCAGAGTCAATTACATCCCCTCCTGCCAGGGCCTCTCTCTTAGCTAGAGCTGCAGTCTTTTCTGAGTGTACTTCTCTTTCCCTTCCAGTGTCCGCCTCACCGACAAGTCTTCCGCATTTCTCACTCTTCACAAATGCCTCACCCTTTTCCCTTTGATCCACAGGCTCCTCCCTCCTTAGGCCCCCCCTCTTAGGCATTGCCTCTCTTTCTTCTTTCCCAGAGGCTGTTGGATCTTGTAGTTCCCGTCTCTGGTTCTCTGCTTTTGTCTTCAGCAACCCTCTCTTTGCAGAGCAACCCTCTTCAGTGGGCCCCACATTCTTTGCCTTGCCACACCTAGTTTTGGCCCCAGGGTGCCACAAAGTATTTTTTCTGTACCAGGCCAGATAGAAATTTGTGCAATTTTTACATACTTTCCTTCAAATAAGATAATAATAATAAATAATAATAAATAAATAAATACATAAAAATAAGATGTATCCAATTCTTTCATTGACTGAAGTGTATTTGTTTGTATTTTTCTCAGCTGTTTCATTTTTTTTCTAAAATAGCCCTTAAGCTTTACAAATGCATGTATTCTCATGGTGGGATGAGACTTTTCTCACAAGAAATTTTGAATCTTTCCCAAGATTGTTTAAAGCAATGGAAATCTTTTCCATTTATAGTTGTCACTGCACAAACTTTGGAAATCCTCCTTGAAATTCCTGAGGAATTTCATGAGAAGCTAAAATAGTTCTAAAATATCTTATGGGGTTCATCCATAAAAAAGTAGATTAACTGGATGAGTGGAAAGAGTTAGAATGGATTCATGACTGCATTGTAGGAATATATCAATATGGATAATATATCAAGGGGAAACTATGTGAGTGAAAATTCTGGCTGATGCTGTAGTAGAAGTAGTAATAAAATATAATGTTCCTAATTCCATGTGTATCAAAAAGATACAAAATTGGAATCTATAGATGGCTAAAATGTGTGATTGAAAATATACTCCATTAAATTATCAACCACAACTGGTTCCGTAACTCACTCCCTGGACAACTCGGATTGTCAGGAAGCTGCAGCTCCTGAGAGTGGAGTTCTCTCAGAGTGTGAGGAGAGGGGGCTGGGACATTAGGAGTTTGCTTCCCAAATGAAGTTGGCAGAGGTTGCTGACACTGAAGATGACACACCAATATCCTTTGTTGGGCTTTGAAGAGAGAAGTTCCAATCCCAGCACATGTTAGGTAATAGATGTTGACCTGATTAGCCACTAATTCAATGCCTACTCTCACATTCCTGTTCTCATAGTCTTGAACTGGCTACATTTTGAACTACTCTATTTACACCTTGTTGGCTCATATATCCGGACTTCTGACCTGCTGCAGCAGCTTCTGGACTGGCTGACAACTACCCTTCATCTTGCTCAGATAATGTGTGGTTTATCTGGAATGGACAGACTATACAACAACTCTTAGATATCAACCAATGCTTCCCTAAGGACTTGCTGACAGGTGTTCAGGACTGATGGCATCCTTCATTGCAGTTATGGGTTCATAACTGAGTGTTGCATATCCATAACTGCTCCATATTTAATCATGTTCCATACTCACAATTGTAGCACTATTATTGCAAACACAAATCCCGCCCCCAGACTTACCAGCCAGCAGTCACACTGAAGGAGGCCTGCTCAGCTGGCAATTGGGGTGCAGCAGGATGATGTTTTGAATCATCTCCCAACAATGATTTCTGGCATGACAACCAGAAGCAAAACTCCTCAGATTTCTGGCAGGAGGAGGTTCTAAACATCACCCTGCTGTGCTCCAATTGCCAGCAGAACAGCCCTCTGTCACACAGTGAGACTGCTGGCTGTTAAGGAGGGCTTGGAGGCTATCCTTAACAGTCAGATTCATGAAACAGACTTACTCAGCTTTCCATCATGGAGTAAGGGGACTTAAAAAATGGGAAACAACATTTAACTTGCTTTTTTCCTTTATGCTCTGTGGAGAGGAACAAGGGACTGTTTATAATGAGAAATTCCTATCACATTAACTAAACATTTTACTAATAGGCTAAGGGTGAAAAGAGGTGGACTGAAACTGTCAGTTTTAAATATAGGTAACACCAATTAGAGTGGATTCCTACAATAGAAAAGCATCTACTCAAAAACTGACACTTTTCTTTTTTGAAACTGGAAAATTAAATTAAACAGCAGTTTAAACTAAGGAATTACCCTTTCCTTTTAAGTCGCAGAGGTCAATTGCAATAACAGTAAAATGAAATTTCTAGGCTACCTTTACTCCCTATATTGGGAGAAAGGCAGGATATGAGAAAATTTAAAAAATAATAATTAATAAATATATCCTAATACAATGGTAGAGAGTGAGGAAATTCAGGATCAAGCTACTTTTTCCTGCCTCTCTGCTCCAACCCTATGTCTTCATAATGTCCAATAGTTTTATCAAAAGAAATTGTCTAATGCAAAGATCTCTAGATCTCTAGAAGCTCTATTTTTCCAGGCCCTCGTGCCCTAGCAAATTACAGTCCTTACTGCTATTTCTGGATCAAAAGGCTTTTGGACTAATGTAAACTACTGAATGATTCACTGTTGTAGAATATGTAAGTCTCTAATATATTGACTGAAGAACAGAAAAACCTTTCTGTTTTGGTAGCCTATGGTGAGGTTTTATAGAAGTTTATCACCAATCTGAAATGTCTCCATAGTTGTTACTGTTTCTTTCTTTCTTTCTTTTTTTACTTTTTAAAAAGAAATGTTACAAATAATCCGGAGAATATCACAGCCTGGGAAAAGTGTAGCAAACTGGTTTCCATACAACTACCATTTGGCCAGAACAAACATTCTTTATTATTTTATTATGATAAACAGAGTTTCAAAATTTACCAAAAACAATTTTTTGGAAGGTGAACTTAGATATTATGCTGTTCAGAAGCCCAAAGCATTAGTGCTATGTGGTATCTCTCACTAAAATATCAGTCACCTTTGTCACACTGCATCACAGGTTCAATTTATGATCAACAATGATCCCAAGATGTCCTGCTTACCTCTATTGAGGGCAGCTCAGCAGGGAAATAGGCAAAGGAGTAGTCCAAAGTCCAGTCTAAGGGTCACACAATACCAGGTGATAAGTCACACCAAAGGGCAGAGGCAAGATCATAGTCACAAAGCAAGTCTAGAGGTTAGATAACTTGAACCCAAGAGCAAGGAATACAGGAACAAACAACAAGGCTGCAAGACTGGTTGTTGGCTGCAAAGAACCTCTGCATCTGAAGGTCTTTTAAAGGGCCTGTGCTTCCCTCAGCTGAAACCTAAGAGTTCTCCTCTTGGTTTCTAGCCTGGAAGGGCTCCTTGACCTGCCTTCTCTTCATAGGTACTAGCACCTTCAGGCTAGAGTCCACAGAATATGTATTTCCCTCAGCTAAGTCTGTTCTGGGACTGCTGATCCAGGCAGCCCCACATCTGCCTCTGTATCAGCTTCCTCCATTTCTTCAGAGTCTGAGTCCTCTGACTGTGCCTCTAAGTCAGGCCCTGGGCAGTCCATGACACAAGGTACTTTTCACATGTACTACTACTGCTGAACTATGTATTATTCCATATCTGTGCATTTAGTTTTTGTGGCCTGAGTGTAAAATGCTGTATTTGTTTCTACTGAATTTCATTTTTTTTAAATTTCTGCTCAGTTTTCTGGTTTATCAAGATCCTTTTGAATTCTGTTCCTATCTTCCAATATGTTAGCTACCCCTCCTAGTGTTGTATTATCTACAAACTTGATAAGGATTACCCCCCCACACACACACACACACCCTGTCATCTAAATCATTCATAAAAATGTTGAAGGGTGATGATCCTAGGATTGAATTTTGAGGCACTCCACTTGAAATCACCTTCCAGTTTGAAGTGTAGCCAGTTATGATGACTAATTAAGCACAGTTTTCCAACTAGTTATGGATCCATCTGACTAATGTTCCTACATTTAATCAGTTTGCTAATCAATTCCCAACACAAGCAAAATTATGCTCAAAATTATTCAGCATAAACTCCACTCATATATGGAGAGAGAATGGCAAGATGTCCAAGTGGGGTTCAGGAAAGGAAGAGGTACTAGGGACTACATCACAAACATATGATGGATAATGAATCAAGCCAAAGAATTCCATAAAAAAACCCTCAGCATGTTCTTCATAGACTATAGCAATGCTTTTGACTGCATAGTTAAATGCTATAGAATGTTCCTAAAGAAATGGGATTGCCACTAAATCTGATAGTCCTGATGAGAAAACTGTACTTGGGACAATAGGTTACTCTAAGAACAGAATACATAGAAACACCATGGTTCTCTATTGGGAAAGAGATCATTTCATTACCCTATCTGTTCAACTTGCATGCAGAAAAATATCATTTGCAGAGCAGGTTTAGACATGGAATAAGGAGGAGTGAAAATAGGAGGAAGGAACATCAAGAATCTAAGATATGTGGACGACACCATACTACTAGCAGAAAACATCACAGACTTGGTACAGTCACTAAAGAAAGTCAAAGAAGAAAGTGCACATGCAAGCCTAATGTTAAACTTCAAGAAAACAAAAATAATAACCAAGGAGGATGTACATAAATTTAACCTAGATAATGAGGAAATCTGAAATAGTTAAAGATTTCCCATACCTTTGATCAAACATTGATCAGAATGGAGACTGCTGATATCAAGAAATCAGAAGATTGGGAATTGGAAGGACAGCTATGAAAGAACTAGACAAAGTGCTAAAGAGTAAAGATATATTGCTGAACTCTAAAGTTAGAATTGTCCCAGATATTGTATTCACCATTACCATGTATGCATGTGAAAGCTGGACAGTGAAGAAAGCAGATAGGAAGAAAACTAATTCTTTCGAGATGTGGTGCTGGAGAAGAGTGCCAAAGATACCGTGGATGGCCAAAAAGGCAAACAAATGGATCCTTGAACAGATCAAGGCTGAACTCTACCTGGAAACCAAGATGACTGAATTGAGGCTGTCGTACTTTGCCCACATCATGAGAAGGCCTGACTCATCAGAAAAAAAAATTATTCTGGAGAAGGGAGAAGGCAATGGAAATATAAGAAAACTGTGCCAGATGGATAGACTCAATCAGGGAGACCACAGGCCTGAGCCTACAGGATTTGAGCAGAGAGGTAGGGGATAACCTTATGATTTGGAGTCAGTGGCTGCAGTACAGGCATTTAACCACTGTGCCAGCAATCTTGATTTGTAATCCAGATTCCTTGCAAAAGTCTCTGCTGCTGCATGGAAGCACACAGTTCTCTTTTGGATAGGGAAACTCAAGCAAAAAAGGTATGTATTGAATAGTTCTTCCTTTTTATTGTGATCTTTTAGTATTATGCCATCCTTATTGAACAATGGCCTCACTTTCTCCATGATCATTTTCTTGTCTCAAATATATCTAGGGGCATGACTTTTTGTGGCTTTCTGCTTACCTAACCAGTTTCAGCTCATTTTGAGCTTTTAGTTTCCTTAGACTATGCCTGCAAGCTAGGGCTACCCATCCGTACCCTTCCTTGGTGATTTGTCCTTCCTTCCATTATATACACCTACTTCTTTTTCATTCACTTTTAGTATCTTCCTGTCCCTGCGTAGTCCTTTATCCTTCATTGGCAGAATTTATGAGAGTGCCATCTGTGCCTCAAATATTTTCAGCTTTCTGCCTAAAGCTTCCTAGTCAGAGGTGATCTGCTCAAAGGTATTCCTGGCCATGTCATTGGTACCCACATGAATAAGGAGAAAGGAGTACTGATATTTATTCTTGAGTTTTGGCAATTTGTCTGTTACATCCTGGATGTGTGTGCTAGGAAGACGCTATACTTCCCAGTTCATTTTGTCAGGATGGCACACAGGTGCCTCTGTATCCCTGAGCAACAAGTCCCCAACCATTGGCAGATTCTTTTCTTGTTGTTCTGGTTGGTGGTTACTTTGACCCCTGCCCTGTTGCTGCTTTCTTATTTGAGCATCTTCACTGTTGCTATCCTCCTGAAGATGTAGGAAGTGATTGCTTACCTGGAAAAATTCTGAATTCCTTTTGTACAGTCTGCTCTTGAAAGTGACTTTTTTCCCCATAATGTTTCCTTGCTGTTACAGGCCTCTTCATTTTCCTTGGCAGTTTCTTCCTGTTGGTTTTTCTATGACCAATTCTCCCTGTGTTCTAAACACAAAGTTTTCATGTTCTCTGATGCATTAAAGAGACAGAACACATAGCTCTAGTGCACTGAACTTCTCTTCTAAGAAAGCTATTAACTTGGATGCTGCAGATGTAGTTGGTGGTGTTTTCTGGCAAGAAGGCAAATATTGCACATACATTTCAGCAGACAATTATGGCACCTTCTGCCTCCACCTCTACAGTTGTTGTTGTTGTTGTTGTTGTTGTTGTTGTTGTTATTCTTTATTTATATAGCGCTGTAGGTTTACACAGTGCTGTACATATAAACTTATAATTAGATGGTTCCCTGCCTCAGGCTTACAATCTAAAAGACACAACACAAAAGGAGAAGGGAAAGGGGATGGGGAAGGTTATCAGGTCCAGTGGTTCTTCTCTCCCTCTGAGGCCTGGACCAAGGCAGATGGACTAGAGGGAGGGCTTGGCTTCATAATGCACAGTTAAAACAGGCCAGACAAAGTCACACATCTGGGAACACTTCTCTAAACAATATAGTCTTTAACTCAGTTTTGAAACTGGTTAGAGAAGTGATGAGGTGTGCATGTAGAGGAAGAAGGTTCCAGAAGTGAGGGGCAGCAAGTGAGAAAGGACGAATCCAGGACAGGGCAGTGGAAATCCTTGGCTGGGACAGGAGACCTTGACTACCAGAGCAGAGGGGGAAGAGAAGGAGTGTGAGGAGAAAGAAGTTCAGACAAGTAAGGAGGGGCCAGTCTGTGGAGGGCTTTGAAAGTCAACAGCAGAAGCTTGTACTTGATGCGGAAGGGGAGGGGGAGCCAATGAAGGGAAGATAAGAGAGGAGAAACATGGTCAAAGCTCTGCTTGCTTTTTTCATTACATAGTTGCATTGCTTCATAGAACTGCTATTTTGGATGCAAGCCCCCAGTCCAGTATCACACTTGTAATTCCTTCACCTTTTCTAGTTTTAGGAACAAAAGGAAAAACCTGCAGTAGTGTGGTACCCAAAGCCTTTGAACTTATGTCTTATTTCCCGTTATGATGGTGGTCTGCCTATCATGGTTGAGCAATATGACATAATCAGTAATTGAAACTGATGGAGCAGTTAAGATAGCATTCCTCAGCCTAGTGTAAACAAATGATAGATACTTTGAAGGATACTTTACATTTGCTCTGCAGAGATTTGTTTTATTACATCGACAAGGGTGACCTTTAAAATAATGCATTTGCTATAAAAGTGGGAGAATGAAACTCTTTATAACCTGAATTTATTGGCAGCGAAACTGCTTCCTAGCAACCTGTCTGATTGCAATCAAAATAACCCAACAAAATGAAATGGTTTACCTATGATCAATTTTGATGCTGTAGTAAAATGCTAATTACTGATGAAACACATTCAGAGTTTGTGGTATCATCCATATAATCTGCATAGAAACTAACACTTGGTGATATGTAGGCACATATGGGTGAGCAGATGGTGGCAGGATTATTTTTAAAATAAGGACTTTTGCTGACAAAATATAAGGTGGTTGGGCATGATCAAAGGATTGAATTAGCGGGTGACTAAACACCTGCACAATTACAGGAAACCAATTTGAAAATTGAGCTAATGTTGAAGGAAATATTTGCATCAGTTTTAGCAAGTAAGATGAGATCAACATTGGTTCAGGCTGGCACAAGCGCTACATGCCTTTATTTAGGAGATGAATGGCTCCCTGCCTGAATGAAGAAAGCTGAGAGGAAGTGTTCAGTGGTGGTGGCCAGTAAGAGCACTGGTCTTCAATACCTGCACCATGTCGACAGCTGGATATTGTAGCACACACTATTGCATAAGTGATTTCTGAAGGTCAAAGTTGTCATAGATGGGGGTTTCTGTAAACAAAAAACCTCAGAAGAGGACTATAGGAAATAGTAAAGCCACAGAATCATAGAAGCAGAAGATACTTTGCAGGCCATTTTGTACAAGGCTTTTCTTAATATAGGATCAGCAGTACTGGATGTGGTTATTTGAGAGCCTTGCTGAAGGCAACAGCTGATGGTGGTGGTAGCTGGTGCAGCTTCTTGTTTCTGTGCTCAGACTGAAAACAGATGCCCTTCTCTAATTGGCCAGTTTTACCATGGCCTTGTGCAATAACTGTTGATGCTCTTCTTGATGTTTCTTTCTACCTCTTCCACTGCTATTTGCATTATTTTTTCTTTATTTTTTAATTTCCTTTATTTCCCCCTCTTTTGTGCTGATATTTTTAAGAAGTCAGCACTGGATGCAGCTACAGCATTTCTGGCAAATGGTCATTCAGCCCCTGTTTAGATACCTCAAGTGAAGATGAGCCAAATACTTGTTGAGGCAGCATGCCCCATTGTCAAATGGCTCATATCATTAAAAATTATTTTCCTATTGTTTAGCAGAAGTCTGCATCCCTCATGTTCCCACACACTGGCTCTGGTCCTTTCCTCTGAATCAAGAGAAAGGAAGTATGCTTCATCTTCGGCAAAACAGCCCTTCAGGAATGAGGTAGGGCAGACTGCCAGACAGTCTTTGTCCTGTCCTTAGACATAGCTGCTACCATTCACATATGATTGACAATTAATTTTTACGATGTCACAACTCACCATCTGAAAAGAGAGGGGTCAGATCCAGGCTTGTTGCTGGGCAGATATCTTTTTCTTAGCTTGCTTTAAATCACTAAAACAACCAGGCAAATATCTTTCTGGCAAGCAGTTCAGTGTGCAAATGAAGCCAACCCTCAGGCTAAGCAAGAGACCTAAACCAAAGAGAGATTCAGAAACAGTTCACTGCTTTTAAATAAAAAGTGACCAAAGCAGCTCCTAGTTTGAAAGCTTTGGGAGATGCAGTCCAAAGAAATTATTTTCCAAGATCTGTGCATACTGACTGTTTAGTGCTGAACCTGCTCTGAAGAAACATAGCACCTGTCATTCTTATTGTTATTTTATTGGTAATTGTAGAGAATTTGCTAGTTGCTTGTTTTAAAACTGCCTATAGTTTGTTAACTGAAATAAAGGCTTTCATTCATTCATTCAATATAGCACCATAGCAACATAGTGGACATTTCGCCACTCTTGGGCTATACGATATGTATCTCAGTGTGCTTGAGGTTTGTCACAATTCATTTGTGTGGCTTTGCACTGCAGAAAGTACCACTGCTTTGCAGAGTTTTTGGGACATATGCCTGCAATATAGATGGAATATAGATGGAATGAAAACCAATATTTGCAAAATAATTTTATGGACTGACAGCAAAAAGGGCTATTACATTGGATAGCCTTATATGAATACTAAGTCAGAATTGGACATAACATAACCACTCTGAGATGGTCTGAACATGGGGGGGGGGGGGGAGAGAGACTGAACAGAGAAGCAGGGGAACACTCCCAGTCCCTTGTCTTGAATTCAAAGTCTGAAATAGTCCTAAATCCAAAACCTGTAGTGTATTTGTGAGGGATATGAGGATCTGTGAAATGGTGATAGGCATGGATTTGTGCCAAGCACTATGTTTGGATATCTGGCATTTCACAGAACCTCGGCCTCATTATTATATGCAAAGACAGCATTCTCACCAATATATATATATATATATATATATATTGCACAGGCATACACAGAGAGAGATATAGATATAGATGAAATACAGAGCTGAAACCTACATTGTTTGTATTATTCCCAATAGCCTTTCATGTGCCTCATGGTAGAAGCCATTTCTATCGAGATTCACCTGATTTTTCAATGCCTGGTTCTGATCATTCCTCTGAGCCAAGGGAATATGAAGTGGGTGGTTTGGGAGATGACTTGTGCCTTTTCAATTGGTGATATGCTAAACCACTCCTCTGAGGATTGGTTTCAATAACTGACAACTGAACCAAGTCAGGATGCCGAGATGTGCATACTATGCAGCCTCCTCCAGCTGCTGTTTGTCATCAACACCACTACCACCACCACTGCATTTCATGTTGGGAAATTGCTCAAAGCAGAAATTCACAATTCTTGGAACATGAAATCATTTTGCCAGTTTTGCCACACAGTAAATAATTGTTCCCATAAATCTCCAAGTAAAATAATTATAACTTCCCAGTTCAGGGTCAAATATCAAATATTTAAGGAGGACAGGACAGGGATGTTTAATTCAGTATCGAACTTTAAAATGCAAACACCAGTGAAGAATGGAAAGATACTGCAATCAATAAGTTACAGAAAAGGCAGAAAGGTTCTCTTCTTGTCATATTTGATAAGAAAAACAATCATTGACATCTGTTGATGGAGTTGTAGATAAGAAACATTGTACATATGTTTTAGGAGACTGTGTTAATAGAAATGCTCTTACAACCTTTGAATGATCTGGTTAAGTAAAGCCAATTTTGAATGGAATCATCATTCAAAAATGAAGCAGACAGCCAAAGCACGTCCAACTGTATAGGTTTTAATTGTGAGATCTGATGACTGTAAAAATGAAAACTGATTGCCCTATACAGTATTACTGTCCTCATGACTATGTTAACACAGATCATACATAAAAGAGGGTGAGACAGTGTACTTCCTGGTTGCTCTCTTATCTATCCCACTGAAAATGGGACCACTTAGACAACTCATGATTTTACATCCTTGGTTTGTTTATCATGAGCACAAATTCTCCCTTGCCAAGCTAGGGCAAGAAACCTACAATGAACTGTGGATTACTTTGCTGGATTATCAGAGGACATGCAAGATAGATAATTGGGCACTGGATTTAGACACATGGTAGGTTTGAAGTTACTTTACTTCCTGGTTTACAGAAGGAGCAATCAGCTACAGTACACCAGCATGCTGGCTTATCCACAATAAACCAGGACATCTTTAAACTTTGGGATTTTTGTTCATTTGCTTTTTTGTTTTGTCATGTTTGAATATGCTAGGGATGTAAATTCTTGTTTGTCTCATTCTTATGTGTAAGAGGAAAAATAACACAATATTACTCCTCACTTGTGTGACGGTGAGAAGTTTGCTTCCCTTTCTAGGACTAAGATTATGAAAGCTCCCCACCATTTCCGAATTTAGACCTGAGCCTAATTCAGACTGGATCAGTACAGATGCAATCAATTCCAAATCAAGATTCAGGAATCCAGATCTCTGGCCTTATCTCAATAAACTTCATTTAGAAAACAAACACAAATATAACTTTCTTTTCTTTTTTAAACATATTCACAAACAATTTGGACATGTGGTATGAAAGATGAATTAACACAAATGCTAACTCGAAGGGGTTTTTGTTCTGCACACATGTAAAATATGCTGTTTTTCCAGACCCTGAAGAGAAGAAGAAGAAGAAAGTTTTATGCAAGCTGCTAGTGATTGCAAAGTCTTGAAAAAATTGTTTCATGCTGCTTTTGTCCTGCCATTGTCTCCCTAGGGCATCAGTGAAATAAATGTGAGAAAAGCTAAGACATATAATAATGTCAATCATGATGATGCCAGTATACTTGAAGAGAGGGTACTATTCAGTTTCATTCTACTAGCAAACCAGAGCTTATATAATGCAGAACAAGGAAATAGGAAGATGATGAAATGCATGGAGTTCAAGTGGTGAGTTCCCATGATGATCCTCCCCCTGATGTCCCATAAGGCTCTCATAAGACATTTGGGCTGACACTGGTATGATATGGCCCCATACTCCCCCTACCCAATCTCTTCCACAGGTGTCTGTCTACAGCTCTTATGGGTAAGAATGCCTGAGAAGAATGGCTGCTGCTGTCATACTTAGATTCCTGCACTATGTCTCTATCTCTTACTCTCTTGTTAGTTTGACTTTTCTTCTGACTCTCTCTGAACAGACTGCTTTGTCTTGCTTCTTAAGGTGTTGCAGCAGGCTGCTGGTGCTCACCAAAATTAACCAGAAAGATAAACAGAAGATTAAGCTTAGCTTTGCAAGAAGACAAAAAAAAGTACAAAATGAAAAATAAAAATGAAGGAGTCAGTGAGACCAAGAAGCATGAAAAATTAAACAAATCAATTCAGCAAGAGAAAAACAATTTTAAAAAAAGCTCAGTGAAACCAACAACCATCCCATATCTCAGCTTTTTCATGATCTCCTACTAACACAGAATGGGGGGAGGGGGAGCAAGGAGATTGATTGTGTATAACATCAGAGACTTCATGTAACCCTTCCCCATAAATTGTGATTAGAGATTGCTGGTAAGATTGTTGTCCCAGACTGTACATTAAAACTAGTGGTAAACACAGCCAAGCAGCCATCTTGTCAAGTCAGAGTATAAGCCATCTTATAGCAATAATAATAGCACATACATTTCTGTACCACTTAACAGTGCTAAGCACTCTCTACAAGTGGTTCACAATGTAAGCCAATTGCCCCCAACAAGCTGGGTACCCATTTTACCAACCTACAAAAGAATGAAAGGCAGAATCAACCTGGAGCCCTGCAGGATTTAACTCACAACGTTTTGGCTGCATATAATACTGAAGTATTATATGGAAGTATAAGCCATCTTATACTGATGCTGCCATCTGTGCAGTTAAAGCTGTCTCCAGATGAGTTTCCAAAGGAAAACTATATCACAAATCACCTTTCTTTCTTTCTTTCTTTCTTTCTTTCTTTCTTTCTTTCTCTCTCCCCCCCCCCCCAACATTTTCAAGCTATAAGATTCAGGAATTCATTTTAAGGACAGTCATCATTTATTTTCCATAATGATATCAGCCTCAATGTGATGTGAAGACAGAACAAGGCTATCAATTTACAAGCCATTTTTTTTCTTTGCCTATTATCTAAGCCAAAGAATTTGTTAACACAAGTGTGAAGCAGACAGTATGAAATGGATACTGAACCAAATGTAGCCATTCTCAGACATACAAGTATAAACTGGTCTTGCTGTTAATGACACAGATGTTCTTCCTTTGCTAACCGAAACTACGTGAAATTAAATATGTAATGGGTTTGCAGAAGTCATGGGAGAAGAATTAATTTATGTTAGCTAAATATATCCTGGGTTTCTGTTGGCATTCATCTTATGGGCTGATGAGTAAATTGCTCATCCATAGTTATAAAACTGATATGTCTTGATAAGCTTGATCAATAAGTAGTGAAGCAAGATGGCATGAAGAGACATAAAATCTTAAGTATATCAATAAATGTATGCATTTCGCTTTTCCTCTGTGGTTTAGACATTCATGAGACATGAGTCTGAAGGGCAAAACAGATGGCCCCAAGAAAGAGCTAGATTGGGGACATGGCAAACTGTATGCCACAGCCCCAATCCAGCCAGCTTCTGCCCCAAATAGGAGTGGAAAATGTCTGCTCGTATTTGGGGTGGAAAACAAGCTGCCCTTTGCATGTAGAGCTGGCTTTTTGCTGGCTCCTGGGTGAGTAGAGTCTGAACATCATGTCCCCAAGTTGCCCAGAAGCTGGTCAGCATGTAATTGCCAGCGTGGCTTTTGGGCAACTCAGGGACATGGTATATCTAAATTCCATTCCCTCAAGCTGGCTATAAACTGGCTTTACCAGGCCATCTGTTTTGGCCCATATGAACTCCTGTGCCTTAGTCTTTTTTAAACTGAAAAAAGACAATAGAAATGAAAGTAGACCAAGATCACTTATGCTGCCTTTTTCACACAGTTAATCTCAAAGTTGTTGCATATCCCTATTTTACCTATGTACTGAGGCAATTGTTTCAGTCATTGCAAAATACTTGAAAAATATTAAAGTACACTAAAAGAGTGAATGATTCATTTTAATTTTGTTAGAATTCATTCATTCATACACGCATACATTCATAGGCTTTATCTCCCATCTTTCTCCCAAAGTGGGATTCAAGGCAATAAACACATTAGGCAAACCATTTGTCTTACAGCCCAGCATAAAAGGGTCAACAGCATACTAAATGATTATCATAGGTTGTAAATATAATCAGAATCAAATTGGAAAGATTAAAATGACATTACTATCACTTCATATATCAGGGCTCTAGGCCTAAAACCAATTTTATTTGAATTATCTGGGCTCCATATTTCACTTATTTGGATATAATTTCCAATAAATTCAACAGCATTTATTGACAAATTGTGATCTTTAGGATCTACAGGGAAAGAGTTGTATTTAGAGTGGTCATATCTGAAAAGATAAGAATTTGAAAGTCATTTTGGAAGAATGGTTTTATTTATTTATTTATTTAAATCTTTATTGAACATTTTAAAACATAAAATACATTATCAACAAATCAAAAAGTTGGTTTCTGGTTTGAAATGTGGGGCATTTTAGGTTTTATAAACAGGGTGGTCTAAAGTATTTAGAGGCTTCCCCCATAGCATGAAAGTATAAAGATATGCATAATTGTGTGCTGTCATGCAAGTCCCCAAGGTTTCTGTATTATGTCCCCCCCCCCAAATACCACTCCCAGCAAGTTTCTCCATGTTCTCCCCCCCCCCCCTTTGAATGTCTGTTTGAGAGTTACCAAATGTTCCTTAACCTAAAAAGTATCAACTCAGGGAGCAAGTGAGGGCACTGGAGTACTCAAGGGACTGGTAATGCAATCTATCAGTTGTCTTTATCAAGTTCACCAGTTCAAGTCTAACCCATGCTGTTGGGAATTACCAATTGTTACCACCTGAACATTGTCCATTTGTGTATGTACAATTTTGTTCATCGTATCCTTCTAACCCTATTGTATTTTCAGCCATCAGGAAAATGGCCCTGGGCATCTCACATTCAAGTCTGAAAATGGGCACCTTCAACAAATATGTGTCAAGGGCTGCCAAAGTTAAAATGTTTGTAGAATCCCAAATGCCTCCTCATGATGAAATAAAATTCAGAACTAAGAAAGCCAAAGTTACCAAAATATTTATGTATATCTTAAAGTGATGTCAAAGCCCATAGAAGACTAGAGGTCCCATCTACCGAAAAAAATAATGTTATGTGAAAAAATAATAACTAGAGAACTAAGGGAATGAGAGGTAAGAGCAATGTAGAAAGATGAAAGGGAAGAACTACAGAGTAAAGTAAAAGATGAGCAAATATTTAGAGGGATAATTTCTTGTATCCCATCCCACACCAGGTTAATCCCTTCAAATTTTGCAGATTTTGAAAAACAGATAAATAGGTTAATTCAAATAAAAGTGGCCCATTTTTACAACCAATGCTATGTGTCTGGTCTCATTATTTCAAGTTGGTCAGCAAATAATCTGTTATCTCTTGTACCCTGCCCCGATTGCCCATTCAGAGGGGCAGGCTAGAAATAAATAAATAAATAAATAATCTGTAACCTGTTACTTCTACACACTTGTTGATAATATGTGTTTATAATGTTGATAATGGTTTCTAGGGAAGAGGTTTCTAAGAAAACATATTTCAAATCTCTGGCAAATTTGGCTGCAAAGCCAACAATACATCGCAGATCATCTAAAGAAAAATGTGTCTTCAGATATAGAAGTACCTTTGGAGTGGTGGTGGGGGGGGGGAGAGGAATACCAGATAATTCATGCATTTAATTGGCCTTTTATGTTTTGTTTACCAGCAAGGCTATTGTTAATCTACCTGGGTCAGATGTGCAAGTTGTTTGTCAGATATGGAAAACATACAAGAGAGGCAGAAAACCAAGGACATAAGTCATTGGTTATATAAACAGACCCAAGAAATCTTTGCTCCTTTTTTATTGTTTTCAGCATAAAGACAACAATACACAAATGTCAATAAATATCGTTCTAAGCAAGACCTGCATCACTGTCTTTACCTTTTCAAATGTAGGCACAAAATAACAAAAGATGGAGTTCCTTTGAGAGAGAGAGAGAAGCTATGATCACAGAGAAGACAAGAGAATAGTGGAGGAAGAGGTTAAGCAAGTGGAAATGTGGAATTATATTTTGAACCTTATTTGAAAAATAAATAACTGTCATATACATAATTTATTGAGCAGGAAAACTCTTTGTTCTACAGTATGACATTTATACATGTAGGCTGAACCCCATTGTGAAATGCCAGACTAGTGCAATTTTAATTTTAAAAAAGCATACACTTTTTAATGACTACTAGTATAAACTCAGTGTAATGATTAAGATACACTTAAAATATTACTTTAAAAGTTAGTAATGATAAACAAGTCCTTGTCAAATCAAGACATATCATTGTTTATTTTGAACCTAATCCAAAATTGATTTCTGAGTGAATTCCTATTTTTTCCACACTTATCTGGCATTTCAAACCCCACCCTCTCAGCCAAAGATCCTTCAAAGCACATATTATTTTATTTATGAAAAAGACCGTGGTGAATTAGAAGCTAATATTTGAAGCAAGGCCCTTCTGCCTCACAGGATTAACATGAGACAAAGAAATGTTTGGGATGAAGAACCATTTGTTTTACTTTTTTGTTGTTAATATTGCTGCTTGTACTTTGAGATCAAAGGCCTCAGTTGTTATTGGGGGTTTTTAATAGTCATTTTTGTTTAAGTTGAAGATAAATTTTGTTTAATTTAATTGCTAATATGCTGCGTCTGCTCTGCATGTAAACCAGAATACGCTACTAAAATTTTATCATAACATTATGCTACCATAACTGGAAAATTTAATTTTGGGGACTACACCCCCCACCCCCCATTCTTTAGTACAGACTGCAGGAGTCTGGGAATTGTAATTCCCCAAAATACCTTTTCCAAATGCTACAATCATTTTAATATTTTGGTGTTTGGTATGGTGTTGAGTACTGTGTTAGGAACAAGAAGACAATCACATCTCATACCACTAATCTATCTGAACATAATTTGGGGCAGGGGAGATGAAAGAGAGAACACTAAAAGCTATCTTGCCAAGACAGTAAACCTTGCCATTTTAAATATTTCTTAAGCATCTTGGCTAAAAAACCTTATTTTGACTGAAAGGGTAAGCTTACTTGAAGATCCCTTCCTGTCCCTTCTCTCTCTCTCTTTCTCCCCTTCCTTCTTCCTCCTCCCACTCAGAGGCTTCTGCCCTGGGCTTGGCACAGGGGGCAGAGGCTGGAGCCCCATCAGACAGAAGGAACCAGAGCCAGAGCCGGTGCTTGGTTCTTGGAGCCCCCTGCTCCCAGGCCCAACACCTGGGATAGATTGTACAAGCTCCAAGACCCATGCACCAGCCTCCACCTCAAAGCCAAGCCCAGGGTAGAAGCCTCAGAGGGGGAGGAGGAAGGAGGAAGGAAGGAAGGAGAGAGAGAGAGAGAGAGAGAGAGAGAGAGAGAGAGAGAAAACAAAGAAAGAAGAAGGGAGGGAGGGCTTCAATCCCACTGTTTCCAATGGCAGTGCAGCTGCGTGCATGCGTTGGAATTGGGGATAGCGCAGGCTTGCCACCCGCAGATGCTCAAATTTGCTGATGGCAAGTCCGTGGATACTGAGGTCTCACTGTAGATCAAAATAGGCTTACAATGTACGCTAGCTCTACTCTGATATGAATAGAGGATTTTGTAAGGGTGAAACACAAATCTCATCTTTCTCATTGTCTCTCTCTTTTGTCTCTCAAACATCTGATGAACTATCCATGCAATTTTGGGCCAAGGTGTTATGTAGGGAGCACATTCTCAGTGGCTGCTCCAACCCTCTGGTATGCCCTTCCATAGAAAGCTAGGCCAGTCCCATCCCTGTTTTCCTTTTGCCAAGAGGAAAAGATATTTTTAGTCAAGCAGGTTTTCAAGAAATAATCACCAGGGGCACTTTTATGTGGTGGGTGTGTTTTAAGAAAATAAAGAGCTAAATGGGGGGGGGGGGGGGGAGAAAGAAACAGGAAACTAGAAAACTGTCAATTGAAAAAAGAGACAGCTTATACAATCATAGAGATGGAAGAGACCGCAAGGCCATCCAGTCCCGGCTATGCAGGAACTCACAATCAAAGCATCCCAGACAGATGGCCACCCAGCCTCTGCTTAAAGACCTCCAAAGAAGGAGACTCAAACACTTGTCGAGGGAATGTGTTCCACTGTCAAACAGCTCTTACTGTCAAAAAGTTCTTCTTATTATTGAGGTGGAATCTCTTTCCCTGTAGTTCACATCCATTTTTCTGGGTCCTATTCCCTAGATCAGCAGAAAGCAAGCTTGCTCGATACTCATCCCTTCAAATGTTTAAACAAGGCTATCATATCATCTCTTAACCATCTCTTCTCAAGGCTAAACATACCCAGCTCCCCGAGCCTCCCCTCATAAGGCATGTTTTCTAGACCCTTCACCATTTTGGTGGCCTTCCTTTGGACTTGGTCTATTTTCTCAACATCCTTTTTGAATTGTGGTGCCCAGAACAGGAGACAGTATCTAGGTGAGGCCTGATCAAGGCAAGGCAGAATAGAGCAGCACTATTACTTCCCTTGATCTAGACACTATAGTTCTGTTGATGCAGCCTAGAATTGAAATGGCCTTTTTTTAGCTGCTGCATTACACTTTTGACTCATGTTCAACTTGTGGTCTTCTAGGACTCCTAAATTTTTTTCACATGTGATCTCAGTTCAGCCAGGTGCCCCCCCCATCCTATATCTATACCTTTTTATTTTTTATTTTATTTTTTATTTTATTTTTCCCTCTGTGCCTTTTGCCTTTATATTTCTCCTTGTCGAAATTCATTTTGTTATCTTTGGCCCAGCTTTCTAGTCTATTCAGGTCATTTTGAATTTTGATCCTATCCTATCCTCCTAATTTGGTGTCATCTGCAAATAATAAGTATCTCCCCTATTCTTTCAACTAAGTCATTGATAACGATGTTGAATATCACTGGGCCCAGGACAGTTGGCATCCCTATGTGGCACCCCTTTGGTCACTTCTCTCCAAGATGAAGAGGAACCATTGCTGAGTATCCTTTGTGTTTGGCTGGTCAACCAATGACAAATCCATTTAACAGTTGCATTGTCTAACCCACATTACACTAGCTTGTTTGCAAGAGTGTCATGGGAGACCTTGTCAAAGGCCTTATGGAAATCAAGATATGCAATATCCACAGTATTCCCTTCATCTACCAAACTGGTAATTTTATCCAAAAAAAAAAAAAGAAAAGAAAGAAAAGAAAAGAAAAGAAAAAGAAAGAAAGAAAGAAAGAAAGAAAGAAAGAGGGGGGGGGGGGGAAGAGAGAGACCAGATTAGTCTGGCATGACTTTTTTTTTTTTCCAGAAACCCATGATGACTTTTTGCAATTATGGCATTCCCTTCTAAATGTTCACAGACTCTCTGTTTAATTATCTGCTCTAGAATCTTTCCTGGTATTGAAGTCAGACTAACTGGATGATAATTGTTTAGGGTCCTCTTTTTTCCCTTTTTGAAGATGGGGACAATGTTTGCCCTCCTCCAGTCAGCTGAAACTTCTTTTCTCCAGGAGTTCTCAAAGATTATTGCCAATGGCTCTGAGATTATATTTTCCAGCTCTTTTAATACCCCTGGATGAAGTTCATCTGGCCCCAGAGACTTAAATTCATTTAGATTGAACAGATATTCCTGTACTACCTCTTTACTTATTCTGTGCTGCATTTTCCCTATTGTGTCTTCTGCTCCATTTTCCTCAGGTTGAGCATCCTTTTCCTTTTCTGAGAAGACTGAGGCAAAGAAGGTGTTGAGGAATTCTGCCTTTTCTCTGTCCCCTGTTGGCATTTCACCATTGTCTCCACGTAGTTCAGCAAAAGAAGTCAGAAGAAGGAATACACATATAGCTTTATACAACTGAAAAATTGCTTTTTGCCACCCTTCAATATATACAAACTTTAATCTCACTGGAACTACTTGCTCTTGCCTCTGCTTTCCTCCTGCTGCTGATCAAATTATTTCATGCAGCATGTATATATGAGGAATAGCCCTAACCCCATCATCAGCTTAGATGAACAGTAAACTTAGAAACATAGAGTCCTGCCTTAAATCATTGCTATATCTAGCCCTCTGTTGTCAACTTTGAATGAAGCAACTGCCCAAGGTTACTGGCAGGATTCCTTCCTAGTGCTACTTTGAGAGCCCTGGTCTTCCCTGGATGATCTCTCATTCAAGTGTTAATCAGACTCAAATCAGCATAGCTTCCAAAATCAGATGAGAGCAGGTGTGCTTCAAGTGGTATAGTGACATGAAGGATAGATGTTTTTGCCATGTTTACAAGTGGTGGTGCAGCCTTATTTAATGATAGGGTGACAGGCACTGCCAATCATTATGAATGATTCTTGCTATTGAATGGTTTTACAAATGGCAACACTTAGGTTCAGGAAAGGTCCAGATGATTCAGTGCCAAAAGGAGCAACAGAAGGTGCTGCCATGGCAGCAAAGGAACCTTTCCCCAGTGCAAAAAGAAGTGGCATTTTGCCGTTCTTTTAGTACCGGGGAAAGGCCAGATTGGACCTGCAACATGTAGTTGCTGCAGCCCCAATCCAGAACTGAAAGGTGTGGCAGCAGGCTGCTCCAAAAGGGTGGTATGTTTAACCCCTGAGTTCATAGAAATAGGGTGCTGCATTAACATGGTGTACACATGTATTTGTTCTTCTAATTCAGTACTGTCTATACTGACAGGCAGCAGGTCTTCATGGTCATAAACAGGAGTCTTTCCTTGCCTTTCCTGCAAAAACCAGAGGCTTCTTATAGGGATGTGCTGTGTTTATTTGCATTTTTAACTTTTGTATTTTTAATTTAATGTTATACTGTTGAAATTAAATTATTTTATTTGTTTTTAGAGCACTACTGTTTAGTTTTTAAACTAGTTTTATCTGTGAGCCACTTTGAGTCCCACGCTGGGAGAAAAGTAACATATCAATCAATCAATCAATCAAATAAATAATAAGTAAATCCATAACAAGGATTGGGTCAACTTCTCAACACAATCCCTCTGCTAGAGTAGGGCATTTTTCACTTTGAATCTCAAAGCAGTCAGCTACTGTTCTGCAAGTTGCCTGACTCATTTTGCCTTCTTGTAGGTCTTTCCCCTTCACAACTGGATTACATCTCTGTCTCTTGTTTACTCCTTCAATTTTCTCACCACAGACATTTGTCTGGACATAATACCTTCTCCTTCTCCTTTTGGTACAACTAGGACTTGGCAATCGCTGTTTCTTCATTGTAATTGAATCTTTCCAGACTCCCCTTCTCTTATCACCTGCACTCCTCATAACTTTTAACATCTCTTTATAACATTCCTCTGAGTGCTCCTGGAATGCTTTGAAAATGTTTCTTTCTTGTCAGATAGAGCATTCTTCCTACCTCTATCAGCGCAGCATTCTTAAGGCCTTTTTACAAAAGATGCCTTATAAATAACTCAATCTTATTTATGCAGATCCTCCTTGCTTTGTACAGGCACCAGCTGTTGTTCCTGTGAATAGAGCTGTTAGGTAATTAGAAGTGTCAGAAAACAAAAAGGGGGGAAATTAGTCAAAAACATTTTTTAAAAAATGAAAAACTCCAAATGGTTTATATGAGGGAAGAAAACCTCAAGTACAAATGGAACAAAGCACTTCTAATTACATTATTAATAGAACTGATTATTAACTGATCCCAAACTCTCAAGCTGATTATTTAGAAAAATGAATTAATATAAAGCTGTATCTATCTTTGATGAGTTTTTAAGTAATGAATCCCTTGATATTTTGAAATGCCAATTTCAATGTTCCTTTTCATTCTTTCATTGGTAGAAAGCCTCTCTTCCTTTGATTTCTATTAACTGAATATTTCCAGTGCTTGGAAATTACTAGTTACATATAATTAATTTTAGTTATCTCCAAGCTCCAGGAATATAAATGGATTGTTATTGTTCTTATGTACCCTTAGATCCCAACTTATAGAACCCTAGGAGCAGGTTTCCTTGACAAGATTTATTCAGAGGAGGTTTGCTCTTGTTTTCTTCTAAGCCTGAGAGAGTTTAACTAGCCCAAGGTCACTCAGTGGGTTTCCATGGCTAAGTGGGGATTCAAGTCCTGTTCTTATTCTTCTTTCCTATATTGAAAACATAAGTAAGTCACATCATGAATAAAAGGAGGCTTTTACATTGCAATTATAACTTTTAATTTTATGTTTATGAGAGTGTGGCCTTGCTAAGTGGTAGAGAAAGAACAACACGTACTGAAGTTCTGACTTGTGCTATGCCCTATACATCTGCTCCATGTTCTGTTGTACTGGGTACTGAAATAACAAGAAGGGGGATGGAACGAAAGTGCATTTTGTACCATAGTCCAGCAGCTTAGAGTTTTCAGCACTCAATATATTAGAAATTTTTCAGAAACGGTATGCAAAGCCATCTTGTAGCACTTTTGAAGCTAACTATGAGAAAGAAATTGTAGCATAAGTGTTTATAGACTTAGGTCTACTTCCTCTGTTGCATGGAGTATGAGGAAGTGAACTTAATTCTATGAATTAAGCACAGGAAGGTCTTGATCACAAGAGAGCTGAAAAGTGGAAATAGAGCAGGACAGCAGTGTCCATGGCTGTATCTCATGATGGAAAACATCAATGCCTCCCAATCCTGCTCCTTTTCCAGTTTGATTCATATGTGATAAGTTCTTCCTGCTGCAGTTCTGATATGCAGGCAGTCACATGGAACAAGTGGGTGTGCTTATGCTCCCCCCTCTTCCCCTCCTCCTATCTGTTCCCTTAGAATCATGGAATCATTGAAATGTAGAGTTAGAAGAGTTCCAAAGCAGTCTTTTTTCCTTTCCTTTTAATATTTTTCTTTTATTTTTGTTAATAGATTGCCACAATCACACAATTGCAATAAAAATAAACAACACATAAAAATAAATGCAGACAACAAGGCATGCTAGGAAGGGTTCAGGTCTGGGAGGCAGGGCTATGTATGCCAGTGTGAAGAGGG
Source organism: Urosaurus nigricauda (assembly GCA_034509955.1). Classification (NCBI taxonomy): domain Eukaryota; kingdom Metazoa; phylum Chordata; class Lepidosauria; order Squamata; family Phrynosomatidae; genus Urosaurus; species Urosaurus nigricauda. Next base: position 35,713,507 of record JAOEGL010000001.1, read on the forward strand.
CAGAGGCTGGGACAGAAACAACACCATCTGTGTATTGCTGTGTGATAACTAATTTCACCAACCCAGTATGTTTGCATTTCCTACACAAAAACTATTTGGGCACTTTGCGAGTCTGGTGTGACAAAGTCCTTAGTGTCCTAGTGCAAAATATTCCAGCATGGATATTGATATTCTCCCCTCCTTGCTTAAAACTATGACTATACCTAGTTACTTTTTCAAGCTTTGACTTCTAGGCACCCAAGTCAGGAGATATGGTTGATTATGGTGGTGGCATAGTGGCCCAAACATCTTTTGCATAGTAATGCAAAGCCTCAATGGTGCATAATCAGAACATCTATTATAAACTGTGTCCTTTATAAGGGGCCTCCATCTGACAGTAGGGTAATTGTAAAGTCAGGAAACATATATTTGTGCAATGCAGTCATGTAAGTAATGTTGTGAACAATTAAGGGTGCTAGATAGGGATAAGAGAAAGCAAGAAAGTTGGTTTAGTATCACAGTGACTCCTTAACAATTAGCTCTATTCCCAGAGGGGATTTTAAGCAACCATTTCAAAAATGCATGCAGTTTGTAGATTTGCTGCAATAAAGTGCTTTCCAGATTTGTTATTGATAGGGAAGATACACTTCACTTCACATGATCTCTTCCTATTTCTGGTCTACATAAAAGGTTTTTGTAGCAGCAGGACATTTCACGTGAGGATAACATTTATTCCTATATTGTTGACCTGTTTCACTGCATTGGCATGACATCTTTGGTTAGATTTTTCATATTAAGGAAGTGTGGAAGATTAACAGCATTCAGGATGATCTCTGATATACTGCTTCCCAACCATGGGACCCTTGGGTGTTTTTGGAATGCAGTTCTCAGAATTCTTGACCATTGATTGTGGTTACTGAAGGCTTCTGAGACCTGAATTCCAACAACATGTCGTGATCCAAGTTTAGTTGTCATTATAATATATGCAGCTCACCATTAGGTTTTGGACAGCATTGTGATAGGTTTATCTTAGGGTCTTCATAATTCAGAAATTATTTAAAGGCACACACCACCACCAGAGTTCGGATCCTATTTGATCCATGTGTGAGCCATGACTGTGTGCTGAAGACAGAAACAATGGGTTGAATTCCAAATTAGACACAGAGTACACTTATTGAAATCAATAAGATTTTATTTAATCGTTATTAATATCTATTTTTATTAATCACTAGTTTAGCATCCATTTATAACTTAATAGTAATTGATTTTCTTCTAAACTATGACTCAACCTGTTCTGTCTGTGATTACTTTGGAAGTATATAGATGCACCAGTGTGGCACTATGGGAGAAGGGTGGGATGAAGAAAGAAAGCTAGGGGAAGATAGAAAAGGTAATCCTCTCAGATCTCCAGTGTACTCACCTGGAATCTGGAGGGATGACCTCCTCCCTCTTCTCCTGGTTATTGAAATGCAATAAGATGGTGCCTGCGAACCCCTGTTTTCTCTCAGTAATGAACTGGCCCTGGGGATGTTCTCAAGCATAGAAGAGAATAGTTTTGTTTGAGCAGAAAAGTACAGAGAGATAAATACACTGAAAGAATGTTACACCCCAGATGACCTCATGTATAACCTTGGCCATTGTATCATGATAAAATCCCATATTTTCTCTTGCTGTCTTTTTATGTAGCAGAAAGAGTCTGGCTATTGAAAGCATCTGTCTTCTTTTAAACAACAGACACATTGGGGGGCTTTACAGTCTGGTACCATCTCTTTTTACTGCACATCATCGCTGCAGCAACTATACAGAGCAGTGAAGGTGCACAGTAAAAAAAAAAGGAGCACTGAAACCAGACTCCTTTTTGCAGTGTAGTTGTGATGCAAAAAGAATTTGTGGCACTTTTGGAATGTTGCAGCCATGCAGTGCCGTATAGATGCTGCACAGCTGTGATATCGTCACTGTGTATGCCATGTAAATGGCACTGCGCAGTGATGATGCCCCCGTCACATGCTAGGTTTGTGAGGTGTGTGTAAGCTCCACCTTGAGAAACCCTAGCATGTGATGAGGGTGCCTTTTAGTGCCCGTCTGTTTTGGGCCAGGGTTTCTCAAAGAGAGTAAATATTTGGGATCAAACTATGAGACCTGCAGGGGTAGGAAGGAGGCAACTGCTTTAATCAACTTCTTCCAAATCCATGCATAAAATAAGTTGTAAAATGCTATTGGTCAGGTAGAGCAGGGATAGGTTTCACGTGTCCACCCTGATGTTTTTGAACTGTAACTCACAGCATTTCTTACCACTTTCTTTGTACTTTGGGGCTGCTGGAAGCTAAAGTTCAACAACATTTGGAAGACACATGAGGTCCATCCCTACAGTAAAGCTTGATTTGTTGCTACAGTCAATTAATCTCTCTTTGTTTACATCTTGTGTTTCACTGTAGAACCTCAACATAAAACTGAGAAGAGGAATATTTACATTATATGTACATACTTTGAAATTGCAAATGTACGTACTTATTGTTTAGATGACGCAGGGAGAAAAACAAGAAGTCTAGAAGCTCTTGGCTGCATTCACAAGTAACTCTTCCATTAATCCTCTCCTGTTTGCTGCCAGTCATTGCCATGCACTTGCCACTGAAACCTATTCATGTTTACTCAGCATGCAAGTCCAAGTGATTTCAGACTTACCATCAGGTAGGCATGCATTAGAAGTGCTGCCTTGAAGAGATAAGATTATGTTGCTAGGAAGGAGGGTTGTCTGATCAGCAGTCCCTTGAAATCTATGTCCTTCTGTTTCCATCATTTCCATTCTTATCTCTTTTTTATCCTGGCTCAATCAGCAAAATTAGCAACCCCCTGTCCCCGTATAAAGGGTATGATATCATTTTTATTTATGGGGCTTTTTAACATATATGTGACCATATTTTTGTATCAAAACACCCTTAGGCTTATATAATGTGTGCATGAACCTTAACTGTGCTGAAGGAAAGATATAGAGAAAAAGGGATGAGCTAATGATAGGCACCCTGCATAGTAGAACAACATTCTTACAATGCTCCTTACAGTTTTTTCCCTTGAAAACTGATTCCATCACCTATTCCTCTTCTTTTTTTCTTTTTCTTTTCCTCTTCCTCTTTCATTATAGCTGCTGTTTTCCTTCAAAATAAATGACTTGATCAGTACTGATGTAATATTCCTTGTTACTATTTCAATAACATTATTTCAATTAGGGCTGCTTGATTATTTTGCAAATTCTAATGTGAACTGATCTGAATGGTACTCTACCCCCAGGATGCCTCCTTTTAACTATGTATTAAGAATCCAATCCCTCCCTCCAGTCCATCTGCCTTGGACCAGGCCCCAGAGGGAGAAAAGAACCACTGAACCTCATCCCCTTCCCACCACCTTTCCCTTCTCTTTTTCGTTGTCTCTCTTAGATTGTAAGCCTGAGGGCAGGGATCCGTCTAATTATAAGATTGTATGTACAGCACTGTGTAAATGTACAGTGCTATATAAATAATAATAATAATAATAATAATAATAATAATACTTCCCAGGCTAATATACAGAGGTGTGGCTCCTGAGAATTGAGGGCATTGATTTCCTGAAGAAGACATTTTCTTTCAGTCCTCAAACTGAAATTTTCATCTAGGGGGCAGTATTCTCATGAGAGTAGGGAGGTAATGCCATCATTTTACCCTGTCCTCAGTAGCCAGTAGCCAGTAGCCAGTGAAGAAGGGGACAGAGTGGGGGAATTTCAGCACAGAATAAGTAAAGAGACAGTACAGGAATACCTGGTTACTCTAAATGAATACAAATCTCCAGGACCAGATGAACTACATCCAAGGGTATTAAAAGAACTGGCAAAGGTGATATCGGAGCCATTGGCAATAATCTTTGAGAACTCCTGGAGAACAGGAGAAGTCCCAGAAGACTGGAGGAGGGCAAACGTTGTCCCCATCTTCAAAAAGGGAAAAAAAGAGGATCCCAACAATTATCGTCCAGTTAGTCTGACATCAATACCAGGAAAGATTCTAGAGCAGATCATTAAGCAGAGAGTCTGTGAACATTTAGAAGCCAATGCCATAATCACAAAAAGCCAACATGGGTTTCAGAGAAACAAGTCATGCCAAACGAACCTGATCTCTTTTTTTGATAAAATTACCAGCTTGGTAGATGAAGGGAATGCTGTGGATATAGTTTACCTCGATTTCAGTAAGGCCTTTGACAAGGTTCCCCATGACATTCTTGCAAATAAGCTTGCAAAATGTGGGATAGACAAGTTAACTGTTACATGGATTTGTAATTGGTTGAGTGGCCAAACTCAAAGGGTGCTCAACAATGGCTCCTTTTCATCCTGGAGAGAAGTGACCAGTGGGGTCCCACAGGGTTCTGTCCTGAGCCCAGTGCTATTCAACATCTTTATTAATGATTTGGATGACAGAATTGGGAGCATACTTATCAAATTTGCAGATGACACTAAACTAGGAGGAGTAGCTAATGCCCCAGAGGACAGGATCAAAATTCAAAATGACCTTAATAGACTAGAAAGGTGGGCCAATGCTAACAAGATGAAATTCAACACAGAAATGTAAGGTTCTGCACTTAGGGAGGAAAAATGAAATGCACAGATATAAAATGGGGGACACCTGGCTGAATGAGACCACATGTGAAAGGGATCTAGGAATCCAAGTAGACCATAAGCTGAACATGAGTCAACAGTGCGATGCGGCAGCTAAAAAGGCCAATGCAATTTTAGGCTGCATCAATAGAAGTATAGTGTCTAGATCAAGGGAAGTAATAGTGCCACTCTATTCTGCTTTGGTCAGGCCCCACCTGGAATACTGTGTCCAGTTCTGGGCACCACAATTCAAAAAGGATGTGGAGAAACTGGAGCAGGTCCAAAGGAGGGCAACTAAGATGGTGAAGGGACTGGAAACCATGCCCTATGAAGAACGCCTTAGGGAACTGGGGATGTTCAGCCTGGAGAAGAGAAGGTTAAGAGGTGATATGATAGCCCTGTTTAAATATTTGAAGGGATGTCATATTGAGGAGGGAGCAAGCTTGTTTTCTGCTGCTGCAGAGACTAGGATGCGGAATAATGGATATAAATTGCAGGAAAAGAGATTCCACCTCAACATTAGGAGGAACTTCCTGACAGTAAGGGCTGTTCGACAGTGGAACACACTCCCTCAGAGCGTAGTGGAGTCTCCTTCCTTGGAGGCCTTTAAACAGAGGCTGGATGGTCATCTGTCAGGGATGCTTTGATCTGGAGGTCCTGCATGGCAGGGGGTTGGACTAGAAGGCCCTTGTGGTTTCTTCCAACTCTATGATTCTATGATTCTATGATTCTGAGCCACACAAATATCCAGATTGGAACAGACTATTTTTATATATTTCTCACTTCTACAAATTTCATGATGGAGTTCTCAACACCCCCCCCCCAAAAAAAAAGGATTGAAGAGGAAACTACAGTTACCTTAATGAGAATAATGAGGGAGGGTGTCCATGCTTTAGGAGTCCAGACATTTTTTTTTTCAGTTATTGAGCTAAAATCATGGTTGCCAAACTTTTTCTATCTACCACCCCCTTTTGTCTTGTGTACAACCCTATAATTCCCCTCCTCCATATGTATGTCTGATATTAGGCTTACTGTTCTACTGCAGATTCAAAATAACCATCTCAGTCGCATCACACCTGGTCATCCTAGGAGCAGCAACCAAGCAGCTGGACGAAAAGCAACAAAGAATCCTCTCAACCAGGCCACCCCTCCAGCAAAGGCCAGTGCAGGCAAGAGGTCTCTCGGTTGCTGTTCAGCCAGCTGCTTGGCTGTTGCTCTCAAGGCAACCAGGGGCAAAGAGAGAAGCTTCTCCCTGCATCAGATATGTGTGTACAGGGTTTAAAGAGGCCACATGCCCTGGATTGGTGATTGGCCTGGATAGGGAAAGGGAGAGATTTTAACTACAGGAACTGCTCCAAGGTGAAGAACTTTTTCCAAGAATCAATCCCAGGTACTCCTTCCTGTCCTTCACCAGAAACAAGGCTTCCCCACACAGTTTCAGGTGCCCCCCCCCAACAAAATTTGTTTCTTCTGTTGCCTTTTCTCTCAGCCTGATAAAAGAAAACAGAAGCAGCACAGTCACTCCAACATCCCTGCCAAGTCCCAGCAAAGCTCACAAAGCTTAAGCAGAGTCAGTTATTTGAAAACTCCTTTTGCTGCTGCTTCTCCCCACCGCCACCGCCAAATGCTCTAACTCCTCACAAAAAAATAAATACAAAGAAAGAAAGAAAATAATTTTTCAAAATTTTACTCCTATTAAGTCATTTCTCATTTTGCCCTGTATTTCTTATATGTCCAGAAGGAAAGCTATTACCTGACAGTTTAGGATTAAAAACACACCATTGTTTTGATGCTATTGCTCATGTGTCTTTTGAATTGTTGCATCGGCTTTTCTTCTTCTTAAAAGCCTTCTGAAGTTTGCTGAAAAATTAGGATTTCACAGGATTCATTGAAGTGCTTTGAGAGGGACAATATCCTTCAGATATAAATCCAATTATTTTGTTTCCATGAAATTAGCATAGTTTAAGTTGTTTTTATGCCTGCTGGGAGCCCATGTATCTTTTATAAGAAGAGAAGCAGAAAATGATACATTAAATCTTACAATAAATAAAAAAGTACTAAGAACCCTACATTAAATTAAGAAAGTACCCAAGCAAACCCTTAGAAAATCAAGGAGTGTGGAATCGTATCCAAATGTTGTATTTGGCAAATGTTCCTAATGAGCTATAGCAAATTTTCAGATCCCAAAGCTTCTTAGCATTAATAAAATCATATTCCATGCCAAATTCTTTGGCTAGACATTTGATTTTACCTGTTAATAAAACAAAGACACTTAGTCACAAACTTTATGTCTTGATCCAAACAAAACTTTGGGTCTTGGCCTGACTCTGGTATTCATGAACTTAAACTGAACCATGCAAACATTCATAGTAAAGGCTATATCTTCTACATTTGAGTGACTGAATAGCTGAAATATACTTACAGAGAGCACTCTACAAGCAAAAGACATGTTGTGGACAAACAGCAACCAAATATTCTAAATGATATGAATTAACTGAAAGAGCAAATTAGTGGTAGTGGATAGCAGAGATTGTAATCAAATTTATGTTGTAGCAAGTTGTAGCACTGAAGAAGCATGAGGTGAGCCACACTGCAGAATTAAATCAGCTTGACACCACTTTAACTTCCATGACGTATCCTACAAAATCCTGGCATTTCTAATGTGGTGAGGTATTTAGAGAGTGTGGTCCATCAGAGAGCCTTGGTTCCTCAACAAACTACAAATCCAAGTAATCTGTAGGATAGAGTCATGGCAGTTAAGGTGGTATCAAACTGCTTTAATTCTCCATTATGGCTTCATCTGTGATGCAGCAGTACATTGGACTACAGTTCTGGAGACCAGAGTTCAAATTCCTGCTCTGCTATAGAAACCCATTGGCTGACCTTGGGCAAGTCACACTCTCTAAGTCTCAGAGGAAGACAAAGACAACTCTCCTCTGAACAAATCTCGTCAAGAAAAAACTATGATAGCTTCACCTTAGGGTGAAAGTAACCAGAAATGTCTTGAAGGTACACAACAACAAGTTCCATCACACTCAAAGACCTTAGTTCTGAGTAGATATGCATAGGACTGCCTATAAAAGATATAACTATGCACCTTGAATCTAATGTGAGAACAAGTCATGGGTGGCTTCTCCTGAAAACAAAGAAGTGCAATAGCTCCTCTTTTGGTTGCCTACAATCCAAAACACACGTCATCATGTTCTAGGTTTCTCCAGATCCTCAAGCAGTTCCTGATGAATTGACATAAGCGGAACAACTTTCAAAGCACATGATGTAATACTGACCTTAACACCACAAAGAGAGGAGGACTGCAGCATATTGATAAAATCAATTTCCCCTGGTTTCTAAAGAAAGGTCTTGGACCAACAGTCCAAGAACTGATTACTGTGGGACCCTGATGGAATGTTTCATTATAGGTAAGATATAAACCCACTACATCATTTTCTACTGTTGACCTGATTAAAACAAGAAACTGAGGAAATTTTCTGAATAAACACAAGATCCCACAATCAGTCCACCAATAAATGCTGTACACATATTCATAGATCACCCATGAAAACTTGTTCATATTCAGAAATTATAATGTCAGTCATCCAGATCAAAAGCTGCTGGTCAAAGGCCCAGAATAAACAAGATTTTTGTTATCTTAAATATGCCTTGATTAAGAAAACCCTATGAAATTTAAGGGACACCATGAGTCAGCAGGTGTCTTGAAGGCACACACACACAAACACAATGCTTGCACATGAAGATATTCACCTGACTGACATAGATTGAGGACAAATATATCATCAGTGACAGGAAGCAACTATGTAATAAGAACACACTTAGATCCAACTCCAAGATTAAGACAATATAATAAATGGAAGGATTTTTATTTATTTATTGCCGACTTCAATAAGCTATCAAAAACAAGACCAATTCTAAACAATGATATAAATATATATACAACAAGTGCTAGGAAGAACAACAAAAATTCTGCATGCAATATATGTATCAGAAAAACATAGAGTCAATGTGAATAATTGTATAAATAAGTGCAAACAAAACAATGCAACATCATTATGTTACTGAGAATATGGCCCTGCTCTCATACACCAAAGCCAAGATGCAGAAAGGGAAGATTTTGCGAGTCTCTGCTGAAAGAGACCAGGATGAGCAAAATGCCCAGGGGGCCTGGTGTGTACCTCCTGCTCCATACCAGACCCTGCTTCATAAACCTGCATCAACTTGGATTCTCATACTTCGTCATTGTTCAGTCCATTCATGCATCCTACAGGAAGTGTAGGGTGGCCGAATGCTTTTTTTTTTTTGGGGGGGGAGGGGGTTAATAATGTTTCTCCACCATTTCCAGTTCTTCCCACACTTTGTAGTGTTTTGGTGGGGAACTGGAAAATTGACTTTGGGTATAGCTTGTTAAAGAAATAGTCACACTGGCAGGTAGGCGGAGTGCTGGTGGAGAAATATGATGAGGTAGTATGGTGAACACTCTTGAAATGATGTCCCCAGACTTTCTCTCAAGGTTTGTGGGTCTTGGGCGCAGGAAAGGAGACTACCTGGAACATGTTTTCTCTTTATGGGACCTAGGAAGGAGGCTCCCTGGGAAGGTTTTCCTTGTCAAGGGCTCTCTGGGTGCCAAGCCAAAATTCTAGCAGGAACTGAAATTTTGGGTGCTACACACAGGGTTGGCAGAAAGGAAAGATGAGTTGGGGCCCCTACCTCATTCTTCCCCCAGCAGATCACCAAAGTTATGTTTAAGATTCAAATAACTAATAAAGTGGCCTTTTAAAAGATACCCAGCACTGCTGTCTGGTCTTGTTAATTCACAGTGGGTTAGCAACACTTCTTATATTTCAGTTATAATTCCATTTTAATACTCAGCCATCTTTAAGAACGAATATATTACAACTTTAACACTATCGTAAATAAATAGAGCAGTATAATATATGTACCAGTATAATAAATAAACTACACCAGTATAATAAATTAGTATAAGAATTAACTTATCCTGCTCTCACTGAAAAAAAAAAAAAATTATTTATGTGGTGGTACAGCCAAAAAGTATCATCCCTAGATGTCAACATGAAAAGAAGAAACGAGTGTGGATAACTGTTAAGAAAAAAACTTCTTTGAATTAGCAGGTGAATCCTAGTTTTCTTTCAAAATTCATATGTCTTGCGTCTAAGTTATTTGAAGGACAGTATCTCCCTTTGTGAGCCTAGTAGAATTCTAAGATGATCTGGAGAGGCCTGTTTCTCTGTCTCATCATGCTCCAAGACTCATTTGGTGGGAACAAGGGAGAAGGTCTTCTTGGTGGCTGCTCCCAAACTTTGGAACTCCTTCTCTGGAGAGGCCAGGATACCTACTCAACTTTTGGCAGTAGGTAAAAATATATGTGCTATCAAGCTTTTTCAAAGTGACAAAGATTTGTTGCTGTGTGACTCAGATAGGGTTTTTAATACATTTTAATATTTTGAATGTTGGAAGTTCTTTGAAATGATTTGTTTTTTTCAACTTTATTTTTATACTTTTTAATACTTTTTTACTTTAAAAAAAGTTCTACTGTTTATAAATTTGTTGTTAGCTGCCTTGAGTCCTTAGATTGGGAGAAAGGTGGGATATAAATACATACACACATACACACATACATACATAAATTGGGGTGCAACAATTTGAATCTGGACAAGTTGTCACAATAAGAAACAACCAGTTAAGTCCTGGTTTGAACTCTGTCTGCTGTCGATGTCTGAGTTTTATTTGTAAATTGCCTTATAAAGATACCATAGGGAACTGCAAAGGGTTTTCATTCTGTGTGGCCAATATTAAACTATAAAAACCCACTTATACTTTATATGTCACACCTCAGAAAAGCAATTATGAGAGAGGAGAAAGCTTTTTATTAGACCATCAGTACTACAGCATACATCTTCAGAACGTCTCTATGAAATGACTGGTTGGCATCAACATTCTATGCCGCTAAATGACCTCTTTACAAAAATTATTCTTTAAATCAGGGAAACGCCTATTTCTTCAATGCAGGAAGATGAAAGTATTGTGTCAATAGCCTAGGTAAATCTCAAATCCTATTATCAACAAAGTTATAATTGTACATCATATCGTACATAGTCTTAAGGAAATTTACAGAAAGAACTTTTCCTTTGTTCTATAGGGTTTTTTCAGGCTATGAGGCCCTGTTCTAGAAACATCTCTGATGTTTTGCCTGCAGTTCTGGCTGACATCTTCAGAGATTCTCTGAAGATGTCAGCCACAGCTGTTGGTGAAATGTCAGGAATAAACTCTTGTAGAACATAGCCTTATAGCCTGAAAATCCCCCAAAATCTATGGACACTGGCCGTGAAAGCCTTTGACTTCACATTGGATTTTTCCTTTCTTTGTTCCCCCTCTTTAAGAAATGTCTTGCCTCCTAAAGCTCTCCTGAATCAGGAATAGGAGATAATGGTTACCTAATTTCATCCATTTCAACCCCTCCAAGAAACTCAAGGCCAGAGCAACTGGGCAGGAAAAAGTGGATCAATCCTGGATTTTCTGAAAACATGTTGAAATCCCACTGTTCAAAAAGCCCACTCCCATGCATCAAGCCCATGCATCAAGCTGCACCGTGTGATTATTTTTTTGTCACCTCAACACCATGCATGTGCACCAATTTACACCTTGCCTTCAACCTCCAATTACCTCCCTCCTTCTGCCCAGATGCTATTCCATTCATTGGACGCCTGCCCATACGATCAGCTACACAGTCACAGGTGTGACGGATCATCTGTACAGTGCATTGGTGTATAGGTGTGCCAAGTGACACATTAGGAAATCACAAGCCCCAAATACATGCCCCCTTCAGCCCGTGCTCCTGTTGGACTCTCTTATTTGTGTATGTTGTAATTACATCCATTGCATTATTAGTCATTCTGAAGTTGTATTATCAAAAGTTCAACAAAGTTAGGATGGGAGAGTCTCTTGAAGAACTGAATTAGATTTTTTTGTACTGCTTTGGAATATATGCTATCAATAAACTATTATCATAATCACTATCATCTTCATCATGCCCTCGTGAATTCATTAGCATTTTCCACATTTTCCAAAATGAATGCCTTAAGTTTTAAAAACAGAAATATTCCACGGTTTATCTCAGCGCTTCAACTGAGGCTGCATCTGCAGTGAAGAAATAATGTAGTTTGTCACTGCTTTAACTGCCATGGCTCAGTGTGATGAAATTCTGGGATTTGTCATTTTGTGAACTATTTTGCCTTCTCTGTCATAGAGTTCTGTACCCACAACAAACTACAAATCCCAGGATTCCATAGGATGGAGCCATGACTTTTAAAATGACATCAAACTACATTGTTTCTGCAGTACAGATGCAGCCCAAGACATTTTTTTCTTGCATTCTGTTTTATAGAAACATAAAGTAATTGTTGAACACCATAAGCTTATTTGCAGGGCTTTCTGTATCTCACACATCTGGGTCCTGAATCATGGCTGGATATTTTAGGTGCCTCTAGAATAACATGAGTGACAAAAATAAAATAAATATAATGATGCTCGTAATAGTGAACATAATAATAAAACATGCAATCAATGCAGCAATATATGTGTTGATTTCTGGTTTAAATAATACAAAATCTGTAAGCATGCATCTTATGGCTATAATGTTCAGAACAATGCAAGAATCCTCAGGAGACTGAATTATTCTGAGTTTCATCCCATTTTACTATTTCTAAATTGGTGGTTTAGACATTGGCTTCAATCCTATGTGCACTTACTGGGGACTAAAACCTATCGCATACACTGGGGTTTACATTTTAGTAAACGTGCATGAGATTGTTCTGTCAAAGTGCTAAGAGTGGGAGGGGAAAATCCTTCCCCCTACACAAGATTTCCCAGCAATATATAAGACATAAATGTCTCCTTTAAATATATTTCCCCTTCTTTTGCTTACCTTGCAAACTCAACATGAAAACAGAAAGACACATCGTTATGGTGCCATCTTAACTGCTGAGAAAATTATTATTTAATTGTACTTATTTTAACCTTGGGCAAGAATACCTCCTCTTCCCTTCATTGGTCAGGCCCAGCCAGAATCCATTTGTGTTTCTGCAGCTGGAAGCATGAAGAAGATATGACCTCCTAGACCTCCAGGGGACCCAGAGGATGACAACTTCTCTGTATATCCAGCTGTAGATGTGCAGTTAGATGTCTGGCCACCCTCACAATGCCCCCCCCCTCCGGTCACTGAATAACCATAGAGCCACAGCCTGGCAACTGACAGGTTAACTCCACATGTTGGGAGAGGTCACTGTGAACGTAAGTATTGCTATTTTAAAATGAGAATGCAAGTGTAATAGGAGTTTATACCTCCATATGACACCATCAGGCATCCAGATATGAACTTATTAACTAAATAGTTTGTTGCGTTTCAGGCAATTAGTATTATTTTGGGTTAAGCTCTCCCATTAACACTGTAACATCTTGACCCTGATGTCTATGCAATGGGTTGCTGTTTTAAATTGTAATTTTTATTATGTCGTTTTAATTGATGTTAGTTTAATTCAATTTTAAGGGGCGGGTGGTTGGGTATGGGTCATGTATATTTTATCTTGTATTTTTTTAATTGACGTAACCAGCTCCAATTGGATACAGAGGAGTAGGCTATAAATAAAACATTATTATTATTATTATTATTATTTTAAATTAAAATGCACTACTGTTTTCCTACTGTATCTTCAGTTCTCCTTCCCGAATTACAAAGTCTCTTTCCTTCCTAAAAAGTAAGGCAAAGGTGCATAGATGTGAGCAAAAGAACCTAAAATGAATTGTCAGGTCCCAAAACAGCTTAGTTATTGGAATCATTTTGCCATGTGATAAAGGACAGAAATTTCTCAAACATCAATACAGATGTGCAACAAGCAAATCTGTTATCACCTAAATAGAATAGTTCAGACACTACTTAACCTCGATTTTTTGAACATGGGGGAAAGGGGAACATTTAGCTTCTCTGTCCTCACATCTCCCATGGAAAACATGTCTGAAGAGGAGAATTTCCTGTCAAATGGGTTAAATTTATCAAAAATGATTTCCACTCATAAGGGATATTTGGAAGGATAATAGCTGAGATGAAAATCAGCATAAGTATTGCTAACAGATATGGGATTGTAAAAGAAAGAAAGGAAGGGAGGGATACAATAACCCCAGTATGCTAGTATGGACTTATTAGACCCCTTGCCACTGTGCCCAATAAACCACAATAACAAGGCATACAAAGAGGAAGCACCTTGAACTCCTCATCAAAAAGACAACCCAGTGTGCATATGAGCTGCCATCTAATCACAACAAAATTAGTGGCAGAGTGGTAGCTGAGCAATGTGACACCCTGGAAACTTGAACTGTAGCCCATTCACTCCTGAAGGTTGTCTCCAGCCCTGACTTGTATGAAGCCATATGTGCTGCTCAAAAGAGCAGCAGTATAATACCTGCAATGTCAGAGCTCTTTGTAGCCCTACATCTGCTCTCCAATTATGTTGTTTCATGTTTATCAGCAAGATCTACATATGAATTCTTTTCTGGAAACTTCTGTGCATTGAGATCTACATTTGGTGACTTCCTCCCCTGAGAATCAACATGAATGCATGGATAGCAAGGCTACACTATGCTTGTAGAGAACCTAATGGTGCACCCATGTGGTTTCTTAGAACATAGTTTGACCCTTCATGTGCCACTGGTTCCATAATTTTAGATATCCACCAAGTTTTTGTATTCAATTGTATTCAAATTTCCCATCTGTCCTCATTGTCCATGCAATGGACAACTTCAGAAACATCATTCTGTCCAATCAACATTTTCTTGTATGTAATTTTTGTTCTCAAGGAAAAAAGTCATTTTTATTATACTTGTCTAGTCTCCTCCAATAAGCATTGTATTATCCATATAGTGCACATCAATTTGGCTATGTTAAGCTGGGTTATTTTTTCCCTTTGTCAAGCTAAATGATACAATGTTTTAGCTGCCTTTGTAGTTCTCTTATGCCTCTTTGCTTTATCTTGGGAAATTCTCTTTTGAAATTGGGCTCTTCTAACTCCAAAGAGCCCTTACTCCTCATTAGTCCCATTTTACAAATTAATAAATCATTCAGTGCTGAGTTAATAATGGTCCTTCCATCAAAACAGGCTGTTAAAGTCTTTTTTCAAATTATTGAGTGTGATTCTCAGAATTTATTAACATTCAAGTTCTTTCAAAGTTCTTCCTCTAAAACTTCAGAATGAGAGAATTCATGACAGGCGAGATAAGCAAGAAGTTTAATGATAGGCTCATCAGACAAAATTAACTTACTCCCAAAAAGCTCTTGTCAAAAGTTATAATAATTTGGTACTTTCTTGATGAATAAGTGGAAGAGCAATGCTTGGAGAAAAGGCTTAATATTCATGCATTCTGTTATACAGCTTGTAATATCTTCATTTGGATATGCACAAATACAGAAGCAATAACAGGGATGAAAAAATATAGATCTGAAGAGAGACCCTATGATATTCCACCATTGCTACAGTTGTCTTCTACATTTGCAGAATGCCCTGTAAAATAATTGCCCTTGTCAGGGAAGCAGGTTGTATCTGAGCCTGGAATTATGTCTCAGACTTGTGCCGTGAGCAGCCTTTTTACAATGTCTATCTTTGGACTGACTGTGACAGTTTGAATAAACATCTTCCCCTTTTGTTCTCTCCATATATCTCAAAGTTCCTGGGAATCAGTTGTAACTGGGAGTCTTTTATTACTTTTCTTGGTAGGACAATGTATACAATACTTGCACAATAGCCACAAAAACATTTGCAGTTGTAACTGGGTGATGATGCAGGGGAGAAATTGTAGTATATGGAACTACTTTGTTCTTGCAATGAATGTTGTACAGAAGAATAGACAACTTGTGACATGTTCAGATGTTGGATTGCAACTCTAAGAACCTTCTCATTTAAGAAAGATAATAAACGTCTTGTCTACTTATCAAAATTCAAAATGACCTGAATAGACTAGAAAGCTGGGCCAGTGCTAACAAAATGAAATTCAATGCGGAGAAATGTAAGGTTCTGCACTTAGGGCGGAAAAATGAAATGCACAGATATAGGATGGGGGACACCTGGCTGAATGAGACCACATGTGAAAGGGATCTAGGAGTCCAAGTAGACCATAAGCTGAACATGAGTCAACAGTGTGATGCGGCAGCCAAAAAAGCCAATGCAATTTTAGGCTGCATCAATAGAAGTATAGTTTCTAAATCAAGGGAAGTTATAGTGCCACTCTATTCTGCTTTGGTCAGGCCCCACCTGGAATACTGTGTCCAGTTCTGGGCACCACAATTCAAAAAAGATGTGGAGAAACTGGAGCATGTCCAAAGGAGGGCAACTAAGATGGTGAAGGGTCTGGAAACCTTGCCCTATGAAGAACGCCTTAGGGAGCTGGGGATGTTTAGCCTGGAGAAGAGAAGGTTAAGAGGTTATATGATAGCCCTGTTTAAATATTTGAAGGGATGTCATATTGAGGAGGGAGCAAGCTTGTTTTCTGCTGCTGCAGAGACTAGAACGCGGAACAATGGATGCAAACTGCAGGAAAAGAGATTCCACCTCAACATTAGGAGGAACTTCCTGACAGTAAGGGCTGTTCGACAGTGGAACACACTCCCTCGGAGTGTAGTGGAGTCTCCTTCCTTAGGGGTCTTTAAGCAGAGGCTGGATGGCCATCTGTCAGGGATGCTTTGACTTGGAGTTCCTGCATGGCAGGGGGTTGGACTGGATGGCCCTTGTGGTCTCTTCCAACTCTATGATTCTATGATTCTATGATTCTACTATCCTGACTAGTGTTGGGATGTGATGAGAGCTTCATAAAGAATGAACAATTTTACCTTCTTTTCCTCACCCCCTGAACTAGTCAGATCTCATATGAAATACTATATTCAGTTCTGAGTATCTCATTTCAGATGGAAATAGACAAGTCTCAGAGTTTTAGGAAGGGCAACAAGGATGATCAGATGTATGGAGAACAAAACATATGAGAAAAGGTTGAAGGAGCTGATCATGTTCAGCCTGAAAGAAGATTGAGGGGTAACATGGTTGTTTTATTTAAGTACCCCAAGGGCTCTTAAAAAGCAAAGGGTCCATCCAGGTTTGTTCTCTGCTGTGCATAGAGGATAGGATCAGGTCAAGATTTGAAGGGATGTCATATTGAGGAGAGAGCAAGCTTGTTTTCTGCTGCTGAAGAGATTAGAATGCAGAACAATAGATGCAAACTGCAGGAAAAGAGATTCCACCTCAGCATTAGGAGGAACTTCTTGACAGGGCTGTTCGACAGTGGAACACACTCCCTCGGAGGGTGGTGGAGTCTCCTTCCTTAGAGGTCTTTAAGCAGAGGCTGGATAACCATCTGTCGGGGATGCTTTGACTGGGAGTTCCTGCATGGCAGGGGTTGGACTAGATGACCCTTGTGGTCTCTTCCAACTCTATGATTCTATGATTCTATGTTTTAAGTTACAGGAAGGCAGATTTTGAGCAGTAGAAGTACCTTCTTGATAGAACCAATATTCTAGAGACTAGAGACTCCTTCTCTGTCTTCAAAAGCAGATTGGGTAGCTACAGTGATACTCTACCTGCACTGATCAGGGAATTGGACTCAATGGTCTAGGGGGCCCATTCCAACAAACAGATTCTTGGAAAAAAGAGGTTCAATGCTAGGTCATCAAAAACTATGCAGTTTTTTTTAAAAAAAATCAAAGTCAGGGACTTATTGGGGTGGTACAGACTGCCCAAAAAGGGCAGTCTGGCACCACCTCTTTTAGCGCTGCAACTGCGCCACAGCAGCTAGATGTTGCAGTTCAGTTGCGCACCTAAAAAGGAGCGGGAAAAGCGCACTCCTTTTTGGTGAGCAGTTGGGGCACACTAAAGTGAAAAGAAACCATTTGGCGCCTTTGCGCCACCACAACTGCGCAGTTCCGTGCGGAAGCTGTGCAGTTGTGGTGGTGCCATTATGTACACCATCTAAATGGCATTACGTAATGGCGCCAGTGCCATTACATACTAGGGTTCAGGAGCGTGTATACGATGCACGCTCCCGAACCCTAATGGCACCACCATGGCCCCTGTTCAGGCCTGTCTGTATCAGGCCATTGTGTGCAAAAAAATGGTACTTTCTGTGGAGCATTTTCTATATAGACATGTTCCTTGCACCATTTATGAGCAAGAAAATGTTGTTGTTTTTTCCTGTTGAGGAAACTTCTTTTCTATAGAGAAGATGATGTTCTCTCTGAAAACAAAGTGCATTTTTCAGAGAGTATAATTCCTAGATTGTGAAGATTCTCAGCCATGTAAGATTTTCCCTGTCAGAGTTTCCCATTACTCAAGAAATTCATTCTTAATGCACTTTTCAGGTATTTGCTAATATTCTTTCTATCCCAGGTAATGAGAATGTACACTAAGGTCCAAAACAGAAGGGCAGATGGGAGCAGCAGGTTCACATGACGCATGCCTGCCAGAGTGCCTGGAAACTGCTCCAGGACCAGGCTGGGGCCACCTAAGGTGGCCCAAAACCAACCCAAAGAGGAGCTAATCTTTTCTTCTCCTTTTGGGATTGCTGCAGGAGGTGCCCTCGTGGCTGTGGTGTGTGTTCGCTGCAGCCCCAGAGAGATCGGGCTGGGAGTGGCTTCTGCATCCCGCTTCCTGCCAGTCTACTTCACCCGTAAGTCAATGGTTTTCATCCATTAGTCTTCAATAAGTATTGGACTTCAGGTGTAATATTCAAAGGCCGATGGCTGGGAGCTGAAATGCAACACAACCAGAGCACAAAACATTAAGAACCACTTCTGTTAAATCTTCTAGGATGACACAGCCTTGGGTCAAAAATCAAATATGGGTGAAAATTTTGTTTGTTTCATTTTCTTCTTTGATAAGAAATTCCCTCATATAGTGCAAATTTCTCCATAAATCCAATAGGAAGAACTAGAGGTTTTGAAGAAGAAGAAGAAGAAGAAGAAGAAGAAGAAGAAGAAGAAGAAGAAGAAGCAGCAGCAGCAGCAGCAGCAGCAGCAGCAGCAGCAGCAGCAGCTGACAGATTCACCTATCCAGACAGAGGCCTGTGAATGCTTAACTTGCAAATCTAACTTTGAATCTGTACATGATTCATACTAATGCTGAATTACGGTTGGCACCTATTGGAAATGGAAGAGTAAATAAAGCAGCATGATAAAAGGTATTAACTTAAATAGGGCCAAATGTTATTAAATAGCAATAAGCCAGTAATTCTTGTGTAAATAAGCAATAATCCCAAAGAAGAAACTGGGCATATCCATGAAGATCCAGAAGTGGGAAACATCCTCTCCTCGAAATCCACACCATTTTGTGTAGCGGCAGCCCACTCAGTGCTTTGAAACTCAAAATTAATAAGGAAGTGTGGTTCCAAAGGTGATGTCCTTCAGTTTATGGGTCCTGCACCCCTGACATGCAGGACTTGGAGATCAGCAGTAGCCAACTCTTGAACCTATAAAATGTTTTAATACTCTTCAAAATCAAATCAAACCAATAAAATGTTACTTGTTTAGAAATGGGAGACAAAACTGGCCTAAGAAAGAATCAACAGTTGCCCAGTCAGCCACCATCTCCCACTATATCCACTGCAAAGTAAACCAAAAAACCTCCATCTGAAATCAAAGGAAGCTCCCCCCCCCAAAAAAAAAAGAAAGAAAAGAAAAGAAAAGAAAAGAAAAGAAAAAAGAAAAAAGAGAACAAAACAAAATCTTCCCTGAACCAAAATCCAACACTGGACACACAAGCGTGAGTTGGGTGAATACAAACCTGGGTGAGAGAGGTGAAGCAAAGACAAAATGCTTCCCCACATTACTCAAGGGACTATATGTATGTCCAGACATTCCCTCTTCTGACTCCCTCTTCTGTGGCCACAAATATCACCAGTCTACTGGAGGTACTGAGATGCTCCTCTTCAACTTTCATGGCTACATGACAAGCAGGTAAAGCAAGATCCCATCCCTACTGGGGACAGCTGTACCTATAAAATTTGGCCCATGTAGTGTTTGAAAAATATTGCTTGGTTTTGTTTGATAAGAGTTTTCTAAAAATCACAGAATTCTTCATATGTGTGATGTGGGTTTGTGGGAAAAAGGAAAAATGGAAGCTCCATTAATCATTGAGGTTAATAAATATTAGCAACATTCCTAACTGTTGCTTAATTTGACCGATATGCTACTTCAGTTGCACTATCCTATTCTCAGCCACTTGCTGAGATCATTCTCTTTCCTGGAAACATGGGGGTAAGACAGGGTTACTTCTCACAGAATTACAGAATGTGGTGAACAAAAATATCAAGCCTGACTTGTGATGATGAAACATAACACAGATGGTAGACAGTCTCATTTAAATCAAAAGCAAACAGCATGCTAAAATACCACCCCTGATGGGATGAAAGGGAAGCCCTCTACTAAGAGTGAATCATCATCATCATCATCATCATCATCATCATCATCATCATCGAATAGTTTGGAAATGAAAAAGGATTTCACTTTTGAAATGAATATAAATTCAATGGTTTCAGGGAATTCTATTATTCCTTTACATCATAAAAAGGAGAAAAGAATGACAGGAGCCCCTTTGGGTTCACAGGCATCCATTAAAATGTCATTTGTCAAGGCTAATCCCTAGAGATTTGAGCTACCAATACAATGTACACTAGCAATCAGGGGAAGATCAAAATTTCTAGTGAAAGGGCAAATAGTTATGGGCAAGCACCATTCCCTGTTCATATTAGGCACCTTAAAATGGCAGCAAAAATTGACAGTAAAATAGTTTACTCTCAGGCCTTGCTTTCTTTCACATAATTCCTGGCTTCCAGTTGAGTGATAAGAAGTGGTCATACTTTTGCCTGGACCATTGTCTGAAAATATGTTTTGCCTCTCTAGCCATTACACTCTTTGGTTTGGCCAGCTAGTGCTCTCTCCATTCTCCTTGTGGCAACAGCAGCCTCGCTGAAACTGTGACAAACCAAAGTTCTCTTCCTTTCAGGGTTATTTCTTTACAAAAACATATCCAAGCTACTGAAAAAACAACAAATTCTATCTACACATTTCAAGCTCAGTTAGCAATCAAATAAACAATGAAACTCAACTTTGTGTTCACATGGATAGCAAAGAAGTAAGACTGGCCTAAGGTGATGCCAAGGATCACCATATGTTTCCTTACATGAAAGCTATTTGAATAATCAATGTGCAAAGGAATCTTATAGCACTTTTGACACCAACTGAGCAAACAAAGTTGTAGCATAAGCTTTTGTAGACTTGGCCTACTTCCTCAGGTACATCTGAGGAATTAGATCAAGGGCATGTCCGCATGGAGGAAAAGAAACAATCCCATTCCATGATGACCTGTTTAGATGATACATGGAGCCAAAATGGATGAAACAAGGGTCCAATCCAAGGTGATTCTCGAGAGTAAAAAGAGCCCCCATTTGCCCCTAATCAGGGTAGAAATCCCAGAGGATCCCCTATGTGTGCAGACAGCACACCAATGTGGGGATGGAGGGGGATGAGTGTCAGTGGATAGGCCGATCTCTTCCCATCAGGAATTTCCAATTCTCTGCTAAAACACTTTCACTTTAAAGTTTACATAATTCCTTTGGTGCCATTCTTTTTGAAGGCATGCAAATTGATTGTGCAATTGCACATCAGCACAGAAATACCACCAGCAGAGCATACCAGCACTCAATAGGAGTGCCCCCACAAGCAGTGGGAAAAGAGAGGTCTCCTGGGGAGTGTGCGGACAGTGCTCCTGGATCCTGAGTTTATCTAAGCCAAACCCTTCTATTTGTGCCTGAAACTAGAGGAGGATTCCCTCAGGTGTCACCACCCTACAGATATAGATGCTACAGCTACTTTCCTGGGCAATATCCCATAATTACTTTCCGTTGCCGAGATCCTAAGGCTACTAACTATCTTTTTGGAAAGGATCCAGTGTTCACTGACTATCCTCCAATGCCAGATCCAATTGTTACTTACCATATTAATGATCAAGATCCTGTAACTACTTAGAGTACTCTAGTACTTAGTACTCTGACACTAAGTATGCTTCTTGGCCAGAATTTGTGGCCACCAACCATTGTCCTGAGGGAGTTCTGGCAACTATTCATTTCTGTCAAAGGAAGGACTCCATTGAATCTTATCTCCTATCAAGGCCTCTGCTCCAGCTACACAGTACTGGAGTGTCATTCCACAACCTCCCTTAACAAACTGGAGAACTGCAGCCTGACAGTCTCTGACTGTGATAGCCCAAGAAAAGCTTAATAATACAAGGAGGGCTTTATAGCATGTGCCATCCAAAGGAAGCGGTATCTATGTCAACAAGGGGACATTTCAAAAAGGAAAAATTATGGTGGCTGCTACCCCCTTACTCTCCCACATATGTAAATTGCATCCCTAATCCCTAGTGTACCTCACTCTTTTGGGATCAGCAATCTAATTTCAGTATTATATTCCAAAAAGGGCTGAATAGGAGAGTCTCATCTTCTGCCAGATGCCCCCCCCCCCCAAAAAAAATCTTTTTAAGAAAAGCTCAGATTGGCAAAGACTCCTAGGCAGCATCTCTTTACTTGTACATTGGTGTCTTGCAGATAACAGGTTATCATTTCAAATGGGATCTGATAATGCTAAAGTATTAGATAGAACTCACTGGCAGCCTGGCAGTTTCAAGGTCAAGATTCAGAAACCTATAAGGATGATAGACAGGATTTTCAAGCTTAACTAATTCCATTTTTTTAGGGTTTGTTCTTTCTGCCTTCTTGAGCTTGGAGTTTATCACAGGTAGACAACATGATTGCCCCAAACCCCTCTTGATTTCCAGAATTCAAAAAACAGAGAGTGGTGACATTTCGAAAGGAAAGGATACTTTCCATCCAGGCCTCTTTTCTTCTCCGTTTGTCCAGGCAAAATCTCAACTTAACTGAATTTGTCTAAGCAACGTGTGACCATAAGGGCACATTCTTTGGCAGTGTAGAGAAGACTTCTATGAATGGTGCTGCAGACATGTGAAAGAAGCAGCTGTTTTGAAGATTATGACTGATGGGACAGTGTGATCATAGGAGAAACACTGGCTATACTCCCCCTCCACAATGGAGGAGTTGGAGTGGGGATAGGCTGTTTGCAGCCCTCCCCTGAGAGGAGACAGGAAGATTTAAACAAAGCCATGGCAGCTATGCCGTGGCATGAAACCACTGGCTTGAAGGATAAACCCCCACATTAATCTTTGCAGAATCAAAGAGGGACCTTTGGATTAGACCTCCTGATGTCAGCCGACCAGATTTTGGGTTATCGTTGAGGGCTCAGATGTTATCATCCAAATATGCTGCAGCAGTGATCTGACAGAAAGACACTGGCTGCAGTTTCTCTGACACTTGGTCAGAGCTTGGGAACTGGTGGCCCAAGTGGGGGGATGATTAGGCAGAATGTTGGTCTGGATCAGAGAAGAGTATATGTTTTGCTCATGTGGCTAGTGCCTAGCTTGAACCAGAGTTCTAGGCCAGAATACAGGATATAGAGTTCTAGCCTTGATGTGCATCTTTTCACACCGCTGAAATGCCATCATGGTATTGTTCTGTGGCATCCTCATTTTTTCCTATAATCCTTTGATGCTCTGAAAACACTTTTTATGGAGAGCAATATAGGCAATCTATGTTTTTCCACTGAGCAGTGTGTAACAGGGTACTCTGAAATTCAGTTATCGTGTCTGTGCCAATGACAAAGTAATTGTGTGTTCTGTTCCTAACTTTTATTTCAAAGTTCCTCAGTCCTAACAAAAGATCCTAACTTTTATTTCAAGGAGAACATTTTTGGCTTTAGTGGGAAGACATGGCACTAGCAGTCCAAAGTTCAGCCTCTTAGGCACATACACACACTCACACAGAGGGGGGAGGGGTGCAATAGGCCCAGAGTAGCATTTTTCCTGCATTTCTTCTCAAAACAGCCAAGATTTTTTTTTTCTTGGTTAGCTGGCAATCCTACCTATCTCACATCCAGATCATGTTCATTTCAGGGATCAGGTATGCTGTTTCAGTAATTCAAACCTTACATTCCAGACATGTTTCAGCCCGTGTTTGTCCTTGTCAATCAAATTAAGTCTGTGACTGTATAGAAATAAGAGCCAATATTTCTTATTTGGGGATGCAGTTGGAGGATGGAATTCTAAGACATTCTTTGAAGATTTTCTTTTTGAAGGTCCCCCTTCCCACAACTTAGTGCATTTTAGGTGGAGGCTAGAAAGCAATCAGTGAATTATTATTCACCCCACTCCAGTGTCTCCACCTATAAATGGGGTTGACAAAAGAGACGTTCCTGTAAAAATTATTTTGAATTATCATTTCCAGTTGAAATTATTCAGTATTAATGACTCTCCCTCTGTCCCATCCTCCCTCCCTCCCTCCCTCCCTCAAATACAAACAGACACACAAACACAGATACAGACACACAAATGCAAATATAAACACAACTTTTAAAATATAATATTGTGTTCTTTTGATAAAATGTCCCTCGCAGCTTGCTCTGTGCAAACAAAGTGAGGAATTTTAAGGGCTGTGCTGAATTCTAGACTGAAAGCATCAAAGGAGGAGGAGTAGGATGATTCATTAGGAGGAAACACATGATTCATTGGGGGGATGGGGACAATAATGCTAGATAAGGTAGAAGGCACTGGGAACAGAGGAAGACCACATTATAGGTAGATAGATTAAGTTAAGGAAGCCAAGCCCTGGGTTTGCAAGACCTGATAACAGCGTGACTTGCAATTCCGTCATTCATATTGCTGTTGTTATTAACTGTCATCAAGTTGACTTTCGACTTATAGTGATCCTATGAATGAGAGATCTCCAAATCATCCTGTCATTAACAGTCCCACTCAGGTTTTGAAGTCTCAGTGCTGTGGCTTCTTCAACTGAATCTCTCTATCTGCATCACAGTCTTCCTCTTTTCCTATTGCCTTCCACTTTGCCAAAAACTAATGCCCTCCCCCCCACCCCCCCAGTGAATCATGGCTTCTCATGTCTAAAGTACAACAGTGCCAATTTTGTCACCTTGCCTTCCAGGGAAAGCTCAGGTTTGATTTGCAATAGGACCCATTTATTTGACTTTTTGGCAGTAAACCACTTTCATAACCACAAATAGAAACTGGAAATAGAGTGCATGACAATTCTGACTTTATAGTGTTAAATGATATACCTTTTCACATCATTACACTTGTCTAGTTCCTCCATAGTTGCTGTTCCAAGCCCTTCAGATTTCTTGACCGCAGTGTCCTTTCTGATTAATGATAGGCCTGAAACAGGCTACTGGACACTTTAGGAGCATGGAAGGCTTCCCGAAGGCTTATGATGGAGGTCCAGGGATGATTCCCCTTCCCTCTGGGCCCCTAAGACTGGTCTACTTTTTCCCAAAGAAAAGTAGCCTGAATAACATTTCTGGCTTTGAAAAATGGGTATTTTCTGATGTGAAACTGGTGTGTGTGTGTGTGTGTGTGTGTGTATGAAAACTATTTAAAAAGTGAACTGGGAGTCCTTGGGGTTGCATGTAGCTCTATGCCCATGCTTTACCCACTGGTGATATGAATGCCTGGGGAAAGTAACATTTTTGCTTAGACAAACAGTCAGGAGGCTTACAAGTATTTTATCAGTTAAGGAGCAAAATGGAACATGTATCAATGATAAAATGTGGGAAGAGGTTTTGGCAAATTCCTCTTACTCACTTTGTTGTTAATTGAAATTGCTTTAGGAAAGATCTGATCTTTACAGACCTCAATCTACAAGGAATATAATGTGTCTAGCTGTGTGTCAGTCAAGGACTTCAGCCTTTTCTATTAATGGTGTCTTGTTTATTTTCTGCTAGAAAATCATTTTATTTTTTGACTGACCTTGGGAACTTTAATGATTGCTACAGCATTGATGTTTGTACACTGGCAGTTGACATAGTTCTTCACTGTTCAACTATATGGCCCTATTACGGGAATGTATTACATAAAGCAGAATGAGTGGGTCTACTTCCAATTGATAATGTGTTGTCAGTTGCAATGAAGTGATGATGGATTCATCAACATATTTGAGCCCAAATGGCCTAACATCCGATAAGAAGAGGAAGGGAATCAGGTTTAATAATCTTGAAGGGCTAAGAGAGGAGGAGGAATGAATTGTAGTTCTTGCAGAATATTAATTCTATTTTTATTGTTAATCAATTTTTCTAGTGTTAAATACCCTTCTCTATGAAATGAAGCACTCTCCATCAATTCATATATTTTGACTAGGGGTGGGCAACTGAATAGAAGATAGGCTCAGTCAAACCCTTTATATACATAACCACCCACCTCTGTTCCCAGAATATGTTATATATATTCAGGGGTGGGGCTTGGGGAGTGGTCAGGAGTGCATTTGCACAGTTGGAACTAGTCTGAGAGCTGTGTGCATTCCTTCAGGAAACAAATCTGGCTGCAATCACACATGCCTTGATTACACCCCATTTGAATGATTGTAACCACCTTTATGTGGAGCTGCCTTTGGAAACCATTAGGAAACTTTGGCTGATACAAAATGCTGCACCCACATTGTTGACTAGGTCTGGATACAGGAATCACGTTACTCCTCTGTTGAAACAGCTTTACTGGCTACTGGTCAATTTCTGGGCAGAATTCAAAGCATTGGTTTTGACTTTTAAAGCCCTACACAGCTTGGGTCCAGACTATCTGATAGACTGTGGGCTAAAACAGACAGCCCTGAAGGGGCAGCTTCATGTCATCCCTTTGAATCCTGGATTGGGGCTGTGGCAACTGCATGCCATGGCCTCGATCCAGCTATTTGCCAAGCTCAAAAGCAGGCAGTGAAATGCCACTCCTTTTTGACCTGGCAAAAGGATGCCCTTTCCAGCACCCATTCAGGCAGCATGCAGCATCTACACAGTGCTGCCAGGGTGCCATGAAGCCCACTGACGTGTGGACATGTGGGTGGCTTCTGGGTGACATCAGGGTGGCGTGAGGGCATGCATCATGTATATGTCATGCCCCCATGCTGTCCACAAGGTGACTTTTAGTGCTGGTCTGTACTGGTCCATTATCTCCAATTACAAGCCAATGGTAGCTTAAAAATCTAAAGGGGAAGGGTTTTCCTTGTTCCCACCACCTTTACTGGTGTGGTTGGTGAGCATTCAGAAGACAGCCTTCTCTATGGCTGTTCTCAGGCTTTGGAAATCTTTTCTGCAAAAGATTCAGTTGTTTCCCTCCCTACTCTCTTTCTGCCAGCAGGTAAAGACTGCTGTATTCAGTCAGTCCTTTGAATTTTAATTATACTGGAAATTAAGTTTTAACTGTTAATTAATGGTTTAACTTTTTAAATCATGTTTCTAATATTGTTATTTAATTCTTTTTTAACTTCTGTATTGTAAACCACATTGAATCCCAACTTGGGAGAAAGAGAAGATACTGAATGTAATAAAAATAAAATAAGGAAAATAAGAAAAAAATAAAATAAGGAAAACTTTCAGTAATTAAACTATTTTGTGTCCCCCTTTACCTGCTTAGCTTTCCAGTCAATGGGACATAAAATTATTTCTAGCTAGATGGTTCATGTTCATTTTCTGATTGAACATAGAGGTTCATAACAGACACTGTTATTTTAAAAATGCAAATTCAGTCCAATAAGTAGCAGTACCATTCATCAACCATTTCAGCTGGGAACTAAATTCAGTCCCTTATTTCTCTTCCAAACCAGCTGGTCAATACTATTACACTGCTGATTATTTAACATAGGCAGAGGGTAGATAGCACTGCCTTCTAAGATCCAAAACACACTGCAGAAATAATACAGATTGAGACTGTTTTAACTGCTCTGGGTCAGCACTAGGCAATCCTGGGAATGGTAGTTTGTTGAGGCCCCAAATCTCTCAGACAGAGAAGTCTATAAATGTCTCACAAACCGCAGTATGCAGAATTCCCTGGCACTGAGATAGGGCAGTTAAGTCTCAAACTGAATTATTTCCACATTGTGTTTTGACCCAAATCATGCAGTTAGAGACCATTGCATGTAACATCCTTTTCTATGTACACTTCTATCAGCTACAAATATTCATGAAGAAATCTGCTCTCATGCACATAAGATCTCTGTTGGATTGGGATTCCGACCCTGAAATCCAGGTTTGAGTTTTCTAATATTACCAGTTGGTTTTTGAGTTTTGTAATTAGACCAGATGGCATTTATTGCTAACATTTAAAGCCAATTTAATGTTATAAATTAATTCAAGATAGTCTGTTCCACCAGGTTTCAAAACAACATAAGTATAGATAATTCAACCATATGATGATGATTATAATGTCAATAATAGAATTATGATGATGACGACGACGATGATGATATAGTTATGTAGGAAAAAGCTGGTACAACTGAATTAAAAGAATACTCAGGGAAAACACTTGAAAAATTTGAAAAATCAAGAATGTTTTTTTCTTGTTGTCTATTATTATTATTATTATTATTATTATTATTTCTATTCTGCCTCTCCAACAAGATTGAGGTGGCTTACATCAATAAAATCCGTACAGTACAATAGAACAAAATCCCACAACCCCCCTTAACCCCAAATCAACAATAATAAGTACAAACATAACAATAACTATAATAAAATGTAATTAAGATCATTAAAATGATCACTAAGACAAGAAATAGGACAGTCAATGGGATAGTCAATAGGATGGTTTGTGTCAGTGGGGGGAAACTGAGTCAATTATTCTGGGAAAGCCTTTTGGAAGACATCCGTCTTGACAGCCTTTTTAAAGCTGTCAAGGTTGGTAATACGACCGATCTGCTCCAGCAGGTCATTCCATAATTTGGGAGCAACAGATGAAAAGGCCCTCTGGGTAATTGTGGCCAGCCTTTGTTGGCTGCAATAATTTTTTTCCCAGAGGACCTAAGTGTGCAGGGCAAATTATATGGAAGAAGGTGATACCACAGATAGGCTGGACCCAAGCCATGAAGGGCTTTAAAGGTCATCACCAACACCTTGTACTTTGCCCAAAAACTAATAGGCAACCAGTGAAGAGATTTTAATATTGGTGTTATGTGGTCACCTCTCAATCTTCGAGTGACCAATTTGGCTGCCATGTTTTGGACTAATTGAAGTTTCCAGACTAGGCAAAAGGGTAGCCCCATGCAGAGTGCATTACAGAAGTCAAGTTGTGAGGTTACCAGCATGTGTACCATAGTTTTTAGGTCCCCAGGCTCCAGAAAGGGATCGAGCTGGCATATCAACAGAAGCTGATAGCAGGCACTCCTGGCCGTTGCATCTGTCTGAGTTGACATCTGAAGTGATAGATCCAGGAGCACTCCCAAGCTGTGAACACAGTTCTTTGGGGGAAGTGTGATCCCATCCAGGACCGCTTGACAAACCCTCATACCTGGGTTAGGGACTCCAACAACAAGTATCTCCATCTTATCTGGATTCAGTTTTAGTCTGTTTTTCCTCATCCAGTCCATTACCACCTTAAGGCATTCATTCAGAGGGGAGATGCCATCCTTAGATAATGCTGTAGTTTGAGGCATGGAGAGATATATCTGGGTGTCATCAGCATACTGATAACACCCCCGACCCATGCCTCCAGATGATCTATCTCAGCGGTTTCATGTAGATGTTAAATAGCATTGGGGACAGTATGGTGTCTTGAGGGATTTAAGTTCCCTTTTAGAGGAGCAACTGTCCCCAAGCATCACCATCTGGAATCTACCTGAGAGATAGGACTGTAACCACTTCAATGCAGTGTATCTGATTCCCAACTTCCCCAGGCATTTCAGAAGGATACTATTGAAAACCCTGAGAGGTCCAAAAGTATGAACAGGGTCACAATACCCCTGTCGATACTTAGGTGGAGATCATCCACTAAGGTGACCATGGCAGTATTAGCTCCATATCCTTCCTTAAAACTGGTTTGAAATGGATCTAGATAATCTGTTTCATCCAAGACTGCTTGGAGTTGAAGAGCAACAGCCCTCTCACTCACCTTGCTTAAGAATGGAAAATGAGAGATTGGTCTATAGTTTTTCATGTCCAAGGGATCTAGGGAGGGCTTTTTCAGAAGTGGTCACACTACTGCTTCATTTAGAGAAGATGGAAATTGGCCTTACCTAAGAGATGAATTTATAATATATCTTAGATAAGTCCTAAGTGCATCTCCTCCTTGGACGACCAGCCAGGAGGGGCAGGGTTCAAGAGGGCAAGTTGTTTTCTTGATGCTTCCAAGGAGCTTGTACATGTCCTCAGTACTAACAGACTCAAAGGTAATGTTTGTGAGTGATGCATCTGTAAGAGGCATGCAACAGTCAAAAATATCATCTCTTCCTAGTTGTCACTCATTTACTTATGACAAGGGTAGCACTTGGAGAGGGCATTGACAAACGATTAGAAAGCTTCATTAGGCTGATGTAGGAGAAGGTGTTCCTTAAAGGTTTTTTTTTTTTTTTTTGGTAATTCTGTATCTTTGGATAAAGCAAAAGCTCTCTCTCTCTCTCTCTCTCTCTCTCTCTCTCTCTCTCTCTCTCAAACACACACACACACACACACCCATTCCTTGGGAGTAGTTGTATCTTTAAGGCTACTTTAAAAAATAGAAACACAGAAAAATAGAAAATAATATATAAACTAGATTCAGGCCTCTCAATGTATCATGGATACAAACCTGTCATCATGGACCTTAGCTGCCAGATTTTGAGCTGCCCATATGGTGCACAACTGTGAGTATTTCAGGGCAATGATGAATGAATTCAGGCCATCTGCCTCACACCGTTTAGACTATATTACAGGAAGTCTTTGAAGAGAATGTAAGTTAGGTTCCTATCCTTCCTTAACACTATAGTCCATATTTTTTATTGTTAAAAAATTAAACATTGGGTAGACTTGGAAATGACAATGCCAAGCTTCAAGAATTACTTTATATAATATCCAAAATTACTTCTGTTTGCTGGAGTGTATTTCATCATTATCTTTATCAGCATTGCAGTTTTTTAAAAAATCTGAAAGCCAGTTGTAGCTATGTGTATGCCATTCATATTTTCTTCCCAAATAGCATTTGCAACGATTCTCAAAATCTGTGATACAAACATCTTTAAAAGAAAAATCAGCAGCTGAAGAAATTGGCATGCAAAGACAGGTACCTTGCTAGCATGAACGACAATGTAGGGAGGAAGAGGAACATAGATGACACACATTTTGATTTCCTACAGCCCATCAAAGTGGACTAAGAATGGAAATATTTTCAAGCAACAAATGAGAAAACATCTAATTTGGGGTCAAAGATAAAGCTCTATTTTGCTGCTCCCATCATGGCTACACTATCATGAGTGAGTCCTACAATGGCATCATGATCTCTGTTATGCAAGATGCGGTGGAAAGTAAAACAATACAAGAATATATGGCAAGGATAACTAAGTATCCAGCAGATTCTTGGGAACCTCACATTTCTCTCCTTCTGCACCTAGGAACAGCCCTCCCATTAGGCAGAGTGATGGGGAAGCTTCAGAGAGCTGATTTTGGATATTATTACATGATGTTACACTCTTAACAGTTTAATAATATTTCATTTTTACTGACAGAGACAGGGTAGTGATGGTGTTATTGTCTTCCTTTGAAGACATTGCCAAAATAAATTGGCTGGCTTTGAACAATGCCATAGCGCATGGTCTCAACAGTGGGTACCATATCCTACAATTCAGGATGAGCCCACCCTGGCTCAGTTCATGGTACCTATGATGTATTTATATTTGGAGGAGGGAGCGATTTGCTGCTCCAAATCAATTGGTAAAATGGTTTTGGCCAGCCCTCTTTGAAACCAGTTCACAGTGCAAGGGAAGGATCATCCTCTCTTTACCCCAAAGCAAGTAATTCTCTAACACCACTGTGATTTACTCTCCCTATGGTCCTTTCACACTACACAACCAGAACACTACAATATTGCACTTTAACTGCCTTATGGAATTCTGGGATTTGCAGTTTAGGGATGCAAATTCTGGGATTTGCAGTTTAGTGCAAATGCCAGGGTTCTACAGGACCCAACCATGGCATGAACAGTAAAATTAAAGTGCTGTAACTGTGCAGTGTGAAAATGTAACTTCTTGTATCCATTACTTGTAAAGTTTAGAAGAGCAGACTCTTGCACACATTTGCATGAATGCACATAGATTGGCACACATTCTTGCAGAGAAATTGTGTTCAAACAAAAATTCAAGAAACTCACTCAGTATCTATTATCATCATCACCTTTATTTTGATTGATTTTTGTTTGTTTATTAGATTCTGTTGATGATAGCTGGGCATACTTCAGAGTATGTACCAAACAGATTGGAATATTAATCTTTGGTTCCTTGCTCTTCATCTCAGACCCAAATACAGCATATGCCACATTTGAATCATCTCATTCTGCTTTTGGAGAGCCAGCATGGTATACTGATTTGAGCACTGGACTATGACTCTGAAGACCACAATTCAAATCCCTGCTTGCCTATGGAAAGGCAGGGGGTTATTTTGGGTAAGTCACCCTCTCTGAACCTCAAGAGGATGGCAATGGCAAACACCCTCCGAACAAACTTTCCCAGTGAAACCCTATGACAGGATTGCCTTAGGGCCACCATAAATCAAAAATGACTTGAAGGCACACAAGAATAAAAATTCTGCTTTTAACCCAAGCCCTTTTGGCTTCTTTTAAGACGTTCTGAAAAGAAAAAGAAATCAAAATAATGATCCATCTTAACATATCTCATTTAAAAAAAGGAGTTGCATAGAATGGTACAATTTGATTTTATATTTTTAAGAAGCCTGCTTCAATCATTGTCTTTCCTATAGAGGGATATTTAAGACTACAATAATCTGAGATAAGGAGGCACCTGGTGGAATAATCCAAATTTTTCTTACATCTTGGAAAATGACTGTTTTGGACTACAGTTTTTAGAATCCCTACCCATAAATAAACGAGGCTGACATCTACATCTCAATCAGCATTTTCTGCTGTGGCTCCAAAGCTATGGAACGACCTACCAGAAGACATCCATCTGATATCTACATTGGAGGCATTCAAGAAAGCACTGAAGACGGGCATATCCACCTGACCTCATGAAATCCCTTATAGAACCAGAACTACCCCAGCCTATTGATTGTATGTTGATATGTAGTGATTTAAGTTGATTTTAATAAGTGATTTTAATGTTATTGTATTGGATTGGATTGTAATATGTTGTGAGCCCGCCTTGATCCGTAGGGAGAGGCGGGAGATACAAATAAATTATTATTATTATTATTATTATTATTATTATTGCCATTTCCAAATTCTAATATAACTGCTCTTCAGAAAAAAATGCACTTGATGGTAAGAATACAGGATTTTTTCTTTTTTAAAAAATGTGGCTGTATTTTGAGTCTGTCAAAATACATCTTAGAACAGGCCAGTCTTCAAAAAAACAAAATGGCAGTACTCATTTTGCTGGAGCAATGCTTCATTTCAGCAAACTGCAAATCAACACTGCCTCAGCTACCAACAGTGAAAAAATAATAATACAATGTTGACTGTCGATAGTGAAGAAACTGGAAACCAGTAAGACTGAAAGGAGGATCACTCCACTACATGGCAACATTTTCCTGCAGTTTCCATTTGTAAATCAGATTACCCGTTTCTGCTTCTACCTAAAACAGTGACTGTAGAAATAGTAGAAAGAAAAAGAAAAAAAATTCGATATTTGGTGGCAGAGTGCAGCAGACACAGAGAGGTTAAATTACATTAATAGATAAAATTCAAATGTTGGGATCTTCTGAATAAAGCCTTTGAAATTCTTCAGGCTCACTCATCAGTCCTTTAATGTCAGGTCATACATCCTTTGTAATTCTCATTAATTGGCATAGTTTCTTTCTTATAGCTTTTCCCGTCTTTATCCAGTCTTTTCTCTTGCAATCTGATGTAGCTGAATTATTAAAGATTGTCTTCCTCATCCATCCTTCTGAAATGCAGTCAAAGAACACTAATGTCCAAATGAATTAAGCATGGTCAGCTTAATTTCAAAAGGTTCCAGGGCCCTTTCTTCTGCTCTATTTTAAGAGTCAAGTTAAAGTTCCCTGACTTACCAAAGGGGAGGCATTGCTGTGTACATGGACACAGAACAGCCACAGGAAAGGGATCTTTTTTGTAAAATGAAGACCCATCAGGACTTGAAAAGTGCTGCCAATATTCCCTTAGGCATATGTTTAAAAAGATTTGGGGTGCTAAGTAATGCCTGAAAAGTCCATTTGAAAAAGACATCACACAAAAGGAAAAGAGTATAGAAAGAAAAAGGGGGAGTAAAACAGCACCCCCTCTTTTTTTAATTGCTTCAATGTAAACCACAGGAACAAAATAAAATAAAAAATACTGGAAAGCATGTATTTACAGTCAAAAAATGAACACGTGCTATATGATGATCAAAAACTTTTATTTTTTAAAAAAAGCCCAACACATTTCAGTCTTATCAGTTAGCCTTCTTCAGAGGCTATTCAATTAAATTTCTGGAGTTGCAGTCTATATTCTCTGTAGAAGTGGACCATTGATTATTCAAAGAATAATCTTATCTGGTCCACCTATGTAGAGAGTGCAGACTGCAGCTCCAAAAAATTCTGAGAATTGGATTCCCCCTGAAGAAGAGCAATTGGTGATGGGTCTGAAATGCATTGGACTCTTTAAGAAATAAAAAGTTTTTCACCATCATATAGCACATGGGATTTTGTCTCCTTTCCTTCTTCCGCATGGATGTAAACCATGCCAAGAGCCTTTTTTGATTGAGGAGTAGGATAGAAATGCTTACACGAGGAAAGAAAGGATTATTGAATGGCAGCTGTGACTGAAGGCAGAAGGAGTTGTCTGCATGTTTCCACTCCATCCTACCTGTTTCATGAATAGCAACATACAAATTAAGCAAAATGTCCTCCTGTGTGTTTCATCAGTACAAGCATTCTTATGAATTCCATTGGATTTCTGGATCCTCCCCTGTCCCCCGGTAGTGGATACTGAGTGGAAAATAATAAGCAAAATAATATGATTTTTTTCCCTACAGGTCATGTGAATAAAAAGCCAATTATACAAGTGAATACTTATAAAAAAATTCTGTGTAATAAATAAATAAATGCTGCTTCTCCATTCTCATTTATTTTGATCAAATCCTATCACTTTTAAACATAACACAATATTTTCCATATGCATATATGACAATATCCTATGAAATATCAAGGAGAGGATATCTTCCTGCCCAGACACAGGCTCTGTTGTGGGGGTTTGATATCATGAACATTCTCTTTGATTCCCTTTCTGAATAGGCAAAATCTGGCACCAATTGATTTCATGATAAATTTTGCCAGCATTCTAATCTTGATATAATTTTGTGGACATTTCTCTGAGGAATTCCTTGCATGGGAATATCAGTCTGGTGCAAGAGTTCCTAACCTTTTGGAACAAAGGATCCTTTCACACTAAACAGTTGTAGAATTAGAACTCCACTTTACCAACATAACTGCATTCTATGGAGTCCTACAGTGTAATCTGGTGAGTCATTAGAGCTCTTTGGCTGACATTACTAAATGCTCCTTCCTAAACTCCAAATCCCAGGATTCCATAATAATGTTGCAGGGTCAAATTTCTCCTGTGGAAACTTTGCTCAAATGCCATATAAAAAAGATTTTAAACAAGGAAATACATACTTGACCAGTCATAGGTATGGTGCTTCCTATATCAAGAAGAGGAGAGCAACGTTTATTTCTTTGCCTCAGGTACCAAAATAGCTTTGACTAGTCATAAGGGGAAGAAAAGAGGGGATAAAAACAGCAAAACTATAATTCTAGAGATGGAAAGAATCTTTTAAAAATATGGAGAAATATGGAGAAATATGGTGGCGCAGTGGTTAAATGCCTGTACCGCAGCCACTCACTCAAAACCATAAGGTGGCGAGTTCAAGACCAGCAAAGGGCTGAAGCTCGACTCAGGCTTGCATCCTTCCGAGGTCGCTAAAATGAGTACCCAGATTGTTGGGGGGGGCAAATAGCTTACAATTGTAAACCGCTTAGACACTCCTTAAGGGTATGAAGTGGTATATAAATAAAGCTGTTTTGTTTGTTTGTTTGTTAGCAGTTTACAAAGTGGTTGAAAGTGCATTCTATTTCTTTCTACAAAAGAGAGCACAGATCCAAATCTGTGCTCTCTTTTGCAGAAATAATCCAGTTTGAGACTGCTTTTACTGCCCTGGCTCAATTCTGGGAACTGTAGTTTTGTGAGCAAGAGCTCTGCTGCTACCACAAGCTACAATTACTAAGATTCCCTAGCACTGAGACAGGGCAGTTAAATCAGTCTCATACTGCAAAATTGGTGGACACTTCTTTCCAAGCAACCTGATATTTGCCTTTCACATTCAGTGTGGAAGGCTATCTGATGAAAGAGGGCAAGATTTGCCCTGCTCTATGTTCTGACTCTATATATTTCTGTATCTGAGTACAGATGGCAGAGGCAGAATGAACGAACCATGGACAGTGTAAATTATAGCAAACTTCACCATTGCATTGAGGAAAATTTAGAAATCTTTGGCCTTAGTTAAATAATAGGATGTTTCTCCCTCAGAAAAAAAAAATCACCAGGAAATTCATAATTACAAAATCCAAGGAGAAATTATATAATGAGAATTCCTGAGATAGCATTATAGTCATAATAATCTTATTTCAGGTGCTGATAGTGGAAAATTAATATGTTAGGTATGTTTGCTCAGAAGCAAACTCCACTAAGTCCCATGACTCAGTGGATTTAGGTTTGGCCAGTGAGTTGTGAATGACAATGACATTGTTTCAAATCTTGTCTCTCACACATCAGCTCACCAGGATTTTTAGCTGTGGCAGTTTTAAGACTATCACATCAGCTTGCCGTCCTACCAAAATCGCACTAGTTTAAGAATGGAAGCATTCCAGTTTTCTTTTGTTTTGTTTTCATTTCTGATTACAGTGAAGATCAGCACATTAGCGCTTTGGCAATCCATGTTTGCATGATCTCTTTTCCACACTACCAAATCCCATCTTCCAGGAGGAAGTGTAGGAATGATGAATTGTGGCTGCCAAACATGTCTCTAAGCCAGCTGCTGTTTCAATGTGCACACAGCAACAATCTTTGGGATGGTGTTTGTGGCTGCGGTCACTGTGAAAAGGACATGGAAAGAGGGAGAGGAGCAGAATAATGCCCACTGACATCATGTCACAGTCTGAAAAGAGGAACTGCAGTGGAAGGCACCTATCGTATAAAGGCAGTAATGGAAAAGCAGTGAAACTGAGAGCCTGTTGATGGAGTTTTCCAGTTAATGAAAAAGTTACTACAGTAACAAATGGAATAAGAGTAATGGAATAATAACATGGTGCCATCTGATAAGTTCCTGTCAAAGACATTTTTATCCTGTTAAAAATTCCGCTTTTTAGTCTCTTGTGGTAAAGTCCTTAATCTCCAGTCTTCCTGTTTCCATGTCTAAATTGCTGTGATACTAATAGTAGTGACCTACTTAACAAGTCTGTTGTAAGGATTATTGAAATCAAACAGGAGAAGTTATCTGAATACTTTAAAACTCTATCTAAATGCTAAGTATGATTTTCCTCCTTTCCAGTTTATGTGCTGAATTCTCCCATTGAAATCAGTACAAAGAGATAATTTCAGATAGATTACGTGCTAACATTCTGAATAGCACCTGCCTTTTTAACATACTAAATGTTTAATCCCTAATGGAATATTCACATTTGGCAGAAAAATGTATGGTACATTCATCATTCTTCATTATTTGTATCCATTGTACTTTCAAAGAACATGTTCTCTGATGTCTCATTAAAACCTGAATATCTATTGATAGCTGGTACTGCAAGAGATAGAGCTTAATAGTCTTAAGGAAGTTTTATTGCCCATTACATGCAACTCTGATTTCATAATAGTGGTCTAAAAAATCCTCTTCTTTTTTCCATCTTTTTATGGATTGGTGATATTGGGAAACAAACAAACTTACTGATTGTGGAGAATGCACAAAGGTGTATGAAACTATTACCTCATTTTTCTTCCTTTTATATTTTATTGACATTCTCATGAGAGGAAATGAGCTGTTAACTCAGGCAATTTTGATTTGGTATTTTCACTACGGGATCAAACATCAGGGAACTCTATGCAGAGTCCAACATACCGCTCTCTTGTTTGTTTGGCAATTTGTCTACTGCTGCTATTGTTGCAGTCAAATGCTGTTTCATTTGTGATCAAACATTTGGTTGGCATAAAATATTCATCTTTCTTCTGAGGCAAAGCAATGTTAGGATGGTAAATATTGCAATGCATGAAACTAATATCCTAGTTAGATACAAATTTATTTTTTATTGTCCGACATGGGTAGTAAAAGGTTTAGGTCTGACTGAAGAGCTATATTTAATTCCACTATATGTATTCCTGAATACTGATCAAATTACCATGATAATTCCAGCCAGTAGTACATCAGTGCTGCCGCATTTATAGGGAAGAAATAATGAAGATAGGTAAAGCAGGACATTGCATATTAAGACTGCCAGATCTCAGGGTCTTGCCTGAATCTTCAGATTTTATGGGCCTTCTCCAGGAAGCAGATGAGAGGATGAATTCTTCAGTTTTGGTGGGCTCAGTACCAGATGATAGAGAAGGGCTGTGTGCTGGGCAAATAGTGGAGTGATTTGCCATATTTTGCAAAGCTTAATTGACTGCTTGCTGAAACTTGCAGGAGTGGTGTATATATTTACTTACTTAGTTTTCTCATTCTTTCACAGTTACTGTGGCACAAGGGCTCTCCCTCTACTCTGGTCTTCCACCATATTTCTGATTATAAGCAGATAGGGTAGATTACACATTCCCTATCCCATCTCCCTAAGTAAGTGAGAAAGAATAATTAGCTCATTCCACCCTGATCTGGGAAAAGTTCCTCTAGCTAGAATTTGTGTCTTAATTTCCAAATAAGAAAATACAATGTATGTGTGTTTGAATGCCAAGTTGTAAGCAACTGTGGTTGGTACTTAATGCATAATGCTTAATAGCACCACCAGGGGCTGGTTTTAGGTGTTGGCCTGGAGACTTCAGGGCCTGAAATGATCTAATCTGGCTCCCCAGTTTATTGAGATGGCCAGTTGGCTGCCTTTTGGAGTGGGCTGTCACAGAAAGGGAACAAGCAAGCAATTGGCACCATAAAGAGAAAGGTAATTTGGCCAGGGAGGGCTCCAAGATACTAAAGAATATCATAGATCCATTTAAATCTGGTAAAGGCAATATGCAGCTTGTAGGTTGTATGTGATCCCCCAGGCAGTTTTAATCCCAAAGTGCTACCCAGTTCATCAGTTTTCTTTTATTTTATGGAAAATTACTTCTGCTTTATTTCCTGTTTTTATAAGCTTCTCCTGGGCCTAAAACAGTTCAGGGAATTCCCAAAACATGGTGGATTGAAAGGAAGCATGGTTAGATGCATGCAAATCTCCAGGATCCTGCAGGAGACAGTGCAGCATCTCAATCACTGGGAAATGCTTATCACACTTTAAACATATCTTAACTTTTGGAAGACTTGTAAAAAGACTTCCTTTGGAATGCACATGATATCGGTTCTAAGACTGCCCCATGCCTCCTGACATTGCTGGATTTGTGATCCACTGAAGGTGGTAATGAGGACAATTTTTTGAATCACCATTGGAGAAATGTACTGAACACGATTGTATGCCTTTGAGCTTGGATAGAGACAAAGGCCCAATACAGACCACCCCTTTCAGGGCAGTCTGTAGTCATCTGTTTTTGCTTCGCAGCTGTGCCACAGCAACCAAACCATGTGGCGCAGCTGCACAGCAAAAAAGGAGCCACCTGAAGCGGCTCCTTTTTGGGACGTCGTAAGGGCTGCATCACAGCTTTTACCATGTATCTCCCACTGAATGAAGTGTGGGTGCTGCGATGCCCACATATCATGCTCACACCTCTCATGAGGGCAGGGCACCACCCATACATGACAGGGTTGGGAGCATGTGGCTGCTGTGCACTCCCCAGCCCTAATATAGCCACCGCCACACTACAAAGTGCCCATCTGTATAGGGCCAAAGACATTCTATACAACTGCAGACATTACTTAATATGAAAAAAACTAAGATGATAGTGGTGATCATCAGTCATTGTGTATCTTATGAATGATTATTTTGCTCATCTTTAACTTTACAGACTCTTGTTACTTTATGTTCTTTTTTTTTTTGCTTTTGATGGTCATTTGGCCTGATTTTAAATAATGTGATGACCATGTAAATAGATATAGCATCAACTCACAATAGTTTTCATGCTTTCGGGCATGAGCAACTCCAGTCATGAATAGAATGACCTTATCTTCTCTTTATCACCAATATTGCATAATGTGGATAGGTGTTTTTTCCGGTGAACAGAGTTTTCCTTTGAAGAGGGGGGACACAGTAAAGGCTAGCACCAGAGGCAAGTTATAAAACCACTATGTTTTTTGAGTACATCTTTTCCAATATTTCAAATGCAATTATATAACTCTTTTAAGGTAAAAGAGTAAAGCACTGAAGAAAATGGGGAGGGAGGGCAAAGCCTACTTCAGGCATGAACACTATAGTCTGGAAGGCTTCCTTTCCATAGCTATATCTGGAAAATTTGGTATACAAATAGCTTTAAATCTATAGCAGGGATCTTGGCATGTGGTTAGATATCCTCAGCTCTCTCTTGTTTCATAATTAATGTTTCTCAGTTATACATCTAGACTGAAGAGGAATTTTTAAAATAAAGTTGAAAGTGGCTTGAAAATAGCATCATTTCCCTTGGTTGTTACATGTTTTTCTTTTCTACTATTTTAAAATTTACTTTACTTTACTTTAATTCAGTAATTTAGATCCCACCTCCCCCCATATGCATTTACATAATGATAAATATTAACATATTAAAAATTTACTGCTAAAATACAAACAATCCATGGAATTATATCCTTTTAAAGCAAACCCATTAAGCTGGAGGATAAAATCTGCACAGCAACACACCATTAAAAGCCCTTGCAGTTAATTCCAAAAAGGTTGGTGGAAGAGAAAGATTTTTAACTTGCTGAGAGAAGAACAGCATGGAAGGAACAATCCTAGCCTCCCCAAAGAGACCAAAAGTGTTGTAGCAGCCACCAAGAAGGCCCTCTCCCATGTTCCCACCAGGGTTACCTGAGAAGGTGGTGGGACTAAGAAAAGAAAATTATAGAAACCAGGCAGGATCATAATAGGAAATACTATTCTTCAGAGAAATTACACCTGACAGCTATATCACCTCTAATTGCATCAGTACCACCACCTAAAAACCCAGTTTCCCAGGTGTGGGTGAAGGCACACAGCATAAACTATCCAAACTATCTTCAGTTCTCTGAATAACAATAAATTCTAGTCTCCAGGACTGGATGTATCCCAGAAGATCTAATAAAAAATGTTTTTTGAACTGTATTATATTTTCTTGGTCACCAACTACAATAATTGATTTGGACTCATCAAGTACCACACTAGGCCCTTCTAGGCTTTCCTGTTTGCCAGAAGTCAACTTTTTACTTCAGAAATAGTAGTATCTTACAGTGCTAGCCCATTTGAAAGAGGTCACCAAACTCAAGTCTAAAGCACACTGCCAAAATAATCTAGTTTGAGGATGCTTTAACTGCCCTGGTTCAATGTTAGGGAATTCTGGGAACTGTAGTTTTGTGACTTCCACCTCAACTCAAGCAGGCTGTGGTTAAGCCTCTATTGAAGAAACCCTCCCTTGATCCCCAGTTAAGAGACAACTACAGACCGGTCTCCCTATTACCATTCCTGGGCAAGGTGATCGAGAGGGCAGTCGCCCACCAACTCCAGGCAGTCTTGGATGAAGCTGATTATCTAGACCCATTTCAAACCGAGTTCAGGATGGGCTACAGAGTTGAGACAGCCATGGTCGCCTTAGTCGATGACCTCTGTCTGGGCATGGACAGGGGAAGTGTGACCCTGTTAGTGCTCTTGGACATCTCAGCGGCCTTCGATACCATTGACAATGGTATCCTTCTGGAACGCCTGGGAGAGTTAGGTATCTGAGGCACTGCACTCCAGTGGTTCTGGTCCTATCACTCAGGTAGGTTCCAGATGATGAGGCTGGGAGACAGTTGCTCTCGTAAAAGAGAGCTGACATCTGGCATCCCTCAGGGCGCCATTCTGTCTCCCATGCTATTTAACATTTACACGAAGCCGCTGGGAGAGGTCATCTGAAGACATGAGGTGCGGTGTTATCAGTACGTGGATGACACCCAAATCTATTTCTCTATGTCTCCGACTGCTGCAGTGACTGAGGATGGCATCTCTCCTCTGAATGCCTGCCTTGACTCGGTAATGGGCTGGATGAGGAAAAACAAGCTCAGGATGAATCCAGAGAAAACAGAGGTGCTCGTAATAGGTTCCCCAGGTCCGGG
This sequence comes from Urosaurus nigricauda, assembly GCA_034509955.1. Lineage (NCBI taxonomy): Eukaryota > Metazoa > Chordata > Lepidosauria > Squamata > Phrynosomatidae > Urosaurus > Urosaurus nigricauda. The sequence goes on from JAOEGL010000001.1 coordinate 35,755,646, forward strand.
GATGGAGATTCATCAACCAGTCCTGGACAGGGTCACACTTCCCCTAAAGGACGAGGTTCATAGCCTGGGGGTGCTCCTGGACTCCTCCCTACAATTGACATCACAGGTGGAGGCGATTGCCAGGAGTGCCTCGTATCAGCTTCGGCTGATACGCCAGCTACGTCCCTACTTGTGCAAGGGGGACCTAGAAACAGTAGTACATGCACTGATAACCTCTCGTTTGGATTTCTGTAATGCACTCTACATGGGGCTACCTTTGTACCAAGTTCGGAAGCTTCAATTGATCCAAAACGCAGCAGCCAGATTATTAACAGGGGCATCAAGGCTGGATCACATCACCCCCATTTTAAAATCCTTACACTGGCTGCCAATTTGCTTCCAGGCCAAATACAAAGTGTTGGTTGTTACCTTTAAAGCCCTATATGGCTCGGGCCCAGGTTACTTGAGGGAATGCCTCTCCCTACACAATCCACCCCACACCCTAAGAACTACCAATAAGAAATTGCTAAATTACACACACATGAGATTAACATCCGCACCTCGTTCAGCATTCTCAGCTGTGCCTCCAAAGTTATGGAATGTCGGAAGAGATCCGTCTGATACTTACATTGGAGACATTCAAAAAAGCACTAAAGACGGACCTCTTCCGGCAGGCATACCCTCCTGACCTTATCTAATTTCCCCACTGAACCAGAACTAACCCCCCCCCCCGGATATGTTGTTGATGTAATTTATTGATTTTAATCTGTTATATTGTTGTATTGTATTGTGTTGTATTGTATTTAGCTATGTTTCAATCCCACCTCGATCCACAGGGAGAAGCGGGAGATATAAAATTATTATTATTATTATTATTATTATTATTATTATGCCTTCCCCATCAGACATCTCTTGTGCCACAATAAACTACAATTAACAGAATTTGCTAGCACTGAGCTAGGGCAGTTAAAGTGGTCTCAAACTGGTTTATTTCTGCAATGTGTTTTGGACCTCAGTTGTGTTGAAGGGTGGAGCTAATAGTAAAATATTTCTCTTTGCACTTGTAATTGCTGCCTGTAGGTCAGTGGTCCACAAACTGTGCCGTTTAAGAGATTTTGGACTTCAGCTCCGAAAAGTCTCAGCCATGTTGGTCAATAGTCTGGGATTCTGGGTGCTGAAGTCCAAAATCCCTGAAAGACCACCATTTGGGGAACTACTGCTATAGGGGGTTGATATGTGATGGTCCTGTTTTAAAGTGGACAAATCACTGAAGGAACTGAATTTAAAAGTGATCAGATAACATTTTATTGTGCTAGATTTCTTTTTCTGCTGGCATTCAGCAAGCTGATCCCCTTGAGTTGACACAGAGTGAAGGAATGGGTTGGAATCTTCCATGCATCAACATAAGAAATGGCATATTAGGGTCATTTTCAGTGACCCAAATGCTTAGTGTACTATATGGGCTGAGACAGATGGCCCAAAAGTGATGTGGTGGCTGTGGTACTATGGAACCCTAGTATGTAACAGTGGCATCCCAATGGTGGCATCCCATTCACGTGGGTACCACCATCTTGATGGAATGGATGCATAGCCTCCACATGTCACTGCATGTCCATTACATCATGAGTGCATCAATAGTGCACTCGCGGCGTAACCTGGGTGCCGGAAAAAGAACCTGGAGGAACCAAGTTCTTTTTACTCTAGATAGACGTGGCTGCAGTGTCCCTCCAGAGTTAAACCAGGTGCCTTCAGCCTGCTATTTTCTGGTAGTCTGTCCTGGACCTGTGTCATTGCTATGTGTCTGATAATGCTGTTAACTCAAAGAAGGAATTATTCAAATACAGTGACTGCTCTCCCCCCCCCCCCCCGCCCATTATAATCATGTAAAATACAAACATGAAGAAGCAACTTGTCCAGAGGAAGGAAAATCCCTGTTATTCTCTTGTTTTTTTTTAGCTGCCATGAAACTAACTTATATTGTGCCAGTTGATGAACCACTTTTATAAATTCACAAGACAAAATAACAGTCTGGATGCTTTTGGGAAAGGGTTCCAGAAAAGAGAACTATTTAAAATGGCATCACCACACCAATGTTGTACATGTATTCCCCCATGGGTCTTGTTGTGAGACAAAGTGTATGGTTATTTCAACTGCATTTTTATCATAGTTTATAATGCTACATTTGCTATCTACATTTCCAATAATGTTGATTCTGTAGTCATTTTATCTTTATAAATACAGCAATGTTCCCTGTGCCCATGGGGCACAGGGGAAAATAAATTTGAATGAATAAATAATAAATAATTCAAACAATTGGTTTGCAGCCTGCATGAACTCACTTAAAAATCTCCAGCTTGAATATGTTAAAATTAGATCATTTTACACAAACCAGGGAGTGAAACAACACTGTTGCTACTATATATCATTTACATGGACTATCAATATGCATGATGTTTTCATAGTGATTTCACTATGAGATAACCTCCTGATCTAAAGTATAATTAAATTCCACCAATGATTTTTTTCCCTCTAGGATCTTCTTATATCCCCTTGCTGCTTACAGCCTTTGACCTTTTTTGGCTCCCCTTATTCTTTTTCTGCTGCTTACCTCATTCCTTCCAGCAAGCATCTGGAACAAGCCAGTTTCTTTCTTTCTGCTATGTCTGTGTATTCTTTCTAACATTTCCTTACCTCTGGGGTTCTTATCATTCAATCATAGGGTGGGAGGTATCTGTACAATGTCCCGACAGTTACCTGTGTGCAGTCATTAAAGAAGGGACATCACTCAGTGGCATGGCAGATGTTCAGTCCTAGTACCTTTAGTTTAAATGGAAGAAGTAGTTGCTGCTTGATATCTGCAGAATTCACCCACTGCCATGCTATACCTTTATGCCTCTTCTTTTCCTTCTGATCTTCAGAAAATACATTAAAACACACACACACACAGAGTGATCAGATGAGTGGTCTGAAAGACTATTAATGAAAAACAAGCAGATGCTCAGTGCCCCCCTGTATTTCTAGTGCTAGGGAATATGAGGAAGAAATTACACCACAAGAAAGAGTTTAGTGTAAAAGGAGAGTGAAGCTTACAGATGCAAATAACATTTGCAGATTTTCCTATCCTTCATGAGCAAGTCCCAACAAATTGAGCAAGAGCAAGTGTCAACAAATTGACACATCCCATGAAGGGAGGGGGGACTTTGAACTTCTCAAATGTTTTTCAATGCAATAAGACTGGAAATTAGGGTCCCTTCACCTTTTGATTGATTTCTGTGTAAGTCATGCACCACAATATGTGTTGACCTACTTGGGAAATAATGAGACTGGGCACCGAGAATTGGGTATAAATGGGCCACTTTATTTACATTATCCTATTTAGTTATTTCTTTCTTGAGATCTGCAAAAATCGGGGGAGCAACCTAAAGTGCGAGAAGCTAGGGCATGAGCCCCAAGGATAAGCCCACATTGGGTTGCTCCCTGAATGGCCCACATCTGGAATGCCAACCTGAGAGTTTCTCAAGTAACTCCCACAACTTCAGTGAGACTTTATATCTCAGGCCAGCCCCAAGGCCAGTGTATTTCCCTTCTCCTTTAGTGATATGACCTAAAAAGCCAGTTCTGGAGACCAAACCTTCACCCAAAAAGGGTGCCATAAGTGTTCACCAAATCCCCTGTTTTCCCTCAAAAACAGGTAAGTGACTAGCTATTTATAGTACCACCCTAGCCAATGTTCCAGCTTCCCTAACAACAATGTGGGGTAGCAAAAAAAAAAAAAAAAAACCAAAACAAAAGCCTTTGGAAAGGGAAGAAAATTCCTGTGCAGCCCCTTAGTGACCAGCAAACTCACACTGTTGGAGAGGGAGGAAGGTGGGTCAAAAATGGCAAAGAAGGAGAAGAGGATAGTGGCCAGATTTAAATACCGTAGTTGAAGCTCCTACCTTCAACCCTTCCCAGTCACAGCACTAATGCTATGATTCTCTTTTATTCCCAGCCTCTTTCCCAGAGGCCAGCAAAGCCCCCATCCCCTGATTGTTGGTGGAGCCAGTTGCAGGATGTAAATTTTGCCCATAAACCATTGTATTTTGTAGAAAACACTTTTTGTTTTGTTTGAAACACGATATTTTAGGTGAAATATATAAGTTTACCACATTGTGTTCTCAGAACGTACTCAGAACGGTACAAAACGGGAGCGAATGAGACTGGAAGTGGCTGCTCCCATTTTGTACCGTTCTGAGAATATTCTGAGAACGATCTGAGAACATTCTGAGAACCCAAAGCAGTAAACTTAATAGTGGATATGTGGGTCAAAGGGACCTAAAATGAAACAAACAAAATATCCTGAAAAATGCACATAAAGCTTCACCTAATAGGAGAAAATTTTCAGTCTCCCCCCCCCCCCCCCATTCTATTCTGTGAGATGTGGAGAGTGGAAATACACATATATTCCTAGTGCAGCTGGCCTTGCAGTCTTGTTGGCAGGCTTCCAATAACAACTGGCTGGCCACTGTGTGAACAAAATGTTGAATCAGATAGGTCTTTGTTCTACTCTTATGTTTTAACATGCTTACATTATTGCCTCGCAGGTCAGCTGCCATAAAAAACACGTCTACACAAGTTTGGAGTGAACATGGCCACAACTTTATTAATTCCAACATGAACAATAGGGTTGGCCCAAAGCATAAGGTCTGAATCTGGGCATCAGCCAAACCCCCGTTGGCTAATGAATGGTTGCTTATATCCAAGCATCGGGATGACGTAGGTGCCAAGCCCCACCCTAAAGCACAGTCGGGCAACTGTGCTCCACCCACCGATTTGCAAGGCACTCTAGTCACCGGGTGTCAACTGACTGTAGCCCCCGCACTGGCCACATCAGCACGCTCCATACACCCGGGTCACGAAGACTCCCGATCCAGAGCCATCGAGCCCTGGAAACCCCTAACCCCAGATCCAGGCCTATGCTGCCGCCCCCGCACCAGTTGTGACTAACAACTCCCAGGGAGGGAGGGTGGGAGAGCCGAAAATCGCAATGGCGTTCCTCTGCGCCCGCAGCCTGAATATATAAGTCCAAGGGCCAATCAGGGGCTGCCACGTCACAGCAGCCCCGCCCCTCATTTTGCCAGGCCAATGAGGGCGAGAGGCGGGCCGCCGGGAGCCAATCAGGCCGCCCGCCTCGCCCGCCTTGCATTCTGGGACATGTAGTCCGTCCCAGAAAAGGCGGGCTGCGTTCCCGCGCTAATCTCCCGGCCAGCCAATCACGGGGGAGCCCGCCCCCCGCAATGGCTGCCGGGAAGACCGCGCAGCGGGAGGCCCGCATGGCGCTTCCCGCGCGCGGCAACAGCGCCGGCCCGCTGAGTCGGGCGGCGCCATTTGCCTCGCAGGTCAGCTGCCATAAAAAACACGTCTACACAAGTTTGGAGTGAACATGGCCACAACTTTATTAATTCCAACATGAACAATAGGGTTGGCCCAAAGCATAAGGTCTGAATCTGGGCATCAGCCAAACCCCCGTTGGCTAATGAATGGTTGCTTATATCCAAGCATCGGGATGACGTAGGTGCCAAGCCCCGCCCTAAAGCACAGTCGGGCAACTGTGCTCCACCCACCGATTTGCAAGGCACTCTAGTCACCGGGTGTCAACTGACTGTAGCCCCCGCACTGGCCACATCAGCACGCTCCATACACCCGGGTCACGAAGACTCCCGATCCAGAGCCATCGAGCCCTGGAAACCCCTAACCCCAGATCCAGGCCTATGCTGCCGCCAAACAGACGGTGAGGAACGAACCGCCTGCCGCCAACCCTATCAAACGCATTCAGGCTCAGCACAAACCAACAGATCAACAATACCCTCAATGACCCTCAGCCAGGTCCCGGTCCGGGCGGATATAACCCAGAAAAGCCCTGGATTTCCAGCGTCCCAAATGTTTTATAGAGTCAGAAGCCAGTCCGCTTTGAGCAGCCGAAGTAGCTGCCCCAATCCGGAAGGAATGTCCCCCAAAGTCTTTCGCTGGCAGACCCAAATGCCTGAGGGCCAAACGCAACACTGCCACCAGTTGGTAACGCGTAACTGGAACTCCATTAGAGTGGCAGAACAAGGAACCAGAACCAACCGGGCGAACCTCCATGAAGGCGTGCAAGGTACGGACAGGGCACACCAGCGATCCCTTAAAGCGGTTCAATGTAATAATGGACCCCTTCCCCAATTGGTCGCATTTGGACCTCCGAACCAATAATGAAACAGAACTCGTAGTGAAAGAAACATCCCCAACCTGAAGAGAACGCTCGGAGGTATCATTGGCAGAGTTAGGAACGAGCTCCCCCAACCTCAGGGCCCCAAAAAAGGCAGTAACGAAAGCAGCCCGAAACAAACCGGCCTCATATTGGGAAGAGCAAATCACAGGTAAGGCAGCAAAAAGCTGCTCGAGCAGCGGCAACGTGATGGGACGTCTAGCATCCAAAGACGGACCCTGGGATCGCCTCCAACCCTCCAGAGTCCGCCTGACTTGGAAGGAGGCACAAGGGTCACCTAGACCAGAAGCTTTAGAAAAGAACGATAAGCCCGCCAGCAAAACAGAAATGGCCCGAGGGGAGGACCCATTAGAATATAACCAGGCCATGAAGCCGAGGACAGTAGGGGACTGGACGGGCCAATGAGCCGGAATATTGCAAACTCGAAAATAAGCAGAAAGCTTAGGAAAACCCTCGTATAGGCCTTCTGAGTGGAAGGAGCAATAGAAGCCAAAATGCCCTTCATAATGATAGAGGTCCAAGGTCCCACAAGTCCTGAGGAAACTGAACAGGGGAGGGGTCCGCTTCCGGAGCCAAACGACGGAATCGTTCCTCCTGGAAGCGAGAGAGAGCATCAGCGATGTTATTTTCGAGTCCAGGTACGAACCGGGCGGAAAAAGAAATGTTATTAATTAAACAATCGAGTACCATTCTCCTAACTAAAGGCATAACTCTCTCAGAGGAGGAAGACATACTGTTTACCACGTTGACAACCGCCTGGTTATCGCACCAAAACGTGATCTTTTTGTTGGCAAAATCCTCCCGCCAAATGCGAATGGAAGCCACAATTGGAAATAATTCCAGGAAAGTCAGGTCCCTCAACACATTTCCCCGAGCCCACTCCTGTGGCCACCGTTGCGCGCACCAATGGCCTTGAAAATAAATCCCAAAACCAATGCTCCCGGCTGCATCAGAATGCACTTGAAAACGGTCACCCAACTGCCAGGACTTCTGCCAAATGGCAACACCGTTGAAATTGGTAAGAAAGGATTCCCAGACCCTGAGATCATCCTTAACACCCCTGGAGATCCTAACCCGATGATGGGGAAGGCGAGCGCCAACTGTCGCTCTGGCCAGCCTAAAGCAAAAGGCCCGTCCAGGCGCCACCACACGACAAGCGAAATTAAGGTGCCCAATTAGGGATTGAACTTGCTTCAACGTAGCTTTTTTGGCAACCAGAAATTCCGCTAAAAGGGCCCTTAACACTAACAATTTTGCCTGGGGCAAGGATGAGGTGCCACGGACAGAGTCCAGATGGATGCCCAAGAAGGTGAGAGATGAAGCAGGACCCTCAGTTTTTTCTTTGGCTAATGGGACCCCAATCTCTCGGGCCAGTGCAGAAAAAGTGTCTAAGAGTTTCATACACTCATCGGTGCCAGCCCTCCCAACAAACAGGAAATCATCCAAATAATGTGTCACCAACGGGGAGCATGCACGCCGTTTGACCTCCCATTCCAGAAACGTGCTAAAGGTCTCAAACGCTGCACAACTAAAAGAGCACCCCATTGGCATGGCCTTATCAAAATACCACCCATCCCCAACTTTGAAACCTAGCAAACGAAAATCATCAGGGTGAACCGGTAACAATCTGAAGGCCGATTGAATATCACATTTGGCCATTAACGCCCCTTTTTCACAGGAGCGAACCAAACGGACCGCATGGTCAAACGAAGCATATTTCACTGAACATAACTCCTCGGGAATAGCATCATTCACCGAGGCCCCAGGAGGGTGAGACAGGTGGTGAATGAGCCGATATACCCCAGGTGACTTTTTGGGAACCACCCCCAGCGGAGAAACATGCAGGTCAACGATTGGAGGGGAACTGAAAGGCCCTTCAATCCGCCCAGCCTCGATTTCTTTATTAATCTTGCTGAGGAGGATGTCAGGCATATCACGGGCCGATTTCAAGTTTTTTGCCACCGAAGGGGGGGGGGGAGGCCACCACAGGGATACGAAAACCGGCAGAAAACCCATCGGCCAACATACGAGCAGCTTCCTTGTTAGGATAAACCTCCAGAAGAGGTAAGAGGGCTCCCACCTTAACGGGCGACCGAGCCAACGAGAACAACTGATGAGGAATTGAAGGCACCTCATTTTTGGCTCCCTGACCCACCGGCATCAGAGGCAGGGGCCCCGTCACGTTTGCCGGCTGCCGCATGGGCAGGGCGCCCCTGTCGAAAGGGCTGAGAACTATTGCGAGAACAGGAGGTCTTGGGGTGAGTACCCCTGCACAATTCACAGCAATGCTCGTATCTACAATGTGCCCGCGTGCACCGACCCGCATTGAAATCCCAGCAGGCGAGCCTACGATCCCGCTTGCCAGATGCCTTGAAGGCACCCTTGGACTTAGCTAATGGGCCTACTTCTAAAAGCCAAATCTCACTGTGAAGTTGGTCCCACCTCTCACGGGAGCTAAGGGAAGCCTGCTGCCGGAAAGCTGCGTCATACGCAATGGCCGCTGCCTCACCAGCTACGGATCTGGCCCGCAGGACATGCAGTAAATGGCAATCGAGATGCCAGGCCCTCTCAGGGAAAGCCATGGAAATGACAGCCTTGAACACAGTATAGCCCTCCAGCCAATTAGAGAAATTAGGCTCAGCAGGAGGAACTTTGGGGTGCCTCTTGGCCCGCTTTGGAGACGTTACGGCCCAAGCCTCCTGCCCTTTCGGCTGGAGAAGAGTGAAGACATCCACATAACACCCCCGCAAAATGAGCTTCCGAACTTTCTTGGAGAGGTGGGAGCCCGGAGGGCGGTCTCCCGGAGAAGAAACCGGGATGGAAGAGGCCTGAGCGTCGACCCAAACCCCTTGCAGACCGGGCCTCCAAGCCCTCCTTCTGATGGCCCACAGAGGTAAACCGGGAGCCCAGGCATGCTCAAGCCAGTATCCGTCCCGACCCTCAGGGGCGCCCGATGACGTACCCTCCTGCCCCACCACAGCCCCAGGTGCCCGCGAGGAAGAGCGCCTAGACTTCTTCCTCTTCTTCTTTGATTTCTTCTTATGTTTACGCTTCTTCCTTGTCGAATCCGCTGCCGAAGCTGCCACCAACACTTCATCATCCGAACTAGACGAATCTGACGATGAACTAGAGCTGGAAGACGAGCTGGAACTCGAATCTGACAGCCGAACAGCCACCTCTCGAGCCTGAGTCCCAGAAGCGGAGCCGGACGCCTGCACCGCATCCACGATCCCGACCGAAGCTTGAGCAGACCCACCGGACGACGACGAAGCCACTCCAGCCACAGTCGAAGAACCACTCGCTGCTAGCGCCTTGGAAATAATATCAGAGAACGACCGAGCCAACTCCGCCGCCATCTTTTGTGAAATGACCGCCGACGTCTGGGAAGAAGACCCGTCGCTGAACGAAGCATGTGTACCGGTTGAAGCGCCCGACGCCACCAGGTCTCCAGGCTCCTCAATACGACGAGCTGAGGCTTCCGAAGCAATTCGACCACGAGATGAAGAATTGCGTCCGGCGCGAGCCGTCTGGGCCGACCTCTGCTTATTAGCATTCTTCGCCTTCGAAGGCATCGCGGCCCAACGAAACAGGGAAACCTGGAGCAAAAAACTAGACTTCTAGACCAAGTCAATAAAAGAAGAGAGCGGGCTCAGCAGGGACGAATCCGCGATCACCGCTCCCCCAATAAAAAAGGCTCCGGAGGCAGGCTCAGCAGGGCCGCAGCCGCGATCACTGCCCCCCCGAACGAGCCAAAACGAAGCAGTCAGCAGGAGGCTAAGGAATTGCTCCCACACCAAAACTTAACCCCAGGATCAACGAAGGGCGGGCTCAGCAGGGCCGCAGCCGCGATCACCGCCCTAAATTCAAGCCACACAAAATAAAAAGTAGGTGAAGAAACCCTCACTCCAAAAATTGAGCCCCCAAAATTGCCTCAGCCTAATGTCCAGCGAGGGGAACCAAACAAAAAAAAAAAAAGGAGGGGGAGGGGCGAGCCCCCACACAGCCTGCAAACCCCCAAAAAACCCCCGCAACCGCGGATATTCACAACCGCGAGGGGGATAAGGGAGGGGGCGGAAGGCCACCCTAAGCGCCCACAGCCTCGTGTGGCGCTGAAAAAAGGCCACCCTGACCCCAGGCTGCCTGCCCGGGCAGGGAGAAATGGCCTCCAACTACAATTTGGGCCCAACTCCCGGAGCCCACCCGCTCGGCTCTGCTCACCTCAGAGCCGAAAATCGCAATGGCGTTCCTCTGCGCCCGCAGCCTGAATATATAAGTCCAAGGGCCAATCAGGGGCTGCCACGTCACAGCAGCCCCGCCCCTCATTTTGCCAGGCCAATGAGGGCGAGAGGCGGGCCGCCGGGAGCCAATCAGGCCGCCCGCCTCGCCCGCCTTGCATTCTGGGACATGTAGTCCGTCCCAGAAAAGGCGGGCTGCGTTCCCGCGCTAATCTCCCGGCCAGCCAATCACGGGGGAGCCCGCCCCCCCGCAATGGCTGCCGGGAAGACCGCGCAGCGGGAGGCCCGCATGGCGCTTCCCGCGCGCGGCAACAGCGCCGGCCCCCCGCTGAGTCGGGCGGCGCCATTTTCCATTGTCTGTCATTGGGGGGAATCTGTGAGTGGTTTCTCAGATTTTTCCTTTTCCTTTTTATCCACAAGTAAGTGTACACAACTAATAACATCCGTAAGCAAGATAGTAAATAAAATAAATAAATGCTTAAGTCAGTGGAGAAAATACATATAAACTAAGACAAATATCTAAAATTTATACCCTAGGGGAAAATGCATAGTAAAATATGCATGAACATCCTTGTAGAAAGAAAAAAAATCTGTAATACTGACACAGCTTAGGCAAAATAAGAATGCTGGTTGGGCTTTGAAAAATGCAACAAAAATGAAATTGACAGATTTTCGAGTTCCTTGTCAAGGCAAAGACTAGTGGAAAAGAGCCTAATAATTATTTCCAGTGAACAGGTGTATGTAACAAGGAGGTTCTCAGGAAAGCCTGCATTTTCAGCTTTCCTGATTCCTTCCTCTAAGAAAATCCCCACTAACATTCAAATCCTTTTTCCTTTGGTCTCTCTCCCTCTCCTTCCCCATTTCATCCCCTTTCCCCATCATCACTTACACAAAAACATTGTGTGTATCAAATCCATACTTGGTTGGTTGAATAAATAAAGTCTATAGATGGAAAACAAAAGCCTTAATGTGTTGATGTGGACCCAAGGTCACTATTAAATGAAAGGCTGTTCATCTTATTTATATGACATTTCGATCTTTGCCTAAAATATAAGAGATAACAAGAATCTAGACCAGAGCTCTCAACATTGCCATAGGTCCAAAATACACTGCAGAAATAATCCATTTTGATACCACTTTAACTGCCCTTGTTCAGTGCTAGAGAATTCTGGAAACTGTAGTTTTGCGTGACATTTAGCCTTCTCTGTCCGAGAGCTCTGGTGCCACAATAAACAACAATTTCCAGGATTCCTTAGAAGTGAGCCAGAACAGTTAACGTGGTCTCAAAATGAATCATTTCTGCAGTGTGTTTTTGGGCATACAGAAATGTCTTTGTTATCGCCTGTGTTTTTTGCATTAAGGCCCTTCAGATATGCTTGTTAATTTAATGGAACTACACTACAACTTTTGTTCATTTTATCCATTCTAGAAAGAGCAATCCCCACAGGAAATATTTGTTTGATCCTTCATGTATCTTAAAATTCATTGTTATATGTTCAGGGTTTTGAATTTCTTTTAAAGCTGTTAGAATTTCTTTAAGGCATACAGTATATCTGTGTTTTAATTGCACTATTAATTACTGCACACTCTTAGAGACAGTAAAGATTTAATCTGATAACTGAAAAGCTGACTAGTCTATTGTGTGTATTGTAATACCATCTAAGTATGAATGTCTAAATGCTCATTTGTTTTTGCCAAAGGTGGTCATGAGTTATTTGGACAAAAAATATCCAGTTTTTTTAATTACTATGCTGCAAGTTAAAAGTTCTAACAAGGAAAATAAAACTTTCTGCATTGAAGCAGGGAATTCTTTATATATGTGTCTGAACTGCAGACAATAACTTTTTGATTTAAAAAAATTATCATGTCAAATAATAAACTTTATCCTATCTCATTTTTTTTATTACAGAAGCATCCAGATTCATTTCTTTTTAATAACCAATAATAGTAGAGGGCCAGCGCAGCATAGTGGTTGGAGTGTTGGAATATGACTCTGGAGACCAGGGTTCGGTTCCCTGCTCGGCCATGAAACCCACTAGATGGCCATGGGCAAATTGCATGTTCTCAGCCTCAGAGGAAGGCAATGGCAAACCTTCTCTGAATAAATCTTACCAGGAAAACCCCATAATAGGTTCACCATAGGGTTGCCATAAATTGGAATTAACTTGAAGGCATACAACAGCAACAATAGTAGTTTGGGAATAGGCTAGCACTACACGATGAATGATTTACTGATTGATTTTTTTGAGACTTATGTCACAGCTTTCTATCAAAAATGTCAGGCAAGATGGTTTATAATAATAAATTTTAAAAATTCAGTGAAAACTAAAATGCATTTTGAAAATCCTTTTAGCAGAAAGAAAAAATACCCTCTTCAGTTATAATCTACTGTGTGAATAATGATTTTGAAGGTCATTATCAATTGGTGAAATAGCAATAGAGTGGATCTAGCCTAATCTAGATTGGCGCAGAAGCTTGGAATGTGTCCTCTTTTGTCTTCTTCCTTAGAACAAAGGCATAGAGATGTATTAAATCATGAATGGTGTAGTGAATATGGATGATGATGATGATGATGATGATGATATATTTATTTATTTATTTATACCCCACCTCTCCCTATTGATGATTGAGGCGGGTAACAGCAAAGGTAAGATACACATACAAAATACAGAAAATAACCACAAGAATAACCCCCGGCCCCCACCCCCACCCCTACTGCCCTCCCTCCCATCAATACAAAATAACAATATCTGGATCATATAATACTACAACCTAGAAACATCCATAGAAGCTGAACAACGAGATTCAAGACATAAAAGGAAGTACTTCTTCACACAATGTATCTCTGAACTGGATAACTTTAAACAGAGTCTGGACAAATTAATGGAGAATGGGTTTTTTTTTTAGTGTTTCTGAGTCATGATGGAGAAGTTCCCTATACTACCATAGGGGGTTGCTGGGAAGCATGACTAGGAAGATGTAGGAATTATTCCAATTTGTAGCTGGTTACATTTTGTGCAGTAGGGAAATAAAATGGGTCTAAGGAAATAATTTTTGTACAATTGCCAATATGGGCCATAATTAGGAATATGCAGGAAAGTAATCCTTCACTAAATTCATTCTGGAAGGAAGCAATGAGCAATTCTAGCAATTTTCTCCCTACAGTAAGAAAATTGTTCAGAACTGACAGTTTTCAAAGGATGTTTGCAGTCCAGGGCATGTAGAAACTTCACATTTAGTGTGGTGTGGTGTTTTCCCCCTAGATAAAGCAGGGTTGGTTTGTTTTTTTCCCTTCACAGGAAAGAGCATTTTTCAGTACGTCTTTTGCACCACCATGGCAGCAAGGTAATTGCAATTTACTGCTTTTCATCACCAAATTATTTAATGGCATTCACCGTTATAATTTAGTCAATTTTGGTTGGATCCACAGTGCCATCCCACCTTAGGAGCAATGCCAATGTATTTTCATCAGACTGTCAGTGAGGCTGTTTCTATGGCAGCAGGAAAGGAGGAAGACTACTTTACAAGTGGAATGACTAAATATAAGAAACCACAGCCCTGAATGTGCAAGACCTGAACAATGCTGTCAGCATCAGGGTCTCTTCAGAGTTTCTCAGTCATAGTTGAAGCAAATTTTAAAATACCACATAAAACTAACATGAACGTCTGAGAGAATTGTGCCATAGGGGAGAGAGAGAGAGAGAGGAAAAAAAAAAACCCTTGACTATCCCAGAAGGATGGTATTTCACTCATGTATTCATTGTGAGTCATGTGCACAATTACCTGGGTTGCTGTATGAAACTGTTGATGAACTAGAAAGGCCTTTAGATGCCTCCAAGTTTATCAAAACACACAGAAGGATCTGCATGGAAATCTTGATAGACTCATAAAAGAGAATATGATGTTACATATATCATGGTCTTAAGTCCTGTAGGTCTTTATGAGTTAGAACTATCATGTTGGATTCTGCCTGTGTAGGTGGTGAAGATACCATAACAAGAAAGTCACATATTCCCTAGAATGAATCCCTGCCATATACAGGGATAGGTAATTCTGTCTGTTTCTGGTCGACTTAATTTTCACAGGTTTCCCCACAGATATGTTCTGTTTCTAATGCATTAAAAAAAATAAAACATCTTAATACACATTTAATACCCATTTAAATTCTATTTTTCCCCTCACAACATGCATTAATGAATCATTACAAACTGTATAGATGCTTTGGGGTGGTCTCTAATAAGATAAATATTTCAGTTTAATAATAAATGTTCAAAGCCTGAACCTAATTATGCCTGAAAATGTAGAGAGTAGCAGTAATATGAGAGTAGTATGAGAAGAGCTGCTTCCCTTCAGATCGCTATATTATACTTTTTGGCTGTTCTGGGTAGCTTGTTCTGACTTCTGCGAAAGATCCAAGAGAAAGATCCAAGATCACTGCGAAAGAGAAGTGACCAGTGGGGTCCCACAGGGTTCTGTCCTGGGCCCAGTGCTATTCAACATCTTTATTAACGATTTGGATGACAGAATTGGGGGCATACTTATCAAATTTGCAGATGACACTAAACTGGGAGGAGT
The DNA here is from genome assembly GCA_034509955.1 of Urosaurus nigricauda. NCBI lineage: Eukaryota > Metazoa > Chordata > Lepidosauria > Squamata > Phrynosomatidae > Urosaurus > Urosaurus nigricauda. The sequence continues at coordinate 35,770,682 of JAOEGL010000001.1, forward strand.
AGCTAATACCCCAGAGGACAGGATCAAAATTCAAAATGACCTGAATAGACTAGAAAGCTGGGCCAGTGCTAACAAAATGAAATTCAATGCGGAGAAATGTAAGGTTCTGCACTTAGGGTGGAAAAATGAAATGCACAGATATAGGATGGGGGACACCTGGCTGAATGAGACCACATGTGAAAGGGATCTAGGAGTCCAAGTAGACCATAAGCTGAACATGAGTCAACAGTGTGATGCGGCAGCTAAAAAAGCCAATGCAATTTTAGGCTGCATCAATAGAAGTATAGTTTCTAGATCAAGGGAAGTTATAGTGCCACTCTATTCTGCTTTGGTCAGGCCCCACCTGGAATACTGTGTCCAGTTCTGGGCACCACATTTCAAAAAAGATGTGGAGAAACTGGAGCATGTCCAAAGGAGGGCAACTAAGATGGTGAAGGGTCTGGAAACCTTGCCCTATGAAGAACGCCTTAGGGAGCTGGGGATGTTTAGCCTGGAGAAGAGAAGGTTAAGAGGTGATATGATAGCCCTGTTTAAATATTTGAAGGGATGTCATATTGAGGAGGGAGCAAGCTTGTTTTCTGCTGCTGCAGAGACTAGAACGCGGAACAATGGATGCAAACTGCAGGAAAAGAGATTCCACCTCAACATTAGGAGGAACTTCCTGACAGTAAGGGCTGTTCGACAGTGGAACACACTCCCTCGGAGTGTAGTGGAGTCTCCTTCCTTAGGAGTCTTTAAGCAAAGGCTGGATGGCCATCTGTCAGGGATGCTTTGACTTGGAGTTCCTGCATGGCAGGGGGTTGGACTGGATGGCCCTTGTGGTCTCTTCCAACTCTATGATTCTATGATTCTATGATTCTATGATCCATATTTTGATCTTTATCCAGATATCTTCACTAGGCTTAAAATTTGTAGGAGAATAATTGTAGTTTTGCTGATCTCAGTATTTTCATAGAATCATAGTATCCGAGAGTTGAAAGAGACTTCAAGGACCATCGTATTGAAATCCCCTGCCATGCAGGAAATCACAGTCAAAGCATCCCTGGCAGATGGTCATCCAGCCTTTGTTTAAATACCTCCAGAGAAGGCCGTTCTATGATTCTTTGAGGGAGTGTGTTTCACCATGGAACAGCTCTCACTGTCTGGAAGTTCCTCCTAATTTTTAGATGGAATCTCTTTTCCTGTAGCTTGCATCTATGGATCCATGAAGATTTTCACACTTGCCTGCATCACTGGTAAATGATTTCTCAAACATCCTCCAAAGGTTGCTGAAAGAGCAAAAAAGCCTGTATGTGAGGCAGATTCCTATTAACACTAACTTTGTGTTAAGAAGGGGGGGGGGTGGAGAAATCTGCCTCCTTCCCTGCTTCTCTTTGCAACATTTGAATAATGCTGCAGCCAGATCCGTTTCCATTGCGATTGAAGAGCACTTCCTTCACACACAGAGGCTTTTATGCTCTTTCAGCAACCTTTGAGAAATCATTTACCAGCCATGCAGGCAAATGTGAAAATCTTCTATGACCAAATCTCTGGAACAGCAGAAAACAAGCTTTCTCCAACTTCAATGTGACACCCCTTCAAATACTTAAACAGGGCTATCATATCACCTCTTAAACATTTCTTCTCCAGACTAAACATACCCAGCTCCCTAAGTCTTTCCTCATAAGGCATGGTTTCCAGACCCATCACCATTTTGGTGGCCCTTTTGTAGACACTCTGCAGCTTGTCAACATCCTTTTTGAATTGAACACATTATTCCAGGTGAGGCTTGACTAAAGGAAAATAGAGTGACACTATTACTTCCCTTGACCTAGGCACCATACTTCTATTGATGCAGCCTAAAATTGCATTGGCCTTTTTAGCTGCCACATCACACAGTCGATCCATGTTCAACTTGTAGTCTACTAAGACTCCTTTAACACATAGGGGCTTTCTAGATTGGCAGGAAAGTGCAACATGAAGTTGCCTTTTCCTTAATACTTAGCAGCTGCACTGCAAGTCCCAGGTGTGTAATAAAAAGGTATAGGGCAGCTACACTGAGGAGGTGTGGGGACGACTTATCTGAAGTCTTTTCTGTTGCTCAGCAACTACATTGGAAGCTGTCAGGATGCTAGAAACACAGGCGGAGCAGCTGCACGGGTGGCAATGAATGGGGCTTTTGGCTGCACTGAACCTTTAATATTTTTTTGTTGCCGGCTGCAAACTGAGCAGTTGCACCGGTACATCATTGTATTGCCAGCTGCAAACTGCTCAGCCAGCTGTGAACTGCCCAGTTGTGCAGGTACATCACACATGAACTGTGCAATTATGAAGATCTGTCAAATTACCATTGTGGTTTTGCTTCCCTTTTTTAAGTGTGCAGTTGCATCAGTGCACGATGAATGAACCCTATTATTATTATTATTATTATTACCCCACCCCTTTGAGATCAATCGAGGCAGCTTACACATTAAAATACTATTACATCAATAAAACAAACTGCATTCCTCCCCACCTTAAAAAGATATTAAATCCGTTACAATTTAAGTTTATGAATAAACTTCTTTATTTTATGAATGAATTGACATTTTATGCACAGTTGAATAATAGTTACAGCATCCCAGAGTCCCTACTGTGCATGTCTAGGGTTCGGATTAGAGCTGGAGCTAGGGTTTGAGAGCTTTAAAAAACTGCACAATTGCACTGCAGCATTTAGACACAGCTGCACTGTTGCACCCTTTTTAAAAAGAAGCTGGGAAAAGCAGGTCCTTTTTAAAGCTGCTTTTTCCCCACTAAAATGCAAAAGAAGTGTGTTCATGCCAAACTTTCAGTGTGGGTCATCTAAAGGCTACACTTTCATGCAGGTATGAACACACCCCTTTTTGCCAGTCTAGATCAGCCCATAGTCTCTTTTGGTGCATAGAAAATCTGTTTAGGTTGTTGTTATACACTGGGTTCCTGCTTTTCTTTATGAGAAAGTTAGGGCACTCACACTGCTGCAGGTGCTCTTGAACTGCAGCTTTTATAAGCCATAACCATCATAGCCAATGGACAGAATTGCTCCATATGATGAGGGAGTCACCTCATGTTCATGGAGCTCTGGTGGCGCAGTGGTTAAATGCCTGTACTGCAGCCACTCACTCAGAAACCATAAGGTTGTGAATTCAATGCCAGCAAAAGGGCACAAGCTTGACTCAGGCTTGTGTCCTTCTGAGGTCACTAAAATGAGTACTCAGTTTGTTGGGGGCAAATTAACTTACAGTTGTAAACCACTTAGACACTGCTTGGGCGGTATGAATTGGTATATAAATGAAGCTGTTTGGGAGTCTACGTTCAAGATGAAACATTTTGAGTGCCTACGAAACCCATTTTTATCCTAAAAGGAGCTCAAGACATGCACATTCAGCTGCCCCATCTCATTCCCTTGAAAACATTGTGAGATAGATTTGGCTGAACAATTGTGATTGTTTCATGGCCTAGTATACCTTAAGAAAATAGCCCTCATTTTCATTGCATTTTATTGTATTTCTCCCAAGAACCAACTGAATTCTTATCTCATCTTCTCTTTGTATCAAATTGCAAGATTTTGCTTTTGGTGTGTGGAAATTTGTGTGTATTTTCCATTAGCATTTTCGCTAATGTACATATTTTATTTATTTTGTGCTGTAAATGTACAAAGTGCTGTACATACAATCTTATAATTAGAACATCCATGCATATTTTTCACCATATGTATTTCTTATCATTTAGATTATTAAAATGTTATTTTTTTCATGTATGGTTTATTTTTGCAAAATTTACAGTACATATTGCAAATGTGCAGATTTCTGAGACAAGTGGACATAGTCTCTCAAGAAGTCTCTGGAAGGACAAAAATGGATACTTAAGAATCTTGGTACCAATAAAATCTTTTCTATCCCCATACAAAAACTTCTTTCTGCATCTTCTGCATGCATGAAGGCAGGAAAATGCCTTTAATACAGAGAAGGAGAATAGAATTGACTCGGCTAACATAGCTAGAAGTGACATTATTTCCTAGCTCAAATACACATCAACAGTGTTCTTTCAATGAAGTGACATTAGCACATTACTGCCATTATGTATTAAAGGCCTGAAGTAGAGGATACCTTGGCTTTGTCCCAAGGTACATTGTGGAGCAGAGAAAGAAGCAATAGAAAATTTTGAGTATTTACCTTGTAAAAAAAACTTCACAGGACAAATGCTCTCTTATCTTTAAAAATTGCAGAAATAATTTTGTCATCTTCCACTTCTCCTTGCTTAAATCGTTTTCTTTATCCTTAATGCTTCTACATTTACTACATCAGGTCTCAGTGACTTTGCCTGTCAGCCACTTGTGTCTGGGCTAATGCTCCATAAACACTTCAGCTTTACTGCTTTATTTACTCACTACTAATAAAATGAAACCAATTTATCTCGCTAATGCAAATGACCCTGCATTTCTAACATTAAAAAACCCCAATATCTTGAAAGTGTGTCATTTTGTGAAGTGTCAGGCACCTTGAATAGTGCTGCCATGCATTTGCAAAGATGCCAGAACCCCTCTCACACCATCATTTGGCACTCTAGCTTCTCTTACCTGACTCAGGGGAAAAAGCCACTGAGGCTGCATCCACACTGCAGAAATAATCTGGTTTTACACTATTTTTAACTACCATGGCTCAATGCTATGGAATTCTGTGAATTGTAGTTTGTTGTGGCACCAGCATTATAATTCACATAATTCTATACCATTGAGCCATGGCAGTTAAAATGGTGTCAAATCGGAATTTTTCTGCAGTTTGGATGCAGCCTATGAGCTCGCCACCTCCCCTACTGAGGGTTGGGGTGGGAGAGAAAAGGTAGTATTTAATGAATTGTATCAAATAATTTTATCAATGAAACTCATTGTCTATTATATACTAATAGAAATAGTGCCACTCTATTCTGCTTTGGTCAGGTCCCACCTGGAATACTGTGTCCAGTTCTGGGCACCACAATTCAAAAAGGATGTGGAGAAACTGGAGCGGGTCCAAAGGAGGGCGACTAAAATGATGAAGGGTCTGGAAACCATGCCATATGAGGAATGCCTTAGGGAACCTGGGGATGTTTAGCCTGAAGAAGAGAAGGTTAAGAGGTGATATGATAGCCCTGTTTAAATATCTGAAAGGATGTCACATTGAGGAAGGAGCAAGCTTGTTTTCTGCTGCTCCAGAGAACAGGACATAGAACAATGGATGCAAACTGCAGGAAAAGAGATTCCACCTTAACATTAGGAGGAACTTCCTGACAGTAAGGGCTGTTCGACAGTGGAACACACTCCCTCGGAGTGTGGTGGAGTCTCCTTTCTTAGAGGTCTTTAAACAGAGTCTGGATGGCCATCTGTCGGGGATGCTTTGATTGGGAGTTCCTGCATGGCAGGGGGTTGGACTGGATGGCCCTTGTGGTCTCTTCCAACTCTATGATTCTATGATTCTATATGTGCAAGCAACACAACGCCCACATAATCTCCTAGGTATTATTCCCTACCACTGCTCCAGCACTGTTGGGAATGTAATTCTTCTGGGAAGCAAGTCAAATGTTTTCCATGTGCTGTGTTTTCCCACTGAATAGGAGAGGCCTTAGTGATGACATAGGAGAAGCAGGAGTTACAATAGCCTCAGTGGAGACTGTGGTTTAGCAATGGATGGTGAAACCCCCAGTGGGTTCTGGAGAGATACAACGTAGTCCCTCCCCCACCTACTCCAATCCTATCTCAATTGTAATTATTGAACAACGAATATATTGGGAATATATTTAGGGAAGGAGGAGGTACTCAGAAATGAGAAAAAAATATAGCTTGGGTGAACTAAAACACATTTATTTTAAAAAAATATAGCCATTTGTTGGAAGGGTTGATCCTAGACATCTCACAAACAGGTTGTTATTTAGATGAGCTGGCTAGGGAGAGATGGGAGATATCAACACTCACTCTTTTAAACCACAGTATCCCAGAAAATGAGGGGTAACTTATGAAATTTCTCAGAATTCCTAGTACCCCACAAACTCATGAACGGAAGCCAAGGAATCCATACCCCAAAGGCAATTCTTACCATGTGCATGGGCCTCTCATCACTGAATTGTGAGCCTCAGGAAGCATCAGTCACAATTATGAAATATCAAAATGCTCACAAACCTCATTCCTTCTTACACATATCTTCAAAACATCCTGTTAATCTATTTAAGAAGCCCTGTCCTTCCTGAATCCCCAAAGGCCTATCATAGAATTATGGGTGACTGGGGCTGTGTCTGCACTGCAGAAATAATCCAGTCTGATACAACTTTAACTACCATGGCTCAATGTTATGGAATCCTGGAATTTGTAGTTTGTTGTGGCACCAGAGCTCTCTGACAGAGAAGGCTAAATACCTCACAGCTCTCCCAGAATTCTATAGCATTGACTCAATGGCAGTTAAAATGGCATCAAACTGCAATCAGTGAGCAGCCCATGTCATTAACTAAGGATCTATTTCACCCTATCAACTCACATTATTAATTTATTATGGTATCATAGTATTATTTTATAATTGTAGTGTCATAGTACTCATTTATTAAATTTTGATCCTACCATTCCTCTCCAGAACCCATGGAGTAGATATGCCTTTCCATTTTATGCTCTATGAAGTGGGCTGCATCTCCACTACAGAATTAAAATACTTTGACAACACTTTAACTGTGACATGCCATGGCTAAATACTATGGAATTCTGGGATTTATAGTTTGTTGTGGCACTAGAGTGCACTGACAGAGAAGGTTACATATCCCACCAAACTACTAATCCCATAATTCCATAGCATTGAGCCATGGCAGTTAAAATGGTGTCAAACTGGATAATTTCTATAGTGGGGATGCAGCCTATGTTATACAAGTTATCGTACATTGAGAATAATTTACTAGAAATGCGAAAGTAAAAGATGCATCATTAATTGCTCTTATGGGAACAGGAGCTAGTCAGTGTTGTCTAGCCAATACTTACTCGCATGCACTGGGCATCACATCCCTCTTCAGGATTCTAAAGCCTGAATAAGGCAAATGCAAGTGAGGTAAACCACTTATATATGGTAGGTATAGGCATATATTGTAGGTATATAATTCTCTGCTAATGTCATTTTCAAAGGAAAATGTGAGCAATTTTAGCACACCCCCCCCCCCCCCCGCTGCAAAGAAGACTTTTGGAAAAAGTCAGGAAATAAAAAAAAATGAATTAATGAATATTTGCAGTTTAGAACTTTTTCTGCACAAAATGTGCAATTGCTTTGCAAAAACATTCTATTTTCTGCACAGAAAATGCAAAATTCACATCTGTGGGGGTGGTGTGTGTGAAGAAAGAATCATTTCTTTTCTATGTGGAAAAGAGTAGGGGGTTGTATAGAAAATACATTTGTATAGAATCACACTTTTGAATATTATCAATCCCTTTTATATGGGGCCTTAGCTCCCTTAAATAGCCTGCATACTGCAATGAACTTCAACACTGAGAAGTTCCATATACTGAGAAGTGGCAGGACTGGTCTGGATTTGATTTTCTTCTCAAGGAGGTCACTGGAGACTTTACACTGTTTAGCAATGTTTACAAATATGCACTCAAACAAATCGGTCAAACTGTGAAACAATTTATTTTGTCCAATTTCATCTCTCTAGACAAAGGGAACAACCAAAAATACACTTTTCTGAACTCTCTCTTTTCCTGATGCAGAAACTCAAGAAACTCTGCATCATTTCTCTGCACTGTAACCCACAGACATCCGGATCGCCCCTAAATTATATCTGGAAGGTAGAATTGGCATCTTAAGCACTTAGCTCTTTAATTTTTTTTTAATTTATATGTTGGCTTTCTTCCAGGATGGGGACTCAAAATGGGTTCCGAAACAACAAATTAAAAATGTTGTAACAAACAATTTTTAATACAATTTTCTAATAGTGCATTGCCATGTTGTATTTCAGCCCTCACATGGTGAAAAATTGATGTATTCACTCATTTAATGTTGTGAGTTAGTTTTTAAGTCATTGTAGCTTGCCAGAATTATCCCAGAACATATAGGCTGCGGCTCTGTTGGCCAGTATAACTGTATCAGTGTTGCTGAATGGTGAAATAAGCAGCAGTCCAACAGTAGGGCTAAAATGGCTGTAGGCATTATTTGATGAAATAGGTATTTTCAGTGTGAGTGATGGCAAGAAAAGCCATCTCTATCAGGAGCTGGCAGGACAGCTTACTCACCCGACAGAGATGGTTTCTTCTACTATCCCTTGCACCTGCATCTATGTGTCACTTCAAAACGTGTGTAACATCTAGAGTTACCAGGTAAGGAACATCCCACATTCAGAGATTTCTCTACCTAACTGAGACCTAGTGATATCACAGAGGTCAGGGGCTGGTGATACCCTTAATCATCATCCTAAAGCATCCACTGAAATTGCTGAAATTATGGCCATTCAAACAAACCACATAATCTAACTTATTTATTTATTTATTTATTTATTGCATATATTTACATCCCACCCTTTATGTGCAGATCTAAGGGCAGCATACAGTAAAACCAATCCAGCAAAGGTGAAACAGCATAAATGATTACAATCATTTTAAAAGGTTCCAAACATGTTAAATGATTAATAAATTAAAGGACAGAATTAAAAGAGTTTAAAATGAATGAAAATCAGGCACATAAGAGGACTTTTGTAAAACCATTTAAGGCCCATAAACTTTCATGAACAACCACGTTTGGCTTGGTACCTAAACTTTAGTAACATTAGCCCCAACTGGGCTTCCAAGGAAAGGATGTTCCATAACTGGGGTGCCAACCAATAACAAATAACACAAAATGTGAGGGGAGGAGATTGCTCTAGTATATAGCTGGTTTTCTAATACACACTGCAACAGCAGGAGCAAAAGCTTACAACAAAAGATGTCATTTCTTTTCCAAGGCATTGCTATTGCCCTGAGATTCCCTTTCTCACCCTGCAGACCTAAAAAGATAGAGCAGCCCAAGATCTGAAAACCCTTCTAGTTACATCTGTGAAACACATTGTTACTCTGGCATAAGGTGCATAAGGTGTTGATTCTACTCTGAGGGTTAAAGAAAGCAGGTAGCAAATGCAGTAGAGAACAACTTCAGCTCCATCGAGGAGAGAGCACATAACACCGATGCTCAAATCTCTCCACTGGCTGCCGATTAGTTTCCAAGCGCAGTACAAGGTGTTGGTTTTAACCTTTAAAACCCTACATGACATGGGTCCATCTTATCTGAGGGACCGCCTCCTCCCATACAAACCCCCCCGCACACTCCGGTCTTCTGGGAGGAACCTGTTGCAGCCTATGAAGACTAGGCTGATGCAGACCTCCCAGAGGGCCTTTTCGACTGTTGCTCCCAGGCTATGGAATGACCTGCCGGACAAAATGTGTCTTATTACATCCTCTGATTGCTTTAAAAAAGCCTTGAAGACGCATCTCTTCCGGCAGGCCTTCCCAGAAAGTCCTTAACCTCGCGGCTCTGCTTGGGTTAAGCTCTCCCATTAACATCTTGACCCTGATATCAATGCAATGGGTTGTTGTTTTAAATTGTAATTTTATTATGCCATTTTTATTGATGTTAGTTTAATTCAATTTTAAGGGGCGGGTGGTTGGGTATGGGTCGTGTATATTTTATCTTGCATTTTTTAATTGATGTAACCCGCTCCGATTGGATACAGAGGAGCGGGCTATAAATAAAATATTATTATTATTATTATTATTATTATTATTATTATTATTTCATTTTGCTTCTTCAAAACTTCATGCTTACATACATTTTAAGAGCTAATTCATTTAATGTACATTCTATAGACAAAGATTTCCTCTTGTTGTGAGGTGACAAAGTCATATGAGAACAATAATATTATACCAATATGCTGGACTCCTAATGTGAAAAAGAGAACTGCTCATCAAGAAAGATGTGTTTCCAGCATGCCATTCATAAAATGTATCCCATTTGTTGATAGCAGTGCACATTTTTCTGGCTAAAATCATTTCTTTTGATGATAAATTAACTTAAAAGCATTGCCTCTGACCTGAAATGTATTATGCAGCTTTGACTTTTCTTAACCAACCACAAAGCCACCTCTTTTCCACAAAAAAGCTTTATGGCTTTGTTGATTAAATTATATATTTAGAACTCTCCAGATCTAAAGATGATGGTTGTGATCTAGTGACAACTTGTATGAACATGGTTTGATGCATTCAAATCTCACAAAAAAAGCAAAACAAAAACTAGACATATGTGCATTAGGCCAGTCCATCTTTCAGTTCTGCTTCCTGATCTTGAGTAACAGATTTCTGTTGAAATCCTTCTGCTGATTGCAGTTTTGCCATGCTCCTGTTGTACCTCTCTCTCTCTCTCTCTCTAAATTTAATGCACTTAAATCATGCCTTTCTCCCAAAATGGGATCTGACATGATATATTCAACATAATCAAATCACTTTAAGGTCCATGATTTTTTTTCCCCCTCACACAGCACTAATAGTAGCAGTAATAGTGCTAACAGTAGTATCAGTAGTAATAAATCTTAGTCCTTACCCACCTTTCCCCAAGGCTTGAAGTGGAGTACAACATAGATTAAAATACATTAAACCATTTAAAATCATAGGCAAAAGCACATAAACATATGACACATTAAAATCATCCATACATTAAAAAATTAAAATATACTATTATAAAATTCATTGTTTAAGATTGACTGGGTAGGTATGTTGAAAGAGATAGGTCTTTAATACCATTTTAAATTCAGACAGCACATTTAGCTTAGAAATCTCTCCCACCAGGTCATTCTATAGTCTAGGGGTGGCTAATGAAAAGGTCCTGTGGGTGACAGTGGCCAATTTAGTCTTTGCTGGTTGAAATAACATTAAGGATTATTGTATTCTGAGGGATGCATAAAATTTCACTCTTGTGCTTGCAAACTGTGGCCATGAGATGTGAGATACTCTGCACAAAGAATATGCGGGTGGCATGAAAATACAACCAAAATTCCTATCTGGCTCCAAAAAGATGATCAGTCAAAGTATGGGTAGTTGGGTGAGCCAAGAAACATTGAAAGACAGCAGAAATGGGATGCAGCCATGATTTATTACACTCTCTTGCTCCATTCTTCCCTCCCTCATGCCTCACTATAAAGAGTTAATGGCATTGTTTATCTCTCTGTCCTTCCAGGAGAACAAATGATACATCCTCCTCCCAAAGCCTTCACTTGTTCAGCCATCACATGGTAAAGGGCCAGATAAAATGGAAGACAGGTAAGCTTTCTGATAGCTATATTACTAGAAGATGCCCTCCTCCACAGAAAAGTGTGTTTCCTGGTAGTATATTTGCAGGAACCATATCAAGAATTCAAGTTCAATATTCAGAAAACAGAAGTAATTATTAATGTTAATATCCAAGTGCTAAGCAAAGGATTTAGACATCATAATGTTTGATGGTAAGTTTTGAAAATGTAACACCTTGCAACTATGAAACATGGTTAATGCCCTACCTTTGAAAATCCTTTAAGGAGAAGGTTATGTGAGGTTAAACTACAAAAGACTCTTTGGAATAAGAACTATTATTAAGTATTTTTCCCTCTGAAGCATGTGAATGTGAGATTTTCTGTCAATATGGAGTCTCTGTCTCTGATCTTTGTGTGCAGAAGGTGTGGTCCTGGAAAAAAATCAGCTCAGCCTAAGTCTGGGAATTAAAATTTCCCAAGTTACTAACTCCATCTCTCCTTGGAATTTTGCTGCCACCACTCAAGTGTAATATTGTACTGCTGGAGTTCAAAGAGAAATATTTGTTACCTCCTCTCTCTGAGGTGCTCCTGCCCTATATGATCCCTCATTTCCCTGGAGACAGAGAGTATTCTAGCTGTTGAGCACAGTCTTTTTACAACTCTGATTCCCTTGATAGCTGGTTCTCCCACAGGAAAACATCACAATCACCAGTTTAAGAAAATATATTTTGTTCCCATACAGTAAAAGAAGAAAAACAAGAAAAAGAAGAAGGGAGGAAAAATACATAGAGACAATCCTTCAGGTTGTTGGATATTGCAAGCAACTAATAAGTGTAAAAATACAGTAAGTCTATCCGCTGACTGATCTTAGCCAGTTTATTATATCTCCTTTCTGCTTCCCAGCCGGCACACAACACATTCCAAAACTCCCTCCGCCATTCATATGGTCATCCACCCACTCTGTCCTTAGGCACAATCTTTCCTCCTGCCTCCCCCCCTCCCAAAATGCATTTGATACAGAGCTTTGCATAGATTTCAGAAAATTCAGTGGGATCAAATACATGGCAATATGATTATAATAAAAATAAATTTTATTTATATACCACTTTTCCAAAGGATCAAGGTGGTTTACAAATTAGATAAACAAATACATACAATATATAAACAATTTACATAATTTACATTACAGTGGGCCTTTGGTATCCTCTGTGATTTGTGGTTTGTTTCCAGGACCCCTGTGGATACCAAAATCCTGGATGTTCCATTCACATTATATACAGTGGCCCATTAACATGGTGTCCCTTATATAAAATGGCAAAATAAAGGTTTGCTTTGTGAAATGTATATTTTTTTCTAAATATTTTTAAGCTGTTGATGCTTGAATCCATGGACAAAGAATCCATGGATAGGGTCAATTGTACTAAGTGGTACTAGCAACTTGGAGTATATTGTGTCAGTGCTGGGAAGATATGTTTGTGGTGAACCACCAAGTTTCTATGATGACAGCACCCTGGGCCTTTACATCCCACCGCTGCCACCAAAAGATGTGGTGAACTCTTTCTTGTTCACTCCTACCTATCTCTTACTGATAACTTTGGTAGCGTGTATCAGAGTTTCACAAAGGCCAAATGATATTTTAAAACAAGAGTGAAGTTTATTTATAAAATACATCAATAAATGAATATTGAAATACAACTAAAACTTTGCTTGTCTTATTCATTCATTACTATAGTTCTTCAATCAACAACACTATAGCCACTCGGGCAACCTTCTCTCAAGTATCACAATTAACTGGCTATGAGTCTCTCTCCTAGACTCCCTTACGCTTAGCTATTTTCCTATCAGGCTCTTCAAACTAGCCTACAAGTGTTCCCTCAGGAACCCTAAGAGCACACCCTCCCTCTGAGGTGTCTCTTCCTCTCCAAATTCCATCTAAAAAAAACCCCCCTGTCTCCCTCTGCTCAGGCTCTTATATAGCCCTGCCCAGCCAGCTCCTCATTGGCTGGACACCTGGTGTTCTGTGATTGGCTGTTCCCTCAGCCTGCTCACTACAATGTTCTCTGCCAATTAGTTTCTTTGCTAAACACTGGCTCTAATTTTTAAAGCCACAAATGACAAGAGTTCATAGTAGGGATACTTAAGGAATTTGATCTACTGAATTTTGATAAAAACTAGCCTTATCTCACTTCCAGTGCTTTAACTTTGATATCCTTTGATTTCATCACTTGTCCACATTTCAGTGTTCTCGACAAGAAAACAAAAAGTTTTAAGAAGTTTTCAATACAAATTAATGCAAACTTTTGTGGATTTTTTAAAATAAAAATTGCAGCTTACTGAGGGAATGTAACAGACTTGAATAGACTGATGAATAGATATGGATCAGAATTTAGAGTTGGGGAAATATTTTAGTTTCACTTCTTCGTTCACTTTCTTTTTTTAAAAAAAAAAAAATCCAAAGTTCATTCCATCCCATATATGAATAAATTTAGCTATGTTTTTATTAAAAATAAATTAAACAAAATTATGTATCCCTACCATGCACTATTTGCAAAACACAATTTTCCTTAGAATCCATATAATAAAATCTTCAAATGGGTCTCTGCTGCTGGAAACGTCTGTCTGATCTATGAATTGCAGTGCCTTTTAAAGAGTGTCACCTGCTCTGTCTGCTAAGGCTTTTCTCTTACAACAACCTTTTTTTCAGACAACTGCATTCTTTTATTGTCATATTTTATACTTCTATTATTTATTTTGAAGTGTCTAGACATTGATGACTCGATGGGCTTGAATTTTTCATATGTTGCATATGTTTTATGTTGCATGGTACATCTTACAGTGGAAAGCTGGGATAGAAATGGCGGGTGCTGAATTGTTTGTCAACAGTGAATCTCACTGTTTTCCAACATAATTTTTCCCAGGTAAGTAAACATAGGATTGCAGCCTTAGATTGTTTTGACTGCCTCTGCTCTTTCTTATTATTTGCCTTTATAGGGCTTAGGTCTCCTCTAACATTAATGTAAATCAATGTAGGTCAATAATTCTGTTCAAGCTAAATAACTGTGTGCTTGCGACAGTGATTTATAGTCCTTTAAGAATGGTTTAGTTCCACTAAAGTACCAATTTACACAATCTGCCAGCACTATTGCACTGGGAATTCTCATTCCTACAATTCTTCATCATGAAAGGATGGCAGTGGTATAGTATGAACTGTTGTAACATCTACCTCCTTATTATACTTTTTCAAACACTGAATTTGTAAAAAAAAAAAAAAAAAATGAACCTAATGGTCCCAATCTTGAAAGACAGACAGACAGACCTCTTGTTGTTATAAGATATTCAATGTGACTTGAAGAGAAGTTGAGGCAAATGAGTTTGGTAGAGCTAGACGGAGCAGAGTGGAAGCCTGTGAAATCTCTAAAGATAAAGAGGAAGAGTTTCTACTGGATATGGATATGGGAAGGAATGGGAAGCAGTTGAGGGAATCCAGGAGAAATGATAGGGTAGTGACTAATTTTATAACAGAGCTGGAAAGACTGTGGATGATGAATACAGAATGTAGCTAGGAGATGTCCAGGTCATAAACTAGAGTTTTGTTCATATTTATTTACAACCAACAATTGCAATATAATTTTAAATGATAGCATTACAGCCCTTTTCATGGCTACAGGTTATGTCCACATGGAATGTTAAAAGTACACACACATATATATTGCCAAACTACATCTTTTAAGAACTACTGTTTGAAATAGCATCATGTTTAAAGACATAAAATATTTTGTCACTACATAATTCTTTTGATTTTTGTCAAGCAGTATCTTATACACAGATATATGCAATATGCAATTTTAAAATCTAACCACACTCAAATCACTTTCTGGAGCTATAAGACATTCAAGTGACAATCTAGAAGGACAAAAGTATTTTCCTCAGGACACCAGCAGTGTTTCATAGCAGCTGGTGGTTTCAGGGATCTCTTGAGTCCCTTTAACTTGTAGAAAGGAGAAAATTAATCCCCTATAAGTCTGAGTTATTGAAAGGAGAAGAATACTGTGCCAGGAAGATAATGCATCTGCTCATGCAAGGGAAGTTCTCAGTTTGTGACAAAAATACTATCTGAAGCTTACTGCTAAGTATTTAGGACAGTATTTAACCAAGGCACTGCAGATCAGCAGGTAGTGAGACAGCTGCTTCGTGAGATGTGAGAATAGGACTCATCAACACCCCACCAA
Organism: Urosaurus nigricauda; assembly: GCA_034509955.1. NCBI lineage: Eukaryota > Metazoa > Chordata > Lepidosauria > Squamata > Phrynosomatidae > Urosaurus > Urosaurus nigricauda. Next base: position 35,786,161 of record JAOEGL010000001.1, read on the forward strand.
TGCCCAAAAGCACAATAAGACTGACATGTCTGCCAACAGCAGCAGCATCCGATCAATTTTTCCATTGTCCTACCCTCCTTCCTTAGTATGAATAATGGCAGACTGCAGTGTTCACAGGCTTCCTTCGTGCTACTCTTCAAAAGAGGCAGTCTGGAACAGGCTTGGTTGGTTTCAATCAGGATGACTGAAGATTTCCCTGATAGCTAACCTTTGAACAATGGTATAAATCTGAGGAAAAGAAAGTAAGAAAGATTACATTAATTTATCACTGAACAGAATTGGTTAGGCCCAACCAGGACACTGGATAACCAGGGCTCTTGGAGACCTCTCATTCATGGGGTTGCCAAAGTCTACTTGATGGCAAATGATAACAAGCAACAAAGGGTAACACTTACACCTAGCAGGGCATAGTTTGTGTAATTTTCAAGGCCCTATCATTTTCAAGACCCTATCATATCATTTATTTCACCCCTTCATCCCATATTATTATTATTATGGTTTCATTGTAGTATCATAGTTCTAATTTATTGAATTTTGATCCTATTGTTCCTCCACAGATCCCATGGAATAGATATGCGCTTCCATTTTATTCTCAGTGAAGTCAGCCAGAATGAAAGATAGTACCTTCATCTGCACTGCAGAATTAGTGGAGTTTGACTACTTTTGTGAGATATGTAGCCTTCTATGTCTGAGCACTCTGGTGTCACTACAAACTACACATCCCAGAAACCGATAGCATTGAGCCATGGCAGTTAAAATGACATCAAACTATTATTTCTGTAGTGCAGATGCAATCAGTGAATAGCCCATGTCTCTAACTAAGCATTCCGTAGACTAAGAATCTGAAACCGGGGCCTTTTCACACTACACATTACTTCTACTTTAACCATCTTGGTTTATCTCATGGAATCCTGAGATTTGCAGTTTAGGGATGGATATTTAGAATTCTCACTCAAAGGATTCCAGTATATCAACAAACTACAAACCCTGGGAATCTATAGGATGCATTAATGAGATTTTAAAGTAGAATCATAGTTCTATAGCTGTGTAGTGTGAAAAAGCACCAATTTTCCATTGTCTAAGTCAAACATGTCATTCCCTATAACATATTGAGGAGAGGGGAGTATCTATGTATCAATAAAAATACTGTTCAGATCCTATTGAGATGTTAGTTTCCATGGATTCCAAGAACATTTAAATGGGGAAAGTAGGTTGTTCACAGTGGTCCTTCCTCTCGTTTCCCTGTGTCTGCTGATCTTTTCCTCAGATCTTTGGATGTTCTGTGGAAGGTCTGAAGTGAGAATCTACACTTGTTTGGCTGGGTGTGAATCCTGCTAGCCTGAGGCTTGTGGTTGAATGCAAGCAGCCTTGACAAAAGAGGCATAGCTTTCCAACTTCAGGCCTTCATTTGAAGCTTTGGGAGTGTAGATGTTGGGTAAGGTCATAGAATCATAAAATATTAGAATCATAGAGTTGGAAGATACCACAAGGGCGATCCACTCCAACCCGCTGCCATGCAGGAACTCTCATTCAAAGCATACCCGACAGATGGCCATCCAGCCTCTGCTTAAAGACCTGCAAGCAGTGTACAGTTTTATCTCACTATAACATCTGATTATGTTTTTTCTCACTGAGAGAAAAAGAGAGCTGGGGATGTTTAGCCTGGAGAAGAGAAGGTTAAGAGGTGATATGATAGCCCTGTTCAAATATTTGAAGGGATGTCATATTGAAGAGGGAGCAAGCTTGTTTTCTGCTGCTGCAGAGACTAGAATGCAGAACAATGGGTGCAAGCTGCAGGAAAAGAGATTCCACCTCAACATTAGGAGGAACGTCCTGACAGTAAGGGCTGTTCGACGGTGGAACACACTCCCTCAAAGTGTAGTGGAGTCTCCATCCTTGGAGGTCTTTAAGCAGAGGCTGGATGGCCATCTGTCAGGGATGCTTTGACTAGGAGTTCCTGCATGGCAGGGGGTTGGACTGGATGGCCTTTGTGGTCTCTTCCAACTCTATGATTCTATGATTCTATGACTCTCTCATATGTATCTGTTATGTAGCCATCAGTGTTGTCAATTGCAGAAGATGCACATACGACTGATACAATGACCAGCTAATCCGAGTGGTGAAATTCAGAAAATGTCTTCTCCGTTCTCCAGTGTGCAAAGGATCATCAATTTATTGGCTCACTTTGCCCTGTTTTGTACTGACAGGCAGCTCTGTGTTCATCTTCTTGGCAGCAGTTCCCATGACAACTGCCTTGGTTCTTCTCTGTGGGTGTCTGTTTTGGGTTTTGATCTGAGGCAGTAACAGCTGGCGGTCATCCTGAAGGCTAAATTAAATAAAGACTTCATTGATTTTACTGCCCTCATAAACTCTCTTTCTCCCTTGCTCCTGTCAAATGCATATACCCTTCTGGCACATTGGTAAGAAATATCTTCCAAACCATGTCTGTCTTAATAAGTACTTGAGCAACCGACTAGGATTAACTATAAAGCCACATGCATTAAAGGGACAACAATGTCTAGAGATGAGTGAATGCTTCTGTTGGGTTTTTAAAAAATAATAATATTTTTTTAAAAAAATTCCACAGTCTGCAATTTTTTCATAAATCCAGTGGATAGAACTTGAGATGGGAAAATGAACGTAGAAGACAAAACTGTTAGATCTGTACTTCTAGACAAAGAGCTTTGGATCCTTCTATATTCAAGACCATATTTGTGCTATGGAATTAGGGTTGCATTTTTCCCCTGCATTTTCCTTATCACATGAGGACTTACCATCAGGGTAAGTTTGGCAAGTGTGTGTGTGTGTGTGTGTGTGTGTGTAACCCTTTAATGCTTTCCCAGCATTAGGGAATTGTTAGCTCTCTCTAGCATCCCTGAATCATTCAGGGGGACTGAGCATTTATGGGAAAGTAACTCTCCCTGAATGATTCAGGGACACTAGAGGGAGCTTATTATTCTCTAACGCTGGGGAAATGTTAAAGGTTTACACACACACACAGGCTTGCCAAACCTTTCCCCAGAGGTACCCTGACGTTAAGTCCTTGTGTGATAATCTTCATTGTCAGGAAGTTCCTTCTAATTTTTAGGTGGAATCTCTTTTGCTGTAGCTTGAATCCATTGTTCCATGTCCTATTCTTTGGAAGAGCAGAAAACAAGCTTGCTCCATCCTCAATATTACACCCCTTCAAATACTTAAACAGGACTATCATACCACTCCTTCTCTTCTCCATGCTAAACATACCCAGCTCCCCAAAGCAATCGTAAGGCATGGTTTCCAGAGTCTTCATCATTTTGGTCACCCTCCTCTGGACCTAGAATTACATTGGCCTTTTAGCTGCTGCATCACACTGTTTTCTCATGTTCAACTTGTGGTCTACTAGGACTTTGGGCATACAGGGCCAAAGGAGCAGCCAAAGGCTGCTCTTGCCCCAATCGTTGTCAGACCACAGTAACCGGATGTTGCAGTCCAAAGACAAGGAATAGTTAAAATCTGCTCATTTTGTAGCCTGGTCTGAGCCACCATAGGTGGCCCCAGTGCAGCTTCCTTGTGGTTTGGGAGCATGAGTCTTCTAACCACCATGTGCCCAATATGACCCAATGGCAGACCTTTTGGCTATTCTGTTTCAGGCCCAGGACTCCTAGATGCTTTTTACATGTAAGGTGTACCCCATTCTATATCTATGCATTTCATTTTTTCTGTGTAAGTGGACTACCTTACATTTCTCCAGAAGAGGTAATGGGTTGGATGAAGGATTGAAATTGAATCCAGACAAGACAGAAGTGCTTACTATCAAGGGTCCTAATCAGGGGCTGGAAATGGGTCAACCAGTTCTGGATGAGGTCACATTCCTCCTGAAAGACTGTGATTAGGGGTGCTCATGGATCCATCCATCCAAATGTCAACTCAGATAGCTGTGATAGTTAGGATACCTGTTATCAGCCTCAGTTGATATGCTAACTGCACCCATTCTAGAACCAAAGGTCCTAAAGATATAGTGCCCATGCTGGTAACCTCAAGGCTGGACTTCTGCAATGCACTCTACATTGGGTTACATTTTTTTACCAAGTCTGGAAACTCAGATAGTGATACTGTAGTTGTATCCTACATTGCAGATACTATTTTAAGCAAAAAGTTGGATTAGATTGTCTGTAAACTACTTCCCAGCTATAATTCTATAAAGCTACCTGCATTGATATACACTTAGAGGGAAAAGAGGTGTTTTTCATAGGCACTTATAAGATGCTCATGCTAGCACAAGGGAATCTAGTGCTCTTGTACACACTGGAATAAAAATGTCAAAAAATGGTAAAAGAACACAACAGATCTTCACTAGAAGGCTTAGTGTGGGCTTGAAATAAAACTGCCTGGTACAGGCAGGTCTGACATAAAACCATAATTAAACATTCCATTAAATCATACCTGAAAATTTAAGAGGCTTTAGTTAAGGCATGATTTAATAATGTTTGATTTGTTGTATAGCAGCACTTATTCTACAAGTCACCTCCATTAACAGATTTCTTCATTTTTTAAAAGTTGTCTTCAGTATTTGGTAGCAAAAATATGATTTGATTTCCATATGATAATGAATAATTGCTCATGAGATACAGGTCACAAATATTGTCAAATTTTATAAACTGTTCTTGCCATGAATCCTGAATCCTCCCCACCCTTGTTTTGGAAATATTAATGTTAATATTTAAAGAAGGTGAAGTGATTTTTAAACAAGGTTTACGAACACATTAGGCTCTTGGAACTGATTTATTTCATCCCCTTGGATGATTAATATTTCTAATCATAAATAGCATATGATGGCAAAAAAGCTCCAATAAGTGGATGGTTATGTCAAAAGGAAAGGCATTTTAATACCCCAAATAAGGAAATGGAAAATCAAGTCTTAGTTCTTAACTCCATGCTAATGCAATCTTAAAGTAGAGAAAAGAAATGCAGGTCTCTGTGCTGGGGTGGACAATCCAGTGTTCTCCATATGTTTTGAACAACATCCTTGCTCATTTATTATGTGGTGATTATTGACAATTGACTTATGTGTATTGTCCAAAGCATCTGGAGAACATCATGTTGCCTGTTTATTCTGTATGGCTTTCCCCATTGCCCATTATTTCCTGTAACTTCCCCCATTTTCTGGACGCTGCCATGGGTAAAATTACCCTGGGAATGTCTTATTATCAACCAGTAAAAATGTTCCCTCTGATTAAGTATTTTCCCTATGTTGAAAATACCCATTAATTTTAAAAGCAGCATATTAATATTTACAAGAATGGAACTAATAGAGAGAATCCCCTGGGTGGTAATACCAATGAAATCTTCTCCCCAGATGTAAAAGCTGGACATTGGAAGTCTACTTTCAGGAGCAGTACACTACTCTCAGTAGTAGAAACTAGGCTAACCACTTTTGCCTACACATCTCTTGGGAGCTGTGTTGCGGTCCTCATCCTATTTGGACCCTGAGAAGTCTTGCCAGACAGGAGAAGGGCCTGTGGCCTGTGGCTGCCTGACTGAGTGGATGTTGTCCTTTCATGTATTCTTTCATGTGACAAAGTTTGCTCTTTCACTGATGATGAAAGTGGGGGCATGACAAATATAAACAGCATCTCCTTCACGGTCTCCTGATTTGTTAGCTACACAACAAAACATTCCCACAACAGAGCTGGCATCCTGGAGAGAGAAAGAAGCAATAGAAGTAGTTCATAGAATCAGGGTGATCAGGAATGTGTTTGCCCTGATTCTGGTCATGTATGTGTCATGTGGGGTGGGGGACCTTCCTAGAATGTTTATGACACTCCTATTGTAGTTTGCATCCTCTCTTCTTTCTAGGAGCATAGAAGGTGAGGAGGAGTGATTCATGATCACATAGCCTCTGATCAGATCAGGCAGACTAAACTGAAAATATGGGACTGGTCCTAGCTCAGACACTGAGCTCCATGGTGGTGGACTGTTGAGTGGCCCCAAAACTTTTGCTTCAGAAGTGAAGGAACAGACAGTGTCTTCCTGCATGCTGCCACAAAACTCCCAACCGGACTGGGAGATCACCCATCAGCATAGGAAATGAGGAAGGCAACTAGCTAAAAGAGTGCAAAACAAGTCACAAAGCATATATATCTCTATCAATAAAATATGGCTTCTCAGTATTTGCCACCAAAGAGGGTTGTCTCCCTTTACCTAATGGAAGGGTCAACCCTCTCCAACACTGTATTCCAAGACTATGTAACTGCTAAGGGGATGGGGTGCAAATTTTCCCCTCCTCCATATGGGTTGTGCTGGTATGCAACCTAACGTCTGGTCACTATTTTTGGATAGCTTTGGGCAAGAACAAAGAGTTGGGGGGGGCTTGGTGCATTTGGTGTGGTTTTGAGGTAGAAAATCATGTGAAAATCATCTGAAAAAATAATTTGGGCATTTTGATGACTAAGAGGGATTTGGGGAGTGCAAATGTGGGTTTAGCCCTGTGGCCACACCTTTCCCTCCCTTGTTCTATTCTTTAGCTATAAACATTGTTGTAGTTTCATGGTATCATTATATATCTCACCTTACTCCTTCCATAGATCACACACACACACACACGCACAATGTAAGCTCCTTTTGCCTCATCTGACAGGCAGGTAGTATCAATCTCCAAAAATATCCTATACTTACTAGGTGCTCCAAAAGCTTACAACTAGAGGAAAGTTGCCTTTGTTTAATACATTTTATCAATGCTTCCTGCTCTTCAGGTTGAAATCAAATGTTTCATTTGCAATTCTCTTCAGGGGGAATCTTCTTGTGAAGTTGTCCTTAAACCTCTTATTTTGCTATCACTGTCACTTTGGTCCCTATGTGTGTTCCTTTAGCTATCCATAACCCACAGCTGTGTAAACCAAATGTGGGATGAACATACTTTAAGAAGTCTAAGACATAAACTTTCATGAATAGCCACATTGTACTCAGAAATGTTATGGCCTGAGATTGATAGATAACTGTCTATTTATCTAGAGGAGGAAAGACGGGGTGGGGGGAATCAAATATTATAAATGCTTTCTTTGCACATCAAATATAGAAGGGGTGTAACATGTATCCTAGAAAGCATAGCAGTTGTTAATGGCTAACAAAGATTTACATTGTGAGGAAATGCTACAAAGATTAAATGGTTCTATGATCAGTGTTCTTGAGGTTTCAGTTAAGTCTCCCATTTTGCTGCTCAAACAAGTGGACTCTAAGCAGGAATAAATGAAAACAATAGTTGGGTTCAGAATTTTATGTGGCCATATTCAGTTTGTAACTCCTGGACTTAAATATGGCTCAAATATAATTACAATTGGAAGCCAATATATTTCTGACCTTTCAGTGCTATTCACGCCACAAAGAAATGTGTCTGAAAAATGCATAATATTGGAACAGGCTTCTGAAAATAATGCATTTAAAAATGCACCATAATAAATTAACAAATAGGACAATATACTGTATACTTAAACACATGCAATAGAGAAAAAAATGCACAAAATAGCAAGAAAACACATTTTCAAAATTACAGTTGACTTTCCATTCAGGAAAAGGTTTAGCTCCCAGACCAATGTGGACCCCAATCAGAATGACTTTTGATGAGCTTGAAAAATTCAAACATCTCTAGATATATAAACCATATAACTGACCAACCGTGGAATAGTAATGTAAAGAATATTCATTAAATATTTTCTCCATGACAAGAAAGGATGTCTCATGCTGAAGCACCATTTCGGGTGTGTGTGTGGGAATTGCCAACAACAGATAAGATTTTTTTTTGTTTTTTGTTTTGTTTTGTTTTTTGTTTTGTTTTGTTTTTTTGCCTTCTGGGCAAGATAGAAAGAAAATTCATTGGTTCCATCACTTTCTTCAAAGGGCATGCAGAAAGATTCTATACAAAAACAGCCCCTTTCTTCATTGTTATGCAAAGCATAGGAGGAAACAAATAGAATAGAATATTATTGTTCTTGTTGTTGTTTAGTGCAAACAATCAGCCTTATACTTTTCAAAAGCCCATGCAACAAATCAGCAGTGGTTGCAATTTGTACAAAAAAATTGTATTGTAAATGTGAAAACACTGTGAAAATGCATGAAAACTTCTTATGATCTCACCCAGGACTCTTTCAGACGTGGGAAATTGGAAGTATAATCCAAGGGCAATCCAAACGCAATCCTGGGGTTTCACGTTATGGTGAATTAGAGCTTCTCATGCAAATTTGGGCAAAAGGGAAGTCACTCCGAATGCAATCATGGGTTTAACGTTATTGCGAATTTAAGCTTCTCACACGATTTCGGGCAAGGGGGGTTATTTTCGGGTAATGGGAAGTAATTCCGAATGCCTTCCGAACGGAGCAGGGGTTAAGGTAAATTCGCTAAACAAGCGAATTTACATGAATCCACATTGGCTCCATTCGGAATTGGGAGAAATTCCTCCCGTTTGAAAGAGTCCCCAGTCAGGTACAGTTGAGTTTTCATTCATTTTTTTCATTCATCCTAATAAGAAAGGGATAAGGAGGTAATGACACCCCTGTGGGAAATTAGCTGCAAAGAATAATATAAGTAAGTGAAGTCTAATAAATCAGGCTTGTCAAATGCATAGGTCCCAGGAAGGGTTCCCAGATACCCAGGCTTGGGCCCGAGAACTAACAGCTGAGGAGTGGAAACTCTGGGCAAGTATTCACCTTGAAAGATATGTTTTCCCTCTTCCTGAGTGTTGCTGACTGGCCTTTACAGTGGCTGCCATGGCTGCAATTGGTCCCACCTGGCCACCACTTCACCTTTTTCCTCTTCTTCTCAAAGATTCTCAACCGTGCAAGCTCCAGGACTGGAAAGAGCCAAGCAAAAGGAAAAGGAGCAGTTTTTACTATTAGTAGACAGTTCCCTTTAGTGTTCTACATAATGCTACTTCTTAAGCTGCCCTGGTTGCCTGAGTGCAGAGAGGCAGGATATAAGTTGTTGTTGTTGTTGTTGTTGTTGTTATTCTCTTGCCTTCTTTTTTTTCTCTTTGAGCGTTTTAAATACCCCCCCCCACACACACACACAAACCCTTTCACACTCAATTTCTCAGGAATCTTTGTGTATTTAAGTTCTTTCCTGGCTATCCCTTCCACCCTGCTTTCATTCTAACCCTGTGAATTTATCTGTCCATTTGAACTTTTATTCCTCTTTCCCTAACTCTCTCTAGCAATCCAGTCATTTGTGTATTTAGGGTACAGAGAGGGGAGGTCATCCCTTCTTCTTTATGCTAAAGCCCCCTTTATCTGTGAGTCTTCCCCCTCCCCCTTCTTTCCAACTTTCAATTTTGGTCTATATGTGAATTTTCTTTTTGCTGCTCCCCTTATCTCTCAATCTCTTCTCTCTCTTCATCACTGATGTCCTCCCCACGTACACTCACACTGCTGAACATAGGGCATTTCTCTTTTCTTCAAGAAATCTTGTTTGTGTGTTAGAGGAACAGGACATTCCAGCAATGTACACTTTTCCACTTTGAAAAATTGCAGTTATTTTTGACTCATTATTGTTTTATTTTCACTACCATGGATGGGAGATGGAAGTTCTTGTGCATGCCAATACAATGTACCTGAATGGAGGTTGCTATCAGTTGTTTTTAGCCAACATGGTATTGTGGTTTGAGCATTTAACTAGGATTCTGTGAAACTAAGACTCTTTGGAATGTCACTCTTAGCCTTACAGGAAGGCAATGGGAAACCTCCTTTGAATAAATCATGCTAATAAAAGCCTAGGCTAGAATTGCCATAAACCAGAGTGGACTTGAATGCACATAACAACCACCCCAACATTATCTCTGTTGACTTAGGCAGCAAGATGTCTTGGGCCAGTCCTGTGCAAAGGGTTAATATCAAGGGGATTAGGTTAGGGTTTATGTGGAACACCAATGCCCCATCCTCACCAGCCAAACAAGTGTATATTTGAATACTATGCAAAGAAACATGTTGAGAAACCTGTAATTGCAATAGGTGATGTTATTTTCATTGTCCCTGTTTAAGACGCTTTAGCCTTGGTTTGTAATATACATTTATTTTCTCTTCATAGCCTACAGATCTTCTTCTCCCAGGGTCATACTACTAAGTAAGTGTGTGTGTGTGTGTTTTCTAAATCAGATGTCGGGTAGCAGCGCATGTGATAATTGAAGTATTCATTGTTATGAAATGTGCATAATATGTTGCAAAAGCAGAGGTGTCGCTACAGGGAAGCAAAATGAGACCGCTGCACCCCCCCTCCCCTTTTTAATTTATTTTTATAATATTCCATATACAAATATCTTCCTAGCTTCTATTACATTTCCTTCAGTCCTGACACTTCTAGCATTGCAGACTCTTAAAATATCAATTGAGATTTAAGATGTTTGGGCATCCAAAGAAAAGGGGTAGGCAAAGAGGCCAAGGGAATGCAAACAAAGGAAACAGAGGAGTTCTAATTGTGAGTGATTTCCTACGATTCACTCTCTGCAATGTTACAAATTTGGAGACTGAAGGAAAAGTCATGGGGTAGGGGGAATTTTTATTGGGAGACAATATCCTGATTTTGCAGCATCTGTAGCTACTCCACTGAAACATCCTCTTTTGACTACTATTTCTCATTTTTTGGTCTTTGTGTGTGTTTGTTTTAAATTTAAATTTAAATAGTGTGTTCTGAACAACTTCATGTTGATGCTTAATAAATTGTGCATTATGATATCACAATATGCTGTTCTTGAAAAATTGCAGGTGACATCCCTACATTTTAGGGATGTATGTGACAATGAGTTGGGATGCTCATAATGGGGCAGCCCTACTCCTAGGTCAGATGGAATCTTGCCAGATGTATTAACATTTTGGCTGTTATTTAATATGACAGTACTTGGATGTAATACAATTTACATAATGGCAAGCTAGTTTGGAACACAAGCTTCCATATGTTCACTTATACCAGCAAGGCAAGGTGATCTTCCTGGGAAGGAGAGTAGACCTGGAACATAGGTTTTTCATGCAGAATGCCCTACACTGAATTCTTGAACTTCTTAGCTGGAATAATCAGAGAGCAAGATTTCTGCCTGGGATCCTGAAGAGCAGCTTCCAGTTAGAATAGACAATGTTGGGCTAGACTGTAATCTGACCTGATATTATTCATTGGCCTGCTTGCTTCATTTATAGATCATAATTAACTCAATATGGGACCCTTTCTGTGGGACTGTCAATTGTAAGTAACCTTCCCAGCTTGGATAGCTGGTATTTCTCACTCCATTTATAGTAAAAAACTTTTGTAGAATTTTGAGCATCACTTTGTCTGTATAGGAAATCAATGCAATGGTCCTGTGGTGAGACCAATCGCTGGTGTCCCATTTCTTGGAATCAATTCTCATTTACTCAATTCCTGTGTAAAACACTGTGTAATTATCTGATTCAAAATCCTCCATTCATGTCCACCTGAGCTCACTCACACCAAGTATTTCAATGTATGTACGTTCCATTTCTTGTTTTATTATGCCTAGTTTTCCCTGGTTCATGTTTTTCACATTTCATTTTCCTATAATATGTGTTGACAGCTTCAGACATTCTTTTCACTTCTGAGCATGTCAATATCTGAACATCTGTTTGGCTGGATTCTAGTTGTATCATTAGCCATAGTGTTACTTTTACCTGTCCTCTGCTCCTCCTCAATATCTCAAGTGTCTTCAGACCTGAGAGTTTGATCTTCTACCACTATCTTTTGTTTCATTTTGGAATGTCTTATCATAGGATTTTTGTGGCAAAAGACATTCAAAGGGGGTTTACCTTGCTTCTTTCTGCACAGTACTACCATGTTTCCCCGAAAATAAGACAGTGTTTTATATTAAGTTTTGTTCCCAAGGATGTTCTAGGTCTTATTTTCATTGGGATGTCTTGTTTTTCCATTAGGAAGAATTCATATTTATTGTTGAACAACAACAACAAAATGAACATGTATTATATACTGTATATATATACAAAAACTTTGCTAGGTCTTACTTTCAGGGAAGGCTTTATATTTAGCAATTCAGCAAAATCTCTACTAGGTCTTATTTCCAGGTGATGTCTTATTTTGGGGAAAACAGGGTAGCAGAATTAGCTGTGGTGCCACTGTTGTTGTCTTTGAGGGATCCTTCAGCAGGCTCTCTCTCTCTCTCTCTCTCTCTCTCTCTCTCTCTCTCACACACACACACACACACACACACACAGACACAGACACAGACACCGCTGCTCAATATCTTTTGCACTTATTTAGTCTGGCTTCTCTAGAAAAGCCATCTGACAAGAGACTTTGACAGTAGCATTGTTGTCACTAACATAGCCTCTTGCCTCAATTGCACTCAATCCCACCACCATGGAAAGATATCGCCTATGGAGGGGTTCCCAAATGAGGCCCTGTATATTCCTGAGTTTGTTTTTCTTCTTCTCCTTATCCTCCTTATCCCACTTTTACCACTTGGCTCATTCTCAGGAGTGTTAGCCTACAAAGCTAGATCTTTCACCTCCCACAGAATGAAAGTATCAAAAATGTTCAAAGACAGAATTCAGGATTAATAATGAAAAGAAGATTTCTGTTGAGTCCTGTGCTACTCACATGAAGCTTTCTATTCAGATACAGCTACCTGGGTATAAAATGCATGCATATGTGAATTGGTTGTGATACACTGAAAAATATGCCATGAAGACTTTAAACTGTACTGAAGCATATGAAGTTGTATGGAGTCTTGTGGAAAGATATTGTACGTGGACTCTCATTTGGTTTCGTACCTTCCAGTTTAGCAAGATTATGTTACACTTTGTGAGAATGAGACAATGAATGTGTTCCTCTCCTTTTCCCAGTGTTTTGATGTTGGCTAGGTTTAGCCATTTTATGTGCCCACTCTGAATCTTGTACAGAGAAACAGTATTTTGTTTCCTGAGATTTAGCTATATTCATTGGTTAATTCGCCTCTAATTTGCATAATTCCCCCAATTGCCTGATCAAATTTTGTCAACTTGATATCCCTGTAATAGCCTTACTGGCACTAAGCCCCCAAATAAATCTAGTTAGTAGATTTTTCCTGTAGCTTAGGACCATATAACTGTTCATTTGCAATGCAGCTTAATTCAACTTTCTGTCATGTACTTACTGGCAAAAGTTCTTCTTTGTTTTCTTGGTGGATTCATAGTTAATCTCTGGCTATGCTTCATGGAAAGGAAGGGGATATAATGGTGCAAAATAAAAGGAACATAAGGGTTGAATGAACTATTGAGAAAGAAACTCATGCCTGGTCTTCAGCATACTTGAGAAAGATATTTCTTTCAATATCTAGAGATTAAAAAAAGAGAGACTGGAAATGTTACTTTTTCTAGATGACAGCTCCCAGAACTCTCCAGTCAAATTGCATGGCTACTACTACTACTAACAACAACAACAACAAATGCCATTGGCAGTTGTAGTTCAAAGCGTTACTCTTTTAAGATCTGGAAACAAGATGCATAATGATGGACTGAACAAGTGCTCCACTTAATTTAAATTATCAATAAAAGATGTGACCTGTGGAGAATTTCTTAAGAAACTCAAAATTTATGCCTGATGTTTTTAGGGCATCCACCTGCCTGGGGAGAAAATAATGTTTTCTTGTCAGAATGATTTAGGAAAGCCCTGCTCCTCTGTCTTGGATCCCCACAAGTTAACGTCAAAGGTTAACGGTTATGAATCTTCCAGCTCTCTGATGGACATTCAAAAAGCAGAATTCCTCAGTGCTGTTTATACCACGTAAAGGCACCAGATCCCATTTGATCTTGCCAGGTAAGCAGGATCAGCTCTGGTTACTAGTTGAAGGGGAGATCAGCAATAGATACCGGGACTGCAGGGTATATTTCAGTGGAAGGAACTGGCAAAACCACCTCCAGGTATTCCTTCCATAAGAAAACCCTGTGGAATTAATGAGGTGACCATAAGTTGATAGCTGTCCTGAAGGCATGTACACATTAGAAGTAATGTAACAGATATTCCTTGGTCTAGCTCCTAAATAGCAGTTAGCCTGGAATAATGTTGTCCCAAGTGTAGATATGAGGAAAGAAACATCTGATTCATATGAACATGTTGCTCCCAGTTGCTGGGAGAATGTAGGAGACATCCAACTAGTTTCTTTCTCCTCAAATGCCCTCTACTATTTTTCAGTACTAACCTCCTACTGCAATATCTCCTAATGGTGTAATCCCATGTTATTGTGGCATATTGTGTGATGACAGAGCATTAAACAAGACTGTCCTTGCTAAATTGGAAGTAGCAATAAAGTTATTTGTTATTAGTTACTTTTGTGTAACAAAGATATAATTAAGTTGGAACACACTCCCTAAAGAGTGTGGTGGAGCCTCCTTCTTTGGAGGTCTTTAAGCAGAGGCTGGATGGCCATCTGTCAAGGATGCTTTGATGGAGAGTTCCTGCATGGCAGGGAGTTGGACTGGATGGCCCTTGTGTTCTCTTCCAACTCTATGGTTCTAAGGAGTTTATCACACGAAGGGAATTGGAAGTATAATCCAATGGCAATCTGAATCCAATCATGGGGTTTTGCGTGATTGCATGAAAGCTGATCACACACATTTTCAGGCAAAGGGAAGTCCTTCCAAATGCAATTGTGGAGTTTCACATTATTTCGTGAGAAACTATCACATGCAATTTCGGGCACTGGCATGCAATTTCGGGCAATTCCAAACGCAATGCAGCATCAATACGCAATCATGTAAATTCGCTGAACTAGCGAATTTACTCAATTCCAAACTGGCCTCACTTCCATTTCTTTTGAAATTGAGAGAAATTCCTCCCGTGTGATAAACTCCTAAGTTACATTTCTGAAGTAACAGAATTTACAGGAAGAAAGGTGTAACAAGTGTTATAGTATCTTTAAAAAGTTTGTTTTAAAGGGCACAATAAGACTCTTTCCCATCATAATTTGACAAGAATTTTTCAAGTCTTATGTAATGCTCTTATCCATCCTAAAGTGTATGTTTTGTTTGTTTTTTAAGTAATAGATTGCAACAAAAAAGTAATGAGTACGGCAACAGGAAACAATACAAATTACTTCCTGCAACAGTCTCATGGATAACAACATTTGTTTTCCAAATACTTTAATGACTAGTGAACATTGAGAAGGAATTATTTTTCTGAAAATAAACTTTCTAAGCTCTGGGTGTAACAGTAAGGCTCTTGCTTAATAGGCTTTCCTTCCTTTTGAAAACACAAATAGGATACCTCTTGGATCAGGATTCACAGAAGAGCTTGCAAAGGATAAAATGCGAATATGCTTTCACTGATCATGCAGAAAGGTTTAAAGAACTATTTTTGTGTGTGTGCTAAATCATCATGAATAACATCACCCAGCATGAGCAAACTTTGTATCTGGCATTGTCAGAGCATAGACACATTGGCTGTTTCTCTTAGTCCATGATTACAAATATGTGCATCCACACTGATTTAGGTGACCATTTTTAACTGAAGAGAGTTGTTAATATTTGCTGATGGTTGCACACTGCTGCCAGGCTTTCCTTAGGGGAGGGGAAATATTTTTATGGGAAGGTTTTGATTTATGCTTTTTACTGCATCTCATTATGTTAAAAAAAAAAAAGGAAAACTTTGAAAAAGTAACAGTTCACATAACCACCTGTATTGTACCGATAAGGCCGTCTGACATATTATGCACAGGAAACCTGGATGTACCACTGAATCAAAACAGTGCTGATTCCCTGAAAGGTTTACAAGATTACAATTATTCACGCAAGCCTGCAAACATGTTTGTTGCATTGACAGTCTACATTGTTCAGTGTCCACTTAAAATACCTTAGTGTACATGTTTATATAAAAAAGAAAATGAACAAAACCAAGGAGAAATACAGTAGATAATGAGCTTCATAGCAAAAAAAAATTAATATACATAATTAAAAAATAAACATCAAAATCATTGCTGCAGATGGCATTAATCAGTATTTCATTATATCCACAGTCAGTTAAAACATCTCAAGGAATGCAAATAAAACTCCAGTGTGAATAAGCTCAGAGGAAGGCAAAGGCAACCCCCCCCCCTTGAACAAATTCTGCCAAGAAAGCCCTTTGATGCCTAAGGGTCACCGTAAGTAATGACTTTAAAGCACACGACTGTAAAATACAAAGGAATACATTTTGCATTTTCACAAACAGTTTCTAGTAGGACTTCCAATCCAT
Organism: Urosaurus nigricauda; assembly: GCA_034509955.1. Lineage (NCBI taxonomy): Eukaryota > Metazoa > Chordata > Lepidosauria > Squamata > Phrynosomatidae > Urosaurus > Urosaurus nigricauda. Next base: position 35,802,349 of record JAOEGL010000001.1, read on the forward strand.
GATCATGAATTGCTTCTCATGCCACCAGTGCTACTAAATCCAGAAGCTTTTCTTTTTAAAGAGATTTGAAAATAGTTTGTGTCAAACTAGGCATGGGTCAGAATTCATAATTTTCTTCATATTGGGGATAGAAAGGAACTGGGATTCTACATATATGAATGTGGCAGATATGCAAACAGATGGATCCATCCAGGCCCAAGTTTCAGCGCTGACCTTTTAAAAATCTGGATTTCAGTTCTTATGTACTAAGCTATGTTAGTGCTCAGTAGGTGTTGATGCCTCTCTTTTCTTAAGGATCCTTATTTTTTTTTAACATCAATGAAGCGGGAAAGTGCAGTAATGATGCCAAGAAATGTTCTCAAACAGATCACTCTACAGTTGGTCTGTGAAGACTTAGGGTGTGTCTACACTGTAAAAATAATGCAGTTTGATACCGCTTTAACTGCTGTCATTCCGTCCTACAAAATCCTGATGTTTGTAGTTTTGTGAGGCACCAGCACTGTTTAGCACAAGATAATAAAACTACAAATCTCAGGATTCTATAGCACTTAAAGTGGTGTCAAACTGGATTACTTCTACTGTGTAGATGCCTATTAGAAAAGTGTCAGTATGGATTTCTCAAAAGCAAGTCAAGCCAGACTTTTTTAAACAGAGATTTATAAATAGAATAGGTCAGGGGAACAGTGACTATATAGTGTATCGTAATTTCATTAGGGTTTTTGAGTAAGGTCATCATGATATTCATGCATGTGTTGGGTGGATTTGTAGCTGCTTGAATGGCCAAACCCACAGTGTGCTTAACAGAGATTACTCACTACTGTAGAATTCTGAAAACTGAGGTGCTACAGAATTCTGTCCTGGGCATTATGTTATTTAACATCTTTGCACATGACCTGAATGAAAGATCAGAATACATGCTCATCAAATCTGCTTATGGCAAGAAGCTGGGAGGGTAGCTAATAACTCAATCAAGATTTCAAAAGAACTCAGCAGACTGGAAACTGGGGCAAGGCTAACAAAATGAATTTCAAATAGATGAATGTCAAATTCTGCATTTAGGCAGGGGAAAAAATTTCATGTGCAAATGGAGGATGGTTGACACTTTGCTTGATAAAGAGTATGTGTGACAGGAATCTAGAGGTCTTAGCAGTACACAAGTCAAACATGAGTCAGCAGTGTGATGCAGTGACAAAACAACAAATAAATGAACAAAACCTAATGAAGCCGTGGGTCATTAACAGAAACATAATGTCCAGGTGAAGAGTAATAAAAATAATACCATTCTATTCTTCTTTGATCAGATCACACTTACATTACTCCAAGACCAGGCCCCTGATCACCCCTCATATTTGATGTCAATTTAAAATTAAAAGGGTTGCTGAGGTGAATGACCAGTGAGAGACCTTAAAAGGTGACCCCATTGTGGAAGTATGACCATCCCATATTTGGAAATCTGGTTGGTTCCAACAAGGGAGTAAGCAAAGCACCAACCACATTGAGATCATCTAAGGCATCAGTATAATCCCTTTGTCTATGGAAGGCGATGATGGGATCTGGAATCATAGAATCATAGAGTTGGAAGAGACCACAAGGGCCATCCAGTCCAACCCCCTGCCATGCAGGAACTCCCAATCATAGCATCCCCAACAGATCGCCATCCAGCCTCTCCTTAAAGACCTCCAAGGATGGAGACTCCACTACACTCCGAGGAAGTGTGTTCCACTGTCGAACAGCCCTTAATCCTGGCAAAAGAAGGTGACTGTGCATACATAGACAAAGGGTGCTTCTCCAGCAGCAAGAGGTTTTCCTTTGTGTGAGATATTCATCCAAATCACCCAAACATTTCCTTTGATCTCTTAACCATTCTTCTTTCCTAAAAACTATTTAGCAGTAAATTAATCCATTGATGCCTTGACTACTGCCCCATGACATAATTTTGAGTATATATACCAGTGCCTGCACACTAGCAATTTGGTTTAGTTTGTAACCAGCCAGACTCTTTCTCAGTTCTACTAGAAACCTCAATAAAGTGGCCACCTGACTTGTCTCAGTGGCTAATAAGCCCTCTCCACTCCAGAGGCCCATTGATTTGAACCACAATTCAGGATCGGTAATGCCTCACCATTAGCCACGCCTCCACTATTCACCTTCTCCCACCTTTTCTTCATTAATTCATGTGTGTGTGTGTGTGTGTGTGTGTGTGTATTTTGATCATTGTTCCTTAATAAAACTACAAAATGTATTTGGGATGGCCTCTGGAGTTCTGTGTGATTTGGAAACAGTATAAATAGGGTTAAGATCCCAAAGCTGACTGGTGCCCATATTAAAGTTCCCCTTGAACATATTAATTTGTGGTTGCCTTCCTAGGACCCCAGCCTTTTTGGTAACACTTATGTCACTGTGTCTATTTTTGTGCATCATATTTTAAGAAGGGAAGCAACAAACTGGAAGATGACTAAAGTGCTAAAGAGTTTGGAAACCAAGCTCAGCTGAGAAAATGGTATATATTTAGACCATACAAGATTGAGAGGTAATAAAATGGTAATATTCAAATATCTGGAAGGCTGTCACAAGGAAGATAGAGCAAGCTTCTTTTCTGTTCAAAAAGTTGGGGCATGAACAAATGGGTTGGCATTACTAAATTCTGACTAAACAATGGTCCGAAACACATTGCAGAAATAATCCAGTTTCAGACTGCTTTAACCGTGGTGGTGCAGTGGTTAAATGCCTGTACTGCAGCCACTCACTCAAAACCATAAGGTTGCAAGTTCAAGACCAGCAAAAGGGCTTAAGCTCGTCTCAGACTAGCATCCTTCCGAGGTCGCTAAAATGAGTACCCAGATTGTTGGGGGCAAATTAGCTTACAGTTGTAAACCGCTTAGACACTCCTTAGGCAGTATGAAGCGGTATATAAATTAAGCTTGTTTGTAACTGCCCTGGTCCTTGGCTCAATGCTAGAGAATTCTGAGAACTAGAGTTTTGTGAGACATTTAGTCTTCTCTGTCAGATTGCTCAGGTGTCAACAGGACACCAACAAGACCACTGTACATTGATTCCATTGTGCATTGGTCCCAATGTGCATCTGTCATATTGTTGGCTCTTCCACATACTGCTTTATCACACTAGTGGGCAAACAGGATTTAAATGAGAGTTAAACAGGAAATGCCCTATGTTTATCAATGGACATTTCCTGTTTAACTCTCATTTAACTCTAGTTTAAATCCTGTTTGCCCCATAGTGTGATAAAATAGTAACATAACAGCAACCTGTAACTGGATATGAAAATTATAGTACTGCCCAAATCTAATTCCAAGAGATGCAAACGTTCAAAAATAATGGTGTTATTGTGTGCCTTCAAGATGCTTCTGACTTATGGTGACCTGAAGGCAAACATATTATGGGGGTTTCTTGGAAAATTTCTTCAGAGAGTATTTGCCATGACATCCTCTGAGGCTGAGAGAGTGTGCCCAAGGTCATCTAGTGGTGAGACATAGCTGAGCCAGGATTTGAAGCCTAGTCTGCAGAGACATAGTTGAAAGCTCAAACCACTCCACCATGCTGGCTCTCCCCAACAGGACGACAGGTTTTATTTCTCTTCATCCCGAGGAAAAAGGAGCAGCTTTGTATTTCTGGCAAAGCCTATCCCTTCTTCATAGTTAGTGGCCAACTTACATGCAACATTCAGTTGCTAGTGCCACCTACAAAACTTCCTTTTCCATGCATCCAAAAGTATCCTCACTTTGCCTTGAAGAGTATCCAACCCCCTTCTTTCAGAAGTGCTACTCTGAACTAAAATTGCAGCTTTGAACACTCATATTTATTGAGCAATAAATTAGTCTCTGTAATTTCATGACTGCAATAAAATACTAAAGACATTGACAGAGGTAAATGAATTATAGGTAAACAAGAACTTTCTGAGTCAACTATGATTCCCTAGTGTAAATGTAGGAGAGTTCTGTCTGCCTACAAAATTGGGTAATATGCCGTAATATATGATGTAATGTATGAGCACAATAATCCTATTTAAAGATTTCCTAAATGAATATAATTATCCTGAGTAGGATGTCAGGATGAATTTTCACAATGTTCATTATGGTGAAATTATTATGATAGTTAGGTACTATGTATTTTGAACAGCAAAATCCTTGGAGCTAGTAGTATAAGTATAGGCAGAAGGTATAAAGTAGACCTTCTAAATCAATAAAAACAAATTAATGGATATTTTGGACCACGACAAGTATATACATGGTTTCACATATTTTACATTGTTCTTCTTCTTGTTGTTACTGGGTTTATTGCCAAAATTAATAAAACTGTATCCAAATACGATGAATTCTGCCTCAATCCCTTTATCACTGCTACTTATCTATCTATCTACACACACATACACACACACACACACACATATACACAGGGGGGGGGGGGAGAGATAATCTGAAGAGGACAGCTTCTTCCATACCAGCGGGCTCTCCACCTAATTCAAAATCAACATTATCAATCATGTGGTGAGTTTTGTGTTCAGTGGAGGTTCTCCTCCTCAAAACATGGCTTTCCACATGTGCAAAGCTATAGTGAAGGAAGCAAAGATTTTATAATCCTCCTCTTTACAGGTTCAGTTTAAGTCCTAATAATTCTTCTCCAATCTCAGGGGGGGGGGAGGATACATGCATGCACACACACACACACACACACACACACAGAGTTTTCTATTTCTCATTTGAGTGATATATTTTTAGTGCTGTTAGAAACAGATGTGTAGATCAAGGGTGGAAATTACATCAACCACATTCATTTGTTCCTTTTGTCCCTTTCCCCAGTCCATGAGTCAAAATGAATTTGGGAGAAAATGTTATTTTAGCTCAACAGCCTTCTTTTAGAACAAGGTACAGGGTCCTACTGTCCTTTATTTTGCCACACAAACTACAGAAGGGGTATTCCAAAAACCAGAACTATGCTTCCAGCCACTTCCATTTGGGTGCATATTATTTTATTTTATTTTGTTTTATTTTAATTTCTAGGGCTGGTGTGTCTGACCACATCAGTGATCTGAAAATTGGCCCTTTGAATTCCAGAATTTGTCACCATAATATAAATATAATAAAAACTAATGTCTATGTCCTTAGGTGTAAATCCCATTGACTTCACCGTACAGTAGAGGAGCAATGGTATCCCTTTACGGAAGTGCACAATACTTGACTATGTCTGGCAATGATTTCTGGAACTAGTTTGTACGTAGGTGTCTCCAAGAACTTTGAATTTAGCAATAAGGATAAGCTGCACCAATTAGGATGCAAAATGTTTTACCCTTTGAAATCTGACTCTATTCATTTACTTACTTCAGTGCCAGAAATCTTCACTCTTGTCTGCTGCCAATGCCCTTTCCTTGCAGGATATATATATTTTAGATGATGCTGGGTTATAAAGAAGCAATTATTCTGTTGTGTGCTCTTCATATTCTCTTCATAGTGAAGAGATATAATTATTCACTAACTTTCTTCTCAAAAGAAACAGTGAGTAATTTTATCAATTTTTCTCCCATTTTGAAAAAGTCTTTGAAAACTAGGCATAGATATTTCTGCATAGAAATATTATTTTCTGTGCAGAAAATGCTATTCTCTAAACAATAATTGATGTTTTCTATGCAATTAACTCTGTGCAAAATAAATTTTCTGAAGAGGAAACAGTTTTTTTAGTGCTGGATGTTTCTGTATAGAAATATCATTTTCTGTGCACAGAATTCTATTTCCTGTGCAGAAAATGCTGTTTTATGCACATAACAACCATTTTGTGCAAATTAAATCCAAAATTATGAAGATTCTTATAAGTCAAGGAGTCCTTTTGTCATCATTTCTCAACAATTCAGAAACATGCTTTTCAACAATTTTCTTAATATTTATAATTTCCATTCCTATTTCCTATATGTAGCTCATTTTGCAGTTATGAACATGAATTTGAAAGAGGCCAATGAAGATGGTCAGAGGTATACAAAGGAAAAACGCCACAGGTAATGCAGCCATGAATGAAATAAGGCATTGGAAAAATGCGGAGTTTGCAACTAACTTATCTGCCTTTTCACACTATTGTTGTTGTGAACTGCCAGCAAGTTGACTTTGCCTTAAAGTGATCCCATGAATGAGAGACCTCCAAGTGATGCTATCATCAACTGCTCTGTTCAGGTCTTGCAGACTCTGGGCTGTACCTTCCTTGATTGGAATGTGTTCTTCCTCTTTTCTTTCTGCCTTCTACCTTACCAAGCATTATTTTGTTCTCTGGTGAGTCATGTCAAATACAACAGTGTCAGTTAGTCATCTTGGCTCCTAGGGAGAGCTCAGGCTTGATTTACTCTTGGACACTTTTTAAAAAAAAAATTTAGCTGTCCATCGCATCTGTGGAATCTCCCTCACTAGTGCAGGATAATATATTAGCAGAACTGCTAATATAGTGCACCAAAGATCAGCTCAAGAATGTGCAGATATTGAATTTGCATCACACCATCATGGAATCATTGGGTTCAATGTGACCGCAAAGGTTATCTAGATTACACAGGAATATCCTCTAAAGGAATGCACAGTTGAAGCCCTCCCAAGAGACCCTCATCCAACTTCTATTAAGGAGGTCATTGGTATGAATTTGCAGGATCTGAGCAGAGAGATGGATTGTAGAGAGGTCCTGGAGATCTACAAGGTCACCATGGTTCGAGATCAACTTGAGGGTGGATAAATGTAACAACAACAATCGTATTACCACTCACTCTCCAAAGATAAACATGTTTGTCATAGGGCTTGGCTTCTAGGCCTTTGTTGATCTTGGTTGCCCTTGTCTGGAGATATTCCATCCTATCAATATCTTTTGTGAATTGGGTGCCTGGAACTGATGCATCAAGCTAGACTGCCTAAAAGGATCCCTCTCAACCATTTTGTCTGTTCCTTTATGTCCTGTGGAAGAGGTTCAGTGTGCATATCCAAGGCAAGAGCAACAAACATGCCCCACCACCAGAATTCTGCTTTTGGCTAGTATCTCTTCTTTCTCATCTAAAAATGATTAGAAGGGGGAGGGGTCTAACCACCAACAGAGCAGTGATATAAATTAATTTGAGTTGCATTCAACAAAGAATGGAAAGGTTTTGGCAGGAATATGCAGGATGATGTCAAGTGTCATTAGTTCCTTTTCTTGTCTTAACTCTCTCCTGTGCCCAATGTACAATAAATAATGTGAGTAAAATGAGCTGCAATTGCACCAACATTCTTTGCCTGAGTAATTTACCTTTGAATTGTAATTTGCCCTGTAAATTTAATTTGCATTGAGATTAGCTCAGAGGCCTCTCATGTTTCTACCAGAAACAAATCTAGTTTCTTGTTTTCTGTTGTTGTGTGGGTGGGGTAGAGATTTGCAATGAAATTTGCATATTTAAAATATGTGCCAAATAGGCTTTCAGAATGAACAGATAGCTGTACACTTACCACATGGTTTTCAGTACTGTAAAAGATCTTTAAAATGAATACCTGTAGAAGGTTTTCTTTTCATGGAATCCCAGATAGTCTGCCAGAGACCTACAGGTGTGCACCACATGAGCTGGCAAAAAATATGCTTGTGTACAGTCTGATGACAATGTGTAGTTGTAATTCATTCCTCCCAAGGTGCCCTGGAGCGCCTGTTAACTATACTATTTCACACTCTGATGTTATAATAGAAAAGGTCTTATAACATTGCCATTATGAATAGGCCTCATACCTAATGGCAAAGTTTTGTTCCAGACCAAAAAACTTGGCAGATTTCTATTAAGTAGACAGATTTTGACTTATAACTGGTGGCCAGACAAGAGTAGGCTTTACCAATTAGTAGAATTCCCCAGCAGAAATCTCACGAGGATGGTTGCAGATAATAGCAAGAAATGTTTAACCAAAGACGCCTATTCATTTTGCTGAACCAAACTCCAGTGAAAACTCCTTTGCTGGATATAGATGGATGGATGCAAGGTGTGGAGGAGAAGAAAAGTTATTCCCTATATTAAAATCTCTCCCCCCCCCCCCCGCTTTGCTTCAACGATGACCCCAGCCATGAAAAACTAGCTATGTTCAATTGTTCCATTTATTTAGAAAAGTCAACACTGAAATCAAAACCAGCTGGGATCACTGCTGTGATTTTAAAAGTTATTTTTCTGCATGGGGAATTCTGTTCGGCAAAGGCTGTTCTTAAAGATCTTTGTGATTTAATGTATGGATGGTCTCCAAATTTACCTGACTACATATGGTGCTATAAAAAGATTGTTGCTCTGATTTCTATATTTATTTGGTGCCTATATTATTCTAGGTATTAACCATGTGTTAGAAGACACTTTCATTGCTTGGCAATGTTAACTTCCAATTCAATACCATCTTCTAAGTATAAGTTTTATATATTCTTCTGAGTATGGAAAAACGTGGGAAAATAATCAAAAAAGTCTTGTCTGTTACGGAAATTATGGGAGTAAGTGGAAATGGTTAAGTTGACAACACTTTGGAGAAACCCACAAAAATATTAATAGACCTTGAAAGGTTGGGATCCAGTGATTAAGTCTTTGATAGCTAATGTAGTTTTTTTTATGATAAAGAAAGTTAAATGTAGGCATTATAAATCATAATTCAGGTTTATTACACATGGTGGGAGGTTGGGGGGGTCTCATAGTACCTGTTCTAAACAGATGTGTAGCCTCCTTATTGCAAATGTATTCCATGTTATTTTGAATACAGTATACTTATATTACCTTAAAAATACAAGATTCTTTCAGCTTCACTTTCTTGATTTCAGTGTACTAGCACTGATAAAAGAATGTTATGTGCTTGTCAGTAATTTTTATATGCATATTGCATGTCCTGTAAGTTGCTGGTTTTGAATAAGATATTCAGTTTGAATATCTTATTTCTGTGAAGATTCATGGGGGGAAATATCCCACAGTAATTGGTCATTCTTCATGGGATATTAAATGCCACATTTTCTTTGTATATTGTTTTGTAGAATTTCAAAAAAAAATAATCTTACAATTGTCACAGAAGTGCTTGAATGGAACTAATGAAACAGTCTTTGTGTCTTATCCTACCAATTCAATAAAGATAGCAATTCAGTGGAACATGGAAGTAAATATAATTGGCCTTCTGTATCCACTGATTTTTTTTATCCATGGATTCAATCATCCACATGAAAATATTCAAAAACAATATAAATTCCAAAAACAAGCCTTGATTTAGATATTTTATATAAGGGACAACATTTCACCATGCCATTGTATTTAATGGGACTTGACCATCAACACATTTTGGCATCCACAAGGGGTCTGGAACCAAACCCCAGCAGACCAAGGGCTCGCTGTAATCATGTAGTACAAAAAGAATATATATATACAATCCAGGGGACGTTACCCTGGGATTTGGTCTGAACTTTTATCCTAAATGATGACCTATTTCCTTTGAAGAAGTCCAGCACTTTGGATAACTCCTTTGAAGTTCATTGTAACATTCAAAGTGGATTAATCACCCCATTAATATAGGAATCACCAGTCAAAGGGGGGAAAGTGGTGTAGTATTTATATCATAAAGCACTGTGGATGGTAGAGACGAGACAGTATAAAGGTATATATGGCACTGCTGTATCTATGGTGCGAATGAACCCACCACCACTACGATTCTATGATGACAGCACCCTGGGCCTATTCATCCCACTGCTGCCACCAAATTACTTCTATAGAGATCTTCTCCACCACTGCCTATGTATTCTGAGGCTTTGTTAACTTTAGTAGCGTGCCACAAGATTTCACAGAGGCCAAGTTGTAATAAAAATAATACTGAAGTTTATTAATAAAACATCAAGGTAATCAAGGCTTTTGCATTTCTTTCTTAGTTACGTTACTACAGTTACATAGACACAACACCTTAGCCCTCAGGCAATCTGTCAAGTACTTTCAACTTAAATCAACATGTCTTATAACCTAAAGCCTAATCAGTCCCTTCTTCTGGACTATACATAGACCCTGTCTGGCCTAAAAGCTAGCCTACACCTGTCCCCAATCAGGAACCTAGAGAGCACCCCCTCAGTGGCGTCCCTCTCCCCAGCCAAAACTCCAATTAAAACAGAACCCAAACAAAAACCCCTGTCTCCCTCGGCTCAGGCTCTTATATAGCCCTGTCCAGCCAGCTCCTAATTGGCTGGACACTTGGTGTTCTGTGATTGGCTGTTCCTGTCTCCGGGGTCTGCTGTCTCTGGGGTCTCCAGCCAGCTTCTAATTGGCTGGTCACCTGGTGCTTGGTGATTGGCTATCTCTGTCTCCGGGGTCTGTTGTCTCTGGGGTGTTTTCACTACAGTATCCATTACAATTGCTTCTTGTGGTTCTGGAACAGGGGTGAAAATAAGTTGTAGAAGAGGGGTGGAAGAAAATAACCTTGGACCGATGAGAAACTTCACAGTTCAGATTCATTCTGTTCACATGTGGTTATTTTATGCAGGAAAACATTAATTTCTCTATAGAAAAGAGCATTTTCTGCATACGTCTGTATTTACAGTGGACCCTTGGTAACCACTGGGGTTTAATTCCTGATCCTCCCATGGATACCAAAATCTGTTCAAGGCCCATTAAACACAGTGGCATAGTAAAATAGTGTCCCTTATATAAAATAGCAAAAATCAAGTTTTGCTTTTTGGAATTTATATTTTTTAAAAAATATTTTCATGCCGTGGATTCTTGAATCCCTGAATAAAAAAAATCTGTGGATATGGAGGACTGACAGCAATATTATTTCTTATACAAAAAATACTGTTTCCTGCACAGAGAGGAACATTCATCCGGCATGACAGAGTGTTATACTCCTTTGTCCTGTTTCAAGTTCAAAGTTGCATTGTTCAATTGGGCAGTCCTACAAGCAACTTACATCCTATCCTCCCCAAAAGGACAAAAATGACTGAAAACATCAAAAACTAGAACCCAGAAGTCAATTCCACATTTGTTTTTTGCCTACATAGCAGCTGATTTTCAGATATGTGTGGTCTGCCACCAAAGTGTGTGTGTGTGGGGGGGGGGGTTATTATCTCCACAGCTTAGGCAATTGCCTGCCCCTAAATTGGATGCAGGAATGTGATCAAAGCCACACTTCAGTCTCAGTTGCATTGATTTACTCCTAATCCTACCTGCATTCCTGTCTCAATTTCTGTTAATTTGTTCATATTGCAAGGCTTTGTTTTTCTTTCCAGCCTGGAAATCTGTACACATTTTCCACATTAGTTTTTCATGATATATGCCTTTATTTGTGCACTTTTTGCTTAATTTTCCCCATTGACTCAAGTGTATGTGTACAATTTTCAAGTGTACTTCTTTTACTAGTGTTTGCATTTTATAGATCTATTATCTAAATCCAATTGCTCTTCTCAACTATAATATACCTACTGAATTGATGAGATTTACATAAGTGCAAACCTATCATTCATTGGGCCTAATTTGGTAGGAACTAGCAGTTGGATTTAGACCTGTGGATTTTGTACATATCAAATATGCCCCAAGCCTCTCCAATGTGCAGGTGTCAGAGTGCACTTTGTTTCATATGGAGTTTTAGATGGTAGTTTTGAGGGAAAGAATCATAACTACACACATTTTCTGTCCTTAGCTAAATGGACCAATCCTTTTCTCTAAATAAGGCATGGGAGAATGTAAAAACTTTTTAAAAGGTGATGCTATTTTAGAATGTTTTCAAAAATAATTGAACAATTAATCATGCATATTTAAACCAATCATATAATTATAATATGTAAGCTACCTTGCCTTAGCCTGAGGAGAAAAAAAGGGGATGATGATGATGATGATGATGATGGCAATTACAATGATGAAAAAATATTATTTCCTTATTTCAAAGGTAGTATTGAGTTTGTAGCATCAACTACATGTGGTAGTCATCACATAATATTTACCAGAACATGTAGAACTAGCCTTCAATCACTGCTCTTTGTTAAGTCTAAGGAGAGCTGAAGATGATTTTCCTTAGTATAATTTATGGCATTTGTGTCTTTTGAGCAACCATTGTAAAAACAGTGTGGAACAGAATCAAAAACATCATAAAACACTCTAAAGCCAGCTGAAGAGTTACTTTCCAAAGAACTGAATGCTATGAAGGTGAATGAATTATACCTCAGTTGGAATGCTATGAAATTTGCAGCCTTCTTGGTGGAGTTTGCTATGCACATAGGGAATCAGAATGGAAACCATTTCATATCATTTTATTTCCTTAAGGTAGATTTCTTATTCTTAAGATATACAGAGGATTTATAGGGCTCATGTCTGAACAGGAAATAACAAGTACTCATGGGCGAATTCATCTTGACTTGATTGAAGAAATAAGCTGGGTAAAGCAAGTTCTTACCCAATAGACATAGAAAAGAGTAGCATACTGAATTGTTTTGAATTCTGAGCTACGGTTCCTATTGATAGCTACTAGTTATGGTGACTATAAATGACTTCCTGTATCAGTGGCAATAGGCCACTCAGTCAGGGTCAGTCCAAAGTATTTTGCTGCCTGACACAAAGGACAAGAGGATATCCTCTTCCGTTCCATGTTGACTAGCATTTGAATCCCAATTCTGTATTGCCAAATCAGGTCTTCTACTCTGATCAGAGGAGCCAGCCTAGTTTAGGTAACACAGACCACTTTGTGTTATATATACAGTTTTGCTGATGAATGTGAGAGATAGTTGTGTCTCACAAATAGTATAATTGTTTGGAAGCAGAAGGTAAACAACAACCAAACATGGCCACCGCTCATACATAGGGTTTAGCGGGGGGGGGGGAGGAGGCTTAGCATTAGTACATTAAAACGAGCAAACAAAATAAAATCCACAGAAGAAGTTTTACTTACAAATATGAAAGGTTTCATAACAGGATCTGCAGATATGTGCTCTTCAAAAATGGAAAGAACTACAGACTACAAAACTGAACAATGAACAAAGTCAGACAAACTGCAGACTGATGCAGGACGAGAGAAAGTGTGGCTAAGACCAACTGGAAATGGCATGAAGTTAAACTATGGTTATATTCATAGAGAGCTGCATACTAACAATGCTAGGAATGCCAAGGTTGTGATTTCTAACACATTTGATATTCTAAGAAAGGAAATGGCTAAGGAACTACGGAGGAACTTTTGCTCTCCAGCCACTGCTGACTAAGGCACTTTCTTCACTTTTTCTAATGGCAAGACTAGTTTGATTCTCAATACCATTTTATAAGAAGCAGCAGTCTATCACATTGATGCTGTGGTGCAGGCTTCCCATAGGATGACTCCAGTGGCACCGCCAGGCTTGGTGACACCCAATATGGGATGGCTGCTGAGGGGGGCTGGCAATGGCCTATCCTGCCCTATTCATCCCTCATGGCTTTGTCATTGGCCCAGCTCCCTGTCCAGGGAGAGAGCCAGGCCAGGGACAAAGCCCCAAGGGATGTGTTCCCCTTCCATCTTAGCAACAGGAGGACTCCACCATCTGTTACCCCTCCTGCAGGGAGATCACTTGGTCAAGTCCACCCACTCTGCATCCACCCAGTTACACCAGAGGACTATCACACAATGCAAAAAAGAGGAATTTTAACAGGATATAAATCTTTGGTCAGTACTTATCACATGACATTGTGTCTATTCTGCTGCTGCCTTACACTGTATTCATTACGGTAGTACACATTTTCATTGATGGCAAAGCCTATCAATAGCTTTCCATTCAATTATAATTATCAATAATTTCATTACTGCCTTTGGGCTATAGGTCTCATCTGCTTCACTCCCACTTGCTTCCAATTGCTGTGTGAATGTGCACACAACAGCCCAATAATTCAGGATCAGAGGAGAGGACTGGTTGTGGCTGCCAACCATCTCCCAAAGCCACCTGCTGTGTGTATATTTACAGCCAACCTTGGAAGCCAGGATCACTTGCTCCTACCCTACCTTGTAGAAGAGGACTTTTGGCAGTGTAGAAAATAGATAACACAACCAAAGATAACTAAAGCGTTATCATGAGGAAAATTATCCCCATAAGGGGATAAGAAATTATCACAGTATGTTTCCATTTGTAAACTAGCATGATTATGGTGGGATGGCAGGCTGCTGTGATAAAATCGAGCATGTGAAAACAGATATAATTTGGGTCTGATCCAATATGACTCTGCTTATATTCTTTGTTAAGAGAGATCCTTTCAGTGTTCCATGTTTATGTGCATTCTTCAGAGGTGTTAATTCTTTCTGCAGCACACTAAATAGGGAACAGACCTGGCTCTGTTCTGCAGCGAGGCCAATTGGAGGCCCACCCCTGAGTGAACTTTATTTTCAGGGTCATTTCCCTCATTGCAATTCTTTTAATAAAATATATCTTAAACACTGAAGCCAGTCCTTTCCAATGTCCATAGCAATAAACTTTTGATAGGTTTAAAATGAAATTGTTTTAAAAGCCCTTGTATTTTTAACACTTCTGAAACAATGATTTCATATATTTTGTTCTTCATGGGGGTTTGGATTGTAATGTTTTGGTTTTTTGTTTTCTGTTTTTAATTTCTGCCCAAGCTGGAAAGTTATTGGAAAGCACACTGGCACACTTCTTCTTTTGTAGTTATCGTCTGTTTGTTGAAAAGCCCATAAATTCACAATATTTATGCTTCACAGTGTAAACTTATTTGTGGGATCATACATACATGCTGTTAATTATTTTCTATTTCATGACGGTCTCAGACATATTATAAAACAGATCCTACTCTCTCACAACTTTCTATTTTAAAAAACCTTTCATTTTTCTTAGTTTTTTAAAACAAATATTCAGAACACAATTAATACTTTAGCAGGGGAGGGGAACTGGTATAAAAAAACATTTTATCAACACATTTTATATCCAGTTTGTGTACAGCATTTTAATAAGCCAGATATTTGTGGTGAGGTGTTATGAAAGCTCTTGTCTTTGTTCTCTGATGACGTCAATAACCTGAAACTTATTGGTTGGTGTTACAAGCATGTAGACACTATGCTGATGAAAGGAGATGTGTGAACTTGCCTTGACAAATGGAGTATCAGTACAATATGTACTGGAATGGGTTCAAAACCTCTCCAGATATTCCAAGTCAGTGGAAAATGAACACATTTTGTATGGTCTGATGAAGGCTGAACAGTTCAAAAATAGTTGCCTTTTATTTTATTTTATTTTATTGAGCAGTGATCTACTTTTCTATTTCTCAGAAGTAACTGAAACAAATGCTTTTAAGTTACACCAAAAAATAGAACTCACTGCTATAAACTGCTGACCTGTGATTCAAGCGCATACTACTTCTGCTGAACTCATAATTGCTTCAAAGTCCATAACAGAACCCAAGGGGCTCCTCTACAGTTTAGTGAGGCCATATCCTCATGAATATAAAAGTAACCTAAAAGTAGTTATTGTGCTACCAAAAGACCAACTTTATACCTCTGAGTTTCAGTGACAACTTAAGTTTTATCTTCATTACTGTGAGGGAAAGAACAAAAAGTAACTAGCTGTTACTTCCATGCTGTGAATGAAGGATTTATTAGGGGATTAGACAGTCACCCATTGCTCTGCTGCCACACTCCATTCACCTGCAATAATTACAATCTGTGATGAAGAAAATGGGGAAAAAAATTAACTTCTATCCCATTTGCTAACTAGTATTGGATTCTAGTGGACATGAAAAGCATGGCATCATAGAATTTTAGGCTTGTAAGGTATCAACAACAATCTACTTCAGACCCTTACTCAGTACAAGAATGTTGTAGCTACAGCATTTCTGACAGGTGACCATGCAGCCTCTGCTTCCATATCTCCAGAGAAGGAGCCCACCTTTTTCCAAGGCAGAGTTCTGTGATGGGAGACAGCTCTCAACATGAGGATTTTTCTTATTATTTAACAGAAATTTTCTTTGCTGTTATTTTTGCCAACTGGTTTTAGTCCTACCTTCTGCAGCAATAGAAACCAAGTCTTTCCAATCAACTGCAGTATTTTGCATACTTAAAAAGAACCAAGTCATATTGTAAGGGTGAAGCTGTGAAACTAGACATGGCTGCAACTGAAAATTGTGAAACTAGGCATGTCAACAACACTTATACTTCATCACCCTTTTCCATAACATCTAGTAAAAGCTGCAGTGTCTTGACACCGTGACATTTCTTTTATTTCTTCCCACAGGGGAGGCTGAGGTCATTTCGCCCTTAGATAAAAAAATTTTGCCCAGGCAAATGAAACATTCCTTCATTCCCCATTTTTTTGCCATGGCAGAGAGTGAAACATTGAAAATCATTCACCCCAAGAACATTTATATTTGCTATGCTGGCATTCCTTTGATAACTTTGCCTGCCTCTTCTCTTTGAATGGCCAGATTGTATTTCTAAATATGCCAGCTGGCATTTTAAGTTACTGCAATGCTAGAAATCAGGGGACTGTTTTTTTTTTTGGGGGGGGGGAATACTTTTTTGAGGGGGATGATGTAAACCTTTCCACACACCACTACACCTCTGCTTTTTCCACCAGTGGGGTAGCAATGCGGTTGTTGCATGTATATGGATGGCACCAAATAAATAAACAAAGTGATATTTTGGAAACTTAGTGGGCCCTTCGCTGAAATAAAAACCTTTAAGATTAATTTTCAGTGATTTAATTAATAGACAGACAATCTGCAAGATGAATCTGCAGTGAAAACCAGTATGGCAAACCAGGAATATTGCAATTCCTTTTTCTTTCCTACTCTTTTCCTGGAATTACAGCTATTCCTTCTCCACCATTGTCACAGTCCTCTTCCTCCTCCTCCTGTTTCTCTGTCCTGAAAATCCTTATTCTAAAAGCATTCCAGATTATTGATGAGAAACATAAAACATAGCAGAAAAATAAAATAGTACTGATCTCTAAAAGCACTTCCAGATGGTCTGTGGAGTGATGTTCGAGTAGAGATGTTTCCTGCCAGCAGGAACTCAATCGAGGATCCTTCACATTTAAGGAACTAATTTCCCAAGGCTTGTCCCAAGCCTGTTCCTGCCACCTGCATGATAATCAATGTCCTAATTATTTATATTTGGAGACTCAAATTATATTACTGGCATTTTCCATGGTCTTAGAAAGAAAAACTTCTGAATCACACACACGCTTGTGAAGAAGTCATGAACTGCTGTGTTCAGGTACACACAACATGCATTGCTGGCCTCCTAAGAATGGATTGCCGTAATGAATTAACATAATCACAATGAGCCTGGAAGCAGTGTAATGTCATGTGACTGAATCTCTTTGTCACAGTTGCTCTCCTTTCTTTTTATCAACCTATGAGATTTTACATGAAGGCCATGCTCTGGCCAAAGTTGAGTAATTTTGTATCCTACTTGTTGTTCCCAACTAGAGTAAACCTAGTGAAGCAATTGACTTACATAGGTATTGACTTAACAAGTTTCCATTCGTTCAATGGGTCTGCTGTAGTTGGGATGGGAAGCTGGAATGAGACCAGTAGCCATAGGCAGCGGAAGAGAATTGCATAATCTTCCCATCAAAAAATAATGTGGCTTGTCTAGATATTAAAAAAAAAAAAAAAACTTCCTACATTCTCCAACTGGATTAATCTGATAGATTGTACTTCTCTATATAGGTAGGCCCACACATGTTAAATTCCCCAGAGAATGGCTTTCTTTCTGACAGACCATTGATGCAGGCCTATCTAGTGGGACTTCTTAGTGGCTGCTACAGGGCTGTGGAATTCTCTTTTACAGGAACATAGACTGGCCTCCTCTCTGCTCTCCTCCTCTGAGCAAGATAGAAATAAATATCTTTTTATTTCAACTGCCTTTTGATATTGAAAAGGGATGCATGTATTTTAATGGTGTTGTGCTGTACTTTTATTCTTTCTGTTATCTTCTTAAAATGCTTTTAATCTGTTTTAGATTAGCACGACTCCTTAGCTATGACATCTGTGCACCTAGATTAGACAACACAATTCCTCTCATTTTGGTGGGCCTTAGGTATGTGTATCCATGTCCTAGCTTTGCATACAAAGAGATGCAGAATTATAATGATAAAGTGACAAGATAAGAAGATGGTAGCACGTCTTGATGGCTTCTTCTAACAAAAAATAAAGGGAGCCGCTAAAATATATCCAATACAAAAAGTATAAACTGTCATTTTAAAATATGAAACAAATCAGCCTTGAAGCTTTCATCCTTCAAGTATTTCCCAAGATGTGCTTCTTTCCTTCCCATGCAAAAAGAATTTCTTTTTGTACAAAACAAACTTCTAAACCAAGCAAATGGCTTTTCTAGAAAATGCATTCCTTCTAATTTGGCAGATGATTAGATGGGCAGATTGACAATTACCAAGCCTGTCCCTGAGTTATAAATCACATGTAAACCTTCCTCATTTGAGAAATCCCCCCTGAAAATGTTTTTCCTAATGAGTATTTATTATACTCTTTAGTAACTGCTATATACATATGGTCACTGGCTTTGATCCAGACCCAGTAATGGACAACTAGTTGCATAGAACAATGGGTGACACTGAAAGAGAAATTCATTCTCATCTGCATAAGAAGGCATATCTAGTAGATCCAATAGGCCCCAAATAACTAGTGTGGTCCACAGTGAGCCACATGTTTATGCATCAACATCATGGTTTATGCAAGGTTACCTGCACCCATATAGAGACATCTAGGCTGAGAGCAAAATAGAGCGATGTATTAATGAATGATGTGAATTAAAAAAAAACTAGTCTTAAATTTATTAATCTGGGTTTAGTTTTCCCCTAGATCAGTGGTACCCAAATTGTGCTCTTTAAGGGATTTTGGACTTCAGCTCACAGAACTGCCTTTGATTTAATAGGCGGTTGTTATAATCTTTTAGTGCCAATGTATAGAACCAACCTTCTGTACCTAGGATGTGTGTTATAAACATTGCAGTAGGTCAGACTGTTTCATCATTCTTCAAGTATATTACTTCACTGTGGCATTATTTTAGCCACTACTAATAGCCACCCACCCACTTCACCCAATAATATGCTGAAATGCAGTTTGGAACACAATAAAGCAGTTAAGGAATATTTCAGTGTGATTCAGATCAAGATCTTTATTGATACTGGTGAAGCATAACACAGAGAAACAGAATGTTTCCCAAATGGCAAAGGGGTCAGACAAGGCTGTATCCTTTCACCTTATCTATTCAACTTGTATGCAGAACATATTACAGTCAGCCCATGCCATGCGGGGGCTTCTCTTACATGGCTTTCAGCTTATGCTGAAGCTGCACTACAATTAAATTAATAGTGCATGTGCCATGTGTACGTGTCCCATTGTTTTCAACACTTCCCCTTTACATGAGGGGGGGGGGGGGTCCTGGAATGGATCCCCCACAGAAGGGAAGGGCTGACTATAGAAGAAAATTAGGCTTGGACACAGAGGAAGGAGGAGTACAAATAGGAGAAAGGAATATCAACCATCTCAAATATGCAGAATACACCATAGTAATAGTAGAAAACCTCAGAGATGTGGAACACCTACTAAGGAAGCTCAAAGAAGAATGCTCAAAGGCAGGCTTAATGTTGAATATAAAGAAAACAAAATAATGACCACTGAGGACCTTCACAAGTTCAACCTAGACAATGAAGAAAGAGAAATAGTCAAAGAATTCTCATACCTGGGATCAAACATTGATAGAAATGGCGACTGCAGTCAGGAAATTAGAAGAAGATTAAGAATGGGGACAGTGGCTATGAAAGAACTAGAAAAGATTCTAAAATTCAAAAATATACAACAGAATACAAAAGTTAGAATCATGCAAGCCCTCATATTCCCTATTACCGTGCATGGAAGTGAAAGCTGGACAGTTAAGAAAAATGAAAGGAAGAAAATGAATTCATTTGAGATGTGGTCCTGGAGAAGAGTGCTGAGGATCCCATGAATAGCCAAAAAGACAAACAAATGGGTCCTAGAGCAGACAAAGCCAGAATCTTCTTGGAAGCCAAGATGACCAAACTGAGGATATCGTACTTCAGACACATCATGAGAAGGAAGCACTCATTGGAAAAGGCAATAATGCAGGGAAAGGTGGAGGGGAGTAGGAAGAGAGGAAAGACATATGGTAGATGGATGGGCTCTAAGGTCACTGGTATGGGGTTGCAGAAATTAAGCAGAGCAGTGGAGGACTGAGGGTTTTGGAGATGTCTCATCCATAGGGTTGCCAAGAGTCAAGATTGACACGAGGACAGTTAACAACAACAACAAATAAGGTTTTGTCAGCAAAATTATGCTGACAATTCAGAGATAGTATGCCAACTGGGGAAATGTGCTGGCTGCTATGTCGTCAACAGTGCAAAGGAAATTTTTTGCCCCACAGCCAACCAGTGATCATTTGGTTTGGGGAAGAGTTGCACCCTGGCCTTATCTGCATAGTCAGTGGGAAAGCAGTCTGCAAAAGGTTACTGGATATCTCTTTGCACAACGTCTCCTTGCCCCCCCCCCAAAAAAAAAAACCCTTAATGGTTGTGTTTGTTTCATTACAGATTAATGATGGAAGCAGAAGGATGGATTACTTCTGCTTGCTTCAGAATCAGTTTGGTATTAGAGGGACATGTTCATGGTCCTATGTCATGGGTGAATCGAAAGAATCATATCCAGGAGCTGCAAGTTCTATTGACTTATATTCAGATTTGCTACAATGGATTGATCTAAATGTTGGCAGGAGAAGAGAGATCAGATTGAGGATGGACTATGGCAATTTTAAAATAGAAAGGCTTGCTTAGAAAATTTTACACTTTTTATGACTGAGCTCCAGATACTGTCTGTTTTTATTCAGCTGTATCACTATGAGTTATGGATTTTACAAAATACTGGGCTGCTTGCTGGTGCATAGTGTCAATATTATATTACTCCAGTACTGAAAGGCCACACTGCTTACCGCTTGCTCTCTGGGCCTAGCCCAAAGAGTTGAACTTAATCTTTGGGTCTTTATAGCACTAAATATATTACAACCTGGCTATTTAAGGAACTTTGGGGCTGTACAGTCCACCCCTAATGGGTGGCCTGCAACTGCCCCTTTTAGAGCCAGATAAGGGCTGTGGCGTTTCCACGGTGCAAAAAAGAGTTGCAAAAAGTGGTTCCTTTCTGCACCATGGAAAGACCACCATGGAAAGACCACCAGAGCAGCAGCTTTTCTTAGCTCCTTTGGTGCTGTGGCACGTAGATGCAGTACCAAAGGAGCACCGTGATGCTGCTCACCATGTTAACTGAGAAAGACACCTGGACACAACGGACCAATCTACATTGGCACTAAAGAGCACCTTTAGGGCTCTTTAGTGCGTCTTTAGGGTTAGGGAGGGTGTAGCGTCTACACCCTCTCTAACACTACAAGGTATGGTCGCCGCCATTTTAAGATGGTGGTGTTCATACAGACGCACTGCAAGAACGTCATGTGTGCAGTGTTTAGATTCGCTGTGCACATAATGACGCTCTAGCGCCGCAGGAGGGGGCAAATTGCACCCTTTCCGCGGCTCCAAAAAGGAGCTCCGAATGGAGATCCTTTTTGTAGGCGGGTCTTTGCCACGGGTTTTTAAAAAGCTGCTGCAAAGACCAAGGGAGGAAGGGGCCATGGAGGTAGCCCCTTCCTCCCTTCCGCCCTGCCTCCACCCGCTGCACCCTGCTTAGAGGCCGTGGGGAAGCGGCACTTTGCAGGTTCTCCGCGGCCTCCAGAAGTGGTGCGATGGGGCTGCTGAGGCTGCCGGTATGGTAATTGCCCCTATGCAACTGAAGCTGTAAGGCATCTGAGGCTATTCTAACACATTAGAAATATCCAACTGGCAATGAATAGCATCTACATGGAAATTAGTAACATCCATTTGATATTTTAGAACTTGAATGGACATGGAATGTAACATGGAATGTAACATAACATGTGGAGCCAAAAGGGTTTGTGGGTGACTGAACTATTTTTTTTTCCAGTGAACGTTGTGGGGGGAGGGATATTTCCACAAGAACTTTTCCCATTCATAATCTTGGTATCTCTATGCTGATTTTTCATCTGCATAACTAGGGATGCAATTTTTTTACTAATTTTCTTCTTGAAGGACAATTTTAACAATTTTTCCCACTTTGAGAAAGCTGGGAGTTTTTTTTGGGGGGGGGGGTTTGTTGTTGTTGTTGTTGCTGTTTTTGTATTTTTGTGCAGAAGAAACCTCTTCCGCAAAAGGAAACAACATTTTCTGCTCAGAAAATAATATAATGTAAAAAAAAATCATTTTTGCACAGTGTAAGTCCCTAACGTCAGTCTAGTAATCTTCTCATCAGAGTTCCATAACCAGCAAAAGGAAAACACGAGGGAAGAAGATAATGCTTAGGTCTGGACATAAAAGGTTTGCAAGAAATGGATGAGAGAAGTGGCCCATATAGGGGGGAAAAGATAATCATATTAGTGATTGTGTTCATAGTCTTATTTTATTATTTGAACTGTTTGAATTGTGAGGTAATTTAAGTTTCCTAAAGTTTCAGCCTTTGGTAAGGAAACATGAATATTGAATATCAAAAATGTCAATGTTTGAGTCCAGCTTTAAAACAGCAGAGTAGCAGAAATATGTTGGTCCATTTTACATTGGCAAAAAGAGGTGTTGTGAAGGCTGCTTGAAAACCCAGCTTTTACATTAGAAAATGGGAAAGTGTGCCATGAAAACGCCATTTTGGCGTTTTAAGGGAAAAAACGCGCCTTTAAAAAGTAGTTCGGTTGACCCACTACTTTTTTAAAAAGTGCGTTACAGTGCTAGTACATCTAAAGGCTAAGGTGTAGTTGCGCAGTTAAATGGGGCTCTGTTTCCTTAAGGCGCCCATTTAAAGGCTGCGCTGCAGGTGCGGATCAGAATGGATCGTGGGTTGGGAGCATGCGTGGTGTGGACTTCACTCCTAATTAAAACGTTCTATGCCCTCCAGGTGTAAAAGCTGGGGTTTAACCGCGCAGTTTTTTAAAGCTCCCAAACCCCCTTTAAATCATTTAAAACTGCGCAATTCGCAGCCGCAAACAGCGCAATAGCGCAGTTCAAGCCTCGACCCTCACAATAGCGCTGTTCGCGGCGGCACGAACAGCGCAACAGCGCAATTCGCAGCCGGCAAGGAAAAAAAAATTAAAATCGCAGTTTAAAGCCGCGTTTATTGCTGCCCATGTAGCAGCTCCGCCTGTATTTGTAGCATTCTGACAGCTTCCCATGTAACTGCTGAGCCACAAAAAAGACCTCAGATAAGTCGTTCCCACACCCCTCAGTGTAGCAGCTCTGCACTTTTTTAATGCACACCTGGGGCTTGCTATGTAGCTGCTAAGCATTAAGATAACGGCGACTTCAGGTCACACTTCCTTGCCAATGTAAAAAGCCCCGTTTTTTATCTAACTATGCCTCTGTAAGAACTGAGAATGATTCAAAAAAAAAAAAAAAAAACACATGTAGCTTGTAGTTTAAAACCAAAGTTTATTAATTGCTCTAATCTATATTTATATAGAAGCTATATTATCTATATAATCTATCTAATCTAGTTATTGAATAGTTCCGGTAAAAAGAAATCTTCTATCTCACCATATTTCCAAAGAAAGTTGAGAGAGCAGAAAGATGAAAACACAACAGGGCAGCAGGAAAACTTTTACAGAATATCTATTAGAGTGTTAGCTCTTCTGTAAAGGGAAGTGACTTAAATCACATGGTTAGTTTGAATGAGAGTGAGAGAGGGAGGAGTTGCATGCAGGAAATCCCTATCTATTTGAGGAGGAGGAAAGAGAATCTAAAAATTTTCCAACATAAATTAGTTTTATTTGTTCATCACAACTGGAGCTCTTGTGGGCTGGGAGGCAATTAATACTTTAAAAGGGCTTTTAATTGAGATTAACAAATTAATTTTTATATTAATATTAATCTTAAGTATTAACGGGCAAATGTAACATATACCTACATTGCAGCCTGGTTAGCCTGACACTTGATTAAACATGTGTAGAACATAATTTAACGTGCCATAGTGGGAAAGAATTCATAAGGAAATTGATGCTAATAATAATAATAATAATAATAAATGTTTATTTATATTCCATATTATTTATGATACTTCATTCATAATGCAGCTCACAGGATGAGCAAAGCAATAATAATAATAATAATAATGTTTTATTTATACCCCGCTCTTCAGCCAAGACTATCAGAGCGGCTTACAATTTGTTAAACAAACAGCTTCATTTACAATTGTAAGCTATTTGCCCCCAACAATCTGGGTACTCATTTTAGCGACCTCGGAAGGATGCAAGCCTGAGTCGAGCTTCAGCCCTTTGCTGGTCTTGAACTCGCCACCTTATGGTTTTGAGTGAGTGGCTGCAGTACAGGCATTTAACCACTGCGCCACCAGGGCTGATACACTCTAAACTATTTCATTCTAAATGCCTGTGACCATATGGCAGGAGCTTGTAGTCGAAATAGTAACATTTTAACATTTTCAGGTTCTACAAGAGATGTTTCTGTTAGTAAGTTTCTGGAAGTCTGTGGAATTCTATCATGCTTTCAAGCATGTTAAATGCTTAGTGGCTCTCAGCAACTGCATGTTCATAGTTTTCTCAAGGAGAATAAAAACTATATTCAGGGGTAGCAGTGTTGCCCTTGTAGTGAAATACAACAAAATCCAAAATCTTCAAGCAGCGATACCTTTATTGGGCCAACTCCAAAGTGTAAAATGCATAAAGCAAGATTTTTAAGCTTCACTGGCTTCTTCATCAGGCAAAGATATTAAAAGTCATACAAGAGAAAAATGGTGATGGATCAATTTCAGCCTATGAGTACTGATGATGTGGACAAGCTTTTTGGTAGTGTGAAAAAGACAACCTACTCTCTCAATCCTTGTCCCTCATGGCTGGCCGTTCAGGGAGATGAAGCAACAACTAAGTTGCTAAGATTTATATTCAATGCTTCCTTCAGGGAAGGCTGTTTCCCAGCTAGTTTAAGAAGCTGTGGTCAAACCACTACTGTAGAAGCCTTCCCTTGACCCTCTGGACAAAAATAACTACAGGCCAGTTTCCTGTCTTCCATTTCTGGGCAAAGTGATTAAGAGAGCAGTTGCCATTCAACTCCAAGCAGTCTTGGAAGAAACTGATTATTTACATTCATTTCAAACTGGCATTTGGACAGGATACGGAGTGGTTGTCTTAGTCAATGATCTCCATCTAGGCATCGACAGGGGAAGTGTGACCCTGTTGGTGCTCTTTGACCTCTCAGAGGCATTTGATACCATTGACCATGGTATCCTTCTGAAATGCTTTGAAGAGTTGGGAATTGGGGGCACTGCATTGCAGTGGTTCCATTCCTATCTCTCAGGCAGATTCCAGATGGTGATGCTGGGAGACAGTTGCTCTTCTAAAAGAGATCTAAAATCTGGTGTCCCACAGGGTGCCATTCTGTCTCCTTTGCTCTTCAACATGTAAATGAAGCTGCTGGGTAAGATCATCCAGAGACATGGGGAGGGGTGTTATCAGTATGCTGATGACACCTAGATGAGTTTCACCATATTTCAGACTGCTGTAGTGACTAACAAAGGCATCTCACCTCTGAATGAATGTCTTAAGGTGGTAATGGACTGGATGAGGTAAAATATACATAAATTGAATCTTAATAAGATGGAGGTGGTCGCTATAGGGACCCCTAATCTGGGTATGGAGATATGTCAACCCATTCTGGATGGGGTGACACATCCCCTAAAGGACTGTGTTCACAGCTGGGGGGTGCTCCCTGACTCATCACTCCAGTTGTCATCATAGATGCTACAGTCAGGAGTGCTTGCTATCAGCTTTGGCTGATACGCCAGCTGTCATCCTACCTGGAGTTGAGGGACCTAGAAATGGTTGTACATGCACTGCTAACCTCTCATCTCAATTTCTACAATGCGCTTTACATGGGGCTACCCTTGTGCCAAGTTCAGAAGCTTCAATTGGTCCAAAATATGGCAGCCAGACTGGTCAGTGGTAAATCCAGATTTACCATATAGTACCTATTTTAAAATCTCTCCACTGGCTTCCAATTAGCTTCTGGGCACAGTACAAGGTAGCGGTTATTACCTTTAAAGCCCTACATGGCTTGGGTTCAGTTTAATTGTGGGAGTGCCTCTTCCCATACAATCCACTCTGCACACTCAGGCCCTCTGGGAAGAACTTATCTCAGCCAAAGAAGACCAGATTGGCTGCAGCTTCCCAGAGGACCTTTTCAGCTGCTGCTCCAAATATTTGGAATGACCTGCCGGAAGATATCTGTCACATCACCTCTCTTGATGCCTTTAAAAAGGTGGTGAAGACAGATCTCTTTCAGCTGACCTACTATTAAAAACATCTTCCCTATCTGCCCAAAGTTGGCTCTCTCCTATTTTCTTCTTTTAAACCTTTTTTATCTAGTTTATCATTTAACAGTTTTAGATTAGCATCTCCAGCCTTGAGGGTGGAGGGTGAGGTGGGATTATTATTATTATTATTATTATTACTACTATGATGTTTCTGGACTAGAACTTTAGAGCCTGAAAAGTTACTGTTTTGGACTACTGAGAGCCATGATGGCTGAAAGATTTCAGAAGCTACAGTATCACTTTTTAAAGATTTAAGTTCTGCTTGTGGCATCTTAAACTTATTTATTTTCTTCTCAGATGAGAATGTTATGCCCTTTTCATAGGAAGCACATGGAACTCATACTCCAACTGTGCACATCAGATAAGTCAGGATCTGATTATATTGACACCAAAGGAACATCAGGGAAAAAAGGAAGGAAACCAAACTTGGTGTGTATGTATATCAATGTAATCTTCTATATCAATTGAATGCAAAGATAAAATTGTTCCATGCTATCTTTTCAGTCCATTTCAAAATGGAGTTTGCTTTTTCAGAGAACATATTGCCATTACCAAACTAATACAGAGCTCTAACTTGCCCATGGCTATGCAACACTCTCTTGCTAACCCAAGGCTGATGAACAGCATCAGGACTGCATTAGAGATGGAATGTTTTATTTAAAAACTCAGTTGGTAACTTACTACCTTATTTCCCTTAGCAATTTGCTCCCCCTAATTGTTAAAACATTTCCTGCTATTTCAGAAGTGCCAAAACTATAGACACCTGCAGATGAGGCAATATGGTATATCAAAAGAAACAGGATTTGGGCTGGCTTTTTTGTTGTTGTTCCTGTAAGGAAAGCTGGAGTCTGATTTAAATATAGTTTAATCAAACATTTTCCATCATACTGCCCAATGCTTGGGGGATAGGGGTTGTGTTTTACCTTTAAAAATGTAGGGAAATGGTGGCATCTGTTCATGAGTTTAATAAATGTGCATACACTTATAGCATTCACTGAAGGGGGAAAATTCACTAGGAAGCAGAATGGAAGGGATAGGATATCTCCTCCTTCCTTTATCACCTGGTACATTCCTCTACAATATATTTAACTAAATTAATTTTTTCCAGGTACTGCTGAAGGATCAGTAAAATGGGAGGGGGTGATTTAGACTTTATAATTGTTCTGTTTGTGTATTCAAGAAATTAGGCATTCTGAAGACATGAGCAAAGAATGAGCATGCAGTCTTCTTGCAATAGCATATGTATTTTGTACCCCCTTCATTGGACACTGCACATATAGTGCAAACATATATAGAAAGAAGGCCTGTGAGTCTGCACCAATATTCCTCACTATTGGCTATAGTTGATGGGAGTTACAGTCCAAGAATATCTGCAGGCATACACTTTATCTTCCCAGATAGAACGGTATGTGAATAAGCCTCCATGTGATCTGGAAAGCCACATACTTCAATTAACTAAGCCCCTGAAAAAGAAAATCATTTTTACAAAGTTTTTTTATGCCCTCCTAGACCCATTCCCTTTCTTCCTCATCCTCTGATTAGCTGGAATTTTTAAAGAAACATTGGGAGGAGGATGAAGGAAATCTGGAGAGACAGAGAGGTTTTGGTATTGGTTTGCAGCAACAAGTCTGCAGTAAACAATGCAATAGAGTTTGAGCTGGGAGAAAATGTAATTCTGTTAGCAGTTCTACTGTAGACATGTGTACCTGCCTATGAGATGAATAGCAGCTGCCCCAAGAATCTTTTAGTGAGCATGAATAAACAACAAAAATGAGAGGAAAGGGGAAAGCAAATAACAGCCTGCCTCAGCTACATTAAAACAGAGGGAGGGAGAGGGCAAGAGAGAGAGGTTTATATGTTTGGACACCAAAATGGAAACCAAAAGAAAGGTAGAAGCCTTCAATGAGCTTAAAGTGTAGTAATGAGCCAAGAGTGTGATGTGGCAGCTAAAGAGGCCAGTGCAATTTTAGGCTGCATCAATAGAAGTATAGTGTCTAGATCAAGGGAAGTAATAGTGCCATTCTATTCTGCTTCGGTCAGGCCCCACCTGGAATACTGTGTCCAGTTCTGGGCACCACAATTCAAAAAGGATGTGGAGAAATGGGAGTGTGTCCAAAGGAGGGCAACTAAAATGGTGAAGGGTCTGGAAACTGTCCCCTATGAGATACGACTTAGGGAGCTGGCTATGTTTAGCCTGGAGAAGAGAAGGTTAAGAGGTGATATGATAACCCTGTTTAAATATTTGAAGGGATGTCATATTGAGGAGGGAGCAAGCTTGTTTTATGCTGCTCGAGAGACTAGAATGCAGAACAATGGATGCAAGCTCCAGGAAAAGAGATTCCACTTCAACATTAGGGGGAATTTCCTGACCGTAAGGGCTGTTCCACACTCCCTTGGAGTTTGGTGGAGTCTCCTTCCTTTGAGGTCTTTAAACCTGCATGGGAGGGGGTTGGACTGGATGGCCCTTGTGGACTCTTCCAACTCTATGATTTTATGATTCTACGATTCCCATTGAGGATGTTAATGAGATTGCTTAGATGTCTATAGAAAAGGGGCTGCTAGTCACTCAGCAAATTATCCATTGCCTTTAGTCAAAAGATATTGGCTCATGTGCCAGCTTGGAGCAGAAGCACCTGATCAAGTAACAACTGCTGTTGTTGTGTGCCTCCAACTCATTAAAAGATTATAGTGACCCTAAAACTACCACTGGGATTTCTTGGCAAGATTTGTTCACAGGGGAATTTGCCATTGCCTTCTTCTGAACCTGAGAAGATGCGAGTTTGCTAAAGTCACCCAGTGGCTTTTCATGACTGAGTGAGGATTCAAATACTGGTCTTCCAGAGTCCTAGTCCAACACTTGACCTACTTCACAATCCTGGCTCAATCCTCATTCCAGCAAAGATGGAAATTAAATATAAATGTCTCAAAGGGCTAAAATAATTTCAGGTGGTGTCCACCTGTTTGCCATTTCTTGTAAAACACTACTTAGAAAAATGGTTTAAGGTGGTCCATAAGAAAGAGACTTAGAACAGTGCAAGTGATGAGGGGGAACGTAGCCAAATGCCAGGAAACATTCACCAACAGAAAGATCTGTTGGAAAATAAGAATATGGAAAATAAGAAGTTAAATACTCTTTTCTTCAGCAGCTTAAAGCTACATTAAACTAGACTTGAAAAATATATCACCTGCAAGATTTTTAGAGTTGTAAGGTGGAGAGGCAGAAGTTGCCCTAAAAGTTGAGTAAGTAGAACATCATTTTCTTCAGGTCAGGGAATGAGTAAGCTATGGCCCAGCACAGGGCGATTTTAAATGGAATGCAACTGTCAACCCAGTCAGCATAGCTGTGCCACAAACTCAGGATCAGTTCTGAGATGTCAGGATTTAACACAAATTAGTCATTGCCTTAGAAAAGCTGCAATGCAATAATATGTGCATGCATGCACACAAACATGCTCATTTTTCAACAATGATATGCACAGTAAAGTTTTTAGAAAGCAAATTAAGTGTAGAACAACTGGAAATGAAGTTTTTGAAAGAATTTGGTGCTCTGGGACATGGTGAGTTTAACAAACCTGTCTTGTTTTCCCCATTTATGTACCTTCATGCATGTGCTTTTTTAAAATGATATTTTAATCAGGATTGTAAAATGAAGGTTAATATTGGTTACATGGGATTTATGAGCATCATATATATATATATATATATAAAACTTTTTTCCTCTCCCTCCTCCCCCCCCCCCCCCAAGATTTAAGGAAAATGTTGCTCGTTCATTTATATATCTATAACTAAACCATGGGAAAATGCACAGCACATTGCATATGCTCCATTTGCCAGGAACAATTCCTATTAATCATTTGTTGTCCACGTTTTTCAGCTGATTTTAAAGTGTCCCATGTCCTTTCTCCTCCTCCCACTTTTCTCTTTCATCCTCTGCTTACTTCACTTGCTTCAAACTGAGTTCAAATGGTAAAAGTTATTTGCACTCAACTAACTCAGCAGGAGGGAGAAGGGAGCAAGGGGTGGAAGCTTGCTCTTCCCAATAAGCTCAGGAAAAAGCAAACTGGTCCAACCTTACCTTTTATGTTCATTCTCAACAATAACTTTTGCCTTCTTGATCACACTCTGATGTCACTTGACCACATGTGTCCCAAATTTCAGCTGGCATAAAGATCTGTTTGGTAGATAAGTGCTTCTTAAAAGGCTGGATGAATAATTGAAAGGTGAATTTATTAGCCCATATGCAAGAAGTTTCAAATTATTCATAACATCCTAACTAACAAATGAAAGGATTAAAGGTTTGGTTATTTCTAAAATAATACTTAAAAGGGCTGGCCCTGCCATTTGTGAGAGTGAAGCAACTTATTCAGATCCTGTGAAACACCTATATGGGTCGGGGTGGGGGTGTTGACAGAAAACATTTCCCTGAGGCTCTCTCTGCAGACATCTCTCTGCCAGAGGACAAAACTCTGTGTGCCACAAAGTTTGGGCCTTCATCACTAAACTAGCCTGCTACCTAATGTTGTGGTGAAGGACCCAATCCCATTAGCAGTGTTACAGTGAGATTTAATTTCCAGTCCAGATAGCTTCTGTGCATGAAAGAGAAAAGAATGTCATTTTACAGCCTATAATTCCAACAAAGTACATGCTCAGAGGCAAAAATAGGGCTGCTTTTGATAACATCTGAATTCTTTAAAACAATGTTTCCACCTTCACCCACTTTTTTTTTTCAGAGTTCAAGGGTTTTGTCCCATGTATGATGAAATCTATACATTTTGGAAAATTTTTCAAACAGGTCCCAAATAACTCTCCCCCATTTGTAGCTGCCAAATGCAAATGGTAATCAGTAGGAAAAGGTTCTTGTATCTGCCTACCATATGGGTCTGAAAATAGAGAAGTGACCAGTGGGGTGCCACAGGGTTCTGTCCTGGGCCCAGTGCTATTCAACATCTTTATTAACGATTTGGATGACAGAATTGGGGGCATACTTATCAAATTTGCAGATGACACTAAACTGGGAGGAGTAGCTAATACCCCAGAGGATAGGATCAAAATTCAAAATGACCTGAATAGACTAGAAAGCTGGGCCAGTGCTAACAAAATGAATTTCAATACGGAGAAATGTAAGGTTCTGCACTTAGGGCGGAAAAATGAAATGCACAGATATAGGATGGGGGACACCTGGCTGAACGAGACCACATGTGAAAGGGATCTAGGAGTCCAAGTAGACCATAAGCTGAACATGAGTCAACAGTGTGATGCGGCAGCTAAAAAAGCCAATGCAATTTTAGGCTGCATCAATAGAAGTATAGTTTCTAGATCAAGGGAAGTTATAGTGCCACTCTATTCTGCTTTGGTCAGGCCCCACCTGGAATACTGTGTCCAGTTCTGGGCACCACAATTCAAAAAGGATGTGGAGAAACTGGAGCATGTCCAAAGGAGGGCAACTAAGATGGTGAAGGGTCTGGAAACCTTGCCCTATGAAGAACGCCTTAGGGAGCTGGGGATGTTTAGCCTGGAGAAGAGAAGGTTAAGAGGTGATATGATAGCCCTGTTTAAATATTTGAAGGGATGTCATATTGAGGAGGGAGCAAGCTTGTTTTCTGCTGCTGCAGAGACTAGAACGCGGAACAATGGATGCAAACTGCAGGAAAAGAGATTCCACCTCAACATTAGGAGGAACTTCCTGACAGTAAGGGCTGTTCGACAGTGGAACACACTCCCTCGGAGTGTAGTGGAGTCTCCTTCCTTAGGGGTCTTTAAGCAGAGGCTGGATGGCCATCTGTCAGGGATGCTTTGACTTGGAGTTCCTGCATGGCAGGGGGTTGGACTGGATGGCCCTTGTGGTCTCTTCCAACTCTATGATTCTATGATTCTATGAAAGATTATGAAGCTCTGAGAATGACGGGGTAGCAAAAGTAATTTTGTACTACATGGATAAATACAGAGGAATTTAAATCTAGATTCTTAAAAATTTAGTACTGAAAGCTCTGGACCTGGATGGACCACATTCATGTTGTTTGAATCCCAGGTTCTTTTCCTCCCAAATACAAACCAATTTCTGAGTTTTGATTTAAAAAGAAAAGAAAAGAACTGCAACAATATTGTCACCATTAGTAGTAGGAAAGTATGTAAATTAGCTCTTAAGTGTTCAAGAAGAATCCATATTAGGTCACCAGTTGACACAATAATCCTGTGGGGGAATCATCATAGAGGTTTCTGGCCCTTTATTTGTGATGCTTTTGCTGCGGATTCTTGCACAGGCAGGCAGTTGGACTAATTTTGTGATCTTGCTGTTGGCAAAAATTCCATTATCACAGCTTCTACCAATGAACCTATATGGTGAGTGCTAATAGGGCTATAATGAAAAGAGGGCTGTTTAGAAAGTGGAAAGTATTAGCATGCTTAGGAGGACCCTGAAGCTCACAAAAGCACAAGATCACTTAAAAATAAGAAGACAAAAAAAAACAACTTTTGAGAAAAATGCATTTGTGCAAAAAGGTTTTAAAATAAAGACCTTGCTTCTTGCATCAAAACTGGTGCAGAAACCTAGTATTTGCAGAAAATTTTGGGGTTTTTTAAAAACTAAAATCAAGTTATTTGAGCAAAACTAAAGTTTACTTTTCCAGGCTCTCCTTGTGTATTTTTCTGAAGCAGGAATAGCTGTTTCCTCAGATCGGTATGGGATAATGTCTTCATAAAAAATAAGGAACAGAGGTATCAAAACTTATACTTCTTTTTTGACTTGAAAAAGTCTGAGCCAGCTTCAGCTGAGCTCACAGACAGCTAGCTCAAACTCCCCACTGAGCTATTGTCTGCAAGGAAGAAGGTGAATATTACAGAGCTGAAGATCTCTCTGCACACTTTTCTTTCAACAACTGATGTTACCTCTTAGTTCTGGGAAGTAAAGGATTGGCTCATCAGAAACAGCCACCAGTTTAACCTGAAACTCTTAGGGATCCACTCTTCTTCTTGTTTCACCCACTGGGGAAATATCCTTTATGAACATCTTTTATCAAAATGTAGTGAGTGATGTCATTAAAAATATAAGAACATTATATAAATAAAAAAGGTGAATGCAAGAGAGAAATAAGTTTCTTCTATACAGCCTAATGAACTGACCACTCTAAAAAAAAATTGCAAGCCAAACCCCCGAGCCCCAGATGTTTCAAGGTTTACAACTAAGGATCTGGAAAGATGCATGATTTATAATATTTCTGTTTTACAACTCTTTTTATGATGGGAATAAAGTGAGGTGAGTTGTTCTGTAAATAACAAGTTGTGAGATGTTGAAACATATGCTGAAAGGTTCTATGGCTTGAATTCCTTACTGTGGCCTGCACTTTGCAGCTGCATTCATTTAACTTCTGGCATATGTGTTTACATTATCAAATATTCTTTTATTTTTATTCAACCCCTTAAGAGTTTGAGTAGGAAGAAAAAGTGCAGTGCATATTTTCTTCCTGTTACATTTATTCATCCTCTTTATAATTATGGTTCTGAGATTTGGTGCTATCCAGATTTCACTCCCTGATCTACCTCTGTGATCCTGAAGCTATGCCAATCAAACTACAATAGGAAGCACTTATTTTTATATCTCCAGATACTCACATGGTTATCAAGAATGCATATTGGTTTCTTCCATGACTAGAAACTAGTTCTCATGTGATTTTATATCAGGGGTTTGTAAAGTGTAGCTCCCAATAACATTTTGATCTTGGATGCATCCTCACCCACACCACCACTCTTGCAGCCTGCCCACTGTTCTGTGCAGTCTTTGCCACCTATCTCCACTACTCCTCACAGCTTCCCCAACGCCATCACCACCATCTGGGTTCTAGATGCACTTCCTGGCTTCCCTGCTGCCATACCCCACCATACTTCACCACTTCTCATGGTCACATGGGGTTATTGCTCACTTCACTTACATTACCATCCCTTGTGGCCTCTCTGCCAGTACTATTATTATTGTTACCACCATTAATTTTATTATTCTATTTACTGCCAAGTCTATTTCTATGTGCTTCTATCATTAATGATATTTTATTAAAATTTTATTATTTGTTTTATGGTGGTTATTCTTTTGACAGCCCTTTCCCCCTATGCCTTTCTCCCAACTCTGCCCATCAGCATCATCAATATCATTATGAATTAACTATCATCATTATCATTATTAGTTTTAATTGTTATTCCACTTTACTGTTGTCTCATTATTATTTTCCTAGTCTTACTAATTCTGTTGCCTTTTATTTTTCACTTCCTCCACTTGCCTCTCTATTTTTTCATTCCTTTCCCACTTTCTGCCTTTTCTCTCTCTCTCTGCTCTCTTTTGTTCTGCTCCTGCTGGTCCTCATACCTTTTACTACCAAAGATTCTCTCTGGATTATCTTTGGAGTTTATGGGCATCTGAAGAGCCCCAGTGCAGCATGCTTGTTTTTATGAGTGATTGAATTGAGGCCACCATGGGGGGGGGGGGGGTTCCTGTTCCTCATAATCAGACTAGGGAGATATGGGAGGATTCGGGGGTATGGAGTGATTTTCTCCAGGAATACAATGGTGTGTTGTTCTGCAGGAGCAGCCTTCTCCTCTGGTCTGATCTATAGGTGCATTCAGATGCAGTTGGCTCATCTGGTTTGGGCCTATTCTGACAAGGCCAATAGCATGTAGAGTCCTGCTCAGCAGATTTGGTTCCTTGAGCAGTTCCTTTAAATGGTAGCTGTGC
Organism: Urosaurus nigricauda; assembly: GCA_034509955.1. Taxonomy (NCBI): domain Eukaryota; kingdom Metazoa; phylum Chordata; class Lepidosauria; order Squamata; family Phrynosomatidae; genus Urosaurus; species Urosaurus nigricauda. The sequence goes on from JAOEGL010000001.1 coordinate 35,837,421, forward strand.
ACATTTGGGCCTCTGACTTTAAAAACATGCCACTCACATTTTAGTGCAGTAACTCCACAGTAACTCAGGTAGTTATTGCCCAGACTTCCAAATCCCTCCCATGTCATGAAATTGCTTAGGTGTTTCATCTTGAAGTACTTGCAGTGTAGCATACACTTCCAAGCCTGTCATCTCTCCAGGATCCAAAATCTTCTAGCAGGTTACCTCCCCGTTTTCATTTCTGCAGGTTCTGGGAGCTGGCCCTGCAAGCCTCCTCTCTGAGAAGAAAACTTTGGGGCTTATCACTCAGCTAAATAAAGTGCCTTACTGGAAGCCAGCTTAGCAAATCAAATCAGCTGGCTGAACTCGGATTGTAGACAAAGGTTACCTGGGATGTACCCGCCTAGTGGCATCAGCAGTAAAAGAATGGGTGATAGAATCCAGATGTATTCTGAATTTGAATTGAATTTGGCAGGGGTAAGGCACTTTATTTTGCTGTGTGATAAGCCCCCTCATCTAACAAGGCTCCTATTGCTAGTACACAAAGATCTGTAGCCTTGCCTCTCCCAAATTGATGATCTGAACCAGGTTAGTCAGCTCTAGGAAACTAGGGTTCAATATTAGCCCTAATGAGACCTTGGAGTGTTGCATTCTCCACTGCAATCCTCCCAAAATGCTTTTGATCCTGAATACTGCAAACACTTGGGAATGGGGTATTTTGGTCATCTCGGAGAGCCCCACTGGGCCATATTAATATCAGGAGAGACTTTTTTTTTTAACTAATAGGAAATAACATGGCAGCATCCAACTGTACTGCTAAATATTGGTGAGCCTTGGAAGTGGTTGGTGGAACAGGTAGGAATAGTTGTTTAAAGCTGGGTATCCTCTCTTCTACTGAACAGTATGAGGCCAAATTAACAACTCCTCCAAAATGTTGGGTTCTTTCAAAATCTCAAAACTGGTTACCGGAACTGTATTTTCAATTTTGTGTTGGAAGGATGCTATTGCAGGATTTAAGGTCCTTTGCACGTACCCAAGAATGGTAAGTACGGATTCATAGCCTGTAGAGTTCAGGGAACAGAAAAAACTGAATATTGGTCTGCCCTTACAGTAAAGTGCATTTACCCTAAGGATTCTTCTTTTCTTTCCTTTTACCAAAGGCAATTTTGAAATGTTCTCTTTTCCTCCAGTATTATATCTACTTAGATATTAAAGATGGTGGGTTGAAAGGGAGATGTGGAATAGCAAAAATATCAAGACAAAATACCAGGTTTTGCTCATGATTTTACTACATAAATCAAGGAAACATAACCATAGATAATGTAAATAATATTAGCAAGCACCCTGGCATTGCTTTTAACTCTCCCACAAGTGCTTGAAAAATCAGGCTCAAGTGACAGATTCAGTCACTTAGAGCTAAAAATAACCAATAAAAGCTCTATAAAAATGGGTAATTAAGTGATACATTTGAACAGAGAGCCTGAAGATTAAGAGTTGTTATATTCATTTTAGCAATGAAATAATGGAATTCAATCCATAGCAATTTCTGAAGCTAATTCCTCAGGTAGTCATAACATTTAACTGGGAGGGTGAAAATGTGTATTATAAAAATGTAAAATAAAAATGGATTTTTTTCCCTAGAGAAATTCCTCCAGCAAATTTTTTATCTATTAGTGTCTAATAATATGGAAGAAACTCATTTTCTTGTCTGACATATTTTCTCAAGCACTGAAGAGTCATGCATAATTTCAGTGTTTTATGTACAAAATAACCTTAATGGCTCTACTTCTTAAAGATACATTATAAAGAATAAAACCAGCAGATCTGTATGCATTACTTCAGGGAATATGATAGGGAAATGAAATTGTACCCATACAGAGTTGTTGCCTGCTTGAGTTCATTTTCTCACGTTCAGTTGAGAAATGTAAGCCCAATACATTCTGCTGCCTCAGATGGAGTAGCAAATGGTGTCCATTTCCCCACACAGTATGTTCAAATGAAGTCTTCAAGATTTGGCAACTTAGTTTGGTATCTGAAGCAGAAAATCTAAGAAGTACTATTCTCCATTTTTGAGAGCAGGAGGAGGAGGAGGAGGAGGAGGGAGTAGTGGCAGTGATGGTGGTGGTGGTGGTGATGATGATGATGATGATGATGATGACAATTTGTTATCATGAGACTCAATCTGCCACTTGATGTGGCTGTTTGACTCTACCTAGGTTGCATCCACACTGCAGAAATAATCTAGCTTGATACTAACACCACTTTAACTACCATGGTTCAATGCAATGGAATTCCAGGATTTGTACTTTTATGAGATATTAGCTTTCTCAGAGAGCTATCACACTACAACAAACTAGAAATCCCAGAATTCCATAGCATTGAGCCATGGCAGGCAAAATGATATCAAACTGGATTATTTCCGCAGACATGGATTTTCTACTTTCACTATTAGGTTAAGGTGAGAAGTTCTACACTACAGCAGTTTCCCTAAAATCAGTGGTAGCATTTCTTACCTCAAGCAAGAGGAGAACCTCTGCTACAAGAGGGAGGAGGTATCTCTAGGCTACATGCCTACTGGCCTCTGCTGCCATAGTTCAGGGATGTGGTCAGGCTTTGGGGAAGGGGTGGCCCAGACTAAGTGCCACCTTTATAATGGGGCTTGGGTGTGGTGGCACAGTAGCACATGCCATTCATTGTATTTAACATACGCAGGATCCAGACCCCACATACGTCACTGAATAGCTACTACTGAACTTGCTGAGCACCAATAGCTTCAACTAAGTTGAAGTCATAAATTGCTTTACAACTAAAAATTCTTGTTTACAACTAGAATCACACTTCCAGCCAGCATCTCACTACAAAATTAATGCAGTTTGAAACCACTTTAACTGCCATGGCTCAAAGCTAGCGATTTCTGGGATTTGGAGTTTTCTGAGATATCCAGCCTTCTCTGTCAGAACACTTTGGTGCCATAACAAACTATAAATGGCAGGATTCCATAGAATGGAGCCATGACAGCAAAGTGATATCAAATTGCATTAATTCTACAGTGTGGCAACAGCCCCAGAAGAGTTTAAGGAGTACAATCCTGCTTGTAAAAAGAAGCATTCAGGTGTGTAGGAGGCTGTGTGAGACAGTCTCCTCCGATTTAGGTCCAAAACACACTGCAGAAACAATCCAGTTTGAGACCACTTTAACTGCCTTGGCTCAATGCTAGGGAATTCTGGGAACTGTTATTTTGTGACACATTTAGCCTTCTCTGTTAGAGTGCTCTGATGCCCTAATAAACTACACTTACCAGGACTCCTTGGCACTGAGCCAGGGTAGTGAAAGTTGTCTCAAACTGGATTATTTCTGCAGTGTGTTTTGGACCTTAGTTTAGTGTTGTTGTTGTTTTGATTGGTTAAATCGATTTTGTTGTATACTGCCCTGAACACTTTGGATATTGGGTGGGCTTGAAATAAAGATGTTTTAAAAAGAAATCTCAGGACAAAAAAAAAAGGATATTAATAAAATAAAAATGATAGTGCTACAACTACTACTACTACAGCACTAAACGTGGGTGGCTATAAAAAGAGCTGTAGAAATGAGGTCTGTCCCCCTGACGGGATTTAGGAGCATATCCCACTGTTTTTGGAAGCTAATATCATTGTTCCAGGTTCCAATGAGGTGTCAGGCAGACATTACATAGAGGAAACAACAATGGAGATAGTTGGCTCATTTTGCAGAAGGAAAGCAAACGTTCTCAGTCTGCTATTACTGAAAGAGTTAAACAGAAGCAACAAAAAGGATATTAAGAATCTTGGACATGAACTATCTGTCCACTTTACCAGAACTGTGGCAAGGTGTGAATTGTCCTTTAGTTGCCAATTCTGAACCAGGAAATTAAACAGAGGCCAAAAGCAAATATGAGGATGGGGAAAAACTAGCAGCCCACCTTTAGAGGCAGAGAAAAATGAAGGTTTTTAGTCTAGCCCTGGTTAATGCTGTCTAATCCAATGACTCACCTGTGATGAACTCAGAGTTCCTCATAATTGAGGCAAAGCTGGCAGTTTCAAAGTCAAATCAGAGAAGGTGTTTTCAATTTAGCTACTTTTCCATCGGGACCTATTATGTAACAGGAGAAATGAGGTCCACCATCAAGCAATTTCTGTAATGTAAGTGCAAAATACTCTGGCACCTTGTGTTCCAGAGACTACCAGAGCAGAAGAGTTCTTTCTCATAAATAGTGGTATCTGTCAGATTTTGCTTCATATGGCAAATAGCAGCCTTGGAGAGGAGTGTAAAACTAGGTAGCTAGGGAAAGGGAATTATCTTGATAACTAAAGCTTCAAATTTGGGTGAAATAGTTCTCATATCATCTTTAATAAATTCACTTATCACCTGATATTTAATGACTTTTAGAATGATCATCATCAGAACAAAATGGTGCAGTGGTTTGAGCATTGAACTGTGACTCTGGAGACCAAAGCTCAAATATCCATGGCCATGGAAACCCACTTAATGACCTATGGCAATTCACACACTCTCAGCCTCTGAGGAAATCTTACCAAGAAAACTCCAGGATGGGTTGGTCTTAGGGTCACCAAAAGTCAGAAATGACCTAAAGGTACATAGCAACAACACACTATACCTCCATATCCTCTCAAAAACACTTTACATTCAGTTTTTTAGAAATCCTTACAATACTTATAAGGTCTCAAAATACTATCAAGCCTATATTGAAAATTTTTGGCATAAAATTAATCACCCCCCTCCCCCAAAAAAACCCACATATTGAATGAACAGAGATTAGATTTTAATTTTTTGGTTCAATGTTAAAGTGGAAATGGCATGGGGGCTTCATGCTTACGATCTTCTGTGTCTTTATTTTAAACATTAATAGTTTTTCTGAGGAACCAGAATAGCTGTAGTTTCTTGCATGGCCATCCCATTATTACATTCTTCCCTAAATTTGTTTTTTCTGATGAGGAAAATACAGTTGGCCCTCCTTATCCACTGATTTTTTTTATCCATGGATTCAAACATCTGTGGCTTGAAAATATTCACAGAAAGTACTTGATTTTGCCATTTTACATAAGGGGCACCATTTTGTATGCCATTCTATTTAATAGGACTTGAGCATCCATGGATTTTGTTATTGGAGGGCGGTGGTAGTCCTGGAACAAAACTCCAGTGGGTCCATTGTACAATCACCCATTCCAGAAAAGCCTTATGGAAACTCCGACTTCACTTGATCTTTCTCAAATGCCAGCACAATGGGCCTTGAAAAACCCAAATGCTTGGCCTCAATTATATGTGGCAGCTTACTATCCACTGCCACTAATGTATGTCTTTATTAATAATTGCTCTTATTGCAGTGGGCCCTCGGTATCTGCAGGGCGTCCATTCTGCACCCCCGCCACACACACACATGGATACCAAAATCTGTGAATGCTCAAGTCATTGTCCTCAAGGAGACAATGGGATTTCATCTGATGCATCCTTCCTCCCTCCTGAGAGCAATCCCCAACTTTTCCCAGCCTGATTCCTATTAACTGCCCCAAACATTCTATTCTGCCTGTGCTTCTCCACAAGCCTATATTCTTTTAACTGGAGGTGCCAGCAAATAGATCTGGATCCCTCTTAATACAATGTGTGCTCTACCTTGAATCTTTAGGTACCCTGTTTTGCAATGAACAGGATGTCCCTCGATACATTTCTATATTTAAAAAATAAATTTATAAACATACATTTATCCATTATACATGTATTATACATTTAAAACAAAACAAATGTCATATTAAACATAAGTATGCAGCAAGAAAAGAATGGCTTTTTGTCATATATTCTCCTTTTTCTATAACGTATGCATATGAAGACATAGTTGCCAAAATCTGTTTTTATTTTATTTTCATTTTGGGCAGGTAGAAAGGGACGACAATGCATGCAACCTATCAAAAATCTCTGGATCTCTTCATGAAGTAACTTATTACCTCAAAAAATTGTGTTTGTGTATGGTGTGTGTGTGTGTATTCGGAAGGGTAAATTGGTTTGATGTTGAAGTCATGGTTTCTGCATAATGTCCTGAGACAGAATTTGAGAGGAGGGCTTGGAAGACATTTGAATGACAACTCTAGCTGGAAATGTAATTATTTGAACTTCCACATGGACTTGGGGGGGGGGGGGGGACGAGGATATGATTACATTTGGTTGTGAGCTTATCTATTTTTTCAACCAATATGAAAATGAAAATGCTAGAAGAAATTGCAGGAAAAAATGTAAATATTGGTAAAAATCATATTTCAATCTGTCTTTCTAAAACATATTTTTATTTGTTTTCATCTGTTATACATTGCCTCAGGAGCCTTGGCATGCTGAGACACAATAAATAAATTATTTCAATAAATAATACATTAATAAATAAGTCGGTATATTTTCATTTAAACACTGGTTTCTTTCTGTTTCTCATCAATGAGGGAACCAGTGTGTTTCACCTGGATGGACACAATTCTGCCTTTGCAGTTGGATTTTGTATTTTTAAGGACTGGAAGACAAACCTTTCTACCTTTTGTGCTGTTAGCATTCCAGAACAGTAAAATTAATGTTTAGGGTTAGTTTGGGGACAGGAATAAATACTTCAGTATATCATTATTATTATTTTTTAGTTGCAGAAGTATTTGAAGTGATTAATATCCAGTCTCATGGATATTCCCAACATAAACTTCCCATGATGACTCATATTCCAACCCCCAAACCACCCATCTATAATTTCCAAACAATTGACAAACTTTCTAAAGTAATGATGTGCTGTTTTTACATGGGAACTAAAAGGACAAGGACTGTGTGATCTGGAGGGCATTGTTTGCAAGAGGTGCTCCGAGTTTTCTACAATATATCTTCCTTCTTGTTGGTCTTGGGGGGAATAAATGAAGCAGAGTATCTCCAAAACAAATTCTTTCTCTAATAAATAAAGGTGGTGGAGTGGTTCCCATTAAACCTTACTGCCATTCACTTAGTTGTTTTATTAACATCTCTTTCCTCAGTGAATGAAAGAAGAGCACCAGGGGAATAACCTTGTGTGATACAAAGGGGCAGTTGGGAACATTATTCTTTTATATCTATTGTTAAGCTGTAACATCTTCCAAAAAGAACCATTTCCTTTTAGCAGGAGTGTTTGCTTATATTCAGATATCCTATCACCCCCGGTGAGGGAGACACTAATGGACCCCAGAGTGTTCTCCATTCACAGTCACTGTTATTTTTGCATTATACCTCATCTTATGATTGATGTCTTTGATACAGCTTGAATAGCTTCTAGCACAGAAAATAAGTAGTGCAGACAAAATTAGTGGTGGGTATGGCTGATCCAAAACTGCCTCTTCCATGAGAAACATGCTGAGAAATCTTAAGGTCTTGTTTATTCTGGAATATAGATGGCATCTACGTGAGGATTCAGAGAAAAGGGAATGCAGCACTCCTGAACATATTATCAAAGCTTATTTATGATCTTATCTTGTTTCCCTTTCCTTCTCTACTTCTGGATCAGTTACCATGCAAACCATCTTTCTTGACATAGCTGAGTTTGTATAAATGTATCTGAGTAAAAGAAGAACGAAGAAAAACAAAGTGGATTTCATGTGGCAGGGTATTCCAAGTGCGAGGAAAGCCAGAGGAAGGGAGGAGAAGGGACCTTAGAGCTTACCACACAGCACTTGCAGGAATGGGAATGGAACAGAATGGAACAGGGGGGAATGGGTATTACCATACGGGAGAACACCCCTGATGCTGCAGGGAGTCACCAAGCCATTTCCCAGCCATTCCTGAAGGATGATTTTGAACCAAAATAGGCTGCCATGGAACAGTTGGGGGAATGGCAGTTGGGGAATGGCTTGGGCACTCCCTGTAACATCAGCAGCCTTCTCCCATGCGGTAACACCTCCCCCCCTTCTGTTTCTGTTCCCATTCCTGCAAGTACCATGCAATAAGCTTGTATTCAACCTTTCTGTGAACATGAGACTCAGGGGTTGTCTGCATGGGCCCCTGTCCCACCCACTCCCACTGCAGTTCACACAACATAAGCCAAAACCCCAGGGCCAGGATCAGACCAATCCTGCCAGATTGAAAATGGATCTGGTGGATCTGTCCCAATCATGGGATAAACAGCCTTTACCCTAGGTCTATTTGACCTCTGGTTTCCCATGTAGTTTCTTGGGAACTCTACAGGCAAACCCCAGCTGTTTATATCCCCCCCACCCCCGCTACTCACCTTGCTACACCATCGCTGGTACTGATAAGTTCCTCGTCACCACATCTGACATAGAAATAGGGTGTGTGGTCACTTGGGTGCAGTTTGTAGTCACCCCATTTCCATATAAGCCGCATTAATGTGGGGCTTCTCAGTTGCAAGAAAGGCAGGACAGGTGATGGGGGATTCAGGGCTAGGGGAAGCAAAAGTGGCTGCCAGTTGGCTGTAAGGTATAATAAACAAATCTGCATATGTTTATATATAACAGTTGCAGTATTGTTGTGAATACTTCTGTACCTGACTAGAAATGCAAAGAATATATATTTATATATTAAAAAATGGTCAAAACCATATTGTTAGAGTGTCAAGTAACACCAACTAGAAGAATACTGGAGTGATGTGAATATCCACAGTACAGGAATTATTCTGTGAATAATTCACACATGGTTTTGCATGGAAATCAGCATTTTTGTGCAGAAAATAATATTACTGAGAGAAATATTATTTTATGTCATGTAAAACATCATTTATTTCACAGAAAACACCATTTTCTACACAGAAAATGCTGTGATGACTTATGTGCACAATCCAAATGTGGTTGTTTTCTCGAGAAATAAGTATTTTCCAAGGAGAAATCAGTATTTTCTGTGCAGAAAATAATATTTCTCTGAGGAAATATTATTTCTTGTGCAGAAAATGTTATTTGCTCCCCCACAAAAAACACATGCTATTTTTATTACAAAATATGTCCTGGGCAAATAGGCTTTGGTAGACTTTTTGATTATCTTCTTTCCTTCACCTACTCTCTTCCCACATCACTCTAACCTGCAGCCATTTTCATTTCTTCTCTCCCTCTTGTTCATAAGATCATGTATTTCATTACTTACAAGTAACTTGTAAGTAAAAGTAAAGAAAATTTATGTTTTGAAAAGAAACCTAACCATCTAAACAGGGGAAATGGGTTAAGTGTAGAGCTGCTTCTTGCTCAGCTTCTGCCTTGCCAATTTTATTAGTACGCCTGAGAGATCCACTACTGTCTCTCATCTTTCCCAGCAGCTCAACCCACATTCAGAGCATACCAGAATTATTGTGTATATACATATGTGACACAGAGGAGCCATTAGTTCACAAAAATGACCTATGGGAGAAACCTATGGCTTATGAGAAGGATATAAATGTTCACTTGTGTCATTCTCAGATACAAGATGTTAAAAGGGAAAAAAAAGTCTCCTATGGGAACTGTGCATGGTTATTTTTTTTAATGGTCTCAATTATCATTTGTAAGACTTTTGTGCAAATTACACATTTGTGGTGTGTGTGTGTGTGTGTGTGTTTGTACACACACACACACACACTGCCTGATGGCAAAGACTTTCAGAAACAGGAAACACTAGCTGGGCTGTTTGGGCCATTTTTTTTTTCTTTTTCATTCAGCCAGTCTTCCTATGCTTGTTATTTGTATATACTTAGCTTCACAAAGGAAAAAAGACACCTTTTTTTTTTTTTTCAGGGACATTTTTGTGTGGAATTATTGTTACTAGTTTTAAAGAAATGCTTTTCTCATTTGTTTGCTGTAGCAGAGAAACATCATGAGAGAGGCAATTACTTGACATTCTGTTTTGATAGGTCAAGATGGTCTGTCTCAACAAGAATAAGAAAATTAGAAAGATTTAATTTCATCCCTAGCTATTTCTTTCTCTCACATTGTGCATAGTTGGAATTCACAGTGGAGAACTGTGGAAAAACAAGGAGAAGGGTGTTTTGGTTCACAAAGAACATGTCCTTACAAGACACATGGGAACTAAATCACATTACTAACATTTTCTTGCCTAAAATCCTTACTGGTATGTTGTCTTGGGGCACAAACACAAATAAACTGAATTTCAACAGTAGTGTATGTCATGGCAGAACAACCAACAAAGTTAGGCAAGTGAAAAGGGAATAGATGGCAACATAAAACCTGCAGTTATTCCTGACTAGAACAAACCAACTTAATCAATAAGATTTACCTGTGTTAACTCACCATTTAACAGTTGATTCAATGAGTCCACACTAGCTGGGACTGCCTAATAATATTCACGCTTCAGCCTAAATACTGCAACTCTCTACAGTGTTTCCATTTGCTATATGTAAATAACATGTCTTGCCTCAGCCATTACTACTGTAACATCTTTGCTCCAAGAACAGCAAGGGATAGTGTATTTTACACATGGTGAGACAATCATCCCTCCATGCAAGAGTGCTCAGTTGTCAAAGGCCAACAGTTCCTTCCAGTCCAGCCATTATTACGGTTGTCCCATCACTCATAATTGGGGTACTCAGATCTGGGGTACCCACTTCTTCTCAAGATAAGGGAAAGGAATCTCAGGGTGAGAGAATTTTATTGAAACATATATATCCCCTCAGAGTTACTGCAAACTGTTTTTTTATTCAAAGCAGAAAGTTCAGAAAACTTCCATTATTTGGACTAATTGTCCATATGTTGTTAAAATCAGGGTTTGCTGAGGTGTTAAAAAGAGAGCTGGGGAAAATGTGTGTTTGTGTTCCATGCAGAGACTGAAACAGTGAATTTACAACCAGAGAAATATTTTCTCATTTGTGTCTGATGTGGTGTTTATTATTGGAATGACAGCTCCAAGCTGTGATCAATGTTTAAATGTATCACACTTAGTGACCTCATCATGTCTCACCCTTGTGACAGTGCCAGGGGACAATCCTAAGTTCTGAAATCTTTAGAGCCTGGTATAGTCCTAACCTGGCAACCCTACCCATGAAGTGTTTTGCCTTTTAAGAGGCACAGACCAGATGCATAAAGCAGAACAAACAACCATTGTACTCCTGGTGTGCTTGCAGTCCTCAAGGGAGAAGGGACAAACATACTCACTGCCACTTCAGCTTTTCTTGTTTCCTGCTCTCTCACCTGGGTTTCTACTACATTCCTGAGCCAAGTCAGGATGAATTAAACCAAGGTGTGTCTGGAGTTCTGTCCAGTCAGATGGTTACCATTGGCCCTGGTTACCTTACCTAAAGTCTGCTGGTAGATCAAAACTTTGAAAGCAGTGAATTCCAGAACTGTGGCCAAGGGTTATCCCTTAAATCCTAGCCATGACCCTAGGAAAATTTTTCTCTCTTTCTCACACACATCTTGAGCCACTGGAAAAAAATGAGCTTCATTTTTATGTTTCTGATTGGCTATGACACCTAAATCCTATTAACATGTATTACTGTGAAGTCACACCTTTCTCACCTACACTCATGCTTCTGATTTTGCAGGATTTTAGTCAAAAGATGCATTTTTCCTATGCAAACACACACTTTTCTGTACACTGGAAGAAAACCTCCACTGGAAAAATGCAATTAATTAAATTTCCTCCAAAGAAGCTCTGAAGATGAAATCCTATAAGGCTTTTTAAAGGACCATATCTCCCTGTATGACATGCTCAAAGTGCAACAGCTTTGGAAAAGGTATTTCTGTCTCACTATATTCCCAGATTAATTTGGTTAGAAAAGAGAGAGCCTTCTTTGTGGTTGCTCCCATTTTGGAACTCTTCTCCCATTGCCAACCAAAGAAAATATTTTATTTCATCTTGTTTTGTGCACGCATTCTCTCTCTATGTTTAATTAATTTTAAGTGATTTAAACACTATAGATTAAAGTGATTGAGAACTGGACAGAAACCCTAATATTCCTATGCAGAGGAAAGACAACAGCTGAAATTATTCCTTGAGTGCCAGAATTTAATAAGCAGATATTTACCTCTTTACTGTGTACCTGAGACTGCCAAAGCACCTGGACAAATACTAGTAGTGCTACCTTATGTTTAAGTGACTCCTTCAGGAAGTAACAGTTATTGATCATTCACCCATTTCCCGTTTTTTTACTCCAGGTTTTTATGCAGGGATTTCAAGTTATATCAATAACAGTTATTGGCAGGCTCAACTTTCCTTCATCCCACCCCAGCATATTTTTAGAAAGTCTGTAACTTTCTTCTATACTTAATCTCACTTATTGGCTCATGATAATTAACTCTTCCTGACATTTGGGTTCAGAGCAATGCATAGCTTGAATAAAAATAATTTTTAAAATGTTCAAAAAGCTTTATATCATAATCTCTTTGAGGAATCTCTCTCCTTGGAAAGGTTAAGCACTTTGCAATATGATGTGTGAAATTCAATCTCAATTTATTCCTGGGTAACCCCATGAATTTGGTCTAGGAAGAATATTTTCCAAATGGCAGACCCTTCTAATAAATTCACACCAGAAGGGAGGGGAAAAGTTCATTGCTCTGGAGAAAGCACTCAGGAAACATGGAGGGTAAGATTTTGCTTTTATTTTACTTTACATCTTTGCATGTGGGAGAGGATGACAAAATTATTTCTGAAGATGAGCTCAACATTAAACATGTCCTCTGCTCCCCTCCTTCCTCAAAGTTAAACATTTGGAAATCACCAGAACAGGGGCAGAATGGGGGGAAATTGAAAACATACCATCCAGGGATTAGAATGCAATACGAAACTAACAAGATGCCTTGTTGAGGAGGAAGCCATTCACACTTCTAGCTAAGGCCTTTATAAATCCCCAGCCTGTGACTACATGGAGAAACTAATTTCCTGCTGCCACAGAAGCATGATTACATGGAGGTAAGTGAAAATGAGCAGTGACACCCAGTGGTCCTCCATAAAGTTGAGAACAAAAGCTGCGTACTCATCAGGTAGATGAATACCAACTGGGACTTGCACTAGCTCAGGAGTTCTGCCAGTTCATCACATTAGCTGGTTGGAGAGAACAGTTACTGTTATTTATATGCAAAGTAATGTTGTGAGCTGATTCACGCATGCATATACATGATAGGGTTGATAATAAAGTCCTATTTGTACTGCTTTATCTCTGGTGCCCCATTCATATATGCAAGTTATGGTTGCTAAACTGTGTGAAACAGAAACCAGCCTCTGATCCATTCAGTTTAATTTGTTGTTTTTGTTGTTGCTGTGTGCCTTCAAGTTGTTTCTGAGGAGGAGGAGGAGGAGGAGGAGGAGGAGGAGGAGGAGGAGGAGGAGGAGGAATACAACAACAACAACAACAACAGATGTAGCTGTATTGAACATCATCAAATAATTTATCAGCAAGTTGCAATAGGTTATTGACCTGGGAGGAAGCCCCATTTCCACTTCTTTGAGTAGGGTGTAAGGAGGAGCTCTTGGTGAAAGATGGAAGGAGGAGAAAATTGCAACTGTTTGGAAATGTCAACTTGTGCAAAATGCCACAGCCAGAATGCTGACTGAGGCCAGATATAGGGACAACATAACCACCCTGCTGAAACAGCTTCTCTGGCTACCAGTTCGTTTCCGGGCACTATTCAAAATGCTGGTTATGGCTTATAAAGTCCTACATGACTTAAGTTCAGATTATTTGAGAGTCCATACTTCCCCATGTGAACAGCTAAAGCCCTAAGATGTTCTGGAGATGGCTTTCTCTCAGTCCCACAACCATCACAGGCTCACCTGGTGAGAATGCAAGAGAAAACCTTCTCAGTGGCTGCTCCTGCCCTCTGGAATGCCCTTCCACAAGAAGCAAGGCTAACCCCCTCCTTGCTTGCCTTTCATTGGCAAGCAAAAATTGCTTTATTCAGGCTGGCTTTTGATGTATAATCACAGGGTGGCTTGGATGGTTGTTATATGGGATGAGTGTCATGGTTTTACTGTGGTTTTAATGTCTGTAATTTTATATTGTTTTTAGACGATAATTTTAATTATTTTATTGTAATATGTCTTTAGAATTTTAATTTGTGAGCTGTTTTGGGTCCCTTTGGGGAGAAAGGCAGGATAGAAATCAAATAACATATCTTATTTATTTATTTACTGGATATATATCCTACCTTTTTCCCAAAAGTAGTACCTTGTCAATAATTTTTTAGATATCAGGCCTTTAGCAGGATTAAGTCCTCTAGCCATTTTCCTACATGGACCCTTTCTTTCCCACAGTACAGCACAATGGAAATTGAGCTATCTCCATGAGTTTTTGCTGAGGGAAAAGAGAGTGGCAGTATGGATAGAGATGAATTCTCACTATTCTGATCAATATCATCCTGCCTCATTGGCTGAAGGGTTTGTTTTATCTTTGAACCATTTTCCTCCATCCCCAAATGCAAACCAATGGAGATGTGGCTTTCCCCATTGGTTTGAAATAGTCAAAAGAAGAGGGGCATGCAAAGTAATGTCTAGAGGAAAGCAATCAATCAAAATAACATTTCTGAAACACCAAAAGCAATAATAATTAATCTGATAGGGTGGTCAGTATCATCTTGGTGCCTGATGCATGTACACGTTCTTCCACACAAGTGTCTGGATATTTTTGTCCAATGCAGAACTCCCACATTCAGCTCGAGGTTGTGGAAGTAGAGTTGTACATGTAGAGCCATTGTGCTTGCAGATGTACATGCACACACAACACAAATGGAAACACATGTAGTGTGCCTACACATGCGGTTCAACATTCAGTTGCATGTTGGGGTATACATTCAGTTGTGCAACATTACCTTTCAACACAAGGGTTGTGTGACACAATCCATGCATAACTTCACATTTAGAAATTCATACTATGCAAACTTCAGGTATGTGCTCAAGTTTTATTAAAGTAATTCTAAAGCTGTTTAACAAAAACAGGAAAAAATGGAAAATACAATTCCATTTTCCATCTCCTAATTATCAGGATAGGCCAAATAATTTTGCTCACTTCCATATCAAGGTGCTGAATACCCAAAGCCAGTCAAATATACTGGCATGAAAAAGAGAAAATTCAACCTGCACCTTAGCCCATCTTTCAACAGTAAAAACACACCAATAAATAACATAACTGCAGCCAGGAGTAGATGGAGGGGAAAAGACACTCCCAATCTATGGGTTTCCTAATTCATGGGGAGAATGTGCTGACCGCACTGCTGGCTCCCACAATGGCCTAACAAATGACAGCCAGTCTTTATCAACCTCCTCCCACTGCAAAGATGCACATACCAAAGCAGAGTATTCATGCCTATAAGCCACTCCTCATTATTATTGTTTCTGTTCTGCCACAAAAACATGTGCACAAGAACACGAACACTCTGCCAGCAGCTGCCAATCACCTCCTTTATTCCAACTGGACCTTTGGATGCCCTACACAAATGTCTGCTCAATTGCACATTCAATCAACTACCTGTAGGACACATCAGTATGCCCAGTGATACAGTGGCATTTGACCACATGTGTTGTCTAAACACATGAGTATGTACCCGAGTGTCTGATTAGGGGAATTTTATTATTAGCTCAATGTTGCGAAATGGGCCAGCTACAACAGCCCTGCAAGGTCATCTCCTGCTATGTATATTGAGAAGACTGGGGTAATGGGCAGGGCCATTTCTTTCAGCCCATGCAGACAAGCCCTAAGACTTCTTGATATCCAGATTAGCTAGATCACTCTGCCTAATCATAAGACAGGGCTTTAAGATCACATTCTTTCAGTGCTTTTAAATGGATACAATCTCCATTCATTGGGCTCCATAGTAATATATATAAACATACACACACACACACATATGCACACAGATATACACACATATGCATACTATATTTATTTCAGTATAAGGTTAGTGGGAAAAGAGGATTATTTTACCTTAAATGCAAAGGGTGGGGAAAGTTCATGCATCTGACATTTTATGTGTAGAGAGTATTTTAGAGTTTTGAGTCACTTGCTGGTCTCCTTTAGCTAAAGGGGAGCATGGGGAATTTAAACACAAACTTATCTCAAGGAAAATTTCATAGAATTAAAAAAAAGCCTTTCAAAGGATCTCTTTGTTAAAAGCTAGTTAATATAAATTCACTTGGCCTAGAATGAATGAGCGAGTTAAATGAGGATACTAAATTGAAGTGTGGAAAAACAGAGCTTTAAATCCCACTCTATGTGCAAATCTAATACAACTTTGAATATACAGTGTCTACTGTCTCCATACTACTAAAATGATTTTAAAAAGAGGGACAATAGGATTGCCAGGTCTCCAACACTTCAGAGCATAACCAAGTGTGTAGCTATGGGTCAGGGAGGCAAAATGAGGGCATTGCCCCCCATCTAATAATAATTCTTACCATCGCCACCCCATTAAATTGTCCTTCACTCT
Source organism: Urosaurus nigricauda (assembly GCA_034509955.1). Lineage (NCBI taxonomy): Eukaryota > Metazoa > Chordata > Lepidosauria > Squamata > Phrynosomatidae > Urosaurus > Urosaurus nigricauda. Next base: position 35,853,776 of record JAOEGL010000001.1, read on the forward strand.
CCAAATTTCTGGCATTGGAATAGCTTAAAACTTCAGATGAGCTTTTAGAATTACAATTTAAGTATCCAAAGGAAAAAGATGGCCAAAGTGACCAAGGGAATGCGACCAAAACAGTATTCTGGATGCAAGTGATTTTCAACGTCTCACTCCCTGCAATGCTAGAAGTTTGGGAGCTGAAGGAGAATTTCACAAGGCAAGATAAAATTCTTTTTGAGAGGGCAATGCTCTCAACCCCTGCACAGCTGTTCCCCAGGGGCATAATTGTATACAGTATATAGTATACCTTGGAAGTCTCTCATTCATAGAGTTGCCATAGATCTTGACTTTTGGCAATCCTTTGGATGAGAGACCTCCAAGTTACCCTGTCATCAACAGACCTCCTCAGGTATGGCAAACTTTGGGCCATGGTTCCTTGACTGAATCTATCCACTTGTAATGTGGTCTTCCTCTTTTTCTATTGCATCTTAAGAGAAAGGATGTAAATATTTTACTCTTTTTTGCATATCTCCCAATGGTGGGTGGGAGGAATAAATATCCTGATTTTTTTTTAAGTTAACACACATACTTTTTTGTACAAACGTTATGGTTGCTTGTATAGAAGCATATTTTATATGCACCCCCCCACACACACACACACTATTTCCAGATAACCACATTTTTGTGCAAAATTTTGGTTTTGTGTAAATACTTGGGGGAGGACTCTGCAACATGCTTGCCACTCTGTTATCCCTCCCAGCTGGAGATACCCATCTTTCAACAAGGAAATGAACAATGGCAAATCTTCTCCATCCCTGCTCTATCTATGAGAAATAAGTTCCATAAAATTCAATGGCATCTATTCTTGCTGCAGTGAGAGGCTGTCTTCTCTCAAATGGTTGAGGTTGAATTTTAGAAACTTAGAAGAGGTAGCTGAATCTTTTGGAATGTGAAGGGAAAATGTGCAAATGATGGAAAACTATCATGTGATGATATCATATAGAAAGAGGTATGGCTTTCCAGGAAACCCCAAAGTAGTACATTGGGACCACAGTGGGTCAAGGCACTGGAACAGCATTTTCACCCTCACAATGTCCTTATTTCCATCAATTACAGAAAGGCAATGTGTTTCAGTAGTTTGAGTGTTGGAGAAGGAATCATCCACTGGATAACTTTGGGCAAGTCACATCCTTTCAACTCAAATTCCCTCTGCACAAATCTTGCCAAGAAAACTCTGTGAAGAGTTTTCCTAAGGGTTACACTAAGTCAAAAATGATCTGAAAGCACACAGCAATACAATAGCAATCAATCAGTGTGATATGGGCTTCCTTTGCTATAAATAATATCAAATATGATTGATTTTTTGCCATTACTACTGGAGAATGAAGCAGGATAATGATTTTGAATGCTGTACTTTCCTGCCAAGGTGGAGAGTCAGTAACCTGGAAAGCCTAGGGCTTTGTTGGCATGGGTAGACATGCTTTCCCCCTCCCCTGTTCTGATGGCATTCTGTTCGAACAACACACGTCCCAAAATCCAGTTCTGGTGAGAGCAGTCTAGATGACGTTCAGCACTTTGTACATCAGAACTGGAGGAAGTCTTAAAATGCATTTAAAAACTTACCTGTTATTCCGGATCTTCTGGGAAGCTTTAAAGCCCAATGTTCCTATACTTCAGCTGCTGTCGGCATAGGCATCCCACTGAGCCTCTTGCTGCATCTGACACTACTGTGTTTTACTCACTTCTGAGGCCAGAACAAGATGGCCAGTGATGATCACATATCAGATGCATCATTTGGACCTCAGGAATGAGTGACCCATGGTAGCAGCAGATGCACTGAGTGGCTTGGTAGGATGCCTGTGCAGACAGCCACCACAGAATGAGAATAGAGCACAGGTAACAGTGACAGGATGGGGCAGTTTCAGGGCCAGGATATTCTGGAGTATCCTGGCCCATGCAGACAGGGTGACAGGCTTCTAGACACATACCTATATGCTATAGCAACAGTACACCATCTGATACTTTTCAAATGTTTGGATTATAATTACCATAATTTGGAGTGCAGTCATTTACCTGCCTTTACCATAAATAATCCAACCTGCCATTGTACTGCTGGAAATGAGGGAGGGAGTGTGTGTGTGTGTGTACAAAACAAAGGGAGACAGAAGGAGAAAAAAGGATGGTAATGCAGAAAAGGATAAAACAGTAAGGACATGAAACTGTACAATTTGCTAGTTTAATCTAAGTCTACTTTTTGCACTGAAAGAGAGACAGAGGAAGTGTATTTCAGGAAAGCTTTTAGTAGGGCGTAATTATTTATTCTGCTTGATTCACAAAAGGGTTTGATTGAAAAAACACACCACACACACACACACACACACAAAAACCCATAACCTACAATGTATGCCCTTATGCAGATGACACTGAGAGCTTCTGTAGATCCAGGAATAGGAGAGATTTAAAAACACACACATGCACAAAATGAATCATGTGCAATTGTTTTTAATGGAAGGTGCTAATTCCTCTAGTCTTGAAGTAATGGGGAGTATTAGCTGCATGTTAGGAAAAACTGTATCATAATTTAAAGAGGGGGGGAAAGTATTAAGTATGTAAGCAATTAGGCAGAGGAAGAAGCTTCCTAAAGAGGCACAGGATGTCCCAGTAATAAGGCATGACTTGAAAAGTATCTGATGCTCAAGAAAGGAGTAAATTAATATTTTCCATTTTTCAAACATGTGCAGCATGCTGAAGAACCTCTTGTGCTGTCATTTTAGACAAGCATTGTGCACAGACATAGAAACAATGGAGCTCACTTATGTGTTGTATTATGACAGGATCAATAGCAATTAAGCAGTATATAAAACTATAGTTTTTTGGTGGGGCTTTCAGGCTATGTGGCCATGTTCTAGAAGAGTTCTTTTCTGATGTTTCACCAGCATCGGTGGCTGGCATCTTCAGAGATCTTTCTCTGAAGATGCCAGCCACAGATGCTGGCTAAACATCAGAAAGGAACTCTTCTAGAACATGGTCACATAGCCAGAAAGACCCACAAAAAACTATGGATGCCAGCCATGAAAGCCTTTGACCCCAGTATATAAAGCTGTTATGCTAGTAGATGTAAAAACAGACACTATGGCCCTGGCTCTGCTCCCCACTATTTTATGTATTTTTCCCCCCTCACTGCTACCTCTAGATATACGCTTGTATTGTTTTCTTCCTCATGGAATATATAAAAGTTATCCCCTGTCACATATTGTTACCTCATTATGAGAAACTTCTCCTATGCACTTCATCACTGATAAAATAAAATAAAGTTCATACTCAATGGAGTTCAACATCTTGGCAATGGCTTCCATGTTCCTAGTACAAAATGTGGTGAACGTAGGGCATTGGTCCTGATTGCTATTTCCTGGCTCTAGAATCCAGTTATTCCAAAGTCTGCCAAAAGCCTCTCAATTGTTTTATTCAACTCAGCCTCTGTGGGCAAGTTTTAAAAACATTCCAACATTTTCACAAAGGAAAACAGATACATTTGTTTTATGTTAAGTGCATTAGACCTTCATACCGTGTTACAGAACAAGCCAACTGAATGACTCAGTTCGATGGATCTACTGGCATGGCTATCAAATAATTTTTGAAGCATTAACATCAAAACAGACATGTCTCAGTAGAGCAGAAAACACATCATGTTCTGTTCATTTGTCTGGTCTTCAGTAAAATTTTATTATGTGTTTATCCATAGGTTGCTGCCCATTAAAATGGCAAACAGAACAAAACAGACAAATCCCAGCATGCATAGGAATGCAAGAAGACAAGGTTAAAACATTGTCAACAAAAGTAGCATAGAAAACTAGACTAATCTTATATTTTAAAAATTGTTTAGCTGATCAGTTTTCAGAACACATAGTTCAATATTCTTGCTCCAACAGTAGTCAACCAAATACAGCTGTGAAGCTTATAACAATTTTATAGTGTGCAACATTTTCAATGTATTGTGCAGAAAGTTGCTCTTGCAGAGTATTCAAGATGTGGGCACTTTAGACTTGGGCAAAATGAAGCACTGAGGCTACTAACTGGTGCATGATATCTTGTTACATCAATACAGGTTTCTATATCGTTCCAGGCTCAATTCAAGATGTACCCCATCAACAGGCCTGGCTATCTTAGGTACCACTTGTCTTGATATGAACCTTTTAAGTTATTACTAGTTATATTTTTGAAGGATTTTAGGGCCAGTGTAGCCTGCCATGGAGGAATGGGAACCAAAGTTAGTCCTTGCATCCTCTGCAGTTGACTACCTCTGCCTTAGAAAACTAATATTTTAGCTTTCTGTTATTAGGAGTGGTGCTTTACAAATCTGGGCTGGTGTCTGCCACATCTCCAGTTTTCGGGAGTGCTGGAGGCTTTGAGAGGTCTACTGCAACACAAAAAGCCTGGGGGAGAGGTGTCATAAAAAGCCCTCTAGTTTCCATATCCCTATCCTAGGGTGGGTAAAGAAAGGGAAGAGACTGGGTGTAGTGAGTTAAAAGGCCCATTCTGAATTGGACCAAGCCCAATTCAAAATGAAATGAGGGGACTGAGCACAACTTGAAAATAAATCAAATGAGCAGATGAGCTGGATACCACAGCTCAAGCCCATGGTATTGTTCCCCTGACTCCAACCTACATTAGTCCCCAGGCTGGTGTGGCAACAGGTGGGTGTTTACATGCCCACCTGCTGCCATGCCATGGACCTGTTGCCACCATGTACCTCTTGGCTGTTACTGCTGCATCCATCCCAAAGACCTCTGCTATGGCCTGTAAGGACATAAATGGCATGCCAGGCTATACCCATGCAGCCAGGTGCCCCCTTCCAATGTCAGAGGCTGCAGTGGGTGCCTTTGGGATGGACATGATGGCAGCAGCAGGTAAGAAGCATATAGGACATCCGGTCAGCTTGGTATTGCTGCAGAGTTTCCTGGAAACCCCACTGAACACAGCTAGGGGTTTTGTTTTGTTTTTGTTTTTTTATTGGATTAAGGCCCATTTGGGCCAGAATCAGTCTCAGATTGCCAGATTGACATCCGGATTGGCCAATCCCAGTCCAGGGCTAATGGCCTGTGTTGTCTGTACAGGACAAAACCAGACCAAGGGTGAGACAGACCTTTAGACCCATGCATGCAGGCCCCTAGTGTGACTTTCCCATTTTTGACCTTCTTTCACATTTTGAATTTTATCTCTTTTTCTATTTAAATGGGGTATGGGAGGAAATCTAAGAAAACTGCTACTGGGTAATCCCCAAAGCAGTTTTGAAATCTGTTTTGGTGCAAGATCATTTTCCACTTTACTTTTCACATATTCTTATCTCTTTATTGACCACTGTAAGTTGCCATATATTTGTAGTCACTACATTACTTCCATTTTTTCCTCAATAAAATAAAGTAAAATAAAATAAAATAGAATAAATAGTTGTACAAAAGGTCCTTAATGGTCTATTAATCTTGCTGTTTTATGTGACTTGTTCAGGATATGCTCCTTTAGCTATGGAATTAATTGAAATGAGTGGGGCAAGTTACTGTTTCATATATGCAAACCATACTCGTTCTGTAGGAGAAACTGGATTCTACAAACTGGCAGTCAGTTTGTGTGTGTTTGTTTGTGTGTATACTGACATTCCAGTGCTGATCAAATGTTTTTTGGGTAAAAAGTCAGTCTTCCCACACTCACCTCACCACATGCACTCTGTATTGTCTGAATAAAACATAAGGAACTGTCACCTTCATACACTTCCAATTAACATTAATGGAAATGACAAACATGTGATACACAATTGGGCCCCACAGTGTAGTACAGGGAACATCACATGTAGATTTACAAAGTGGCATTTCAATTAACATTTGTTTCAAAAGTGCCAGCTGCCAGCCTTTGGTTTAATGGGAAAGCTTGCAATGAAGGCAGAATTATTTTAAAATATGCTTCGGCACAAGGAATGGGTGGATAAAAACTGCTATCTCCATGAATATGCTAAACACAGCATGGATATTTGCAGAATAACTATTGATGAACCTCTTTGCCAAGATTTAGATAACACTCTACAACGTAATTTTCCTCTGCGAATTCATTATAATAGATTGAATTTATGAACCATCAAGTGATCCATATTGCACAATCAGAAAATATCACTTTTTAAGCTTGAACATGTACTATCATGCTGAGGGTTGGGGCTTTGCTTGATGAGGCTTCGTGTGGCACAAAACCATTTTATCTTTCCTTTTTTTCTGGATCATTTCAAGTAAAATTGTATTCTGAAACATTTTAATGGCTTGTGCATCCATTATATTTTATGCCTTGGTTGCTGTACCAAAGCCCAATCTCTGTGCCTACCTCTAAATAAACTGCTGCCCTATATTGTTGGTTACAAGAATCACTAGATCAAGAACTGATAGAGAGGGAGATGTCAGGAAAACCATCACCTCAGTTCCAGACAAGATCTCTGAGTATCTTCTTCCCAATAGAAATGATGTTCACAGTGTCTGTTTCCTGCCAGAGATTCTGGATTTGTATCCACACACGCGCGCACACACACACATTTATTTTATCGACTACCCTGCAACAGCAGTTCTATGACCAGCATATAAAATTTTAAAAAACCTTCTACAATCCTATACACCCTGTTACAATACATGACTTTGCATAAACCTAGCTATGTGGCAGGGGTGTTACAAACCCTCTTTACTGAATTGCCAAGGTATTGGTGTCCAATGTACATCAGGACTGATGTGATGTGCATTCTGTTGTGCCTTGGCTCCATTACATTTAAGTCCCATTTCACATTGGTCATTTTGGCAACTTTGCTACATAGTAATGTAACAGCAACCCTCAACTGGATACAGATGATAGAGAACTGGCCAGTTCAAATTCCTACAGATGTAAGTTCACTTACAAGATTTAAGACCCCAATGTCATGCTCAGCCTGGAGGATGAATCAGAGGACGAGCCAGAGCCTCTGGGACCTGAACCTGCAATTGGGGAGCCTGAGGCCAGCCCCAACTCTCCTATAGCAGAGTCTGTGGCCTCTCCAGAGGTTCAGCAGCCAAGTCTACCTGGGACCGAGGCTGTGGACATAGAGGAGGATCAGGGAAGTGTGCCTACCTTCAAGGAGTGTAGAGCTGAAAAGGAGGGCCTTTGAAGGTCACAGAGGCTTTATCAGTATAATCAGTATATGTATTTAGGCAGCTACAGCAGGTGTGTCTGGTTGCCAGTGACTGACTTAGTTTCTTGGAGTAAAGACTCTGTCTCTGGCTCCTGTGGCTTTTTGAACCAAACCTTTGCTTTTTAGACTGCTGACCTATCTTGATTCTTATGTAAGATACCTGTCACATGATACTGTTATACCGTTGCAGTGGTAGGTTACTCCTTCCTTTGCTTCAGTCTTAGGTTAAAATTATTTTTATTCAGTAATTAAATAAAACACATAAACATAGACATTAAACCTATCCAAACATAGAAAGAAAGGGAAGGGAAGGAAAGTGAAAGAAAGGGAAATGAAAACCCTTCCTCCTTCCCTTTCTCCCACCCTCTCTCCCAGAGGAGGAGGACTTCCCACATATTCTCTAGTTGTATTCCTAATTAATAATCCTATTTTCCTCTCTTGACTACTCTTAGCCTTGTAAGAGCTAATATATATTTTCACTAAACATTAACTAGATTCCATTTATCAACCATTCTATCATAATAAAAAACAAACAAAAAGAAAAGCTAAATCTAAAGTAAAACATCATTATCTAACTGTTAAAACCTGACAAACTTGTTTCACTTTTTGTCTGCTTAACAAATCCTATAAATGGTTTCCATGTTTTCATATATGCCCCTATAGATTTCCCCCTTAATAGATTAGTTAATATAGTAGATGGGGCCATTTCAATCACTCTCACCAACAATTTCATACTTACTGGAATTTTATTAGTTTTCCATTTTCTCACAAAAATTAATCTTACCACAGTCATAAGTTATCAAAACTCTATGTTCTTGTTTATTTTTGTCATCCAGATTTATCATATTGAATAAATACTATTCTGGTCTCATGCCCAATTCATTTTCTAAAATTTTCCCTATTTGTTTATTCATCCTATAACAGTATTTCCTTGCTTTCCTACACTTCCACCATAGATGAAAATATGTTCCTTTTTGTTCTTTACATTTCCAATAAACGTCTGATACATTTGTATACATCTTGTGTTAAAAAAAAAGTTTGTTTCCTTTTTTTTCAGATTGTAGGAACATTTTAATCCAGATATTTTGCCATTGATTCATTTGAATATTGTGTCCTAAGTCCTTTGCCTAGCTTATCATTACACTAGTTTACTTGTTCTTCCTCAGTGGCAAATTTAAGTAGTAATTTATACCTTTTAGTAATTAAATGGTCTTCATTGGAACATAACAACTTTTAAAACTCTGACATAGTGCCTTCGAACTGTATTATTTATTTATTTATTTATTTATTTTTTTAAAAAGACCCTCTTTTACCCTCCCCAGTAACGGATAATAATTTAACCATTGTATCTTTATGCCTAAACTCTCTAATTCTTCTCTTTCTTTAAGTTTCCACTGCTATATCCCTATACACCAACCAATTCTCATCTCTTAGTTCTTGTTCACAGAAAGGCTTCTTGTGGGGGAACTCATCCTGGAATTGTTGTGGAGACGTAAAGAGAACACTTTCTTAGTGGACATTTTAAAAAGAGAAATATATATATATATATATATATATATATATGTTCCTTACATACAAGTAAGGAAGATATAATTTAGACTTGGTGGAGAAGGCTCAATACTTTGTTAAGTAAAACAAAAGAGATTTTGGAATGGAGAGGAAATCTAAAGACAGAGGAAGAGAGGGGAGGAGTAACTGGAAAGGAGTTTGGGGAAAATTGGGGGAAGGGAGAGAAGAAAGAAAGAGCGTATTAGAAATAAATGGAATTTTTAATAATTAAAGTTAAATTGATGTCTGGGAATAGGTTTGCTACTTTAAATTTTAAGGGTTGAATTCATTGAAGAAAAAACGGTTTTCCATTATCTCAAAAAAAAACCAAAAAGCTTTGTTTCAGTCTTATCACATGATGTTCTGGCTCTCCCACTGCTATTGTGCTCAATTTGCTTTCTGTATGTGTTTCATACTGCACCGAAAGACTTTGGCCCCTTTCACAACAGACAATTAAAGCACTATAATTCCACTTTAATGGCCATGATTGTATCCTCTGAAATCCTGGGGTTTGTAGTTTAGAGGGGCTTTAAAGCTCTCTGGCTGTGAATTCTAAATCATCCCTCCTAGTTTGCTTTTGGCCATGGCAATTAGAGTTAAATCATAGCATTCTAATAGTGTGGTGTGAAAAGGCCCTTTGTTTTACTTTCCATTGTGAAATTCATACATAATATAGTGCATTTCCCCAGTTTTTTCAGTCATTTAAATAACTGACCTAGCTTGCACATCTTTTTTCTATACACTAAAACATGTTTATGCATATATATATATATATATATATATACACATACATACAGTTTTACTAGGCACTATTTTTCTTTTCTTTTTTCTTTTTTGCTGTTTGTATGTTAAGAAGGTGCATTTGACCTCAGAACTGCCCTGGAAGCCTTACTCTTACATAAATGCTCAAAGCAAGGTGCATATTTTCTTACAGGAAATATTTTATCACTATTCATCACCAAAGGCATATAAATAAATATCTCTGCAAATATCAAGGAACTCTGCCTGGCTGTCTAGCATCCCAAGTATGCCACCACTTTTGTATAGAAAAAAAAATGTACCAGTAGATTCTATGACAAATTTCTGCAGTATTCCTAAATATAAGCTCCAGCCCAACTCTCATTCTCCTCAGCTGTGAATTCACCCATAGTGTTAACCTTCTAGATGGAAGTAAGAACACAGGTGCAAGCCTTTAAGCATGGTGGCATTTGCTATGTAACCTGTTATAACAAAGGTATGAGAATCTGCATATTATGATATTATGGCTAGCTGCCTTCAAACTGACTCTGACTCATGGTGACACTGTGGACAGGACCCTCTTCAATATGAATGAACCCAAATCTTTGTAACTAGAGATGTTTATCAAGGCTGTGGCATCTCAGCTGGAAGCTGTGAAATATTCATAATAAAAGAGCTTGTTTTAAAAGTCAGATGGTTTTGCAGTTTGTTACTTAAATGTATTGATTTGCAAATGATTTCCTGTCATCTCCAGACTTGAGTTCCAAGTCACACTCTTGCTGCTCCTTTATTTGCCATGATCAATAAGAACTGTTTTCCCAAGGCACTGCTAGACAATTTGTTCATCTTGTTTTCTCAGCAGAGAATTCATTAGGGATGCAATAATGAGCCAGACAAGGACCTGTCTGTATACTACTACTCTGTGGACCACATCCAAAGGAGATGCATGGACCTTCTGCCTTTCCTGGTTTTTCTGTTCAGTGGAATTGTATCTATGCTTATTTTGACTACTATTGTTGCAGATAGTTTTGTGTCATAAGTTCAGTGCAGGTTTATTCTATCACCACAAAAAGATCTGTATGTCCCAGGGGTACATACCTAGCATAACAGGATCCACTGGAGGGAGGGGATAGTGGGATTTATTTTATTGTATTATTTGGATTTTATTGTTGTAAGCTGCTTCAATCTTATTGGAGAGGTGGGGTAGAAATAATTAATAATAATAATAATAATAATAATAATAATAATAATTCTTTCTCATCTTGGGTAGGGCACATTTAATTTAAAACGTCTGGCAACAAGTGTTTAACTACCCTCAGGTGGGAATGGAAAGCATATTTGCAAAATAGTCGCAAAATGGTTCAAAATTATGACAAGAAGAATTCAGGCCTAATGAGAATCTTCATATTTTTGGTCAATTGCAGGAAGGCTACTTTAAGAAGAAGACGACACACTAGCAGTATGGGACTTATTCCAAACAAAATTTGCACATCATTGTTTCACACAGAAGACCTCATTGTGTGTACAGAAAATGGTTCAGCTGGGGTTCTATTTTATGCAAAGTTCACTTGTTTTGTATAGAAAACAGCATTTTCTGTTCAGGGAAAAACATTTTCTGTATGGGAAACAATCTTATGTATAGAAATATTTCCCCTGAATAGATAATGTCATATTGTTTTCTATGCAAAACAATTGCATGTGAATTATGCACAGTCTAATTTTGAATTGTGAATAGATTTAGGCAATTTTCTCACTGTGGGAAGATTTTTTTTAACTTGTTAAAATTATTCATTTCTTCCTTTGACAAGAAAGTTAGTGAGGAATTGCTTTTTTATTTTAAGGCCAGCCTCAAGAAGGGTGCTTTACAAAGAAGAGATGCTAACAGCATGGAGATGTCAGATGGGAATCTTTCGGAGTAAGCACTAATATTTCTGATGGCAGCATTTCTAAATATACTTAAAACTATTTCCTGTAGAAATCAATAAGACCTAACTTCTGAGAAGGTGTACTTAAGAATATTATGCTCCTGGTAAGGATTAACTAGAGATCCTCCAAAAAATTATACGTATCCCACTGATGCTTTCTGTATTGACTACAGTTCTATTAGTCCTTCTTCAAAGAATTTCAACAATTTCTCATGCTGTTGGGTTAAAGCACGAAATGGGAGATGTAGTGCAAAAAATGAAAAGTCTGTTTGATCTCATTTTGTATCAACAATGAAAAGACATGGGAAGCTACCAGCACATTGACCCAAACCAGAAAATGAAGAATTTCTTGGGACTCTGTGACCCAGAACCGTAACAGTAGGATTACCATAGCAGTCTACAGTACCATGCCAGTAGGATTCCTAATTGAAACAATTATTAAGCAGTACCTCTCTTGAATCCATATACTTCCTCTAGTCCAAAGTCTGATTCTCTCCACTTCAGTATTCTTTCTGCATTGGCTTTTGTTCTCCCTTGGAGTAATCCAAAGTGGGAGAACAAAAGATGGCAGTTAGTGAAGATTTTCAAACTTTCCTGAATCACTGGTAAATCATTCCCTAAACGTCCTCCAAAGGTGGCTGAAAGAGCAAAAAAAGCCTCTGTGTGTGAAGGCTGGAAGTGCTCCTTAATCGTCATGGAAATGGATCTGGCTGCAGCATTTGTTAAACATTCAACGAAAATCAGGGAAGGAGGCAGATTCCTATTAACACAAACTTAGTGTTAAGGGGGGGGGGGGATCTGCCTCCTTCCCTGCTTTTCTTTCAATGTTTGACAAACGCAGCCAGATCCGTTTCCATGACGACTGAGGAGCACTTCCAGGCTTTACACACAGAGGCTTTTTTGCTCTTTCAGCCACAGAAAAATCATTTACCAATGATTCAAGCAAGTGTGAACATCTTCAGTGTGCCAGAGGTACTCTGATTGGAATAGTTGACATCACGACTCAGATCTTGGTGCTCTCTATATGCTCATCTCTCAGGGGCTTGACAGACTGAAGCTGCCCCTTTTCACACCAGATCAGGGCTGTGGCAACCTCACACCATGGCCCCAATCCTGCCTTTTGGGGGCACAAAAAGGAGCCTCAAAAAGTGCTCTCAAAATTGCGCCATCACCATGGCAGTGCAGCTATATGGTGCCCCTTCATCAATGCATCATCTGGACACAGCGTTGGAAGCAGACCATGATGTTACATGCCATCTGGAGCAGCACATGGTGTCAGGGCACCCTAGAGGTGTGGAGTCAGGTGTGCATCGTCAGAACACTGCACCCCAGGTCAGCTTCCAGGCTGGTCTGTAAAGACCATCATTCACCTCACTTTAGCCTAGGTCTCTCCCCCCCCCCCCCATGCAACACTTTCACCCAATGATAACTAGTGATGCCAGAGGTTTGGAAGAGTGGAGGAAAAGACAGGAAGAAGATGCCTTGAAGAACAGGCATCCTGTTCCAGGAATTGAAGACAAGAAGCTTATGTTGACCAGCAGCTCTAGCCAGCTGTGCATTAAACACAGAGATAATTGATATGTGCAAGATAGTGATCTCACCCAGAGTTTCATTCCAGGAGACCAGTCCAGTCCCTAGACTTCAGGCTAGTCCCTATGGTCTTGGAAACTTAAGCAGTGGTGAAGTTCAATTTTTGCAGATGATCTAGTACCAGAGGGATGTTTGATTTATGCCAAAACCCACCCCATAGTTCATTGTTGGATATTAGATTGATGGATTTCACAGACATTTGTACTCACCTGTAGATACATTTGCAATAGTATCATGAAAATCACAATCTTAGCTACCGTATATACTTCAGTATAAATCAACCTCAAGTCAAGGGAAAGTTTGGAGTCCAAAATTATGGATTTTAATATGGCCCATGAATAAGTCAAGGATAAAATGTAGGGGCATGTATTAAAGGATGTACAGAATGAAGCAAAGGAAAACAATGCCAGAGAATATACAAAATTCCAGCAGACATAACTGTGCTCACCCTAAAAGATGGATGGGTGAGGATAGAACTACAGTAAATCGTCACGGTGCAATTATCAGTCATTGTAGCCTTTAACTTTAATGTGAAAACTTGGCCTGATTTTAACTTGGAATAGCTGGTAAATATACACAAATATCTTATTAAAATCCTTCAAAGCCCAATTCGTCTTGGTGCTCCTTTGAAGGGAAGCACCAAAGAGCTACCACTGCTGCCATTTTCCCACCCAGGCATTCAAAAAGGTTAAATGTTGTCCCATGGCAGAGAGAACAGAGGAGGTTGGTGCTTCTTTTAAGTGTTCCTAGATGGACTGAGCTCTCACCTTTTACCACTCTACTCAGAGGAGGAGAAAGTTCCCTTTTTAAAATTTTCAAACGAGTTAAAGTATAGTACTATACTTATACTGAATTGTGGATAACTTGACCCAGGTTTTTTTAGTCACTTTTGACTAAACATTCTAGACTTATACATGGGCATAAAGAGTACCTGAAGAGCAATATAAATTTTAAACATGAAACTGGTACTCATTTTCATGCTTGTGAAAAACTGTCCATTTCTGAATTTCTGTATTTCAAGGTTCAGCTTCAAGCACATTATTATGCTGCTTGGCTATTGGCGCTCTAGATACTGGTGTACAGGTAATATATTTTGCCTTGGCTAAGATACAGTCATTGTAATGGAATGCATGCAAATAGGCTTCCCTATGAACCTTCATAGCAATTGGCCTCTGTCTTATTAGTTACAATAATTTGATTGCATCTCCTGTTTGTAATTGCTATTATGTCTGAAGCATTGTGTACACAAAAGATAAATGTCTGCTATGCTAAAGGGCAGGAGAGAAAAGAATCTCTCACTCCCCCATTAATTATGGTGTTAGGATAAAAAGAACCCAGAAATACAATACAACACTTCACAAGCATATTCAAAAGACTTTGGGAAAGGGAGTAATTGATGGCCAATGTTCAAAGATTTTATGTGGCTGATCTGTTCCCTGAATCAATGTCAGCAAGACAACCTTAGCATCCCCTTTGCCCTCTGAAATCCTCTTTGCGAATGGCATGCCTGTGAAATGATCTCAGCATGCTTACAGGGGTGAAGCAAATATTCCAAATAAATTAATTCACTGCCTTGTTCCACTAATTGATGCTAATGTTGTCCATGGCAAAAGGTTGAGTAACCTGGGCACTAGTGATGTGGTGATGAATGTTGATGCTTTCCCCAATGTTTCATTTCATGGACTGCAATGTAGATAAGCATGTTTTGCATTGACTAATTACCAGAAGCTTTCTCCATCCACACTCTCAGATATATCTCACTTCTATTTCCCCTTACTCAAGATCTTACATATTTTCCGAGCTCATCCATTATACTGTCAGTGTCAACCAGTGGTTTTTTTTTCCATCAAACTTTCAAATGCAATGGTAGTTTGGGCTTCCATTCAGGAAAAGTATCCACTTGGGGTTCTTGTCCAAATTTCAAAGGAGCTATCCAACATGTTAAAGTGCATTCCTAAATTAGGTTCAACCCCTTAAATAGCTCCTTTTAAGTTTGGACTAAAACCCTGAACAGAATCAGTGTCCCACTAACAGGGAAGCTATCATTTTTATTAGATGATAGAGTGGTTCCTAGTTTGTATTTGTATTTAGATATAGATGGGGTTGAAAAGTATTCATAAATGCATATCCCAAGGTTTTGGCTTAGGATTTTGCTTTACCTGACAGACACATTTTCTATCTGGTGTGTTACTATTTTCCGACAAGTTGTTTCTGGCTTATGACCACCTGAAGGTGAACCTATAACAGGGTTTTCTGGGGCTGAAAGTGTGTTATTTGCCCATGATCACCCAGTGAAGGGGAATTGAACTCTGATCTCTAAAACTGTAGTCCAGTGCTCAAACCAATACATCATGTTGGCTCTTTCTATCTGTAGCCATTTACTTTTTTCATAGGAAAACGTTCAGTAAGGAGACCTGCAATGCAACACTCAGCACACCAGGAATGCAATTTTTCAATACTTTTCTTCTTAAAGGAAGCAGTGAGAATTTTAGCAACTATCTGAGAATGTCTTTGAAAACCATACAGCTTTCAAAGCCTGTTCACAAACTGGGACTTATTTTATTCAAGATTCACATGTGGTTGTTTTGCCCAGAAAACAGTGGCCGGAATCCTGCGAGGGAGTTATGAATGCATAACCTATTTCAGAGGACACAAAGGGAGCATGAAAGTTACCAAATCCCTAGAATCATAGAATCATAGAATCATAGAATCATTGAGTTGGAAGAGACCACAAGGGCCATCCAGTCCAACCCCCTGCCATGCAGGAACTCCAAGTCAAAGCATCCCTGACAGATGGCCATCCAGCCTCTGCTTAAAGACCCCTAAGGAAGGAGACTCCACTACACTCCGAGGGAGAGTGTTCCACTGTCGAACAGCCCTTACTGTCAGGAAGTTCCTCCTAATGTTGAGGTGGAATCTCTTTTCCTGCAGTTTGCATCCATTGTTCCGCGTTCTAGTCTCTGCAGCAGCAGAAAACAAGCTTGCTCCCTCCTCAATATGACATCCCTTCAAATATTTAAACAGGGCTATCATATCACCTCTTAACCTTCTCTTCTCCAGGCTAAACATTCCCAGCTCCCTAAGGCGTTCTTCATAGGGCAAGGTTTCCAGACCCTTCACCATCTTAGTTGCCCTCCTTTGGACATGCTCCAGTTTCTCCACATCTTTTTTGAAATTGTGGTGCCCAGAACTGGACACAGTATTCCAGGTGGGGCCTGACCAAAGCAGAATAGAGTGGCACTATAACTTCCCTTGATCTAGAAACTATGCTTCTATTGATGCAGCCTAAAATTGCATTGGCTTTTTTAGCTGCCGCATCACACTTTGACTCATGTTCAGCTTATGGTCTACTTGGACTCCTAGATCCCTTTCACATGTGGTCTCATTCAGCCAGGTGTCCCCCATCCTATATCTGTGCATTTCATTTTTCCTCCCTAAGTGCAGAACCTTACATTTCTCCGCATTGAATTTCATTTTGTTAGCACTGGCCCAGCTTTCTAGTCTATTCAGGTCATTTTGAATTTTGATCCTGTCCTCTGGGGTATTAGCTACTCCTCCCAGTTTAGTGTCATCTGCAAATTTGATAAGTATGCCCCCAATTCTGTCATCCAAATCGTTAATAAAGATGTTGAATAGCACTGGGCCCAGGACAGAGCCCTGTGGGACCCCACTGGTCACTTCTTTCCAGGATGAAAAGGAGCCATTGTTGAGCACCCTTTGAGTTCGGCCACTCAACCAATTAAAAATCCATGTAACAGTTAACTTGTCTATCCCACATTTTGCAAGCTTGTTTGCAAGAATATCATGGGGAACCTTGTCAAAGGCCTTACTGAAATCGAGGTATACTATATCCACAGCATTCCCTTCATCTACCAAGCTGGTAATTTTATCAAAAAAAGAGATCAGGTTCGTTTGGCATGACTTGTTTCTCTGAAACCCATGTTGGCTTTTTGTGATTATGGCATTGGCCTCTAAGTGTTCACAGACTCTCTACTTAATGATCTGCTCTAGAACCTTTCCTGGAATTGATGTCAGACTAACTGGACGATAATTGTTGGGATCCTCTTTTTTTCCCTTTTTGAAGATAGGGACTACGTTTGCCCTCCTCCAGTCTGCTGGGACTTCTCCTGTTCTCCAGGAGTTCTCAAAGATTATTGCCAATGGCTCTGATATTACATTTGCCAGTTCTTTTAATACTCTAGGATGTAGTTCATCTGGTCCTGGAGATTTATATTCATTTAGGTTAACCAGGTATTCCTGTACTATCTCTTTACTTATTCTGTGCTGAATTTCCTCTATTCTGTCTCCATTATCCTTAGGTTGAGCACCCTTTGCCTTTTCTGAGAAGACTGAAGCAAAGAAGGTGTTGAGTAATTCTGCCTTTTCTCTGTCCCCTGTTAGCATTTTGCCATCTTCTGCACGCAGTGGCCCCACTGTTTCCTTCTTCTTCCTTTTGCTGCGGACATATCCAAAAAAGCCCTTTTTATTGTTCTTAACCTCTCTAGCAAGCCTGAGTTCATTCTGCGCTTTAGCTTTTCTCACTTTACCCCTACATGTGCTGGCTATTTGTTTGAATTCCTCTTTCGTGATTTCTCCGTTTTTCCATTTCTTATACATGTTCCGTTTAAAACTTAGCTCAGTTGAAAGTTCCTTAGTCATCCATCCTGGCTTCTTGAGACATCTTCCATTTTTCTTCCTCATTGGAACTGTTTGAAATTGTGCCTTCAATATCTCCCTTTTGAGAAACTCCCATCCGTCTTGAACTCCCTTTTCTTTTAGTATTCCTGACCATGGGATCACTCCCAGTATTTCTCTAAGTTTATTGAAATTAGCTCTCCTAAAGTCTAGAGTGCGTGTCTGACTATGCCTAGCTTCTCCCTTCCACTGTATTACAAACTCCAGGAGAACATGGTCACTTCCACCTAAGGATCCAACCACTTGCACCCCATCAACTAGGTCTTCCCTGTTGGTTAAGATCAGATCTAAAATGGCTGATCCCCTTGTTGCCTCTTCCACCTTTTGGACAATGAAATTGTCTTCCAGGCAAGTGAGGAATTTGCTAGACTTTGAGGATTTGGCTGAGTTTGACTTCCAGCAAATATCAGGATAGTTGAAGTCACCCATCACTACTACATCTCTCTTTTCTGAGTATGTGATTATCTGTTCTAGAAAGGCATCATCCAATTCCTCTGCCTGAGTCGGGGGTCTGTAGTAGACTCCCACAGTAACATCCCTGTTATTTCCCTCTCCTTTAATTTTTATCCAGATGCTCTCCACCTGGCTTCCAGTATTGACTTCCTGCATCTCTTCACTGGTGTAAATATCCCTGACATATAATGCTATTCCTCCTCCTTTCCTGCTTGGCCTGTTTCTCTTAAAAAGGTTATCCCCCTCTATTTCTACATTCCAATCATGAGACTCATCCCACCAGGTTTCAGTGATGCCTATTATATCATATTTCCCTTGTTGTGCTAGGAGTTCAAGTTCATCCTGCTTATTTCCCATACTCTGTGCATTAGTGGAGAGGCATTTAAGACCATGTGTCCTCTTTACTTGCTGCTTTTGCACATTTTTTTGCCTCCTACTGTTGGGTCCTTGCACTGTTTGCCTTGTTCCCTCTATGCCACTTGGACTATTCTCTCCATCCCTTTTGCCTTCCAGTATAATGTCTCCCTCCCCCACATAACTCAGTTTAAAGCCCTCCTGATCAGATTCTTCAGACTGTTGGCAAAAACGTTTTTGCCAACTGGCGTGAGATGCAGTCCATCCCTTGCCAGAAGTCCCTCCTCATGGAACCGCAGCCCATGATCCAAGAATCCAAACTGTTCTTGGCGGCACCATCTACGGAGCCAGTTATTCACCTCTGCTATTTTCCTCTCCCTTCCTGGACCATGCCCTTCTACCGGGAGTAGAGATGAGATGACAACCTGTGCATCCATCTCTTTCAGCTTCCTTCCCAGAGCCTCATAATCCCTTTTGATATTCTGAAGGCTGTGCCTTGCAGTATCATTGGTTCCCACATGAACCAAAAGAAGGGGATAACGGTCAGTAGGCTTGACAAGTCTTATCAGCCTCTCCGTCACATGATGGATCTTTGCCCCAGGGAGACAACACACCTCCCGACACATCTTGTCAGGCCCACAAACCACTGCTTCTGTACCCCTCAGCAAGGAGTCCCCCACCACGACTACGCGCCTCCTCCGAGGCTTAGCAGTGTCTGTTCCCTTTCGTGATACTCTCAGGCTCCCCTGCTCTGTCCCTGATGTCTGTCCCTGCTGCTTTTCCTCATCATCTCTGACAACAGAGAGAGATTCAAAGTGATTCTGTAGCTGCAAGCCGCTCACAGAACATTCCCTGGTTTCCTTACTTCTGTGTGTGACCTTCCTCCAAGCATCTACCTCTGTTATATGTGGAGTGACCTCCTCCACCCCAACAACTTCCTCTCTCTGTTTCCCACCCAAGACATTCTGGTCTGATCTGTTCAGGAGATTCTCCTGCTCTCTATGATGCTGGAGTGCAGATATCTGCTCCTCTAGCTGCTGTACTTTCTCTTCCAAGAGGGCTACCAACTTGCACTTGTGGCAGGTGTAGTTCGCCACCTCTGTAGGCAAGAAGACAAACATCCCACAGGTGTTGCAGGTGACTGCTGCAGGGCCTTCAGTGTCCATACTGAGAAGTCTTAAGGAGGCACTGAAACAAGACTGTGGGCTTCCCTTGCTAGACTTGGCCTTTATTCCCAAGATCTGTCACTGAGTTCAAGTCACGGGGCCTATAGTTATGTAGAGAGCTCCTGGCTAAAAGCTCCTTCCAAAGGCAAGTCTCTGATTCACTTCCTCTGATGCTTCAGGCTGGCTCCTCTTCTATTCTCTAAACACCTCCTTGACTAGATAAAAAAATCAAAATTCCTCCTCCTTTTCTTTCTCCTCCTTAAAGGAAATGAAGCTTCTGCTAGCCTTGAGTAGCCTTAAGTAGCCTCCCAGCACTGGCTCCCAGAATGCAATGGCTCAAGTGTAAATTAAATTAGATCTCACCCAAGCACATGGACTAGAACCTCCTCCTTTTCTTTCTCCTCCTTAAAGGAAATGAAGCTTCTGCTAGCCTTGAGTAGCCTTAAATAGCCTCCCAGCACTGGCTCCCAGAATGTAATGGCTCAAGTGTAAATTAAATTAGATCTCACCCAAGCACATGGACTAGAACCTCCTCCTTTTCTGTTTACTGTTTATTGGTCATCAGCAGCTGGGATTCATGGGGGTATGTGTGTCTGTTCCTTCTCACAGTGAAAGCTGCTGATTGTTGTTCTCTCCTCCCATCACATGCATAATCCCTATTGCAACTTGGAGTTGCAACAGGGCCACTGTTTCTGCTTGTCAATACTGACATCACTCACAGGAGTTATTGGAAACATCAGTCATCAGCTTCCCAAATTTCAGGAATAGAATCCTGCCAGTTGCAATGACTGTTTCCCAGTAATTGGGGAATGAAGATGCTGGGCTGGGAGTCACCATGTGGCCATCTAACTAGAGGGGTTGATTCCCATTTTGGCCATGAAACCCACTGGGTGACGTTGGGCAAGTCACATGTTCTCAGCCTCAAAGAAAGGCAATGCAAGCCTCCTCTGAACAAATCTTGCCTGAAAAAGGTCATGACAGGTTTTCTGCACATTACAGAAATATATGCAACCAATCTTTTGTGTAATTTCAAATGTGCACATTTAGTGAAGGCATGCCAAGCCCAGAAAAGTAGATTTTTATGGCAAATTGTGTTCATTTGTATATTGTTCCAGGAGCTGTGAATTTGTTAAATCTATTTTTACAAAATGAGAAGAGCAAATTTCTTTCACACCCCCACTTGGAGATTATCAGATGGGGGATGGGATGTCCTTGTCCTGACCCTTTCCTGTCTTTGTCCCATCCTTTCCTCATGATCACAGGAAGGACTTTCAGAAGGACTTGCACTGATCTGGTCATTGACCTGTCCAGGAAACGCAAATGACCATGATCGTGTGAAAGGAGTTTATGAATTCACCACCTTGGTAGATGAAGGGAATGCTGTGGATGTAGTATATCTTGATTTCAGTAAGGCCTTTGACAAGGTTCCCCATGATATTCTTGCAAACAAGCTTGTAAAATGTGGACTAGACAAGGTAACTGTTACATGGATGTGTAATTGGTTGACTGGCCACTCCCAAAGGGTGCTCAACAATGGTTGTTTTTCATCTTGGAGAGAAGTGACAGGGATGCTTTGATTGGGAGTTCCTGCATGGCAGGGGGTTGGAATGGATGGCCCTTGTGGTCTCTTCCAATTCTATGATTCTATGATTCTATGATCACATGTGTTGGATCCCGTCATGCTCCTGTCACCCAAACATTACCAAACTTTAACGGGAGCCTCCTGGTGGAGTTGCTCATGGTGTCACACTTCCGTTTTTTTCATTGAAGTGTTAGCATAATTGTTAGAAAAGGGGCACTTTTTAATAACAGATCAAATAATTATTTTAAAAAGGGCCCTAACAATTATGCTAATGCTTCCATGATGAAAACAGCAGTGTTCCCCTTTAATAGCACCATGAACAATCCCACCAGGGGGCTCCCATCACAGTTTGGTGATGTTTGGGCAACAAGAGCATGATGGGAGCCCTCATGTGTGATAAACTCAAAAGACTTGCACGAATCCTTTCATTGTTCCATCAGTGAGATGGAATTGTTCCATCGTTGCCCTTCATTTTGCATTAATGGAAGAACCTGTTAATGCAATTCCACTTCACTGATAGTTTAATGACAGGAACAACATGAATGTGTGAATGCCTTTCACACAGTATCTGTTACAGATGGGATAAGGACAGGCTTCATTCCCATCCCCCATCTGATAATGTCCTTTAACCTTTTTTTTTCCTACTGCATTGAAAATGGGGCAGAAAAAACTATCTATGTCATTGTGAGAGGTTTTCTGTGGGCTTGTCCTCTCCCCTCACCATGCATAGTTCAAATTGGACAAAGGAGACTTGAATTCAAAGCTCAAATAATCCATGATGTTCACTACATGAGAATGAGTCCAACTAAACTGAAAAGTGTTTAGTTTGGAACTGATATGTAGAGGTGCTTGGTAAGTTAGTTTGGGCTAACATACAGTGTTAAGATGTACAATAAATGTAGTAGTGGCAATATTGATAGGCAAGCACTCAGATAAGACTTATCCCTGTTGCACAGAGAGACATATAGCAGTAAATTCACACTGCAGAATTAAAGTAGCTTGACAGCACTTTAACTGTCATAGCTCCATCCTGTGGAATCCTGTGATTTGTCATTTGATGAGGTATTCAGCCTGGTTTTTCAGAGTCCTCTGGTTCCTCACCAAACGACAAATCCCAAGATTCCATAGGATAGACTCATGGCAGTTAAAGTGGTGTCAAACAGCTTTAACTCTTCAGTGCAGATATACCTTTAGTTACGTATAGAGGCTAAACAGAAGGCAAAAAGAGGTGCTTTCAGGCTGGCTTGAAGACATGGCATTAAGATGACATATGCCTTGAAGCCAGCAGAAAAGTGCCCTCTAGGCGCCTTATACAGAGAAAAGCCATTTCAAAAAGAAGCAGCTTTTTTTCTGCTTGAAGCTATGTCATGTGGTCATGACATGAGCATCAGCTGCCTCGGGAGCCGGTGGTGTGGTTAGTGGGGTTTCAATGTGTCTTTAGATAAGGCAAGCTTCAAGCCACTTTTTCCTGCCCATTTGTTTCGCCCCATACTTACACACCATATTTATTGGACATCATCTGCATGGGTAGAAGGAGGTCCATTCTGCTGGTGATTGGAGTAAGAGTGAGTGATGTTTCTGTCAGGTTGGGGGGATCAGGCCAGGAGAGATCACTTAGGTCCAAAACACAGTGCAGAAACAACAACAACAACAACCACAATAATTTATTTGTATTCTGCCTCTCCCAAAGGATCGAGGCAGCTTACATAGATACACATACATTACAACTTAATAAACAAAATAAACAACATGACCTAAATTTAAATCCCTTTTATCCCCTTAAAAATCCAAAAACTTAAACATGACAAAAACTCACACAATCATAACATTAAAATCCTTAAAATCCTTAAAACCATTAAAACAGTCATGGTAGGGCTTCATGGGGTGCAATCGGGGCAGTCCTCAGTATTAGGCTCACAATGTTAAACACAGAAACTTTCAGTCAGGAAAGACTGGAAATAATTCAATTTGATGCTGCTTTAACTGCCCTGGGTCAAGGCTAGGGAATGCTGGGAATTCTAGTTTATTTTGGTACCAGAACTCTCTGACAGAGGATAAATGTCTCAGAAAACTACAATTCACAGAATTCCCTAACATTGAGCTAAGGCAGTTAAAGCAGTCTCAAACTGGATGATTTCTGCAGTGTGTTTTGGAGCTTATTTAAATATACTTAACCAAGTAGCTGATGTAGAAACCTGATCCCAGATTTAAATGGTTCTGTTCCTGTTTCATCTAACAGTATTGGTTACAATGTGATTTTTAATTCTAATGTAATCTTTTTGGAAAATATTTTCAAGCTGTGTCTAATTGTAAATCAGCTTGAAGCCTTAAATTAGTAAACAACATTAACTGTGTCTTCAGGCAATGTAAATTAGGGATGCTTTCTTGGTTATGTTGTTGCTCTTATGTCAAGTAGGTGGCCAATTGTACTTTTTGAGGTTGGTTTTGAACACCTCTTCAGGGGAAAGAAAATAAAACAACAAAATATTTTTTTAAAAAAACTCATTAAACCATGGCAAAAACAGTTTTTCACTACCAGTTTGTGAGTGGCAGATTAAAATTTATGTGAATGTTTATGTAAAAGTGATCTCACTGAGTAGAGTTTTAAACAGAACACTTCCTTTCTGGCCTCTTTCTCTCCCCCCCCCCCCTTTTTTCCATTCTGATTATTGCTGAGACCTTATTTGTTTACCATTTTAGTGTTATATATAAATTTCGAATATACTTAATTTTGAGGGGTGAGATGAGGAATAAACAACCTTTTCAGTTGCACCATGTGTGCAATTGGAGCAGCTGTCATTAGAACAGGATGCTACACATAATTAGAAGTATATAGTGGGGAGGAAGAGGAATTTGGAAGTTACCTGCTACACTTGAAACACCAGCTTTGACAGTGGCCTTTTAAAAGAAAATTCACATGGTCTAAAATGCTTGAACACTGATGGCTGATGAGGTGACAGTAATGTTATGACAGCTGAAAGGGAGGGAACATGTCCATATTGAAACCATAAGATACTACAAAGTTGTTGAGGAAATCCATACCTATAAGAACCTTGCAAGGTATGTGTTTGCTGACTGAGAAGAAGGGTTTCCTTGTAAGTTTCCATGTCCAGAATTATGTGAATAAACCTTCATTATCTCTCACCATGTGGACACAGCAGCTGTTCCAGATAATTTGTTGTTAACTGCCCTCAGGTCAACTTCAGCCCCTGGCGACCCTGTGAATGAGGCATCTCTAAGAGTCCCTATCCTCAACTGACCTGCTCAGTTCCTACAGTTCCTGCAGAATTACCCCTTCTCTAAAGTTAGGCTGCCTTTTTACTTAAAGAAGGCAGAGATTTCTTCCTTGTGAGTTTTTTGTTGGCATCTCATGGGTTGTTTTCTGAACATAATTCAAGACTGACCCAGAAGGACTCCTGATCCAGCAGGTCTCTGGATCATATAATAAATTTTGGCTATCCTCCTGTTCTAATTGGGTATTCAGCAAGACTTTCATGTTTGATATTTGACAGGGTTTTTTTAAAAAAAAACAAAACACAAACCAACAAGACTAGCTTTCACAGTGAGCTGGTGAAAGGAAGCCATTTGATGCTGAAATCATGGGGCATTTAGGTGTGACCATTAATGTGAATGGAACCCTGCTCCTACATCTGATTGTATCCAGACTTGACTCCTACGTGCATTCAAATAATATTATTACATCACCTGACAGTCTTTTCCATAAGCTAGCATCTGTTTAAAAGTTAATTTAATGCAGTGGTTCCCAAATTTTGGTCCTCCAGATGCTTTGGACTTCAGCTTCCAGAATTCCTGACTGTTGACCAAGCTGGCTGGGGCTTCTGGGAGTTAAAGTCCAGAACACCTGGAGGTGTCAAGATTTTGCATCATCAGACGTAACTACAATGAAAACTCTGTTGTAGCTATGTCTGATGAAGCCATGCCTCAGAATGTACATTCCCAGCCAGGCAATAGCCCAACCCAGTGGTTGCTGAGTTGCTGCCAATTGGGGTCTGGGAAGTGATGGGAACTATTATGGCCAGTCCTGGTTCCAGATTTAATCTGGATCCTTTCTGGAGTATTATGGCCAGGACTGGTCCCAGACCAACTATGATGGCAAACACATGCAATGGACTGAAATTGGTGTAATGCTGCATTATTGTACACATAGGCCAACTGCACAGACACCACATCGGCTCCACGGGCCTGTCCCCTATGTGCTGCTGCTGCTGCCACTGTAGCCTCACCAGTCAGGCAGGTCCCTGTAAAACCCTGCCCATCACTTTTACCAAAGTCTAAATGTGATGCCCTGCCATGCGATCAACCTGAAAGGGGTTGCTCTACCCCTTCCTCATTGATCACACGAGTGCCCCAATCCATCTTCAGCAGATGTGGTTGCATGCCCATTGGCTTTATATGTGGTGGCATGCCTGGGGGCACCTGCCCTTGAGGAAGCAGAAGTGGCAGCTCTGAAAACATGCTATCCCCTTTCCTTCCACTGTTCAGTGTGAAAATTGATATGAAGGAGGATGGCATGCCTCTTGACATGTGGACAATGGATTGGACTGAATCAGAACTAATCCAGCTGTCCATGTGCCAAAAGAACCCGAGGTTTCTGGTAAGTTTCTGGGAAGCACTGGGGTTTTCCACGATTTTTGCTAAGTTTGAAGCAAAGTCGGATTAAGGTTCAAAAACTGTGGCATATCACCAGACGTAGCTGTATGTCATGAGTAATGCCAGCACCAGCTTTGGGGTGGGTAGGTGTTTTTCTCCACCATAGACAAGCTCAATGTGTTCAGTGCTCTTCCAGAACAGGCAGATGGAGAACCCCTTACGATCTCATCATAACTTCTTGCAATACTCCAGGCTATAATAGCAGACACCATTTGTCAGTGTCCCAGTTTTCAGTGCTTTGGCAGTCTTTTGATTAGAGCACTGTCTGACAGAAAATAAAGTTTTGGGGAGTCACATTTGATTTTAAATGTGATTCCCAAAACTGACAAGATCCAGTTTTTGTTTCAGCACCCAGTCATAATTTTAATGGCAACTTCCTGCATATTTAAGCTTTTTGGGGGGGAGGGGGAGGGGTATTCTTCTAGAATATGTGGGTTTTATTATTATTATTTCTACATAGTGACAAGACTTTTCTTCTTCAAGAGAAGCCAGGTGTAATTATCATTTCTTTTTTTAGAGCTCTGATCCTGGATGACTGAAAACCCTTCCCACAGAATGCAAGAACAAAGAGTACCCCATGTCCTGTTGGGGATACTATTCGTAGCATTAGCACCTCTAGGCTGAAGAAATCTAAAATGATCATTGAAAGCTGTGTGAGAAAGAAAAATGTTTACTCTGAGAATCACTTCACTGAAATCAATGGGACTTAGCAAACACTAATTTGTTTGCTAAGCTGCTAAATTCTGGGCACTTAAATCAAGCCCTTATTGGCAATTTTTATGTGCTCGAATGCAACAACATTCCAAGCTAAGATAGTCTCAAATATTTTCCATGATAAAGTGATACTAATGGTAAGTGGCAACATAAATAATCAAATGTATGATAATTTTACAGAGCTCAGCCATAAAATCAATCCATTTTTATGCTTCCATCCATCACCTCTGCACTTTACAGTCCTTGTTCTAATTCCCCATATGGAAATGAGGAATTAATGATCGGCTGAGAAGTTTATTCATAAAAAAATGCTGAGATAGAGAATCAAACCATATGTGGAAAGAGTCCTGAACTCTGTAAATAAAACAGTGTGTCCTGGTCCAAACACTTACTGAAATATGACAGCCTTCATATGAAGCAAAAACAGTTGGACACTTCACTCCACCATATCTGTTAACTGAAGTGTCTACTGGGCCTCCAGTTAAAAAGCATAGGCACACAAAAGCTAGATTTATACAGTTGTCCTCTCCCCATCCTTAAATCTAAAAAATCATGTGAACCCCATAGCTGTGCCTATTGACTTCAAAACAGAGCTTCACCATCTGATGCTGTCTTAGGTGCTAGGCAGAGAAGAAACGCCAAATGGAGACTCATCCACTCCCTCCTGCTATGTAGCTCTAGTTTAGAAATGGCCATTTAATGATTTATATTTTAAGTAGTATTTAGTGAGCTGGATCTTCAACAGTTCTTTTGCAGGTTTCGTGCCTCTGTTTTGAGCTATAACTAACTGTAACTCCAGGCCTCCCTAAGACTCTGGTACTGAAAATGAAGAAATACCACTGCTATGGGGTAAGGTTTATTGCAGGGATGGAAAGAATGGATCACATTCTATATTGCTCTGAGCACTCACCTAAGTAATATCTCCTGATCAGATCCCTCAAACCTTCTATAACACATAGAGTGAAAGAGTTTGGTTCTGCTGTCAATTGGGTGAGGGTGAATGATATTTCTATGTTTTTCCTGCCAGCACATAAGGCTGCAACAAAGCATTGTGAGAAATGCCTTGCTTCTGATTGTCACATCCTTGCAAACTGGTGGGATGGAAGGTTGAAACATAATCTGTCCATGTGCTAATTTAGAACAGATCTTTTCCTGACGTGGCTAAAGCCTGCTAAAGTAAGTTTGGGAAAACATTTATGACTGTGGCAATAGTGCCACTTATTGTGATTTCATATGCATAGTGAATATGGAACATAATCTGGAATACTGTGTCCAATTCTGGGTACCACAATTCAAAAAGTATGTGGACAAGCTGGAGCATGTCCAAAGAAGGGTGACTAAAATGGTGAAAGGTCTGGAAACATAGGGAGCTGGGTATGTTTAGTCTTGAGAAGAGAAGGTTAAGAGGTAGCCTTGTTTAAATATTTGAAATGATGTCATGCTGAGGATGCAGCAAGGTTGTTTTCTGCTGCTCCAGAGAATAGGACCCAGAACAATGGATGCAATCTACAGGAAAAGAGAGTCTATCTAAACTTTAAGTGGAATTTCCTGACAGTAAGAGCTATTTGACAGTGGAACACACTCCCTTGGAGAGTGGTGGAGTCTCCTTCTTTGGAGGTCTTTAAACATAGTGTGGATGGCCATCTGTCAGGGGTACTTTGATAGTGAGTTCCTGCATGGCAGGGGGTTGGACTGGAAGGCCCCTGTGATCTCTTTCACTTCTATGATTCTATGATTCTAAGTTACTCATCTGTAACTACAATAGAGAATGCCTACAGATATTTGTAATTACACTTGTCCCTCCATATTCACTAGGGTAGGGGCACAAGACCCCTATGAAGTTGAAAAAACTGTAAATAACAAAAACACTATGGTTTTACCTGCAAGGACACCTCTTTAGGAATTTCTAGATCCTCCAGTGCAACTCTGTGGCCGACATCTAACAGACACTGACCATAGAACTGCACTGGAGGAGCTACAGATGCCGAGTAGTGTATTCTCTCTAGGAATATCTAGGTTTTTCAGTGTGACTTTTAGTTAAAGTTGACCATAGAGTTTCATTTGAGTATCTAGATATTCCTAGAGAAGACATATTAATCCAATGCATGGAAAAACAAAGCCGAAAATATCAAAGCCACAAATATGGAGAGATTAGTGTATTCATTTCAAGGTGAAAAAATTCATAATTTTGAAACAGTTGGAAGACCTACTCAACAGAAATAACAGACCAATGAAAATTTTGTACGGTTTTCTCCTGATGTTAGAATGTTATAATGTGTTTCAGAGCAATTATTCTGCAGAGAAAAACATTTTTCTCCTGTTCTCTCTCTAGGAAATTCATTTTCAGCTCAGAAAACATTGTGCAGAAATGTTTTTCTCTGCAGAATAATTCCTCCACAGAACTTGGATATGTTTGAGTATGGGACATTGCTCCACTGGGATATTTGTTTTCTCCCATAGTTGAGTAAAAACTTTCACAACAATCCCTCCTCTCATGCAAGAAAAAGATAGGCCTGAAGCAGACAGGCCAAAAGTGCCAGCTTCATGCCATGTTGGGGGCAGGACATCTTGATGACACATGTCCCAAACACAGCCAGAAACCATGTGCATAGCATGCCTGGCTGGGAAAAGGTAGCCACTAAAAAGAGCAAAGAGGCCCATTCAGGACCATGGTGGCAGCCCAGATCAGGACCAGGCCCGGTAGGTTGACGTGGTCATATGCTAAATGGCAGTGGGAGTGGACTCTGGGCATTCCTTTTGCCCCATCAACATGACCCCATCATCAAGGATTTCTTTGTCTAACATTGATTGTAAATGGATGTAGCATAAGGTCTTCAGCCAACAAAGAATCACAATCTTTTAGCTAATGGGTTCTAGCATTCTTTTTCAGAAAATGTTATAATTGGGCTCCTAAGCTTCTTATTCTATCCAAAAACCCCTAGTGGTTTCATTGCAGATCCCCAAGGGTGGCTAAGCATGCATTCTCTTGGTTGGGTTGATCCCAACCTAATAGTTATGAGATAACCTAATAGTTATGAGAACTGCAAGTGGGTAACATGAAAGTTTGCCTTCAAGAAAACCTTAAAAACATTTTTATTTTGGTCTACTTTTTGTTATTTTTAGTGTGCTGAGCTTTGACATTTTTATTGCTGCTTCTTATAATTCTTGTAGACCCTGTACACACCGGCCATTAAGGCCATTATGGGTGTGGAGTTGGGGTGTAGCGTCCTCACAATGCATGCCTTGGCTCCACCCCCATGGTGCCGTGACACCACATGCCTCACCACACAGCATGCTGTGTCACGCCACACCTTCGGCGCTGCATCCACATGATGCAGCGCTGAAGGAGTATTGCCAATCCACAGAAACATGGCTATTGTGCCCTTTGCAGGACATAAAAAGGGCATACTTTTTGCAGCTCCTTTATGTGCTACAGCCCCAATCCAGCTAGGAAAGGGGCGGTATCACACCACCCCTTAGGGGCCATATGTACAGCCCCATAATTTATAAATTAGAGATATAAAAATATTGTCAGGTTTTTTTCATCCTGGACAAGGCATCCCACCATTTTTTTTTCTGGTTTAAATGGTGACCACTTTAAACTTTTGTCCTTGATTGAAAGCAAACAGTGCAGCATATTTCATTATTGTTCCTTTCAATTTTGTAGGGTTTGTATGGGAAAAGACCCAAATTACCAGCATCCTTATGTTGTCATACACATATGTATATTCCCTGATACATATGAATGCATGTTTTTTTTTATCATTGTGAAACAAATGTATTCAACTCCTTGATATGTAAGCAGCATTAAACAAGAGTTGCCATTTCCTGTGGTGTACATCTTTTAGTTATTCTTGACTTCAGTAGAGCCTTTCAATCAATTGGATTTATCTATGTATTGATTCATCATTTAACAGTTGAGCCAGTAGTTTTACACTAATGTGTTGACACTAATGAACATAATTCCAGCCATGCAGTTACAGATTGTTCATTGGAATGTATTCTGTATCTACAGATTTGACCACCCATAGCTTGAACACACACACAGAGAGAGAGAGAGAGAGAGAGAGAGATTTTGCCAATTTATATAAGGGATACCATTTTACTATTCCATTGTATGTCATGGGACTCAAGCATCCACAAGTTTTGGTATCCATGGGGCATCCTGGAACCAAACCTCAGTGGATAACATGGTTCCATTGCAGTTTGATAACGGCTTGTCAACTTTATTGACTTTATAATTGGGCTAAAGTAACATGGGTTTTGAAAAATTCATATTCAAATGTAAGGTAAAGGGGGGGAAATGTTAAATTTGTCTATCCAGGCAGAGAGTTTGAGTGCCTAATCTCTGAAAAGCCTGGATTTCAATCCTTGTGTATTCAATGATGTATGTAAGGTTGTCATCTCTTTCTTTCTGATAGGCTCATCATCTTTAAAAGTTAAATGGCAGGCTGGAGCAACCTAGTTGTCTCCCCTGCTGAAAACAGCTGTATTTGGTAAAGATGTGTGACAAATTTGTTTGGCTTGTTTTTGATAAGGAGTTATCATTAAGTCACAAATGTAATCATAAATAGGATGGAAAAAGAATGGGGGGGAGGAGAAAGAAAAGTACAACTGACAGGTTCATTTGTCTCAGTTTTTTAAAAGCCAGTTGAAGCACAGGGACTTCCACTATGAAAATGGGCACAAATAGGTCTTACTGGTCAATCTTACACTGTCTGTAGATAACTATATCCCAATGTTTTTCTTTGCTTAACCCAATTTCTGCTATGCCTACTAATCTTTGGTGCTCTGCTAGTTTTTAAAGTCAAACACTCCAGCCTTAACAGCTCTAGTATTAGCATACAAACATCTATACGCTGTACACTGTGTCTCTTTCCAAATGTCACTGGCATGTATGTTTTCCTTCTGGCGAGAGGCTATCATGACCCACTGTTCACTCATTGCCTACCCCCCCCCCAAAAAAAATCTGGCTGATGAGAAACATTTTCACAGGATGATTGAATCAAAAACGGATACTCCCCAGCATCTGTTGTCTTTCCACTGTGATCAGTTTTAAAACTGTTTTTCCTCTTTTTTTTTCTTTAGAGGAAGTGCCAGAAGTCCAGTTCTGTTCTAGTTCAAGTGGTATGTCCTGAGAGGTTCCCTAGTGCATAACAAATCCAAACACTGCCTCCTGGTACCCACATGTATCATCAATGTATCAGCTTTGACTTTTTATAGTTTCCTGCATGTAGAAAGGAAACCTGGAATACAACCTCCTACCATACAACCTAAATTTGGTTCCAAGACAACATGACCACATTTTCACATTTCATTGGCATAATCTGTGCACTCTGGTTCTATACCAGTCTCCTCCCCAGCACTGTCTTCCAGCCTGTTTAGAGAAAGTGTAAATTCTAAAGCCTTTACACCAGGCAGTAAATGATATTTTACATAGGAATATATTTTCATGGGAAAAGAATTAATGTGGCTAAGTAAGAGCTCTAGGTTCCGATATAAGGAGTTCTACTGAATTCTGCATGTATTACATCTATAGATGTAATAGTAGATGTAATAATAGATGTAGTCCTCTCCATTGACGCCCCTTTGTCGTGGGGGAGAGGATTGCATACCCTAATGAAGCTGTGAGCTATGCTGGCTGTGGCACAAACATCCACTGGTAGGGCCTCCCATGCCAGACAGATCACAACCGAAGGGTCAGACTAAGAGCGTCAAAGGGCAGGATGCCTTATGGCAACCATCCTAGGAGAAGGAAAACTCCAATCCCAAACCCGGGCAGATGGTGCTCGTCTAACCCTGGAAGGTAAACCATCTAAGAGAAGGAAACTCTAATCAAACCTACGACCTGAGGATCTTGCTGTCACCGTCCTTGCTTGCTTGGCCCAGCAGACGAACCTCTGGTTTAAAGGGTGAGGCCAGTTCTGTGCACGCTGCGCTTCACCAGAAAAATCCATTGCACAGGCTCGAAGGATACATCCGATCCGATCCCCCCCCCCCAAAAGTCCTGTAGCGATAGGTGAGGGACGAAACGGCAGGTGAAAGAAGCACTGGAAGCCGCAGACCCAACCCTGCATGCAGGCGGTTCAGGACATTGGTCGCTCGAGACTGACCGGGAGATGGCAGTCTTGTTCGGCAGCATCCTGAATGACCAAGCAGCCTTTTAAGGAGAGCACTGCTTGCTCCATAGGGAGAGGGGCCTAGAAAAGGTGGCCTAAAGAAAGCTCATCTCCATCCACCCAGTTGGCGAGCCGCTATCAACGGGCATCTTCTGTTGCGGTCAAACAAAAACAAAGGTACAAAGGCAAGCACCAGCCTTCAAAGGTGCAAACAGACTGACGCTTGCATGCTGGAACATCAGAACCATGCAAGATTCTGCAGACAGTGGACGTCCTGAGCGTCGTTCTGCTCTAATAGCCCATGAACTATCACGACTTAATATAGACATCGCTGCTCTTAGTGAAATTCGTCTCCTTGAGGAAGGCAGCTCAAAGAACACGGTGCCGGCTATACACTCTACTGGTCTGGCAAACCAAAAACTGAAAAACATCTTTCAGGAGTAGGCTTTATGATTAAAAACTCCATTGCCTCCAAACTCGAAACCCTGCCAACAGGTCACTCTGATCGCATTATCTCCTTACGCCTCCCTCATGTTGTTCTCTTTAGTATATATGCCCCAACTATGCAAGCCGACCCTGTGGAGAAAAACAAATTCTACTCAGACCTACGCCACCTCATACAAAAAGTCCCTGTAGAAGATAAAATCATTATCCTTGATAACTTCAGTGCCAGAGTAGGTAAGAACTTTGAAGCCTTGAAAGGTGTTCTAGGCAAGCATGGAGTTGGAAACTGTAATGATAACGGACACCTCCTGCTAGAATTTAGTGCAGAACAGCAACTGACTATTACAAACGCTATCTTTCAGCAGAAAGATAGTTTGAAGACAACCTGGATGCATCCCCGATCCAAACACTGGCACCTCATTGACTATGTTCTGCTGCGCCAGAGAGACATTCGCGATGTCCGTCATACTCGAGTGATGCCCAGTGCAGAATGTCAAACAGACCATCGCCTTGTAAGATGCAAACTAAATCTTCACCTTAAGCTCAAACCTAAGAGGGGTGGCATCTTAAAGAAGAGACTCCAAGTCAACAATCTTCAACAAGCTGCCATGAGAGATAACTTCCAGGCAAATCTGCAATCAAAACTTGAAGACCACCCTCTAGATTCTTCTCCTACAGTGCTTTGGCAACATATCAAAAACAGTATCCTGCAGTCTGCGGAAGAATCCCTCGGGTTCTCTTGCAAGAAAAACCAAGATTGGTTTGATGAAAACAATCAAGAGATCCAGGAGCTGTTAGCAAAGAAGAGAACTGCTCATCAAGCACACTTCGCTCAGCCATCTTGCCATGTAAGAAAAGCAGCCTTCCATCTCGCATGCAGTAAACTCCAACAAAAACTCAGAGACATTCAGAACAAATGGTGGATCAATTTAGCAGAAAAGACACAACGTCGTGCAGATCTGGGAGATTCCAGAGGATTCTACGAAGCTCTTAAAGCAGTGTTTGGACCTACTTATCAGGTCCAAAGCTCCTTATATAGTATGGATGGTCAAACACTAATCACAGACAAAGCCTCCATCCTGAATCGATGGGCTGATCATTTCCAAATCTCTTCAGTGCCAACTGAGAAGTCCAAGGCTCAGCTATTCAACATATGATACAACAACTGATGAAATATGAACTGGACATGGCTCCCACTTTGGAAGAAACCATTAAGGCCATACAGCAGATGAAAAACGGCAAGGCAACCAGGATTGATGAAATCCCACCTGAAGCTTGGAAATACGGAGGTCATGTACTCCATGCCAAATTCCATGAGCTCCTTGTGAATTGCTGGGAAAAAGGTGAACTGCCATCAGATCTCCGAGATGCAGTTATCATCACCCTGTATAAGAAAAAAGGAACAAAATCTGATTGCTCAAACTACCAAGGTATAACACTGCTCTCTATTGCTGGAAAAATCCTTGCAAGGATACTCCTGAACAGATTAGTTCCTGCTATTGCAGAAGAACTTCTCCCTGAAAGTCAGTGTTGCTTCAGAGCTAATAGGAGCACTACAGATATGCTATT
Source organism: Urosaurus nigricauda (assembly GCA_034509955.1). Classification (NCBI taxonomy): domain Eukaryota; kingdom Metazoa; phylum Chordata; class Lepidosauria; order Squamata; family Phrynosomatidae; genus Urosaurus; species Urosaurus nigricauda. The sequence continues at coordinate 35,888,512 of JAOEGL010000001.1, forward strand.
TGCTCTTAGACAACTGCAAGAGAAATGTAGAGAGCAAAACAAAGGACTCTATGTAACATTTGTCGACCTTACCAAAGTCTTTGACACTGTGAGTAGAAAAGGGCTGTGGCAGATCCTGGAATGACTAGGATGTCCCCCCAAATTCCTCAAAATGATCATCTTGCTACATGAGGGCCAGCAAGGATGAGTCAGATATGGCGATGCTCTCTCAGAGCCCTTTCTAATAACTAATGGTGTGAAACAAGGCTGTGTTCTCGCTCCAACTCTATTTACAATCTTCTTCAGCATGATGTTCCAAAGGGCTACAGCAGATTTCGAAGAAAAAGACGGCATCTATATACGTTACTATACTGATGGTAGCTTGTTTAACTTAAGCCGTCTGAAGGCTCGCACAAAGACTCTGAACTATCTAGTACGTGAGCTGCTTTTCGCTAATGATGCTGCCCTTGTTGCCCATACAGAAGCAGCTCTGCAGCACCTAACATCCTCCTTTGCAACAGCTGCAAAGCCGTTTGGGCTGGAAGTCAGACTGAAGAAAACGGAAGTCCTCTACCAGCCTGCACCACAGGAAGAGCACTATCACCCCCATGTCACCATCGGCAAATCTGCTGTGCTTTCTGTAACCGGACTTGCTTATCTCGGATCGGCCTTTTTAGTCATCAACGCGCTTGTAGTAAGCATGGGATAAGTCCTTCCTGAATCTTCATTAGCGAAGAAAAGCCAGAGAGAGACATCTATAGACCTGCATTGATTCAAGGCAAATCTGTCTTCTCTTATAAAGTTATATTTTGTGTGTGTGTGTTGCTTCTGTTACAGAAGTAGACTGAACAGTGGGATACATTTAAGTTTTTAAAAAGTAGGCCTCAGTTGTTGTTTCCCACAAACCAATGAGTTCAGCTTTACACAAAACATCCAGTTTCTGGAATAGTTTGTTTCAAGACATGTGCCCCTTCTGATGAACTTTAAAATGATCCATAATATGATTAGACACTGCACATTATTATGGACATTTAATGGAATTTTATGATTGACTGCAGACTGATTCTGCCAGCTCCTTCCCCTGAGCAAAGTCAGAAGAACATCGTGAATCAAGGACAAGAGAAGAATTTACTATGCAGATACTGTGTGGAACTTTAAAATTTGCTGATTGATCAATCTGTTTCTTTACTGACAGGTGCATACTCTTTGAAACACCTCCTGTTCTTTAACCTCACCTCCTCCCAATAATGATGTTTCATTCTAAGGGAAGTACTTGTATTAGTAACATTGGTGAAAACATATTCATAATTAGTACTAATAAGGACACTCACAAGAATATAAAATATTTCATCATTAATTAGCACAAAAGAAATATTTCATTGATCCTTATCATAGATATTAGAATTTTTCATTTTAATAAACCAGTCATTCTCTTTGCTAACAAAGGGAAAATTATAATAAACCTAGCTGTGCTGAGGTTTTCTGTAACTGAATGGTTAAGATAAAAGCTGTTTGTTGGGAGAAGCAAAATATTTTCTTGTTTCATTGCTTTGAGTCACTTGGCATCACAATCTAAATAAGATAAAGACAAATGAAACAATCTTGAAAGAGAGCTTATGCTATGTTTTTGAGGCTCCAGATTCTATGTACAGCAGAGTGGAAGTTCTAAGCCAAAATAATATTCAGAATTCAATGCATATAAGTCAAGTGTACAAATGGTGGATTTAGAACTATGATCCTTTAATAATCTGTTCATATGCACACATCCTACACCAACTAAATTATTTGGAATTCTATTTATTTACAAGACAAGACAAAAAGATAAATACTGTACAGTATTTGATAGCAGAGCTATCAAAAATATTACAGAGAACTGTATAGAAATGTAAACAATAGGTAAAAACCAAGGAAGCTAAATCTCCTGGCTTTCATGTCATGTTTTATTAGGTTTCTTTACAAAGGAAGCAATTAATAATTTAATTAAATAATTTTAATTAATAATACTCATTAAGTAAAGACTAATTTTCTTTGTTGCAAGAAAATCTTCAAAAATGATGCAGTTTCCAAAGCTCATTCACAATTTTGTGGGGTAATGTGTACAAAATTCACACATAACAGTTTTGCATAGAAAACAACATTTTCTACATGTGAGACTGTACTCTTTTGTTGTATCTCTTCACTGTCATAGATCTGTTGGTTGTTGCTGATCTCCCATGTCCTTCACAGAGTGATCCTAGCCAGTGATCAATCACACGGAAAGATTACAGTGACCTCATAATGCTATATAATCAATCAAATGCTGTATAATCAATCAAATCTGGCTACATGCTGACATTACTTCAGACTCTGCTGATTTAGATTAGGCCATTGCTTCCTCACTGATGACATGGATGAACCTACCCAATTGGAAAGATGAAGTAAAACAAAACTTGTTTAGAGCAATTTTTGAACAATATTAAATTGCCAAATATTTACATCCTTCTTCCAAGATTAGCAAAAATAAGGGATGGAGGTTGTGATTGGGATAATGTTCACAAGTCATGTGCACAAATATATACTTTGGTTCAATCTTAATAATAATAGCCATCCCTTTTTTCTCCCAGTGGTACAATATTAAAAAGCTATTGCAGAAATAGGTATGATGATGTATTGAATTCTAAATGTAAGGTATATAAATATATAATATGATTTATAAATGGAAAGTATATAAGTATATAATATAAAAGTATGTACAGTAATATGAAATTTGCAAAGTCAAATAAAGTCTTTCCAAAATGCACATTTAAATTCAAGTTTTAATCTGCATTTTAAATATGTACTTCTGCTTAAACTAAAATTTGTATTTTGGTAAAAAAATTAAATTATCTGTTCTCTCCATGGTGGACAGTTAAGTTTCAACTTGCTCATTAATCTGACAGGTGTGAATCAGGACAATTCATCCAGAACACAGTTCCTCAAACAGCTCAACAAAATAGAGGTAGTAGGGCTGCATCTATACTGTAGAATAAATGCAGCTTAACAACGATTTAACTGTCATGGCTCATGCTATTGAAACCTAGGGTGTGTAGTTTTGTGAGATATTTAGCATTCGCTGTTGCAACTACAAACTGCAAATCCCATGAATACCTAGGATAGAGCATGACAGTTAAATGGTGCCAAATTGCATTAATTCTTCAGTGTGGCAGCACCTATGTGATCACTGATCTGACCTTACCTCTCAACAAAGTTCTTCTTAAGATGATGAGGTTATGAATTGTTTAATGGCTTCAAGAAAGATATGGGGAGACATTCTGTGTAAACAACTGTTTTATATTTAATATCTTCACCAATAGAAAAATTGTCCCAAAAACTCTTTATCATTTTCAGCAGTACATTTTCCAACCAGGGAAAAATACTGCATCACTGCAGCCTATCAAGAGAAGGCATCTCAGCTTGGAGTACTTCTACTTTTGTCCTGATTACTGAAACTTATTTAGTACAACCTTCTTGATTAGCCATAATCAGAGTTCTGCAAAATGTTTCTAATGAATCCCAAAGCTATCCAAGGAATAATGTGGATTTTTTTTCAGACTTGTGGAAAAATCAAGTATCCTGGTAAATGCTATGAAACTGAAGAGGTATTGATCTTATGTAAATGTTATACAGTTAAAAAGCTGATGAAACCCATCTCATTATCTGCATAATATGTACCAACTTTATACACTTTCCATCCTTTTGTGTGCACATTCTCCTCTTTCAACCCCTCTTTTATATTTGCATGTCTTGTCTTGATTGTATATCCAGTAATGAGTATGTTGAGGTAGAGGACTATGCAAGATTAGGGAGACAGGAGGATTATCTGTACTGTTGCTTGAAAGGGAAGAAACAGGCAAGAGAACTTTGCAAGAGAGGAAAAATACAACAGAGAGCTAGAAATTGGAATATGTGTGCACACAGATCTTTGACTGTAGACATCTAGTAATTTAGTTGATCTCAGACATGGGTGCAGTGGATTATGTACTCATTTTCTAGTCCCCCCCCCCCAAAAAAAACTTCTAATCAGGAGCCACCTCAAATCAAAATATGCCTATTGAGAGAGTGCATGGTTTCTTCGTCAGCCATTAACAAAGCTCATTATTTTACTCATCTCAAAAATCAGTTTTAATGAAGACTGAACTAATGCCTCTAACTGTCACCAGGGTGCCCATTCATTATGAATTTCACTTATGGGAAGAAATGTGTCTAATCACTGTGTTTCTTCTTTTGCAATTCTGTTTGCACAGGAGCTGGGAAAGCAGGCAGGATGAAATATGGAATCCAGTTAATGTTATTGATTGGGAAGATCTAACCTCCTAACTGACTTTCATTAATTTTCTCCATTTGCACTTTGAAAAATGGAAGGGGTACATGAAGGTTTCCTCACCATGCTGATACATCTTGCTCATTCATTGTGCTTACACCATCACAAGCTCCACTTTGTAAAGTCAATGCTTAATGCAGCATGGAGCTTGACATCTCATTATAGATGACAGAGATATAAAATTAATAAGGTCTGGTAATATTTTTATACCGGGAGATAGGTAAAAGATTGGATCATACTTATGCAGATTGGATCATACTTATAAAACAACTTCTACACCTAAATCCAATGTCATGCTAATGTACAACTAATCTAATTGGACTTTCTTCCTCTCTGCATGTAGCCATTCATGATACTAGCAAACCTACTCTGGAAAATTTCCCAGCCTTTTGGATCAGCTTGAGGACAAATGGTGGAAGAGTGATGGAGCATCCTGTTCCTACTGATGGAAGCAATTCTGTCAGTAGAATATCTGCATTGGATGTTTTCCTAATTCTGACTAACAAAGATTCTAAAAATCCATCAAAGCTAAATCAGTTCGATTACAATAGGAAATATTTATTTTTATATCGCCAGATAATTGCATGGCTGTCAAGGATGTGCGTTGGTTTCTGTCATGACTAGAAACCTGCCCTCATGTGTTTATATATCAGGGGTTTGGAAAGTGTATCGCACAAGAATGTTTTGATCCTGGGTGCTCCCATTCTCCACAGATAACCCTTTTGCTTCTCCTGAAAAGATGAATTGCCTCTTGTCAAAGCCTTCAAGTGCAGCAATCCACCTTAAAAATAGTTTTCAAGCCCCTATCCAAAAGCTGATCATCGAGAAAATCTGATAGGAAGAAAATCAACTCATCTGAAATGTGATGCAGGAGAAGAATTCGATAGATTACAAACAAATCCTACCTATAGGAAGTTCTTCCCAATTTTATCTTAATCTCCTTTATTGTAGTTTTAATTTATTACTTTGGGCCTTCTCGCCTGGAGCAACATAAACCAAGTTTAGTCCACCTCTTATGTGATGGATTTTCAAATATTTGAATATAGCTGCCATATTATCTCTCAGTCTTATCCAGAGTAAACAAATCTAAAACCCTCAACTGTTCTTTCCAAGAACAGAGGTTAGCAAGTTTTCTTTTAAGAAAATAGTTGCAATTATAATTTAGAAACACCCAATTAAAATGTAGTTGTTGCATTTACAATTTTAATGTAACTTTTAACTTTTCCATTTATCAAGAGTAATGAAAATAAATAACTAGAAATTTACTGTCACACCTCAAGAAGATGTGATGCCATGCCTCATTAGGTTACAATTGTGGTGTAACATAGGACTTTATTGCTTGCACTTTCTTAACTGTTTTAGGGATGGGAACGGGACTCGCGTGGGTGAGCATGAACAGGTTTTACCGCACACACAAGCGTCCACAAAAAGGTCCCGTTCTGGCACCTGTACCCAAGCCGTCCCTGTTCAGAGCTGGCGGGCACCATTTTGTCTGGACGGAAGTCTTCCAAGCGGAACATTGAATGCTTCTTGGCACTGGACAGGGACGGGTGCCAGAACGGGACCTTTTTGTGGAAGCTTGCGTGTGTGGTATAATCCGCTCATGCTCACCCCCGCGAGTCCCATCCCTGTCCCCCAAACAGTTAAGGAAGTGCATGCGATAAAGTCCATAGTTTACCATCATTGGTCCAAAACACTTTGAAACCGCTTTAACTGCCCTGGCTCAGTACTAGGTAATCCTGGAAATTGTAGTTTATTGTGTTACCAGAGCTGTCTGACAGAGAAGGCTAAGTGTCTCACGAAACTATGGTTCTCAGAATTCCCTAGCACTGAGCTAGGCAGTTAAAGTCATCTCAAACTAGATTGTTTCTGCAGTGTGTTTTGGATCTTTATTGGGAAAAATGAATTAAATATTGGGGGAGAAATTTGAAGTCTCTGAGGCAGAAGCTTTTCTGCCTCTGATTACCTGAGATCCTTTAAGACGATATATCACCATGCCTGGTACTCCACTGTTGACCTAAAGGTCCTTCCTTCCTCATTTAGCTCATTTCATGCACAAGGGACAAACTCATTGGCCTACTAGCCCTTCACAGATTAATCTGAGCAGCCTTGACCAAATTTTGCCTCAAGCAGAATATTGGTGACCTACCTGTAGCAATTAGCTCTTGTTTGACTCAAGCGAAAATGAAATAAAACACAAAAGTAAAAGCAAGTAATATTGAAAGTTAGGACTTCCATAACATTAATGGCCAGTCTCATCCATAGGGATAGTCAGGTGATTTCCTAGGGCAACTGATTTTGGGTGCATAAAAAGGCAGCAATGCCAGAATGCTATGTGACCTCTTACATTATATAACTTTATGGATACCTATCTGTGTTGCAGAGACACTAAGACTACCCTTTACTGTGTAATAGGGGATCAGAAAAGCAATAAGTTCTCTTCCAAGTGGCTAGAATTCAGAGACATAGGTTAAATTTGCATTAAAGAAATAATGCAATTTTGACACTGCTTTAACTGCAATGGCTCAGTGCTATAGAAATCTGGGATGTTTAGTTTTGTAAGGTATGTAGCCTCTGTCAGGGAATTCTGGTGTGACAACAAATTACAAATCCCAGAATTTCATAGTGCTGAGCTATGTAAATTGATGGTATATTGATGAACAACTACTGACATATGCAAAAACAAAACAAAAAAACCACCACCAATGTTAAATATAAACATGTGGGGGGGGGGTTGGGGGTCGGGTGTGTGTGTGTGATTATATGCCCAATCCAGTCCCGTATACTTTTGTCCAAGTTTTGTGGAAGAGAATTATGGAAACCCTAGGAGGGCCACATGATTCACACCCTGCTTTAAATCTATTAGCCTATGTGAAACATGATGGAACATGATGGAACATGATGGAATTTGCTTATGAATAGACACGTATAGCTTTTGTGTTGTTAATTTTCAGGTATATCATGATAAATGTCTTGGGATGTATGACGTGGGGAGGGAAAACAAAATATCTGGACGCTCAATTGTTGAACACAACACAAAAGGGAGGTCACAAGGTTGTTAAAATATTACTGTTGTTGTTTTTGTTGTGTGCCTTCAATTTTTTTCTGAGTTATGGTGACCCTAGGGCAAACCTCTATCACAGTTTTTGTCTGAGAGTTTGCGACTCACCCATCTAGTGGGTTTCCATGGCTGAGGGGGGAATCGAACCCTGATCATAGTCCAACACTTAAACCACTACATTGTGCTGTCCAGCAAAATATTCTTATTCTGCCCTATATGAAAAATCTCAGGGCATTTTACAAGGTAAATAATTTAAAACAATAAAATAATTAAATAAGCCAAAACATATTCAACAAGAATAAAACAGATTTTAAAAAATTTAAAAGTATTTAAAACTATGTACAACCAAATATGGGATAAATTAACAAAGCCAAAAGACTTTATATAGTGGTTTGAGGTTGAACTACCCTGTTTCCCCGAAAATAAGACATCCTCAGAAAATAAGACCTAGTAGAGGTTTCCCTGAATTTGAGCCCTGGTGTAGCAGTGGTTAAATGCCTGTTCTGCAGCCACTCATTCAAAACCATAAGGTGGTGAGTTCAAGACCAGCAAAAGGGTTCAAGCTCAACTCATGCTTGCATCCTTCCAAGGTTGCTAAAACGAATACCCAGATTGTTGGGGGCAAGTAGCTTATAGTTATAAACCGACATTCCTTGGGCTGTATGAACCAGTATATATAAATGAAGCTGTTTGAATTGCTAAATATCAGACCTCCCCTGACCTAGCAAAGTTTTTATATATAAATATGTACAATATATAATAAATGTTTTTTTGTTCATCAATAAATGTGAATTCTTCCTCGTGGAAAAATAAGACATCCCCTGAAAATAAGACCTAGCACATATTTGGGAGCAAAAAATAATAATGTCTTATTTTCAGGGAAACATGGTAAAACTCTGGAAATCAAGCTTTCGATCCCCGTTCGGCCATAGAAACCCACTGGGTGACCATGGTCAAGTCCCAGTTTGTCTTTTTAGACTACAGGGATGGGAAACACCCTCTGAAAACTTGCCAAGAGAACCCCATAATGGGTCTTTAGTGTTTTTAGGCCTTAGGGTCACTGTAAGTTGAAAACAACTTGAATGCACACAACAACAATAACAACAACAGCTTTAACAATAGCTAAGTTTTAAATTGGTGCCTAAATATCATCATAATCACCTTGAATTCAGACTATATTGGCAGCCAGTGCAATTCTCTGAGTTTTGCATGATATACGGTCTATAGGGTATTCCAGTCAGCAGTCTTAGATAAATGCCTAAAGAAAAGTTACGCTTTTATGAAAAGCCAAGAGAACATCTTTCTGTACACATGTATTTTTCCTTTCTGTCTCTCTCCATGTTTCTCTTGCCAAGAAATCAACAAAAGTGTAGCTAAAAAGACCCAGCCAGAATGTCATTCTCCAGTGTGACTCGGAGAGGTAGGAAGCTTTGTGCTGTGAATAGTAATAAGCTGCAGACGCCGTTCCTAATTGAGGACATCAGTTCCTTCAAATGCCAAGATTTTGCTCATTAAACAGTAGAGAACCTTACACCTTTGCTTTGGTGATTATGCATTTCAAGAGACAGAAAGGTTGTAGACAAAGTGGATGTGACCCCCTTCTCCCCATGAGCTCTCGTCAAGAGCATTTAAAGCTTTAACGCTGTATAAATGTTTCCTGTTTAGTCTGCCTCCTGATGAACCAAAGATCATTTTAATCCCCATATATTGGCACGGATGTTGATTAAAGCAACAAGCCATTGATAACAACATTAAACATGTCAGCAAATTGTCTGCAAGCACCAGAGCGCCTGAGTGAACCAGCTTTTTACTAAGTCTTTCTTAGTCAATTAGATTCACAGGGAGACAAATACAGACCTGAAGCCTTCAGACATCTTGTCCCTACAAGGCAGTTGCCCCAGGATGTTTGGCAGAAGTTCCAGAAATGTAGAGCTTATGATATGGCACAGATGTCTAGAAAATGCCCCAGAGAAACATGCCCAGAGGGTAGGCCCTTCAGGTGTAATGGAGTAATGCCAAGAACAGATTTCGTTCACTGTGAACTGGAACAACATCCTTGGAAGCATAGAGAAGCAGGGCTTTAAATGATTTTTAGGCCCCTATTTCCTAACTTCACAAAAGGTTTATTGCTAGTGTTCTTCCATTCAAATACACCAGATGATATTATGCTTTCAAAAAGAGTGCCAAGAGAAGAAACAATGAAAAAATCCTGGACAGAACCTGAGCAGCATCCTTTGAAAGATGGAATATACCTGTATCTCTATACACAGATGCAACAAAAAAGAGAGAGAGAGAGAGAGATGAAGCTAGAGCTTTTAGAGTGTAAACTGTGATATTTATGGATTTAATGCTAGCTCTTTCGAGATTTCACTACAGCTGTCCTGAGCCATTGGGGTAACAGGGAAGGAGAATATTGCTAGTCATTGTGTTGACATTGCTAAGTTAGGCTATGCTGCCTATTAGACATTTTTATTTATTTATTTTATTTTGCGTGTGACAGTGTAAATATTCTTGATCTGAAAGCACAACCACATTTTTGCAACACAATCAGGTAATCCAGTTATTTAAGTACTGGAATAAACACTTGTCCAAATACTAGGAAAACACAGTTGCATATTTTTGAGTAGTTGTCCCAGTGGTGATTTCCCAAGACTATTGTAGCTTCTTTATTATGGTTTGATTCATTCTTTCTTATTTCTCATTGGTAATTCTTGTGTTAAAAATTTCAGGACAGGTCCTGATGTAGTTTCAAGGACAAAATGGGAATGCACAGAAACAAGAAGCTGAATTGCATGCATTTCCAGCGGGATCTGTAAAATGGTTGGTGCTACTTTGGGTCCCATTTTTTAAAGAGAATGGTGGGATATAATTCAAATAAATAAATAAATTTTAGGTCTAACTCAGAACTGGGCAATGTTCCTTTATGGACCACAACTCCCAGAAAACCTGCATTTACAAATGAAAGCTTTTTCCAGTTTCATGCTTACTATACAAACCATACTATCTATAAACAATTAGGCAACTTTTCAACTCTAACTATGCACCCAAAGGAAAGCCCACAGGGAAACTATGCTAAAAATGTCACTCAAAGTCACTGACATTTTAAAAATTATTGCATGACAATCTAAAAGCTAGATAAAGCAAACAGGAAACATAAAGATACAGTGTACTGTCAGTCTCTGCAGAGTCTTCTCCTAGCTATTTTAAAGATCTTATTGCCTCATTGTTAGTTTATAGCTTGAAACCTTTTTAAAAAAATCAGAAAGACAGAATTTGGCAGTGTCACATTGAACATTGTTTATGAGCTGGAGGTCTACCAAGCAATTTGCATATCTTATTAATATAATTGGGTAGCTGGATGATTAACATATCGAATATGTTAAGTTGACAACTAATCTAGCCTTACCTTTACCCAGGGTTCCATGTCCATGAAAGGACAGAACAGAAAGAATCCACTCCTGAGGTTTGGAAGGTCCCATGACATTACATAAAGAAGCAGGGCCATACAAAGACATTTTGATCCCTGTAATAGAACAGCCAATACCATTCTCCCATGACCCACCCATATTAAGGTGCATAGTGTGCAAAAAAAGGAAATGGAATTTATGATGAGGCAAAAAGTTCCACAAGTACAAATAATAAGCACAAATATTCTCCATTTGCATGACACACAGTCTGAGGGGCTGTTCACGCTGCAGAAATAATCCCTTTTGACTCCACTTTAACTGTCAGGGCTCAATGCTATGGAATTCTGGGAACTATAGTTTTGTTTTGTTTTTTTGAGACATTTAGCCTTTTTTCTTAGGGAGCTCTGGTGCCACAATGAACTACAAGATCCCAGGAGTATGATTTACTCAATGTCATTCAGTGAGTTACTATGGCTGAGTGCAGACTTGACCCCTGATCCTAGTCCTAGTCCAACATTCAAGCTGCTATTCCTTTCTGATCCTATGACACTTAGTCCTGAACAAGCTATGTAAGAAAGAGGCAGCCCTACCATTAGGTAGATTGTGACAATATGTGTGGAGTGTGGAAAGAGGCATAAAATGATAGAAGAGTAAGTATTGTATGGATTGCAATGGATTTCAATATTGATAATGTAGAAGGAAGATTCAACTTCCAATTTAGCTTAGGTTCTTGTCCTTTGCTCCAAGCACCAAAACATCTTGGGGCCAGTACTGGTTAGTGATGCTCAAATATGTAGTTTCACTTTCTTCCGTATTTTAGTTTTGTGAATATTGATAAAATCTGATCAAAAACAAACTGGAATGCAATTCTCATCCAGTAGTTTGACTGATAGAAAGCACTGCTAGCCTATAGAAGCCTAGTTCCTTTTTGAAAGAAAGATTTTGAACTGGGTGAAAACTTTAAATAAATGCAATAAATAATGTTACATAATGGTATTTCATGATTAAAAATTAACTAATACCATGATGAGCAAGTATGTTTGATAAGCCCACATTTTACCAGCTTGTTTGCAAGGATGTCATGGGGAACCTTGTCAAACACCTTACTGAAATCAAGATATACTATATCCACAGCATTCCCTTCATCTAGGCAAGATGGATTTTGTTTTACAATGTTTATAAGGGTATATAGTCCTTTGTTATAATTGCATTGTCTTGTCTTAACATTTTAATATTTTTTAATTCCAGGATAGAGTTGATTATTGTAAGTTGATTATATGCAGTGTTATACTTTAATTAGTACTATGTTATGTATTGTACTTTTATTTGCATTTTTCATATTTTTTTTTCTTTTTTCTTTTTACCTTGGTATTAGACTATGTCTGTATTTCTAATTTATTTAACATTGTTTTGATTGGAGACGTGTCGGGGGTTGGGAAGGGATTAATTTTGAGTATTATTTGAATTACAATGTACTTTTTTTCTTTGAATTTTGTTTGATTTGTATTGTGCTATTTTGTATGCTTCTACTGTTGTAACCTGCCCGGATGCTATGTGATTGGGCAGTCTATAAATAAATTGTCATCATCATCATCATCTACTAAGCTGGTAATTTTATATATATGGAGAGAGAGAGAGAGAGAGAGAGAGAGAGAGAGAGAGAGAGATCAGATTTGTCTGGCATGACTTGTTTCCCTGAAACTCATGTTGCCTTTTTTATTATTATTATGGCATTGCCTTCTAAATGTTCACAGACTCTCCATTTAATGATCTGCTGTAGAATCTTTCCTGGTATTGATGTCAGACTAACTGGACGATAATTGTTCCGATCCTCTTTTTTTTCCTTTTGAAGATGGGGACAACATTTGCTCTCCTCCAATCTGCTAGAACTTCTCCTGTTCTCCAGGATTTCTCAAAGATTATTGTCAATGGTTCCACTATTACATTTGCCAGTTCTTTTAATATCCTTGGATGTAGTTCATCTGGTCCTGGAGACTTATATTCATTTAGTTTAACAAGGTATCCCTGTATATATAGTATAGTGGTTTGAGCATTGGACTACAACTCTAGACCACTGGCTCAATTTCCTATTTGGCCATGGAAATCCATAGGGTGACTGTCATAGACTGCCCTAGGCCTGACTTAGAGGCATAGTCAGAAGACTCAGACCCTGAAGATATGAATCTGCAGTCCTAGAGGAGGCACAGGAAGCTGCAGAGGGAGAAACAGACTTCTATGGACTCTAGGCTGCAGGTGCTAGGACCTGTGGAGAGAAGACAGGTCAAGGAGTCTTTGAGGCGTTCTTCCAGGCTAGAAGCCAAGAGGAGAGCTAATAGGTTTCAGCTGAGAAAAGCTGAGGCATAATAATAATAATAATAATAATAATAATAATAATAATATTTATTTATACCCCACTCTTCAGCCAAGGCTATCAGAGTGGCTTACAATTTGTTAATTAGACATTTCCCTGCCCTCAGGCTTACATTCTAAAGCGACATGACACAAAAGGAGAAGGGAATGGTGGTGGGGAAGGGGGAATGTCCAGTAGATCTTCTCTCCCTCAGAGGCCTGGACCAAGGCAGATGGACTGGAGGGAGGGCTCTTATTCCCTTCAGGCAAGGCCTGTTGGAGGTGGCCTGTCTTTCTCTCCCTCAAGATAGTAGATGGAGGGAGGGCTCTTCTTCTTTTCAGGCAAGGCCTGTTGCAACTGGCTTGCCTTTCTCTCCCCCTCAAGATGGTAAAAAATCTTTTAAAAGATCTCCAGCTGCAGAGATTCTTTGCAGGTGACAATCAGTCTTACAGTTTTGTTGTTCCTGTCTTCCTTCCTCTTCGATTCATATCTCTGGTTATCTGACCTCTGGACTTGCCTTGTGACTATGCTTTTGCCTCTGCCTTTTGCTATGAATGACTGACTGGTATTGTGTGACCCTTGGACTGGACTCTGCGCTATTCCTTTTATACTCCCCTTTTGTGCTGTCCTCAGTAGAGGTAAGCAGGACAGTGACTTTGGGTGAGTCATACATAAGGTTATGACACCCCCTGGAAAGAACCTGTTGCATTACAAAAAGGGGTGTGATGCAAATGGGAGGTAGCATAGAACATATTTTACCACACAGGAGAATGCTGCTGCCACTGCTGGAAGTTCTCATTGTGTTCCAGAGGCATCCCAGAGGGGACGATTTTTAGGAACGCGTTGCTGAAACTTGCTCCCTCTGGGACATATCCAGAACACAATGAGAATTTCCAGCAGCAGTGGCAGCGGCATTCTCCTGTGTAGTAAGATGCATTCTGTGCTGCCTCCCATCACACCCTCTTTTGTAACGCGACAAACTCATTCCAGGGCCTGTGTGATAAGCTTTACACTCTCAGCCTCAGAAAACCTCATGACAGATTCTCCTTAGGCTCACCATAAGCCAACAACAACAACAACAACAAAAACATGCTTTTTAGCCAAAAGCTATCAGAGCAGCTTACAAATTGTTAATTAGACATTTACCTGCCCTCAGGCTTAGAATCTAACGAGAGAAGACACAAAGGGAGAAGGGAATGGCAGTGGGGAAGGGGGAAAGTTCAGCCAATCTTCTTTCCATCCTACCTTTTCCCCAGTCTTGGTTTCCAGGTGGCTTACAATAGGTCTTTTTTTTTCCTAAAATAAAAAAAAAACAGTTAAAAATTCACAAAATACGGAAGAGAAAAGATGATTAAAATATCAAAACAAATCTAAAACCAGTTAATAACACAAGCTATAGAAAACACAACAGTACAATAAAAATAACAAATTGAAAATTCAGGACATTGTACAAGGCCTGTCCTACACAATCACTCATGAAAGGTCTGTCGAAACTGAAAAGTCTTCAGGTGTTTATGGAAAGGGAGTAGGGAAAGGGAGTGGTGCTAATCTAACTACTTTGAGATGGGAGTTCCAGAGCCTGAGGGCAGGCTTTGAGAAGGCTCTCTCCTGTGTTCCCAGCAGATACAGCAGTGAGGGTGGTGGGACAGAGAGAAGTGCCTCCCCAACAGACTTCAAAACATGGACAGGTTCATAATGGAGAACACTTTCCTTCAAATAACCTGTAAATGAACTTTTGGGGAATTTATAGGTCAAAACCAGCACTTTGAATTGTGCCCAAAACAGGCTGGCCGCCAGTGGAGCTTTTCAGCAAGGGATTGTGTGCTCTCAGTAGACAGCATATAAATATCATTATGTTATATTTAGTTCATCAACAGCATCTTCTAAATATCACATAATGATCTGGCTTTAATCATGCATGCAGAGATGCTGACCAAATCTCTCTCAGTACTCTGAACATTTTTTTTTTTTTTTACTCTGCTAGGCTTTCTCTTCTCCCCTCCCTCTCTCTATATATTCCAAAGAGGACTTGTGATCATTACAGATATTGAACATCATTAAAACAAAAGAGCTACTTTGTTTTCTACATAGCTTTGGAACTGAAATGAATGCAGCATGAGAAAATGTTACAAAAGAAGTGGGGATTGGTGTCTGGTATCCATTCCCTCTTCAGTCCACTCTGTTTCCCAGGATAAGGTGGGGAGCGTACCAACCATACCACAATCCTTTAATCTGCTCCTTTGCAATGTCAGGTCGGCCAAGGGGAAGGCACATATCATCTACGACCTCCTTGAGGATGAATAGGCTGACCTGGCTTGTTTTACCAAGACCTGGCTGGGGGATGCCAGCGCTGCAACATGGGCTCAGGCTCTCCCAGCCAGTTATGCGGTCAGTGAGCAGACAAGGGAGAGTGGGTGAGGGGGTGGCATGGCCAGAATTCACAAAACCAACCTGACCTTGATCAGGAAACCTGTCTGGAAAACAACCCTAATCGAGTGCATGTACTTAAGCCTGAAGACCAGGGATAGTTTGGGGATTCTGTTGGTATACCGGCCACCCTGTTGCCTAACAGAATCCCTGACCAAGTTGACTCAGCTGGTCTCAGAGTTGCTGCTGGAGACCCCCAGGTTACTGGTCCTGGGAGACTTCAACATCCCTCTGGAGAGCAGCCCTTCCAATCTATCTGGAGCAGCTCGGGAGTTCATGAAATCCATGACAGCCATGAACCTATCCCAATTGGTTAGCGGGCCTACCCATTGCGCAGGTCACACACTCGATGGGATTTTTAGTATGGGACAGGAATATCCGTGGGTGGAGGTAACAAAAACTTCTGCCCTGTCATGGACGGACCATTTCCTCATCAAGCTGGAACTAAAGGTCACTTTCCGCTCCCCCCCCCCACTCCGTGGGTGGCAGACCCATTAGAATGGTCTGCCCTCAAAAGCTGATGGAACCAATTGGTTTCCAGAAAGCTCTAGAGGGTTTGTTGGTTGGCAACACCAGCGACACAATAGCTCCCGAGCGTCCTTTCCAACTCACTCCAAATCGAAATGCCTGGTATACAGAAGAGCTCAGGGAGATGAAGTGGGTTGGACAACAACTAGAGTACAAATGGCTGAAGTTTCAACTCTCCTACGACAGAACTCGCCATAGGTTGCATCTTCACACCTATTGGGAGGGTTTGTGTGCAGCGCGAAGATCTTTCAGCTCTGCACGCATTGCATCTGCAGAGTCCCGCCCGGCAGAACTGTTTAAGGTGGTAGGGGAGTTGACGTGGGTCCCCCCTACGCCAAATCCACTACTGGACCCTACAACAGCCTGCTGTGTGGCATTTAACATCCACTTTGCAGATAAAATCTCTCGGATAAAAGCCAACCTGGACGCCAATATTTCATCAGGGTCCGTAAGTGAGGTGTCCAGCAACTCCGTTGATGTCAGTTTACTGGATGAGTTTCAATCGGTGAGTACTGATGACATGTACAAGCTGCTTGGTAGTTTGAGGAAAACGACTTTCCCTCTCGATCCTTGTCCATCTTGGCTGGTCATCCAGGGGGGTGACACATTGAGGGTATTCCTTTGGAACATAATCAGTGCATCCCTTAGAGAGGGCTCTTTACCATCTTGTCTAAAGGAGGCAGTTGTTAAACCCCTCCTGAAGAAGTCCTCTCTTGACCTCCTGGACAGGAACAACTACAGACCAGTTTCCTTGCTTCCTTTTTTGAGCAAAGTAATCGAGATGGCTGTCGCTTCCCAACTCCAAGCTGTCTTGGATGAAACCAATTATCTAGATCCATTTCAAACCGGCTTCAGGACAGGATATGGAGTTGAGACAGCCATGGTTGCTCTGACTGATGACCTCTGCTTGAGTATCGACAGGGGTAGTGTGACCCTGCTGGTGCTCTTGGATCTCTCAGTGGCTTTTGACACCATAGATCATTCCATCCTTTTAGATCGACTGAGGGGGTTAGGGATCAGAGGCACCGCTCTCCGGTGGTTCTGATACTTTCTTTCCGGAAGATCCCAAAGAGTGAGGCTCGGGGACAGTTGCTCATCTAAAATCGAGCTTAATTGTGGCATCCCTCAGGGCGCCATTCTGTCCCCGATGCTATTCAATATTTATATGAATCCGCTGAGTAAGATCATTCGGAGGCATGGAGCTCAGTGTCTTCAGTACACTGATGACACTCAGATATACCTCTCCATGACCAGATAGTCGGCTCAGACCTCAGATGGCGTCTCTCCTCTCAATGACTGTCTTGCGGTGGTAGTGGACTGGATGAGGGAAAACAAATTGAAGCTTAATCCAGATAAAACGGAGGTGCTCACAGTCTCAGGACTGAAGCCAGGTTTGGGAATACAACTTCCAGTCCTCGACGGAGTCACACTCTCCTCGAAGGACTCTGTTTGCAGTCTGGGGGTACTCCTTGACTCGTCACTCCGCATGACGAGTCAGGTGAATGTGATGGTCAGGAGTGCTCTGGGCCTGGAAACTGTGGTACATGCTCTGGTAACCTCTCGCCTGGACTACTGTAATGTTCTCTACATGGGGCTGCCTTTGTGCCTAACTCGGAAACTGCAGTTAGTTCAAAACATGGCAGCCAGGTTAATAACCAGAACATCTAGGAGAGAGCACATAACACCGGTGTACAGCCCTTGAAGACCAGACTGACACAAACCTCCCAAAGGGCCTTTTCAGCCATTGCCCCTCCGTTATGGAATGACTTGCCGGATGAGATGCGTCTTATTACATCTATTGATGGCTTTAGAAAAGCCTTAAAGACACATCTCTTCCGGCAGGCCTTCCCAGATAGCATTTAATTTCCTGGCTCCATATCCACTGCCATATCCACTGCCTATTCCTTCTCTTAGCTCCTCTCCCCTCCCCCCTTCGAAATTGTTTTATACAGCTCTGGGCAGTCACTTTTATGTGTTTTATTTGTACTATGTTTTTAATTCTTAGCTATTTAATTCTATTTTAAGGGGTGGGTGAAGGTGATGGGATTGTTGTATTTTAACCTGTGATGTTTTTAATCATGTTGTACCCCACCCTAATTGCCAGTTCAAAGGGGCGGGCTATAAATATTATTATTATTATTATTATTATTATTATTAAAAATTTGTCCCTGGTATGGTTGTGCACAGCCAATGTGAAATTTACTTTCATAAAGAAAGTTCTTTGCTTTGCTGGTTCCAGGGCTCTCTGTCTAGTATCTTTTAAGCAAAAACAAAAAACAAAAACAAAACAAAAAACGAATAGAGTTGAAGTTCTGCTATGAGTATCAGTTAGCTACTTCCCTTCAGAAATGTCACTTCTCTAGGAAACCTTATAATCATTAACAGCACCTCCATATTCTCAGGATTCAGCTTCTTCTCTATCTCACCAATGTATTTGGTTCTAAAACCATCTGCTTCACAATTTCTTTTTCCATCCTCAAACATTTAAAAGAAGTTAGAGTAGTAGTTCTTAGGCAAACATATCAGAAAGTGAGAACTTTTAAAAAAAACACATAATGCAGTACTCATAGAGAGACATAAAATAAAAGCATGTAGTACTTCTTTGAACAGTATCAGTAAGTAAAATAAATCCTCACACTAATCTATCCTCAGTTTGTGTGCTTGAGTTAGGACATTATCACACGGGAGGAATTTCCATCAATTTCAAAAGAAATGAAAGTGGGGTCAGTTCAGAATTGAGTGAATTTGCTAGTTCAGTAAATTTACGTGATTGCGTATTGATGCCGCATCGCATTTGGAACTGCCCAGAATTGCCTCCCAGTGCCCAAAATTGTGTGTGATAGCTTCTCATGCAATAACATGAAACCTCATGATTGCATTCAGAAAGACTTCCCATTGCCCGAAAATGTGTGTGATCAGCTTTCACGCAATAACGAGAAACCTCATGATTGCATTCAGATTGCCATTGGGTTATACTTCCAATTCTCGTATTGTGATAAACTCCTAAATTGGTGAGTTTGCTCAGGGAATTACAAAATAATAATAATAATAATAATAATAATAATAATAATAATGCATGTAATATTCTGCAATTTGGTATCCTTTATAGTTTATGAGATATCTAGAAATGCACCACAAGTTCCCCAGGATATTTTAAAATTATTTGCTGAATAGTTTCTTCCAGTAATTCTTGGCTGGTGGCTTTTTTATGGGAAAGTTTTTACAAGTCTTCAAAATTCAATATTTGTAAAATGTGCTGTTCCACACAGATTACGATTCACAACATGTTCAGAAGCTGGATTTTTTTTTCCAACCAGAGTGGTAAACTGAGTAGAAACTACTTTTGTTGCTGATTCTTTTATGAAATCAAAAAGGGAAACAATTGTTTTATTATCAGTGAACACTTCAGTGGAGATTTAGTTTAGTAGAAAAAAAAGCATGGTGTGTGGATGAGTCTGATCAGTTTATTTCAATATGAAAAAAATATTATATGTATGTACAAAAAACCAATTTGTACTTTTCTGAGCTTGTTATCCCATTTGCAAGCTCATTGGAGAGTTTTTCTTGTTCTTGTTGATGATGATCCCATCTCTAAGTGGCTAACAAAATTAGATACAGATAATCCCTGAGATCGTACACCAGAGATGTAGTTTCTAGTGTGTAACATTGCAGACACATTTTTGCCTTATCTGGGATCAGGCTTTAATGAGGGCAAACAAATTATCACAAACAAAATTGCTGCTGCACTGCTGGCCGACCACCACCTGTGCCCGAGCCATGGTTATCCCACCAATTTTGGAAGTATGGAAACTTTCAGTCCTTCAAAATCGGTTGGCTTGAGGATGGGTGGTGATTAATTGGCAGTACAGCAGCAATTTCGTGTGCAATAACACCTGTTTTCCCCCGTTCCAGTCCAATCCCATCCCGTGCCCAGATCAGGCAAAAATGGCTGTGCGATAAATTCCAATATTTCATTTTCCAACTCAACTCCCCAAGCCTACCCTGACAGCCAGCAGCCATATCAAGTAATCAGGGCACAGCAGAATGTTTCCAACCCCCTCCCTTCATAGATCTCTGGTGCAACAAGAAGTAGCAATCAGAGTTCTGCTTCTGATTGTCACACTGAAGATTGCTGGCAGGTAGGTGTGAGAAACTTCATTCTGCTGTACCCTAACTGCAGGCAAAACAGACTTCTGTTGATTAATGTAGCTGCTGGATTAAAAAGTGACAAGGGAGGACAATACAAAACATCATGATAATCACTTTTACCATATAGTCAGCTCCCCAAATCCTACTGAAACAAAAGCCTTCAGCTACAACTAGAAGGACACCAGGTGAATACTGGAAAAGCACTCCATTGATTGCTTACAAGTGTTCAAAGCACTTTGTACAAACTGGGTGGGACCATGTTAGTGGCATGCACATACATAAGTGTGGCTGGTGTGTGTAGTTTTGGTTGTGGCACTGTATCCCAAACCTCCCTGTTCAGTAGCTTTCAAGCCCTGGGAGAAGAAGCTATTGCTGCCACTGCCTACCAATGGGAAAGTTACAGGAGAGGAAGCAATTCAGATGATGAAGATGTGGCTTGTCTGGCTTTCTAGGGGAAAGAAAAGGAGAATGCACTCTATTTGCAAAGTCACCTCCTTGTCTTCTCTCTACCAAATTGAGAAGAAGCTGCTGCTTCATAATCTGAATGGTCTTTTCACCAGCCTTGTAAACTGCAATTGCAATAGCCCTTATTGGGGCTTCATAGACATCAGTGCAGTGAAAGGACATGGAATTACTAGTGGAGAGTTGGGCTCTGCCTGCTTCATGCAGGATTTCAGCCAACATCTTAAACATTCATGCAAAAAGTCTCTAAAATTGGCTCATATTGTTATTGTCATATAACAGATGGAAGAAGAAAGAGAAAAACTCTTTTTAAGCAGCATGCCAAAGAAAGCAATAGTCAAACTGGTACTTTCTAGATGTTTTGGCCTGCAACTTCATCTGCCCCAGTGAACATGGCCATGGGCATTCATTCTGGAGGATACCAGTTTGATGAATCTGGGTTGAGATGCTTGTGTGAAAGGTATGATCTCTGCATTGTTATCTGGGACATCAGCAACAGTAAATGAACCCATTTTGCCAAACTGTCTTCAAATAGGTCCCTATTTGTAAATTTGCAAACCACACACACACATACAGTTTGGCTAAACCCTTCCTGCCATAATATTGAAGTTACTAACTTTTTCATAGTAAACCAGTATATATGGACCTGATATCCTTCCGTGTATTCACTGGTGTTCATAGTATTTATGGTTTTTTCAAAATGTTTTCCAAAGAATTTCTGAAAACATGCAAGGTATCTTTTTATAGCTCTGGGTAACTGTAGGTTATATTTCAGAGGAAGGAATGGGCAAAACCATCTCTGAGTACTCCTTGCCCAATAAAACTGTAAAATTCATGTGGTTGCCATAAACCAACACATGACTTGAATGCACATATACAGATCTGTGTATAGCTTCTTTCCCCACTCCCATAAATATTAACCAAAAGAAGATGGGGGGGGGGAGATGAAAGGTAGTGGATTCAGAATATATCCCTCTCTTCCTCACTGACATAACTCTTAGTAGTGCTTCAAATATTATGCAACTATAACATCAATAAGACAAAAAGAAAAAAGAATAAAATTTTGTGTTTTTATCTCTGCATATATGAGCACATGAGCAGAGTAAGAAGTTGATACATGAGAAATATTACATTATACTTGCAGTGATCAACTAGAGAAAGCTGAGTGATTTACCAAACTATCTTTCTGTCATTGACAAAGCTGCCCTTAAAATAGAAAGGCTACAAATTAGGATAGGGAAACACAGTGCAGAGAGAAATAGGCTGTTTCCCTAGAAATTAAACTGTAGGTTCACACACACACACACACACACACACACACACACACCATGTTTTGTTTCTAACAGTAACTGAACTTAAGCAAAAGGTTTATACAACTAACTAAATAATGCTGTTTACACAAAAAGTTTTTTTTTTTTTTTTAGAAAGTCCTGTTTGAACTGTACCATGCTACCATTGTGAATGTGAGGGGCTGTGCATACTGGCCATAAAGACCAGCCTGGAGGCAGAATTGTGGCATGGCATCCCCAGGGTGGTGTGACACCGCACCCTGCTCCACATGGCATGTGGCATCATGAAGAAATATTTCTTTGTTTTCTACCTTTTTCTTTCTCCTTTTTATAAATGGAAACAAGGGGAAATATATAAGAAAATGTTTAAGAGTTGAAATTGATAGGTAGGAATATTTATAATGTTTTTATGGGAAAATCTTAGATTCTTTAAAATATAAAGTGACTGTAATTTAATTGAAAGGTATATAACAGAAGGAATGGCAATAACTTATAGTAATCATTTAATGTTTTATTTTGTAATTTTAGTTTATGTTCATTTATGTGTATTTGTTTATTTTTGTAGTGCATGGGCAAATAAGTGTTTGTGTTTTATATAGTTTTATCTTTGCTCTGTACATTAATAATTTTTTTAAAAGACATACCCATGCATAACACTGTATTAGGTCCCCAAAAAAGGAGGGAAAAACCCTTCAGCTTCAAGCAAGAAGTTATTGGTAGAGCTCTGCTCAACCAGGAGGGAAATTCAGCCCACAGAGTACTGTACCTCTCCATGCTAACTTCCTCAGTAGACTCATGTCTATGACAGCTCTTGCTACCAACTTCTCTCTTTTAGTTAGTCTCAAGATGCTACAAGACCCCTTTGTATATTGATTTTCCAGATTAACATGACTATGTCTTTGAATCAAAACATGAACACATTGACAGTGTACACTTGAGTCAAAGCCACACAAATATTTATTTTGTATCCTTCCTGTTTAAAAAACAATTGCTGGAATTCATCATCACAGTTACAGATGCATAACCTAGAGTTATGGATTTGTAACCGATTCATATTTATGGTTTCTGCATATTCATAACTGTGACACTATTGCTATGATCATAAAAGTCCCCCAATAGTGCTTTACCAGGCAACAGCTTCTGCAAGTGAGGGAGGTCTGATCTCCTGTGAACTGGGGTGCAGCATATTGACGGTTCCCACCATCTCTTGCCAGTTGCCTCTGGTACAAATGGGAATTGTGATAAGGATTCTGCTTCTCACTGTTGCACTGGAGATTGCTGGACATTTGGAGGTGGAAGTGTCCGTATGCTGCACCTCAATTGACAGGAGAACTAACCACATTCACTCACTGTGGCTTCTGCCCCAGAATGCAGAAGGAACATCAGGCTTAACTATCTTACCCATTTTTTAAAAAATACATCAGAAAGAAGAAAAGAACTGCAACATATCTGTCCCAATTAAAAACCTCTTCATCAACAATCTGTCATTTGACAAAGTTCTACCTAAATTGAAAAATAAGACTTTCCTTGCCCTCAGAAGGACAATGGGGGAAGCATTTTACTTGCTTTAAAAATGTCTAATGTGTTGCCAGGAGGAGAGTAATGAAAAAGATGATTAACAACAGAAACACTCCTAAAACTACTGCTTTACAAATTTGGGATGATTTGCTCTGAAGGTGTTTCCACATCTTCAGATTTCATGCATTAATGTTTTAAATAATAATAATAATAAAAGTTACAACTTAACTGGTTTCCTTTTGCAGGCTACTGCATGACTCAAAATTTTGGATTCCTGAGTCTTGGTTAGGATTTGGGATCCAAAGATTGGGTCTGATTTGTTCCAAACTAAGGAGAAAAGTGTGCAGCTTTAAAAAAAAGTTATTTACTGATGCCAAATTCAATTCTAATTTGGGATGTATCCTGATGTTATCACATGCATTTTGCTGCCAGTGCCACCAACCAGGTGCAGCCCGGGTAACTTCTGGCTAGAATCTGGGCTCAGTCAGCCTATTTGCAAAGCCAGGAGCTTCCTGGTTTTGAAAAGGGGCTGGCTGAGCTTGGATTCTAGCCAGAAGTTATCCAGGATTCACCCAGCTGGCAGCATCAGCTACAAAATGCATATGATGATACCAGGATACATCCCAAATTAGAATTGGATTTGTCACTAATCCCAGATTCTGCCAACCTAGCAGTTCAAAGGCATACAAATGCAAGTAAAATAGGTACGACCGGTGGGAAGTGTTGGGTGCTTAACCACTAAGCCACTGCATCCCTTGTGGATGCTCAAGTCCCATTCAATACAATGGCATAATGGAATGGTATCCCTTATATAAAATGGTAATATCAAGGTTTGTTTTTTGGAATTTATACCTTTTTGGAACATTTTCAACTTGTGGGTGGTTGACTGCATGGATACTATACATGTCTTTGAAGCAACATATTTTGGTCATTTTGAAAGGTGTGGTATCTCTATTATTATATGGTAACAAAACCAACACATTACTTTTTTTAATCACAAATTGGGAGGAATGGACCAACTTTTCAGAGAAGGACGCTCATATTGAATGTCAGACTAAATTTTCTCATGTTTTGGACCTGATTCAGACCATTACAATCTGATTTGGACCTCACCTGGATCAGACCAAATCTAGACCAATCTGATTCATGAATCAGAATTTTGCTGAGTAAATTGCAAATTCTGCTATAAACATAGGACATAGCCACATCTGGAATATTGTCACTTCATCCCATGAAGAATCTTGCAGAACTAAGAAACACATAGAAAGGGACAATCAAAATCGTAAAAGGACTGAAACACCATAGCTGAACAGTTTGAAGTGTTTTGGTTTACAAATGAGATAACTAAATGAGACATGAATAATAGAGTGTTCTGTTTTTTATTATAGTGTAGAGAAAGTGAAGGGAAAATATTTTTGTCCCTCTCTCATGATACAAGAACATCCAATTAAATTGATTGACAGCAGATTCAAGACAAACAAAATAAAACACTTCTTCGCACAATGTGTTATTTGTTTATATAAAGAACTGCACTGAGGCATTATCATATTTTTGAAGAAAAAAATACTAACATTAAAATGGAGTGGCAGAGGGCAGTAAATATACAAAATACTTTATTTATTTATTTATTTATTTATTTTAACGTGTGTGTGTGTGTTGTGTTTTAATCTCTGTTGTAAACCACTTTCATTGCCATGCCAAAAGAAAGTCAGGATATAAATTAAACAAATAAATAAAAGAACAATAATTGTGGGCAGAAAATAGACAATTTATCACAATTAATATCAATCTCTATGGGGAATTTGTTACATAGTGGGAGCACCTTGGCAAGCAATAGGACCTAAAGAATAGCCTGCCTTGCTTTTCTTAGGGGCAGTACAGATGGGCGGCTGGATGCCACCCCTGTGAGCCCTACGTCTGTGCTGCAGCATCTGCATGCTGCAGTACAGATGCCCCGCCAAAAAAAAAAAGCTGCCTAGAATGGCTTCTTTTTTACGACATCACTAGCAGGAAGGGGCGCTGCCACGTCCTGCTAGTGATGTGTGGATGCTGTGCATCGCGTACGTCATCATTGCAGCCCCTATGTGGATGGGAGACCGCCATGAGAGCAGACTAGGGTTCTGGAGCATGCGGTTGCTGCATGCTCTGGAATCCTAAAATTGCCACTGGCATGCCACAAACCATCCATTTGTACTGGGCCTTAGATCTCAATGGGAGACTAATATAAGGAAAGACACTTCTGGAACTTAAAATTAATATGGAGCTGAGGCTGCAACTGCACTGCAGAAATAATCAAGTTTGACATCACTTTAACTGACATGGCTCCATGGTATGGAATCCTAGGAACTGTAGTTTTCTGAGACAATGAGCCTTCTCTGTCAGATACTCTGGTGCCCCACCAAACTACAAATCCCAGAATTCCATCACATTGAGCCATGGCAGTTAAAGCTGTGTCAAACTGGATTATTTCTGCAATGTAGATGCAGTGTAGCCCTTATCTTATGAGAAAACAAAGTGGAAATGGAGCTGGAGAATAGAAACATTCTCTCTGTTTTACCACATGACAGCTTAGCGCATCAGTTCTTAGTGCATCAGTTCCCAAGGGATACAGTTGTAAAAGTGTGTCTTTTGTTTTGCTGGAAAATTTATTTAACCAAAAACACACTTTTATGGCCATCTCCTTTGGGAAGAGAACTGAAGTGCTGAGAAAGTCATTGCTCTCAGCTACATTTCCACTTTATTTATTTATTATTTACGTTTATCTCATACAATAATGTTCCTAGTTAAAAGTACCTTGCTACAGTTTTCTGAATTTTAAAGGCAATTTCATTCATGTTTAATAGTAATCTCCCTCTTCCAACATTGAATCAGAAGTGGGTTTGCCCAGAGGGAGGAGTTGACCATTATTGCACTGGGTGCCCTCCAGCCTCTGCCCATGAGAGCTGCCTTCTTACACTTTGCCAAGTATTGCATGAGATCCTACAGTTGCCTTTTGAGATGGAATTGGAATCTTTTTTGTTGTGCATTGATTGGCCATAGACATAGATTTGTATTTGTATTTTTTTACTTATGTCATGCTGTATTGTAGCCTGGACATTTTTGTGGTTTGTTGTTTGCAAGTGTCAGGGTACACTCAATCAGGTAGTTGAAAGATCTTATAGCAACTCTGAGACTAACTGAAAGAAAGAATTTGGCAGCATGAGCTTTCATGGACTTAAGTCTAGTTCTTCAAATGCATTTGATGGAGTGCAAAGCCAGGAATAGATCTTTATATACCATTAATGTATGTCATTTGGTCTGTCCCTGGCTTTCTACTTCACCAAATGCATCTGAGGAAGTAGAATTGAGTCTACGAAAGCTCATGCTGCCAAATTCTTTCTTTCAGTTAGTCTCAAAGGTGCTACAGGATCTCTCTGCATACTGATTCTACAGAGAGACAGAGCTGTATCTTTCAATTCTATCATTCAGGTAAGTGATAGGCTCACCTGGTGATGTTCTTGAAGTACACACCAACACTGAAGGTGATGCTATGGCTGTGCATCCAGCTACAGGAACAGATGCTTCACCATTTCAGTCTCTTT
The DNA here is from genome assembly GCA_034509955.1 of Urosaurus nigricauda. NCBI lineage: Eukaryota > Metazoa > Chordata > Lepidosauria > Squamata > Phrynosomatidae > Urosaurus > Urosaurus nigricauda. Next base: position 35,915,602 of record JAOEGL010000001.1, read on the forward strand.
TCAAATTATGTCTTACAGTCTTATCTAATTGCCCTCAGCTTACACAGCATGAAATACAGACAGTAGCTCAATACCTGAAAATACTCACCTGGCTCAGTTGTAAGAACTGAGTATCATTAACCTGTTGCTGGCAACTTACTCAAGGGGATCACTACCAAAAGATGTGATGTCTGCCAATCTAAATGGCATTAAAAGGGGTAAGACAAATCCATAGAGACAACCTGATTGGTGTTCAGTCATGATATCTATATGGAACTTTCATTTACATAAGCAATGTACCATGAAATATGAGCGTGATGAGGAAAATAGAAAAGGAAAGATTACTTTTCAGTCTTGTGCATAAGATTCCCAGAGTCATGAGACTATGGATGTAATTCTTCACTACATTTCTTCTCAAAGGTAGCAGTAAGTAATGTCAGCAATTTTCTTCCCACTGTGTTCTCCTTTCTCCTTTATAACTGTCTGACAAGGTACTGTACACTTTCCCCTGTATTTACCTACTATCCCTGGCCACAGCATTAGGCACAATATCTTCATGTCTTCTCTAACCTGCCAGCTCTGCAGCTGGTCCCCTCTCTGTGACTGTTTCATTTCACATCTCTCTTGTCTTAGTTCTATGTTTACTCATGGGGAACTTCTTAGCTTCCATCAACCTCTCCAGTCACTTACATTTGGCTAGAGCAGAAGAAATTTTAAATGCTTTGTATGCAAAACAAACAAACAAACAAACACACTAATCCTCATCTGCATTCAAAGATGTTTTCCATTGTCTTGTGTGAGTGTTCTGTATAACAATGAATCTCCATGATTGACACTTCCTGTGTCTCCTCATATTCCAAGTTCCTTATATAGTTCATTTTAACATCTCTCCTCTAGCAGAGTTAGAAGACAAGACAGGCTTAATTTTATTTCCTCATCCACTGACCATTTGCTATCACTATCAAAAGATTCCTATTTCTTATTTTACTGACCCCTTTCTCCTTGGGAACTAGATACATTTTTGTATTTTGCATTCACTGATCCAGTAATCTTTCTTTTCATTTTCTATATTTACTTTCTCTGTTAGCTCCGGCTATCATTTTCTCATTTCAGTCTGAATGCTCTCCAGCATTCATGTTTCATTCCTGGTCTCTTTCTTGGTTATACTGCTTGTTGTGTTGCCTTTCAATAACACTTAAATAAGAATTCATACATTTTCCCTCCATGCATATTTTTCTCTTTGATGCCTTTTCTTTTTGTTGATATTCTCTGTTCACCATGACAAGAGTGACAAACTATTTTCTGAAACTTTCCTTGCTTTTTTTTTTTTTTTAAAAAAGTCTCCCACCTCCCCCATCTCTTCTTGGTAATCTGAATACCAAAGCAAATTAAAGAAATGGAGAAGCTCATTAGAACCAATGCAACTACATTCTTGGAGTGGTCATATCCTAAAACTGTATACAAACTTATCTCTTGATATTAAAAACACCATTTGTAGTCTAAGAAGCAGAACATTTTATTAAATTTATCCAGAGGTAGAAGTTTCTTGAAAGTGGCATCATAATTAGAAGTGGCAGTAGCACTATTGGTCTTGTAGTACTTTGGAGGACATTGTTAAGTCTTCATTAGGAGAAGAGGGTTGCTTTTCTCTTTCTCATGCTCTTCAATATCTGTTCGAAACTACTGATTGGTGTCATCAAGAATGTTTGAGTGCAGTATCATCAGTATGTAGATGGCATGCAAATCTGCTTCTCATTTTCATTCCCATCTGGCTGTGCAGGAACTCGATAATCTGATGACCTTGGTAACTGATTGGATGACATCAAAAAGAAGGAGAAGGAAGGCAGCAACAGCAGCAACAACTCAGTCCAAACATAGAGAAGAATTGTTAGTGGGTGGTTCATCTGTCCCAATTGATGGGTGCAACCAGTTTGGATTACACATCTCTGAAATAATAGGTACACAGTTCCACCCTTGCAACTGGGTCCATCATGGTAATTGGAGACACAAAATGTCTCCAAGGCATAGAGGTCATATGAAAATTAGATTACTTTAGGTTAGATTGCTGCAGTGGATTGTATGTGAGGTTTCCTTTCTAAAGGAATTTGCATCTACTACAGAATTTGACAACCATGGAAACCAAATTGGTGACCTTGGGCAAGTCACATTAACTCAGGCTTAGAAGAAGGCAAAAGCAAACCCCCTTCTGAACAAACTTTGCAAAGAAGTCCTCATGCTTTATTTGTTTATTTATATGTTCATGATTGGTTCACCTTTGGTTTGACATAAGTAAGAAATTACTTAAAGGTACACAGGAACAACTACTGGAGTGAATAAAGAAAAGGTCTAAAATGAATATACATCTGATCTTGACTCTGCTAGTTGCCAAATTATTACTAGACTAAATTCAAAGGGCTGATTTTGATGTGTAAAGTTTTGCATGGCTCATTATCTCAGTGCCATTTTGCCTCCATGTTTCTTACTGGAACAAGACATTTTGTAGCTTTAGATTGTTTTGGATTTTTTAATGGACATTCATGTACATTTTCCTACAAATTTTCCTAACATACATCTTTATTTACAAACTTTATCTAGTGTACACATTCCTTCCACAAAATACAGTGTGCTTGTGTGTGTGTGTGTGTGTACCTTTTAGCCATTCATGATTTAATATGTGTGTATTGTTTTGTGCACACTTCATTTCTACAAAATGTTCCAATCCCTTCACAAAGGTGTGAATTCTAGTGACAAGGTGTGTTGTTTTCACAATGTATTTGGGAGAAGCACAAATACTCAATTTCACTAAGACTGTCAAGTCCAAGGATTTTCTTTCCATCCCTGGCATACTTTTTTAAATGAAGTTCACTTGCCATTGACACTTGGCAGTGACATCTGTCATCATTTCAGAGGTAGGCAAAGAAGATATATTAATCTTCCCAAATGCCTCAACTTGAAGCCTGCTGTGAGCTAGTGGTTCTGTGATGGGAGGGGGTTAACATGGATACTAAAGACAAATGCTCCTGTCTGTCTGTCTGTCTGTCTGTCTATATCATTTAAGTTTTAAATTGTGGGTCATTATTGTTGTTGTTATGTGCCACAGTGTTTCCATTTGCAAGACTTTTAGAGGAGGTTTGCTGTTGCCTCCCTCTTAGTTTGGGAGAGTACAATTTGCCCAAGGTTTCCATGGCTGAGCAGGGGATTCACTCCCTGATCTCCCAGTTCCCCAAACCAAAAGCCAACAGCTATACCTAGCTGCCTCTTTAAAGTGTATTCCTTTGTCCTATTAATTCTGGATTGTAGTAGTTTTTATTTTATTGTTACATTGACTATCTTGTGCGTTTTGGTTGCTTTGACCCATATTTGGCATCGGGAAGCCACTCAGAAATTTAATAAACAAACTGATGGCTACTGAGAGCTGCCCCCCAAAATATGCGATTCCAAAAACCTGCTTGACAGGCTTGTAGAGAAGTCTAACCCTGGGAGCAAGGAATTTATGATAGGAAGAAAGATATCCTATTTTGTTTAAAAGCAAAGGACTGTACTGTTTTATACAGACATAGCTGCCCTGTAGCTACTATTATTTTTGTAGATCTTTTTAGCATAGAATTATACATGTAGTGAAATATCTACTGGTGCTGTACACAAAAACCTCACAGAACACTGAATAAGATTCTGAAGACTCTTATAGTCACCATTAGTTTTATAATTTTTTCCATCAAGTACACAGACAAATGAAGGACAAATATGAACTAAGGTCTTTGTTTCACATCTGTATCTGCATCTGTATTCTGGTAGTGAATATGTGTGTCTGCTTCCTCAAATAATCATCATATTATCTGTACAAATTTTTCACTAATAGAATGCTTTCTAAAAGTTACAGTGCCTTTCACTGGGAAAACATCCATATCATGACCCCAACTGAAATATTACCCATGATGGCTTGGAATGGACCCTCCATTTTCAGAACTGCTATGCCTCTGGGTACCAGATGCTCGGTCAAATGACCAATGATAACCATTACCACGGTACCCTGGTTATGAACTTCTAAAGGCATCTGGCTAACGGATGTTAAGAACAGATTGTTGCATGAGATGGACATTTGATCTCATAAAGCAAGGAAATACTGAGCTTAAAGGGCTTCTTCCCATCCCTTTGTTTGCTCAGATGTTACTATAAGAAGCTTTGTCCTTGTAAGAGAAATAAGTGTCATAGAGATGTACTCTATAGAATTTACTGTCAATAAATTGTAGGCTACAATCCTACTACACATTCTTACTTGCAAGCAAGTTCCATTGAAAATGAGTGCCAATGTCTGTGGGCACTGTGGGAAGACACTGCCAAAGTGAAGCCTAACAAACTAAAATGAAACTGAGTCTTCAAGAGGCAGATATAGGAACAAAAAAGAATTCTTGCATTCATTAGATTCCCAGGTGAAACATAGATGTTTAGAAGTGAAGGACTATCACATGACCTGACATAACTGTCAAGCCTCTGACTTTCTAACAGAACTGAACTGTGTTGGACAATGTGAGATGGTTACATCTGATGCATCCAAGACATAGTAAGGTGGAGTTCTAAAGTCCTGTAACCCTGAGAGAGTATAAAGTGCCCAAGGTTTCATTGGCTGAATGAGAGATGCAAAATCTGGTCTCCTTTCACACAACACAGCTATAGTGCTGTGATTCCACTGCAACTGCCACAGCTCTCTCCTATGGAATCCTGGGGTTTGTGGTTTAGAGAAGCACTTAAGAGGTCATTGAGCATTGTCAAGGCCCTCCCTAAACTGCAATGTACAAGATTCCATAGATAGAATTGCAGAGCAATTGGAGAAGGATGACACAGAAGCTGTCCACATGAATGGGGGGGGGGGGACAGTTTTACCCTGTTTTGAACCCTACCTGTTTAAATAATGTACACGACAAAAACAAGAGAAAATTGGAATGAAGCCATGATCCAGGGCTATAAACCAGAGTAAAACAAGCCCCATCTTTTTCCGGATCAAGCCAGAATTGTCTCACTGGCATGCTAACTGTGCATGCCAAGATGGTGTCTTGGCAGAGGAAGACGGGCTAGGAGTATGTAAATGCTCCCTCACCTCCCTCAGCTCTACTGCACATGTAAACTGCCAGTATGTATTCTCCCTATAAAATTATAAATTTATAGTGTGAAAGGGCCCCTACTTTCCAAAGCTGCATCTACACTGTAGAAATGCTGCACTTTGACACCACCTTAAGTGCTGTAGCTCCATCTAGTAGAATCCCATGATTTGTAGTTTTACAAAAAAAAAGGCCTTTGTTACCAAATAGTGCAGGTGCAATTTCAGTTCCCACTACTGCCCTATGTACCTTCAGTTTTCATTTAAACAAAGAACACCAAAGCTTCACTTTTCTCAAGATCCTCCTCTTCCTCATAGCCTTTATGTTGTCAAGCAGGTTTCAGCCTTACAGGTCTGCCACAGCCCTGGAATTCTCAGGCACTGGTGGAGCTGCGTTGGCATACTATTGCAGAAATGTCATTTTTTAATTATGTGGTTCTGAGGGGGAATCTATTATCTGCTGCTGAGATGTTGAAATCAGACAATTTATCTCCAAGGCAGTTCTTTCTACAATCTAGAATATATATCTCTTGTCACTGCAGGAAAAAGAATGAGGGAATGTTTTTATTCCTGGTGCTTTATGTTTATAAATTTAGACTTTTTAAAGCTGTGCTATAGAAGAAAAGAATAAAGTTCTAATGAATCTCTTGGTGTGTTATCCTGAGAGCAGTATCTTCCTTGAAGGTCTGGTAAACTCAGAGATGTTATTGTCTCTTATTTACACAAAGCTTCAGAATGTCCATTCCAATTTGGCAATAAATGAACCATGAGAAAGAACGGAAACGGGAAGGTTAAAAATGCCTGCATATATTCTTGAATGAGTGAGTACATAGTTACCAAGATCAAGATACTGTAAGGCAACCAATTTCCTTCACACTAAATGCCATGTGACCTCACAGGCTTTGTGCTGGGGCTAATTTGAATTCAGCTTTTCTTCTCACATTTTCATTTAAATGTAAAATAATATGCCAATGACCAGATTCGTAATGATTCTGAAGTATTGCTAGCTTCCTGTCTAAGGTATCAAGAAAAATGAAAGCATTTAGTCTGTGTTCATTATTTATTTATTTATTTATTTATTTATTATAAATCTTTAAACTTCATTACATGTGCCATGCCATGTAGCAGTATCAGAGCTCAAAGCAATTCGTATCTATTAACCATCAGGCACATTCTAAGTACTTTTAAAAACAATTTCATACTGCTTCATTTTCATTTAATCTGTGTAGAGAGTTTCTCCCCCATCTCCTATGTTTTACAGGAGTAGCAAGATGAAGAAAATAAAATAAATAAATACTGGAAACTTCCCAAATCAAATTGCCATAACAGTACTGTCCTCTAGTGTGCATCTTAGGGAAGAACAGGCAGTAATGCAATTATTTAAAAGTTACTCCTGTGGATTATTAAAAATGAAAGGTTTATTGTTCATTTGACAGTTTACTGAGCTTTGTTTAAATGAAAGCATAAGGGACATAAGAAACAATTACTATCATTGTTAATGATTAGCATTTTTTTCTGCAGTATTTATGACATGGCTATTGGTTTCACCTTGATTTCAGGCACTTTAAAAATTATAAATAACTAACATTACATCATAACAAACTTTACAAGGAATTCCCTTTTCTGAAGAGCAATCCCCAAAAATCAAGTGGAGATGTTTATGCCAGTAAGTTCACGCCACTGTGTCTTATATATTTGAGACACCTGTAATTTTTTTTATAAGTATCTATATTTCTTTCGCTAAGGGCTGATTTTGTGGGATATGCTTTTTTCTTGACTGTTGTCTAACAGGATGATTATCTAACAGAATGAATATCTGGAGTCCATTCATTTAGCTATAATACTGTATTTCTCCGAAAACAAGACAGTGTCTTATATTAATTTTTGCTCCCAAAGATGCTCTAAGTCTTATTTTCAGAGGGTGTCTTATTTTTCCATGAAGAAGAATTCACATTTATTGTTGAACAAACAAAACGAACATTTATTATATTCTGTATATAAATTTATATACAAAAACTTTGCTAGGTCTTACTTTCAGGGGAGGCCTTATATTTAGCAATTCAACAAAATCTTTACTAGGTCTTATTTTTTTGGGATGTTTTATTTTCGGAGAAACAGGATAATAGCTAGGGTATAGCTGAGTGTATGGGTGAAGGAAGTATTGCCCTTCCAAATTGCTTTCAGCTACCTTGGGACTCTTTCATACAAGGCTAAATTGGAAGTATAATTTAAGGTCAATTCGAATGCAATCATGGGTTTTACGTTATTGCGAATTAACTCTTCGCACGCAAATTCGGGCAAGAGGGAAGCCAATTCGAATGCAATCATGGGTTTTACGTTATTGCGAATTAACTCTTCGCACGCAAATTCGGGCAAGAGGGAAGCCAATTCGAATGCAATCATGGGTTTTACGTTATTGCGAATTAAAGCTTCGCATGCAAATTCGGGCAGGAGGGGGTTATTTTTGGGCAATGGGAAGTAATTCCGAACGGAGCAGGGGTTCATGTAAATTCGCTAAACAAGCGAATTTACATAAATCCGCATTGGCTCCATTCGGAGTTGGGAGAAATTCCTCCCTGTTTGAAAGAGTCCTTTGTAAACACAGGGGAAGGGAACAAATCAATGTACTTAGGGGTGTTAAACTCTGCAGGCATAACCACTAGATCTCAGTCTGTGTACCTTGAATATGAGTATGTGGGCACTGCCATTTGCTCTTCTGCCTCAGACAGCAAAACTTATTGGGCTATTCTGGTTTACACACTCATTTTAGAGTTGCTGAGCCAGAAGTGTGTGTGTGTGTGTGAGAGAGAGTGTGTGCACATGAGATCCTGTGATAAACCTAATGCTGTGGATATCCTCTTATGGATAACCAAGCAGCATTCATATGCTAGTTTGGACTTCTAAGGCAGTAATCCCTAAATATTTTCTGAAGAGACCTGCTAAGAAATTATAGTCCCAACAAAAAAATTTGAATTGTTGAATTGCAACAATTGGAGCACCTTTTGCAATACTCTTCTCTAAACGAGAAATGATCATACAAATTATTCTTCGGTCACACATTGGGTACAAATGACAGAAGCCAAAACTCATGATTGTCACTTAACCTGTTGTAGCTTAAGTGATTTCTACAAGGGAATTCACTGCCCACTGATGCCAGTGGGATCAAGTCATCGAGGGTATCTGGAATCCTACTATTGTACTTTTAATTCATTGATAACATATTTTCTATACTAAGGTTGTATGACATACATAATAGTTGTGAGACAACCACCTTATATCTGAGCTTATCCTTCTCCTCATACTAAAGATTCTAGTTCAGCAACAGAAAGTGGTTTGTGAAGCACCCATTTGTATCATTGAACATATGTCTGTGACAATGTAATAACCAGCCTTGCACAATCATTACAACCATTTGGAATCTAGGCAGTCACTGGAATGAGCTGTAAGCCTTGGAAACTAAACCTTACATAAAAGAGGGAAAATAAGGAGAATCTGGCTATCTTTATTGATTTTGTTAGCTAAGCAGAATATGGGAGAAATAGTCACAGATTAATTCTTGCAAATTAGGCTGCTTGGACAGAACAGTGTCAACTGGGATGGGATAGAAGAATAACACACGTATGGCACTCCTACCAGTTTTCTTTCTACATTAATCTAGGAACGCATGTAGAAATGAACATGTTGGTGGGGTGGAGAGATTTGCAGGGCTCTTCCCCATAGGATCATCATTTTTAAAATATCACACCATTCACTCTACCCATATGACTTCATGATGTGCTTGCTAGAATAGGTAACCATAAAGGAAAAAGGTATGGGAGCTTGTGTGTGTGTGGGGGGGGGGGGGGCAATGCAGTTGGTAACTGTAATTCTCCTCTTTGCCCCACTTAACCGGCTGACAATCAGTTTAAGAAGTCAAATGTACCTACATTAATGTGAAGAATGGATCAAACTATGCATATTCTTCAATAATAAAATGGATTAATGATCCCTTAATATCCTTCAACCACCCCATAATAGTCATAATCGTATTGTGTTGTATGAATACAGCACAAGTTAGAAAAGAACATGTGCAAAGAATTGTTCCAGTAACTGTATAGTCTGTATAGTCTTTAAATATGAATGTGCCTCACTTTCCCTCATCTTTTACAACATAGCAACTGAAAGAATCTAAAGACAGCTATTCCCTATCTTATCCTTTTAAAACATCTATCATGCCTCTAAACACATTTTAAAGGTCCTTTGTTTTATCCTGCTTGGAGTTGGCCTGAAATTTTAATGTATCTGGCAAACAGCAAGCATCAGTGTAAAGATAAGAAATGGAGAAGGAAGGAGACAGGCCATTTCCCAATGATCCTTCACTAAATGAAAACAACTCCAAACAGGAAATTTTCCCCCCAAAAGAATGGAATTTGCTTGTTCTGCCACAATCTGGAGTAACTAGGTTTGAAGTCTGTCTTGTAGGCCAAAGGTTACATTGTTCCCATGGCCCACCACATGCTCAGCAGCAATAAACACAGATCAACTAAATAACATGATTATCAGTGCAATGTCCACACTGACTTTCAAGCCCAGAACCTTGAAATACTCCTTCAAATGTACTATGCCTGTGTAGGGTTGAAAATTTCCTTGACTTGGTTCAGCTCTGTGTTTTGTTTATCCACTGTTTTTATTTATATAGGAAAATATCTATAGGACATTCCAGAACTGGAGTGTGCATCATGTGCCATAGTTTTCTATTTATTATAATTATTGGCAACTCTTCCCATCCCTGTGTAAGATAGGCAAGAGTGCTAAAGCATTGCAAAATAGCAGTTAGCCATCTTTGGAAAACTGATTCAAATGGCCCACATGACCACACTAGTATAGAGAGGAGGAAAGAGCATAAACTCTGGTCCCTCTGTCACTCTCTATGAGCTGAGCAGCAACTGTCTGAAGCAAGGAGACTTTAGTACTCATCCAAATTCTTCACATTCTATAGCACACAATAGCAATAGCAAGTACATTTCTATACAGCTTACTGATGTACTAAGTGGTTTACAAAGTGCAAGTTAATTGGCCCCAAGAAGCTGGGTACTCATTTTAGCAACCTCAGAAGGATGCCCAGATGAGTCAACCTGGAGCCCCTGGCTGGTATTGAACTTACAACTTTGTGGTTTGTGAATGAGTAGCTGCAGTACAAACATTTAACCACTGCGGCACCAGGGTGTCATCTTCCTGGCTTCTTTGAATCACGCACTCATGGAAGCCAATGGAGAGTCAAATGCGCTACTACAATACTACTACTATTATCTGCTTTATCACACAAGGGGGCAAACAGGATTTTAAAAAGAGTTAAACTAGAGTTTAATTAAAGATGATAATGTAGAGGTGGAGGATGGAAGGGAGGACAACATACTGCTTTATCACACTAGGATTTAAACAAGAGTTAAATGAGAGTTAAGCAGGATTTCCTGTTTAACTCTCATTTAACTCTTGTTTAAATCCTGTCTGCCCCCTAGTGTGATAAAGCAGTATGTTGTCCTCCCATCCCTCCTCCACCTCTGCATTATTATCTTTATTTATACCCTGTCTTTAAAATTAAAATGGATACAATACAGTTTAGTCATACAAAAGATCAACATTAAAACTGAACTATTAACAATTAAAAACAATTTAAAATTAGCAATGATAAGCACTGCATAGTTTTCTTTGTTCTCTGTCATATGATTCTAAATAGCCAAATAAGGTTCCTGGCGTGATCCTTTGTTGTGATTGCATTCAGATCATTTTAGCATGATGTTTAGTATTGTACCCATGTTATTGTTGTGCCTTCAAGATGACTATGACTTAAGGTGACCCTATCCTAGTGTTTTCTTGGCAAGATTCATTCAGTGGAGGTTTGCTATTGCTTTCCCTGAACCCCAAGAGAGTGTGACTTGCCCAGAGTTTCCATCAAAACCCAGTCTCCTTGGGCCCTTCTACACAACGCAATTATAACACTATGGTTCTTCCTTAAGTGCTATGGCTTTGTCCTATAGAAACCTGAGCTCTGTCATTTGGAGAGACTTAGCATTCTTAGAATTCTAAAAGACTTTCTGTAAGCTTGAACTCCCAAGATTCAATAGGATGGAGCCATGGCAGTGAAAGTGGAATCTTAGTGCTATAGTGAATAACTTAAAAGGGTCCTTAGTTTCCATAGTGCATTGCTTGAAAAGGCCTCTGGTGTTCTAGTCTAGCATTCAAACCACTGCACCTTATTGCCTTATTGGCTCTACCTAACTTACTGTATTTGTTTTAGGCCCATTCAAAAATGATGCAATTCTTTGCTTATTTCATTCTCAGACCAAGATTTTTCCCCTATTGGCTGGGAAAAACATCTTGCATATTATCCAACAATTTTTTACATTTTGGGTATGACTTTTCCAAGGTGGGCAATGGGTTTCAATGACAGGGTGGAGATTCATAAGCTGGCCTCCTGATGTTCTAGTCCAACACTCAGATCACTGCACTATGGTGGCCCTCTGTTATACCTGCAGACTGACAAAATACTGCAGAGGAAGACTCTTGATACAGCAGAACAGACAATCATATCAAAATTTCTTTTTGAAGAGTTCTGTCACTGCAGTCTAGTGCATATGTGTATTGCTACAACGTTGTGTGGTGATAACATCTAAATGGCAATGTTTTATCAATGTGAGCATGCACAGTGGCAACAGAGAAGTGTTGGCTGAGTCATAGAAGAACTGAAGCTGGGTGGGTTAACTGGTTTTTTAAATGTTTTATTGATTTGATAGAGACATAGTTGGCCTCCTCTTATAGTGTCATTGTTAGCAGTTTTAAATCAGGAAGGGAGGCAAATAGGTGAACAGACACAAAGGCAGAGGGAGACAAATGGGTGGGGGAGAAGAGAAGGAATGGAATGTATGAATGATTCACTCAATACTGCTCTGTACAAAATTCAGTGTTGTTGTTTTTTAATGTGTACTGGAATAGTATAAAAGATCTGTAACATTAATTCTTTTTTATAAAGTGAACAGGTAAATCCAAACTGGTTAGAAATTCTGGTGAAATGTTCAGACGTATTCTTCCTATTTTGGTACCTTGTATAGCACACTATAGCTCTGCCCCCATAAGACACATAGCTGGAGTGATAACTTTCTCTCCAGGTCCTAAAGAACTGTTGTTGTTTTTTTAAGTTTTCTTGATTGTTAAAAAAAAAATCACATCCTGGTGCATATTAATCAGCTTCCACTGCAGGGTAAATCAAGGCTTTGCTGTCAATTATTTAGACCTTTACACAAACAAAAGGCTTGAATTGTTAAAGCATGCAAGTAGCTACTTTGCCTATGGCTTGAATATCATCTCTCCCTGTCTCTCTTGCTAAGCCTGCCCTGTAGAAAATCTGCAGTCTTCAAGTAGTAAATGGAACAGCAGTGGGAAAAGGAAATCTAAACTGAAGGTTTTACTACAATGATTGATTTTAGCTTTGCAAACCAAAATCAAAAGGGCTTGGTAAAGGATTGACCTTAGGCGAGAATTTCCTTTTTCTCTTGGCTGAATGAATACCAGTTTTTGAATGCAGCAGAGGTTGTCAAACAGCTTGGCCAAAATTACATCATAAAATGAGATCATGCTTGGTACTCCTCACAAAAGATGCGGAAATGGCTTTTTAAAATACAAGTCTTCATGATTGTAAATTGAAATGGAATTATTTCCAACAGTGGAGCACAGAGATCGCTTGAGGACCTTCTAGATGTGCGTGGATTTCAGACCTCATCTGGTCATTGGGTGGCCCTTTAAAGGCCAAGCCTACAAATAGAAGAATCCAATGGGTGCCAGAAATCAAACATGTCTGGCTATTATATAGTCCTGATTATTCCCATGTAAATAATAAATAAATAATAAAGCTTTTTATTTATATCCCACTTTTTGTGAAAACAATCAAAGTGGCATACAACATTTAAAATCAGACAAACATATACACCACCCCCCTTAAATGAATTAAACAATCAGAATCAATATATTAATAATATATTCAGAATTCCTCTGAATCTGATATGAATTAACTAATCCAGACAACTCAGGACTAAAGCAAGTGGCAGTGCCAGCTTCCCAGTAATATTTGTTGTGTGCCTTTCAAGTCATTTCTTACTTATGGCAACCAAAGGTAAACCTATCATGATATTTCTTGGCAAGATTTCTTTCGGTGGGTTATCTTTGCCTTCCATTGTGACTGAAAGAGTATTACTTAACCAATGCTATTCAGCAAGTTACTGTCAGGAGTGAGGACATCACTGCTTCCCAAATGTTTCCCTTTTGTAAGAAATGGGTTGTGGTATTTGCTGTGCCCCTTTAAAATGCTGAAGAGATGGTGTGATTTGGGCAAGGCTCAGTGGAAAGAGAAAGGAGAGGCCCCAGGTTGTTGCTGTTTTTGAAAGGAATTTTAAATTTTAATTAAAAAAATAAAAATGTTAATAATATATTTTTAATTTTCTTTAAAAACACATTTTACCAGAGTTTCACTTTAACCACATGAAATTAGTTTCATGTAAATGCATTTAGGTTCTGTGTATGGTATTGTAATTTAATGTCATATGTACTACCATTACATTCAGTGATATATGGGAATTACAATTTATGAGTAACATTAGTACAATTTTTTTTTTAACCTAAAGGTTCTGTATTGTGTGGTATGGGAGCAGGTCAACGTGGGAGGGTGACACCACAAGTTAGCGCATGGGGTAATACCAACACTGTGGCATCACACCACTGACATTTTTCCCCCCTCTGATTCGTTTCAAAATGCAGGATTTCTTTGAAGCAGTTTCACAATCCTGCAAGCCACAGGATCTTCCTTTTTACGATACCAGGGTCATAACCACTCAGTGCCTTGAATGAAGAAGTGTACTTAATTGACAAAGCAATTAATATTATCCAACTCAGTAGTAAAACCTTCAGAATATGGTACATAACAGCCTTTAAATGCCCAACAAATTAGTTATGATGATGGGTTAAATACTTCCAGTCAGGATGTTAAATTGTTTTCCCTTAGATTCCTAATTAATATAAGAGTGATTAATCACTAAACTTTTGTTCAAATTGGTTGACCATTTTGCCTAATCTCTTGACAGGGAGTTTTTTGCTTCAAAAATTAGAATACAGTATTATGCAAGAGAGCTGGTATGGGATTATGAACAGAGAGATCAACATACCTGAATTTAAATTATCTGCTTAGTCAATACATCTTTCTGGATAACTTTGGAAAGTCACTATCTCTTAGTGTAGTCTACCTCAGAGGGCTCTTGTGAAGAAAAAGGACATTTTATACTTTCCTGAGCTCATTGGAGTAAAGGGGATATAAAAGTGTACTCCAAAAAAGATTATGGGACAGCAAGCCTCATATCTTATTTGGGATTACATAGTGTTTCTCTTTAAACTGAATGAAAGGTTTCCATAGAATGGAGCTACAGCACTTACTGTGGTGTCAAACTGCATTATTTCTAGTGTAGATGCATTCCTAAGCATCCTCTCCTTCCTATCTGCCCATACCTGATGGAAACATTATTCAGCCATGCTTTGATCTCTTACGAAATAGACCTCTTTCTTCCCATACAGCTGTTTTTGTGTGTGTGTCCATGTGTGTGTGCACGCATGCACGTGCACATGTGCACCAATTCTGACAATAGTGTCACAGTCATGACTAAGTAGCTATCATGAAAATAGAACAGTTATGGGTTCATAAATCTAGGTAATGGTTTTGTATTCATGAAGTCTGATTACAGACTGAGTATGAGGGTGTATCGACACTGTAGAAATACTGTAAGTGCTGTAGCTCCATCCTATGGAACCCTGGGATCTGTGGTTTTACAAGGTCTTTAGCCTTCTCTGTCAGAGGGCAGATGCCTTACCAGCCACAAATTTCTGAATTCTGTAGCATGGAGCCATGGCAGGTAAAGTGGTGTCAAACTGCATTATTTCTACAGTGTAGACACATCCTGAGTCTGTGTTTCCTGGGCTGCTTGTGGGGTAGGAACAGTTTGTAAACTGTCATATTCACATTGACTGACAGCTGCTGTGAGGTCTGAACACAATTGTGCACTCATGCACACATTTCAAATATGTGCATATGTGCAAAGCATTGCAGGAACACACTACAGATCCCAGGGTTCTATAGTAGGAGCCATGGCAGTTAATCTGCATTATTTCTACAGGGTAGATGCACCCTAAGTATACTAAGTAGTTACGTATACTTATAAGCAGCTGATATAGAAAACTGTTGCTCTGTGAAATGGAAATGATGAGATAAATGGAAAGCAGCCTTATAGATTTTATGCCTTCACTCATCAGTTCTTTCATTCTTACTTACTTATTAATAAGTTATATCTAACTTATTATTTTATGTGTATCCCCCCCCCCCGCAAATTTTCTAGATACTGTACTATTCCAGTATCATCCCAGGGCATTGCCTCATAACAGGGCAAAATAGTCTATTACCTTCTTTTCAATTAAGAGTAATTAAAAATAGGCATAACCTAAATTTTTGACTAATGTCATCTCCACAAGGACACAAATTATGCTTATATGGAAAATTCTCACAACACCCTTTCAGTAATGCAGAACAGAGAGGGTTAATTTTAGCCCTAGAACAAGGTATGGTAATACTTAGGAATGGTTAAATTATCCATCTTATTCTTAGCATATCTAGGAAATTCAAAAGTTAGGCCAAGATATATTGGGACAAAAAGTTATATATGCACTGAGTATGGAATATTGGAAATCAGTATCTTTGATCCATTGTTCAAAAACAGATTTTACAGTAGCAGAATCTCATGGCTGGACAGCAGGAGACAATGATGGATTAAATGTCTGCTTATTATTTGAAAACTATGTGTTAAGTGAATGGCTAGTTGAGCACTGAAACCTTTGAGACCTGCTGCCAATCAGTGCAGACAGTACTGAATTTGATGGAACAAACAAGTTTCTTGATATATAGCCATTTTCTGTTACTCTCAGACTGCTTTTACAATTTCTCTGGTCTCTTATTCCTCTTCTGTTTCACTCTTTGCATTGGGAGTGTGTAGAAACAATTGTCATTGTTAGATAAGCTCATAAGTCAGTTGAAATATTATCTGTGCTAAAACAGTACCTATTCCCATTGCCCATAGAAATAGACCTGTCTTTATATATTGCCATAACAAAACCTGCCTTAATTAAGAATGAAGCATCTTCTCCTCATTTGGTGAAATGCCTTTAAAAATATATTATTATGTAACAACTGTATGTAGCAATTCAAAAAATAGCAGTGATGGTATTTTATTGCTACTTATATATTCTTGGATTATAGTTTGATGCCTTCCTTATCAATGTTTTCTGCATGGATGGCCTATACCCTTTCTATGTTACCACCATACATTTACTGTTGCATCATGTATAAATGACAGCTTCTTACTATTATTTCCCTTGTGACTCAGTCCAACAAGTCTCACCTGAAGAGGCCTAATATTTCTCTCAATAACCTTTCCATTAACCTCCTAACCTCACGCATAAGCCTCAGTGAATATTCCGGCGTCATTTCATTGCATGCCATTGAACTGATTACAGAGTAGCTGTATTTATATCACCTCCAGGTTCAGAAGCAGAATGCCACTGAATACCAATTGCTGGAGGGAGGTTTGGCCCTATCATTAGGTGGACTGAAGCAGCCATTTAAGCAGATTTTGGGTGTCAAGAAAGGGCAACAAATTGCTAGCTATTTATTTTGTAATGATTACATTTTGACTGTGGAGGAACGTGGAGAAATAACTCAATAACTACATGGCCATTTTTGGCTGTGGCTGGAGAGCTACTAAGAGAAGATTAATGTCTTCATGGGCTTCCAGAATGCATATCAAAAGCATTAGGGTGGCTGGTGAGTCACTGGTGGCAATGGATTTTACCACCACTCTGCACACCCTCATGTGTCTCAGAAATCATAATAATGTCCCTGATAGCCTGGAGCTCTCTTGGTATATTGACTATCCTGGTAGAATCATAAATTCAGCATGAATTCTCCTCGGCATCAGATTTAAAACTACTGGATGTTTTTCCCAGGTGACCCATAAAGTGATCAGAAAGTGTGAAGGAGATAGTCTTGGGGGGAATACCTTAGCAATCAATTAGAAGTGGGTAGAATGTTGTTGCTGCTTTGTGCCTTTAAGTCCTTTCTGACTTATGGCAACGCTAAGGTGAACCTACCTGGGGCTGGGAGTGTGTGACCCAAAGGCAGCCAGCAGGTTTCCATGGCTGAGCAGGGAATCAAACCCTGATTTCTTCAGTTGTAACACAATGCTACATCATGCTAACTCTGGGTAAAGTGGGCATTTTCTTTGTTTCATGTTGTCCTATTGGTAGAAGTTGACTAAAGGGAAAAGCAAGAATCAATTCAGAGTTTTTCTTCCAGCCTCTCTTTATGTGTCTTAAAAATGCTATTGATGCAAAAAAAAGAGAAGGACTCTGTGTGTGTGTGTGTGTGTGTGTGTGTGGAGGGAGGGGGAAAGAGAGAAAGAAAATTAGCCATTTTCTGCAGAGCAATATTTCTCTTACATTAACAGTACAATCATACACCTATCACTCAGAAGAATTCCTTTGAGTTCAGTGGGACTTATGGCCAAATAAATGTCCATATGATTGTACTGTTGCAACATCTTAAAAGGTCACTGGAATGCTTCAAATTCCTTTTGTCAGTTCTATGTATTCTCATTAATTCTATTTCATTTTACTTCCAAGAAGTGAAGGTGTGGTACATTATTTTCCCCACTCCCACACATCATTTCTATCCTATCAATCCTATGAAAGAAGTTAAACTGAGAGGCTGTAATTAACTCAGGGTGGTCACATGAGCCTTGCATGGGAAGCTGGGTAGATATTTACCTAAAATTAATGTGTACTGAGTAGATGGGGTGGGTGTGAACACAGATCTCATGTAGTGATCCTGAATCTGAAAGAAAACTCCTTATTTTGTGCAAGGTTTCATTGATTTTACATTAAAGTATTCTATGGCCAATAGTCTATATCAGCCACTTAGGTAAGTACATTTAACTGGGGCCCTGTCTGCACAGGCCTAAAGCTCAGCTCCTCACCACCCCTACGCCATTGTGGTGTGGTTCTCAAACCATGGTTCTGGTGTGAACAGTCTGGAAAACATCAGCATGTTCCGCACCAGAACCAGGTTATACCCCCTTAGCATGCATTTTAAAAGTTACCTGTTACTCCAGATCATCCAGAGTGTGTCTGGAGTATTGGATCTTCCCAGTGCATTCATTGCCATGATGGGTCACTTACTCTGAAGTCAGAACAAGGCACCCAAGCCATGTGATCAGCACTGGGTGCCTCATTCTGACTTCAGAAGTGAGCAACCCGCAGAGATGACAGATGCACCAGGTGGACCATTGGGATTCTCATGCAGATAGCCACTGAAGGGAGTTACATTCATGGCAATAGTGTTATAGTCGTGACTAAGTAGAGATTGTGAATATGGAACAATTATCTGTAAATATGCATAAGTATATTTTACTACATGGGACACGGTCACTCAGTGATTAAGACACTGACTCTGACGGGGCAGTCTGTATCGGCCCTAAAATTGTTTTTCCAAAAATATTTACAACTTGTTAGTTTCAAATGGAACAGTTAATCATAGATATTGCTGCCCATCTAGTGCCTTTGAATATATTACTGCTGTGATATCAATTCAACTCTAACTTCTCCAACTTTCACAATAATGTCTAAGGTCCAAACACACTGCATAAATAATCCAGTTTGAGACAGCTTTAACTGCTCTGGTTCAATGCTAGGGAAATCTAGGAACTGTAGTTTTGTGAGACATTTAGTCTTTTCTTTCTGAGAGTTCTGGTGTTACAATGAACCACAATTCCCAGGATTTCTTAGCACTGATGTGTTAAAGCAGTCTCAAACTGGATTAATTCTGCAGTTTGTTTTGGACCTAAAATCTGGAATCACTGGGTGACACTATTTCCACAACTCTATCTTGATAAGCCTTTTCCACATGGTTTCATTGTGTTTCATACATTGGAAAAAAATGTTGCCCAATGGATTCTAGCTCTTAAACTATTGTTTGAATTGAATTATGGTTATTTTTAAACAGATTGAATATAGGTACAGCTTCAAAACTGCAGATAGTAGGCAACTTTGAAATTATGTATGTATGTATGTAAGAATGAATGAATGACTTTGATCATCTCCCTCTCACCTAATCAGATGATGGGCTAGTGGAAAGTTGTCATGCTTCTATAACTTGTCTAGCCCACATTTTACAAGCTTGTTTGCAACAATGTCATGGGGAACCTTGTCAAAGGCCTTGATTCCAGTAAGGCCTTTGACAAGGTTCCCCATGACATTGTTGCAAACAAGCTTGTAAAATGTGGGCTAGACAAGTTAACTGTTACATGGATTTGTAACTGGTTGACCGGCAGAACCCAGAGTGTAAGGTATTGCACTTAGGGTGGAAAAATAAAATGCACAGATATAGGATGGGGGACATCTGGCTGAATGAAAGTACATGTAAAAGGGATCTAGGAGTCCAAGTAGACCATAAGTTGAACATGAGTCAACAGTGCGATGCGGCAGCTAAAAAGGCCAATGAAATTTTAGGCTGCATCAATAGAAGTATAGTGTCTAGATCAAGGGAAGTAATAGTGCCACTCTATTCTGCTTTGGTCAGGCCCCACCTGGAATATTGTGTCCAGTTCTGGGCAACACAATTCAAAAAGGATGTGGAGAAACTGGAGTGTGTCCAAAGGAGAGCGACTAAAATGGTGAAGGGTCTGGAAGCCATGCCCTATGAGGAATGCCTTAGGGAACTGGGGATGTTTAGCCTGGAAAAGAGATGATATGATAGCCCTGTTTAAATATTTGAAGGGATGCCATATTGAGGAGGGAGCAAGCTGCTGCTCCTGAGAAGAGGATCCGGAACAATGGATTCAAGCTCCAGGAAAAGAGATTCCACCTCAACATTAGGAGGAACTTCTTGACAGTAAGGGCTGTTCGACAGTGGAACACACTCCCTCAGAATGTAGTGGAGTCTCCTTCCTTGGAAGTCTTTAAGTAGAGGCTGGATGGCCATCTGTCAGGGATGCTTTGATTTGGAGTTCCTGCATGGCAGGGGGGTTCGACTGGATGGTGCTTGTGGCCTCTTCCAACTCTATGATTCTATGATTCTATAATAAAGAAATTAAAGTACAGGGGAAAGACACAGAAAAGTAATTTTGGGCTACCAGATTCCAAAATTACAAGAGGTCTCCTTTTTTTTTTTAATTATGTGATTTCCAAGTCACATAGAGCCCATATGGAGTATGTCAACATTCTTGAGTGAGACAGACCACAGGACATTTATGAGTCTTGGAGTGCATTTCAGCAAACTAAAATACAAACAAAATCACGTGGCACACTAAAAAATGTAAGCAAGTACAATTAATTAATGAATTAATTAGTTATCCCACCTTTTTCTTATACAGGACCTAAGATGACCCAAGACAGCCAACATAGAGAGACAGGGGAGTTTATCAGACAGGAGGAATTTCTCTCTATTTCGAATGGAGCCAATTCAAATTCACGTGAATTCACTAGTTTAGCGAATTCACATGAAATCCCATTGCATTCGGAAGGCGTTGGAATGACTTCATATTAGCCAAAAATGACCCCCCCATTGCCCGAAATTGCGTGAGATGTTTTAATTCGCAATAACGTGAAACCCATGATTGCATTCGAATTGACTTCCCTTTTGCCCGAAATTGTGTGAGATGATTTAATACGCAATAACGTGAAACCCCGTGATTGCGTTCGGATTGCTATTAGATTATACTTTCAATTTCCGTGGTCTGATAAATTCCAGGGTATCGGACAGGGTATTGGTCAAGTTTTTAAACAACAACAACACTATGTACAGTGTCTTCCCATATTCAGTTGTTTTTTTCTCCCCACCCACCCCCTGGATAAGAAAAATGTGCGGTCAATGGGTGGTGATGTGTGCTCAGCTACATCAGTGCAGCCACATGCATGGGCCACCACTGGCAATAATAGGGCAGAGTAATCTGTTGACAGTTGAGTCTGCAGATGGCTATTCCAAGAATACAACGGGCTCACTGTATTTATATGAGCTCATTTAGAGAGTGTTATCAACCCCCTCTCCCATGATGTATAACATTCATTTAGGAAAGCTTTCAGCTTCTTGATTACTATGGCAAAGTAAATGGAAGTATTTTATACAAATAGAACTTCAGCTAATTTAATTCTGATCAACTCCCTTCATGAGGCATTTCTGCTGACTTGATCTGATCTCTCCCTGCCCTTTCTAGTAATACAGGCTGGCAGTCTATTTTTCACACTGATTTGTGTTTGTGGAAAGATCAGCAGAAATTCCTTGGGAGTTAGGAAAGAGTGTTGTACAGAAGCCTCCAAACAAACAGGCAAGTGTGAAGCACTGAAGAAAGACTGTTTGCTTTTGTCATAGCTCAGTGTTTACATGCCTAAGACCCCAGGTTCATTCCAAAACATCTCAAGTTAAACTAATATGATAGGAGAACTGTGTGTGGGGTGAGTGTGTGTCAGAATTCAACTTTAGACCCTAGTTACTCCCATATAGCTGGAAACTGAGATTTTCACTGGGAGCTCTATTATTTAAAAGGAGCCTGAAATGTAAGATTGATGAGTACAAGTGACAGGGCTTTCTTTGTAGCAGCAACTCAGGTATGGAGGGCTCATCTGGGCTAGGCCATCTCCATCTTTGTTGCATTTCTGGTGGGCAGCCCAAAGTATAAAATTTGATTTGGCCTGTCTTTAAAACTGCTCTTGAAACTGTCATTTAAAATGTGTTTAGAGTTGGGTTTTTTTTGGGGGGGGGGGGTTCTGTAATGATTCTATAAGAGAACCAGTCTGCTGTCCTGATGTGATATTTTTATTAGTTCTGTGAACTAAGATCTGTATTCCCACTTGGCAATGGGCACCCACTTGGAGTGGGGGGTCACCCTCTTTCGGTCTCAGAATAAGTCAATGGCAAACCCTTGCCAAGAAAGGACCATGATAAGTTCACCTTAGAGTTACCATAAGCAGAAAATGACTTCAAGCTCATAACAATAAAATGGTTCTATTAAAATGTATAATTATTATTAAAAATTGTTTATGTACCACTTTGGGGGCACTGGTGAGCAAAAAAGCAGAATCTGAATCATAGAGTTGGAAGAGTCCATCCAGTCCAACCCCCTGCCTCCTTCCTCTGAAGCACTCTGACAGATGGCTATCCAGCCTCTGTTTAAAAACTTCCAAAGGAGACTCCAACACACTCTGAGGCAGCATATACCACTGTTGAACAGCATTTACCATAAGGAAGTTTCGATGGAATCTCTTTTCCTGTAGTTTTAATGCATTGCTCCATGTCCTAGTCTCTAGAGCAGCAGAAAACAAGTTTGTTCTTTCTTTAATATGGCATCCCTTCAAATATTTAACCATGGCTATTATGTCATCTCTTAATCTTCATTTCTCTAGGCTAAGAATACTTGTCTCCTTAAGATGCTCCTCATAGGGCACAGTTTCCAAACCTTTCACCATTTTGGGTAACACATTAGGTAATAAAAACAGAATTCAAAAGGACATAGATAAACTAGAAAATTGGGCAGAAATTAATAAAATGAAATTGACTTGAGATAAATGCAACTTTCTACATTTAGGCCACAAAGACCAAAACATTTCATTGAACAAATCAATGATACCCTTGACAAATTATGTGTACTTTGATTAAAGTCTAGGTTCTGTATATATTGTGTGTGTGTGCATGCCTTCAAATCATTGACTTATGAGAATTCCATGAATTTCATAGGGTTTCCTTTGACAAAAGATACTCAGAGATGGTTTTGCCATTTCCTTCCTCTGAAGCACAGCCCACAGCACCTGGTAGTCATTAGTGGTCTCCCATCTAAGGACTAATTACAGTTGTCCCTGCATAGCTTCCAGGATCTCTTAACATGTGCAGCCCTTGAAATATTTAAAAAGTGCAGTCATAACACCTCTCAGTCTTGTCTACACCAAGATGAACATGCCCAGCTCCTTCAACCTTTCCTCATGTTTTCTTCTCCAGATCTCTTACCAATCTTGATGCTCTTCTTTGAACCTGCTCCAACTTGTCAGCATCCTTCTTAAAATGAGGCACCCAGAACTGAACACATTTCTCCAGATGAGCCTGAGCAGTGCAGAATATAGTGAGACTATTACTGCCCTCAACTTCAAAACAATACTTCCATTCATGCAGGCTAGAAAAGCATTCACTTTCTTTGCTCCAGCATCATACTGCTGGTTCATGTTCAACTCATTATCAACAATAATCCCACAGCCCTTTTGACATATATCCGCCTTTCAATAAATGTGCATTTGATTTTTGTGCTGCTACAAAAAAAGCCCTGAGACAGGTCTACCTCCTACTGAATCTAGAGTTGATAGAAGCATGGTTCATTATTCGCACAAACTGAACAAAATGGTTGAATTAAAATTTTCTAAGTATTGGTAGAGGGAAGGGATGGGTTAAAACATACCTGTATATAAGGAATATATATTCTGTTCTCTGTAGAATATATAGCCATACCTGGAGTTGATCCTTGCTTAATAAGCAAATTAAGATATTCCACCTAACTGTGAATTGTGAGGTCACAAACAGTCACTTTTCCTCCAGGTAGTTAGCTGCAATTTTTTTTTTAAAAAAAAAAGACTACCAGTCTCTGAGATACTTCTGTAATCTTACCACATCAATTCTTTAGAAATATGTTTCCAGAACTAAGTGTTCTACAGATTTTAACTGCTTTCTTGGAGGATAAAAATGTTCACATCCCTATAAATGATACATTGTGCATGTGTAGAAATGGTTATGTAGAAGACCTAGTGTACTATCTATTGTGTTGCCCATTGTGTGCTTGCCCTAGGGAGTATTTGTTGTCTCATTTTGGGATATAATGTGGAGGCTGACCAACTCAGAATATAATAACTTAACTTTTATCTGATGAGCAGTATATATCATATTGTGTCCCACTGTTTGTAATAGCAGCAAGGAAAATTAGAATGGAAATTCTGACTCAGCTGACATTGTAAGGAACTTTGCTCAAGCTCAACCTGTAGTGTTTAGAAGCAGTGTTAACTTGTGTGATTTTAAACAGGGCTTAAATGGCCTATAGTTTTTATACATTTTATACCTATACTGATGTCAGTGGACTTTTTCTTGTATTATATCCTGTTGTAACTTTTGTCTGCATGGTCTAAGCCTAACAGTAGCGAAGGTTTCTCAATTGTTTGGAAACCCTGATGGGAAGAGACCTGGACTGATGAAAATCTTTGCACTTCAGGCTTATTCTGAACAAACTTTGGACATGTTTTAGGAGGGTTAGGCAGATGAGAGAAAATGCTGTTTCCTATGCAGAAAATTCTGTTTACTCAACAAAGGAATGACATGCAAATTTTGCATAGAATAAAGCCCAAACTGTGAAAGTGACCATTTTTGAAGACTTTCTTGCAGCAGGAAGAAAATGGCTAAACTTGTTGCTTTCTTTGAGAATCAAATTACTGGCCAATTACTTCCTGGTTAATTGCAAGAAGTACTTCAGATTGGATTGGATTATATCTCTCTCTATATATAAACATGAGTTGCCTTTTTCCCAGAAGACAAAATGCAATACAAAACTTTAATGCAATTTATAAATTTAAATCCTCACATATAGCATAATTAAGGCCCCAGAAAAATAATACTTAAAAACAGATCACAGAGATAATACATTCAAAATCTCTCACAAACCATTGACAATCACATGTAGACGCAGGAAGATCACAACACATGTCTCATGAGTCCTACGCTAAAATCCAGTTTTCTCTTCTTTATTAAATGACAGCCATTTGGATCTGGCAACGATAAGCCATTAATTTTGTTTGACTATTTAATAGTATAAATGCTTGCATTTTTTATTGCCAAATATGATATTAGAAGAGTGCATAAGTTTTGATAAATGTTATATTCTAAATGTCAACATTTATGTTATTCAAGAGTGTTCCAAAATGTTCCTGGGACTAATACTTGAGGCTTTTTAAAGAATCTATGTGCAGGGGCTGGGTGCTTTATTCTTAATTATCTACCCAAGAGATTTTGTTTGGATTTCCTGAGAGCAATGCAGTTCAACTAGAAATCACTCAAGCATTAATGAATATCTCCTGGCATTTTAAACTGACCTAACCAATTCTCAGAGAAAAGTATGAATTATGCAGAGACTATTTTACAAGAATTTAGTGAGACATTTACTTGTTTCAACTTATGTTCCCTTTGGAGAATTCAATGAATGAAAGACATAGGAAGCAATTAGAAAGGCAGCTGAAATCCAGATAGATTAATATGATTAGCCCTTTCCAGTTGCCTGAATGTGCAAAGACTCAAAATGCAGATGGGGAGTGGGGAAAGCACATGCTAGCGACACCTCCAAATGTAGTGGCTGATAGTAATTTCCATGCCAGTGGAGTGGTGAGTCTGCAATGGGGTATATTCGAAACTTTAAAGGTGCTCTCTCAGGTACTGAGCCCTAACCCGAAGTTACATTCTCCAGCTCAAACACCCTCTTAAATTTAGAACTCAAACCCAATATGGAGCCATTATCCCATTAACATGGGAACCAGCATAACTTCAAAGCTCCCTTCTGCTTCTGCCATAACGTCAGCACAACCTTCTCCACTTTCCTCCCTCTCTCCCCAGTGTTTTTTTCCTTTGCCCTCTCCAAGGGAAAAAACATGGGGAAGATGGGGGAGGAAAGTGGAGAAAGTTGTGTTGAAGTCATGGCTGAAGCAGAAGGGAACTTTGAAGTTATGCTGGTTCACATGTTAATGAGATGGTGGTATTGTGACTGAACAATCTCAATTTGTAGAATTTTAAATGGCAAGTCCCACTAAAAACCATTAAGTGTTTTTCCCCCTGAATAGACCTGAATAGACCTTCCTCATCAACAATTACTACCTCTTCCTCCTCTTCCTCGCCTGTCCTTCCTCAAAATATTTGATGGTTATTAATAACATTATGATGATTCTGGTAATTGTTATCTGAAGATAAGGGTTCCACAGCCTGAGTAGAAAGAATGTGTGACCAATGAGAAACACTATTTGCTGAGACCAATGTATTAATAGCAGAGTTTGAGAAATTTATGTCTTTGGTTATTCTGAAACAGTTGGCAAAAGTCTCAGTTTTTCTGTTCAAAGCAGAGCTTGGAAACATTTCTTTTAGTTAGATTACAATTCTCATGTATTGTTAAAAGTGCATGGGAAAAGGTTAAATGCAGAGTTGGGAGAAGTTTGTTTGCTTGTGTTGAATGCAGAGCTTAGAAAATTTAACTTCCGACCAGGCAAATGCTTTAACATTTGTTGGACCTCTTCTGTCTCCATGTTACATCATCCCTCCCATTTGCTTAGATCTTATTCTCCAAAAGATTAGGAAAAAGCTTGCTCCATATTCCACATGACAGTCCTTCAGATATTCTTTAGATATTTGAAGATAGCTATCACATTGTCTCTCAGTATTGTATTCTGCATGATAAAAATGCCCAGCTCCCTCAATCATTTCTCATAGAGGTTGATTTCTAGACCCTTTACCACTTTAGTAGCCCTCCTGGTATGTTCCAGGTTGTTGACATCCTTCCTAAACTGAGGTGCCTAGAACTGGAACTGAAGTGAGATCTGACTTAAGCAGAGTAGAGTGGTGCTACGACTTCCCTTAAAATGTGTTTCTATGTTGACCTATGAACTATTGTAATATTTTGTGACAATAACATTGATATTGTAATGCTGTGTGTAAATACAATTAAAAATGAATCTAAGAAAACAAGATACTAGGAAAAATCACTGCTATTCCTATGCAACATACAGTTGGATGGGGGAAATGCCTAAAATAACCAAATATTTGGATCAGCTCCTGAAATGAGATGAACTCATGTTATATTTGTCTGCTCTAACCAGTGCTCCAGTGCAGTTTCCTAATTCTCAGCATTGTTGAGAGGGTGTGCAAAATTTCTCCCCCAAATCACACAATAGGCCTGGAATGAGGGCATGCTGCACATCTCTGAATTAAATAATGCTGACTTAAGGAAGATCAAGGTCTACTGGTTAAAAAAAATCACTTTGTGTCCAGAAGTTAGTAAGAAATTGCAGAGTCAGTCTGCTTTGGGTAAGCAGATTACATACAGATCACATACAGTCATTATAAGTGAAATAGAAGCCTCATATGTCTGCACTATAGGCTACTAAACAGGGGTCATTGGAAGGTGAATCCCAAGGTCAGCATAATAGCCATTCTCTCAGAAGGCTTCTCCATGTTTATTTTAATTTGTGACTCATAAATAGGCTTTAATGGGATTTTAATGGTGTGTTGGACACACTTCACTGTCAAGAGATGTGGCATCATCTCCTGGAATGTAATTATCTAGATTAATTTACCAATAGTGGTCAGCTATCATTAGAGCTATGTAAAAATCATACACATGGGATAAGATATCCTTGGACTGAGGGAGCAAAGAATAAATATATATTGAAGGGGAGAAATTTAGTAAGTTACCATTCAGTGCATTTCAAATACTGCTATATTCAATGATAAACTTTTAAAAAAATATATCTACAACATGACTGCCTGTTTCCTTTGAAAAGACCCCAGCTGGGTGACTGTGTGGGTGAAGGAAGATTGCAATGGTATGTAAAACAATGATATTTCTTCATGGCTATAACAAATTAAGTTCCCTAAAGGGACTCAGTTTCATCTCTAAGCTGAAGAGGCTACTGGAACTTAAGTCATAAGCAACACAATTCATTGCTACCATTATCTATATAATGTTGTGATCTAATAGCCTCAGGTATTGACACACATGCCAGGTTACTCAGTGTATCATATGGGAGGGCAAATTGTCTTACTGTACCCTGTTGCATGTATAACAGAGTTTGTACTAGGGATGTCATTCATCACTAAGTTTCCTCTTGACGTCATTTCAACAATTTTCTTTCCACTGAGAGAAAGTCTTCAAAAACCACAAATTCACTGAAGGCTATTTGCAATTCAAGCTTTATGCTGTGCAAAATTCACACGTGGTTGTTTTTTGCAGAAAACATCATTTTCTGCATTGGAAATAGTATTTCAATGGCAAAATGTTATTTCCTATGCAGAAAAAATGCTGTTTCTATCCATATCAAATGAATTTTATGCAGCAAAAATTCTCTCTCTGTGTGTAAGAATAATTAAATATTATTTACTATGCAGAAAATACTGTTTCCTATGCAGAAAGTGCTATTTTCTGTGCAAAATGACCACATGTGAATTTTTTCACAGAGTAAGTCCCAAACTCCAGATGGTATTTTGACTTTGGCCAAAAATTTACCAACTTCTATCTATGGTAAAAGATGTATTCAGTTTGGGGTCACATGATGTGCAGTCCTGCCTAAGGAATACAAGTAAGCCCATTATGAGGACTGAGGAATAAACCAGATAATAGTGTCATTACATGGATCTCCATAGGGGTCCTCATTACGTACCAGAAAACAGCTTAGGAGAAATCAAACAAAAGAGTTTTTGTTACAGATAAGCCATCTTCTGGTAGGAAAATTACTTTGCATGCTAAACTATCTAGTTAGGGTTATTCAGCAGCTAGGTTATACCTTTGCAGATGTTGCAATATGAAATTCATGGACAGGAGCACCAACAAAACTTAAATATGTACTGCAGCATCAGGAGATTCTAACAGTTACCTGTGACTTTCTCTGTAACAGATAGATGAAGAAAGAATGAACATCTCAAAGCAAAGTGGCACTACTACATTCTGTAATAGTTCTGAAAAATAAAAGGTCTTGTTGAATGCTTTTAGTGATATTCAGACTGATGGAATAGCATCCTCCACACTTTATGTTGTGGCTTGGGAAAAGGAATGGAAGTGCAGCTTCACTCCATTCCCTACACTTGGAGTATTCACCTTTTCTGACAGCTTTATATCTTTAGCTAGAGGTAGGTTGCCATTGCATATCATTTTCCCTTTGCTCATCATTCCCTTAATAAATTGTGGCCCTAGTTCAGCCAAGCTTTTGAGTCCGTTTCCTTGTTTCCTGATTTCCTCTGCTAAGAGACAGGTCTATCTGTTCAGAAGAACGATTTGACAAAGTGCAATGTAAAACTCATTGTGTTGCCACAAACTATGTGTCATCTTTTTCCTACATAGTGACCTTTCTGGAGTCGCTCTGCAGCAGAGCTGGGTAATATGCTGTTGGATTAAAGGTAAATTCCCAGAGTGTTAGCCCCCTTTCTGGGAAAAATGAAGACTGCTTCCATTAAGACTCAGGAGTTGTACAAACAGCCCGAAAGGCGTGGCTTTATGTGCTGGGTTGGAGACACAGTAACCACACAGCAGTACAAAAGGAGCTGTGAAACGCAGCTCCTATTTGCACTGTTACGGGGGCACCATGAGCACATACACCTTATGATGCCCCTTGTGTGCAGGGGTGCCATAAGCACTGTGGCATGGCCTTATGATGCCCCTTGTGTGCAGTGCTGTTTAGGTGCTGCGCATGAGTGACATCATCATGATGCACATCATGTGGTTGAGAGTGCACCAAGATGGTGCCCTGGTGCTGTCACAAGGGCTTCAAGCATGTAAATGCTCAGCCCTTGCTGAATCCTAGTTCAAGTTCAGGATGCACAAAGTACTGGTCTGTACACCCTCTCAGTCTCCTTAGCAGGATCTCTTGTTTCTCTTTGAGAGTAGCTTTGACAAAGTAAAGCAGACAAGCAGTATGCAAATTACTTAATGGAAGAAAAGTTTACTGGTTACATTAAAAAGTACATGCAAAACATAAAAAAAAAACATACATTTCCTAGGTCCTGGCTACATAGAAAAGAATTTCTAGTAAAGAGGCAGCTCAGCAGAGCTGACAGTCACCTTCATGAGGGAAGAGGGTGGAGAAAGAGAGAAAGAAAGAAAGAAAGAGGAATTAGGTTTTTTATATGGTTTCAGACACACATGGAAGATTCTCTGGTCACATTGTGTGGTTACTTAGATACATTGATGCATTGATCACCGTGCCCTACAACTGAGTGACTGAGCAAATGGGGAAGGTTCTAGAAGGTAAAAACAAGCAGACAGCCTAAATAACCCAAAGAAACACAATCCCATCCAGTGCCATCCCCATCTCTAGTGTTACCCAGTTTGGGGGTGGGGTGAGGTTGCCAGGTGTGTATCCCGAAGGGTGTGGCTCACTTCCTTTGCCTTCTCTTGAGGAAACTGCCTGCCACCACAGTAAAGTAGAACTAAAATGCATCTTTGAGCTGGCCAAGGGAGGTCCACAGACAAAGGCACAGGACAGAACCCCCATGGAAGGACCAGGGACAGAGGGGCCTACTGAAGCCAAGAGCCTGCATGTCCAAGTGCCTTGGCAGAGCTTCTGCAGGTCTCCACCCCACTGAGGAAGGGATAGAAGGCCACCTTCAGTTCCAGCCCCTCCCTCCCTCTGGCTCACCTGCCTTTTCTGCCTAGGTGGCTGGCTCATAGCAGCTGGAACACCTATTGTGATGAGGCACTATGGCCTCCTTTCCTGGTGCCCCATGGACAGAAGGAAGAGCAGCCAGAGGAGAGTGGGGTGGCCTTGGAAGGGGGAGAGAGGGGGGTATGGCAAAAGAGAAAAAGAGAGAGGGTGGGGGGTTGGGGGGGCTTGGATCCCAATACCCCCACATCCATTTAAAGCAATAATAGACAACCATATTGTCATACCTTCCAACATTTCACAGGTGAAAATGAGCACATATCGCCAAGTAATATCAGAGTATGGTCAATATGGCAAAAGTTATTAATGTGAGATCATATACAAGCTATTTGATCATACAGCAATTTGCTTTTCCTGAGCCCGCTGCAAAGGGCAATATTCTGCCCCCACGTTTTCTTTTCCCTAACTACTGAGTTAATTGATTGCATGCTACTTTTGCACTTTGAACTCAGGCCCAGTACAGACCAGCACTTTGCGCCATTCTGGGGTTGATTTTAGGGTTTTGTAGGGCCGGATCTATAATCTATAATCTATAATCACTGCACAGGCACCATGGTTGCACGCATTCAACGATACGGGGTGCACAACGATGACATCTGTG
Organism: Urosaurus nigricauda; assembly: GCA_034509955.1. NCBI lineage: Eukaryota > Metazoa > Chordata > Lepidosauria > Squamata > Phrynosomatidae > Urosaurus > Urosaurus nigricauda. The sequence continues at coordinate 35,946,828 of JAOEGL010000001.1, forward strand.
CGACACGGTGCCCAAACAGTGATGCACTGTGCAGACATCATCATTGTGCACAAGCGTGCCAATAGTACCCCGTATGGTGGTGGGTTCTTTTTAAGCCTTGCAGAGGTTGCAGCGTTTGTCTGCTGCAGTCTCCATCCGGGGGACAAAGGGGCAGCCTCTGGCCAACCCTTTTTCCTAATCTGTACTGCTCCTCAGTTTCCAACAATTGAAGCACAGTCAGCCCTTCTTATACACAGATTTTGTTATCTGTGGATTCAAGCCTCCACAGTTTGAAAATGTTAAAAAAAAAAGTATAAATTCCAAATATCAAACCTTGATTTTGCCATTTTATATAAGGGAAACCATTTTGCTATGCCATTATATTTAATGGGATTTGAGCATCCAGATTCCCTACTGCACTCACACTTGCTGAAAAATATTCTAAAAATAATTTTTACTTGTCACCTAACCTCTTGAGACCACTTCACTATAGAGATCTTGCTTGCCCCACCTATGCACATTCTTTAAACAGATTTTGCATGTCTGAAGCAGATTGTTATTAAATACTTGCACATTGCTTAGCCTGAGAACTTGTTCCTCCCTATGCTTATGTAATGATGTATCAGTGCTGCATTTAGAATGGAAAAACAAGCATGGATAGTTGGCAAGACCAGTAAGGAAACTTTGCAAGCAGATGACAATGGACAGAGGTTTTTCATCCAATACTTGCTATCAAGGCTACAGGAGCATACATAGTGAAATAGCCCAATTTTAACACACTAAGGTGAATGTATTGCCATTGATATAACTGGGTTTGGCATCACCAATATTACCAATTAGGGTTGGCAACACCAACATTGAGTTCCTCCCATACCACTTCATACATGTATTCACATGTACATAGTTTCATGTAGTTAACATAAAAATTTGGTAAGATATGATGATTTTTAATATATATATATATATATATATATATATGAGAATAAAAAAACTCACTGGGCCTTGCCCCATTCACACCATCTCTTCAGTGATTTAAAAGGACACAGGTGAATGCCATAGCCTGTTTCTGCCACAAGGCAGATGTTGGGGGCCAGTGTTGTCACCTCTCTTAGGGTGTTACCTGGCATGATCCATACTCCTCACACCCCTTAGCAATGCCTCTATCTCCCAATGTATAAAGCCAATCAAAAAACAAATAGAAAATTAACCTAGCCAAAAAAATTTCCCCCAAAGATGTTCCACAGATGGAAAACATTATCCACCACGAAGTGCAGTGTTATATCTTATTCTTGAATGGATTGGGCTGAAGAATATACCCTATTGAAATAACTGTTTCTATTTCGAACTTTTGTATCTTTTCCTAAACCACTTGTGAAGATCCAGTTGAATCTCAACTTCAAATGTGGCCAAGCTAGTTCTTCTGTTCTTTTAATTGCATACTGTTCTACCCCATGCAGAAAGTTAATGTTGCTGAATGTGTTTAGCAGCGAAGGCTGTCACAGTTGTATGCAGACACATTGTCAGATTAAACATTAAATACAGATCAAAGGCCTTCATTGATTTCAGGAGAGATGCTGTGAGAAGAAATAGCTGTGAGAAATAGTGGTATGTAATAGGAATACTGAAGGAAGGGGTTTTGTATACAATCACTATTATTCTGATATATTTTTCATCAGTTTATATTATTTTTGTAGGTTAATATATTTTCATTTCTTTTTGGTACAGGTTGTTACATTTATTTTGGGGGGACTATAATGTAAAAAATCAAAAGATGGAATGATTTTTTTAAAATATATATATATATATATATAGCAAATAAGAATGTTCAAATGTTTGAAATTTGTGTTAGCTTCCAAGCATTCTAAGGACATAAATTATCTGACTTGAGATGAAATCATAGAATCATAGACTCATAGAGTTGGAAGAGACCACAAGGGCCATCCAGTCCAACCTCATTCTGCCATGCAGGAACTCCCAATCAAAGCATCCCCAACAGATGGCCATCCAGCCTCTGCTTAAAGACCTCCAAGGAAGGAGACTCCACCACACTCCGAGGTAGTGAGTTCCATTGTCGAACAGCCCTTACTGTCAGGATGTTCCTCCTAATGTTGAGCTGGAATCAGTTTCCATCCATTGTTCTGCGTTCTAGTCTCCACAGCAGCAGAAAACAAGCTTGCTCCCTCCTCAATATGACACCCCTTCAAATAAAGAGAGCTATCATATCACCTCTTAACCTTCTCTTCTCGAGGCTAAACATCCTTAGCTCCCTAAGGCATTCCTCATAGGGCATGGTTTCCAGGCCCTTCACCATCTTAGTTGCCCTCCTTTGGACACGGTCCAGTTTCTCCACATCCTTTTTGAATTGTGGTGCCCAGAACTGGACACAGTATTCCAGGTGGGGTCTGACCAAAGTTGGACAGAGTGGCACTATTACTTCCCTTGATCTAGACACTATATTTCTATTGATGCAGCCTAAAATAGCATTGGCCTTTTTAGCTGCCGCATTGCACTGTTGACTCATGTTCAACTTGTGGTCTGCTTGGACTCCTAGATCACTTTCACATGTACTTTCATTCAGCCAGATGTCCCCCATTCTATATTTGTGCATTTCATTTTTCTGCCAGAAGATGTTTAACACCTCCCAGCTCCAAAATGCAGGGTTGAGTTTTTCCACCCTTCTCCTCTGCAGTCTTTACTCTTATACAGCCAGGATTTTTCGGGTTGGAAATTTGGAATTTTGTGATTCTCTTTTCTTCAATTTTAATTGACTATCTAATTATTTTAATTTTGCTGTGATTTAATCTTGTTTTAAGGGGAGGGGGGAGTTGGGCGAAGGGATGGGATATTTTAATTTGTACTGTTTTTAACCTGCTGTAACCTGCCCCGATTGCTTGCTCAGAGGGGCGGGCTAGAAATTATTATTATTATTATTATTATTATTATTATTATTATTTGTCACCATTTATTTTAAATAATGGAATCAGTCAGATCCTCTCCATTGATTCAGCATTTAGATGGGTCAAGATGTCCAAAAGGATCAAGAAACTCATTTATTACTAGGGATGAAAATATTTGTAAATGTCATTCTCACAGGGAAGGTTGAATGCTTTTACCATTTACTATTTTTCTCCTTGCTTCAAGAAATAAATCAAAAACTGCAGTTTTCAAGGATTATTAGCAGCTGGGAATTTAGTGTGCACAAAAAAAGTTCACTTTTTTCTCCCAAAAAAACCTACAGTATTTTCTATACAGAAAATATGTTTCTGTACAGAAAGCAGTGTTTTTCTGTTTAAAAAGTACTATATTCTATGCAGAAAATTGTGTCTCCTCTGGGAAAAAAAACCCAAAACAAATAAGAAAAAACCCATCCACCCCAAAACTCCACAAACTATTTTTCATGCAGAAAAGGTCTCTAAATGTGAAGATTCTTTCCTGTGTAGAATTCTCATCAGAATTCCCCAACATTCAAGGAACCCGTCTTTCAAACTTTTAAAAATATTTCTGAAAAATCCTCTCATGCCAGATTGTTCATTGTCGTGGAACCATACTAGTACATTTTAGTTCTTTTAATATTAATGCCATATGAAAAAAGTTTTCATTAGCATCCCCTTCCCCTTTAGTAACATGGGGCAGGTGACATATTAATCTTAAACCATATCATACAGCTGTCTCAAAGAAACAGCTGGGTGAGTCAAGTATCTAAAGGCAATATGTCTGTTAATTCAGTGACAAAGTCCAAATATTTCTCAAGAAAAGGGACCAACTATAAATAGATGTATTCTTGTCTTTGTAGAGAAATAAAGAGGATGACCTACTGAGGATCCATATAAAAAGGCAAAAAGAAGAGGAAAGGAAAAGGTCTGATTTTTATCTAGTTGGAAGACCAATGACCTCAGTAAATCCCAAATTACTATGATCAAATGGCTGAACAAAGATTCCAAGATGAAAAGGGATTTCTTCCCCAATAGACCTAGGGGTCATTTAAACTTCAAAGTCAATATCCACCACGTCTCTAAAGTCTGTCGATTAGATGAAACTGGTGCTTAGAACCATTCAGAAGCAAAAAACTAGAACAGACACTAGCAGAAGGAGGCAATTTATACGTTTGCATATTTAACAGGCCTAACATGAGGCCATTTTCTGTAGAATCTTCTTTTCTATGTCAGTATAATTTGTGATTTATATGTTTCTTTATATGTTGTAAAGTGGGACACTTGCTATATGCGAGCTTGTCCAAGGGATTCATATGACAATAAAGCACACAACCCAGTCTTGAGGGAGAACATTTGACTGAAAATGAAGTAGCTCATGTGATATAAAATTATTGTGCCATACACAATTCTGCAGTGCAATAGCACAGAGTATTCTGATGGAGCACCTGCCTTTCTACCCATTTTATGTGACCAGCAATTGAAAAGCACAATAAAACTATATACTGGGATAGGTGAGATGCCCATTGCACACATGAGGGGACTTCAATGTCCTGAGTGCATAGTCATAGAAATTATGGTTCAGCCTAAAAGAAATAGGTGTGCCACAACAATCCTGGAGATAAGTGCCTAATAGGACACCTCGAGGTTCTGTCCTGGGCCTGTTTTTTTCCAAAATATTTATAAATGAATTAGATTCTAAAATAGAAGGCATTCTGATCAAATCTGAATATGACTCCAAATTGGGGGTGGGGTATCTTATACCTCAGATGATAGGATGAGAATTCAAAATAACTGACTCGGAGAGTCAAGCCAAAACTAACAAAATGAATTTCAATGAGGATAAATTTAAAATACTACATCTAGGCAAGAAAAATGAAATTCACAATTACAGGATTGGTGGCACTTAAAGAAGATAGTGTTTTTAGCAGACTACAAGCTAAACATGATTTAACAGTGTAATGTGGATAAAAATCAGTGATATTCTGGACTGCATCACCAGGAATACAGTGTTCAGATTGGCTGAAGTATTAGTGCCACTCTATTCTGCTTTGGTCAGACCTTGCTTGGACTAATGTATCTGGCTAATGGCACAGCCATCTGTAGTCATCTTTAAATATTTGAGGAGATGTCATGTAAAAGATGGAACAAATTTATTTTCTGTTGCTCCAGAGACTAGAACATAAACTAGTGGGTTCAAAATACAAGAAAAGAGATTTTACCTGAATGTTAGGAAGAATGGTCTGTGATTTATTACAAGAACTTGGCTTACACATTGTAAACCACTTAGGGAGTTCTAGTTCACTGATAAGCAGTATGGAAATGTTCTCGCTCTTGTTATTGCTTTTAGTCCTGACAAGAGTAAACCCACTGAATCCATTACGTTTATCTATGTGTTGGCTCAACATTCAACAATTGATTGAATAGACCTACTCTAGTTGAGACCAGCCAATAGGAAGCCAGTCAACCTTCTTCATGTTACAACTGTATGACAAAGGAATACGTAGTCTACTTTGGCATATTTCAGGAGTTCTGTAGTTGTGTATTCCTGCATGGCAATGGGTTGGACTACAATCCCTTGTGACCCCTTCAAATGCTAACATTCTGTGATTTTGTGATTCTGTGGTAAAAGGTATGAAAAGGCTGCATTTCATCAGTCTGTTGCTTTAATTTATCTGCAGAACGTATCATAAGAAAAGAAGGGTTTGACTCAGAAAGAAAATGACCAAAGAGGATTAACATATTTTTTAAGTGAGTTATAAAAAAAACTGTACTCAAGAAAACTGAAGAAGTCTTAACATTTGGAAGAGCAGTTATGAAGGAGCCAGATAAGATTCTCAAGTATAAAGATATATCATTAAAAGCGAAAGTCAGAATCTTTCATGTCATAGTAGTTCTGATTTCTATGTATAGGTGTGAAAGTGCCAGTGAAGAAAGCTAAAAGGAAGAAAATTCACACATTTGAAATGTAGTGTTGGAGAAGTGTTATGTGGATATCATGGACCACTAAAAGGACAAATAAGTAGATCCTGGAGCAAATTAGGGCTGAACTCTAATGACTAAACTGAGACTGTTAACCTTTGGATGCATTGTGAGATGATGTGACACACTAGAAAATATGATAGTGCTCATTAAAGTGAGAGAAAGTAGGAAAAGAGAAATACTACATTCCAGGTGTGTTGATTCATTCAATCAAGGAAGCCACAGGCTTCAGTGTTCAAGCCCTGAACAAGGCAGTTGATGACTGAGGCTCTTCGAAGTCTCTCATTCATAAAGTCAGCATAAGTTGAAGCTAACTTGATGGCAGATAACAGCAATTGCTCTCCCACACTAAAAAAGAAGAAAGCAGAAAAACATCTGGAAGTAAGCAGAAAACATTCCCCTTTCTTCTTTCCTTCTTTCCTTCCTTCTTTCCTGCCTTCACTATTTTTAAAAGAAAACTTTTTAAAGTGTCAAAAACATGGGTTTTAAAACCTGCACCTTGTTCAGAAACAAAAAATCTTGGAGTTTGCTACTTAGGATAAAAATGGGTGCAGTTTGGCATAAAGGAGATACTGGGATGTCCAGGAGGGGGCAGAGCCACAATAACAGCCATGCATGTGGCCCACTGGTCGCAGGATTCCCATGCTGTCTATACAATAATGTATCACTTATTCTAGCCAAAACAGCACTGTCCATACATGATCACCCATGGAAAGCAAACTTGAGAAAAAGCCCATTGTTTACAGAAATACTAAAGAGGACCTCAAGGAGAAGGACATAGGAATCACAGAATCATACCACAGGAAGAGATCACAAGGGATATCCAGTCCAACCCTCTGCCATGCAGTAATACACAATCAAAGCGCTCCTGACAAATGGCCATCCAGCCTATATTTCAAAACCTCCAAAGAAGAAGATATCACCATACTCTGAGTCTGAGGCAACAAATTCCACTGTCACATAGCTCGCACTATCAAGAAATTCCTTTTAACATTTAGATAGAAACAACATCTCTCTAATGAAGATTTAATGAGCTCATTGGCTTTCATTGTCAAACAGCTCTTACCGTCACGAAGTTCCTCCTAATGTTTAGTGGAATCTTTTTTTCCTGTAGCTTACATCCATTGTTCTGTGTTCTAGCCTCTGGAGCAGCAGAAAACAAGCTTGCTCCTTTACATACTTAAACAGAGCTGTCATATCAGATCTTAACCATATCTTCTTCAGGCTAAACATACCCAGCTCCCTAAGTCTTTCCTCATAAGATATGGTTTCCAGATCCTTCACCATTTTGTTTGACCTCCTCTGGACATGCTCTAACTTGTCAACATCTTTTTTCAACTGTGATGCCCAAAACTGGATATAGTATTCCAGGTGAGGCCTAACCAAAGCAGAATAAAGTGGCACTATTACTTCCCTTGCTCTAGACACCATACTTCTGTTGATGCAGCCTAGCATCACATTGGTATTTTTAGCTGCTGCATCACACTGTTGGCTCATGTTCAATTTGTAATCCACTAGGACTCCTAGATCCCTTTAGTAAAATAATAATAATAATAATAATAATAATAATAATAATAGGTAGCCCCATGTAGAGTGCATTACAGTAGTCCAGACATGAGGTTACTAACGTGTGTACCACAGTTTCCAGATCCTTCATATCCAGGAAAGGGCACAGCTGGCGTATCAGCCAAAGCTGATAACAAGTACTCCTGACCGTCGCATTCACCTGACTAGTCATGCGAAGAGATGAGTCAAGAAGCACCCTCAGACTGCGAACAGAGTCCTGCGAGGAGAGTGTGACTCCATCGAGGACTGGAGATTGTATTCCCAAACTGGGTTTCGGGCCTATAACTGTAAGAACAGTCATTGTAAGTAGTCATTGTTGAGCATCCTTGACTTTAACATGTTAAGCCAGGTGTCCCCCATCCTATTTTTTCTACCTAAGTGCAGTAGTACTTTACATTTCTTACTGTTGAAATTCATTTTGTTGGTTTTGATCCAGCTTTCTAATCTATTAAGGTCATTTTGAATTTTGATCCTCTCCTCTGGAGCTATTCCTCCTAATTTGGTGTCATCCGCAAATTTGATAAGCATGCCCTCTATGGCGCCCCACTAGCCATTTCTCTCCAGGCTGGAAAGTGTCATTGTTAAGCATCCTTTGGGTTCAGCTGGCCAAACAATTAAAAATCCTTCTAACAGTTACATTTGTAGCCTACATTTTACTAGGATGTTTGTAAGCATATCATGGGGAGCCTTGTCAAAGGCCTTACTGAAATCAAGATATGCTATATTGTTCCCTTCATTTACCAAGCTGGTAATTTTATTGATAAAAAGAGATCAGATTAGTCTAGCATGAATTGTTTTTGAGAAACCCATGTTGACTTTTTGTGATTATGACATTGCCTTCTAGATGTTCACAGACTCCCTGTTTAATGTTCTGCTCTAGAATCTTTCCTGGTATTGATGTAAGACTAACTGGGCAAAAAATGTTGGGATCTTCCTCCCCCCCCCTTTTTTTTTGGGGGGGGAAGATGGGAGCAATGTTTACCACCTCTGGTCTGCTGGTACCTGTTTCTTGATTGTGAGGAAGACCATAATTTCAGGTTCAGCCAAACACTCATAATGTCCCTTCAGTCCTTCCTGCTCAATGCAGAAAAGTCAAGAGCATTGGCACTGGAAAAGCAAAGCTAGAGCACACAATTCTTTGTCCTCTACCACATGTGTGCATTGATGAATGCTTGAATAGGGCTCTTAGTTATACTTAACATATTTATCTGTAAAATACACACAAGGCAGTGACTAGTTTCACCTTGTGAAAAACATGCATTACAAGCCCTTTCCTATCACAGGTCATCAGAAATTCAAGGTTTCTCAATAAGGAAGACACTATCTTTGGAGAAAACAGGCAGTGTTTGTATGTTTGTGTGTGTGTGTGTCCCTGTGCATGCACCCTATAAACAAAAACATTGCTGGGGATCTCAGCAGAAGAAACAATGTGTCTTGAAGAGAAGCCAGAGTCAATGTGTTTTGAATATTTCAAGTGCTGCAACTTAATGTATTTTTACTTTAGCAGAGGTGTTTTTCTCCTGAGCTGAGACTTTTCAGAAAGCAACATGGTACATCAGAAAACAACAAAGTAGATTTCCTCTCATCACCTCAAACTGAAGGTCTTTGCTGTTCACTCAGCTGAGCTGAAAGCAACACAACCAATCTGCATTTTGTTACAAGTGTAGCTATCATGAGCATGGGATTATTTTTGGCCTACCCATTATGGAAGGCTGTTCCGTGCCACTCTGCATAGCTGTAGGGTCTGGTTGAGGGTAATCACTAGCTAGAAAACTGTTGCTTGCTTCTCAAACATTCTCACAAAACCTTTCGCACACACACCCTTGATTTATGGGAATTCATCCAACATGCAATAATACCAATGCTCTTTAACTTTAATAAAATGTTATCTGCTCAGCTATGAACTTAATTTATTGTGATATAATTACTTTAGCAGTGCTATTAATATCTGCCATGCTTAGTGTCAGTGATTTTGCTGCTACAAACTTAGTTTAAAATGAATTAAATGAGGTGGTCAGGCATCAGTTCTCACCCACTACTCTTTCATTTCATATTCTCTCTCATTCTCACCCTGTCTAAGATTTCTACAAAGATTCAAATATTCTTTGAAATATTCATCTATTCCACACAGAGTCAGATTAAGGTGGATATGGACTTGAAGCAATTGCAAGAATTAACCTCCCTTCCTTCCTTATTGACCTGTTATAGGAGCAGTGGCATGAAAACAATTAAATAAAAGATAAATATTAAATAAAATAATAAGAACAATAGACAGCAGCACAAAAATCCTCATGGTGAACTAATGTTCAGCCCTCCAGCTTCACTGAGAACAGTGGTCTGATCCCCTGCATGTTTATTCAGTTACTCAAGTAAAAGACCAAATGTTGATGATACCAGAAACACTGGGAGATTCAGGAAGTCACAGGAAGCCAACTTTTCCCTTCAGTACTGAGGCTCTAGCTTGTGAGAAGTAGGAAGTAATTATTTTAGCCACTATATTGACTGGTTCTGATTCCAGGCCTGAACTACATAGTGTGTGAAAAGTTTGATTTTCTCACCATGTAGCATGCATGAGAGGGACAGTGTGATGTATGGTTTGAGCACTGGATTCTGACTCTGGAGACCAGGGTTCAAATCCCAGCTCAGCCATGAAAATCCATTGGGTAACCCTGGGCATGTCACACTTTCTCAGCTTCAGAGGATGGCAATGTCAAACCCCCTCTGGATAAACTTGCCAGGAAAACCTCATGATAGGGTCACCTTGGGGTCCCCATAAGATGGAAGTGACTTGAAGGCAAACAATGACAATGAGCATGCCATGTGTGATTAAGAAAGAGAGATATCATGCATACTTCATGATGAGCGAAACAAATCTTTAATTTCATGTCTAGTACAGACTTAGAAAATTTGAGGGATTTTTTTTTCCTGTATGTACCTTCTGCCTCTCCTGCAGTTAGCAACAGGAGAGAGGACCTTCTTCAGACACTCTGTTGGTGTATAGCTCTGGGTGTATTGGAGTATATATTTTTAAAAATCCATCTGAAACACTGACACATTAATAATATCTGGACTCTAGCAAGGTGCAGGGGAGGGGATGCAGACTGCAAGGGGTTACATCCAAAGGAGGATGGCACTCAGTTGGACCCTCTTCCAACTTCCTATCTAATCCAGCCTTGAACCACCTCTCCAAGGAAACAGCTCCAAACATAGGAGCAGCAGGAGGGGGGGGGTCATATGCTTGCAGGCTGCTCTGTTCCAGGCTTTTTCCCTGAAGAGAAAGCCAAGGATAGAGGAGGAGGAGGAGTGCATGCACAGCCATGCAGGCTGCTCTGTCCTAGGCTTCCTCTCCAGGGAAAAAGCCTGGGATGAAGAAGGAGCAGGAGGAGAGTGTGCACACCCTTGCAGGTTGCTCTGTCCAGGGTTTTTTTTTTTTTTTCCTGAAGAGGAAGCCCAGGACAGAGTAATCTGAAATGGTGCATGTGTGTTCCTCCTCCTCCTCCTCTGGTCATGGGCTTTCTCTCTGAAGAGGAAGGCCAGGATGGAGGATGAGGAAAGGTGGCATGCATACGCTTTCTGGCTGTTCTGGCCCTGGAAGAGGAGGATGAGCATGTGCTGCATCAAAGACTAGAGGGCCAGTGTGCCACAATTGCCAACACCAGAACACTGACAGCCCCCCAGCAGCCCAAACACACCATGTGACACCCAGCATGGGACACCACTGTTTGGATCAGCTATCCATTAAATTTATTTGCCAGGGACAATTCTGAGGGCGTTCCAGACATTTATTGGACATTTGAATTTTACCTGTGGTTGCTCCAGGTAGGGCATTTGTGCAACAATGGTGTGATGCTGTTGCAGGAGTAAAGAATCATCATCATAAGCTTTAGTTAACAAAGAGTTTAAAGGAGGATTTAGTGGTTCAGCAGACTTTCCTGGACTCTTTCAATGGTATTTCTTTTCAAAGAACTGAGCATTTATTTTGTAAAGCTTACAGATCTCCTCTGATGCAGCAGATGATTGGCTTTGGGGTTTAGTTTAGGGGCCGTTGATATACTCAGGTTTGACCCAGGGAATGGGCTGAGGCAGGTTTATTAAAGGATTTAACCTTTTGGGAATTTTATTTCTATTGTGGTTGCTGAGTGGATTTGTGCAGATGAGTTGGCTAATTCCTCTGTTCATTTCTGGTGTGATAATATGTCAGTGGTGGAAGTTATTAACCGGATGTCTTCCAAGTCTCCTAGGGTTATGGGCTTAGTTAGGGATTTTATTCTCCAGTGTCTGAAGTATAGTGTGCTATTCTTGGCCCTCCATATTGCTTTCATGGATAATGGTATTGCTGGTGCACTTTCCTTACAACAGATGGAGCACTTCAGGGAACCAGCCCAGGAGGTAGACATTGCTCCAGTTACAATGCCCACAAACCTGTAGAATCTAGATGGGGTGAAGTTATCTGTGCCATAGATTTGCCTTTAGCTTCAGTACTCATGTCAATTATAAACAGTCTGGCAAAGAATTTGGCAGTCTGGCCCTTTCCTGTTGAGCACATCTTCCAGTTTTGTGTTTATTTAAAGGAAAAGGGCTTGGCTCCACAATCCATATGGAATAAATTATTGGCTTTGGTTTTTGTGGTTAAGGCCCAAGGTTGCCAAGACAATACAGATGATTTTAGGCTTCAGAAAGCCCTGGAGGGGTGGTCTAGGGAGTGTGGCAGGGTAGATAAGAAGGCTCCACTCTCTCCAGACATCTTAAGGGTTTGAGTGGCCAATGGCATTCATCTGCTCTAGTGTGTAGGAAGCAATGACATTCCAAGTAGCTGGAATGCAATTACTGAAAGAGCAAACTTTTCCCAAACTTAGCATTATTAGCAGGTGATAATTCTTATTGCTGTGTATTGAGATCAAGGAATCCATTTATTTTTTAGCTTCCACCTCATGTGTATTTGCTACACTGTGGCCACATATTTGTAAATATAGCTCAGGATAAACTGTATTTTTCAATTAGCTTGGAAAAATTACTACTTTGAATTACAAGATCCAGTATTCTCCAGCCAGCTTGGCTGCTAGTCACAGGCGCTAATAGCTGTAGTTATGATGAAATGCTACACAACAATGCACAATGGGAGAAGCAGGAAGAGTTTGAGCTGGTTGTACACTTTATCATTTGTGCTTATTGTCCTAACACATACCATGGTAGAGTGGAATAACTGCATGAAAACTGCATGCTGCTATTTCAGTTCATACTTTCCAACATTTCACAAAAGAAAACCAGGACACACGTGTGCAAACAACATCACAGTATGGTCAAGAGTATCAGCGAGGAAGAATAGACGTACTAGGAGACACTGCAGTAATCTGATTTTGCTCCCCACCTGCTGAGAAGGGCAGGATTCCATTCCCACCTCTCTTTCCTCACAGCCTGCTGAGTTTTAATTTTGAATTTTAAAATCATCTGAAAAAGTGGGATGACAGAGGATTAATTGGGACTGCCCTAGGCAAATTTGGTCAGCTGGAAAGTATTCAGTTTCCTATTTTTTAAAGAAGCCTGATAAATGCATCTATACCTGCAAAGCTATAAATGCAGGTTTATCATCCACACATCCCTTCCTGTCACCTGAGGTTTTAGATGAAGCAGTTGGGAAAAGTTGCAAAATGGTTTTGAAATCCAGCTTTGAAATTAGTCCCACCAACTCACCAATAAGATCTAAATTCAACTGCCAGTCTGAGCAAGAATGGACCTATTGAATCAGCAAGAATCACTGGATTTACTGTCATTGTGATGGATGAGTGGATTTAGTGCAGTCTCTGGATATTCCTGAACTGTCTGTAACTTTCAACAGTCTTATCCAACATAGCCAATAATAAGCAATGTTAGGAGCTGCACTTCAGCAGCATCTGTAGGATTGCAAAATTATCTTCTTTTATCTAGTGTAGGAATTACAATGGCACCATATTAGAATGCAGGTAACTCAGCAGCCTATGTGCACCCTAATCACGGGGAAAAATATAATAGAAGTCATCTAGAAAATATGGAACACTAAATAGCATTGGACTAGCCTTGGAGGGTATCAGAATCATATCAGTTGTGCTGCTGCTGCTGCTGCTGCTGCTGCTGCTGTTTTTGTTGTTAAATAATTTCTGAGTTATGGAAACCCTAAGGCAAATTTATCATAGAGTTTTCTTGACAAGATTTGCTCAGTGGGGCTGTGTCTTTGCCTTTGTTTGAGACTTATGGCCGCAGCAGATCAGCACAATATGCTGGCTTTGGGGAGGCATGGGGTGGCAAACCGGGGTGATGCCACTCATATGACTATATGGTGGGCAGCATTGCAGCTCTCCAGGATCATACTGATTATACACCACACTCTGCAGGAGCTCCAAAAAGCCACTGCTGTGGCAGAAAAAACGGCTTTTTGCTGGCTTAAAAAGGAGTGACTTTCTGCTGCTTCTTTTTGAGCTAGCAAAACACCAGTTTGGTGTTGCCAGGGCCCCAACCCAGTGCTCAAAGGGGCAGAATCAAGCCACTCCTTCAAGCCAGTCTGCTTTGGCTCTCAGAGAGTGTGACTTGGCCAAGATTTCTCAGTGTTTATCATGCCCAAGTGGGGATTTGAAACTTTGGCCCAGTACAAATGGGTGCTTTGTGGTGCCCTGGGGCCAAAACTAGGGTTTGGGAGCACACATAGAATCATAGAATCATAGAGTTGGAAGAGACCACAAGGGCCATCTAGTCCAACCCCCTGCCATGCAGGAACATCTGCACGCTTCCGAACTCTAGTCCATAATGGTGGTGCCATCATGGCAGCCTCCGTTCCACACAGGGACTACCATGATGATGCAAGGGTGGCACAGTATCTGCATATCACAGCACCGCACTTGTGTCATGGACTCACAACAGTGTGCCAATAATGCACTCATGGCATCTGGACCGTGCTGTAAAAATAACCTGTTTTTTCGCAGGTTCTTTTTTACTGCAAAGGGAGGCCATGCAGTTTGGCTGTTGTAGCTTCCCTCCAGAGCAAAACCTTTCAGGACGGTCTGTCCAGCTTCTTTGTCTCCAGAGTCCACTGCTCAAACCACTATGCCATGCTGGTTCTGTACTGATTTTTAAAAGCTTAGTGTAGCATTTGCTCATGTTTCTCTTAAATGACAGTTTAGGTCTTTTCATTTTGTATATTGGCAACCTTACTCCTAATTTATTTTTTTTAAGTAAATGGAAGTAAAACATTCTAAACTATAGGAAAAGAGATTCCACCTAAACATTAGGAACAACTTCCTGAGAATAAGAACTGTTTGACAGTGGAACACACTGCCTTCGAGTATATGGAGTCTCCTTTGAAGGTTTTGAAACCGAGGCTGGATGGCCAATTGTTGGGAGTGCTTTAATTCTGTCTTCTTGTAGGGCAGGGCTGGATTGCCCTTGCGGGCTCTTCCATTTCTATGATTCCATAATTCTATAATTTTTTAAAAAAAGGATATTTGTCCTGCTTCCTTCTGGCACAGTCTTTCTGCCTTTAGTGGCAATGGGACAGGAAGAAATCCAATAGGTATATCTGTCCTTGAAACAGTGATGTCAAAAATATGATAGGCAGAAATGAAGAAAATAAACCACTCGATTTTTTTTTTCTATGCCTTTGGAGTGTGTATGAAACCAAATCCTTGGAAAGGTTAATTAATATGAAACTGTTTTTATATTGTACCTTCTCTCCAAGTGTTTATGACATTTTCAACAGCCACTTGTAATGCCAGTGTGAAGGCCTTGCCCTAAATACAATCAACAATAATACCAAACACAAACACTGCTTCCAACAATAGCACTAGGGAGACTTGAGCAAGCAAACTAGAAAAACTGGCCAAATATTCTTTGGCTTTTGTTAAGAATTATTTTCCACAGTTAAAATTGAAGGTCTTGTTAGTGGAAGTATTGACATATGGATGGATGAATGAATTGGAGGAATTATGATCAGCTTGATTTGATTCCTTTTGCATGTAAATGAAATCAGAAATGTTGGATGCTCTAGCAACAGTTGCCACAAAAGAAAATACATTCTATCAGATGTTTCACAGCCACCTACTCACAACAATAAAATCTCTTTCCAAACCTAATGTTACACAGGAAGAACACACACCCCATGTTAATCTCAGAGGGAAAAATGAAACTTTTCTTGAAACATAAGGGTGGAGTAATAGCAATACCCCAACTTTAATGAAATTGGGCCACCAATTTCATTAACCACTTCCCACGCTAAATATTAAGTCTAATCATTGCCAACATTTAAGAGGTCTTCCAAGGATTATGGGGAGCATGTATATGATGAAATTTGGATATTCAAATTGTGCTTTATCAACAGCATACTGATGATATATATGCTCAAGGGAGGGTGATCATGATGCTCAAGGATGTGGAAACCAAGCCATATGAGGAACCATTGAAGGATCTGAGCAGCTATAGAATAGGCAAAAGAGATTGAGCGGTGATATGATAGCCACCTTTAAATATCTGAAGGAGTAGCACATAAAAGACAGAGAATGCTTCTTTTCTGCTAGACTAGGACACAAACACATAGATTCAAATTGTTTGGTAGAAAATTAGAAACAAGCAAGCATAGGAATTCAGTGAAAGTATACAACTTGTGGTAGTTAAAAGGTTGTGAAAGTGATGCAGAATGTTTTTGGGAATCCCTGGGATTCAGTGTAAGGCACCAAGGGGCACTACAATTGCTAAAATCTAAAAGAGGTCACCAGCTCCAGGTGTTAAGAGCAGGAGGCCTTTTAAAGGCTGAACTTGGAAAAGTCCCTTTATTGGATGGCTTCCCCCCAAATCAGATTCTGGGAGATGCAGTCCATCAAAGGAACTTTATCAGTCTCTGGTTCACAGGCTGCCTGTCCTGACAATTCCAAGTGTAGATGATAAACATTTATTGGAAGCCTAAATGTCCTTGGCCACTGAAGCATCAAAGTTAATGTTGTTCACATTGCCCTGGTAACATTAAAACAACACCTGGGGCTCAGTCAATCTACACGATTATAACGCTATTACTTCTTTTTAACTGCCATGTGTGCATCATATTGAATCATTGGGCTTGTAGTTTGGTGAGACACAGAAGTGCTTTGGCTGAGAATTCTAAATGTCCTTCCCTACACTACAAATCCTAGGATTCCATGGGAAGTTGCCACAGTAGATAAAATGAAATGTAGCACTGTAAATGTGAAATGTGAATGAGTCCCATGTGAAGTCTTACTTGTATGGGAGCCAGTGCTGGACACAGGACTGTCTGAACCATGTAAAGGTAAGGGCAATTAAAATGGTTGTTTATAAAGCAATGGGTTTAGAATGTAATTCTCTTAACACTGGTGAAAGTAAAAAGACATCTTTGAGAAGACTATGAAGAATAGCAGTGGGGACAGTCTTCACATTTTTGTGAAGTTTCTTGTGAAATTATTGCACACAGAAACAAACATAGTTTTTCTGTGTAAAAATGTGCCTAAAATATTTTCATATTTAAGAAGCAGCATGTTTGTCCCATAAAACAATATTTCTTGTCCTGGAATATTTCTTGTACAAGAAACATTTGTATTCTGCACAAGTGTGAAAACTGCTCAAAAACAATGCAGAAATCTTGTTTTGATCATACAGGAGAAAGGAAAAAATTACAGAGATTATGGAAAGGATTACATTCTTAAAACAGTCCAAAATCCGAAATAGACATGCATGTTGACAACTTAATTAACCCAACTAGAATACATAGAAATATTATGAGAGCTTTCAAAGCTCACTGGCTTCTTCATCAGGCAAAGATGGTAGAGGAAAACATTCCGTGAATACAAATACAAATCAGTATCCTCCCATGGATACAAAATCCATGGAAGCTCAAGTCCTATCATATAAAATAGCAAAGTAAATATATAAATGTTATATAAAATTGTAAATCCAAGGTTTGTTTTTTGGATTTGTGCGTGTGTGAATATTTTTTAACTGTGGTTGTTTGAATCCATGGATGCAGAATCTGTGGCTACAGAGGGCCAACTGAATATTGCCTACAGACTGTTTACTCTCACAATATTTTATTACAAATTCCTGGATTTTGATAAGATGAGCATGAGGTACAATTCTGCCATTGACAGAATCCATAACATTAGGCCAATCTGAAAAAAAAGTGTCCATGGCAACCTTTTAGTTCCTTTACTATGTCCATTTTAAGGAACATGTGGGATGTGGCCCTAACAACAAATAATAGCTTGCTTAACCATATTTTTGCCCTAACAACAAATAATAGCTTGCTTAACCATATTTTTTTTCAAAAGAAAGTTTTCAGCTTCCACAGACAAGAACAAAAATATAACTTAAAGATGAAACACATACTGTATCTTGGGAAGAACTGAAAGCATCAGTGACCTGGAACATTTGTTTTTTGGGCTTTCATTGTGTCAGAATATTAGAACAAGTGATGGAAGCCAATGTTAAACAAAGGCACTTAAAATGAAGAAGCCACTGCATGCCAACATCACAAGCACTTAGATATCAGGTATGCCAGAATTGTTGCATTTTTCCAATCAAACAATTCCACCTGATGCAATACCAGGCCACTTCAAATTTTAACTGAATAGTGAAATGAAGCCTGTGGGCTAAGTGCTTTTGAAAAGTCATGCTTATCAGTAGCATGAGAACAAGAATAATAGTCAAAAAAGAAACTCACTGAGAGTATCATGCTATAGAAAAAAACTTTGGAAACAGAGTTGTAACATTGATGGAAAATAGAGAGGGGGTGTGTGGAACAAAGGAAAATATTTTGAGAGGAATATGGGAAGAAGAATTAAGATGTAAAATAAGTGATAATGGGATAAAATTTGGGAACAAAGACATTTGAAGAACTTATTGATACGGATTAAGGAAAATTATTATAAATTGATTTGGAAATGGTATTTGATGCCAGTGAAATTGCATAATATTGATAAGAATAATCCAAAAAATTCTGGGGAGGTTGTCAAGAAGTAGAGTCATATATGTATATGAGGTAGCACTGTAAATATAATTTTTTTTTAAAAAAAAGTGATAATAGAAATAGAAAGTATTATGAATATAAAAATAGATAGAAGTCCAAATATAGTATTATTATCATTATATAACTCAGAGAAATGGAAAAAAAAGAAGAAAAAGATTTGGTAACAAATTTGATCACAGCAGCGAGATTAATAATTGCAAGATGATGGAAAATGAAAATAACTGTAGAAGTGGAGGATTGATATAAAGAGGTATAGAAATTAGTAATTAATGATAAATTGACATGCAAATTGAAAGTAAAAAAGGGATTATGGAAAAGAAGTGATTTGGACAGAATTTGGAAGGAATTTATTGAGAAAGTATTGAGAAAAGAAGATGGAAGATTACTTCCACAAGAGGAACCGAGATTTTGGATGGAATATAAGGGTGAAAATGGCTCCAGAGAAGGGAAGCAACGTGGTGGGGCGTAAAAGACATTTCGATAAGTTGTAATAGAATGTAGGAAATATATATACAGAATTATGTATTGTATAATAATCAATATTCAGTGTATGAATCTTAATAATAAAAAATGTTTAAAAAGGAAATAGAATTGTACTCATTTCAATTAATATAAGGATGTTCAAGTTGTAATTAAGCATAGCAGGCAAAGACGAAAATATGAAAAGAAACATATGATGGATCAAACTCACTTCCAATTATGTCCTCTTTCAGCTGCACTCATGAAACTAAAAGTCACTGGCCATCTTTTATTATCGATGACTGTTGCTGTCGCTTGGGAAGGGAAGTACACCCAAAAGTGCTAGCTAGAAAGTAGAAGAGGACCTGATTGTCATCCGAACAGGTAATCCAATGGACAGAGTAGGAAAAATTAATGGCTAGGAAATTCTTACCCAGAACATATGGCACTATTCACCATATACCCATGGCTGATGGCTGGTATCCCTTCTGCTTTGCCTTTAAAAAATGAATGGTTCATGCTGTGTTCTTCTCTCCCCCATGTGACTTCATTATTACAGCTGTTATTCATTGATGCTGAAGCTGTATCTCTCAATTCTGACATCTTTTTAAATCTTGAAGTCTCTCATTATTACAACTAAATGATTATCCATGAATTACTGACCTATGAAATAATGAGAAATAGTTTTTTAAAAAAACTTTCACCTATTTGGGTTCTATTCCTTGAGATCTGTAAAAATAGGGGCACAACCTAGTGCAGGAGCAGCTGGGGTAGTTGGTCTCTTTGAGATCTCCTCCACATCTTCCCCTGGGTGAAACACCTGAGTCCCAGGGAGAACCTAATGAAAGGCTTACCCAAGGATGTACCTTCAGGCCACATAACTTCTACTGAGAGTTAAATCCTCAAACCAGCCACAAGGGCAGCCTCCTTCCTCACCCTGGATCTCATGGCATGTAGAGGCAATACCAAAGACCTATTCTTCACCAAAGGATGCCAAAGGTGTTCATTGAACTCTTTATTTCTCCCCCTACTGCCTGCTGTGAATAAGGGGCAAACATCTGCTTAGCCCTTATCCTCCACCAGGCTGGCCAATATGGCCCCCAAGCCTTGTTCAAATCTCTAACAAATATCTGGTTCCCCAGTTCAGATAGGTGAATGCTGTCCACTCAGTAGAGCTTAGGCCACTGAAAGATGCAGGTCAAAAAGTCCCAACACTTAGGACATGGTATTCCCTCCTACTGGCCATGTCGATATGATGGGGGTCTCTCTCCCCAGGCCATACCTGTCTGGGTAAAATTGCTGACCAAATGATAGCTATCCTTGGTCAATGTGACTTAATGACTCCCATGTTCTTAAGAGCTTGAATAATCAGGGCTTGACCCTTAACAAACTCAGATTGTTATAACCCAGGCGAGTGACTAAAATGTGTTGCAGAGGCCCCCAGCACTCCCCAAACAGCATTGGTAGAAGGCTGTGCCACTGAAGGCCCCTCTTGCCCAACCATTTGGCTGTAGCCTCTGAACTTGGTGTGCTGCCCAATAGACGGAGCTAAGACTGCAGATCAGCATGTGGTGCTTCATTGTAGATAACCTAGAATCTGTAAAATATAAAAAGCAGCTAACAATTGTTAGTGTTGTAGTGGCCAAACATATCTCTGTCATTGACCTCTAGTGCCCAATATTCTTAATTGCTTGTTGCCCTATGCCCATCACAGAAGCTATTAAGGCAGTGCCAATTTGGAATGAACGTATCTCAAATTTCTCCTCCTCCTTTAAACTTAGCAATGCCGGGGTTCTGGAGTGAAGAGCCAGAATTTACCATATAAGCATGGCAAAATAGGGCTCAGAATGACTACTGCTTACTTGTAACCATTCCTTATAGTTTCTACTCAGCAGAGGATCTGATCACTACAAATATGAAGTCAAATTATAGATCCCACCCAGCTTTGATCTGTTTAAAGCTCCAATTTTTTGTTTTAAATTAAAGCATGATAAGGTATCTAAATTCCAATGTCTTGCCAGACCTGTCGCCTTGATTGCTGCACTAATTCACATGTGTGCAGGGCACCAAAAAAGTGGTGAGAGATGCCACATAGAAGAACAAGGTCTCAAAATTAGATAAACAAATATCTAACCACAACCCACTCAATCCCTTCAATAAGACAGGGGAAAGAGGTCCCCTGTTATCTGCAACCCTGATCCTTTCCTGGGACCACTCTTCTAAGGCCTTGGGAAACTGAAAATCCCCTGTGAGGTCCTTCTAACCCTGAGCCTTAAACCAAAAGGAGAAAGCTGACAAGCCACCCCTTATTGATTGTGGTGACAGTCCCTTATCTTTGAGGAATATGCAATACTGTAGTAAATGGAGGATGGGCACTGAAATCTCCACCCCAGCATACTTCTAGCCCTGACACATAGTGCCATGATACAATTTAACATGGTATGTAATCATGGGAGTTTATCAAAACTGCTTCCTCACTGTGACACTACATTGCACAAGGGGGGATTTGAATTCCAGGATGCGGATTGTGGCTTTCTACCCAACTCACCCACACCTGTGGAAATAAGTTGGAAAAACATTATTTGCTAGTTAACTCATATGTAATTAATGTTTATTATGACAATTCACATCTTTAGCCCATAGATGTCAAAGAGATTTTTGTGACTTGAGTTTTTATTAGTGAGATATCAGTTTGTGATTAATGCTATACCGAGATTGTATCAGAGTTTGTTTATTTATTTATTCATACTGCAAAAGATGAGTTATGTTGGTTGTGGGTATAGTCAAAATTATAATCCAAAAAAAGTTAAGTCTTCCAAGTTCTGGTCAATCTGTGGTTTAATTGCTTTCGCATTGCTCATTGGACTTGTAATAGAAGAGCTATGCTCTAAACTAAAGGCAACAAGACTAACTTCCTTCAAATGTTTTATATGTGCATTGGGTGCCTTTGGAACAAAGAAAGATCAGACCATATATAATGCCCTTCACAGCTGAAAAGGCCACAGAACGTTGTAAACCGAAAGGTCATCCGTGATGGGACACAAAGATTGAGAGTGGGTCAGCACCTCTAATTAAAGTACCTCCTGTCTCAAAAATTACTAGGTGTCGACATGGTTCAACCAAGCTGTTTACTGTTCATGCTATAGTTAAAAGAATAAAATGGATATATAGATATTACATTTATGTCATTAGTGGTATTATAGGCTATTATGCTAATTGTGGACAAGTAGAATTAAACACTATACATTTTCAAAGTCTAACTTGGCTGTGATAAGATCAGGCAAAAATCTTCAGCATGAAATGACATAGAAATTTTTGTTCTATGTGAGAAAAATTATGTAGCCCTTTGTAACATCTGGTCTTTTTAATGGAAATTTAGAGTGGTGTGACAGCAGTAGAGTTGTCCTTGGTATACACATACGTTTCATTTGTCCTGTTGTTCTTTCTAGTCAGATTTTATAGTTTTAAATGATTTTTATTAAAACTGTTTGCCCACATCAAAGGCAAAATAGGGGCTATATGGATAGGTGGTTAAATGCCGTTCCTGTATGCCCTGGATTGGTGCTGCAGCAGCCGCACACTGCAGCACTGACTTTTGCCCCAAAAGAAGCTGCTTTGAGCAGCTTCCTTGAAGAGGCATCATTGGTGTGCTCGCTGTTTGGGCGCTGCACTGCCCGTGGGTCATCATGGCACACCCCATGTAAATGGGCACATGCCATAATGTCACCTGGGCAGAGGACTAGGGTTCTCAGCTATGTGGACACCAAACTCTAGTCCGCGTACAGGCCAGTGTAAACTGCTGGTGTGTACAGGGCAATACCTTCCATCACACTAACATATGAATGCCTGTCTCCAAGAAGCATAACACTCTTTGTTTAGCATATTTATAACTGGTAAAGTTGTATTGCTTGTTTTACACATCAAGCAAATGTTCTGTATAAAAATGATGCATAGCCGCTTACACTCTAGGAGTCCAAGTAGACCATAAGCTGAACTTGAGTCAACAGTGCGATGCAGCAGCTAAAAAAGCCAATGCAATTTTAGGCTGCATCAATAGAAGTATAGTTTCTAGATCAAGGGAAGTTATAGTGCCACTCTATTCTGCTTTGGTCAGGCCTCACCTGGAATACTGTGTCCAGTTCTGGGCACCACAATTCAAAAAGGATGTGGAGAAACTGGAGCATGTCCAAAGGAGGACAACTAAGATGGTGAAGGGTCTGGAAACCATGCCCTATGAGGAACACCTCAGGGAACTGGGGATGTTTAGCCTGGAGAAGAGAAGGTTAAGAGGTGATATGATAGCCCTGTTTAAATATTTGAAGGGATGTCATATTGAGGAGGGAGCAAGCTTGTTTTCTGCTGCTGCAGAGACTAGAACGTGGAACAATAGATGCAAACTGCAGGAAAAGAGATTCCACCTCAACATTAGGAGGAACTTCTTGACAGTAAGGGCTATTCGACAGTGGAACACACTCCCTCGGAGTGTGGTGGAGTCTCCTTCCTTAGGGGTCTTTAAGCAGAGGCTGGATGGCCATCTGTCAGGGATGCTTTGATTTGGAGTTCCTGCATGGCAGGGGGTTGGACTGGATGGCCCTTGTGGTCTCTTCCAACTCTATGACTCTATGATTCTATGATTCTGTTCTATGATTCTATGATTCTATGATACACAACTTAGGCATAAACACAATTTTGTTTACTCTGCCTTTTTATTTCTTCTCAGGTGAATGTCAGCTTCAGAATATTTATCTCCATAATGAACATTTCTCCAAATTTTGTGATGTACTTCTCATTTCAAAAATTTACAAAACTGAGTTGTGTTTGTTGCTACCCAAATCTATGTATCAAGATGTAATATGATATACATATTACAAACAATTGCATTTTAAAAAGCTTAAGTCCAAAACTTTTTAGGTTTTAGATGTTGGTTACAATTCTTACCCACTTTTTTAGGTATCTGCATTCAAATACTGGAAGATACTGAATGGACAATATCTTTGTGTATGTCTGGGTTTTGTTGTTGTTGTTGTTGATGTTGTTGTTTTGTTTTTTTAGACATGCGAACATTATCCTTGGTTTAATTCTAAGCTATTTGTTTGTTTGTTTGGGTGTTTGTTTTTGTGGGTGGTTTGATCATCTTTCTCTATGACATGGGGAGACAACCAATGCCTGGGAATCATGCATTCTATAGATTACATGAGGGCCCAGGGCAGTTGAGGCCTCTAGGCCCCCTCCCTAGGACCTCAAGACAAAAAATTCAGAGGAAAATAAATGTTTCTCCTCTTCAAAACCTCTAAGATACTGCTTTTAAACAAGGTGCAAGTGTGTATCTTAGTAAAGTTTCTGGAAAACGGGTTTGTTTGTTTTTTTTAAAAAAAAAGTTGAAGTAGATATCTAGGCACTCCCAATTTAATATCTTTAGGGAATGCAATCAGAAAAGTCACAACAGATTTCAGAGATCTAAAATTGGGTCCTGGGCCCTTGGAACTTGCTGGTTTCTGCATAAAGACTGTAAAGTTGCTTCACAATAGTACTTTTCCTGCTACATTATGACAGCCAGAAGGTTCTCTGGGTTTTTTTTAACTTGAGTAACCAGTGAACAGAAGCTCTGTGGATGAGATTATGTGCAATGATGGTATCTGTCACTTTCCCCACTACAAGAACTGTCCAAGTGTTCTGAATCCTATATCTTTTTCTCCTCCTCAAGTCAAACAGACACATGCTGCCTCCTCTTGAGTGTCTTATGTTTAAAAACACCTGCTCAGACTCACACTGGTGACAAGTAATCGTGTGGGTAGCTTTTTGAATTTTAATCTCCATTTGACTCCAAGAATGTACTCCAAAAATTATTTACCACCCACCTATATGGCAAACTTTTGTCTCTATGAAATCGGAAGTAATCATCAATCAAGATGTCATTTGTTGTATGTCAATTGTCTGCCTAAACAACACCAAATGGAATCAGTGGAGGAAAAGGGCAACATAAAAAAAAAACCAGTATTATAAAGGCACTACAAAACAAAGCGCAATTTGTCACTATTCCGTACATGATGAAGCCAAGAGAGTCATCTGACTTTTTTATTTTTATTATTATTATTATTTAAAACATATCCTAAATCTAAACATGGCAGATATATATGTGACATAACATAAAATTCTAACATCAATAAAACAAAACAAATTAACAGAAAAAATTAAAAAATAATAAAATTTTCATCCATTCATCCATTCTCTTCAAATAATACCTTTCCTACTCTCCTTCTAAGCTATCTAAGCTTGGGATATATATGTACTATTTCTTACTTATGTTCAAAAGCTTTTGATTCTCTCTTAAATATTCAGATCAATCCTAACTTCTAATGGATCTATTACAGTTTCTTTTATTTAATTCTGAAAACCAATAATTGACATTTCTCCCCACATGCTATTTAGACATTCCACTACCCGTTCCTAGCTCTTTACAAATTTTCCTAAACATTCATATTTTGTAAGACATGTCAGTTTATCTAATTCAGCTATTTCTAATAGTTTTAGTGGCCAATCCTGTATGAAAGGGATTGAACTCTTTCCATTTCTGTACTATTAAAATTCTGGCTGCTGATGTCACATAATACAACATCCTAGCATTTTTATTTTCTATTTCTTCATCTATCATGCCTAATAGATATAATTCTGGTTTCATTTGTAATTTCAAATTTAGCATTTGGTATATGGAATTCCAATATTTTTTGATGTTGATACATGGTCAGAGAGTCTTCTGACGTTTGACAGTTTTGTAATGGAGACACAAAGAAAGATCACATTTCAATTAATACCATTTCATACCTTACTTACTGACATAAAAAATTCTTATCAGAATTTATTTAGATTTAATTACACTCACCTAATCTGGAGTCCAACCATACCACACAGTTATAGCACTACATTCCACTTTTAACTTCAATGGCAACATCCTTTGCATCTGCAGATTGTTCTTTGAGAAGGCAGTAGAATTTTCTGGCTGAGAATTCTAAAAGCCTCTCCCTCAATTGCAAATCCTACAATTCCATGGGATGCTGCAATGGCAGTTAAGGTGGAATATAGCACTATAACTATGTAATATAGATGGGCCCTAAAAGTTATGACATACACACACCACTGGAGAAAGTGTTTGGTCCGTTGTAAATTAAATCGAAGTAAGTCCCAGTTACAGTGGTTTGAGTGTTGGATTACAACTCTGGAGACCAGGGTTCAATTCTCAGCTTCTGTTTTACATTAGGGCAACCATAAATCAAAAATGACTTGAAGGCACACAACAACAAACAATGTAGTGACTTGGCAATTTTAGATAAACAGTGTCAGAGTGTATGAGCTGTGGTCTCATTCTTTTCTCATTCTGTTCAGATTCTGGCCTATCTGGTCTTCATGACACAGAAAAATATTAATTTTAATAGAACAAGATCTTTTGTCCACCAGCTCACGGCTGATACAGTCTGGGAAAAGGAGCTCGCTTCAGGATGCTATGGGGGTGTGGTGTACATGTGCCAGATGCCCCAATGCTGCCCCCATGCTGACGTCATGCTGGCCCACTCACCACACAGTGGGAGGTATTAACAGCATTTCTGCAGTGTAGTGTTTAGACACGCCCACTGCAGAAATGGAGAAAAAACCGCCACGAGCTCAAAAAGGAGGGGCATTTTGCTGCTTCTTTTTGGGCTGGAAAAATGCCAGATCAGGGCCATGATGTGCAGTTGCCATGGACCCGATCAAGCACACAAAAGGCAGCATGACGCCACCCCTTTAGGGTCATCTGTTTTCGGCCTAAATCTACTGAAGCATGGAACAGGGCAAATTAAATTCAGTTTGGAGTGTAGAAATTCCTATGTTTGATACTGGGCTGAAGGTCACAGATTTTGGCTGCCCTTATGTTGAGCTCTGCTTCTCTTGCAGATGTATTGGAATACTGATTTTCAATACTGCTCAGAGATTACAGTAGAGTCCTGATTATCCATCCTTCAGTCATCTGACATTCCAGATTATCTGACGGACAGATAAGGGTGGTGGGGCCTCCACTGGGACCCAGACAAGGAGGCCTCACCACAGCCAGGCCTCCTCCAGTGGCAGAGAAGGCCACACAAGGCCCGGTCAGCTGGCCGAGCTCCAGAGAAGGAGGCCTCACCAGGGCCAAGCCTCCTCGAGCAGCGTGGAGCCATGCGGGGAAAAACAGAGATGGCCCAAATGCTGAATGGAACAGGGATTAGCTGGCATATTGAGAGGTTTAGATTAGTAAACCAACAGAGTGCCTGCCTGCTACAAAGCCAAGATTGAGGAATGATTGGTTTGCTACCTGTATATATACCTTGAAAATAGCTTGGGGGCAGAAACCCGAAGTAGAATGGATTAAATCACTTTAGATGGTTTCCCACAGCAGGAAAGCATGGTCTGAAACTGGATTGAACTCAATGAGTGAGTGAAACAAATACCTCAGAAAAAAAGTGATTAGCTCACTGGCTCTCCAGCCCTTTGTCAGACTATGTGCTTCTAGTCCTGTACTTTAGCCATAATCCCTTCACCCTCTTCAAATATAATAGAATGTGCTGGAAACTTCCAATGATTTAATCAAGGTGGAGGCCCTCCTTCCCCTTGCTAGCTCTGGTCTCGAGTTTAGTTTCCACTGTGAAGACAAATCGAGGTCACCCATCCAGTGTCCATTTTAATATTAGTTTGATATATTGTGAGGAGTGAGTGCGGGGGGGGGGGGGTTGGCAGCTAAATATTGGGTAACACTCTGACCTCCTTGTCACATTGACACTGGCAAAGGTGGGATGTTTTACAGAAATGGAGAGGTTTTATTTTTAAAAACATAAATGGAGGTTAACATTTCCTTGCAGAAATGCATATATTCATGATAATTATACATAAAAAGACAAAATATAACGGGGAAAGCTGCAAAATGAATCTGCTGCACAGTACCAACACCATCTCAGATTGTGCAGCAAGGATAGAGTGAAATAAATAAATTTAAAATCCTGACGTTTAAAGTCTGAAAAAGTTTTTAATTACACTTTAAAAGTAAATGACATGAATCAAGAGTTAATTTATATGAGAGATTTAATCACTGCATATTAATTGTATAGAAATGGATCATTTGCCAGCTTGTTTAATGGGGTGTAACAACTACCTCATATAAAATTTGCAGACATTATTATTATACCCTCCTTAAATCTCTGTAAATCTCATTGAACAAATGTTAATATTTCAGTAATACAGAATGACTAATAGATGAGCAGCAATATAACAATATATTGGCTGTTGACACTGGATATGCTTATGGAGCATTAATCTGGGATGTCTAAGATTATTCTTTAATTGTTTTTTATTTTTATTTTAGGGATACAAAGGGTATTTGACAATTTCTCAACTGTGGTCAAAATTTGATGTTCCTGGCCACACAAGAAAAAAATGATGGGAAGAAAAACAGCACTTAGAGAGATCCTGCAATTTGCAGGAACTTTGTTTTTCCTTGGGACAACGAAACAGCACAACTTTGTCAACTCTGCACAGCGTTAAAAGCTGTGTCGTTGGAATTGCAGCCAACTCTCCAAGACAATGTTGCACACCTTTACAAAATTAAAACAATGCAATTTTTATAAGCGTCTGAATAGTTCAACATTGAAAAGGAAAGAATAGGGTAGAACATTACTTGAATTTTAAGTCCTGCCTACTCTGCCAAGACAGTTGAGAAAGAGCAGCAGATGAGGAGGTTTTAGGAAAGAAGCAGCTTTGGAGGGGATGAAGAGAATTAGAGAAGGAAAGAAGAATGAGAAGGAATTAGGGAATCAAATAAGTTTATCACACAGGGGATACAAGGGAACGGGATGAGAACGGAACAGGGGGCTAGGAACGAGTCTGGAATGAGTGGGTGAAGTATTTTACTGCATGCAGAAGTCCCTCACTCATTCCGTTCCCTTCCCCATCCATTCTTCATCTGTCCCAGAGGAGATTTTTGAGAACTGTTCTGAACAGTTCTCAAAAAATGTCTTCCTCTGGGATGGATTGGAAAAAGAATGGCAGGGAACAGAAGGAGTGAGGGACTTCCTTGTATGCGGTAAAATGTGTCACCCACTCATTCCATTCCCTTCCCAACCACTTTTGGACCATTCTCGTCCCATCCCTGGAGCCCTTTGCAGTAAACTTAACAGAAAGAAGGTCAAAAAAGAAGAGGAGTGCAGAGCCCAGAGAATTCAGGGAACACTGTTTACAATTATATATATTCATCCGTCCCTACATCACACACAAAAAGTCAAACACACACAAAATTTGCTTTGCCCCTTGCTTACACACTGTGTCAATGACAGTTTCTTTACAGAAAGCAGTCACTCTTATCTCTCTCTGTGTTGTGTGCCTTCAAGTCATTTCTTATGGTGATCCTAAGGTGAACCTATCAGGGGGTTTTCTTGGCAAAATTTGTTCAGAGATTTGCTATTGCCTTTCCCTGAGGGTGAGAGCATGTCACTTGTTCATGGTCCATGGGTTTCATGGCTGAACTGGGAATAAAATCTTGGTCTCAAGTTGTAGGCCAATACTCAAACCTCTACACCACATTGACTCACACTACACTCTTATAATAACTACACAGCCTTATCAAAACTACACACTACACTCTTGTAGAAACAATTAATTTGTGAAGCTGCCTTTGTTCATTATCAAGAACTAGAATTTTCAGAACAAAATAAATGCCTATTCAGTAATATTTATGTTATTTATCTAAATTGTAGTTTGATTGGTACTTGCGTTGGTAGAAGTATTGAGTAATATTTCTACCAATCCAAGTACCATTCCTACAGTCTCTCAAATTTGTACTTTTAAAAGTGGTACCTCTCCCAAAATGTTTTTACTAAAATTGTCTAACAAATGCTGGCATTTAAGTGTGTGTTATTTCCCTCCTATTTTTCTGTTCCACACTATGAATTTTCCAAATGCAGAATTTTTTCTCTATTGGCCATTTTGTGTCCAACTACACACACTGTGCTTTTCAAAAGTGCAATGACAAGGACTATATACAATATTTTACAAATTATAGATTTGTACAAGGACTGTATGATAATACCACATTTATTTTTTCATTCACTTGTCTAATTATGCCCAGCATGCATGTTTACCTTTTTACAGTGGCTACACACTGAATCAATTCAATTCAATTTCAATTTTATTGCTTTAGTACAAAGCCATAGCAATCAAGAAAAGATGGCAATCCAATAAAACCTGATAAAAATTTCCATAGTAAGTTAAAACACATCATACACACACGGAGTCAGTATTTTTCTGAGCTCTCTATCACAGATTCAAGATTCTTTTACTGGGCTGCCCCAGCATCTCAAATCCCATTAGTGTACACATGATTATGAGGGATGGCAGGAGCCATCTTTACATTTATATTGAAACACACTTGCTATTATAATGCCCTTAGTTCCCTTGAGAGCTTTTTACGTTTGTTCAAGAACTAATCAGTCTAAACTCTCTTCTCTCTCCTCTCTCTTTCTTGACACACACTTTGTGTTAAAATTCCAATACAGGTAGAGATTACTTGAAAATAATAAAGCTGGCTTTTAATGGTTTTGGATCAACTGATTGGCTCTTCGCTCTTCTGAAATATTTGCTTTCCTGGAGAGAGGGAAAGAAAGATCACATCTCTGTCTGTTCCATTCTAGGTAGGTAAGTGCTCACTAATTTCATTGTTGAAAGAAGGTCTGAGTAAATTTAGCAATTTTCTTTCTGCTGTGAGAAGGTCTTTGAAAATTATGCAGTTTTAAAAAATTGTTCACAATTTGGGTCCTAATCCACTCAAAATGTATGTGTATGTTTGTAGAATGGGGAGGTTGTTCTGGACACAGCATTTTCTGCTCAAGGAAAAAAAAAAAGATTTTCCTTGCAGAAAATGTTCTGTGTGAAAAAAAATTGGTGATTTTCTTTTTCAAAAAAAGATCCCTAACTGAAATATTCATACGTCGCATGTGGAATAGCATTCATGAAGTTTTAGAGCGACAGAATTATAATACTAAATCTTAAATAATAAAAGCAATATCCCTTGTATATAGTTTTCTGTGGCTGCATCAGCACTGAAGAAATGATCCAGTTGGATACCACTTTAACTGCCATTGATCCATGTTATGGAATTCTGGTAATTGTAGTTTGTTGTTGCCCAAGAGCTCTCTGATAGAAAAAGCTAAATGTCTCACAAAACTTCAGTTCTCAGTTTTATAGCATTGAGCAATGGCAGTTAAAGAGGTGTCAAACTAGATTATTTTTGCAGTCTGGATGCAGCCTTTGTCTCTTTCACCTGTGAAATATTCTTAATAACATTAATAAACACAAGTTGAGGGAGGGGAGAAGCAATGACAAAATATTAGTAATAATAATGTTTACTCACTGAGAGTTTAAAAGGCATAATTGGAGGAAAGAAAGAAAGCCATAATGAAACAAAGAATTTTGCATGTTTATGTCTGTTAATCAGAAGCAGGAAACTGCAACAAAACTGAGACCCACGTTTCCAGTTAGTCGGTGTTTTAGGTCTTGTTTGTTGTTGTTCTGTGCCTTCAAGTCATTGAAGACTTGTAGTGATCCTGAGGCAAATCTATCATGAAGTTTTCTTGGCAAGATTTGTTCAAAGGGGGTTGCCATTGCCATCCTTTGAGGCTGAGAGAGTGTGACTTGCCCAAGGTCATCCAGTGGGATTCCATGACTGAGCTGGGATTTGAACCCTGGTCTCCAGAGTCATAGTTCAAGACTCAAACCACTAGACCACGCTGGCTCACTTCCCATTATATTCAGACTTAAATTCATCTTATGTCTATCTGCAATTTAAAAGAAACACAAAACCTATACTTTATGTATACTTCTCCTATATGCCATTATGTAATTGTGCTTATATGTGGATTCTATTTGTAAATCTTAATATAATGCATTTTGCACTGTATTTTCCCTAATTTGTGAATTTGTGTGTGCACAATGCTATAGTGTATGCATTTACCCTTTCATTTCTTGACTGAACATTCACACACAAACCTTGTAAATGCTTTTTAAGTGCTCAAATACATCAATGCTTTGGAGTGCTCTGGAAAATTGTGAATATACGATTCCTGGTGGTTTTGTAGATGGGAAAGTTCATTCAGAAATATGTGTGATGTCATACAGACAACCTTGTTGCACATTCCTTCCTCTCCACCTCCCAGAAGTTAATGGCTGCATGTCATCATTTAAAGTATTCCTAAACCTTTCAATTGTCATGATTCGGAAAGACAGTCCTGATCAATCCTCTGCCTTACCACTTTTTCAACCTATTTTAAAATGTCATAGATTTTTTC
The DNA here is from genome assembly GCA_034509955.1 of Urosaurus nigricauda. Classification (NCBI taxonomy): domain Eukaryota; kingdom Metazoa; phylum Chordata; class Lepidosauria; order Squamata; family Phrynosomatidae; genus Urosaurus; species Urosaurus nigricauda. The sequence continues at coordinate 35,979,080 of JAOEGL010000001.1, forward strand.
TCTCCTCCACCCACTCTCCCACTTCATCCTTCAAGGCAAATTTGTGGCAAACAGAGCTCAACGTGCAAAATAAATTGTACTCAATTAACTCAGCAGCAGGGAGAGGAGGAAATGGAATCTTGTTCTTCCCAGCAGACTCAAGCAAAAGCAAATTGGTGCAAGTGCTCCCAGCTTGTCTAGTCTCTCTTATTAATAACATTTGCCATCTTGACCACACTCAGATGTTGCTCAGCCACAACAGTTCCTGTTTTCAGCTGTGAAATATCAAAGGTTGTGTTTTCCATAATGCTTTGAAATTATGAAGGCTTAAAAATAGAAAGTGCCCTTGTTATGTAGAAGAGGGAATTTCATCTAGTGCTGTTTGTTACACAAGCAATGCCTACTGAAATGTCATCTTCTACACAACCATTACAGGCACAGAATCTCTCTGCAGCTTTCAATCTGGCAATACTTTTAAAATACAGAGTTGTCTAATGTTCCAAGGTATTGTGGAAATTTAACATGGAACCACACAGAGACATTTTGAGGGAAAGTCACCCAGTTCTCTTCAAAGGACAGTCATTTCTGCTTGTAAGGTCCACAGAGATGGCACACAACTGTAGGCAAACCACAGCTAAAATGCCAAGGGATTGATCAAGCTTGGAGGGTTATCAAACTAGCAGAACACTCTAATTTTATTTCAGTGAGTCTTCAAAGCTCAGACTTAAAGTCTTTGCCCAGTGGTTGCATTATATGTTTATTTGAATTAAATTATGATGGTGGTGGTGGCAGCAAGGGTGATAAGGAAGTAGAGCACAAAACTGCTATTTCTCAGTAGTAGTACTATTTCTCTACTATTATTTTTACTAAAAGAGCAATAGGGTGGTGTGTAAGAAACCTAAAATAAAATATAAAACTAATCAGTCAGCTAAACCATTAATGGAGCCGTTAAAATTAAAACAACAACATTATAAAAATATCATTACAAAATTATTTATATTGTAAATGTAATAAAAAGCTAGGTTAAGGTTTTAACACCTTATTTGAAAGCCAAGTGAGTCGGGTGGTCAGTCATAATTTTTGAAGCAAAGCATACCACAACTTGGGATAATAAATAAACCTTCTTTGCAACCCTAGTGAGAAAGAATTATTGGAATGGGGAGCTGCTGCTGGAATGGAAATAAAACTGGTTAAAGGACACACACATTCTCTCTCTTTCTCTCTCTCATTCATTAGCTTACAAGATTATTCAAGTACTATTGGGCCCAGAGCGAATGGAGGCAGATCTACTGGGATATGTTTACAAATGATGGAACCCTGGAAGGTCAGCTATCTAATGCCATCAATAATTAAAGAACAGCGAGACTTCAAATTAGCATCATTAATTTTCTTCCAATGCAATAACCTTTCCTCTGTGTTCTCACTTTTGTTTTCCGGAAGGTATATGACCCCACAGGAAACAAAGAACTCTCTCACTATTAATTAGCACAAGAAAATGTCTCTTCTTGTCTGCTCTGTACAAAAGTACTGCTCTTGTATGAATGTACACCCAACACAATACCTGACAAGAGACTTCCCCTGAGTTCATAAGGTTCACACTGTTCTATGTTCCTCTTTTGGGTCTTCAAACCTAAACCCTTGGATGTCTTTGGAACAAAAATAGACTTCTTGTTACCACTAATATGTATCTTAGAGAAGCAAATCTCTGATAAACTTTCCAGTCTAAATTTGCTGTAGCTCTAATATACTCCTCATCTATCCCAATTTATCAGACGCTGTCCCTTTCTGCCCTGGATGGAGAGCGCACCAACCAAATGACTCAGCCTCCAGGAGCCCTAAAAAGAACCCTCTCCCAACAGGTTCTTTTTAGGGAACATGTGGCGTGCCATTGGTGCACTCGCACATGTGGTGCAGTGCTGTTTGGGTGCTGTGCTGTACGGACGTCATCATTGTGTGTCCTGTCTGTATTAGGGCATGCCAAGATGACACCTGTGTGTGTGGTAGGGCTGCTGAGCATGTAAATGCTCAGCCCCTGAGCACCCCTAGTTTGGGCTGAGGTTGGCACATTTGTCAAGACCTGAAGTCTCAATTATTCATCTGTCATCCCACTTTTCCAGCTACTTTTAAAATGTTCCAATTTCTCTCCCCTCCTTCCACTTTCTTCTTTTATCTATGGCTTACTTATCTATGGCTGACATGAGTCAACAGTGTGATGCGGCAGCTAAAAAAGCCAATGCAATTTTAGGCTGCATCAATAGAAGTATAGTTTCTAGATCAAGGGAAGTTATAGTGCCACTCTATTCTGCTTTGGTCAGGCCCCACCTGGAATACTGTGTCCAGTTCTGGGCACCACAATTCAAAAAGGATGTGGAGAAACTGGAGCATGTCCAAAGGAGGGCAACTAAGATGGTGAAGGGTCTGGAAACCTTGCCCTATGAAGAACGCCTTAGGGAGCTGGGGATGTTTAGCCTGGAGAAGAGAAGGTTAAGAGGTGATATGATAGCCCTGTTTAAATATTTGAAGGGATGTCATATTGAGGAGGGAGCAAGCTTGTTTTCTGCTGCTGCAGAGACTAGAACGCGGAACAATGGATGCAAACTGCAGGAAAAGAGATTCCACCTCAACATTAGGAGGAACTTCCTGACAGTAAGGGCTGTTCGACAGTGGAACACACTCCCTCGGAGTGTGGTGGAGTCTCCTTCCTTAGGGGTCTTTAAGCAGAGGCTGGATGGCCATCTGTCGGGGATGCTTTGACTTGGAGTTCCTGCATGGCAGGGGGTTGGACTGGATGGCCCTTGTGGTCTCTTCCAACTCTATGATTCTATGATTCTATGATTCTATGAGTTTAAAGTGCAAAAGCAGTTTGCACTCAATTGAGTCAGAAAGAGAAAGAGAACAGAAATGGCACAAACTTGCCCTTCCCAATAGGATCAAGTAAAAGAGAACTGTTGTAACCTTTGCTAACTTCTGTGCTCTTCATCATTAATAACTTTTACCATCTTGCCATCACTTTGGCTTTGTTTGGTCACATGTGCCCCAGTTTTCATCTTTGAAATTTTGTAGGGTATGCTCTGACAACTATTTCAATGTAATAATTTCAACAAAGAATATTGTGTTACCAGCCCAGGCAGTGGGATTTGGTGATTTATCATTCAATAAGACTTGCAATAAGAAAATACAGCTGGGATTTATTTCACAGCAAACACTCTGCTTACAAGACTGCAAAAACAGTAACAGCACCATTTTCAGCAAAACAAGCATATGTAACCAGTTCTGAGGCCTTTTAAAATAGTTTTTCTAGGGCCACATGAGGAGGAATTTACTTCAGAGAATTATTTAACCCAAGGAGGTTAAATTAGATTGGGCTTCCAAGGCAGGGAGAACAATGTTCACCTGCAAGATTTTCTTCATCACTCAAGGGCTTGACAGATGGTCCCTAATTTTTACACTGGATCGGGGCCATAGCTGTGGTGGCATGGCTACATGGTGCCCCTTCGGCACTGCTTCATGTGGACACAGTGCTGGAGGCACACCATGATGGTGCACACCATCTGGAGTGGCATGCAGCATCAGGACACCCCGGGGGGGGGGCAGAGTTGAGCATGCATCGTCAGGACGCTGTGCCCTGACTCTGCTCCCAGGCTGGCATTTCAGGCTGTAAAGGCACTCAGTCACCTGAAATATTTTCCCTTTTATAAAGCTGCCGTTTGTCCATAAGGTAGGCTATGTAGGCAGATGGATGGTCTGAACAATAAGTTGCCTCTCCTCTTCAAATAGAGAAATAAGAGGCAAGAGTTGAATAAACTTTTTATATGAAATCCATGAGGGCTTTGGATGAGACCCTGTAGGCCTCCTCTCAGCCATATCATGGACAAGCCAACCCTGATCCTAATCACTTAACTTGTTCCAAGCCAGCCACTTTGTGTTAGGCCACCATAAACCCCAGGAATCAAAGGTGCACTGAGCTGATCAAAAGGTTGTCCTATTGTTTATGTGTGAACATGTAGGTCTGAAGGGAAGGATGTACCCAGAGGCTTGAAGGGAAGGAAGCCGTCTTGATTTCATGGGTGCCAGGCACTCCCCTGATATGTTGCCTCCTTTACAAATATAATGGTTTGCATCACACTGGCCTTTCCCCTATGTGGAACATGAGTCAATAGTGTGATGAATCAGCTAAAAAGACCATTGCAATTCTAGGCTGCATCAATAGACGTATAGTGTCTACATCAAGGAAAGTAATAGTGCCACTCTATTCTGGTTTAGTCAGGCCTCACCTGGAATATTGTGTTTAGTTCTAGGCACAATTCAAAAGGGATGTTGACAAGATGGAGCATGTCCAAAGGAGGGTGACCAAAATGGTGAAGGGTCTGTCAACCATGCCCTATAAGGAGAGTCTTAGGGAGCTGGGGATGTTTAGCCTGGAGAAGGTATGGTTAAGGGGTGATATGACAGCCCTGTTTAACTATTTGAAGGGGTGTCATACTGAGGGTGGAGAAAGCTTGTTTTCTGTTGCTCCAGAGAATAGGGCCCAGAACAATTGATGCAAGCTACAGAAAAAGAGATTCCACCTAAACATTAGGAGGAACATCCTAACAGTAAGAGCTGTTCCACAAGGGAACACCCTCAGAGAGTGATGGAGTGTCCTTCTTTGGAGGTTTTTAAACAGAGGCTTGATGGCCATCTGTTGGGAATGCTTTGACTGTGCATTCCTGCATGGCAGGGCCCTTGTGGTTTCTTCCAACTCTGTGATTCCATGATTCTATGACTATGATTCTATCTACTGTTTTTTTATCTTGACAAAATGAATTGCTTCTAAAGGTTTGCAAGGGAAGAGAACCCATGAGTTTTAGTTCCATGGGTTTGCTTTTGCACCTATTTATTTATTTATCGGTATTATGCAGTTGCAGCCTAATTAGGTATGGTCTGTGAAACAAATAAATGGAATAAGGATTTTATCCTGTCCTGTAGTTTTTGAAATCAAAAGAAATAGAATGTAAGAAATAAAGAAAGATGCAGGTGTCTTAGTGTCCAAGCTTGTTATTATGTCAATGAAGTAACAATCTCTGAATGCATCATCATGACCCAGTTAATCTTCTTCTGGCTTGGTATCACACTGTACTTTTCTCAGAGGTCTCTGTGACATATTCATTGTTGTTGCTACCGTAGACTACTTTAAGTCTGTTCTGAACTGCACACTTAATAGTTTAAGGTGTAAGATCCTCAAATTCTGTATTTATATTTCCCTCCACATACTCTTGTCCTTCACCACTCTTGCTGAGGAGCCACAAGGTGAAATCTCATGCTAATTGGTCTCTACAATAGATTAAGCACAGCAAATTCGGGCATGTTTATAGTGCTGCAAAAAATTAGTCACTCTTGAGTGAACTCAACAAGCATTGTCATAATGCTTTCTAGCCAGCATGCAGCTTTGTTTCCTATATTTCTCTTCATTAAAATTCATTAAGGCACATAATCCCTATCCAAACTTCAGATCAGTCAGTATCCATAAAAGGTGCTTCAAGGGAAAAAAAGATTTTTGATTGCACTTTGCCTCAAAAAATTGCTTGTTTCTTTCCTTTCCTCTCATAACCATGGTTAATTTCATCTTGCGAAGATAAAATGGATCAATTATATTAACCATGCCATAGACTGGACTTTCAAAAAAGGTCATAAGGCATTCAGTCATAAGATAGGTCATAAAAAGCTATAACTTGTCATCCTGACATTACAGAAAGACAGACTGGCCTTGTAAAGCTCGTCAGCACGATATGGGAAATCCAGAGCAAGCATATATGGCCAGTGAGCAGTGTGTCAGAGAGTACCACTCTATTATAAAAAAAAAACACCCATATCCCTGGCTAGCATATGTTTTTATCCTGGAAAAATAAGCTGTGCATTACTTCTCTTTAGTTGTCTTTCCAAAACTCTGTTGCATCTCCACAAACTTTGCCTTCTTTCTTTAAAAAATGAAGCTTGGTGCCCACATGTTGTTTGCATGCACATGTAAATGGCAGAGGTAGTAAGAGATGGCAGTGATAGTGGTCTCTCTCTCTGCCATATAAAAAGCTAAAACAGCTGCTACCTTCCAAAATGAGCAAAGCAACTCCACACAGGGCAGAGTGAAGTATTGCCCTGGAACTGATCCACACCTGCTTTTAGATTCAGGGCCAAAACAGATGGGCAAGTAAGCACCAGTTTCATGATGTAGTGTTCAGCTGATACACGCCTCCATGCCACTGGGAAGCTGCATGGCCGACCACACGTGCCATGCTGCAGAAATGCCAAACAGCCATGCCAGGGGTAGAAAAGCCACTGAAAAAAAGGAGACGCAATTTGCTGCTTCTTTTTTTGTGCTGGCAAAATGCTGGAGTGGGGCTGTGGTGTGCAGTTGCCATGGCACCCACCCAGCTCTTTCTGGGGTGGCATTACACTGCCCCTTTGGGCCAGTCTGTTTTATCCCTTAGTCACCTTTGCATGGTAATTTACATGTAATTTACATTCCTGTTTGCTTACTTTTCCCACCTCTTCAAGTATCACTACCACCATTTTTCTTTTTTTCCTTCTCTCCCCCCCATAATTTCTTTTGTTTGTCTATGCATAAGTAAAGTAAAAGCTACATCTAATCTGTTTATTCAAAAAAAGGCTACACTCATTTCTTTCTCTGATAGGTTGAGTGGGTGAGTGGGTTTGGGCTTAGCTGTTGTTCTGCCTTGTCGGTGTTATTACTGTACTTGTGAGAGACACTACTAGCACTCATTTTCTCCAGCAACAACCACTGGCCTTTCCTCCTCCTTCTTCCGGAAATTAGATCTACTGATCTCTTTCCTTTTCACATTCTTAAAGCATGCAGGAGAAAGCATAAGGCTGGTGTCTGTACTCCTTTGTACTGGTCAATAGATATGGGGCATGACTAAAAAATTAAAATAATAAGTTGTGTGTGTGATCAGAGAGGAGAAATTAGGTTGGAGGGCAAAAATAGTGGGATGGTTGTCTAGAGAACCAGATTTGGAGAGTGAAAAAAAGAAAAGAAAAAGAGCCTGATCATGAGTTTTGGAAAGTGGGTTACCCTTTCTGGAGCAATTAATATGGTAAAGCCAGCGCGTGGCTTTTGGAGCTTTGGGAAAGGAATAGCCAGAAAGTATGAAGAGAATCAACAATAAAGTTCAGAATGGCCATTATTGTAACCAGTATTTTGGCTTAAAATCCATGTCATTTTTCAGCATCAACCTCCTCCTCCTCCTGCTTCTTCCCACCACTTCCGACCAATGTTAAAACTGTTGATGTAAACAAGCAGAAGTGCACAGTTCAAGCAATCGCCGATGCCTTCGGAACTACCGGCAACCCTGGAGCTTCGTCTTTATCAGGAATCCTCCTCCCAGTTGTTGATGAAAACAGACTGGAGTCTAAACTCTCTCCTCAGAGGTTTTACTCTTAAGTTGCTGTATTTACAAATATATATACACGCACGTCCAACAAAACTCCAACCAATCCACTCCAGAACACAATTACCCAACAAACCCCACTGAGGTGTGCAGGCTGTTAGGTCATAAACCCAGCCTCTTTTGATGATTCTTCTTTCTTGTGTTGCCTGCATTGTTGTCCCCTCAGTCAGGAAGACTCTTGTTGTTTACATCAGGTCTACATGCAAGCAAGCACATACTGACCTTGAGCACTGTCTGTTTTCCAGCTGCAGACAATTCTAGCCATAATTCCTGTTTTTCCTTTTGTGCACATCTGTACATTTCATACTCAAGCCTCAAAGCCTAACAAAAATAGTAGTAAAATTTCAGTGAAACATTTGGAAAGAATGTAGATGGAGCTGGAAGATTGTTTCTCTAAAGACCTCCAATTGTGATCAAAGATAATCTCTTCCCTTCTTCCCCCAACCTCTGCAACACCTGTTGTCACTTGATTATGAGGAGCTAGGGTGGCAGCTGCAACTGGGATCCACTCTGGGAGCCTCTGTGGCAGAAGAGTGGGGTATAAATATTCTAAATAAGTAAATAAACTCTTGTCCAGCAATGGGGGTTGGGTGTTTGTGAAGAGATCATTCTTGGGCAGGTAAGAGCAGCATATCAAGATGTTGATGTTGTGCTGATGTTTCTTCACAAATCAAAATTCAAAGACCTTGGAATGATAACCACATTTAGTAAAACAAAACAGAATGACACTGAGGAGATTTTCAGAGTACCAGTAGTCTGCTGTGAATGCAAATGCTAAGAGCAGATTGTCTTAAGGTAGCTTCTTTTTGCTGATGAAAAAAAAAAAAATAGCACTATGGAACTGCATAGCAGAAGAGCAGAGTGGTTGTGTGGTGATGTGTATATCTGTGTGACTTACCATATATACTCGACTTTAAGTCAACCTCATGTATACGTCAAGGGCAAGTTGGGCCAAAATTATGGATTTTGATATGACCCATGGATAAGTCAAGAGTAAAATTTAGGGGCATATAGCAAAAGATTTAAAGGATGAAGCAAAGCAAAACAATGTCAAAGAATTTACAAAATTCCAGCAGACATAACTCTTTGAGTTTACTCTTAAGAGAGGGTCAGTGCTTCCAGGACAGATACTTTTGTTGCCTTTCACCAGGGGATGGTCCCCTTCTTTTGAATAAGAGTTAAGATACAGTACTTACTTTGACCCATGAGTAAGTTAACTCTGTTTTTTTTGGGGGGGGGGGTTAAATTTTTGACCAAAATTTCTAGACTTATACATGAGTTTATACAGTACAAATCTTTGTAAGATTTAAATTTTCATTAATTCTACAAACACTAGTTAACTACCAAAAGCATACAGAGGAAGCAAATATGTATTTTTGTATAAAAGGAAGAGAGAAGAATGTGCAAAAGACTGTCTTGATAAAGGATGAAAAGAGTCAAATGTGGTTTCTGTATGGGGATTCCCCCCACCACCACCACCACCAGCATATTCCAGGAAGTGAAATGCTGGAAGATAGTAAAAGAGACACAGTATCAATGCAACATACATACACACATTTGAGTTAGGGAAGTGGGGGTTTGCATAAATAGGCATTTTTAATTTACATACAGTTCCAGCTTAATTTATTTGTTCTCACTGCATCCCCAGAAGAGCTTGTCTTAGAAGTTAAAATATACAGTCCTCCCTCTGTTCTTGTGGTTTTGAAACTCGCATCCCTCACTTATGCATGAGGGATGAATGGTTGGGGAAACAATGGGGAGTGTGTGTCCGTGTGCCTATATTTATTATACTAGAATTTGAATAGGCATATTCATGGAAAATAAGACTATTCATCAGTGGTTATCTAGTCTTGTTTTCTGCGTGGGACTTTTGTGATCAGAGGGAGTAGGGCATTGAATACCAGATGTACAGAAATGACATAACACTACTACTTTAAAGTTTTGCTTGCTGGAAGACATTTTGAAGATATGAATTGTAGTAAGCAGGAAGCTGGGTTTTGATCTGATCTAATATGCTCGCCTTATAGAGCTACATGGGAAACCAGTGTGGTTCATTTGATGAACTGGGCTAAAATCCATTCCCCACTTGAAATTCAGTGTGGTGTAGACACTAGAGTGCTAGATTGGTATTTGAGGGTCCAAATTCCTCACTTAGCCATGAAACTCTTTAAATGACCTTGAGCTAGTCATTCCCTCTGTGTTAGATCGATCTGTTTCACAGGGTTGTTGTGATAATTAAAATTAGGGCCAAAACAGATGGCCCTAAAGAGGTGGCTTAATGCTACTCCTTTGAATGCTGGATTGGGGCTGCAGCAACAGCAAACCACACCTCCACTGTTTGGCAGTGCAAAAAGAAGAAAGTTGTGGCAGTTTTTCGGAGCTCCTGCAGCAGGCAGCATCTAAATATTGTGACACCAGAGTGCCACAAAGCTGCCCCCCATGTGGTCAGGCAGGTGGCTTCACAGAAGCTTCCTGCCAGCTTGGGGGCATGTGTCATCTAAACAACATGCCCCCAAGCAGCTGGGAAGCCACCACAAAGGGGCCATCTATTTCGTCCCATAGAGATGCAGGCAGCATCGTGCATGTGTTGGTTGCTGATACGTGTGTGAGAGCGAGTGAATGTAGTAAATGGCTAGATGTGTATGTGTTTGAGTGCTGTTGTGTGAATGTGAGTCTTCTCAAGGCTGAGTTTTACTAGAAAGTTTCTTTGAAATATCAAAGTCCGGTTCTGAGATTTCTGTGCTCCATTCTCTCTCCATAGAACCAGGTATGAAAGTAAGGTAAGATACTAATTATAAATTTAATTAATCGTTAAATGTGTTTAGACTTTGCAAACCCATGGTGGCATAAGGATTAAAGGTCTGTGAGCATAAAGAATAAAGAATAAAGACAAGGCTGAGGGACCTGGGTTTGTTTAGTCTAGAGAAGAAATGATTGATAGGTGATATGAATATGGAGTATCTCCTCTCTGGCTCCAGAAAGTAGGACTCAGATCAAGGGATTCAAATGACAGGAAAGGAGATTCTGATTAAACTTCGGAAAGTATTTCCTGATGCTAAGAGTTACTTGATAGTAGAAGAAAACTACCTCAGAGTGGGTAGAATCTCCTTTGTAGGAGAATTTAAGGTAAAGGTTGGATGGACATGTTTCCAGGACACTTTAGCTGTAGATTCCTGCACTAGGTTTGGTGGGGGGGGGGGGACTACAAAGCCCCTGAAATCACTTCAAACCCCATAATCTGTTTTTCACCTCTCTTTGTTAAAAAAAGGAAACACTCATGTTTCTTCAATTGAATGGAGAGCGGGGGGGGGGGATGGACAGTTCTTACCAAAAATGAAAAAAAAAATGAATTCTCTGGTCTAAGGATAGAAAAGATATTCAAAAATATTCAAAAACTGGTCACAAAACATGTTTCCTTTAAAAGGAATAGCCAGTGATGGCAACAAGGACTATCTGGAATATATGTATGTAACAAAATACTGTAGAATCAGTTATTTTTATATTCAATGGCCCTGTGTTTTGGAGAGTGTTCCCAACTCTAGTGATTTCTGCTGTAGGGTATGCGTATTTCTAATAAGAAAAATAATATATTCCTATGTGGTTTTATGGGATATAGTTAATTTAGTGTTATCCTGTCATTTTAATGCCTATGGCCGTACCCTAACCTGTAATGGCCCTGGTGCCATTATGTTTAGACGGCATTCATAATGGTGTCGCCGCAGCTGTGCAGCTGCTAGAGGCAGCTGCACAGCTGCGGCGGTGGAAAGGCGCCAAATGGCATCTTTTCCCTCACTCGTACCACAACTGCGGTGCAAAAAAGGAGCGGGGAAAACCCACTCCTTTTTTGCAGCACAGCTTTATTGTAGCATCTAGCTGCTGTGGTGAAGTTGCACTGCAAAAAAAGTGGCACCAGACCGCCCCTTTTGGGCGGTCTGTACCACCTCTGTATTACATTTTATATTTGTGTTTGTTTCTAACCCCTGAAGAAAGCCTTTTCCCACAGAGGCACAAATGCATCAGACTTAAAAAACAAAACAAAACTGAACAGTTGATTATCTCAGAGCATGTGGAGTTTGTCCGCATACTGTTTTTTAGTTTAATGTGCTTTCCAGTATTTTTTTCACTTCTGTGCAAAATAACTATGGTGCTAAACAGATGGCCCCAAAGGAGTGGCTTGCTGGCACCCCTTTCAGCACCAGATCAGGTCTTCAGCAACTGTGTACCATGGCCCTGATCTGGCAATCTGCCTGCTCCCAAAGAAGCGGCAGAAAGCCCCTCCTTTTCGAGCCAGCAAAAAGCCACCCTTGCAGCCACGGTAGCATCTTTCCCCATTTCTTTGATGCAGCATTTAGACACACTGTGCCAAGGAAATGCCATGAATCCCCCACTGTTTAGTTAGCCTGGCAGCATCCCAGCAGCTTCAGAGTGCAGTTGGGGTATGCAGTGTGTGACCACAGCACCCCCACTCCACACTGATGCCAGTCCTTTTGGCTGGTTTGTACACCCCCTACATGTAAATTTAGTGCACAACAAATCCCCAAATACAACCTGTTTTTAAATACAAGATTTAATAGTTCTGCATTGAAAGATTGTTTTCCTCACAGAAAATGCTATTTCCTGTGTAGAAAATGCTATTTCCTGGTTCAGGTCCAGGTTACCTGCAATATCACCTACACCCATACTATCCGCCCTATACACTCAGGTCCTTTGGAAAATGTTTGCTCCAACTGACCAGGACTGACTGGCAACAGTTTCTCAGAGGACTTTTTTGTCTGATGCCCCCAGCCTATGGAAGGACTGGAAGAGATACAACAGCTAAGAATGTTGGCTGTATTTAAATCAATGTTTTTATGATCTGAAGAGAAACCAAAGAATATATAATGATAGACCCATTTTGCATGCTTATATTATTAAACTAGGCCCTAAACAGACTGGCACTTTGTGCCAGCCTGTGGCCAAAAGTAGAACTAGGTAGGGCTGGGCATCCACACGAGCCCAGCCCTACTTTTGCCACCCATGCACCATGTTGGCACATGCCCATTCACACACATGATAATGCAGAGGTGTTGGAGCACCCAAACAGTTCTTCGCATAAGGGGAGTCATCATGGTGCATGAACACCATAATGGTGCCCCTTTCTGTTCCTGAAAGGGAACAGATCATTGCCGTGGCATCTGGTTACCACGGCAACGATCCGAGGCAAAAAGGGTCAGCTGCAAGCCACCCATCTGTTGAGCCCTTTAGTTATATTATTTAATTTGTGTATGGGTTTATGCTACTTATTTTTCCTTTTTATGGTGTCTGCAAAAGCCTGAGTGGCTAATGCAAAATAAACTTCTTGTTGTGGCATGTAAAAACAGTATTAAAGACATAGCTCTTCTGGATAGCTTACCCAGTCAAATCAAACTTTTTTATTTTATATGTTTTAAAGAATGTGCTCTTATAAGTATATTTTAACATTTTCTAGTATTGTATATTAGCTATTGATTTTATGTGCTTTCAATTGTTTTGTATTTTAATGTGCTGAACTCTGCCTCAAGCCTTGAAGAGAGGTGAGAAATAAATCATCATCACCATTTTCTATGCAAAACAGCCACGTGTGAATTTTGCTCAGAATGGTTCCCATTTTTCAGATAGCCTTCAAAAACTACTCATTGCAACTTCTGAAAAGAAATGTAGTGAAGAATTACATCCCTGCAGTGGTCAGATCCAGTTAATACAGATATTCCCAGCATGGAGAAGTAGCCATGCTGGTCTCTTAAAGCATCTTCTAAGAACATCTGTAAGATGATCTAAAAGACCTCACCCAGCCCTTTGAAAATTTAGTGCAAGGGACACAATTTGATTCTTTGTGGATCCTACTGATTTCTATCCCACACCAACAACTGTATAAACATGCTTTATGCATGTATTAATATCACTCTGTACCATATCTCAAGAAGTGGATTTATATCCATAAAAGCTCATGCTAAAATAAAAACCAATTAAAGGTTCTGTCACATTCCATTCCTGCCTCCTTTTTATCCAGCATGATAAAGAGTGTCATGTTATATCTGCTTGTCGTGTATCTGTTTTAGAAGTGTCAGAAAAAAAGGGAGAGTGTGATCACCATAAATAGAATTGAATAATAGCTAATTACTCAATCTTTTGCAATTTTGTTAATAAACCTGCTAGTTTTGTTTTCTTTCAAACCTCAAGTTTCTTTTATCAAAATATGAAGAAATTCTTAAAAGTTCTTATTAAAAAAAACCTTAAATTAAATTCTTACCCATTCTTATATTCCATATTTATATGTTATGCCCACAAAGGACCAGACTGTGCTGTCTTTTAAAGATAATTGTAAATGGAAGAAAGTTTATCACACTGGATTTTTCCCTCTGAAAAGAACAATATATACAAAGCAAATATGCATTTTAAAGAAACAAAGCAAAAAAATAACCAGGCCTTCTTTTGCTCGGTACATTGCAAATGTGTGTGGGCTGGTAGGGTGGGGTTATATCTGAACTGTGGAAACTCTTTCATCCTTTCACATCTAGGTCACTAATGGAAAGTAAGATGATGGACTGTTGTTGACAGTTGGTTTCACCCAAGAAAGTGTGTGAGCTGCCAGTCTAAATGAAAAAAGGTGATGGCCTTACCTTTGTTCTTCTCTGTCTTACTATTTCTGGCACTAACCTTGATGTCTATAATAGTCTAGAATTTTCAGCTTTTCCATCTGCATAGCAAAGAGGTCAGTGCAACTCAGTGTCTTGGGAGAATTAACTCCAACAGAACTTCAAGAGAAGTTGGCTCTATAAAGTATTCCATCTTTTCCATGCCTGAGCACCTTGTGAGTCATAGGAGTGCATAACCTGTTACTCTTGCTTTCTCCAAATTCAACTGTTTTTTAAAATCTCAAACTGTTTCCATCAGACATGTAATAAAATTTTGAATTTTGGTGTGTTTTTGTCCAAAAGGAAGTAAACAAAATTCCCAACCATCTGCACTAGTGAAATACAATATTTACTGATATCTGCCATGTAGCTATTAGAAATGGGGACTCTGACAGAAAAGGGTAATCCCCAGCCCAGCACTACGAACTTCATTCTTGTTGACTAGACAGCAAACTTGACTAGATTTTTGAGAGCTGAGTGCTGAAAATCTTCTTTGAATCAATATACAAATCTGTTGGGTTCCCCCCCCCCCACTGAAGATTATATTAATTGTTTTTTTCCAACTAGAGCCAATTTGTTGCATCCATGTGAACTTGGCAAAATGAACACTTAATATAGGTTTTATTGAGACTATGAATCAACTTTTGATCTAACGGGACTAACAGCTGGATTTAGGCCATAGTGACTAACTAGGAACGATATAATCATTTAAAAAAATTGTATCTATTGTTTGTCTAGGACTTCAAAAGGAGAGGGTAAGCATCACATGACCGACTAGCATTTGGTGCATTGGCTTACAATTGCCCAGACTGATCCAATATAATATATAATTGCCCAGATTGGCACAATAAAGGAAGCCACCACCTTGAAACTGCAAGACCTAGGCAGGGCTGTTGATGACTGGGGCTCTTGGAAGTTCTTCATTCATCGGGTTGTCAAACCTTGAAGTCATTTTGATGACAAATAACAAACATACAGAATCTTACATACGTAGGATCTCTTCTTCAATTGCCATTTGCAATAACTTGAAAACAGAGAATTTATGCCAAACTAGGGTCATTAGAAAATAAATTACCTGGCAGTGAGAAAGTAATAAAACAAAATTC
This sequence comes from Urosaurus nigricauda, assembly GCA_034509955.1. NCBI lineage: Eukaryota > Metazoa > Chordata > Lepidosauria > Squamata > Phrynosomatidae > Urosaurus > Urosaurus nigricauda. Next base: position 35,994,260 of record JAOEGL010000001.1, read on the forward strand.
CTCTTGATAATCTCTTGCTTTAACAGTTCTCCTAGGCCAGGAAAAAGAAAAACTGTTTTCTTTCTTTCCTATATACATTCTATGACATTGAAATTATGATTGCTTCCCATTATTCTTGGTGGTGGGAGAATCCTTTCTGGAGGGCAGGCATCCAGAAGAATAAGCATTTCCCATAATTCTTATAAGTCATTCTGGCTTTAGCTGATCCATTGATGCCCCAGAGACTTTACTGGACTTTGCGGATAGATTATAGTAGGGAACAAAGGCTGCTTAGTTTTATGGTAGAAAATCATAAGTCATTATAGATAAGCAGTCCTTAGGGATAGCATCAGTACTAATATAGTCACTAAAACAGACTATGTATGGGGTGGAATGTGCCCTAAAAAGCAGTGTTCCAGTTATTCTGATAAGCCTGAAATAATAATTGCACAAATCTGACAGTGAATCTATTTCTCCCACTGAGAGTTATCTCAGGGTACAAAATGATACCCAATGTAGGTCATCACAATTTCTGACTTGAAATAAAATTATAAAGGAGAGCAAAGCATTGTGGGTAGTGGTATGTAAATCACACTATCTGTAGCCCTAATTAAATATAGGCAAACTTTCATAGAAAGGAAAAGATTTTGCTTTTAAGTCCATTTCATCTGAGACAAGTCTTTTTCAAAGTCTGTTCCTTTTCATATGTGCCATATGGATTATCAGTTAATTCTAGGTAAGAGATGGACATAGATTTAGGAAAGTGGGGAGTCAGGACTTTAAGTCCAGCAAAGTCAGAGGAACACAAATTAGTTTGTTATTTCTGACAATTCATATTCTACTAGGCAAAGAACAAAAATATGGAGTTTAGATCCAAAGAAAGGCAACTCACTGGGAGCAGATTACATGAGCTTTTTACCTCTGCTCCAACATCTCAGGTACAGTACTGTCTTGGTAGTAACATAAACGTTATAATCAAGCAGGGGTGTATATAACAGTTTTATTTTCAAGCATAATTGAACTAACTACGGTGTAAAACACACTGCAGAAATAATCCAGTTTGAGACCACTTTAACTGCCTTGGCTCAATGCTAGGGAACTCTGGGAACTGTACTTCTGTGAGACATTTAGCCTTCTCTGTCAGACAGCTCTTGTGCCACAATAAACAACAATTCCTATGATTCCATAGCACTAAGCTAGGGCAGATAAAGCAGTCTCAGACTGGATTATTTCTGCAATGTGTTTTGGACCTACATTGTATAATGGGAGTTTATTGCACAGGCTCAAGGGACTGCTCTCAGAATGAACGGGAGGGGCCAAGAAGGGAACAGAATGAGTGGGGGGACACATTTTATCACATGCACAAGTCCCTCACTCATTCTGTTCCCTGCCCTTCCATTCCCAGTCTGTTCCAGAGAGTAGGAGATTTTTGAGAACTGTTTGGAACAATTCTCAAAAATCTCCTCCTCTGGAATGGATGGGGAACAGATGGGGAATGGAACAGAATGAGTGAGGGACTTGTGTGTGCAGTAAAATGCATCCCCACTCATCCCTCACTCACTCCATGCCCCTTCTGTTCCATTCTGAGAGCAGTCCCTGGGAGTCCTGTGCGATAAACTCCATAGTTTCAACAATGAACAATTATGCATTAACTTGATATCCCCATTAATTTAACATCTCTCCATTCAGCACCTGAAAGCAGTAGGAAATCTATGTACTAAATCTTCCAAAATTATTAACTGCAAAGATGACCCAAGACATTTTTTCTGACTGACTCCAAGCAAAAAATAGATCAGATTCACCCACGCTACCAGTGAAGTAGTATTGAAAATGCACCAAACTGCCCTTAACAGAGCATCCTGCAAATCCAAATAAATGGGGTAGGCCAAATATAACTATTTGGTGTTTGTGTATCCCCTGAAACTATGCATGTTTCTTTTCTATTCTTTTCTCTTTTTTGGTATTTATCCAGGGTGAATTTACTTTTCATTCCCACTCTACCTCTGTACCTCAGGGAGGAAGAAGTAAGTTGCTGCTACTGCACCCCAGCATCTACCATCTCAGACATCCATCTCATTTGGACTAATGATATATGCATCCTCAGATTAGTGGGAAAAGGTGTGGAGCTGCATACATTGAATTACTAGATGGAGACTTGTAGAATTACTACAGGTGGTCAAATGCTTTAGCATTTACCTATTCTACCCATGTATTTCTGCTCTGAACTAAACCAGATCTTTGGGGCTTCCACTTTGTTAGTTTCAATAAAGTGGGACCATTGAATCAATAGGAATTACCTTCATGGTGAATCACCCAGGAACAATTGATTCAATGGTTGTACTCTAGTTGGAACTAACCAATAGGATTGTGGTTATTGCTTTTATTTATAATACACAACAAGACACTTGAACAACCAATATTTCAAATGGGGAAACTATTGTTCTCTGCTTTGATTGATTAGGAAAATGTTTACAAAGGCATCTTGCAGTACTTTTGACATTAACTGAATGAACAAAGCTGTGGAAAGACCCTTGTAGACTTGGTCTACACCATGCATCAAAAGAAATAGACTAAGTGTACAAAAGCTCATGCAACAAATTATTTTGCTCACTTAGCAGCTTGACAGACAGGTAGCCTGCAGCTGCTCCTTTTTGCTGTGGCAACCAGGTGCCGTGGCAATGATCCACTCCCTCTTGAGAGCAAAAAGAAGCTGCTGAAAGCAGCTTCCTGAAAGGGCCACTATTATGGCGCTTGTGTGCCACCATGATGCCCCTTCAAGCCAGCACCATTTGGATGCTCTGACTCCCGTGTGTCATCATGGCACACCCCATGTAAATGGGGACATGTCATGATGACACAAGGGTGGCGAAAGTAGGACTGGGTGCATGTGGACGCTCAGCCCTATCTAGTCCTACTTTCTGCCCCAGGCCAGCACAAAATGCTGGTCTGTTTAGGGCCTCAGTCTCAAAGGTGCTGTGAGATCCCTTTGCATACTGATATTGCCAGACTTACATCGCTATGGCCTCAAGCAGATGGCTCAAAAGGGCTGCTGTCAGCCTGATTCAAAGGTGGACATGCACATGACACACACACTTGGATTGCTTGAAAGCCATGCAGAGGCTGTGTGTGTGTGTGGGGCGTGGGGCTGCTGAATGTGTCCCAAAACCAGGTACACAAGGAGCAGTTTCTTAACCCTCCTTTTGATGGCCCATTGAGTCCTGGGACTACTGCCTCATCTGCTTGAGTCTTGTGTCTTTGAATTTCATTCATTAGAAGAAAGATCACTTCATTTCTACTCATTTTTCTTAAATGCAACAGCACAACATGCTTTTTGATATATGTGGCAGAATAGCGTCTGTACCACCAAATAATACCTATAAAAGGATGTTAAAAAATGGTGCATAAGATGATAAAGGAAACAAGCTGCAAAATATTCATATTTATGAAAGGCATACAGGAGGACTAGGTACTGTGTAATTAATAAGAGAGACACAGTTCTGCCTGCCAGCTAAGAAAGCTGTATAATAAATAAATAAATAAACAACCTTTGTAGTTTTGAATATAGACTTTTAAATCATCCTTTTCAGTTCTGATGAACTAACTTATTCCATCTATAAAATAATAATAATAATAATAATAATAATAATAAAATTTATTTCTATACCGCCCTTCCCATGATCAGGGCGGTGTACAACAATATAAACAATAAAAACATCATAAAACAGCATCAATTAAAATCATCCATATACAATAACAACAATATTCCACAGGGCTAAACGACAGTACAATACAGTACAAACAATACAATACAATAGCAGCTTATATAGTGAACGGCCAGTTCAGAAGTATGCCTGCCTAAATAAGTGAGACTTCAGGTCCTTCTTGAATTGGGAGAGAGAGGGGGACAGGCGGAGCTCGGTGGGCAATGAGTTCCAGAGGCTAGGGGCAGAGATGGAAAACGTCCTCTTCATTGTATTCACTAATCTAGCCTCTGGAACTCTCAGTAGTTGCTGCCCGGTAGACCTAAGTGTGCGGGGCGGATTATGTGGGGAGAGACGGTCCTTCAGGTATCCTGGGCCCAAGCCATATAGGGCTTTATAGGTAATAACCAGCACTTTGTACTGAGCCCGGAAGCGAATCGGCAGCCAATGAAGGTCTTTCAGTATAGGTGTTATAAGATAATCATACTCATCTGCTACAAAGAGAAAATTATGAAAAACATTTTTTTAAAAAAAAAATCCTTAATGAGGATGGCTGCATAATTGCAAGCTATTATTGTGTTTATTTGTTCTTTCAAGCAGGGATATGGCAAGGATCCTAAGAATTAATTTGACAGCATGGATGAGGAGAAATCCAATCCATTTTCCTATTTTTATTCTTGCATACTTTCCTTTTCAAGTTGTTTGTTTATTGTCTGATCAACTAACTTAGGCCCAGTACACACTGCCAGGAAGTGGCATCCTGGTGGTGATAGTAGGGCTTGGGAGTGCAGACAAACCGCATGCTCCAGAGCCCTACGATGGGTGGGTGGTGCCACTATTGAGCAGCACCACCCACACGGGGGGCGTGTTGATGACCTGTGAGCGTCTGAGCACTCACACGTCTTTTACAGGAAGCAGCGGCATATGGCGTCTCCTTTTTTGCTGTGAAGTGGTGCCTCGCTGTTTGGTTGCTGTGGCAATGATGTACAGCAAAGAGGGGTGGTGTTTTCCTGCCCATCTTCTTGCCCCTTAGAATGCTTACATGGAGCATTAAATGGAGCCCTGGTGGTGCAGTGGTTAAATGCTTGTACTGCAGCCACTCACTCACAAACCGCAAGGTTGCGAGTTCAACATCAGCAAAAGGGCCCAAGCTGGACTCAGACCTACATCCTTCCAAGGCAGCTAAAATAGGTACCCAGAGTGTTGAGAGTAATTAGCTTACAGTTTGTAAACTGCTTAGGGAGTCCTTAATTGCACTGATATGGGGCACAGAAATGTATTTGCTATTGCTTTGCAAGACATGAAGACTCTTAAGAATTGGTGGATTCAAATGAAGCAATTCATATGGGCTATCATGCCAAAGGTAGATGGGGAGATGTTTAGGTACTCAGATATGATGTTCCTTGAGGTTCCATATTTTGGGTCCATATTTTCATCTACCAGTGGTGTAAATGTGTGATCTTTCTTCTGACTGATCATCATCCCAAACTGCCTGAGAAACCCTTTGGAGCTGGTTCAGCATCTCCAAAGTCTGGGAAGAAAATTTGGTTATGCTGAACTATAGGACCAGCATCATATTTCATAGAATCATAGAATCATAGAGTTGGAAGAGACCACAAGGGCCATCCAGTCCAACCCCCTGCCATGCAGGAACTCCCAGTCAAAGCATCCCTGACAGATGGCCATCCAGCCTCTGCTTAAAGACCTCCAAGGACGGAGACTCCACTGCACTCCGAAGGAGTGTGTTCCACTGTCTAACAGCCCTTACTGTCAGGAAGTTCCTCCTAATGTTGAGGTGGAATCTCTTTTCCTGCAGCTTGCATCCATTGTTCCGCGTTCTAGTCTCTGCAGCAGCAGAAAACAAGCTTGCTCCCTCCTCAATATGACATCCCTTCAAATATTTGATTTAGGCCGATATATGCACAGATGGATGTAGATAAATGAATTTTAACAATTGTGCCAAAAAAAAAAAAAAAAAAAAGTAAAATAAGAGCCATGGTATACCAGATCAAAGATTTATCAGGTCCCACATTCTGGTTACACAGTGGTCAATTAGTTCCCTATGGAAAACTGGCCAACAGGCATGAGCACAACTGAGCTCTTTCTTTCACACTCTGCAGCAATTGATATAGAGTGGCACAGAGGATCTAAGTACTGAAGGTGATATATAGCCATCCTGATAAGTAAAATGAATTTATTAAAATTCCTTTGAAGCAATTTATGTTGGCAGCCACCACTACCTCTTTTGGCCCTGGATTCCATGGTTTTCATTATATGGTAAGTAATAAAAGGCTTTTTGTTATCTATGTTGAATCTCCCACTTTGATAACTTTGATAAAACAAAAAACAAAACAAACAGCTTCATTTATATACCGCTTCATACCCTTAAGGAGTGTCTAAGCGGTTTACAACTGTAAGCTATTTGCCCCCCAACAATCTGAGTACTCATTTTAGCGACCTCGGAAGGATGCAAGCCTGAGTCAAGCTTCAGCCCTTTGCTGGTCTTGAACTCACCACCTTATGGTTTTGAGTGAGTGGCTGCAGTACAGGCATTTAACCACTGCGCCACCAGGGCTGATGTTGAGCATTGGTTGTTTATGAGATGGAGAAAAGATTCTCCCTATATAATTTTCCCATACAGTGCAAAATTTTACACACCCCTCCAAGCTACCATACTTTGGAGGAAGTAGAAAACAACAAATTTCTGTTGCCTATCCTTTCTTTGCCCTTTTGCTAGTACTGGCATGCTTACCATGAGACAACTCTTAAGTAATGTCCCCTCTTCTGGCCAAATTTAATGCCATTATATTCCACAATCCCTTTGATCTTGGTTACACTTTTGTATTTTAAATCCTTCATTCCTAACTCTCTGTGGTTATTAATAGGTTTTAGTCAGAGTGAGACTTTGGCTGGATGTGCAATGAAGTCAGCTAAATCCATCAAAAGCTGTACTTCATGGAAATCATTGAGAAAACAGAGGTCATTGCTTCAAAGCTTTCTCTAGTTGCAGTGTATGAATAAATCTTCAGACTTCACTATATGAACAGCAGTAGTCTCTAAGCAACCATTCTTTCTTGGAATGTGGAACTAAATAGTTACAAATAATGTGTTACATGTAATAACTTCCTTTTCACCATGATAAAGTAAAACTATGTTACATCACAATCAACATAATGAGGATAGCATCATTTCTCCTACAGTCTATCTGTAACTGGTTCTAGTTACTTTTACTGTTACCATGTGTGTACTACAGAGGCTTTTAGCTTTCATATTTGCTATTACAAAGATTTTTTTTTTCTTTTAAATAAATAATTCTATTTACATTCAAAAGAGATTTCAGTTACAGGCAATAATGTTCCAATATAACAAAACCAGGAAAATGAAAACACAAAAGGAGGGAAAATAACTACATTAGTTATAAGTTTCTACAAAAGCTGACCAAATATCCAAATGGAAGTCCATTTGCAAATTGTGTCTATTCATAATTCTTCTCAATGTTGCAAGTGTTGTTAGATCTTGTATCTATTCAATCACAGGTGGTTAAAAATTATCTTTCCAGTAATAGAGTATTAAACTTTTAGCAGTCAAAAGGGCATTAAATAGAACACACCAATTCTCTTGGCCATTTGTTAATTTCCAAGAAACAGGTAAATAATTCAAAAGAACATTAAGGAACTTTCCAAAATCAAATTTATTTTTGTGATTTCCTCCTCTCAAAATGTAGCTGCTATCACACAAGCGCAAAACACATGTGTTAAGGAAGCATAATCCACTGATTACTCAGAACTGGATATTCCAATTATTCATTCAATTCTTATTGTAAACTCCAATGTCATATTTATTTATAGGTAACAGAAAATTTATATATGTAGTTGGTTTGGATACTTGGCTGGCCTCAGTTAATGTCTCTAACATTAAGGCTGTGCATTGAGCCCTGGTGGTGCAGTGGTTAAATACCTGTACTGCAGGCATTCACTCAAAACCATAAGGTGGCGAGTTCAAGACCAGCAAAAGGGATCAAGCTCAACTCAGGTTTGCATCCTTCCTAGGTGGCTAAAATGAGTACCCAGATTGTTAGGGGCAAGTAGTTTACAGTTGTAAACCACTTAGACATTCCTTAGGCGGTATGAAGCAGTATATAAATAAAGCTGTTTTGTTTTTTTTAAGGGACTTTTAGGTGCACCTAAAGCTGCAGGGTCAAATGTGGATTGTAATAAATATTTATATTGTAACTGTTGTCATTTTGCTGATAGAGGTAGTTTACACTGGTCTTTCAAAATTGAAAAAGGCAAAGGTAATTTAGAAGTAACAGATTACTTTTTGAACAAAAAGAAATAAAAGAATTAACTTCGAAAACTGTAACTGTAATAATGTGTATATAATTTTATGCATGGCAACCATGACTAATTCCTTTTTAAAGTCACTTTCCAAGTTCTTGTCTTTCTATTTAAACAATAGAGCCCATGATAAATTACATCTGATACATATCACAAAAGTATCACTTAAAAAATAAGGATAGCATTGACATTTTTCCGTAGCATAGATCCATACAGAGAATAATTCTATTGGTGGGGAAGAATTGTCAAGAATAGCAGGAGTTGTACCCATTTAGACCTCATCCACTGGGATGTGATATTTTAGTCCCACAAGGTAACATTTTGTTGCCAAATCCACACAGAGCTAGACCTATCGTGTAAGCAGTGTCAGCTAGTGGCTTCTATCACCCTAGGGTGCAAACAGGGGGCACACAGGATTTAAACAGGAATTAAACAGGAAATGTCCTATGTTAAACATAAGGCATTTCCTGTTTAATTCCTGTTTAACTCTCATTTAAATCCTGTTTGCCCCCCTTGTGTGATAAACATATATGTCAGATGGGACTCGAATCTGCTCTGAGGTTCAATCCAAACTTTAAATGACTAATCAAAGGTATTGAGACATGGTCCCAAAATAGGTTCAGTATATTAAATAGCTCCTTTATGCCCAGGATGGATACTGTGAGATAAGCAGGATAAACAATTCCCCCAAATTTCACTTTTCATTTGTTAGGGGATTCCCCCCCCCCCAAAAAAAAAATCCCAAATAACTATCTGGATCAGAACGTCTGCCAATAAATCTATTGCAAGGAAGCAATGGGATACTTCTTTTGTCCCACACAATCTAACATATTGGAACAAAAACAGACCCATTTCTTCACAGATTACAAGATAGCAGTGGAAACATTGTGGCAGCAGGTTAGCCCCATTTGCGGCAAAGACTGGCAAATTCATAAGAAGTGTAGCTGGAATTCTATCCCTTATGTATGTGCCTTAAGGTCACAAGCCCTCCCTCCATCCACCATCTTGAGGGGGAGAGAAAGGCAAGCCAGCTCCAACAGGCCTTGCCTGAAAGCAAGAATAGCCCTCCCTCCAGTTCATCTGCCTTGGTCCAGGCCTCCAAGGGAGAGAAGATTTCCTGGACTTTCCCCTTTCCCCACCACCATTCCTTTTTCCTTTTGTGTCTTGTCTTTTTAGATTGTAAGCCTGAGGGCAGGGAAATGTCTAATTAACAAATTGAAAGCTACTCTGATAGCCTTGGCTGAAGAGCGGGGTATAAATAAAACATTATTATTATTATTATCATCATCATTATTATTAGTTGCTTTATGATGACCCCACAAATTTCATAAGGTTTTCTTAAGCAGGGAATACTCAGAGGTGGCTTGTTAGTTCCTTCCCCTGATTTACCATTGGTGGTCTCCCATCCAAGTACTAACCAGGGCTGACTATGCTTAACTTTCAAGATCAAATGGGACTTGGTGCCTTTATGATATTTAGGACCAGTCCTATCTTCTCCCTAATCCCCAGTCTAATGGATACCACACAATTCACTCAGTCCAAGTTTCTTCATCTTTGTGTGTCAAAGTTAAGAACATAATTATTTATTTTATTTATATGGCTTTCTCTAAGAGTGGAACAAAAGAGACCCTACAGAAGGAAATCAATCAAAAATCTATAGTACAGTTTCACTGCCTGAGATGGCTCCTCTCACATCATCCAGTGTTCTTGGCCATGCTTGGCCAGTACCAGATCAGTAAACCACAAAAATATGTGGAATTGTTTTTGCTGTATCAAAGTATCCATGTAGCCTAGTATCTGTTTCCAGCTGCATTTAGCATGGTCTTCTCAGGAAATTCAGAATAGCACATGGGATAGGCACTGTTCTATTTCTTCATACTTCTTGGTAATCTGAGATATACTGCCACTGAATGGGTTCCATTTGTTTTATACTCTCATTTTGTATTGTGGTTGACTCCACTTGTTTTCAGTTCACAATCTGGGTGTTGTTGTTTTTGGGGGGATGGGTGGGTTGGTGGATTATAATTATAAGCCCATCTTCTTAGAAATAAATGGTAGAGAGAAAGGGTTTCCAATAACTTTGGCTGGTGTGAGAAGACCCATCTCAGGAAGTTGAGTATCATTAAAGGCTGAGATGGTCCATGGTCTGAGCAGGAGGGGTACCTTACTCTGAAATTACAGAGTGAGGCAGCCTTATGCTTGGGACATGAACCTCTACTGATCAATAGGCAGCCAATTGTTATTTAATTTACTGGCAAAAACAGGGGGAAGCATTTATGGATTTTTCACCTCAGGTATCAAACAGTTCAAACAGTGTTGAATACTTTTGACATGTACCTTGATGTGACATGGGGTGAATGTACATTTGCTGTCTGCCTAAGGCAGAAAAAATATTTTCAGCCAGCTCTGAAACACTTCTATTATTTTTCTAATGTTGAATTTTGTTCTAAATACCTGCACCCAAAGAGGAAGAATAGATTAAGAGCTTCCTTGTAATAGCTTTTTTTTAAAAAAAAAAAGATAACTGGTTGACTTAAACATATCACAAACCATATCCTTCATTCTTTTTTTTTGTTGGAGCAGAGTGCCTAGGTTTATTTTCAATGTGTGTCGGTGTAACAGGTTTGGTAATACTTGTTGTTTTATTGTATTTTTCTGTTAATCTTCAGTAGGTTTTCTATTGCTGATTTACAGGTGTGCGGTAGAGATTAGTTCTTGTTACTAGTTCTAGCATTAGTTCTTCTATATTTTTATAGATTAGCGCTGATTTGTTGGCATGAGATTGTTTTTATTTTTGGAATTTTTGTATGGTGGCGCTATGACGCTGTTTTTATGGGTGGCTGCTTTAAGGCCTACTGGTGGGGTTAATTATGCTGTCTCTTTGCTTTGGGTTGTGTCCCAGTTCAATGGGGCTGTACCCCCATTGAGTATATCTTAAATTAAGGTAAAACCGTTGTTGTGGTGTAAAAAATTTAAGGTCGAACTTAGGTTCATTTATCAGGCAACCAGCTATCAACAAGTTCGGTAGGTTTTTCACCACTACCTTATAGTCTTCCCACTCTTTTGCTACAGAGACGGGTTGATCCTATTGATTGCTTTAAGGTAGCTCACTTGATTTCGGGGGAACAGGCTGGGTCTCCATGTCTGTTTAGTTCTTGCTAGACCATGATGCAATAGGTACAAGTGTTAGTCTTTGCTTTTTTGGGCTTGTGTGTTTCATTGTTTTTCATGTTTCCCTTGCGGTACTTTATCTATAGCTCCGTGCAGTTGATGTTCAATCGCCTTTACTAGTCTAGGTCAAATGATTTGTTTTGTTAATATAGGTTTTGTGGTGTTGGTGGGGCTTGATTTTGGGCGCAAAAAGGTTAGTCTTCCTCTAACATTTTTCAATTGTAAGCTGAATGCTTTGTTTTAAGCTACTTTTTGATTCCAAGCACACTTTCCAGTGCGCTTACCATGTTACGACTTGCCTCATCTTCGTGTTTGTTATTTTTTATGTATTAGGAGTTTTTGTGTGATGAGGGTGACGGGCGGTGTGTGCGCGCCCCAGAGCGGGTTTAAAATTGGCTTTCTTGCTAATTTTACTGTTAAATCCTCCTTTAGGAGCCGGTTTCACGGTTCCATGCCGTATTTTTTATTTTAAAAAATGTAGCCCATCACTTCCAATTTATTAGCTACACCTTGACCTGACGTTCTTGTGTTGGACTTTTTTACTTACTGTTCCTTCCTCATGGAGTAAGTTGGCGACGGCGGTATATAGGCTGAAAGGGCTAAAATTGGTGAGGTTTATCGTGGAGTATCGATTACAGGACAGGCTCCTCTAAGTTGATTTGGGGCACCGCCAAGTCCTTTGAGTTTTAAGTTTTTCACTCGTAATTTTCTGGCGGATACTAGTGTAGTAGAGTATCGTATTAACGACTAAGCATAGTAGGGTATCTAATCCTAGTTTGTTTCTTAGTTTTCGTGGGTCAAATCACCTGTGTGGTAAAAGTATTTGGTTTCATTTAGCCTGTGTTTTACGGTTAGGCTATGGTTTAACTTTTAATGTGTGGTGCAATTCTAGCCACTATTTACGCCGGTATCTGCTGCTTTGGGCCCTTCGTATAACCGCGGTGGCTGGCACGAGGTTGACCGGCCCTCATTAATCATAACTAAGTCAGGCTTAAGGGGTTGTTAGTTCGCCTATTGCTTAATGTTTATCACTGCTGTAGGCCCGTGTGGGTGTGGCGTAGCTTGGTGTTTTGGGCTGACGTTCGTGCCTGATACCTGCTCCGTTTGTACTTTTAGGGCATAGTTCACTGGTATGCGGATACTTGCATGTGTAATTTTGATTAAAAGTAGCAGTAAGTTTAGGACCAAAACTTTATGTTTTTGGGGATTTTTTCAGTCCCATTGCGGCATTTTCAGTGCCGTGCTTTATGTAGTTAAGCTACAATAACATATTTTATATATATATATATATATATATATATTATGAAAAATCTTGTGTGCAATCGTCATGTTGCCGTAGAATTAATAGTATAATATATATATATATATATATAGTTATGGTTCACTTACAATCTTGTAGAGTGCTAGAAAAGGCCATAGCGTTCGCCGATAGTTTGTCAGTTTAGTTAAGTCTCGGTTTTGGGGTTTGACGAACAAAAAAAATGATTAAACGGGTAATTATTGGTAGGGGGGTAGGGGGGTTTGCCTTATAAAAAAGTTATAAAATTAATTAATTTATTTGTGTTTGTTCGTTTAGTTCGTTTGTTTTGCTGCCGATTGTCTGAGGTTTTGTTCTTAATTAATTAGTTTTTTTTTCATTTTTTTAAAATTTTATGTCTTACAAGCATTGACTGAATAAATGACATAGCAAGGGGGTGGATGAAGGATATAAACGTGGGCTCAAGTTGGACTGATAAGGAAATCAACCACTCTGAGATGGGCTGTGAGATCCGATAAAAATTAAAAAATACCAGTAGCATGACAAACCAGTTATGCTGGGCATGGGTACGATAGGAATTAACCCATTTACCAAATGCCTCTTAAAGAGGAACGTATGCTGAGGTATACTTTAGTGTCCCTGAAACTACAACCAGAGGCCTTGGAAAAAGCCATGAGTGATGCAACCTCACCGTATGGGCCTGAAGCTAGTAATGGAGGGTCTTATGATGGCGGGTTGCTGGTCTCTCGTGAGATGCCAGATAGATATAATATAATTAGGTAGTTCAAGTATCGCTGCCAAGGGAATATGTAAGGCAATAGTCAGGTGGCAATATTCATGTTGAAATACGGTTATGTACGACAATAATATAATGTATTATGTACGATAATAATATTTATTTCTCATGGATATCCGTACTGTGGAAAATATTATGTTGATTAATATTTGTCTTTCTGGGTAAAATTAGAGATTATAATTGTTATTGATATTCGTGGGGAAAATAGGTGAATGCACGATATACATAGTATGTATTGGGTAATAATATAGTATAATGTATATTATGATATGCGTGGGGAAAATAGATGAATGCACGATATACATAGTATGTATTGGGTAATAATATAGTATAATGTACTTATATAATAGGATGATAATTTTAAGCCGCCAGAGGCGGCACCCTCATTTAAGGGTAAAAAGCCGCCCGGAGGCGGCTCTGTTATTTAAGGGTAAAAAGCTGCCCGGAAGCGGCTCTGTTATTTAAGGGTAAAAAGCCGCCCAGAGGCGGCTCTGTTATTTAAGGGTAAAAAGCCGCCGGAGGCGGCACCCTCATTTAAGGGTAAAAAGCCGCCCGGAGGCGGCTCTGTTATTTAAGGGTAAAAAGCCGCCCGGAGGCGGCTCTGTTATTTAAGGGTAAAAAGCCGCCCGGAGGCGGCACCCTCATTTAAGGGTAAAAAGCCGCCTGGAGGCGGCTCTGTTATTTAAGGGTAAAAAGCCGCCCGGAGGCGGCTCTGTTATTTAAGGGTAAAAAGCCGCCCGGAGGCGGCTCTGTTATTTAAGGGTAAAAAGCCGCCCGGAGGCGGCACCCTCATTTAAGGGTAAAAAGCCGCCCGGAGGCGGCACCCTCATTTAAGGGTAAAAAGCCGCCCGGAGGCGGCTCTGTTATTTAAGGGTAAAAAGCCGCCCAGAGGCGGCTCTGTTATTTAAAGGTAAAAAGCCGCCCGGAGGCGGCTCTGTTATTTAAAGGTAAAAAGCCGCCCGGAGGCGGCTCTGTTATTTAAAGGTAAAAAGCCGCCCGGAGGCGGCTCTGTTATTTAAAGGTAAAAAGCCGCCCGGAGGCGGCTCCATCAGAAGATAGTTTATTTAAAATGCTGGTTTTGGGGGCCAGAGAAGGGGGGGTTGCTCTCTCTTTTGATGTCTCAGGGACATTTTTGTGTCCATCTTTGGTTTACAAGACCAATGCTTTAGGGTTTTAGCTACGGAGGCTTTGGGCTATCATTTGAGCAGTTTATTTTCTAGTATTGAGGTTATTGGTATAATGATTAAAAATAGTGCGAAGTATAAGATGGAGGCTACTTGGCCAATAATAATAAATGGGTGTTCTACTGGCTGTCCTCCAATTCATGTAAGGATAAGTACGTCCGAAATTAGAAGTCAAAATATTATTTGTGACATAGGACGGAATATGGTGCTTCGTTGTTTTGACATGTGTAGAAGGGGGACTAGCATTAAGATTAGAATGGAGAATAGGAGGGCTAGTACACCTCCTAGTTTGTTTGGGATTGATCGTAGGATAGCGTAGGCAAATAGGAAGTATCATTCTGGTTTGATGTGGGGGGGTGTTACTAGTGGGTTGGCTGGTGTGAAATTTTCTGGGTCTCCTAGGAGGTTTGGTGAGAACAGGGCTAGTGTTAGAAGTACAATGGTTAATAGTAAGGCCCCAAGTATATCCTTATATGAGAAGTAGGGGTGGAATGGAATTTTGTCTGTGTTTGATGTTAATCCTGTTGGGTTGTTAGATCCAGTTTCGTGGAGAAATAGGAGGTGTATTATTGAAACACCTATGATGGCAAATGGTAGAAGGAAGTGAAAGGTGAAGAATCGGGTTAGTGTTGCGTTGTCAACTGAAAATCCTCCCCAGATTCATTCTACTAGTGTAGTCCTGATGTATGGGATTGCTGATAATAGGTTTGTGATTACTGTTGCGCCTCAGAAAGATATTTGTCCTCATGGTAGGACGTATCCAACGAAGGCTGTGGCTATTACTAGTAATAGGAGGATAACGCCTAGGTTTCAAGTTTCTTTAAATATGTAGGATCCGTAGTACAGTCCTCGTCCTACGTGCAGGTAGATGCAAATGAAAAATATTGAGGCTCCGTTTGCATGAAGGTTTCGGATTAGTCAGCCGTATTGTACGTCTCGGCAAATGTGTGCTACTGATGAAAATGCGGATGAGATGTCTGCTGTATAATGTATGGCTAGAAAAAGGCCGGTTAGGACTTGAATAATTAAGCATATGCCCAGTAGTGAGCCAAAGTTTCATCATGCAGAGATATTGGATGGTGTGGGTAGGTCAATGAATGAGTTGTTAACGATTTTAAGTATGGGGTGGGATTTTCGTGTGATTGTCATTAGGTTTTTATAGTTGAATAACAACGGTGGTTTTTCGGATTGCTGGTTTTGGTTTAAGTCCAAATAAAAATAATGACGTATTTTTTGTTCTTGATGTTTTTTTGTTTGGTGTTAGGATTGGCAGCTGTTGCTTCCAACCCTTCTCCATATTTTGGGGCTGCAGGGTTGGTTATTTCTTCGGGCATTGCGTGTGTGGTGTTAGTAGAGTTTGGTGGTTCTTTTGTGTCTTTAGTTTTATTTCTTATTTATTTAGGGGGAATGTTAGTGGTGTTTGCTTATTCTGTTGCTTTAGCTTCTGATCCATTCCCCGAGACTTGGGGGAGTTGATCTGTTGGGGTTTATTTGGTCGGGTATCTATTGTTTGTTGTTTTATGGATGGTTTTTAGTGTTGATATATTTAGTGGGTATGGGATGATTGGTGAAGATGCTGTTGGCCTGTCCGTGCTGCGTGGTGATTTTTGTGGTGTTTCATTGTTATATTCTGTTGGAGGGGGAGGATTGTTGATTTGTGGGTGAGGTTTATTATTAACGTTGTTTGTTGTGCTGGAGTTGACTCGTGGGCGATCTCGTGGGGGGATTCGTGCTGTTTAAAATGGGATAAGTAGCATTAGTGTTGTTGTGATAATGAATGTAGTAAGGTAGCTTTTTATTAAGCCTTTTTGAGAGGATGCTAGGTTGATTGCTGGTATTTGAGCTGATGAGAGTCCTTGCGGTCCTAATTTTTCTAATCATGAAAGGTCATTTATTTGAGTGGCGAGTTTTTGGCTAGCTTTTAGTGTTGTGTTTGGAGTGTTTCGGTGTAGGGTGTTGAAGAATCCCAGTTGGTTTGAGAATTGGTGGTATGTGGTTTGTTTAGGTGTTGTTAGTGTGGTGGTGCGATTTGAGATATCTAGTGCTAGGATAAATCCAGTGATTGTTACAATGATAGCTAGTAATTTAATTGGTGTTGGCATTGTTATTTGGATTGTTTTTGTTGGTAGAATGGTTATTGTTAATAGAAGTCCTGAGATTATTGTACCAATAGCGAGGCGTAAGATTGGGTTAATCAATGTTTTTACGTTTTCGTTGATTGGGGAGATGGGCTTGTGTCGCGGGTATTTTATTTGTACGTAGAATGTAATTCGTAGGCTGTAAGCGGCTGTTAATATTGTTGCTAAAATTGTTATTATTAGGGCTCAGGCGTTTAGGTGTGAATTGTTTAGTGTTTCAATGATGGTGTCTTTTGAGTAGAAGCCGGCTAGGAAAGGGGTGCCTATTAGCGCCAGGCTTCCAATTGTGAGGCAAGTTGATGTAATTGGTATAGTGTTTTTGATTCCGCCTATCATTCGGATGTCTTGTTCGTTTGATAGGTTGTGGATAATTGACCCAGAGCATAAGAATAATATAGCTTTGAAGAAGGCGTGTGTTGAGATGTGTATGAATGCTAATTGTGGTTGGTTTAGTCCGATAGTAACTATTATTAGGCCTAGTTGGCTTGAAGTTGAGAAAGCTATGATTTTTTTGATATCATTTTGGGTTAGAGCACAGATAGCTGTGAATAGTGTTGTTATTGCACCCAGGCAGAGGCATGTTGATAGTGCTACTTTGTTATTTTCTAGAATTGGATGGACTCGAATTAGTAGGAAAATTCCGGCAACAACCATAGTGCTGGAGTGTAATAGGGCTGATACTGGGGTTGGGCCTTCTATTGCTGCTGGGAGTCATGGGTGTAGTCCGAATTGAGCAGACTTTCCCGTTGCGGCCAGAATTAGGCCGAGTGCTGGTACTAGATCATTAAAGTTGTGTAGTAGGGTTTCTTGGATTTGTCAGTTTGATAGGTTTGAGGTTAGTCATGCAATTGTTAGGATCAATCCGATGTCTCCAATTCGGTTGTAGATGATGGCTTGTAGGGCGGAGGTGTTTGCGTCTGCTCGGGAGTACCATCATCCGATTAGTAGGAAAGATATAATTCCGACTCCTTCTCATCCAATAAAAAACTGGAAGAGGCTGTTTGCTGTGATTAGTGTAATTATTGCAATTAAGAAGATTAATAGATATTTAAAGAATTTGTTGATGTGCGGGTCTGAGGCTATATATCAGGTTGAGAATTCTAGGATAGATCATGTGATAAATAGTGCGATGGGGGTGAATGTAAGTGAATATGTGTCTATGATGAAGCTGATTTTGATGTTAAAGTTATTGATTGTTAGTAGTGTTATGTTAGTTAGTATTGTCTCTACTCCGTTGTTAATAAATAGTATTATCGGGATAGTGGTGATGATGCAGGCTATTTGAACTGCTAGTTTGATGTTGTTTGTGTAGGATTGGTTGGTTTTTGTTAGTATAATTGGTGCAGCTAGGATTGTTAGGGCAGTTAATATAGTAGTGGTGTATAAAGGGGTATGCATGTACTTTTACTTGGAGTTGCACCGAGATTTTTGGTTCCTAAGACCAATGGATTACTTTTATCCTTTAAAAGTAAGAGGTCTGAGGATTTTAACTTCAGTGTAAAGAATTAGCAGTTCTTGGTGTTCAATACACCTCTTGGTTTGTAAGAAGTTGTAAGCTTCTGTTTTTAGGGCCACGGCCTAATGTTTTTGTTAAACTATACTAACAGTTGATCAGTCCTGAGATTAGTGCAGGTTTTATAATTAGTAGTATTAGTGGGGCGATGTGCAGTGTTATTAATAGGTGCTCTCGTGTGTGTGTTGGGTGTATGGCTGAGATGTGTGGTGTTAGTTTATTTCGTTGTGTTACTAGGAATATATGTAGTGAGTATATTGCAGTGATTAGGGTCCCTAGGCCGGTTAATAGAATAGTTGGAGTAGATCAGTTGAATAGTGAAATGATAATGAGTAGTTCCCCTATTAGGTTAATTGAGGGTGGGAGGGCCATATTGGTTAGATTTGCTAAAAGTCATCAGGTAGTTATTAGTGGGAGGATTAGTTGAAATCCTCGAGCAAGAATTAATGTTCGGCTGTGGGTTCGTTCGTAGTTTGTATTTGCTAGGCAGAATAGTATAGAGGATGTTAATCCATGTGCAATTATTAGGATCATGGCTCCAGAGAAGCTTCATGGTGTTTGGATGAGGGTAGCTGCGATTACTAGTCCTATATGACTTACTGATGAATAGGCAATCATTGATTTTAGGTCAGTTTGTCGTATACAGATTGAGCTGGTTATGACAATTCCTCATAGGGAGAGAATTAGAAATGGATAGCATAGTTTTGTTGTTAGTGGGGTGAGTGCTATGGTGATTCGAATAATACCATATCCTCCAAGTTTTAGTAGAATGGCGGCTAGGACTATGGAACCTGCGATTGGGGCTTCTACGTGAGCTTTTGGTAATCATAGGTGTAGGCCATATAGTGGTATTTTTACTATAAATGCTAGTAGGCAGGCGACTCATATTAGTGTATTGGATCAGGTGTGAGTTAGTTGTGGTTGGGTTAGTTGTAGAATGGTAATGGATGAGTGATGATTTTTAGTGTAGAAGAATAGTAGGGCGACTAGTAATGGGAGAGAGCTTGCTAGTGTGTAGAATAAGAAGTATGTCCCTGCGGTGAGTCGTTCTGCTTGACTTCCTCATCGGGTAATAATAATTAAGGTTGGCACTAGAGTTGCTTCAAATATAATATAGAATAGGATTAGGTTAGTTGTGGAAAATGTAAGAATTAGGAATGTTTGTAGGAGGGCCAGGGTTACTAAGAAAATTCGTTTTCGATGTATTGGCTCTGATTTTAAGTGGTTTTGACTTGCTAGTACTATTAGTGGTAGAAGTCAGCATGATAGTGTAAGTAGTGGGGCTGAGATTGGGTCTACTGTTAAGTATGGGGATGAGAATGTTGGTTCTGTGTTTATGGGGGATTTAAATCATGCAAGGCTTAAAAGTGCTAGTAGTATTGAGTAAGATGAAAAGATGCTGAATGTGTATGTTGGTTTAGTTGTTATAGCGGTTGGGGCAAGTATTAGTGTTGGTAAAATAATTTTTAGCATTGTAATAGGTTTAAGTTTTTAAGGTGGTCATTTCCGTGGGTTCGTGATGTTGCTACTAACAGGGCTAGTCCTGTGCTTGCTTCGCAAGCGGAGAAGGCTAGGAGTATAATTGGGGCTGGTGATATGGTAGGTAAATTAATTGTTGAGAAGAATATAGTGATTGTAATGAATAGGGCTAGCATTATTCCTTCAATACATAGTAGGGCCGAGACAAGATGTGTTCGATGTATAGAGAAGCCTATAATGCTTAGGGCAAATGTTGTATTTAAGGTAAAATGTATTGGTGACATATGAGTATTTGGTTAGTAGGCCAAATTTGTTAAGTCGAAATTAACTGTCTTGATTAGACTAATACTCAATTCTGCTCATTCAAGGCCCCCTTGGGATCATTCGTATGCTAAGCCTAGTGTGAGTAGGAGGAGGATTGCTGTGACTAATAGTATAGTTTCTGTTGGGTTGGTTAGGTTTGTAGCTCATGGAAGTGGAAGCAATAGTGCGATTTCTAAGTCAAAAAGTAGGAATAGGATTGCTACTAGGAAGAATCGTAATGAGAATGGTAGCCGTGCAGTTCCAAGTGGGTCAAATCCGCATTCGTATGGTGAGAGTTTTTCTGTGTCTGGATAAAGTTGTGGTAGTCAGAAGCTTACTAAGATGAGTAGTATTGAGATTGTTAGGGATATTAGTAGTATTGTTGAAAGGTTCATTGTTCTTTCTTAAGTTTATATTAAGTCTTAGTGAGTGGAAGTCACTTGTACTGGTTGATACTAAAAGAACAGGATCCTCATCAGTAAATTGAGACGTATAGGAATAATCACACTACGTCAACGAAATGTCAGTATCATGCGGCAGCTTCAAAGCCAAAATGGTGGTTTGTTGTGAAGTGGAATATAGCTTGTCGAATTAGGCAGACAATTAAGAAAGATGAGCCGATGATAACATGTAGTCCGTGAAATCCTGTTGCCACAAAGAAGGTGGTGCCGTATACACTGTCAGAAATAGTAAAAGGGGCTTCATAGTATTCTATTGCTTGTAAGGCAGTAAAATAGAGTCCTAGAAAGATTAGGGAAAGTGCTTGTGTTGCTTCTTTTCGGTTACCTTCTATAATTGAGTGGTGGGCTCAGGTTACTGTTACGCCTGAGGCTAAAAGTACAGCTGTATTTAGCAACGGCACTTCGAATGGATTAAGGGGGTGTACGCCGCTTGGTGGTCATGATCCGCCTAATTCTGGAGTAGGTGCTAGGCTTGAGTGGTAAAATGCTCAGAAGAATCCAATAAAGAAAAATACTTCTGATGTAATAAATAGGATTATTCCGTATCGGAGGCCTTTTTGTACCGGGTTTGTATGGTGTCCTTGAAATGTGCCTTCTCGTACGATGTCTCGTCATCATTGGTATATTGTTAGTAATAAGATTGCTAGTCCAATATTTATTAAGGTGGTGTTGTTGAAGTGGAATCAGACAGCTAGTCCAGATGTTATTAAAAGGGCTGCGATGGCTCCTGTTAGTGGTCATGGGCTTGGGTCTACTATATGATAGGTGTGGGCTTGGTGGGTCATTATACATTTTCTTGTAAGTATAGGCTTAGGAGTAGGACGAACACATAGGCTTGAATTATTGCAACTGCCACTTCTAGTCCGGTTAGTAGTATGAGTACGATGAAGGCTATTGATGCTGTTAAGGTTATTGATGGTATTAGAACAAAGGCTGCTGTTGAGATTAATTGAATTAGTAAGTGGCCTGCTGTTAAGTTTGCGGTGAGCCGTACTCCTAGGGCCAGGGGTCGGATAAACAAGCTGATTGTTTCGATAATAATTAGAATTGGGATTAAAGGTGTTGGGGTTCCTTCTGGCAGTAGGTGTCCTAGGGAGATTGTTGGTTGATTTCGTATTCCGATTAGTACTGTTGCTAGTCATATTGGCACTGCTAGTGCTATGTTTATTGATAGTTGGGTTGTCGGGGTGAAGGTGTAAGGTAGAAGGCCTAGTAGGTTGAGTGAAATAAGTAGTAGTGTAAGAGCTAGCAGAATTGATGCCCATTTGTGTCCTGGTATGTTAATTGGTAGCATTAGCTGCTTCGTAAAGGTTTTTGATAGTCATATTTGTAGGGTGGATAGGCGGTTTTGGATAAGTCGCTTTGAAGAGCTTAAAATTAGTAAGGTCGGAGTGATAACAGCAATTAGGATTAGTGGAATGCCTATAACTTGAGGAATTGCGAATTGGTCAAAAAAACTTAGTATCATGGTCAGGTTCAGGATGAGGGGGACTTACTTTTTGAGTCCGTTTCTATTGGTAAGTTTGGGTATAGTATAGTTAGGGCTTTGTTTAAGAATAGCACTATTAGGGCAGCTCAGATTAAGATTATAATTAAGAATCATGGGGAGGGGTTTAGTTGTGGCATATCACTGAGGGGGATTTATTTCCCCTTCTCTAGCTTAAAAGGCTAGTGCTGATTCAAAGCTTCTTAGTGATGCGGATAGTATGAGTGTTGATCAGGTTTCAAAGTGTTTTAGGGGTACAGCTTCTACTACGATAGGTATAAAGCTGTGATTGGATCCACAGATTTCTGAACATTGACCATAGAATAAGCCTGGGTGGGAAGTAATGAATGTTGTTTGGTTTAGGCGTCCTGGGATTGCGTCTCTTTTAATTCCTAGTGCTGGGACTGCTCATGAGTGGAGTACATCTTCTGCTGAAATTAGCATTCGGATGGGGGACTCTATTGGAACAACTATCCGGTTATCAACTTCTAATAGTCGGAATGTTCCTGGTTCCAGGTCTGTGGTTGGTGTTATGTAAGAATCAAATGTTAAATCTTCATAGTCTGTATATTCATAGCTTCAGTATCATTGGTGGCCCAAGGTTTTGATTGTTAAGTGAGGGTTGTTGATTTCGTCTATTAAATAAAGGATTCGTAGGGATGGGAGGGCAATTAGTACGAGGATAATTGCTGGTAAGATTGTTCAGATTATCTCTACTTCTTGTGCGTCTATTGTATTAGTATGAGTTAAATTGGTTGTTATTATTAGTGTAATTGTGTATAATACAAGAGCGCTAATTAGGAAGACAATTATTAGAGCGTGGTCGTGGAAGTGTAGAAGTTCTTCTATAATTGGAGAAGCTGCGTCTTGGAAACCAAGTTGTGATGGGTGTGCCATTAAGACCTATAGGGATTATTCTATAATTTAGCTCTGACAGGGCTATGTAATGGTTTTACTAAGGTCTTATAGGGAAAGTAGTATTACGGTAATATGGTTGGCTTGAAACCAATGTTAGGGGGTTCAATTCCTTCCTTTCTCGGGGTTGTTTGTACATAAGCAGGTTCTTCGTAAGTGTGGTATGGGGGAGGACATCCATGAAGTCACTCTAGATTTGTTGTTGTTAGTTCTAGGGAAAGGATTTCTCGTTTGGCTGCAAAGGCCTCTCAGATAATAAATATTATTATGATTACGGCCACTAGGGAAATAAGTGATCCAATTGATGATACTGTGTTCCATAGAGTGTAGGCGTCTGGGTAGTCTGAATACCGTCGTGGTATTCCTGCTAAGCCTAAAAAATGTTGTGGGAAAAATGTTATGTTAACTCCTAGGAATATTACTCCAAATTGAATTTTGGTTCATGTGTGGTGAAGGGCGTAACCTGAAAATAGGGGGAATCAGTGTACGAACCCGCCTATAATGGCGAATACTGCCCCTATTGATAAAACATAGTGGAAGTGGGCTACTACATAATAAGTGTCGTGTAGAACAATATCTAAGGATGAGTTTGCTAGTACGATTCCGGTTAATCCGCCAACTGTAAATAGGAAAATGAATCCTAAGGCTCATAGTATAGCAGCGTCCCATTTGATTGTTCCTCCGTGAAGAGTGGCTAATCAGCTGAATACTTTAACTCCTGTTGGAATTGCAATGATTATTGTTGCTGATGTAAAGTATGCTCGTGTATCAACGTCTATTCCTACAGTAAATATGTGGTGGGCCCATACGATGAACCCTAAGAAGCCAATTGATATTATGGCCCATACTATTCCTATATAGCCAAATGGCTCTTTTTTTCCGGCGTAATAGGTTACGATATGTGAGATTATTCCAAATCCTGGTAAAATTAGAATATATACTTCTGGGTGGCCAAAAAATCAAAATAGGTGTTGGTATAGAACAGGGTCTCCTCCGCCTGCTGGGTCAAAGAAAGAGGTGTTTAGGTTGCGGTCTGTAAGTAGTATTGTAATTCCAGCGGCTAACACGGGGAGTGATAAAAGTAGGAGAACTGCTGTAATTAGTACTGATCATACAAATAGCGGGGTTTGGTATTGAGTTATTGTGGGGGGTTTTATGTTAATGCACGTTGTAATGAAGTTAATGGCACCTAAGATTGAAGATACCCCTGCAAGGTGTAGTGAGAAAATGGTAAGGTCTACAGAGGCCCCTGCATGTGCCAGGTTGCTTGCTAGTGGGGGGTATACGGTCCAGCCGGTGTCAGCACCTGCTTCTACTCCTGAGGAGGCCAGTAGCAGAAGAAATGATGGGGGCAGCAGTCAGAAGCTCATGTTATTTATTCGTGGAAAGGCTATATCGGGGGCACCGATTATAAGTGGAACAAGTCAGTTTCCGAATCCACCGATTATGATTGGTATTACTATAAAAAAGATTATAACAAATGCGTGGGCTGTGACAACAACGTTATAGATTTGGTCGTCTCCAAGTAGGGCTCCGGGTTGACTCAGTTCTGCTCGGATTAGCAGGCTAAGAGCAGTTCCTACTATACCAGCTCAGGCACCAAATACTAGATACAAGGTGCCGATATCTTTGTGGTTTGTTGAGAAGAATCAACGATTAATGGACACAGGTAGAGTGGCCGAGAGTTTAGGCGGTAGGCTGTAGACCTATTTACAGGGGTTTAATTCCTCTTTCTATCAAGCCTCGAGGTGTTTACACATCAAAATGCAAGTTTGAAGTAGGACACTAAAGTGTCCCGGGGCTTTCTCCTGTTTTAAAGTGACGGGAGAAAGCGGATAGAAGCCCGCTGGATTGGGTGTTTAGCTGTTAACTAATTTTTTGTGGGATCAAGGCCCGCCTATCTAGTAGTGAAGCCTTAGCTTAATTAAAGTGTCTGGTTTGCATTCAGGAGATGTGTATTAGTGTTACACAGGTTTTATGGTGGCAGAAGCTAGGGGAGTATAACCCCTGTTTAGGGCTTTGAAGGCCCTTGGTTTGGTTTAATCCTAAGCTTCTATAGTAGTATTGGGGTTAATGGTAGTATTAGGATTGATATTGGAAGTGTAGTAGTTAGCAGTAATGTATTTGTTGTTTGTTTAAATCGTCATTTATGTTTTATTGTTGTTGTGTTTGGGGATAGAGTGATTGTTGAGGTATAGCTTAATCGTAGGTAAAAAAATAGGCTAAGGAGGGCCGATATGGCTATAATTGTTGCTGCTGTGGTTAGATTTTGAGTTGTGAGTTCTTCTAGGATTAGTCATTTTGGCATGAACCCTGTTAGTGGGGGAAGTCCACCAAGGGATAGTAAAATAAGTATTGTTATGGAGGTGGTTGTTGGGGAAGTTGTTCATGAGGTTGCTATGTCATTGATATTTTTGGAGTTTAGTAGTACTAGTGTATAGAATATTGAGGTTGTTATTAGTAGATAAAGTACTAGGTTTAGTAGTATGATATTGGGTATAATTGTAACAATTGTAGCTATTCAGCCTAGGTGGGCAATTGATGAGTAGGCTATGATTTTTCGTGTTTGAGTTTGGTTTAGTCCTGCTCAACCTCCTGTTATTGATGATATAAGTCCTATTGTTAGTAGGATTGTGGTTGATAAGTTGTTGTGGGTTTGAATGATTAGGGCTATTGGGGCTAGTTTTTGTCAGGTTGTAATGATTATGGCTGTTTTTATGTTTGATCCTTGTAATACCTCTGGTAATCAGAAGTGCATGGGAGCTAGGCCTAGTTTTATTGCTAGGGCCATTGTTAGTAGTGTGTTTGCGGTTGTATTTGTGGAATTAATAATATCTCAGGTTCCTGTTTGTCATGCGTTTATTGTACTTGCAAATAGAATTGTGGCGGAGGCAGCTGCTTGTGTTATGAAGTATTTTGTTGCAGCTTCTGTTGCTCGAGGGTGATGTTGTTTGGATACTAATGGAAGGATGGCTAAGGTATTTATCTCTAGCCCGATTCAGGCTATTAGTCAGTGGTAACTTGATGCTGTGATAATAGTGCCTGTAGCTAGACTTGATATTAGGATTGTAGTTGTTGTTGGGCTCATTAGTAAGGGAAGGGTTTAAACCAACATTTTCGGGGTATGGGCCCGATAGCTTAAGTTAGCTGACTTTACTAGAAGGTAGTATAATGAAGTGCTGAAGATTTTGAGTCTTTATGTGCGGGTTCAAGTCCTGTTCTTCTAAGGAAGTGAGAGGACTTGAACCTCTGTCATTTACTCTATCAAAGTAATCCCTAGTCTTCGGGCACACGTCCTTGGGTCTATTGTTGTGGTGGGAGGCTAAATGTTGAGATTGGAAGAGCTGTATGTCATAGGCATATGGCTAGGGTTAGTGGCAAGAATTGTTTTCATAGTAGGTGCATGAGTTGGTCATATCGGAAGCGTGGGTATGATGCGCGAATTCATAGAAATCCGATTGTTAATAGTGTTGTTTTTACTATTAGGTTAATTGGGAATAATTCTGGTTGTGTAGAGCATCCTGGGCTAATGAATAGAATACATGACAGTGTGTTTATTATTATAATGTTAGCGTATTCTGCGAGAAAAAATAGGGCGAAGGGGCCTCCTGCATATTCTACGTTAAACCCTGATACGAGTTCTGATTCCCCTTCTGTTAAATCGAAGGGAGCACGGTTTGTCTCTGCTAGTGTTGACACATATCATATTATTATTAATGGTCAGGATGTCATTAGTATTCATATGTTTTCTTGTGCTGTTAGTATGGTTTTTAATGAAAATCCCCCTGCGAGGATGACTACGGATAGTAGGATAATTCCGAGGGTTACTTCGTATGAAATTGTTTGTGCGACTGCACGTAGGGCCCCGATTAGTGCGTATTTTGAGTTTGATGCTCAGCCGGACCATAGAATAGAGTATACTGCGGTGCTTGAAAGTGCGAGTATAAATAGTAGTCCTAGGTTTATGTCAGTTATTGCGTGTGGTATTGGGATTGGGGTTCAAATTAATATCGCAATAAATAGGGCCATAGTAGGGGTTAAGATGAATAGAGTTGGGGAGGATGTTGATGGTCGTACTGGTTCTTTGGTAAATAGTTTTACTCCGTCTGCAATTGGTTGTAGTAGTCCGTATGGGCCGACTACGTTTGGGCCTTTACGTAGTTGTATATATCCTAGTATTTTTCGTTCTAGTAGGGTGAGGAAAGCTACGGCAATGAGGATTGGGATAATATATAGTAGTGGATTGAGGATGTGGTTTATGATTAGTGTCATGGTTAGGGAGAGGATTTGAACTTCTGTGAGAAAGATTTTAGGTCTTTTGCATAAACCTGACTCTGCCACCCTAACTAAGTCCGTTGTCTCCGGACTGGTTTTGTTGTTTAAGCTTCAGTTGTCTTTAGCTTATTGTTTAGGACATGTTTTTAATATGGGTCCTGTTTTCTTGGTCCTTTCGTACTGAAGAAAACAACAGCATAGATAGAAACCGACCTGGATTTCTCCGGTCTTAACTCAGATCACGTAGGACTGTTAATCGTTGAACAAACGAACCTTTAATAGCGGCTGCACCATTTGGGTGTCCTGATCCAACATCGAGGTCGTAAACCTTCTTGTCGATATGGACTCTTGAAGAAGATTGCGCTGTTATCCCTGGGGTAACTTGGTTCGGTGATCAGTTTTACTGGGTCAATATTTGCTTTGACTTGTCAGTCTTGGTAAGATTAATGTTCTTTATGCTCGGAAGTTTTTCTTTGTTCCAAAGTCGCCCCAACTTAAAACTTTTGGCCATTGGTGTTACGTTGTTTGTATGTTTTGGCGGTGAGTTTAAAGCTCCACAGGGTCTTCTCGTCTTATGTAATTATGCCAGCTTTTGTACTGGCAGATCAGTTTCACTGATTTGTCAAAGGAGACAGATTAGTCCTCATTTAGCCATTCATACAGGTCCCTATTTAGGGGACAAGTGATTACGCTACCTTTGCACGGTTAGGATACCGCGGCCGTTTAATGATTCACTGGGCAGGCGTTGCCTTTAATACTTGGTGGGCTAAAGGTTATGTTTTTGGTAAACAGTTGGGATTAATAGTTGCCGAGTTCCTTCTTTGACTGTATATCTTTCTATTTAGCACCCCTGTGTCGGTGTAACAGGTTTGGTAATACTTGTTGTTTTATTGTATTTTTCTGTTAATCTTCAGTAGGTTTTCTATTGCTGATTTTTTTTTAAAAAATCTGTGATTTTAAGACTAGTGGTGGCTTGAGTGGTTCAAAATGTAACATTCCAGTTCTAGAAAACAGGAGTCTGTCCCCTTTTAAATTCCTAATCAAAGTGCCTGAACTAAACTGCTGCACAATGCATCCCAACCAGCTATATTACCCACCCCTGTGTGCAGCAGGGAGGACACAGAACCATCTTTCAAATTACCTTCTCCACCTTCATCCTCTCAGTAGGCAGCATAAGTCAATCCAGTTGCCTTTGACAGCAACCTTTAAAGTGGTGATTCTATGGGAATTAACTTAAGAGAAAATAATTCCATTACCTAGATATCACAGCTTCTTGCATCTATCATCATTTAGGAAAGGGTTGAAATGTTACCTGGAGGAAAGGACCATAAGGAGCCGAATAAATGCTAAATTGGCTCTGAAGGCCCTCTGCTCTTGGTTGGCAGTGGAAGGTTGTAGATTTTTTTAAAGTCTCCCCAGCTATATTCAACATTTATCCATTATTATAGAAACAACTCAATTAGCGACTCCACTGGGACCACAGTATAGCCCTGCTATCTACCCTTTAATAGCTGCCATATATCATAGAAATCCAATTCCCAGGTACAGTGTGATGTAAATGGCAGCAGTCTGTAGATGAAATACAATAAAAATCTTTAAATCATTGGATCTTAGCATAGGTCTTGTAATCGTCTCATGTTGTTCAACTCATAATTCCCAAATAATATACTTCATGTACTGCATATGGCAAATTAATATTATTGGCCACATTTGAGGTGAGACTCTTTAATTTTCTGGAGCATCATTAAGTAAAAAGGAATATTTTGTCATTGACAACTTGAACTTGTGATTATGAGCATGATGACCTATATTGCCCTATATATACTGAGCAGTCTTCATCAATGTCATTTATTTCAACCATTCCTCTATTCTGCACAATTCTACACAAGAGCCATAACATTTACTCTAACATAGGGATCTGCATTGGATCAATTACCAACATCTAAACATAGCCATGGTAAAGGCCATGAAGAACCATCTCCTTTAGAGCACTTTGGAGAAAGAGGTAAAGGAAAAAGAAACTCATTTTTTAGTGCTAACCTATTTCAAAAGGCCACTCTATGATCTGAATAATATGCCCTCCAGTTTGATCTCTGCAACACTTCCCAAACTCTAACATTGATCCAAAAATTACCCCTTAAGGAACCTTGACTCAAAATAGCTGTGATTTGCATTGAATGTTTGCAACTTAGATCTGTTTGGGTTTTGAAGGTTTCATATGGATATATTTTTGTTATGAAAGGGGATCTGTAAAATTATAAAGACACAATCTTTTCTGCATCAGAAACCTTTTTTGTAATTTTTTTTTGTATTTTTATTTATTTAATTTTTTGGTATGGAAAATGTTTTCTATGCAGGCAGTGCGGGAGGATATGTATTATCGCTGTATAGGTCTATCCCTATACAGGTAATTATGGGGCTGTACAGACCACCTGAAAAAGGTGATCTGCAGACGTCCTTTTTTGCTGCGCAGCAGCGCAGTAGCAGCTAGATTTTTATGTGAGATTTTGTTGTGGTTTTTACTTGTGGTTTTTACTTGTTGGAATCCCACCTCAATCCGAAGGGAGAGGCAGGAAATACAAATAATAATAATAATAATAATAATAATAATAATAATAATTTATTATTATTAGATGGAGGTGCACCGCAGCGCAGCAAAAAAGGAATGGCCTAGGGCAGCTCCTTTTTGTGACATCTTAAGGCCTGCGTCACAGCCCTTACAACGCCCTTCTGTGCAGCGCCGTCTGTGTGCTATGGCGCAGCTGTGCAGACGTGATGTCGGCTGTGTGGGCGGTCCGTCACAGTTGTGACATAGCCATGATGTCAGACATCTGGGTGCCCAGTCCTTTTTTGCCCTGAACTCGCTGCCAGGATGTCACATCCTGGCGGTGTGTACAGGGCCTATATTTGTCTATGCGGTCATCATAACACCAATTAAGAGCAAAAACTAATCTTCCTTCTCTCTGTCAGAATAATAATACATTTTCATTCTGTATTGCACCCCATCTCATAAAAATGACTGAAACGTTGGTTATTTTTCTCCATGAATTATTTTTATTTTCACTTAAAATATGTCCATGCACATTTTGGATCTGTACTAAATTCATGGTCTTCTTACACATACTAGATTGATTCCCTAGTTGTCCAATTCACTGAAATAGGAAGAACGAAAAAAAGGTTGCATAGAAAGATCTATATTTGTCCCCCCAAATACTATTTTCCAAGACATTTAGAAAATAGGAATAGGAGAACATTTCACACAGGTACACCAGAAAGATTATCAAATCAAAATAACAATGTAGATTAAGTTGAAATATAATGTGAATTATATTATATTAGTATACAAAGAGACAGAAAATGGTAGAACTCCCCCCGCATGGTCACATAAACTCCCAACTTAAGACCTTTCAAAAATATCATCAATGAACTATAATCTATTGTGGACACTAATGCTGCCCTTTCAAGGGCAGTTGGTGACAGGCATTTGCTTGCCTACAGACAGCCTATCAATCCCAAACAGTTAAACAGGACACACAACACAAAGTGAGAGATGGGTATAAGACCTTGCCATAAACCGAGATGCCAATTCTGGCCATACTCAGATGCCAATTCTGGCCATACTCAGAGAATTCATCATAGGACTCAGTCACATCATCCACAATATTAGAGGTACTTCCACTTGTTCATACTTTAATGTGATATATGCAATAACGCCCTTCAACACTCTACACTGGGAAAACAGGCCAGTCTCTGTGCCAGAGAACAAATGGACATAAATCAGACATTAGGAATTGGAATACAGAAAAACCTGTTGCAGAATGCTTTTGTCTTCCTGGGCCTCCCATCTCTGATCTCAGGATTAGCCAAGACATTTTCGTTTGGAAAGTGGCTTCTCTTGCAATGAGCCTTTAAATTACAAGAGAAAGGGGTAGGCAGTTGATCTCTCAAGTTCTTCAGAGAATTCTCTGAAGACGGCAGCCACAGATGCTGGTGAAACACCAAGAATAAACTCTTCTAGAACATGGCCACATAGCCCGAAAAACCCACAAAAAAATGGATGCCTGCCATGAAAGCCTTTGACTTAACAATAAACTACATTATATATTTAAAACCCAATTTCTAGATAATCCTCTAGCCCAATTCCCTCCCTACCTTAAAAACAAAACAAAATAAAAACAAAAGTAACAACATTATAAAATACTAATTAAAATTAGTTAAAAGTAGAGGTATTAGAGGTGAGACATCTTTCATGGGGTAGACTGATCAATATCAGTGGAAGGGGAGGTTAATCTGGAAAGGCCTGCCGGAAGAGATCCATCCTGACAGCCTTTTAAAAGGCTTCTAAAGTGCTAACATGATGGATCTACTCTGGCAGGTTATTCCATAGCCTAGGAGCGCCATATGTAAAGGCCCTCTCAGTTACCGTAGCTAACCTGGTCTTTCTAGGCTGCCGTAAATTCTTCCCAGAGGACCTAAGTGTCCAAGGTGGATTATATGGAAGAAGGTGCTCCTGCAAGTAGCATCTTTTAAGGGGGATAGGTCATAGCTATGTCATTCAGGGAATGCTGGATAAGCTCCTAGCATAATGTCCCGCTATTTCCACTAAAGGATCTCAATTAGCATGGGTGGGAACGACCTCTGACTCCAAACTTGGTGAGTTTCTATTATTAGGGATGGGCATATCCATCTGTTTTTGATCTCTATAGTTTTTGAAATCTTCATTTTAGGTATTCTGTCCCATCTCTGCATCTTGTTTTTAAACACTTCATGAAAATTCACATGCAAATATTCAAGAATCAGTAACCAAGAAGGAAGGAATCAAAATCCACATTTGGAAATATAAAATATCACAGTAAGGTATGCAACATGTTGAGTTCCCTAGAACGTTTCATTTGGCTAAGTGACGTAAGAATCAGAGAAGATAATGTGTGTGTGTGTGTGTATTTGTGTGAGGTCTCCAGTTCAAAATGGAGATTGAAGGCTGAAAGAATTAAGCAGTCAAGTCAACAGTCAGAGTGATCTTCAAGCATTTGTGCCCCCCCCCCCCCCGATTCATGCAGAAAGGTCCTCAAACACACAAAAAACATATCACAAACCACAGTACCCTATACTATGCCCAGGATCTCCATTTTTCTGTGTGGTACCCATCAAAATGGCAACAAGAAGTGACACCACATTACTTCCTGATGCCATTTTGAAAGATACAGCAAAGAAAATGGAAGCATTTGGACTTGTTGTGCGGGAGTTGCCCACAGGTGGCCCTAGGGAAAATTACACCCTGCCCTCACACAGTTTGAGCCAACATGGTGTAGTACTCTTGAGAGCAGTGTGACCTTTGGCAAATCACCTTCTCTCATCCTCAGTGGAAGGCAAAGGCAAAGCCCCCTCTGAACAAATCTTGCCAAGAAGACCCTGTGATATATTCAGTTTAGGGTTTCCATAATTTGGAAACAATTTGAAGTCACTAAACAACAGACCTTACACAGTTGCTTAGCCGAGGTAAAGAACAAGGATCCTTAAATGAAAGAAAATAGCAGGATTTGAGGAGAACATGAAAATGCTTTTTGGTTCATAAAGATACTACAATGTGTCCACAGATGTTTGGCCAGTAAAAGAAAAAAAATCTATAGTTTGACAAATATTCCAGCATATGCAGGAAGTCAAACAAGAGGACAACTTCTGAACTTGGAAAAATCAAGCCATGAAATATGCTATCTGAACAACAGTCTATTATTCAGAGATCTTGCTTTCTTCCTTCTTTTTGTTTAAATCTCTTTAAGGTAAAGAGGAACATTAACCTGGTGTAGTAGTCTATGAAGAAAATAGAAATGAGGAATACAGGATATGCTTACAGTCAATTTGGGATTTTTATCAGAGGTTGCAAAAGTTATATTATTGGACTACAGCTCCTAGAATCCCCTAGCGTACTAAACTAATGATCATGTTGGAAGGGGACTTTAGGAATTTAGTTCAAAAACTAACATATCCAAGTCCTGAATCTCCACTTTATTTTTCTTTAGAAATAGAAGACATTTTCTCAGAATCTTAATACACTTTCCCCATATGTTACACTAAGAGTCAGATCCTTGCATTTGACCTCCAAGTCTTTGTTGGCTAACTCATGTTGTGACTAAAGGCAATAAAACTAAGAAAATAATGTATTGCCTGATCCAATGGCTGCTGAAATGAATGGATGGTTCCTTTAAATGTGCAAATACTAAGATCAGGTTCAGACTCACAGAGAAAGTGCCATGTAATTAATTTTACTTATCTTTCAACATAAAAATATATAATCACCACTGAATCTTCCTAAACAAAAGTCATGGGATAGATTTCCTCGTGGGAAAAGTCCTAAAGATCACAAGGCTCTGATCACACATCTTACTCCTGCCCCCAAGCTCTTTGTACTGTTCTGCATTCAGGACACAGCAAAACAAGCTTTTGTTACATTTTAAGGGATAATTGCTACCAAATAATTTATGGGTGCAAAATGCTACACACAGGACAGAGAATACAGCTACTTATAACTCACTAAATTAAAACCAGCCCGTCTGGCTGCCTAGTATCTTGCTTCAGATTAATTGGATCGTATCAGCACGCTCACATTATAAAGATCAAATGCAAGGAGGAAAGACATAAACTTTGGTTATGCATCAATGTATCCCCAACTCAGCAGTTGCTGGTTATTTATTGTGCATGTAAACAGATGCTCTCTCTAATGGCAATAGCAACTCAGAAAGGAGGAGGGAAACCACTCTTTTCTACAGGTATAAAGAAAAGGCCATTTTGTAGATGGTACTGGGCATGTCAAAACCCAGTCGATTTCAAGTGAAAGCTAATTACTGTGTACAAACAAGACTGAAATATATAAAACACATGAGAGCAAAAGATGTTTTTTATTATTAATCATAACTCAGCAATATGGTACCTCAAAAATAGCATATGTTTCTCTTGCTAAATCTGATACACACACCTTTCTCTTTCTCTTCCTTTGCATGCAGCTAATTTTTCCTCTCTCTCTCTCTCTCTCTCTCTCTCTCTCTCTCTAGTTTAATAAGCCTATATTTATTGGCAATTGATGAGTCTTCTCATTAAAATTAATTTCATATATTTATTTGGTTGTAGTCATTTCTTTTGTGCATGTACCATCAAGTCACCTGTCAGCTTAAGGTGGCCCCATACGTTTAATAGGGTGTCTTAGGCAAGGAGCACTCTGAGGTGCATTTTGCAAGTTATTTCCTCTGAGATGGGAGTGAAGAGGCAGGTCCAGCTCCATCAGGGCTTGCCTGAAGGAAGAGAGCCCTCCCTCCATACCATCTGCCCTGGTCCAGGCCTCAGAGGGAGAGAGGAACCATTGAACCTCATCCCCTTCCCCACCACCATCCCCTTCTCCTTTTGTGTCATGTCTTTTTAGAATGTAAGCCTGAGGGCAGGGAACTGTCTAATGAAAATTAATAATTGTAAGCTGCTCCAATAGCCATTAAGGCTGAAGAGCGGGGTATAAATACCATAAATAAATAAATAAATAAATAAAAGGATACTGCACCTGGTACCTCTTGGCTGGGTAACCTGGGGCCTGTCACACCCTCTCAGATTCAGATTCAAATCCCATGTGAACCAATTCTGCCTAGAAATCCAGTGATGGGTTCACCTTAGGGTCACCAAAAGTGAGTAAAGAATTGAAGGCACACAGCAATAACATCAAGGATTCCTTATCCCCCCCCCCAAAATCCCTATAAAATTCAAAGGTTTGCCATAAGTCAACAGACAACCTGAAGGCAAACAAAAACACACACATCATTAAGTATTTATTCCTCTTGACCTGGCTCAGTACATTGAGTCAAGAGGAACTGCAGCTACAAGTTTCAGAAGTATCAATGGTGAGAGAGCCCTCTTTTCATAATCCTCATTTTTATCACTGAGAACTGTAAAAAACCTGAATGCCTGGCCTTGTCTGCCTCTAGCCTGTCTTCTTGTTTTTGTCCTAAAGTGTGTGTGGGGGGGGGGGGGGGGGAAGGACCAACTGATTTACCCATTGCAATGTTTTCTGTAGTTTCCCTGTTTTTGCACTCCCATTATCACAGCATTTCACTTGCTTCATCAATGCACCACTTTCTTCTTTCCCAACATCCTGTAACCCCATGCCTAATCTTAACAATCTAATTTTTTCCCAAGACAATGCAGTTCTCCTATGCTCCTCCTATAGCCAGTCAGGGAGAACAGAGGTGGGTATGAGTATGGCATCAGAATGCTCCTTCTAATAGCCAGTGCTCCTTCCACTCTTCAAATCTTATTTATTATTTATTTATGTTATTTATACCCCACCCTTCAGCCCTAAAGGTTCTTAGAGTGTCTTACATTTTTTTTATTATTTTTAATTACATGGTTCCCTGCCCTCAGGCTTACAATCTAAAAAGACACGACACAAAAGGAGAAGAGAATGGTGCTGGGGAAGGGGATCAGGTCCAGCAGTTCTTCTCTCCCTCTGAGGCCTGGACCAGGGCAGAATGCATGGAGGGAGGGCTTGGCTTCTTAGCTCAGGCCAGGCCCAATGGAGCTGGGTCTGCATCTCTCCTTCCATGGCTGGATGGCACCAGATGGACTAGAGGGAGGGCTCTGCTTCTTACGAGGCAATTGGAAGGCAGAGATCCAAGTATCAGTAGAACCAGCAGCATATTATTACCTCTGGCTCCAGATAGTCACTGTGGTCCTCCCATTCTCTCTGCTGGGGTGTTTTGCAGAAGAGCCCTGTCAGGTCCTGGTTTTATAGCCCTAGCAAGCAAAGCAACTGTGAGTGATGGCAAGCACAGTGCCTACTGAGTCAGGGCCTCAGTCCTGAAGAGAAAGGAATCCATTTGGAAAGCAGAGGTCCAAGTATCAGTAGAACCAGCAGATTCTTCCTCCTCCTGAACTCCTGATAGTCACTGTGACCTTCCTTCTTTCTCTGTTGGGGTGTTTTACGCTCTTCTCTCTCTCAGAGCCCACAGCAGTCGCAGTTGGAATGGAGGGAGGAGCCTCACCAGCTGCTGAGACTGGTAATGATGGCTGCTCTCGTGTTTTGAGAAGGACACTGGAGACTCCAATTGAAGCTCAGGAGCCAAATAGGAAAGGTGGACTGGGCTGCAGCATGACGGCTTGCTATCATTTATGTGGGGTGTTAAAGAACAAACTTTTTTCCCTTTGTTTCAAAAGGTATATTCAAACTGTGGTGTTATACTATTATGAGGGTGTTATGCTAGCATACCACATATTTGCCAGAGAAGGGCGACCAAAATAGTTAAATATCTGGAAACCATGTCCCATGTGGAATGTATGAGGGAGCTGGCTATGTTTAACTTGGAGAAGAGAAGGTTAAGAGCTGACATGATAGCCATATTTAAATATTTGAAGAGATGTCATGTTGAGGATGGAGCAAGCTAGTTTTCTGTTCCTCCAGAGACCATAACACTAAGAGATGGATTCAAACTACAGGAAAAGAGACCCCACATAAACTTGAGGAAAAACTTCCTGACAGTAAGAGCTGTTTGACATTCAAACACACTCCTTTGGAGTGTGGTGGAGTCTCCTTCCTTGGAGTTTTTTTAAACAGAGGCTGGGTGGCCATCTGTTGGGGGTGCTTTGATTCTGTGTTCCTGCATGGCAGGGGATTGGGATGGATGCCCCTGTAGTTTCTCTGAACTCTATGATTTTATTACTTTATGAATTGCACACGTCATAAAGGAATGCCCTCTTCTTCCCCCACCTCTGAGATTTTATCATTCTGGCAGGTTTGTATAGAGATGTGTAGTCTTTCTGATTGGCTGGAGCTAAACTGTATGAGACAAGTTACAACAAGGACTTTGAACTGCTCCTGGAGAAAAAGAGTTAGCAGGGACAAGAAGGGTTTTTTATTCTCCTTGTAAGTGACCCCAGCTGGCATTCTTACTGCAGCATTTTGGACCTGCTGAACTTTATAAACAGTTTCCAATGTATATGTAGTGTGTGTCACAGTAGTCTGAGTGGGTTGTAATCAAGACATACATAACCAAAACCAATCAGAGTTCCTCAAGGATTGAGTGTAATTGGCACTCCAGTATCAGCTGTGGAAATGCACTTCTGGCCACCACTGAAAAAAATCCAGGCTTAGGAGAACAGCCATGTTGTGAGCCTGAGATTTCAGGGGAAGTATAACCTATCCAGCACAAGCTGAATCTTTCAAATGACTGGATGCACCTCTATCTTGACAGGAGCACCTCTGTCCCTTCCATTGTAAAAATGAAAAATGAAGGATCACTATCCACCCCCTCAAATGTGTACCACAATGTATTACATGCATTGTCTCCCCCACTTCTTAGGATGGAAAGGCATAGGTTGTTACAGAAATATGCCTGAGACAAGCTCTGTATTGTCTATTTGGAAAAGCAGAACTAAAAGCCACTGGTCAGAATCAACACTCTAGGGCAGAATAAATCCCTCTGTGTCGTCCTGGTAAGTTAAGGAAAAGAAAGCAGTTTATAGCCAAGAAGGCTGTATAGACAGTGTTCACCAAACGAAAGTTTAGGTAGGACTTCAGAGATTTGCAGTGCTGAAATAGGTTTTTTTTCCCCAGCAAAACCCCCTGCCATTCCACAAGAATTCTTTGGAAAGCCCAAACCATATTCCAGACTGAGATAAGCGAGCTTGCTGAAGAGACAACACAGTAGGACCATCAATTCACCATACACTAAATTGTAAGAAAGATTATTCCAACAACCTTCATCCCCAAAAGTCATGAGAATTTTTCTTTTATTAGCTTTAGAGGTATCCTCTTCTGTTTCTTTCAAAAAAAGGGTGGCAGTATATTACATTAAACACAGAGGTTTATTCTTTACTGTCCCTGTCCTTTGCTGTGTTTTGAGCCGTATTTTTGTCAAATCCCTTTTAAACTAGTATGTGTGATAAGAAACGAAATCTCCCTTTTGATTGCTTTACTCTGTCAAGTCCATTTGATACTTTATTCATTAATTTTAATTACTACATTCGTAAATACTTTATGGAGTTCTGGTTGGAAGCCAAGATTCTGTTCTTTGTCAGCAGTACTAGTGAGATGATAGTGGTATCTCTTCCCTACAGCACAAGACACAAAAGAAACTATTCTGCTAATCTGATTAATTCCATTTTAACATTCTTGCTTATATGATTAGAATTTACAAGCTGTTCATACTCTTTCATGCCCTTTTCTTTCTGTGGTGTGTCAAATAAACACCACAATAAGCTTCCTTCTCTTCAAAAGAGAGCAGGCAGAAAAAGAATAAGTCAAAAGAACAGTAAGACAGCAAAAAGAATATCCCTTTACCTTTTCTACATTGGGTGGAAATGTCTAGGAACTGCTGTTAACAACAGAAACTGTTAAGGTCCAACATGTGTATGATTAGCTGGATTTTTAAAACAATAAGTTGAACTATTTGGCAGACTCTTTTCTTCCAAATTTATCAAACCAACAAAGGGTAATCTTCCACACTGCAGAAATAAAGCAGTTTGAGACCACTTTAATTGTCATGGCTCTATCATGTGGAACCTGTGTTTTGTAGTTTGGTGAGACATTCAGCCTGGTTTGTCAGAGAGCTCTGGTGCCTCATCAGACTACAAACCCCAGGATTCTGTAGAGCTGCCTCTGCACTGCAGAAACAATTCACCTTGACACTATTTCAATGGGCATGGCTCCATCCTATGTAATCCTGGGATTTGTAGTTTGTTGCGGCACCAGAGCTATCTGACAGAAAAGTCTAAATAGTTCACAGAACTACATATCCCAGAATTCCAAGGCATTGAGCCATGACAGTTAAAGCAGGGTCAAACTGCATTACTTCAATTTATTGCCAAGTTTTTTGAGTCACTATCCAATGAGCTTGTGCACTTAACCAAAAACCTTGCAGATTTGCTACTTTGGGCAACCTTTATATTATTTGTAATAGACGAGATCCTAGCAATATAAGTATGGCCTAGAAACACACATACACAAATGGAAGGCTCATTTTGTTCTAAGCCCATGGCACGTGTTAGTAAGACATTTAATAACATAATCTTTACCAAAGAGTCTTCAGATTCCTTCTAATTTGTCCAAAAAGAAATTTGTTGGCAG
This sequence comes from Urosaurus nigricauda, assembly GCA_034509955.1. NCBI lineage: Eukaryota > Metazoa > Chordata > Lepidosauria > Squamata > Phrynosomatidae > Urosaurus > Urosaurus nigricauda. The sequence goes on from JAOEGL010000001.1 coordinate 36,033,356, forward strand.
TTCTTTTTAAAAGAGAGAGAGAGAAAACACATGTAATAACCATTTTAGTACTTCTCATGATGGTCACTTGGGTTTTTTGGGACCCAAATGCTCTTAACTAGGTCATTTTCTGGAATACTAAATCAGAAGCCAAAACAAATTTGGGGTTGATGCACATTTCTAATAGGAAGGAACCTTATTCAAAAATCAGGCCATGCCAAAAATAATTTTTTCTCAGTATTTGGTGTATTTTCTGCCCTGTTATAGGTAAACAACAATTGTAAGCATATTTTGAATCTCAAACATTACAATGCCTCAATTTTTCATTATTCAAATAATTGACTCAAGTGATTAGGGCTTTATAATCTAACACTATTTCTTAAGACAACATGCAGACCTTCCTCACCAATTTGTTTTATTAGTTGCACAGAATTCACCATGGACCTAAATCTTTCACATCTTCCGTAATAAAATTACTATTTACTTGCTTGCATTTTCAAATTTTTTCAGTTGCTTATCATACATTGTTTTGAGTGCTGTTGTTTAGCATTGTCTCAGCAGCCTTCCTAGAAACTCCAAAAATACTAAGGTTCATAACTGATCGTTCCTCCTTAATAGAAATGAAGAGCCAAAAATTAAACCCAACCAACCCCAGTCTGTCAAGAGAGAAGCCCCCCTCCCCCCGCCCCATGAAGGTCTGCTTCAGACGTGGTTACCCAGCCTATGAACCAGAAATTCTAGGGGAGCTTCCAAGAAAAACTGAAAGAACATAGATGTGCAAAACATTGAAGGGATGCAGTCACACAAAGAAGCTTTCTTGTCCTGAGAATGTACAACCTGGCTTAGATTGGATCAACTATTCAATAGAATAAGAGATCTGCCTATTTCTGATTTCTAGCAGAGCAAGTTGCTGACCATGAAGCCATCCAATAACTTGATCTTATATCCAGTTAAATTGGCCATACCTTTTTGTTATCTGTGGCCACCTACCAGAACGCTATTTCTTGAGCCAAACTGCTTCTCAATAGGTGTTACCTCTTTGACTAATCATTAAAATCTTCAGTATGCTCAAGAATAAAGCTGCTCTAGAAACTATACTTTAGATCAGACTGTAACATCATGGGACAAGTTTCACAGCATCTCTAGAGAATCTACCTGTAGACTCCGTATGATAGTATGTATAGATGAAAAGAAGGTTTCAACTCATTGTTTGCACAAGAAAATAAGCAATATATGCAGTGTAAACCTTCAGTTATTTCATTCTCACACACATAGAGCAATGGAAAAGTTTTGTCACTGCTGTGAGAGATTGTGTATGGTTTTACACATTTGTGATGCTGAGAGAGATTATGTACATTTTTTCACATTTGTGATGCTTTTTCTGCCTTTTAGGACTTTTTGCAAGAAAATGGTCTGGGCAAAAAACACACAATGATTTTCACATAAAACAGTGTCTTTTGCTATGCAAATATTTGCAGTTTGTAAATTCAGTTCATTTGTGTAGGAAAACACAATTTTGTGCATTTATTTATTTATTTATTGACAAAAGAAGCCATAAATGCAGCAGTTTACCATCTTCCTGGCATGGCTCATTAAGGATGAAAAAATGTGGGAATAATCTTTATTCTCTCAATGGAACAAATGCGAGAAAAACAACAATTTGGATCAATATCTGACATAAGGGAAGATTGTTTCATTTTTCATCTGCCTCCAGTACTGATAAATTAGGCCTGAAGAAGACATCAAAGCCCATCTGCTCTTTCTCATATGAGCAAAAAAAACATTTTAAACACACAAAGCGGTTCCCTCTCATTTATATCCAAATTTAGTTAATTATATGTTTCCATATATTTTTGAAAATTCAAATTAATGACAATCAGTTTTGGATAATTTGCAGAGGCAATACCAGATGAATCTGTTGTTCCAAACACGACAGTAAAGAATCTTGTATCACATTAAGGACTACCAAGTACATATGTACAATGGCATATATTTTAGCAGAGCTTGTACTGACCTGGCTTCTGTGACAAAATAAGATGATATTAAGGTGCATATGAAGACAAAGTGTCTGTTAATACATTAAAAATGTCTGACTGAATCCAGCAGAAATGTATATTATTTTGAAAGCAGCAACAGTCATTTTCTGGGACACTATTGTCAGATCTCTGAAATGAAATCTGCATATTAACTACATTCTGAAAGGATTGCATCAAGAGCTTCTTAAAGAGCTGACATATCTTTGGTACCATATGACCTCTATCGCCTCTGGCTCTCACTGGGGACAAGTCCAGCCACAGAAGTTATGCTCGGTTTCAATGCAGCAATGTACCATGCAAATAGATGAAATGCTAATTGGCTTATTGTACTGCTTTGGTGAAAGTAATTGTCCCCTTTGATCTTCTGTATAATGAGATTTATTTTGAAACATCAAAGTGATCTCTAAAAACTTAACAAGGAGATGAGAAGCTACATAAACTCCATATTTTTGTGTCCTTTGAGGAATGGGGGTGGGCGTAATATGAACAGTAAAAGAGTAGAAACTTACTAAAGTGCTTGAAAATGGGGGGAATAATGGAATCATAATCACTGTGGAGGGTCCCTCCACAGTGGCCTGTCAAGCCTACACAAAAGGTTTTCAAACAGATCCTCTTTCCAATGTGACATTATTTATTGGAACTCTAATTTAGGTGAATATTCAGTGGAAAGGCTCATGGTTTTCAGACAATGAAACAAATTTCATCAAGGAGATAAAATCCAGAGGGGAAGCTAGAACTTCTCCATAACCCCTTCTCATAAAGTGTGTTGGGTCATCACTGGACCAGAAATCAGAGAGGCAGCCACAATTCATAGCTAAGAAGTAACAGAGACAAACTACCATAGGCAAAAGGATTAACACGTATAATATAATGTCCTATTTGAGTCGCAACTTCTTGAGGAATTCATGTGGGTGGGACACTGTAAATACTGGAGCTGTAAGAAATAGACATGTGAAACATAAAAGTAACAGTTACTTAAACTGTAAATGTTATATTCACAGTACATCCCTGTACTAATAAACTGATTACATGACCAGCTTTACTTTCAGGTTATATAAAACAATTGCCTCAGGCTGTAGCATCAGTGGAGGTCTTCTGCCATTGCTGCTGGACTCCTTTGTATTCTTTTGAGACGTCTCCAGTTCCTCACTGTGTTGCTGTTTCACACACTCTCCTACTCACTGACTCCTTTTTTTTGTCATTGTGACCTGCCTTCTCTCTCTCCATCTCTCCTTCCCTGCCACACTGCATGCCAAAAGTAGACTCTGTGACTGTTTAACACCAACAGGAATAGGCCTCAGCTTTTATAGGAAGGAGAAAAAAAACAGCTGGAGGGCATGAAGTGGGGAGGGGATGTCAGGTTGGTGCCTGAAGCCAGTATGAGGCAGGTAGACATGCGGCTTCAGAGGTAAAGACAAAGGCAGCATTAATGCTTCTCCTTGTGCCTCTGTCTGAGAAAGATGCACTGCCACTTCATCATTCATCATCTTCTTTTGGGACTCATAACATTGTCATAACATCCTCCTCCAGCAAGGAAATGCCACCACTGGGGAAGTCTAATATGGGGGGGGGGGAGGTATTTCTTACTACTTAGACCTGATTAAAGAGTTGATTTATAAGAATTTGTTGCCTTAAGCTTGGAAAGCTGTTTATAAGCACATCCAGGCCTACTATTCATAGCCTGTAAGACAGAAATGCTATTGTTTCCAGGATGAGGTATACAGCATTAAATATCTTTTGAAATGTTGTAACTGCAAACTATAGGTGACAACAAGTGGTGTGCTCATATTATTTCTTGAATCATAGAATCATAGAGTCGGAAGAGACCACAAAGGCTATCCAGTCCAACCCCCTGCCATGCAGGAACTCTCTATCACACTATCCCCGACAGATGGCCATCCAGCCTCTCTTTAAAGACCTGCAAGGAAGGAGACACCACTACACTCCGAGGGAGTTTGTTCCACTGTTGAACAGCCCTTACCATCAGGAAGTTCATCCTAATGTTGAGGTGGAATCTCTTTTTTTGTAGCTTGCGTCCATTGTTCTGGGTTCTGTTCTCTGGAGCAGCAGAAAACAAGCTTGCTCCCTTCTCAATATGACATCCATATTGACGAGCTGAAAAGTCTTTGTCTGTGGGTTGTATACTAATTCCTTGCTGTTGATATTTGCCAGGTTGGATATAAGATGGGGCTTCTGTGACTTAATAGATTGTGGAACAAGGGAAATCAATGTAAAGCTAAAAGTACTTGTCCTCCCTTTACCTTCCAGCCCCACAATTGCAGCCATATCCATCCCTTCCCAACAGGGCTATTACCTCCAAAATAGGGAGTGTGAAGAAAAGATGCACACCTACTCTGCTCTTATCACTAGAACCTTTAATCCTCCCTCCTCCCTTTCCACTGTGAAGTAATAGCTGTGTTGGGAGGGGATGTCTGTGACTCAAAGTTGCACTTCGGAAGGTAAGGGAGAACAGATAATTGATTTGGCTTACAGCTCTTGTAGTACCTTGTCCTGCACCATGATCAGTTAGGGATGTCTGGCTGATATCCAAACTGATCATCTTAGCTTTAGACACTGAATTTCCTTATATAATTTGGGAAAAGACCATGCCCTACAACTGACCCATGATACCCATGATTAATTGTCTGCCTTTTTTTTTTTTTTTTTGATTACTCAGCTGTTGTAAAAATGACTCTCTCTCTCTCTCTCCTTCCCAATGTTTGCTTGCTTCAGTTGAATTCAAAGAACAAAAGTAATTTGTACTCAACTCACCTGGTAAGAGAGGAGGAAAGGGAATGGAGTCTTACTCATCCCAATAAGATAAGGCAAAGGTGAAAGCAAACTACCACAGTCTCTCCTAATTTGCAACAGAACAGCCTGTACTGTGTAACTGAATTGCATCTTGAGATGAGCAAAAAAGAGCAAACACACCTTGCAAAAGTGAAGGAAGGGGAGAGCCCTGCAAGTTCAGAAGGAGTTTTCCTGAGTAGATTCCCTTTGAACTACAGAACTCTAGAAGCTGTGCAAACAGGTGCACTCTAATCTCACAGACACATAGTTTTCCCCCACCTCCAATTTCCCTAAAACTAGATCAATATTATATAGAAACATTCTGATTTAAAAATATTTTCTCCTTCTTTCAGTTATTTTTTTGTTTGTTTTTGAGATTTTTAAACTTAGTTTAACTGGTTTTCTTCTTTCCATTACCTCCCTTTTCATTTACTAATCTCTGTATTTGTGCACATACACATGTGTAACAGGGTTGCAAACTTCTATCGGAAACAAGTTGAAACATATGGTCCAACACAGGGAGATACTTTAGTGTCTATTTATTTTGAAAGAGGGTATCTCCCCACACCCACACAGAACAATGCTCACAATGAAATCATATACTCAGAGAAAGTCCAAATGGGAAGTAAGTCCAAATGTGTACTGAATTGTAGCCTGAGAAATTCTAAAAGTCCATTAGGAAGCATGTATTTCTTAAAGACAAGCATCCCCCCCCCACTATAGCTTTCTTAAGTAATTTCATTCAATTTTTTCCCCTGGAGCTAAAAATATTGTACATTGTTTTCTTCATTCCCATCTACCTACCTCCTCTACCCATTTTTAATTTTACAGCAACCTTTAGAAGTAGGTTAGGCTATAAAGCTACAATTGATTGAAGGTGACCATCTGAGTGTTGTGTTATGGGAAAGCTTGGGTTTGACCTGACCTATAAAGTGCATTGTGTTGATTGGGTGGTTATGAAAATAGTATTCATACATAAGATATAAGAAAAAGCTATTATTCTATGCAGATCTCACAAAGGACGTTTATTTTACAATAATATATTAATGACCATGAAACCCATTGGGTGACCTTGGGCAAATTAATTGGTTTATCACACAGGGCTGCCTAGAACGGGGCTGGGAAGGGAATGGAACAAGTGAGGGATGAGTGAGGGACCCATTTTACCCCACACAGAATGCCACTGATGCCGCCAGAAGTCCACGTTCCATTCCCCATCCATTCCCCATGCATCCCAGAGGAAAAGATTTTTGAGAACTGTTCAAGACAGTTCTCAAAAATCTCTTCCTCTGGGATGGATGGGGAACAGAACGGGATGGAACTGGGACTTTCTGTGTGCGGTAAAATGGGTCTCTCACTCATTCCATTCCCTTCCCAGCCCCTTTTGTACCATTCCAGGAGCCCTGTGTGATAAGTTATACAGTAATAGCATTGGCAACCCCCCTCTGAAGAAACGTTGCAAGAAAAAAACTGTGATAGGTTCACCTTAGGGTCAGCATAAGTTGGCAATGACTTGAAGGAACACAACACACATTATATAACAATATCCACAGAAAGTACCGTATTTACTGGCTTGAGTTTTTTCTTCTTTTCCCCAAGCTTTCATAAACTTAATTTTTGAATCTCAAGGTTTCTCTGCTTAAAAATATGGTTTTGTATGTTCTTCTTCATTAAAAGATGTTGCCCTCTTGTTCTAGGCACACCCTTTCAACCACAATCACAGTCCTAATTTTCATCTATGAAATATTGGAGGATATGGCCAGTTAGAAGAGTCTAAGTATGTGTAGCTTTGTATAGTATTCCTTTGTAACATGATTTTTACCTTACTAAGCAGCAACTAACATATTCCATTAATATGAACAAACTTTAGCTGGACTCCTGGTTTATTTTTCTGTACCCTTTGATGTTGAAAGTGGAGGGGCTACAGAACCATTAAAAAGAATGAAAAAGAGCAATAACTTAGAACAATGAACATTTTCATATGCAAACAATACATCATTGGTTTAAAGGCAAATGATATTTTAGCCTGCACTGGTAGAACTGTAGTTTCCAACACAAAGAAATTACTAGTACTACTATATTCTGAACTGTGTTCAGTTCTGAGCATTTGAGGAAGGTCATAGACAAACTGGAGCAGGTTCAGATAAGGGCAACAAGAATGATAAGAGGTATGGAGAACAAAACATCTGGGGAAAGGTTGAGTGAGTTGTGTATGTTCAGACTACTGATGAGAATCATAGAATCATAGAATTGGAAAAGACCATAAGGTCCATCCAGTTCAAGATTGCATGATTGCACCATTCAAAATGAAAAAAGAGTCTAAAGGAAGCCCTAGATCACAGACTAGGAAATATGAGGGTCAGTCTCACTATTCTCTATAAATAGCCCATTTTACTCTCCAGAAGAAGGATTTCCTCTAATAATTAATAATAATAATAATAATAATAATAATAATAATAATAATAATATTGAGGATTGAGGTGGGAGCACAACAATTTAAAATCACAGTACAATATAACAACAATTTTTAAACAATCTTAAAACATCAATTTATGGTCAAAAACAAATCCAAATTGCCACTGCCAGTCCGGTACTCTAGACATCCAAAGAGAGAATATTCTCTGGGGTTGCTCATGGAGGATCAAATGGATAAGCCCGCTGGAAGAGATCCGTCTTAAGTGCCTTTTTAAAGGAACCTGGAGTGTTGGTAAGACAGATCTCTTCTGGAAGGTCATTCCAGAGTCTGGGGGTGACAGCAGTGAACAATCTATCAAAGGTAAACTTCAACTTTATTTTCGGACACTCTAGTAATTTTTTTCCAAAGGTCCTGAGAGTGCAGGGCGGATTGTGTAGGGAGAGGCGTTCCCTCAAGTAACTCAAGCCCAAGCCATATAGGGCTTTAAAGGTAATAACCAACACTTTGTATTGTGCCCAGAAGCTAATTGGTAGGCAGTGAAGAGATCTTAATACTGGTGTAATATGCTCAGATCTAGGTACACCAGCAATCATCCTGGCTGCAGCATTTTGGATTAATTTAAGCTTCCGGACTTGGTATAAAAGCAGCCCCATGTAGAGCGCATTACAGAAATCTAACCGAGAGATACCAGTGTGTGTACTACTGTTTCCAGGTCTCTCTGTGCCAGGTAGGGACACAGTTGGCGTATCAACCGAAGTTGATGGCAAGCACTCCTGGCCATCGCCTCGACTTGCAATGTTAGCTGTAGAGACGAGTCCAGGAGCACTCCCAAACTGCGAACTTCATCCTTTAGGGGATGTGAGACCCCATCCAGGACTGGTTGACAAATCTCCATACCTGGACTAGGGGTACCTACCACGAGTACCTCCATTTTCTCTAGATTAAGCTTGAGTTTGTTTTCCCTCATCCAGCCCATTACTGATTCAAGACAGGCATTCAGAGGGGAGATACCCTTGGTTACTGCTTCAGTCGGAGACATAGAGAAATAAATTTGGGTGTCATCAGCATACTGATAACACCATGCCCCATTCCTCATCAAACAGGTGTGTAAATTAAGCTTGTGTTTGCCTTTCTGTGAGTAATCACAAAAAGCACTTTAAATTCTTGATGCATAGATGAAGAGCTGCCTCTTTTTGGGCTGGCTGAAAGCCGGATTGAGCCATGACATGTGGTTGCAATGGCCCCAATATGTCTTTCTCAGGGTGGCTTGATAACACCCCCCCCCCTTCAATGCCATCTGTTTCAGCCCATAGTTCACCATTTGCAAGACCACTTTGGGAAAAAGAAAAAAAAAGATAAACATATCACCTGCTTTGGCTTTTTGTAAATGTGCCCATGAAAAATTAGCAGCATTGAGGAAGAAGGATCACATAAATTTTCTATAATTATTTTTCCCTTTGCTTTGTCATTACTTTTTAAACTCACACCTCAACCTCTTTAAGCACTCTCCTCCCTCATGCAACATGGAAACATTGCTGTTAGGAGTGTGTCTCTATAGCACTTGTCAAACTGGACATTTCAAATTATATTTTAGCTGCCAAGATAAAGATGTCCTCCTAGGTCTGCTAATATCTGGGAATTATATTTGGCAGAGGCCTGCTATAACAGAAACATAATCGTAATTGAGACATTTAAGCTGCTCCTGTACAAGAAATCTTTTCCTGTACAGCTGGTGCTTCCTGGAAACTTAAGCACCAGGGACTTCATTTTAATTTGCCTAATGCCATGTTCCTGTTGGTAATGATGGCTATGAACTATCCCACTAATCTCTCCAATGTCAATTTCACACACAGACAGTGGTCATGGGGTGTTGATTAGATTTCTCCAGGTAAATTCACTTTGTACTGGCGGATCTTGTAGCAAACAGACATTAGGGCAGTCAGGACCCATGTGCCTTTGTTAGTAAAAACAAAAACAAAAATCCTTCTTTCCAAATATCAAGACACTGCCTGCTCCTTGTCTTATGTAGTCACGACTAGAAATCTCCTCTACAGATTGCAAAGTATAGCATTGTTCTAAAGAAATAGGCACTGTATATAAAATCTCCTAGATCCTGTCTAAAACTTTATCCCGTTTAGGTGTTTGTCTCCTCATGTTTTGGTAGTGGGTATAAATATGCATGTAAGTTCTACCTTAACATCTCTGTGCACCAGGAAGCATCATGGATTTTTGTGCATTGTGGTAAGAGCTACAGTTTTCTGGAACTCCCTTGGATACCATTTTTAAAAATGGTTTTACATTGGCTATTTACCCTCCTGTGGTACGGTGGCTGATCTTAAGGATGTCTTATATTTTACTACCTAGTATTAAGAATCATAGAGTTGGTAGAGACTACAAGGGTCATCTAGTCCAACCCCCTGCTATGCAGGAACTCACAATCAAAGCATCCCTGACAGGTGGCCATCCAGCTTCTGCTTAAAGGCCTCCAAAGAAGGAGACTCCACCACACTCTGAGGGAGTGTGTTCCCCTGTCGAACAGCTCTTACCGTCAGGAATTTCCTCCTAATGTTAAGGTGGAATCTCTTTTCCTTTAGCTTGCATTCATTGTTCTATGTTGGATGTTCTGTTAAGGCCCCTGTGTCTTTAAGTTCTTTGATTTTTAACAGAAAACAAGCAACATTTCTACAGACACAAACCTGGACTTCATAAAAATGCAATTGACTATTATATATTGCAGTCAAAACAAGTTTTCACTTGATGTGAGGGGGTAAGCAGGAGCGCAATTTTAATTTGAAATTAGAAAAATTTGTAGCTATGGTCATAAATTCAAATTTTATTGAGTTCTCTGTAGAAGCAGTAATGAAACATTTTCAGAACATCCTTTTGATATCTTAATCAATAATGTTTTTCTCCAAAATAGGGGAAAGGGAGAAAGAGCGGCATTAATCACAACAACTAAGAAATTGTCTGGTTCTAGACTCAAGCTTCAACATCTCCTGAATATTTATAGAAGGGCAGAAACTCTGTCCAAGGAGAGAATGTGAATGTCAAAGGTGGGTTTTATGAAAATTGGTACAGAAAATTGTAGCATGCATGCTGCATGTGACCCCCAACTCCCTTTTTGTATACCAAGTTCCCACAAATCTCCAGGCTCTATTATTCCCAAATTATTTTTTGTGATTCTGTTGGATTCTTGAAATCTCCCTTCCACCATTACCAGAAATCATCTATAAATAAACCTGGAAGTGTGAATCAGAAGTAGATTTCTGGACTCTTCCATGTCTCTCTCTCTCTCTCTCTTTCTGGCAGAACTGCAGGGTGCGATTGACCACTCATAGGTCTGAAATAGATAGACCAAAAGCACCACCTTCAGCCTAATCTGGGGGTGTGGCATTCAGATGATGCATGACCCTGGATTGGGCCGAGGCCACACCATGGCAGCCTAAGGCTGCTTAAACTTAACAGAAAAGGGAGTGCAAAAAAGCATTCCTTGCTGCTGGTCCATTGTGGACTGCAGTTTTGGCTGGCCTTTGGCCTGTGGCATGTGATCACCACAGTGCAGCACTGAACAGGGAGCAATTGGAGTGAGAGCAGCCCCTGGCTGCTCCTTTGGTTACTAGCCCGCCCCTTTGAGCGAGCAATTGGGGTGGGATACAAGATAAAATTAAAAACAAGACAATTAAAATATCCAATCCCACTCCCCCCCTTAAATAAAGAATTAAACCAACAACAAGTTAAAACATAGTGCCAATAGCAGACAGTCAACAAAAGCAAACTAAAAGTTCCTTGAGCTTTATCAGGTGATGAGGATTAAGGACTGGCGAAAGGTTTGGAGCCGGGTGACATTAAGCATTTTCCGGAAGGCCTGCCGGAAGAGATGCATCTTCAAGGCTTTCTTAAAGCTATCGGTGGATGGAATGAGACACAACTCATCTGGCAGGTCATTCCAAAGTTTGGGGGGCGACCTCTGAGAAGGCCCTCTGGGAGGTCTGTGTCAGCCTAGTCTTCATGGGCTGTAAGAGACTCCTCCCAGAGGATCGAAGCATGCGGGGGGGTTCGTACGGGGAGAAGAGGTCCCTTACATATGACGAACCCAAGCCATGTAGGGCTTTATAGGTTAAAACCAACACCTTGTACTGTGCCCGGAAACTGATCGGCAGCCAGTGGAGAGATTTTAGCACAGGTGTCATGTGCTCTCTCCTAGATGTACCTGTAATAAGTCTGGCTGCCATATTCTGAACCAGTTGTAGTTTCCGAGTTAAGCACAGGGGTAGCCCCATGTAGAGTGCATTACAGAAGTCCAATCATGAGGTTACCAGAGCACAGTTTCCAGATCCCTCATCTCCAGGAAAGGGCGCAGCTGGCGGATCAGCCAAAGCTGGTAACAGGCACTCCTGACTGTCGCATTCACCTGACTAGTCATGTGAAGCGACGGGTCAAGGAGCTCCCCAGACTGTGAACACATTCCTTAGAGGAGAGTGTGACTCCATCAAGAACTGGAGATTGTATTCCCAAACCCGGTTTCGGGCCTGTGACTGTGAGTACCTCCATTTTGCTTGGATTGAGCTTCCATTTGTTTTCCCTCATCCAATCCATTACCGCCGCAAGTCAGGAGTTGAGAGGAGAGATGCCATCTGAGGTCTGAGCAGACAATCTTGTCATGGAGAGATATATCTGAGTGTCATCAGCATACTGAAGACACCAAGCTCCATGCCTCCGAATGATCTCACCAAGCGGCTTCTCTGGCTTTTTCTTCGCTAACAAAGACTTATCCCACGCTTACTACAAGCGTGTTGATGACTAAAAAGGCCGATCCGAGATAAGCAAGTCTGGTTACAGAAAGCACAGCAGAAAGTCTCCTTGGGTGATGTTTCCAAGTTGTGGTTCTTTCTGCATTGTTGTTTCTCTTCGAGACACGTTCGGTGTGAGTTCTCAAAAGAGGCTGCAGCATTGTGGATAGTGCGTCTCCATGCCTCCCGATGTGAGGCCAGGGCAGACCATTGTTGGCCAAGCTTGAGATGTTGTTTCAGAGAGTCCTTGTATCTCTTCTTTGGGGTGCCCCTCTTTCGCTGATCTGTGGCGAGTTCACCATAGAGTACTATTTTGGGGAGGCGGTGGTCCACCATCCTGGAAACATGCCCTGCCCAGCACAGCTGCGTTTTCAGTAGCATGGCCTCAATGCTGGTGATCTCTTCTTGCTCCAGGATAGCAACATTTGACACATAGTCAGTCCAGTGTATGTTTAGGATTGTGCGTAGACAGCACAGATGAAAGCGTTCAAGGAGTCGTAGATGTTGGCAATAGGTGACCCATGATTCAGACCCATAGAGGAGGATGGACAGTACAATGGCTCTGTACACACTGATTTTGGTGCTTTGCCTTAGGTGTTTGTTACTCCAGACTCTTTTGTGAAGCCTTCCGAATGCACTGTATGCCTTTGCTAATCTGTGATTGATCTCTTTGTCAATCTTGGCATCTGAGGAGATGATACTTCCCAGGTAGGTGAACTCCTGTATGGACTTACGTACAGATTTGCCGATGGTGACATGGGGGTGATAGTGCTCTTCCTGTGGTGCAGGCTGGTAGAGGACTTCCGTTTTCTTCAGGCTGACTTCCAGCCCAAACAGCTCTGCAGCTGTTGCAAAGCAGGATGTTAGACGCTGCAGAGCTGCTTCTGTATGGGCAACAAGGGCAGCATCGTCAGCGAAAAGCAGCTCATGTACTAGATAGTTTAGAGTCTTTGTGCGAGCCTTCAGACGGCTTAAGTTAAACAAGCTACCATCAGTACGGTAACGTATATAGATGCCATTTTTTTCTTCGAGATCTGCTGTAGCCCTTTGGAGCATCATGCTGAAGCAGATTGTAAATAGAGTTGGAACGAGAACACAGCCTTATTTCACACCATTAGTTATTAGAAAGGGCTCAGAGAGAGCATCGCCATATCTGACTTGTCCTTGCTGGCCCTCATGTAGCAAGATGATCATTTTGAGGAATTTGGGGGGACATCCTAGTCGTTCCAGGATCTGCCACAGTCCTTTTCTACTCACAGTGTCAAAGGATCCAGTTTGAACCGCAAGCAGTTAAAAAAAAAGTGAAAAATGTGCAAGATGCAAATTGCATCCTTTAAAACAGCTCAAAGAGGGCTGAAGGGCCTAGTGTGATCTATATATAGCCCAGGAAAGTCACTGCTGCAGAAAATCCTCTTTCTGAGGAGGAATGGTGGGGGCCTCTTAGGGGGCCAGATGTTGCTGCCAGCGTCCTCCTTCCGGTGCTCAGCGCGTTGCTGCCGAGGGGGAATGGTGGGAGCCTCTTAAGGGGCCAGATGTTGCTGCCTGAGTTCTCCTCCCGGTGCTCAGCACATTGCCACCGAGCGGGATGGCAGGAGCCTCTTAAGGGGCCAGATGTTGCTGCCTGAATCATCCTTCCAGTTCTCAGCGCGTTGCCACCGAGGGGGAATGGTGGGAGCTTCTTAAGGGGCCAGATGTTGCTGCCAGCGTCCTCCTCCTGGTGTACCATGCCCAGATGGTCCGGCCTACCTCTCCCCCACTGCCCTGGAGGACGCTGGAGGACGCTGGGGCCTTGGAGAGGGCCTGGAGATGGTGGTGAGGCCTGTTCTCCTCCTGCCTCTGTGCAGCCTGTCTACTAGGGGGAGGGAGGCTTTTTGGGCTTTATAGGCCCAGATGGTCTGGCCTACCTCTCCCCCACTGCCCTGGAGGGTGCTGGAGGCTTAAGGCCTTAGTTGCCAACCCTGGTGAAAGCAGCCTCTCAGAGGGCATACAACATTTGAGACACACTGTACAATATTTTCATGGCATATTCTAGTTGGATCTGGAGAAAAGGAGTGAACCTTTGAGTAAACCTGTTTTGGGTGGACACTTAGGCACTTGTTTTATTCAAAATGTTGTTGATAACTGACATCAAGTCAACTTTGAGGTATGAGAGCTTTAAGTCACCCTATCATCAATGTCCCTGCTCAGGTTGTGAAGATTCAGGGCCATGGCTTTCTTGATTGAGTATCCACCTGAAATGGAGTCTTCCTGTTTTTTACTGCCTTCTATCTTACCAAGCACTACTGTCTTTTCTAGTAACTTGTGTCTTCTCATGATATATCCAAAGTACACTAGCCTCATTTTAGTCACTCAAATATGCCTGTAGTTAAACATGGCCTTTCTTTCTTTCTTTCTTTCTTTCTTTCTTTATTTATTTATTTTTGCATCTTTCCCAACCAAAGCCTTTACTGAACAAGAAACCAAGTCAATGAGATGGAACAGATAGGACTGTAAGTGTTGATGAAGGCACTATTTATTTATTTATTTAATATTGCATCTTTCCCAACCAAAGACTTTATTGAACAAGTAACCAAGTCAGTGTGATGGAACAGATAAGATTGTAAGTGTTGATCAAGGCACCAAGTTCCAATTCCACCCCCCCCCCCCAAAAAAAACCCTGTTTGTGTTTTTGTTGTTCAGTTTTTTCACAAGGCAAGGTGTGGAGTAGAGAACAAAACACCACTTTCTCAGATACAATTCTACTCACCCACAGCAACTTGTGTGCCTCATTTAGATGCCAGACTCATGGCACCTTTAGGTCTATGTATATAATGTCAGGTTAAAAAATATTTCAGCCTTCAAGATGTCAGTTGGACTGCATCTCCCATCTGCACTAGCTAACTTAGTCAATGGGGCAGAACTTAGAAATATTATTTTTTCAATTACAACTTCAAGAATGCTCCAGACAGCATATTCATTCTCCTTTACTAAGCATATCCTCTATTAAGAAATAATAATAATAATAATAATAATAATAATAATAATAATATCCCACCTCTCTGCACTCAGGCAACCAGGGTGGCTTACAACAATTAAAAATATACATAACATATCCCCCAACCCTTCTCCCCATTAAAATAGAATTAAATAATGTGCAGTCTAAAACATATTAATATATATAAAAAAAACAATTTTAAAAAGTTCAAAAGTGTACAAGCAAACAACAATATACAAACTAATAGGGCAGGAAACCTAACATATTCTCTGTGGTGGCCGGGCGTCTATTCAGGAAAGACTAGCCAGAAGAGATCTGTATTAACAGCTTTTTGAAGCTATTTAAGGTGGGCATATGATGGATCTCGTCCAGCAGGCTATTCCACAATCTGGGAGCAATAGCCAAGAAGGTCCTCTGGGCAGTCTTAGACAACCTTGTTTTTATTATTTTTATTATTTGTAACAGATTACTCCCAGAGGACCTGAGTGTGTGAGGAGGATTATATAGGAGGTGGTGGTCTCAGAGATAATTTGGACCCAAGCCATTTATGGGAGTTCCAACCAATAATAAAGTCACACAACAATTATAAAACACCATTACCAAGAATGTTTGCTTGCACCGGTGTCACATAGACAATAGAAAATCTTCTGTCTCTCTCTGTATCATAGCTTGACTCAACTGAGAGAAGCATGATCTGATGATGATGATGATGATGATGATGATGATGATGATGATTTGCACCTGCATAGCCATAATCTATTAGCAGAATACAGCTATACACATAACAATAGTATGGAAACAACGGGATCTTTTCCCAAAAGGAACAGATGATGATGATGAAGATGGATGATGATAAAAATAATATTTATTTCTTATCCAATTATCCCCATGGATTGTGGTGGGGAAGAACTACAATTAACCAACATGCAACATCAGTTAAAAACACATCTAGTAAAGCACACACCAATTTAAAAAGACAAATAAGATATATACATATTAAAACAAACCTCATTTAAAATTCACAATTTAAAATTCAGAATGTAAAATTCAGAATTTAAAATTATCTGGATAAGCCTGCTGGAAGAGACTGGTCTTTAAAGCTCTTTTAAATTCAGACAGTGCATTCAGCTGTTGAATCACTTCTGGCAGGTCATTTCACAGTGTGGGGCAGCTGAAGAAATAAGTCCTCTGGCTAACAGTTGCCAACCTAGTCCTGGCTGACTGGAGTAAAAGTCTGTCAGGGGCCTGAGTGAACAGGGTGGATTATATCGGAGGACATTTTCCTGTAGGTAACCTGGCTGCAAACCATGTAGGCTTTAAAGGTAATAACCAACACCTAGAAACTAATTGGCATCCATTGGAGTGATTTTAATATTGATGTAATATGATCACTCCTATAATCAATTCCAGTAATCAGTCCCAATAATCAATATGGTTGACATATTTTGAACTAATCTGGTTGACATGTTTTGAAGCTTCCAAACATGGGACAGAGGTAACCAAATGTAGAGTGCATTTCTGTAACCAGCTTAGAGGTTTCTGGGCACATGTGCTACCATCTTTAGGTCCTTCAGCTTTAGGTTGGGGTGCAGTTGGTGTAACAGATGAAGATGATAGTAAACTCTCCTGATCGTTGCATCTATCTGAGCTGTCATTTGGAGTGATGTATCCAGAAGCACCACCAAGCTACAAACACAATCTTTTGGCAGAAGTGTATCTTTATCCAGGACTGGCTGATACACCTCTAAATCCAGGTTAGGGCCTTTAAAAGTAAGCACATCTGTCTTGTCTGGATTCAGTTTCAATTTGTTTTTCCTCATCCAGCCCATTACCTCCTCCAGGTATTCATTCAGAGGAGAAACACTATTCTTAGCTGAGGCTGTATTTGAAGGCATGGGAGTCATCAGCATACTGATAATTAAAGTGGAAAGTTCTCCTTTAGGGCCATTGCAAGGATAGAGTTTTATTTCCCCTAATCTTGGAGGGCTGCTGTGCTGAAAATCATTACACAGACAGCTAACAATTGCTATTTGTTTTTTTAAAAAGTACATTGTTCCCAGGCTGTGGAACAACCTGCCAGATGAGATGCATCTTATTACAACCTTGGAAAACGTTTATAAAGTGATCAAGACGCATCTCTTCCGGCAGGCCTTCCTGGACAGTAACTAATTTCCCATCGCCTGATGACCCCCACCCCTACCCCCATCCAGCCGCCTATAGGGGACTTTGAATGAATGTATTTTAAATCTTGATTCTTTTAATTATGATTAGATTAATACTGTTTTAAGGGGAGGGTGGTGGGTATCTTTGGAGGATTTTAACTGTATTTGTTTTTAACATGTTGTACCCCACCCCGATTGCTTGCTCAGAGGGGCTGGTAAGAAATAAATATTATTATTAATCAAATGCAAAGGTGCAGTTGTCATGTCTGCAATGGAGCCCTGGTGGTGCAGTGGTTAAATGCCGGTACTGCAGCCACTCACTCAAAACCATAAGGTGGCGAGTTCAATACCAGCAAAAGGGCCCAAGCTTGACTCAGGCTTGCATCCTTCTGAGGTTGCTAAGGTACCCAGATTGTTGGGGGCAAGTAGCTTACAGTTGTAAACTGCTTAAACACTCCTTAGGTGTTATGAAATGGAATATAAATGAAGCTGTTTGTTTGTTTGCTTGCTTGCTTTGGACTCAACTGTAAATTACTGTGCCTTACTTTCATTCATTTCTGTATGACAATACATTCTTTGTTAGAATTTTTTGAGGAAGAGTAGCTGTGTTAATCTGTTTCAACAAAAATAACCCTTGTGGCATCTTAAAGATGAACAAGTTTGATTTGGCAGAAGTTTTCATGGCCTTTAGCCCCCTCTCCAGCCAGCTTCATCTGAAGAAATGAGCTGGAGTTCTTGAAATCTTATGCCAAATAAATACTTGTTCATCTAGGTGCCACAGGGCTCCATGTTGAAGTATCTGTCATTCTGGTAAGATTTTAGAATATAGAAATTGTGGAAATGTGCAGAACTGGATGGACAGTCACTAGAGAATTACTGAAAGTGGCACTTAGCTGATTCTATCTGATTCTGCTTTTTGTTGCTGTGATAAAAATAAACTAAGTGCTTTTGCATTTTCCCCTGCAAAGGACACTTTTATTGAGTGTCTCGAGTCTTGTGTGACAATTTCTAACAGACCAAATTCAGCAGGGGAAATGATTATAGCCAACACAACCCCCATCTCACAAGAAGAAACAGGCTGCAACCTCAGCATATATATATATATATATATATATATATATTCTAGCCACAGGCTTTCTGGGTATCTTGGAGAATGTCCTTGATAAAATGCCCTTGTTAGAATTATTAAAGACCCTTCTCCGCTCCTAGAAACAGCTTAATTGTGTCTCCCAAATGTGACATTTTCTAAAGCTGGTCTGTTACTGCATACAAAATTGGAGGGGTTTAGGTTTTGTTTTTTAATTAGAAAACATGTAGGAATTAGAAAATTATTTAAAAATTAGAGACAAACAGCTCCAGTTGTAGAAATGTGGCAATCCTATTGCATAAATTTATTTCCACAAGAGAAACATAATTGGTTTTAAAGAAGGTGTTTGTTTCAATCCAGCAGTGTATTGCACTCAGAACTGATGTGCACAAAGATGTTCATCTCCAAAATTGGAAAAGTTGTGTTTTTGAATTACAGCACAGAGAACTTCTGTCCTCTGGGAGGAAGCATGGCCACTAAATCTAAACATAATCTGAATCCAAAACAAAATTAGGCACATATTCAGACCATGACTGATTTGAAGCAAGGCTCTTCTAAAATGGACTACCATGAAGCCTTCTCTTTTCCATGGATGGTTTTAACTATGGCATTGGTTTTACCAGGACTGTCCACTCCTTCTACCAAAGATTCTGAATTGATGTAATGCAGGCTGCATGAAATGATTATTCTTGTCATTTCTTTCTTCTAGGAAGTAGTGCTAATGTCTGCATCTGTGGAAGTTTACATTAGGGATGGAGAGAATATTTGAATTTATTTGTAAAATGATAGAAACCTTGACAAGAAGACTGACAAGAATATTAGTAGCATGGAATTTATTCTGCTCAAAATTTGTGCATGGTTGTTTTCTGCATAACAGAACAAAAAACTACAAAGCATGTAAAAGAATGAAAAGACATAGAATCATAGAATCATAGAGTTGGAAGAAACCACAAGGGCCATCCATTACAACCCCCTGCCATGCAGAAACTCCCAATCAAAGCATCCCCATCAGATGGCCACCCAGCCTCAGATAAAGTTCCATGTGCTATGTGATGGTCCAAAAATTTTTATTTCTTAAAAAGCACAATGTGTTTCTAGTTATTAGTTCTTGTTGATGAAGGCATTTCAAAAAATAATAATCCATGTATTTCCTTCCTTCTAATACTCAGATGGTACACTCCAATTGAAAGTGCAGATTGTAACCACAGAAGGTATGTATATACAGTATTTAATAAAGACAAATTCAAGAAAACACTAACAGTGGCCAAAAGGAAAGATAAGAAACTATAGATGACAGAAGAAACACTTCATACAAGAAAAGAAAAAAGAAAAGCAAAAGCAAAGGAACATGGGAACAAAGCCAGAAGTATGAACACAACTGTGCAATGTCTGACATGCAGGGATAAGGAGAAATACTACAATGACCAATACAGAGAAATAAAACACAACAATAAAAAGGGAAGAATGAGAGCTCTCTACCCCCCAAAAATCTGAGAAATTAAAGCCAAGTTGAAACCAAGAGCAGGGATTCTCTATGGAGAGAGGGAAAAAAAACATAATACAGGAACAAGAACAAACTGCAGAAAAAGAAATTCCACCTCAGCATTAGGAAGAACTTCCTGACAGTAAGGGCTGTTCGACAGTGGAACACACTCCCTCAGAGAGTGGTGGAGTCACCTTCCTTGGAGGTCTTTAAGCAGAGGCTGGATGGCCATCTGTTGGGTATGCTTTGATTGGGAGTTCCTGCATGGCAGGGGTTGGACTGGATGGCCCTTGTGGTCTGTTCCAACTCTATGATTCGAGGGCCCATTTTAGATTGGCAAAAAGAGGTGTGTTGATGGCTGCATGAAAGCCCAGCCTTTAGATGAGAAAAAGGGAAAGTGTGCCATGAAAACACTATTTTGGAGTTTTAAGGGAGAAGAAGTGCCTTTAAAAAGTAGCTGGCCCATTTTAGATTGGCAAAAAGAGGTGTGTTGATGGCTGCATGAAAGCCCAGCCTTTAGATGAGAAAAAGGGAAAGTGTGCCATGAAAACGCTTCTTTTGAGTTTTAGGGGAGAAGAAGTGCCTTTAAAAAGTAGCTTGATTTCCCCACTACTTTTTTAAAAAGGGTGCAACATTTCTATTGCATCTAAAGGCTAAGGTGTAGTTGCACGGTTAAATGGGGCTCTGTCTCTTTAAAGCACCCATTTAAAGGTAGCGATACAAGTGCGGAGGGAGGGAAGGTGCCAAGACAAGAAGAGACCTTCAGAGCCCGGCCAGAGTGTGCCTGCACCTTCCTTCACCTCCTCCCTTTGGCTGAGAGAGTGTGACTTCTAGGGAGACAGCAGGGCACTGGAGGCGCTCAGCCAGGCCAGGGCAAGCTGGCAAGAAGAGGAGGAGAAGGGGAGGGACCTGGAGCACCTCCGCTGCCCTACTTCCCTGCAAGTCACACTCTCTCAGCCGAAGGGGGAGGAGAAGGCAGGCCCAGGCACACTCTGGCCAGGCTCCAGGGCTCTCTCCTGGCTGCCTTCCTCCTCCCTTTGGCTGAGAGAGTGTGACTTTCAGGGAAGTAGGGCAGCGGAGGTGCTCCAGATCCCTCCCCTTCTCCTCCTCCTCCTGTTTCCAGCTTGCCCTGGCCCAACATCAGGAGGACCTGGAGCACCACCGCTGCCCTTCCTCCCTGCAAGTCACACTCTCTCAGTGGGGGAGGGAGGGAGGGAGGGAAGGAGCCAGGAAGAGACCCCCAGAGCCTGGCCAGAGCACGCCTGGCCCTCCTGCTTCCTCTTCAAAAAGAAGGCTGGAAAAGTAGGATGTATCCTGGCAAAGGAGGACGTGCCTGGTCAACTTGGAAAAGGGGGGCCTCTGCTCAAGAATGGAGGACATATGGGAATCCCTCCTGGACAGAGGGCTGAAACCTCAAGACAACTCAATATAATGTTTTGACAGAACACAGACTACAACTCCCATGAGCCTTTGCTACCATTTCCCAAGATGCCTTAATTTGCAACAGAAAGCCGACCAGTATGTTCACATGTGATGAATTCTTTCGTATTGACTCTGCATTTTCTTTTTGTGTAGATGCTCTCTTGCCTTGTGTGTGATGAGCTTGTGCGTAATCACGTGCATTTCTGAACTGACCTCACTTTCTCCCTCTTTCGGAATGGTCCTGTACTCCCCCATGTGATAAGCTCCGACTGTATGATGTACCTGCGCAATTGCGCATTTCGCAGCCAGCAAGGGAAAAAAATGTTTAAAGCGCGGCTAAAAGCCGCATTCCTTGCCGCCCATGAAGCTGCTCCGCCTGTGTTTGTAGCGTTTTGACAGCTTCCCATGTAGTTGCTGAGCCACAGAAAAAACCTCAGTCTAGCTGCCCTGTACCTTTTAAATGCACACCTGGGGCTTGCTGTCTAGCTGCTAAGCATTAAGGAAAAGGCAACTTCATGTCACACTTTCCTGCCAATCTAAAAAGCCCGTATGATTCTATGATTCTAAGACGAAATAAAAAGATGCTGGAGGCAATACAGAAGAGTTATACAGAAGAGATGAGGGAATGAATGACATTTGGAATGAGGGGCCATATGAAGACAAAGCCCAAAATCTAAGAAGTGAAGTGGAATCACCAATAAAGGAAATGGGAAAAAATAAATCACTGGTGCCTACAGACAGAGGCAATTTTAGTTCTAAGTGAAATGTGCCAACAAATATGGAAAACAAAGAGGTGGTCAACAGGCTGGAAATGCTCAATGTACATAGCAATTCACAATAAAGGAGATACAAAAGACTGCAGCAACTATAGGACAATAGCATTAATCTCATATGCAAAAAAAAATTGCTCAAAATTCTACAGCATAGACTCCAACTATACACTGGATAGAGAAAATCCAGAGGTGTAAGCAGAATTCAGAAAAGGAAGGGGCACTAGGGACCACATTGCAAACATGCAATGTCTAATGAAGCACATCAAAGAATTACAACTACAACAAAAAAGGAGAAGAAGAATCAGCATGTGTATTATAGACTACAGTAAAGCATTTGATTGTATAGATCATGAAAAGCCATGAAACACACTCAAAGACATGGGGGGTGCCACTACAACTGATAGCCCTGATGAGGAATCTGTACCAAGGACAAAAGGCCACTGTCGGAACAGCATTCAGGAAAACAGAGTGGTTCCCAAAGGGGTCAGGTAAGGCTGCATTCTATCACCCTACTTGTTTAAATTATATGCTGTAAACATCATGAGAAAAGCAAAATTAGAATCAGAAAAAGGAGGAGTGAAGATAGGAGGAAGCAATATTAACAACCTAAAATATGCAAATGACACTATAATATTAGCAGAAGACATTCAGGAATTGGAACAGTTAATAAGGAAGGTCAAATATGAAATGCAGGTCTGATGGTGAACATAAAGAAATAAAAAATAATGACCACAGAAGAAATACACAAATTTAGTCTAGACAATGAGGAAAGTGAAATAGTTAAAGAATTTTCGTACGAGATCAAACATTGACCAGAGTGGTGACTGAAGTCAAGAAATCAGAAGACAAGGAATGGGAAAACTTGAAAAGCTACTGAAGAGCAAAGACATAAAACTGAGCACTAAAATCAGAATCATTAGGCCATTGCATTCCAAATTACAATGCATGGAAGCAAAAGCTGGACAGTGAAGGAAGCAGACGGAAAGAAAATTAATGAGTCAGAGCTGACTTGAGGGCAGCTAACAACAACATATTCATATGTATAACATATATTATTTAATTTTTTAAAAATTATGTTTTTAGATTTATGTGATTTATGTGTAGTCTCATGTAATGTAACATGATGTAATGTAACAAAATTATACTAAATGTGTTATAAATGCCCCTGAAGAAAGCAATTTGGTGATAAGGCTGTGCAGGATCGGAGCGACAGCGACCACACACCACGGCCCTGATTTGGCCTTTCCAGGGTGCAAAGATATCATGGCCAGCCAAGAGGTGGAATCGGAGGATGAGGAGGAGGATATGGCTCCCTAGGTGCAAGAGGAGTTGGAAGCTAGACCAAGTCCCAGTTCTGTCATGCCAGACCCCAGCCAAGCCATTTCAGCCCCAGGGGTGGAGGCTCAGCCAGGCTACTGTATCGGCCCCGAAACCAGGTATTGGGATACAACCTCCAGTCCTGGAAGGGGGTCACACCCCCCTCAAAGGACTGTGTTTGCAGTCTGGGGGTGGTCCTAGATCCGTAACTTTACATGACAAATTAGGTGAACGCGACATTCAGGAGTCCCTGTTATCAGCTTCGACTGATACACCAGCTGTGCCCTTTTCTGGAAGTCAGGGACCTTGAGACCGTAGTACATGCACTGGTAACCTCATGCCTTGATTTCTGTAATGCACTCTACATGCACACTTCTGTAATGCTACCCACATGCTTGGTCCAGAAACTTCAATTAGTTCAGAACATGGCATCCAGGCTGGTCTCTGGTACATTCAGAAGAGACTATATAACACTGATGATAAGATCACTCCACCAGGCCCAGTACAAAGTATTTGTTATCACCTTTCAAGCCCAAATGCCTTGGGTCCAACGTATCTTCGGGACTGCCTCCTTCCATATAATCCTCCCTGCACGCTTAGATGCTCAGGGAAGAACTTGCTACAGCATTATTATTATTATTACCCCGCCCCCTTGAGATCAATTGAATAAATAAATTCTGTTACATCAAATAAAACAAAACAAGGCTGTCCACAACCTCCCAAAGGACCTTCTCAGCTGTCGCACCCAGATTGTGGAATGGCCTGCTGGATGAGATCAGTCATATTACCACCTTAAATAGTTTTTTAAACTCTATAAAGACAGATCTCTTGTGGCAGGCCTTTCCTGAATAGTCTCTCCTTGACCCATCGCTTGACATGACTAATCAGGTGAATGCGGTGGTCAGGAGTGCCTGTTACCAGCTTTGGCCGATACACCAGCTGCACCCTTTCTTGGACACGAAAGACCTTGAATCTGTGGTACACGCTCTAGTAACCTCACGTCTGGATTTTTGTAACATGCTCTACATGGGGCTACCCTTGTGCTTAACCCAGAAACTTCAACTAGTTCAGAACATGGCAGCCAGGCTTATTACTGGAATATCTAGGAGAGAGCACATAACACCAGTGCCTAAAGCTCTCCACTGGCTGCCCATTATTTTCTGGGCACAGTACAAGGTGTTGGTTTTAACCTTTAAAGCCCTACATGGCCCAGGCCCATCTTACTTTAGAGACCGCCTCTTCCCATATGAAACCCCCCCCCCTGCACACTTTGGTCCTCTGGGAGGAACCTGTTACAGCCTATGAAAACTAGGCTGTCGCAGACCTCCCATAGGACTTTTTCAGCTTCCGCTCCCAAGCTTTGGAATAGCCTGTCAAACGAGATGCATCTTATTACATCATTGACCAGTTTCAAAAAGGCTTTAAAGACGCATCTCTTCCGGCAGAACTTTCCTTGAAAAGGAATAAATAAAACATGAATTCCCGGCTCTGAAACTGAAACTGGGTAGATAACATTAGTTGTCCCCTTTGTTTAATTTCTGTGATTTCATCTATTGCGTATTTGCACAAGAACTGTTCATGAGATTGCACTTTGTTTTAATTGCTACTGATTTTAATTTTAATCAACTGTTGTTGATTTTAATACTTGCTGGCTTAATTTAATTTTAAGGGGGGCTGGTCGGGAAGGGGTTTGATTGTTGTTTTACTCTGTATTTTTTAACTTTGCTGTACCCCACTCCAATTACTTTGCTAGAGAAGTGGGTTATAAATAAACATTATTATTATTATTATTATTATTATTATTATTACTACTACTACTACTACTATTAGAACTGTAAGAACTCCGACTGCACTTTAGTCAAGCTCTATAGTTTGTTGTTGTTGTTGTTTTTAATTTATTTTAGTTCTTTTAAGTAGGTTTTAATTCTTACATCGTTTTAATTGTATTTTAAGAAGGGGGATTGAGGGGCTTGAATGTATGTTTTTAATCTTTGTAAGCCACCCCGATTGCATCTTGTAGAGGAGTGGGATATAAATTATTATTATTATTATTATTATTGGAAGAAAATTATCAAATTTATTCATTTCTTTGTTCTAGAAGAAACAGAGTGAAGAATTTAATTCCTAACATGCATCACTAGATATTTTTTTGGAAATTGGCATGAAACACAGAGGTAAGATAGTCTTTCTACTCGATAACTTCACGTTCTACATTAGGATAAGTAATCTGATTGTCTGTTGAAAAAGATATAAATAACTTACTGATTTATAAATTTTTAATCTGATTTTTCATCTTAATCTGATTAATCTGATTGGTTAATTGGTTAATTGTTTATTAAATTTTATATTTATGTATTTTAATATTTTGTATTATTTTTAAATTTTATTGCTTTATACTTGTTTACCACTTTGAGTATTGGGAGAAAGACAGGATATAAGAAAATGATGATGATGATGATGATGATGATGATGATGATGATGATGTCTCTAAATTTTTTAAAGTCCACGCGACAAACTATATACCATAGTTTAACTACACAACAATCATGTTCACCAATACAAGAAATCCAGCTGACACTGACAAAAAATGTCTCACAGGAAGGAGCCAAGCTTTATGGTTTCTCACTTTCATGTGAACAGTACAAGCATGGAATTCTAGCCCTAGCCACTGAGTAAGGGGGTTCAGTGATTTGGATCTCAGAGACAAGTTAAATCCACGTTGTTACTTATGTAAGACTGTGTGTACCTAATTTTCAGTGTTCTCCACTTTCTTCTCCTGCACCTTTACATGCTAACTATGTATTAAGAATCCTAGCCCTCCCTCCAGTCCATCTGCCTTGGTCCAGGCCCCAGAGGGAGAGAAGAACCACTGGACCTCATCCCCTTTCCCACCACCTTCCCCTTTTTCTTTTGTGTTGTCTCTTTCAGAGTGTAAGCCTAAGGGCAGGGTTCCATCTAATTATAAGATTATATGTACAGCACTGTGTTAATTTACAGCTCTATATAAATAAAATAAATAATAATAAATAATAAAATATATCCCATACCATTCTGGAAGTGCTCAGGAAGCAGAAGAATAAATAAGCAGGGAAGGGAAGAAACTTCATTCACTAATCCAAACCATTGAAGATTATCTCACCATCGCTTAAGTGTTGGTAAATCGCCTCTAAAACATTGGGCAAGCATGTGTGTGTGTGTGTGTGTGTGTGTGAAATCCTAGCGTGCTTCCTCAGTGTCAGGGAATAATTGGCTCCCCTCCAGTGTCACTGATTTGTTCGGGAAGAGGAAATTTCCTCTCAATGCAAGGTTTCCGTTCAGAGGAAGTTCCTTTTCCCTGAATGATTTAGTGATGCTGGATGAGAGTCAACAATTCCCTGACATTGAAGAAGCTTGCCATTCTTTCACACATGTGCGCTTCCTCAATGTTTTAGAGGCGATTTACCAGCGCTTACCCCAGGGTTAGTGCTGGTCTGATAATCTTCATTGTCAAGTCCAATTCCAACAGCTGCTTTTAACCAGTATGTGGATAGTGTTTGCCTTGGAGAGATTTTGCCCGAGACCTCCAAGTCTTGACATTTGTCTTGTTATCCTCCTCTTCTTTGATCCCCACTTTGACAGTATCCACACTTCAGATATAATCCAGTTTGACACCACTTTAATTGTCATGGTTCAGTGCTATGGAATTCTGGTAATTGTAGCTTTGTGAGACATTGAGTCTTCTCTATCAGAGAGCTCTGCTGCCCTTGATGGCCTTCTGCTGGCAGGTTAAGACCTACTTGTTCACAAAGGCGTTTAAGGAATTGTCATAATGACAAGCTGGGATGTTGTACCATTTCAAAAAAATTGATACAGTTGTGTGCGTTTGTATGTGTGTGTAGTTTTATCTTTTGAAAATCTGTTTTATTCTTTTAATAACCATCCATTTTTATATTGTAATAATTTAATTCTTTTTAATGTACTTGTTTGACTATGATTTTAATTGCACTTTTTTTTTAATGTTGTGAAGCTGCTCTGAGTCCCAGTTCTGGGAAAAGAGCGGGTAATAATAATAATAATAATAATAATAATAATAATGCAGCATAAACAGACTAAACAATAGATAAAAATTGATATATACATCTATAGAGATTGAATAAAAATGACAATAAGTATTGCACATTCATACCTGTTCTTCAGTAAAGGGATTTGTTCTGTGGTGTGTACACACTTAATATAAACCTAATTGTTTATAACCAACAATTCTTCAGTTTATGCAGTTCCCAAAAATGGGCA
The DNA here is from genome assembly GCA_034509955.1 of Urosaurus nigricauda. Lineage (NCBI taxonomy): Eukaryota > Metazoa > Chordata > Lepidosauria > Squamata > Phrynosomatidae > Urosaurus > Urosaurus nigricauda. The sequence goes on from JAOEGL010000001.1 coordinate 36,060,857, forward strand.
CAATGGCAACCCCCGTCAACTCTATGACTTCTCTCATACGATCCCCTAAAGTGCTTCAATTACCAGGATAAAAAAGCCAAATAGATTTCTTTGTTCTGTTCACATAAACCACATTCTAATTCTTTCTCTCTTTTGATGGATTAATATGATTACTAGGCAATGAAATAAAACATGCTATTCATGCTGCTGCTTCCATTGTGTTTTTGTCTGACAATGGCATTAGAAATTATAACATTAGTCATGATTTTTTTATATAGTTAGATAATTCAAGATTTTATTGTGAGTTTTAAAGATGTGCACTAGAAATTAAATTCAGTTTTATTCTCTACTGTATTAATGGTTTATTTATTTGCATTTAAAATTTAATTTTTAATTGCCTTTTTGGGAGAGTATAAATGTGGTCTAATAAGGAATTCTAATTTGATGTTTCCATAGTAATATTCATCTTCCTAATTTTAATTTTGGATTATTTTACTACTAACAATTCATCACCGTATAAAAGCCAAAATATTTTAATTACTTTTAATTTGTAGGGTTGTATCCAACTATAGTGTTGTACAAATATAATAGTATGAGATGGAGCACCTAAAATGACATGTTTGAAAAGGCCTTTGCAGATCATTCCATCCCTCACTAGACAGGAAATTTTCAATGAATGATGCAGATAAAGAGTTCTATAGGAATACAATGTGAAAAGGCACTTACAATATTCTCAAATATACATACATGTGTGCGTGCATGTGTATTACCTTTCTCCTGCCAAAGGACCAAGGCAGTTTACAGCAAAGATTCTAAGTGTGGCTAAAAATGATAATAAAAAGTGGGAAATAATTCAATGAGCTATTCTATTTTACAGACTGAACAGTTACAAAAGAAAAAAGTGGAGTTATGTAATGAATAGGCAGAGGAAATAGAAAACATGTCATTCAATACAAATATTTAAGCAACTATATTGCCTGTTGGACTTCTCTGCAATTTGTTACCCTAAATGCCAAGCCTCCTTGTATGGAAGCAGTCTATCTTCAATTGATTTGGGAAACACTCAACTAGGCAAAGCATGAGGGAGTAAAAGATTTTTGCAAGATCCAGCATTAGGTATACCAATACTCACTATGGAGACCCAATCAAGGTGAACTATACATCAATTTAATAAAGAAGAATGGAAAGTAGCATAAACAGAGAGATAACTGATTCAGAGCTATAGCATACAGAGCTAACTGGATATACAGACTTAAAAGAAGATGGTGGATCTTTGTACCCTTTAAGCCAATCTAAGTTGCTGAGTTTCCATGGGAAACCAAAAATTTGATTACCCTACAATGGAACCTGGAAAGGTTTCCAAAGTAAACAGTTTGTTTTGATATCTGGAAGATGAGAGGGGTTGATTGTAATTGAAGATGTTTCATGGATATAATAATAATAATAATAATAATAATAATAATTTATTTCTAGCCCGCCCCTCTGAACAGGCAATCGAGGCAGGTTACAACAAAAAGATTAAAACAATATCAGTTAAAAAGTGCCATCCCTTCCCTCACCGCCCCTCCCCTTAAAAGTGGTGAAGAAACACAACCTTCAAATGGTTTACAAACTGATGAAGAAGATCCAGCAAATGTTTTGCTCAGCCAAGGACAAGAGAGACCATCTCAGAGCAGCAGGAGTCTACCGCATTCTATGCAGCTGCAGACAGGTCTACATAGGGACCACCAAATGCAGTGTGCAGACAAGAATCAAGGAACATGAGAGACACTGCAGACTGGGTCATCCGGAAAAATCAGCAGTAGCAGAACATGCTATAAACCATCACGGGCATAAAATGCTGTTTGAAAACACTGTAATTCTGGACCATACTAACAACTACTATGTCAGAATGCACAGGGAGGCCACTGAAATCCATAAACACCTGGACAATTTCAACAGGAAAGAGGAAACCCTGAGAGTAAACAAGGCTTGGCTCCCAGTCTTGAAGGACAGCAAGGTCAAGACTCAACCAATGCAAATGAAAAACAGCCTAAGGCCAGGGGATTCCCAGCAGACAATGAACACCATTTAGCAGACATAGAATCATAGAATCATAGAATCATAGAATCATTGAGTTGGAAGAGACCACAAGGGCCATCTAGTCCAACCCCCTGCCATGCAGGAACTCCCAATCAAAGCATCCCTGGCAGATGGCCATCCAGCCTCTGCTTAAAGACCTCCAAGGAAGGAGACTCCACTACGCTCCGAGGGAGTGTGTTCCACTGTCGAACAGCCCTTACTGTCAGGAAGTTCCTCCTAATGTTGAGGTGGAATCTCTTTTCCTGCAATTTATATCCATTGTTCCGCGTCCTAGTCTCTGCAGCAGCAGAAAACAAGCTTGCTCCCTCCTCAATATGACATCCCTTCAAATATTTAAACAGGGCTATCATATCACCTCTTAACCTTCTCTTCTCCAGGCTAAACATCGTTTGTTCCTCATAGGGCATGGTTTCCAGACCCTTCACCATCTTAGTTGCCCTCCTTTGGACACACTCCAGTTTCTACACATCCTTTTTGAATTGTGGTGCCCAGAACTGGACACAGTATTCCAGGTGGGGCCTGACCAAAGCAGAATAGAGTGGCACCATTACTTCCCTTGATCTAGACACTATACTTCTATTGATGCAGCCTAAAATTGCATTGGCCTTTTTAGCTGCTGCATCGCACTGTTGACTCATGTTCCGCTTATGGTCTTCTTGGACTCCTAGATCCCTTTCACATGTGGTCTCATTCAGCCAGGTGTCCCCCATTTTATATCTGTGCATTTCATTTTTCCTCCCTAAGTGCAGAACCTTACATTTCTCTGTGTTGAATTTCATCTTGTTAGCATTGGCCCAGCTTTCTAGTATATTCAGGTCATTTTGAATTTTGATCCTGTCCTCTGGGGTATTAGCTACTCCTCCTAGTTTAGTGTCATCTGCAAATTTGATAAGTATGCCCCCAATTCTGTCATCCAAATCGTTAATAAAGATGTTGAATAGCACTGGGCCCAGGACAGAACCCTGTGGGACCCCACTGGTCACTTCTCTCCAGGATGAAAAGGAGCCATTGTTGAGCACCCTTTGAGTTCGGTCAGTCAACCAATTACAAATCCATGTAACAGTTAACTTGTCTATCCCACATTTTGCAAGCTTGTTTGCAAGAATGTCATGGGGAACCTTGTCAAAGGCCTTACTGAAATCGAGGTAAACTATATCCACAGCATTCCCTTCATCTACCAAGCTGGTAATTTTATCAAAAAAAGAGATCAGGTTCGTTTGGCATGACTTCTTTTTCTGAAACCCATGTTGGCTTTTTGTGATTATGGCATTGGCTTCTAAATGTTCACAGACTCTCTGCTTAATGATCTGCTCTAGAATCTTTCCTGGAATTGATGTCAGACTAACTGGACGATAATTGTTGGGATCCTCTTTTTTTCCCTTTTTGAAGATGGGGACAACGTTTGCCCTCCTCCAGTCTGCTGGGACTTCTCCTGTTCTCCAGGAGTTCTCAAAGATTATTGCCAATGGCTCCGATATTACCTTTGCCAGTTCTTTTAATACCCTTGGATGTAGTTCATCTGGTCCTGGAGATTTGTATTCATTTAGATTAACCAGGTATTCCTGTACTGTCTCTTTACTTATTCTGTGCTCAAATTCCCCCACTCTGTCATTAATCCTTGTTTGCATATCTTCCCACCCTGAGGACTGCCATTAGCAAAAGAACAATACATTTGCAAATTACTCCTTCCTTCTCAGGGTCACACAGGATATATATCTCCAATCCTTTCCCAAGCTATCATTCTCTGAAGATGCCAGCCACAGATGCTGGCGAAACGTCAGAAAGGAACTCTTCTAGAACATGGCCACATAGCCCGAAAGCTCCACAAAAAACTACTACACATCTGATTTGATGAATTTACCAGGGGATGTTTGAATGCTTAAAAATTGCCCATTATATGCTATACCAGGTAGGTCCTTCATGCAAATTCCAAACTGACTGGACTAGTTGTGGTAGTGATAAATACAACTTATAAATGTTGTAACATGGAATATGCTGGAAAAACTTCTTATAAAATATTTCTTGCATCTAAAACACAAAATGATCCATGTTTATTTTCCATTTAAAATATATTAATTTATTAATCCAGATCCAGATTTCTGATAGCAAATTATAAGTATCCGTGCATGTCTTTATCACTTTTTCTCCAACTCTCTGAAAACAATCAATAGTTTGCTAATATCATAGTCACATATTTCAGGAGACACACCATGGAAATGCTCACAGTCAATTTCTTGCCATCCTGGCTCCTGGAAGATTGTTACAGCAGTTAAAAAGATTAGAAGTTTCATAAATTATGGTTATGCACTTGTATTTATTTTTATTGATCCTTTAGGGGAGACTAACTTAATAACCTAAATAAAGCACTCTCTGTATTTGTTGGGATAATTTGTTCAGTGTTATGAAAATGACACTGTCAAATGGCTTGACTGGTTCATTGCCAATAGGCTTCCTGTCAGAGCAGAACCAGCAAGAAAAAACAAGACTTACACAGTTTTAGAATGTGACAAGCAGCAGGTATGAATGTTGCATGTCCTATCTCTATACTCGAGGGAGGTAAAACCTTGCTCATGCCAATTTCACAGATAAGAATAAGTAATACTAAAGGGCTTTTTAAAAGTCTGTACAAAGACATGATGTTTACTGGCCAAGAGTTTTTTTGCATTTGAAAGAGTGAATTTTGTGCCAATAGCAAGAGCCATCTCTGAGCAAACTAAGATAGAGGCTGCTTTGTTAAACGAACCTTTACAAATTAGTAACATGGGGTGGTTTGTCTGTATCTTTTTCATCTGCCTATCAGTTGGTCTTCTTTGCTTGCTGAGTGAATATGCTTTACTTCAAAAAGGAGAAAAAATGTTTTGTGGGGAGAGTCTCTGCACAAGATATGGAAATCTCAATTTTAAAAGCTGCTGTTTGTTACTGGAGGCAAGATGTTTATTTGCCCACCCATCCCAGGAATAATGAGACAAGACACATAAAGTGGGTTCAAACAGGGCCATTTATTAACAGAACTGCAAACTAGGTGGGAAAATAGCCATGGACAGGAGCAGCTGAGCCGGTTGTCTATCACTGAGACTACTTCTTCAGCCTCCCTTGTACAATAGCACCTGAGTAGCAATGTTAAGCCAAAAGGTGGGTGATCCGTTGACCAGCCCACATCAGAAAGACCAACATGAAAGTCCCTCTCCCAATGCCCCAGAATTAAAGAGATGGGTTTTTTTTGCAGTCCCAAAGTGTATCATTTTCCCCACCTCCCAGGTCCCAGGCCTAAAGAGGTGGTTCCACAGACCTCCCTTCCATTCAAACAGTGTCCTAGGTGCTCACTGAACTCCAAATTCCTTTCAAAATATGCCCAAAGATATGGGGAAAGCATCTGCTTAGCCCCTATCTCCCACCAAGGCATTCAAAACACCCCTAATGCCCTGTTGCAGGTCCGTTAAGAACATAGAGTTACCTATTCTGATAAGTAAACTCTATCTGCACGATAAAGCCCAGGCTTGGAAAAATGATTTGCAGATGTGGTACGAAGTGACCCAATCCACTCTCCAGAGCATGGTAAATCTCTGTATTAACCCACCATCAGGCTTTATCCAGGTGATGAGGGTCACCCTTCCCCTTCACACCTGATGTGGCAGTATCACTGACCACACCAGTTCAAACTGGGGCCACTGCTGCTTGATCGCTTTAAATTCTTGCTTTGCTTGCAAGACCAAAGCAATACCTTTTAGAAGACCAAGATTGTTACCCCTAAATGAATGACCACAACTTGGGGAGGAAGCCCATAGGGCACCATAAATAACAACAGCAACAGGCCATGCCAATGAAGCCCCTGCCTTCTGAGCCATTCAAACTGAGCAATATCACTCAATACAAGATGGGATCAGAAGTAGTTCAACTTGGCCTGACAAACTACCCAGTAAATCATGTTGCGGCCACACACCAACACTCAGTGTCTCCTCTGCCACAAGCTGTGATCTGAAAGAGAAGAAAATATTAGTGATGGAAATCCCAGACATATTTGCAATAAGCAGAGGACTTCTCTCAACCTATTCACTTGATAGCTTGATAGTGAAACCCAAGAGCAGCAGCAGTCAAAGCAGCACCTATGTGAAAGGAGTGCATGGCAAAATTGGGCAAATGTAAGGATTTGTAGCTAGTTTAAGTGAAATGGTTTTGCCATTTGTTGGTCAGTTTTGGAAAAACAAATTAAGACTGGGGTGCAACCTGGACATCAACAAAATATAAAGCCTTTTGAGATGTGTCTTGTTTGGAGCACAAAACCAGTTCACTTATTCACTTATTATTAATGCCCCAAAGAAAGCCATCATGCAACAGTAAAACCTTATATGGCGATATACAAGTATCAGACTATAATTGGCACAAACCCCTCAATATATTTGGAGATAGTGGAATCCTAGCATCGACTGCTCCACCCCTCTCCCTAGACCAGCCCTCCAGAACATTCCTGATAATTAAGCTGGCAGTTGTGTCACCATCCCCTTGCAATTTCAGCCAAAATGCAATGGCTGAGGCGCAACCGAATAGAAGGCCTTTTGAGATGTGTCTTGTTTGGAGGACAAAACCAATTCACTTATTCACTTATTCTTAATGCCCCAAAGAAGGCTGTCATGGAACAGTATTTTATGTAGTTTATGTATTTTAATCTGTTGTAACCCGCCTGGATTCCTAGTGATTGGGTGGGCTATACATAAATATTAATTAATTAATTAATTAATGAAGAGTTACTCCTTTACCATGCAGATACAAGCAAAAATGTAGCAAATGGGGCACAGGTAGAAGTAAGATGTTAGCTAAATTGTGTCTAGACCTAAACTGAAAAAATTCCTTTAAAGCCATAAGGTAAATCCATCTTGTGGATGGTGCAATGGAGAAACTCAATGCTCTTGCTACCTCACACTGTCAAGGCTCCACAGTTGTTCAGACACTGGCTCTGGCATCAGTGCTGCTTCTGGTGCCAATATCCTGAAACATTCAATCTATTTACAGGAAAGAGCATCTGGAATAACATTACCAATCTCTGGCACATGCCATGCCATAACCAAAACGTTAAAGCGTAGACACTATAAAGTAAAAGCCAAGACAAGGCGTATAACTTACTGAGATTTGGAGGTCAATCTGTTAATAACATGCACAGTGGCAAGACTGTCACACCAGAAATGGACTGAAAAGTTTGACAACTCTTCAGCCCATATTGTAACAGTCACCAAAATTGGGGGGGGGGGGGGGGGATGAGAAAGGTTAAATCAGTGGTCAATCCTGTACGAGCCCAGTCAATGAGCCATACCTGTACACACCATTTACCATTAAAGAATACCCTAAATCCAATTGACACAGCAGCATCAGACGCTATTTGCAAAACATCATTGAGCTTAAGCTCTTCACACCAAAAAGAAACCCTGTTAAATTCACTCAAAAATTGTGTCCAAACCTCCATATCCACCTTGATGCCGGATGTGAGCTGAATTCTGTGGTGTGGTCTAAGACCCCAATAATAGTGTCACACAGATATCTTAAAAAGGCTCTGGCCAGGGTGACTACCCTACAAGCAAAATTCAAGTAACTAATGATCTCCTGAAAATCATGTAGTGTGGCCTTTCGCCATGCTGAAAATTGCTTAAGGCACTTCAGCAAGCTATACACTTTATCCCCTGGGATCATAGAAAGTTGGTTAACCATACACCCAAAAATTCCAATTGAGTGAAGGGTCCCTCTGACTTCTTCTCAAGAGCTAGTGGCATGTCTAGCTCGAGGGCAAGGGCTTCAAACTCTCTCAATAAGAAAGAACAGTGACCTGAACCTGACTGACCAACAAATAAGAAATCATCTCCATGCCACAAAAGCCCTAAGGCCCCACTCTAAAAAAGTGCTAAACATTTCGAAAGCTGCACATGAAACCAAGCAACCCATGGGGAGGGCTCTGTAAAAAACTAGCCATCACACTGAAAGCCCAGCAACTCAAAATCTGATAGGTAAACTGGAAAGAGATGGAATGCAGCCTTAATGTCATACTTGGCAAGTTCAGTCCACAAACCATAGCTGCAGACTAATCTAACTCATCAAATGATGTGTGTCTAACAGACCATAACTCATGGGGGAGAGCCTATCATGGGGGTAGGACAAATGATGGATGATGTGGAACTCTCCTGGGGCTTTCTTGGGTATTAAGCCAAGGGGGAAACCCTCAAATTGTTAACTGGGGGGACTAAAAATGGATCAACAAACCAACCTTCAGAAAGCTCTTGTGAGATCTTTGCCCTAACAAAATGTTCCATTCCTACGATAGACTTATTAGATAAGAACGAGTGAAGCACTCCCTGAAATGGTATGCAAAAACCATAACTCCCTCCCTCCCTCTTTTTCTCTCATTATCCTTTACCTTTTCTTAATCCATCTGGACTCTGCCTAAAGTTAGGGTGCTCAACAATGGTTCCTTTTCATCCTGGAAAGAAGTGACAAGTGAGGTGCCACAGGGTTCTGTCCTGGGCCTAGTGCTATTCAACATCTTTATTAATGACTTGGATGACAGTATTCAGAGCCTAGTTATCAAATTTGCAGATGACACCAAATTAGGAGGAGTAGCTAATACCCCAAAGGACAGGATCAAAATTCAAAATGACCTGAATAGACTAAAAAGCTGGGCCAAAGCTAACAAAATGAAATTTAACACAGAGAAATGTAAGGTCCTACACATAGGGCGGAAAAATGAAATGCACAGATATAGGATGGGGGACACCTGGCTGAATGAAACAACATGTGAAAGGGATCTAGGAGTCCAAGTAGACCACAAGTTGAACATGAGTCAACAGTGTGATGCAGCAGCTAAAAAGGCCAATGCAATTTTAGGTTGCATCAATAGAAGTATAGTGTCTAGATCAAGGGAAGTAATAGTGCCACTCTATTCTGCTTTGGTCAGGCCCCACCTGGAATACTGTGTCCAGTTCTGGGCACCACAATTCAAAAAGGATGTGTAGAAACTGGAGTGTGTCCAAAGGAGGGCAACTAAGATGGTGAAGGGTCTGGAAACCATGCCCTATGAGGAACAAACGATGTTTAGCCTGGAGAAGAGAAGGTTAAGAGGTGATATGATCGCCCTGTTTAAATACTTGAAGGGATGTCACATTGAGGAGGGAGCAAGCTTGTTTTCTGCTGCCCCAGAGAACAGGACTTGGAACAATGGATGCAAACTGCAGGAAAAAAAGATTCCACCTCAACATTAGGAAGAACTTCCTGACAGTAAGGGCTGTTCGACAGTGGAACACACTCCCTCGGAGTGTAGTGGAGTCTCCTTCCTTGGAGGTTTTTAAGCAGAGGCTGGATGGCCATCTGTCGGAGATGCTTTGATTGGGAGTTCCTGCACGGCAGGGGGTTGGACTGGATGGCCCTGGTGGTCTCTTCCAACTCTAAATTTCTATGAATATATATATATATATATATATATTATTCTTCGGTTTAATCCTTTTTTATTGCTCAAATATGCTTTTATATTGGAGGGGAGGGTTGGGGACTTTGGAATTTAAATATAATTCTATTTTAATCTGTTTCCTGTTTTTATTGTTGTAATCCACGTGGATTCCCTAAGATTAAGCGGATTAGAAATAATAATAATAATAATAATAACAACAACAACAACTTATTGCAGATTGTTAAATCGCTTGTAGATAGAGAATGGATTGTCTCACAGGAGTTACAGAAATTGTTTTGCCACAGCACATTTCCTGTAGAGTGATGGGGGTCGACTCCATGAAATGAAATGAAATGAAATGAAAAAAAAGATATTAAAAATAATTTATATATACCAGGCTTCCAACAGCATGACTTCACATGTCAAAGGCAGCCTAACAGCCATACAGTGGTCCATCATGAGCTAAATCCATCTCCTGGGTTTGCTACCTGCCTTAAATGGTGAGTTTTGAAGGACCAGATAAATTTTAGTACATGTGGGCCATATACAATCACAAGTTGTAGAGATCTAAAATCTATCTAGCACAGAGTAAACAAAGTTTCATATTCCATATCTCCAGGATCTATTAGATTACAAGTATTGCTAATGTCATCAGTCATCTCTCCAATACCATTGCTATGATGGGTAGGTAGTGCAACAACCTATTGCAAATTGCATTGTGAAAGCTTGAGGTCTAAGGCTAGGGCAGACCCTTTCATTTGTTATGTGGGTTAGTAAGAACAAGCAAATAGTAAAATAAAAGCCCCCATGTGAAAGACCCACAGAGACAAGTGGCATTAAACAGCTAAGGCTAGAATATGTCTTTTTCTTCCTTTTAGATTTATTATCAAAGTTGTGTCTGCTGGCCATGGGAGACTATGAGTGTTAGATAATATCAACAACAGCTGTTTTGAACTTTGGAAACTTCTGCTCCTCAAAGGCTAATAGCTTTCCCATCTTCTAAAATGAACGATAAATTAATTCCTTGGAGATTGCATTCCCCTTGAATGGTTATTTAATCAGAGAACAATTAACTTAAATTTAACTATCAAAACTCTGAAAATGGATGTCTAGGAATTTCAGCTGGAGTTTTCTTAATTTTGGTCCAAATATTAACACATTTCATAACTTCCTTAACATGCCAGATAAAAAGAATTGGAAATTAAAGAATTCACATGCAGGAAAAGCTGAAAATGATAGATTCATCTAGCTGTGCTTGGTACTTAATCTTTTAAAATTTGTGTTTGAATAACTGTGTGTTCAATCATATTCATGCTACTGAATGGGGTTGCCATTTCTTTTTGTGGAGCCCACTCCCCATCTTTAACACACACTTGGCAAATTGAAACAACATATTGGAAATACTTCTGCCTACTAAATTTGTCCAATAGAAATAAGAAGAAATACATTTTGAAAAATTTATCAAAAACCAGAGATTTCTTCATATCTGGAATTTTAAAAATGAAATTTAAACCCCATGTTTGTAAATGAAGTAGAAAAGGCAAAACAAAAAAGTCCTAAGAGATGTCCCAAATGTATTATTTCCTTAAAGGAGAGTTGTTCTATTCCTCTTGGGAAGCATCTACACTGTAGAAATGACGCAGTTTCACACCATTTGACTGCCATGTCTTCACCCAATAAAATTGTGGGAGTTTTAGTTTTCAGAGGGTCCATCACTTTTTGGCAGAGAAGAGTAAAGGTCTTTTAAACTACAAATCCCATTATTCTAGAATGGAGCTACAGCACTTAAAGAGCTGCCAAACTACATTTTTCTGCAGTGTAGATTCACCACTGGTTATTTTATTTACTTTTCTGCATCTTTTCTAGGCTTTACTCTTACTCAAATGTCTGGTATGAATTAACAATGAATTAGTCACACGTGTAACACCCCCCACACACACCGCACACACACACACACCAGTACAGGGCATCGGAGAATCCAGTCATGCTCCCTTCACCCAATGCCTCCTCTTGGACTGTCTGGTTTGTGCATGTTGTACTTATCTCCATGAGAGGTGTTACACTTTCACTTGTGCACATTGCCACCCCCACCACTTGGGTATGGCAACTCTGCCCTTTCTTAATGTGCTCCTGCAGCGGGGTGTTTATACGCACAATCAGGGGATAGAGCACTCATTTAGAGCTATTCCTGAGTTGATGCATTTACACATATGGGTGAAGGCACACATTTTCCAGGAAGGAGTGGTAAAATTTCAGCTCTTTATTCAGTGTGGCTTTTAGACTCAGAGCATGGCTTAGGTGTAGTTTCCGGCTGGCTTCAAGGCATGCATTATCTAAATGCCCCATCTCAAAGCTGGCCTATTTGTTTCAGGCCATAGTTGTGTATTATATTTCCCCAAAGGGAATACTTGAGGTTTGCTTTTATATTTGTTGTTCTTTTGCGTTTTCAGGTCAATTACAACTTATGGTGATTCAAACCACTACACAATGCTGGCTCTCATTTTTAATATAACTATTCTATATTTACATTTTTGTCCTTTCCCTCTCTCTAATTCACTCTCTCGATGTATATGTGTGTTTTACTTCTTTGCATCACACTAAGATTAGAGATAACTACATTTTCCTAAAAATATTCTAACCATGCTGCTATGAACTTTAGCTGTTCTATCCTATTGCCACTTAAATTCTTGTTACAAACCATGTTGAAAGTGACAAAGGTCACACTTGATGCAAATTTGAGCTGCTGAATTCACAGTCGACAATTGTTTGAATATGCAATATACTTACAAATGGGAAATCTGCAAGCATATTGTTGTTAGGAGCCTCTTTCACAGCGTCTGAGCTTGTTACAGAGGTAATTTAATATGTACTAAAAAAAAAAAAAGAATAGGGCAGAACAAGAAAATGAACATTCAGTATTCTCCAGAAGGGCTCTTTTGGTTTTTTGCTTTTTGTTTTTGTTTTGTATTGCAGTGTTCAGAGAAGCACTTCACTTTGCATGGCAACTTGTGCAGACAACCCTCAAAATGTTCACATAAATAATGATGGGGAAACCCTGCTTAGGGGCTTATGGGACTAATGTAGAGCAGGAAATGGGGAGATTCAGCCATTTTCAGGAATGTGAGATGGCCTCAATTTGTCCTGTTACTTCACATTTTAAGCCTATAGGATTTGTCATGTAGTGGTTCCTTTTATCCTTGCTGTATGTCATATTCAAGGCCAGATCACATTTTTTTTTCTGGACTTACAAAAACAACTGTATTTCCCTAAGCTCACCTAGTTGTTTTCTCTGGATGATCGGGGATTCAAACTCTGGTCTCCCAGAACTCTAATCCAAAATTAGAATCACTACAACATGCTGGAGGACTAAGACCATGAAATACATTTGTGAGGTTGACTGGGGTCAAACCAAAAAGGATGCCAACCCAGCTTCAAATTATATATTGAGGAAAATAAAAGTTCCGATTCTATGAAAATATAGCAGAGAGGGGGAAAAAAACTTGGAAAAAGAGTATCGGGAGAAATGTGATGATCCAAGTGGAATCAAATACAGCCATTACAGGCTTCAACTGGTCATTCCATCTGCTCATGCAAGAACAGAATCCAGAGAAAGTGAGCTGAAATCTCCCTTTCCTGCTGCAGTCTCACAACATGCTCTAAGTCCCAGACTTAAGTGGGACTTAACATTTTCAGTGTTAGTAATATGTTTTAGTCTATTACTCATTTTAAGAACAGCAATGTCTTAAATTTTGTAGTGATTTGTTTCATCAAAATGGTGCTTGAGGAAGGGTCAATATGGTTGGATCTTACATGCTCTCATTATTGCTAAAAAAAACCCAGTACTTTAGGGTTGGAAAATTAAACTTTAGTCATGTACTATTCAATATCCAGAAGATCTTCCTATTTCCACTGTTCATGAACTTGTATTTCAGAAACATCAGCTTCAGGACAATATATTTTTGGAATGTCCAGCCTATGTCAAGATAATTGCCTAGGCTTTACTTATATCCTATCTACCTCATCAGTTTCTCTCTTTGCACCTCCTCCACTTTATTTGTAATTATACTTAAAAAGAAAATTCTTAAATTTTTAAACTTAATTTTATTTGTGAAATAGGAATTGAGTGGTTCTAAACAAACAACAATGAGAACAACATGTAGGGAAAGCACTGCTATTTCATCTCCCCATCCAGAAGTTGTAGGGAAACCCTTTGGAATGGGTCATTCCTACCTACAGCTGTCTATTCTAAAGTTATGGTTGAGACTTTGGTTTCTTGAAACATACAAACTTAATCCATAATTCTCCATGTGTTAAATTCCCCAGATATTTGTTCTTTCTTAATGTCCTCTAATGCCCTATACGCTCATGTCTAGGTCATTTGAAGGACCCTACTCTACCCCATGAACATGCTTGTGTTTTGAAATCTTTGAGGAAGGCCCTATTCACTGCCCATTATCTTCACAGGTACATTTGGTGGGAACATGAGACTGCTTTCTTACTGACTGCTCCCAAGCTCTGGAATTCCCAACTTGAAAGGCTAGACTGGCATCCTCCTTACTATCTTGCCATAAGCAAGTAAGTACCTTTTTATTCCAAGCCTTTGAATCAATATATTATTATTATTATTATTATTATTATTATTATTATTATTATCATATTAAAACAAACAAGAATACATACAGGCTTTTGCCATTCCATGTGTGTAACGACTACCATTCTGTACGTTCAGATTTGCTGTATATCCATTACAACTAATGTCTTGTATGTAATCTGCTCTGTTCTAATAAGTCTACTTAGAGTATCTTTAATTGATCCTGCTGAATCTAACCACGATAACTCATTAATAACACCAGAATTATAATTTCGTATAACCATGCCATCCTTTTTTCTTTATTATTTTAATTGATATGTTCTATATATATATATATATATAGAGAGAGAGAGAGAGAGAGAGAGAGAGAGAATATATATAACTGTCAAACATCAACACTGGATTGTTTAGATGAGCGTTAATAATTTCTAAAATATGCTATATACCTTTCATTCAACTGGATTTAGGAGTTCCCATAGTTAACATCAATAAGCTCTTTTACCCAGCTGCAATCTTCCTCCCATCTTTCTAATGATTTTTCCTTCAATGATTGTGTCAGTTTATCCATGTCCATGTATTCTAGTACTTTGAATTCCCATTTTTCTCCTGTTGCTTTGAATCAATATTTCAAGGAAAACAAATTTGTATAATATTCTATTAATTATTAACTATGTTTAACTGTTGTAAGCTGCCTTGAGGCCCTAGCTACTGGGCAGAGAGTGAGATGATGATGATGATGATGATGATGATGATGATGATGATGATGATTATGATGATGATATACAACATGATAGTTCAATACAGTCAAGTAAAGGGATACCCAGTGCTGTAGGTACCAGGAGCCCTGGTGGCACAGTGGTTAAATGTCTAAACTGCAGCCACTCACTCACAAAGGTTGTGAATTCAATACCAGCCAGGAGCTCAGGCTGGACTCAGTCTTGCATCCTTCCAAGGTCACTAAAACGAGTACCCACTTTGTTGGGGGCAATTTGCTTACAGTTGTTAACCACTTAGAGACTGCTATTGCTGCTAGCTGCTATTGCTAGGCTATATTTTAGAGGAAGACGGTGGCAAACTACTTCAGAGTATTCCTTTCCTAAGAAAACCCTGTGAAATGCCTGAGGTCATCAGAAGTCAACAGGCAACCTGAAGGCACATGCACAAACAAAATGGGGAAGTCATGTGGCATTAACTCCTGTGTCACCTACACATTTTATCTGTGTGGTTAAGTGTGGGTTTCTTATGAACAGTTCTGCTGCATGTTATATCACTACCCCCTTCCCTGTGAGATGATTTCCTCGTGTTTTGTTTTGTTTTGTTTTTTGTTTTTTGCTAAAGAGATGGGGCCCAACTGTGAAAGGGCAGCACTAATCTGTGCTAGCCTTTTAAATATCAGAGATCTGAAGCCAGATGCTGAAGATCACCGTTTAGTTTGGTTTGAAACCCAGCAGGAAAAAACCAGAATGCAGCTGCTTCTGGTCTGCAGAGATGTGAGTTCTAAAATATTTATTAATGCCTACATATTGTTCCCCACCAACCCCAGCTGATCCATATTTACAAGCAGATTTCACTTTGTTTTTCCTTCCATGTATCAAGGGATAATTTTTAAATACATGCTACAAATGAACGAAGAGCACTGGGGGCAGGGGTGGCTGTATTTCCACTGGTGCAAAAACCTATCTGATATAATGTATGTTCAATTGCTAATGCGGACACATTGAATCAGTTAAACCTATGTAAGTGTTGACTTACCAAGGTCCCACTGATTTAATGGTTTTGCTCTGGTTGGGATTAGTTATAAGATTCAGATTTGTGTATACTTTATAATGAATGTACAATCATCTGTTCAAAGAGGAGTAGCTTCTTCCATTATAACAATATTGAAAATAGTGTTGAACTACCTGCCTACTTTAACAAAGAGGCCAAAATGTACATGTACTGGAACAAAACAGCTGTTAAATGTTAATTTCATCCCTTGCTCTAATAAACAATGAAAGAAAATGATTTCTTTTTCTTTTTAGCAGAAGATAAAACTGCTGCCAAGATCTATAGCTAAGTCAATAAAACTCAAATTATGAATCATAACAGAACATTCTGAGGAGGAGGGAATTTTTTCTGCCTCAGTTTGAAAGTAACAATTGTAATATAGAAAAAAGTCTGTGCTAACATTGTTATCGATACGATCCCTTGTTGCAGTTGATGAAGCATGATTGCATTTCTTTCCATTTTACAGCAAACCACAGAGGTAACACATTGGATTAAAATTATAAATGATTCCTTTTACAAAATAATGTACCACTTTATAGTGTGCATGGTAAGATGATATTAAAAGAATTATTTAATGATTGTTTATTGCAAGTTTCTGGGCAGAATAGAGCAATCAAACTTTAATTTTGCACAAGTTACCAGAAGAAATTAGCTAATATCCCTGCAAATTGCATCATCTTTCATAGAACTATTTGTCTGATATAGTTCCAGGAATGGGTTAGTGCAATCACTGACTAAACTGTAAAGCTACAATAGCAAAATTGATGCCTTGTTTATACCAAAGCACAAAAATGCTAAACTTTCAGTAGAATCTGTCAATTTGTCCAAATACAAGTTAAACCAGATAAGAAAGAGGTGCTCCTCATCAGTTGAAAGGCATGTCCAGGCATAGAGACTCTGTCCGTGCTGTATGCGATTGCACTTCCCCTGAAATCTCAGGTTTGCAGTTTGGGTGTTCTCCCAGATTCAACCCTGAGCCTTGATGCTCAGGTTTCTAGCAGTGGCCAGGAGGGCATTTGTGCAGCTAAAAACGAGTGTACTGGCTATGGTAACATATGCCTTGATTACATCCTGTTTGGACTAACACAGGAGTTTATCACATGGGAGGAATTTCTCTCAATTTTGAAAGAAATGGAAGTGAGGCCAGTTCGGAATTGAGTAAATTCACTAGTTCAGAGAATTTACGTGATTGTATATTGACACTGCATTGCACAATTGCCCGAAATTGCCTCCCAGTGCCCGAAATTGCATGTGATAGTTTCTCACACAATCACACGAAACTTCACGATTGTGTTCGGAAGGACTTCCCTTTGCCCAAAAACATGTGTGATCAGCTTTCACACAATCATGCGAAACCCCATGATTGCATTCAGATTGCCATTGGATTATACTTCCAATTCCCTTTGTGTGATAAACTCCCACTCTACATGGGGCTGCCTTTGTAAAGAAGGAGACAGATTTCCAGAAACGAATAGCTTCAGACAAAGGTGGTCTCTGCAAGTCCAAAGAGCTGAGAGGTGAGCTGGGATATAAACTCCCCAGTAAGAGGAAGCAGACACTGAAGACTCACCTTTAACCTCTGAACATTGATGAAGTGATGGGGGAGATTACACAGATCCCACTGTCTGTTAAAAATGAAACATTGATTCATTAAGCACCCAGTGTTTTCAGACGGTTGCCTATGAAACTCCCAGCAGCTCCCTGGTTTCTTTGTTGCTTGCAGTCTTTCTGTATTGGTACCTGGCAGTAAACTTGGCATTCATGTGCTCATAGCCTTGGATGGGCTATGATTTATGACGTTGTGTTTTTCCCCTTGCTACTTACTTTTATTTGGATTACTGATTAATGACTTCTGAAACAGCTGATAACATCTCTCTTGTTTCTCCTTTCATCTTGCTGAGTAACCTGTGACTGACCTAGACTGTATTAACTGTCTGACATCTGTTGCCTTAAAACCATCTGACTTCCAAGTCACTTGCTGAATGTTAAGTTTCTGCCAGTATAAGTCATTGCAGAATGGGACTCTGGCTGTTGGAATCCTGGTGCCAAAGTCTTTGCAGGACCCAGCCTGAGCTGCCAGAGTCCTGAAAAGATCAGGGCTAAACCAACAAACATAGCTGGGTCTACTAATGCAGGACAGCTGGAGCAGCAGGAGTAAAGACATTTAAGGTCTGCATTGGCCTCTTAACCTTTGTCACAGTAACACAGTCTTCTCTGTTGCCTCTAGTTGCATTTTTCCTGATCCTGCTAGCCTTGTTGTGTTTAGTTCCCTGACTTTGGGGCTCAGCAGACCACCCCTTTAGAGAGCCTGCAGCCAACTCTTTCCTTGCTGGATTGGGGCCATGGCAACTACATGCCACAGCCCTAATCTGGCTTTTCTGTGGCACAAAAAGAAGCTGCATGAGGGTGGAGTTGGGGAGGCTGGTGTGTGGTTACCACACACCCCACTATGCCCTGAGGCTGGCGTTTAGTGCTGGTCTTTTGAGGCTCTTAGTCTCCTGGCGTTCTACTTCTGTGCCCTGTGTCATATAGGTTAAATGTTGCTACTGCAACCACACAAAGTTATTAATTCAATCTTGGAGGAGGGCTCCAAGTTTCACTCAGTGTTCCATCCTTTTGTAGGTCGGTAAAATGAGTACCCATCTTGTTGGGAGCAATTGGCTTACACATTGTAAACTGATTAGGGAGTGCTAGTTCACTAATAATACATACATAGACACACACACACACACACACACAATATGTATTGCTATATATTGCTTTGCTATACTTAGACCTTAGTCTGTTTCTTGACCTTACCTTCTGCCTCTGGCCCATTGGACTCTCTGAGTTCACCATCCACTGTCTCAGCCCTGGCAGCCTGTGGATCCTGGCACTGACTGGAGTACAGGACAGGTGGATAAATTGGTACATGTGCTCACCAAGATCCCTCAAGTTTCCACATACCACTTTTTCTCCAAGCACCCCCTTTTTCGAAACCAGAACTGGGCTGGGGAGGAGGTTGTTGTTTTTATTTCTATCTCTCTTTCTAGTATGCAGTTTTGGCAGTTTGTGGGACCATCTGGGGGGTGGGGGGAGAGACATCATTGCTTCCAGAACCACCATAGTTGCCCATCACTATACTAGAGAATAGTGTTGAGATTTATCCTCTCAGTATGGCATTGATGAACTATGAAATATTATCTAACATGCATAATACAGATAAGCACATAACCATCAGGCAAAGCCAAGAATTACACATTTGGTACAGGACAATTACAGGAAGCAACCCTTTATACTAGAAATTTCTATTATTATTATTATTATTATTATTATTATTAATCATTTGTATATTGTCTGTCTCCCACGGGGGACCCAAGGTTGTTCACAGACAAAAACTTCATAATTAACGTCATTGTTAAGGGTCTATATTTTGATTGGGTATAATAAACATGGGAAAAATCAGCAACTTTGTTTTGATTCAGTTTGATTTAATAATAATAATAATAATAATAATAATAATTTATTTATATCCCGCCCCTCTGGGTAAGCAATCGGGGCAGGATACAACATTTAAAAGCAATTAAAATTAAAATATAACAATTGAATTTCCCCTCTCACCCCTTAAAAATAAATTAAACTACGATAAGATTTAAAAATACTAAAACAGAGCCATTACAATTAAAACATTAAAACAATGGAAGGCTCTAATTAAAAATGATGGGCGGCCTTGACAATATCAGATATCCCAGTGGAAGAGGCAAGAGGGACAGTAGTTGGCAGAAAGGTTAATCATTGTCTGGGAAGGCCTGTCGGAAGAGGTGCATCTTGGCGGCCTTCTTGAAGCCATCCAGGGTTGTAATAAGGAGCATCTCATCCAGCAGGCCATTCCATAGCCTGGGAGCGACAACAGAAAAGGCCCTCTGGGAGGTCTGTGCCAACCTAGTTTTCTTAGGTTGTAATAGGTTCCTCCCAGAGGACCGGAGTGTACGAGGGGGCTCATATGGGAAGAGGTGGTCCCTAAGATAGGATGGACCCAAGCCATAGAGGGCATTAAAGGTCAAAACCAGCACCTTGTACTGTGCCCGGAAACTGATCGGCAGCCAGTGGAGAGACTTAAGCACTGGTGTTATATGCTCTCTCCTAGATGCCCCAGTGATTAGTCTGGCTGCCATATTTTGAACCAGTTGAAGTTTCCGGGTTAAGCACAAGGGCAGCCGCATGTAGAGCGCATTGCAGTAATCTAAACATGAGGTGACCAAAGCATGTACTCCTGCAGATAGCACCACCCCATGCTATCCAATGGAATTGTGCATGTGCAAGTGCACTGAAGTACAGACAAGAAGTCCAGAACTGTGAAGATTATCAGCAGGTCAGGATTTCTGTCATCAAGGCTTCTTAACACTAAAAGAGAGAGTAAAAGGGTTTTTAAACCATTTTAGAATATTTTCATTTTTTTCCATCTCTAGAACATCATAGTTTCCATTCAGTTAATGCAAAAAAAATAAATAAATTATAAAGTCTTTGAGCACAGCAACAGATAAATGGTATTTGAGATCCAGATAGGAAGTTGCACTGCACTTTTAAACATGATTATCCAAGTCAAATGCAATTTCCCCATGGAAAACCTTGGGAAAATAAACCTGCCTTTTCTAAGACAGGTCTATCAACGACAATTTTCTTCTTCTTCTTCTTTTAATTATGTAATATTTTGCAAGACCTGAGCAGAGAGACTTAGAATAGGAAAGCATGGAGATGGGAAATAGGAATAGGAAAACAGGGTTTCCATGAGTCAAAACTGACTCGCAGTCAGCTAGCAACAATAATAACAATTGTTTTAAATGTTTTTATCAATTGTAAATCATATTGGGTGGCATGGCAGGTTGAGGGGCAATATATAAATACCTCAAATGAAGAAAGAGATAAGAAATATATAAAATGCTTACATTGCTGTTTGTGTGCTACAGGATTACAGTTTGGTGCTTGACTATATAGCTCTATGGGTATATAGCTATAGGTAGAGAGAACTGACATATTCTATCTCAGTAATATAGGGGCTTTCTAGATTGGCAAAAAGAAGTGTGTTCATGGCTGCATGAAACTCTAGCCTTTAGATGAGAAAAAGGGAAAGTGTGCCATGAACACGCTTTTTTGTGTTTTAGGGGAGATGAAGCACCTTTAAAAAGGTGCTGGTTTTCCCAGCTTCTTTTTTAAAAACTGCAGAACAGCGCAGCTCCATCTAAAGGCTGTGGTGCAGCTGCTAAGCATTAAGGAAAAGGCAACTTCATGTCACACTTTCCTGCCAATCTAGAAAGCCCCATATACCTTATCTGTCAGGACATATAAACTGAGATTCAAATGTACCAGGTCCATGTGTTTGCCCATAATCGCAAATCAGTTGATGTCTCCTCTCAGATAAATATATGATTAATAGGTACTATACCAGGCCACAAGAAATCTCAGCCTGTGGTATTTGATATGCATTTCTAGTTTCCAGATGATATAGACAATGAAAACATGTGCATACTTGTATACAAATTATCTGGATATACATTTGAAGCAGCATTACATGTATGTGGGTATTTAAGTAATATCTTGGTATTGAATCTGGGACCTTCACTATGTGCTCTTCCACTGAGCCCTCTATAACATGTATGTGTATGCTGAACTGAAGAAATCGGTTGAAGAAGAACCAAATGAAGAAGGTGAAAGTCCAAAAAATAAAATAAAATAAAATTGGATTGCAAAAAACACAATCTGGTTAAAAAGGTATGTTTTCATTCTCTGTGTAATTTGGCAGCTGGGGAAACTAACATCTGCTTGCCTGTTAGAGTTTGTTTCTCCTTGAGTCTTTTATTAATTAGTTAATGTTTGCAATATACTGGGGAAGTGTTAAACAGTAATTTACTAGTGCAATCTGGTGTGTGCTAGAAGAACCTGTTCAGTATGCCCATAGGATTTTGTTTACTAATAGATAGATCCTGGATTCTTTTACAGCTGAAAATGTGACAAAGAAAATATGTGCCCTAAAGCTTTTTGGTAGTGGTGGTGTTTTTGTTGGCAGGAGAATATTACAATTCACCCATTAGTCCAGGGATGATTATCATGGTCCCTCTAGATATTGTTGGACTGCAACTACCAGTATGCTTTAACAAAATGTTGTCTCATACCGTTAAAAAAAAATGCATTAAGTGCATTTTGATGTGAGCATTGCCATCAGGGAGAATAAAAAAAGGAACACATCATAGCAATGGGTGAGGATACTTCATGAGGCCCTTCTATATTCTTTCAATACAGGAATACAATGTACTAGTGCTGTTTCTCTTAACACCATGTATTGCATTTTTCCAGGGGCTAAAGGTCTCAGAAAGGTAGTACCTTAGCCTGCCATTTGAGGCAAGTTAACCCCGTGTCCAGAGATGGACTACCAAAATATTAAATGGAAATGGCTCAGGGAGTTGTGTATGCTTAGCTTAGGAAAGAGAAGGTGGATAGGTAACAAGATAGACATGTTTGAATTTTAAAACGATATCATCTTGAGGATGGCACAAGCTTGTTTTCTGCTCCTCTAGAGACCAGGACACAGAGCAATAGATTCAAACTACAGGAAAAGAGATTCCACTTGAACATTAGGAAGGACTTTCTGATGGTAAGAGCTGTTTGAGAGTTGAACACACTGCCTCAAAGTGTGGTGGAGTCTCCTTCTTTGGAGCATGTGGACTTACTGTCTATGTATTTCCTTCATTTTTTGCATAGAAAGAACTATTACCTGCATTGACAATGCTGTTTTCTGTGCAAAGAAAATCCCAAACTGTAAATTGTCTTAGAAAACCCTTGTTTTCAAAGACTCTTGCAACAGAAAGAAAATAGCTAACAATATTAATTGCTTCTTTCAAGAACAAATTAGTTTTGTAGTGTGGCACAGACTTTCTATTCAATTTATGCAAAAAAATTAAGATGTGCAACACCTTGCAAGTTAATATACAAAAGTGACATGTTATCAATACATGAAAAGTGTGTGTGTATATATATCATGCTAAATTTAGTTCTTTTGTATCAATAGATGTGACATTATACAGGTTGGTGAACCTGTTGCACACAGAGCGGGGAAGAGGAGGAAAAGGTGTGCACCTGTTCCTCCTCCTTCCAGCTCTCCTAGGCCTTCACTTGCCTCCAGAAAGGCAGCTGAAGCCCTGGGAAGGTGCAGGGGGGAAGAGGTACTGCCCCCACAGTCCCACCTCCGGCATGGGGTAACACCTAATGCTGGAAGGCCACCACTGTTATATATCCTTCCCAGTTCACTGCATGGTAAAGTACTTTGTTTGCAACTGTCCACTGTTTCCCTGCCAAATATGTTAATACACTGTTTTAAAAGAATGGTGTGACTAATCTATTAAAAACAGCCAATGAAGTGGAATTAGGGGGAATATTAGCACAAAAGAATGACAAAAACAATTAAATGAATGTGTCACAGGAAGAATATGGCAAAGTGGAAAAGAGAAAGGAACCCATGATCCTGAGTTTGAAAGACCTGAGCAGGATTGTTTGTGACTGAGTCTCATGGAGGTCTCTTCTCCATAAGATCACCAAAGGTCAAAAGGGAAACTAACATTTTGATGGGGTTGGCTGGGAAATATTGGTGCATGAGCTTTGGAGTTGGGATCCAACTATGGCACCACTGACACATTTCTTTAAAGTATTTATCTCCTTATTATCGAATCCTGGTATTTGTAAAAATTCCAGGATTCTGTAGGATGGAGACATGGAAGTTAAAGTGGTGTGAAACTGAATTATTTCTAAAGTGTAGGCAGCAGAATTAAAGCAATTTGACTGCCATTGCTCAATGCTATGGAATTCTGGCATTTGTAGTTTTATGAGATACTTATGAAATATTTAGCTTTCTCTGTCAGAGACCTCTGTCAGAGACCTCTGGTGCCCAGGATTCTATATGATGGAACCATGTGTGGAACCATATGTTTTCTGCAAGCTTGTTTTCTGCTGCTCCAGAGAACAGGACCCGGAACAATTGATGCAAGCTCCAGGAAAAGAGATTCCACCTCAACATTAGAAGGAACTTCCTGACAGTAAGGGCTGTTCGACAGTGGAGCACACTCCCTCAGAATGTGGTGGAGTCTCCTTCCTTGGAGGTCTTTAAGCAGAGGCTGGATGGCCATCTGTTGGATATGCTTTGATTGGGAGTTCCTGCATGGCAGGGGGTTGGACTGGATGGCCCTTGTGGTCTCTTCCAACTCTGTGATTCTATGATTCTATTTCAGTTAAAGCAATTTCAAACTACAGTATGTTGGTTTTGTAGTGTGGCAGCAGCCAAACCCTATAAAGTGTATAATAATCTTCATAAAATAACCCTTCTTTGGTTTCACATTTTCAGACTTGTATATCAACCTAGCTCTGTGTATAGCTATTGATATTTACTCTGTCTTATTGCTATATATTTTATATGCTGACAGACAGAGTGCCCTTTAGGGAATCCACTAACAACTAAATTAAATTTAATCACCTAACTTTGTGTATTGTTAAGTTGTTTGATTTGCTGTACTGCATTGCTTGAGATAATTGTAGCCACCCACCCCTTTTGTCTTGGCTAAACTTCTTCATCAATCCAGACCCCCCCCCCCCCCAGTTTCAAATGATTCTAATGTTGTTTCTAGTCCCAAACTATGGTTATTTTAATATAGATTATAGTACATATATAATACATATATGCATATTATAATAAAGTTCATTCTTCTACAGCACAGTAAGTAGCCTAATATGATTTTCCTTGTTTTTAATGCAACTAATGTTCTGCAGTCATCACTGCATTCTAGTGTATTGATAGTAAGAATTGCCTTAGTTTCTGTTCAACTTTTGAAAACAGTGTGAAATGCAATACACTCATGTGGATCTACATAAACTATTACCAAAGCAATGTAAAGCAATACTTTGATATTAGACATAGTCTGTTCTGACAAAAAGCAGCAGCTGCATAAGACTGGTTGTATGAGCATTTCCAGAACCAATGGACAGTTGGGTGGAATCCACAATCAAAAGACAGGGATGGATTTCATGGTCTTTATCTTTCCAGACAAGAACAAATAACATCCTGCAGTATTCTCCTGACTAGATGAGAATATGAAAATCTTTGCACAGTTCCAGATGACTGTTCATGCTTGCATCTTGTTCATCTGTGCAGAAATAAATCTTTTTTTTCTCATAGAAAGCATTTTTTCCACACAGAAAAATATAATTTTGGAGCAAATTTTCACATGGGTGTTCTATGAAGAAATACTCATGGATTTGTGGGAAGAAGACCATTTTTTCCACAGAAAAACCACATATATTTTAGTCTGGTTAGACAATTCTGAAATACACAGAATCTCATGGCAACCTTATGGCTTCCTGTATTCTTCCCAACAGGGTTCCTGTGTATCAGTTCCATATATAATTCTATATATTCCATATATCTATATACCAGAAATGTGGAGTGTTTGCTGCAGTTAAGTACATCTTTACAGGTTTGTTTGTTTTTTGAGAGTGAAAGCCTTTTCTTGTGTTGAGAGGTAAACATTCCACATTTCTGAAGCAGTGTTATGTGACTCCTGTCAGGTCTTTAGCACAGAAGCTCATCATGATTCCCTTTCCTTCAAATTTATTTGTTATTATCATGCACCTGTGGTTCTGCCTTGAATTAGGCTGCCATGGTGATGAAGAGAGCTATGCATATGTTTCCTCAACTATTTCCCCCTTTCTTTCGATGCGTCCAGTACTTTTTATTGTTGTCTGGTCCTCAAAGACTGAAATTGAAAATGTAAAAATGTTTCTTTGGGGGTTTTCAACCTATGATGTCAAATTCAATAAGCTAAGGCAACACATTATTTATAAGAGAGAAAGAGATTATGCCCCAGATTTCAAGTATTTTCATAGATATGCTGAGCAGAAAATTAAGGATGCATTACTGAAGCCTTTAGAAACCAAATTCCTATTTAGAGCTAGCATAATGATTTTTCCATCTGGCATATTTGTTCTGAATCTGATGGTCATTAATAACTCTAAACCCAGGGGAACTGAAACATAGTGAGGAGACAAAATAATTTACTCTTGTAGTATAGAGAACCTGAAATTAAGACCTTCTGGAAAATATAGTTAGTTACAATGATGCTGCCTGCTTCAGTGCCCAATTGGGCTGGATAAATTAAAAATTATTAAGCAAAAATGAAAAATACAAAACAAATGCTAGTCAGCATGTAACGTATACTCTGCTCTGTTGACAATTGCTAAACATAAATATACATATATTTAAATGTTATAGTATTGATTTGTACTGACGCATACAAAGTTATTCCAGAGTCGAAAAGCCAGGAAGCATTTCCCCATTCTTGGGCATCCACATGTACCATTACTTCATGCACAGAAGCATGTTAACATAGAGTAGAAGGATTCCAGCATCATGTTATAGCATTGCATACTTTATTAATCGAGGTCTCCTCAAATGATTATTGTATTAATGTATGTTCTTGCGTGCTTTAACTCTATTGTATTTGTTTTTATTTGTCAGCCAGCATAGGACCCAGTATTATGGAGACAGATGAGATACAAATTAAAGATACAAGATGGTAGTGGTGATGATGATGACTGGTGATGTTGGTGCTGGTAGTGGTGCTGGTGATGATTATCATAATCATTATCATCTGTTTTGGGTACACCTTGTAGAAACTGCCTTTTGCATGTTGGTTGCAGAACCATTCTGGGAGGGTGCAGTCCAAATACATATTGGCTGGCATTCTACTTCAGAACCTATGTCTTTGTAAATGGCCTCATGTGTCCACAAGAATAAACTGGCTAATTTTGCATTGTCCATATTCACCAAGGGGCTGATGTGACATTGTGATGTATGGGCATGCACTGCACAATGGTAGCCACAATGCACAATGGCCCAATGCACAATGAATTCCAGGATGCACATCTGGACACCAGCTAGGAAGTGCTGAAGTAGGACAAGAGCATCCAATGTGCATCAGAAGTGCCCAATGTGCATTGGGCATTCTTATCAGTGTCTGGACATGCATCTTCACAAATCAGTAATAAGGTTCTTGTGTGTTTCTGAGACATAGTTACAGATTCATAAAGTCACATAAAGTAAAGATTGTGATTTAGAATTTTGGCCAATGTTTCCAAACTCTGATCAATACTGTTTGATTATGCTCATAATAATTTGAAAAGAAGTGCTTGTATTTCTAAGTATGCTTGCACTGAACATTCACCCTATCTTTGCGAAAAGAGAGAAAGATAGACCCAATTATCTGTGTATGCTAAGGGGAATTCCTATGAAATATTGCCAAAATATGCATCAAGTTATACAGAAGAATAATTTAGTGGAGAGGGATGTAATCTTCTTTACAAAGAAATGCTCTAAAAAGGAATTTCTGGCACTTTGCAGGAAAGAAGTTCACAGTGGAAATGATTACTGGAGAATGGATTGAATGTCACAACCTAGTTTAGATGACTGTGCAGTTTGTTCAGTAAAGTTTTCTCCATGTTTAAAGTAAGAAATGAAAACCAAGCAGCTCTTTATGAATAACCATATAATTGCTAAATGAATTGATTGGCCATTGAAATGAAGGAAGAAGATCTACGCATACAAAGAAACATGCACACAGACTGCTTCCCCCTCTATTTGAATGAATATGAAAAACAAAGAAGGTGAAGTATCCATTACCAAGGAAGAGAGTGCTGGATCAGCATGCCTGATCAGAGTATTAACGGCATTCTGATTAATCAATTTAAAGGGGGTATTTTAAAAAATAAACATACATTTTTTTAAAAAAGCAAGATGATGAGAGGAAGGTTTTCACAGCCAAAATTGGACTTATGCACTGTAGATGCATGGTGTGGTTGTGTGCTGGATGACACAGGTGTTCTTCTCCACACTATGGCTAAGATCTTGAATGGCATAGTATCAAGTAATAGTTATGTATTCAGAACTACACTACAGTTGGCCATTAAACAGCTCCAGGACTTAACCACTGAGCAATTGAAGCACTTCTCCATGGCCATTCTGTAATGGGAAGGATTGGATAAACTTCTGTTTTGTTCCTCTAGCCAGGCACAGAATAGATACATCATGCACTGAGATCCTCCAGAAGTATCAGCAGATCATGTAATCATTCTGCATCTAGCTACAGGGACTTGGCCAAACACTTTTCTGTTTTCTTCCTTCACTCTCCACCAGTGATAAAATAGCCAGGGGTTTTCAGTGTCTTACACATAAGTCCAGAGGTGAGGTAAAAGGCTTTGATCATTGAGCAACAATCTCTTCAACGAGCAAAGTCATATACACCTGCATATACTAACAGGATGCCATCCTCTGTATGTGCTAGTGATTGTGTCTTATCTAGGCTCTCTGAGTATTATTCATCTGGTGGCAATCACATGTCTTCTCACAAGATTGGGGGGGGGTAGACTTTTGGTACTATGTTCTCTAGTTTCCTTCTTATTGTGAGAGGGAACAAAAACTATATATAGTTCCCTTTGACAGTTGACAGTAAGAATCATCTGCCATATATCTTTTGAAGAAATAAGACACTAGCATTTCTTTATTCAAACCAGTCAGAATTTGAGATCTCTTATTTTATTCACTCTTTTTATGAATCTGAATTTTAAAAGGTTAAATCTGACTATAGTGCTGGTGCAACTTAAAATAACTGAGGGAGTGAAGGAGAAAAGAGGCATGGGTGTGTTGTTCTTGTTGTTGCTCTCAGATGGGATTTTCTTTTTCAGGTCATTTCTTCCCTTTTAGCTTTAAATATCTGAATCCTTCATTGACAGGTTGCTTTAATCATGCTCCAACAGAAATAATAAGGGGGAAAAATTGGGGTGTGTGTCAGTCTTTTATAGCTCCTCTAAATATAGTCCACCAGGTATTCCTCAATCAGAACAGTCAGATGTTCTCCTGGAGTATTTCTGAGGCCCACATTCTGTTAACCAGTACATAATGAAGTTATATTTTGAAAGAGCTACTTTTTTGGTGTAATATGGTCTTGCACATATTGCTGGACTTCAACTCCCAGCCTTTCTCACCATTAGTTTTACTAGTTAGGAGTGCTGGGAGGGAGTTGCAACCCAACAATGTATACAATCCAACAACGTATATTATTCTCATCCCAGTATAATGAGTAACATTTCCAGTTACTTTTAAAATTCACATTTTTACATTTTAAAGGGAAATTTTGATGAATTTTGGCAGATTTTTAAAATGCTTTATGTCATTCTCCTATCAATCCTCATTTTTTTTCAGAGTAGCAAGAACTAAGAATTAATGCCGCAAGCTACCTTCTAAATTTATTTGAAAGGATTAATAATGAATTCCTTTTTGAGCTCTATAATGATGAATGGGAATGTATTACTTGTAGAAACTGAATTTCCAACCTCTTTTAACACAAGAGACAATAGGTACCCTTGGTACCATTTTCTGAGGAGCAATAATTTGAGAGTGCTGGTGCCTTAAACCCTTGCTTGTGAACTTTCCACAGCTATATCATTGTCAAGTGTGAAAAAGAGGATGCTATATTTCATACACAGGGGTTTTCTTTATTTAAGGCAGGGGTGGATTTTGTGTAACTGTCTAGATTTGTCTTGGACTATGACCCCATTATCCCTAGTCAGTGTATCAGTGTTGCGCAATCATGGGAACTGCAGTCCAACAACATTTGTAACTGCCATTTATGTCCTAAGATCAGAGAACTGAGGGTAACCTTTAGCTCTCCATATGTGTGGGTCAAAAATTCCCATCATCCCCACAAAGAATGACCAGTGATAAGGGACTGGGCATTGTAGGCCAAAATATCTGGAGGACCAAATCCAGCTCTCCTTAGGTCTGTAGATAGACTTGGTGATAACAAGCTTGGGTTAGAGCCCTGGTGGTACAGTGGTTAAATGCCTGTACGGCAGCCACTCACTCAAAACCGTAAGGTGGTGAGTTCAAGACCAGCAAAAGGGCTCAAGCTTGATTGAGGCTTGGATCATTCCGAGGTCACTAAAATGAGTACCCAGATTGTTGGGGGCAAGTAGCTTACAGATGTAAACTGCTTAGACACTCCTTAGGCGGTATGAAGCGGTATATAAATGAAGCTGTTTGTTTTTGTTTGTTTTGCTTGGAAATGCATTGTAACAAACTTTCCACACGCAAATAATATCATATGCTTTTGGAATTAAGAATTGTCTATGAAATAGTGCATAAAGTATGTTTGTTCTTATGCTTATATTATAAGTAATTGCTAAGATGGCATTATGTCTCTGCAATGATTTAATCACAAAGTTTACTTCCTTGAACATTAAGTAAGCCTCGTTCATGGTAGAATATATCAAGCAAGATATGTACCAGCCAATGGGGAGAAATAATACTTTGATTGTTTAAAGAGAGCCAAGAGAAAGTCTTAATAACTGTACCAAAGAAAGAAAGAAAGAAAGAAAAAGATAAATCATCTTGGTCATGTAATTAACTCAAAATTACAATGGCAATAATGGTACAGTTAAATTCTTATTGACACATTAAAATTGTGGGGAAATGTTAATACATTTAATTGGCATTTAACAAGATAGCTTCAGCTAGTTAATTAGATATCAATTTACATACTTAATAAATGCCAGAGTATTTAACGATTATGCTCACACCCATCAAAAAAAGGCATATATATGTCTGGCTTTCTCTTTGCATTTGCAGAATTCAAGAGATAGTTTGCAGAATGGATAGAATTTTCTTCCACATTGTGTAGGATGTTCAGAAACCTGAATGAGAAACTGTAATTTCTAAAGGCTTGGTGTGTTCTTTTCCTAAAGGCTGGCATAGTAGATATGTTCAAAATACAAAGGAAATGGGATTTACTATACAGGATTTAAATTACGAATTAGTAGCTGGTTTTATTAATTTTTGAACCATCAGTCATACCATTGGGATGTCTGTTGGGAACCTGGTTATCTCTTCCTTGGAAATGAGAGCCCATTTTGTCCTGAAAGGATGAAAGTGGGCTGTGGTAGCTCACAAAATTTGGCTGCAGTCTCCGTTTACTCTGGAATCAGTTTGTCACACTGGGTTTATTTATTTATTCTCCTATGTTTGTCTTGACATGGGACTCAAGGATAGGCACAACATGGGTTAAATGTTCCTGGACTTTCCCATAACATGATTGCCTGGTGCCTTTTTCATACTGTGTTGCTACATGTTTCCCAACCCAGCAGATCAGAGATATATTTCAAACCTAAGTCAATGGTGGACTTACAATACAAACAATGGTGTACTTACAATACAAACAATGGAGAGCAATCGAATGGTGTGTTTCTGTCCATGAAATCTAACATAGGAGTTTATCACACCAGAGGGTTCCACTATGCTCCTGTTGCCCAAATGTCACCAAAGGTAACATCCTATGTTACCTTCCGTTTTTGTCATGGAAGTGTTATTGTAATTGCAAGGGAAAATAACCTTTTTTATTAATGGATTAAAGCATTAATAAAAAAAGGGCCTTTTCCCTTGCAATTACGCTAACGCTTCCATGACAAAAATGGAAGCATTCCACTTCTCAATAGCTCAAAGTGCGATCCCACCAGAGGGCTCCTGTCGCTCTTTGGTGACATTTGGGCTACGGGAGCATAGCAGAACCCTCTGGTGTGATAAACTCCTATGTTAGATTTCATGGACAGAAACACACCATTTGATTGCTCTCCATTGTTTGTATTGTAAGTCCACCATGGCTTGACTTAGGTTTGAAATATACTTTCCTCCACAAGGATTGGCAACCACTGACTTAATTAAATTAATGGCTAAAATTAGCTTTAATGGAGGCAACATCTTTGCTCATAGTCCTTACTTACTTCTGTAATATCTCTACAAAGACTGTAATTTCACCAGCTTTGAGGCTAAAGTTGGTGATGGACTTAAAAATAGCAACAGACCATTAATGGGCTTTCAAAGAAGTTCAGAGGATGCCAAATAACACTGTGGTTTTAAAAAAGATAAATTGAAGCATGCAATAGCAGCCTGTTTTGCAATTAAGAATAGAAATCTGACCTCTGTTGAGCTCAGATGAGCAAATCTGTGAAACCACAATATTTTCAGCAAAGCAAGTTGACTATATAGCTATCACCTATGAAAACATGGATGAATATTGTATTGTTTATATGCAGAAGCCAACAAAGGGGTAGTGTGTACTTTCCACCCTGGAAACAGAAGGTGACAGAAGATGAGATTTGGGGTCTGAATGTGTTGCATATACATTTTCTTGTGAAATTCCACTAGAATCACAATAAGGGCTATTATCTTTGAGTAGTTTAATGCTCAATTTCACATATGAAGCTGGTTTGGTCAAGGAATCCTATAGTAGGTGCCATTTAAGGGATATGTTCATACATGTACCACCACTGAATGCCTTGTGGTCCCCCAGTATTTTGGTAAGGAGGGAACTCTGTACAAATATGAATTTGTATATTAGAATTATAACATACAGAATTCTGGCGTCTAAAATTATGTACTAAGGCAACTGAAAGAGAGAGAAAGAGGTCATGCTATTTGCCTTCGCATCTTTTCTGATTCAGATATTAGTTCCTTCAGTTCTATGATAATCATGCTACTCATAACCATTCATAGGATGGCCCCAAAGCTCAAACTATCATGTTGTAATAAATGAAATGAAGGACATTTAGTACTGAAAACAACCCATTCCAGAGAAATTTGGCCAAATTCCTCTTCAGTGATGTTAATGTGGCAGAACTGCTGTTTGAGAGCTGATTTAATGTCAATGGTCTTAATTTAAATCAATGTAATGGAGAACAAACCTTGCCCTTGGAATGTAAATGTTATAATCTTGGAACACATGTCAAGTGTTCCTCTATAAAGTCATTGGGACACTTTCTTGTGCTAATCAAGATGTTATTTACATTTTAAAATAATTCTTTTAATGAAGCAACTACCAGCTTGAAATATTGCTAGCAATGAATTTTAAAACTGAAAGCATACAAACTGCCCAGCATACGAATTATTTGCATGAAGAAGGCAGATAGTATATATCCTGGCTTTACTGTTAATAAGACAGTGCTTCATGATTGCTTTGACAAGTACATAATTCTATAAAGTACAAGTTTTCATTTTCTATACAATCCCTAGATTGGGAGCTGTATTTTTTTTAAAAAAATTCCAGCACTCATGACATTGAAGGAAAACCAACAACACTCCTTAAAACTATAAGATCTATTATTATTATTATTATTATTATTATTATTATTATTTAGAGGATATTCAAACATAGTGTACATTTTTTCAAGTGACTTCAATTTGTTGTTGCTGTTTTAAGTTGTAAAATAAGTTTATAAAACTTCTAGATGAGCCCTGGTGGCACAGTGGTTAAATGCCTGTATTACAGCCACTCACTCAAAACCATAAGGTTGCAAGTTCAAGACCAGAGAAAGGGCTC
Organism: Urosaurus nigricauda; assembly: GCA_034509955.1. NCBI lineage: Eukaryota > Metazoa > Chordata > Lepidosauria > Squamata > Phrynosomatidae > Urosaurus > Urosaurus nigricauda. Next base: position 36,094,140 of record JAOEGL010000001.1, read on the forward strand.
AAGCTTTACTCAGGCTTGCATCCTTCCGAGGTCGCTAAAATGAGTACCCAGATTGTTGGGGGCAAATTAGCTTACCATTGTAAACCGCTTAGACACGGCTTAGGTGGTATGAAGCAGTATATAAATGAAGCTGTTTGTTTAGATAGTGTGGCAGGAAAAAGACTTTTTTCTGCTGTAGTACAAAGGCAGAGAGCATCTATGTGTGAGTCCTCTATTTTTAGCAATCATTTAGCAGCAGGACAATTCTCTTCTCTTCTGAAATGCTAAAGAAAAAAAAATGGAAAAGTATTGTTAGGGGTATTAACCTTGAACTTTGCTGAGCATTTGTAATAAATTCATCAATACCAGATGCTGAGGCAAAAAAGTGGACAGATATTGGTCTCTTAAAACAGAATGGTGGATTAAATGGACCTTGGATTCATCTAGCAAAGGGGTTTTTACTGGGTATAAACAGATCAGCTTACTACCTGTCCATTCAGTTTCACACATATTAATTCATAAGTCTGTTCTATTTTGGCATCAATCTGAAAAAATATTTAAAATGAAAAACATGTACATACATTATATTTAAATACTTGAAGATACAATTTTTTGTAAACATTTTATCCACAAATATACATTTCTGTATGAATGTTGGCATATTTTTGTTTTGTCTACATTTTGTAATTTTGTTACAAAATGCAGAAAGCTGCATAGTTTAGAGCAGTGCTACTCGAAGTAAAAGTCTCTGGACTTGTACTAGTCACTTGTGAGACTGGCTGCCATTCCTTGGCAAGTTTCCAATAGGGACAGAATGAATATTCTGAAATATTTGAAAAATTGTTGAAAAGCCGGTATTTTGTAGGAAATGTGGTATATATTTTGTCTTCTTTTTCATTTGTTTTCATACATATTTGTTTTCATTTGTTTTCATAATTGTTCATTTGTTTTCAAATATATATTTGTTTCATTTGTGTTTATATATATATATATATATATATATATGAAAACAAAAACATACATTTTGAGTATTGAGAAACTCTGATGAGAAGAATCCTGAACTATGAGGCTTTTCACAGTTCAAGACACAGGAGATTATTACACAGAGGTTTACCGTGAGTTAAATGCTGGCAAAATGCAACTGCAGCATGAAGGTGTGATAGCCAGTTGTGCTTCTGAATCATAATTGAAGTATCACCTCACCTCTCTCATCCTCAAAGCATTCGCGAGCAGCCATTTCTTCAATAATGGAAGTGCAAAATTCACACATGCATTTTCTGCTGTTTTCTGTTCAGAAAATGCTGTAATGTGGAATTTATTCTGCACAAAATTCACACATGATTGATTTGCTGATTTTCTGCACAGGAAATAGTATTTCTTTGCAGGAATTAATATTTCTGCATTGAAATATTATTTGCCATGCAGAAAATGCTGTAGCATGTGTTAAAATGTTATTTTCTGCACAAAACAAGCACATGGAAATTTTGAACAGAGCATGTTCCAAATTGCAAATAGTCAAAGAAATTCTTACAGCAGGAAGAAAATTTCCAAATTTATGCATTGCTATTTGCAAGAAACATAGTGAAGAATTACATCCCTAGTTTCCAACAAAGAAAGAAAAAAAATGTAGTAATGAGTATAAACGTGGTGTTAATCCCTGGCATTTTGCGGGGATGGGAGTGTCATTCTTCCACATCAGATTCTGAAAAACACTGTCTTAGAGGATAGTTCCATTACAATCTTCACCTTATTCCCAAAGGAGTAAAAAGAGTAAGGCCTAGTACAGACCAGTGCTTTGCACCGGCCTGGGGCCGAAATTAGGGCTCGGCAGGGCTGAGCATACACATGTGCCCAGCCCTACTTTCAGTGCCCATGCACCATATTGCCACGTCCCCATCCACATGGGGCTCCTTTTTAGGGAGCACGTTGGTGCCATGCCATGTAGCTGGCATGGCACCAACAAGAGGTAAAATCGGGTGGATTGGAACCGCCAGTCTGTATCCCCCCTATGTTGCTTCAAAATGTGGGCTGAATGTTAGTGCCTAATTTACTCTGGAATGGTCAGTTTGGAAAAATATTACTATTGGAATTGGGCTAAGTGATTTAAAATAAATTATGCTGGCCTAAATTGAATTCCTAGGGTCCAGCTCCATAGCTTCTTCCATCCTAAGCATTTGTTGGGCTTAATCCCCCCTCCCATCCCATGCTATTCCCTTTTACTTATGCTTCTTGTTTATATGTATATAATATATTGTAAACTGCTCTGGGAGCATTTTCAGCTGGAGGACAGGTTACAGGTGATCTCAACAAACAAAAACTAGGGGTAGGCCCATTAACTCAATGGGATCTCGGTAAGTCAACATTTAATGTAAGTTCAATTGATTTACTTTAAATTGTACTGTAGGTTCAATTGAGTCTGCTCTAACAATAGGGACTAAGGGATAAATATGATTGGGCTAACAATGGGAATGAGACCAGTGTTTTTAAGCACTTGATTTCAAAAGCCTTTGCGATATAAGGTATTAGTTTAGACTTCTAGTAAATGTACTCTGCCCACCAAGACAAAGAGAAAACTCTTCTGTCTCTTTCTGTTCATCATACTATCACCCATTCCCACACTACCATAACTTTTTAACAAGTAGGTCTTTAAATTTCCCACAGGTCTATCCCTCACAGTGAACTAGATGAGGGAATATGTTTGGTTCCCATCTACAACCCCAATAGCAATAAAAATTGATGAGGACACGTGTAACCTATGGATTTGGCTACTCCTGCTTGGGCTGCAGGCCTCTAAGGTTCTATGCCAATTGCCAGTTCCAACAAGAGCAGATCAGTTGAATGAACTGCTAAGTGTATATAAACCCCTGTGTAAATTCCACCAATCTGATGCATCTACTCTAGCATGGGGCTAGCAAATCAATTCAAGTCATTATAGTTTACTTTGGTTTCGTTTTGTTCCAGACACAAACTGTTCCCAGTCGAAAACAGATTCATTTATAATAACTACAAAGACATCTATCTTCCATAATTTCTCAAATGTGTCAAGTTTATTGAAATTCAAGAAATGAAGGGGAGTGGCATGGTAGTTCAACCAATTTATTCTTGTTCACTTGGAACAGCCTGTACAAGTTCATAAAAGGAATAAAATCTTCTGAGAAAATTTTCTGGGTCGTGGCATGACAGTCCTCTTGACACCAGTCAGAGCAAGGGCTGGGGGTTGAGGAAAAAGCATGGAAAGCCTGATTACTGATTAGCTTCAGTGTTATTTCAAATCAATCCCTTCAATGAAGTTAGCAATCAGCTAGGCAGTGAACAATGAAGTGGCATTAGAGCCACTGGGGGAGAAGGTGGGATGAGAAGAAAGCATCAATTTAAAAGATTCTGTTCTTTTAACACTGTATTATTTCTTTTTTCCCCCTCCCTAAAAGCCAATTAGAGAGACAGAGAGTCATTGAAGGGTTCTTTAGTCACAAAGTGTCAATTACTATTTTGACCTAACTTTAGCTCAAAATTAGGTGGTTCGTTCAAGTTTCATAGGCACCAAGACTGCTGCACCATTTATCAGTACCTATAAGATATCATTCAGGGTCTCTACAAGTAATTTTGCTGCTTGAGGCAAAGAAGCAAATAGTGCCTCCCCCAAACCAAGGCAAATGGAAGTATATATTTCACAAATCCAGCCATGTTATTTTGGCACTTTTGATAGAAAATCCTATGTATGTTCCAATAGACCACACTGTAAAGATATAGTAAATAACTTTTTGCTCTCCTCTTGCAACATACAGAACCTGTGACATCTCACTTTGTCTAAAAGAGAAGTAGATCATTGTAAATTTCATTCTCACACACAAGAAAGAATAATTTTAACACTTTCCTTTTCATTCTGAGAAAGTTAGCTATGACAGTGCTTATTCTGTGAAAAAGGCATTTTTATTCATAACTGCATTTTCTGCACAGCAAACAGAATTTCTGCACTAAAGACAACATTGCTCACAGAAAACAAGTTTCCCACACAGAAAAGTGGAGACTCTATTTTCTATGCAGAAAACCTTTTTTCTATGCAGAAAATACCATTTTCTCATGTGCAGTTTTTCCCCCACACAGAATGTTTCCCAGCTTGCCAAACTTCTCACCCATCTTGTAAGGATTTTTCATCGATGGCATTTCCCAGCATTCAGGAAAACCTTTTCAAACCATTTTTGCTTCAGAGTCACATAACTTTGATATATTCTGAAAGTGCAATATTATCCTTTTACTTCAAAAATGGATTAGTGGGCATCACATAGTGGTTGAGGAAGTGATTTCATATGCCATTCATTGGTTGGCATGTGAAATAGGTTTCTAATATTTCTCACATGTTTTCCATGTGATATTAGTTACAGTGGAAAAACCTGAGGGGGTGGTCAGCAGATCTGCCAACATGGGTCAGTAAATCCATTCTGGATTCTATGCCTACTCCTCTAACACCAGTTGACCAATACCAAAACCATGAAGGGATAGGATCCAGCATTTGCAGGCTTCTAGTTCAACATGGAGTAGCTGTGAAAGGAGAGATGATAAAATACACAGGGAATGCACTCCTCTTACACTAATAGATTTCTGCAGATCTGCCACTGCAGAAAAATTGTTGATGGTACCTTGGAGAGAATCAGTTCTAGATGGCCTCCACATTATCAATGCTAAAGCAGAATGCAATGGCATGTTATTGTCATACCTCACTGCAGAATAACAATCCCCCATGGGAAAAAAGGCTCCTAATGCCATTAGTTATATTTTTCAAATGTTCTCAAAGTATTTTATATTATTTTTATATTATGGTGTGTGCATTTTAATACAAACCTCTTAAGAGATTATACTGTATCAAGTGGTATGCAAGTACCACTAATAAAATGAATGAATGAAAGATTTGGCAACAAATAAATATTAACAGCAAACCATATAGTTACACAAAGAATTTATATTTTAAAACATTGCAAGGTATGAGAACATTTCAATTATGCTTCAGAAGTTTAATTGAGTGAATAAATCCTTCCATGCATACCCATGCTGGAGAAAAAGTGGATAGAAAATGGAAAAGGGAAAAACCACTGGAGAATGACTGTGTTACTCATATGAAAGCGAAAGACCTTTTGATGCCCTTTTGAGCCCCCCATGCCTACAAATTAGTAAGTAAGAATTCATTCTGAGATAGTTCCAATGGGAGAACTGTTCTAATGGAGGTAAAGAATTTGAGAAGCACTGAAGGTTAATTGTCAATTACCCAGAGAATTATGTAGAAATGAGAATAAAAACACAGTTTAAATATAATTGTCCTTTTCTCATTTGTGTCCAAGTGTTTGATTGAAGAATGCTAAATTGGTTTAGTTGCTGTCATTAATGTTTAATTTTAGGAAGTTTTTTTTTTAAGTGAGAAACAATTATCATGGCACCAGAGTATGTTCAAGGATCAAAACAAAAGTCATTACAGTGGGTACAGAGATAATAATACTGATGCTAATATTAATACTAATAATAATTCTTTTAACTAACTCTATTGACACTAGAGAATCAAACTATTTGAATTGTTTAAGAAAACTATTCAAGAAGCTATAACAATGTGTGGTTGACTGGATAGAAGAAAGAATACTAAAATATAATGAGAACAGTAATAAGAGTATATCCTTAACATGAGAACGAGCTCTTAATGGCAAAAGGAAGTTGAAATAAAAATTGAAGGTTGGTTTGCATTTATTTTTAACATGATTTATAAAAACTCTCTATGTCAAAAATCACCTTTAAGGTATAAGGGAACAAATAGGGTTTAGGGACAAAATTCCATTACTTGGATTAACATTCTCTCTCTCTCTTTCTGCTCCCCCAAGTAGAGTCCTGAGTTCTTGGTTCTCCTTCCGTGGAGGTCTTTAAGCAGAGGCTGGATGGCCATCTTTCAGAGATGCTTTGATTGGGAGTTCCTGCATGGCAGGGGGTTGGACTAGATGGCCCTTGTGGTCTCTTCCAACTCTATGATTCTATGATTCATTTGCCTCCTGTTATTATTTCATAAGAATAAGACCAGTGTGAACCCAAGATGGATAAACTTCATCATTTTTTCTTTTATCTATGTTCAGCAATCTTCTTTACAAAAAAAAATGATACAGAAAAATTAAGATTTTTTTTTTAAATAAATGTGGGAGAAAGCAAGTTGAACAGATTCATCTACCAAGGGAAAGGAAGTCAAGTGATTACCTCTTAAAAGCTTAGCTTAGAATTCCTATATATTCAAGCCATGTTTGTCATATTAAATCAGGCATATCTCTCATCCCCCCTCCCCCGCTTTTTCTTTCTTTCTTAAGAAGTTCCTCATCTTGAACAATTATGGCAGCATCTGTACTGCAGATTCGATGCACTTTGACACTGCTTTAATTACCATGGCTCAATGGAATTCTGGGATTTGTAATTCTGTGAACTATTTAGCCTTCTCTCTCATGGCACTCTGGTGTCCCAACAAATTACAAATCCCTGGATTCCATAGGATGAAGCCATGACAGTTAAAGTGGAGTCAAACTGAATTAATTCAGCAGTGTGGCAGCAGCCTATGCATGGAAGGCAAGTACAACTAGGCCTCCTCCATATTAGGAATAGTTCTACCAATTAAATTTGGGCTCTACCAATAGTTAATAATTTTCTTATATTTGTTTGTAAAGCAAAATTACCAAAACTCTTAGATTCAGGCATTAGTTTTGGAGAAAAATCTTTAGATTTATTTCTATTTATTTTACTCAGTTTATGCCCCACTATTCTGGCAAAAGCTGGCAAAAATAAGATTAAAATTTAGCTAAAATGTATGATTACAAATGTTTTTAAAGTTTAGTTCTTTAAAAGGTATATAATTAAAATAGTATAAAATACATTTAAAACATGATTAAAACATACTAAGTAAAAACAAAACACAGAGAATTCTACAGCTTGGGAGCTGAGAAGGCAACTTCCCGCAGCCTCCCCAATGCAAAACCAAGGCTGTATCTGCCCTGCATAATCCATCTTGACACCACTTTAACTGCCATGGTTCAATGCTATGGGATTCTGGGAACTGTAATTTGTTATGGCACCAGAGCTCTCAGACAGAGAATGCTAAATGCTTCTCAGAACTACAATTCCAAGAATTTCATAGCACTGAGCCAGGGTAGTTAAAGTGGTGTCAGATTGCTGTGTGGATGCAGCTAAAGTGAAATGTACAGGTTTGTTGATTCCTGAAGTCCAGGCTAAGTCAATTGCCAGATGCAGAAGTGCCTCCCTAAACAATAAGGATTCTTCATGAGTAAAAGGGATACTTGTGAGCAAGACACTCCTTACACATGTCATTACTCAGTTGATAGTCAATCCTTAGCTGACAGTTACTGTCTGCAGCAGTTCCCTTGATGATGAGTCCTGGAACAATGTCTACCACCTCTTAAACTCGTCTCAAATATCAGTTTTGTGTTTCACATCACTGCTACTTTTGTCACAAGGCCTGATCTCCTAATGTTTGGAACCTTGGAAGGTCTTCAGCCTTGCTGCTATTATTAACTCTGTGCTTGGACTCTTGCTAGATCTTGATAGTACTTAGTTGCTGTGTCTAAATGCTTCCCGAGCAGAACACCTTGCCAATTAGCACACAGTCAGCAACTACTGTATTTCATGAGAAGTTAATATTTGTCTGGCTACATATGTTAATAATGATTAATTATTGGTAAATATGAATAATGAGGCAGTGGAAGGGGTTGTCTTATTGAGCCCAATTAAGTTATTAATTGTGTGATACAGTTGTTGGATCAGGATTATATGCTAAAAGCTCAAAGTCTTTGAGTCTTCTTCCTGTATTTCAAGTTTGCTCATCAGTGCTTCCATATACCACTAAACATGTCCAAAAGGAGAGAGAGCTATTTTTTTATATAAATAAATCAATGCCACTTTTAATTTTCCTGTCACTTGTCATTCTCTCTGCACACAAATTGTGTAGTCTGTCTTGAAAACACCTATTCAGCTGTGAGTCTCCTCTTCTACAAAGCTGTGCTGATAGCAGAAGACCAGCAGCTTTATGGAATCTGTAAACATTTATTAGAATGATTCCATGTTTAAACAATCCAATACCACTGATTGATATGCAGCAGGTGTTTTAGTTTATCTTTTGAAAGAAGGGTTGATAAATGTCATGAAACATTTAGCCTGTAAAGATCACATGCATTCTGCAAACATATCCGATACCCCACATGAACATGGTTGGTTGTGTTAATTACAAAATGAGAGCTGCAGAAATAAAACAGTTTTACACCATCTTAACTACTGAACTGGGAAATTTTATATTTAATATTTAGTTCATACTTTAATTATGCAGAATGAACAAAGATGGTTGCTGAACCAAAGTTTAAGATGGCTAACAAATTGGGCTAAGTGAAGGGCTTTAGGAAAATGCTGAACAAACAGGAGAAAACAAGAAATTGTTTAGGTACAAGCTGCCCTGGTACCCTAAGCGGAGGCGTCAGAGTGAAGTCAAAACATAAATACCAGATAAGTAGAGTTGCAACTGTGAAATAATGTGTAAAGGTTAGCTACAAGGAAAGTAACTTTCTGTAAGGTGACATGTGACATGACGAATCATAAGTGGGTTTTTAATTATTCATGTGTTCGTTTGTCTGATTGCTTGAGATTCATTTGTTTAGAGTTAAGATTGGCCAATAGAAAGCATTTTTGGAAGTCCTTTGTGTAAAAACTATAAATCCCATGAACTTGTTTTTTTCTGGGTCTCAGTCTTTGGAAATCTGAATTTTCCACTGAGGACATTTTTATTCTATGCCGGCTGAATAAATCTGGAACACTTAACTGACTCTGGGTCCTCTTGTCTTTACTCCACTCTGTCAATGCTGAGGACTGGGTAAGCAGTCCTAGCCGAACCCGTTTTTCCATTACACTACCATTACTCTATTCTGTGGAATCCTGGGATTTGTAGTTTGGTGAGGCAGTAGAGCTGTTTGACAGACCGGACTCACCAAACTACAAATCCCTGGATTCCACAGGATGGAGTCGTGCCGGTCAACATGGTGCCAAACTGCTTTATTTCTACAATGTTTCAGGTCTCAAAGATAATGAGAAGCCAGGGAAACTAACAATAAGTTTTGAGAGTAGGATGAATGATCAAAGAAAGTGGAAGACCCTTCTTTGTTGGAGGTTCTCAAGCAGCTTTTGGATGGCCATGGTTCAGGGATGTCTTAGCTTTCAATTCCTGCAACTGCAGGGGGTTAGGCTAGAGGCTAGAGGCCTCTCCATCCTATGATTCCTGCATCCTTATGTTACTCTCCCTCTACAACTCAAGGCTAGAGAAAGCCATAAGATTTTCTACTCCATCTCCACTTTATTTTGCTTTTGGAATGAAATTCTGAATAAATGTCCAAGACATGCCCCTGCTTTCCACTTTTAGTGCATGGCAGGGGACTAGGACCCTCTTTGACCCTCCAACAATGTTTGGCTATTGTTCCCATAGGTTTCAGGGTCACATAGGATGTTACTATGGGAGTTAAAATGGAAAATAGGACTATAGTTGTGTAGTATGGATGGGCCCCTAGCATGTGATAGAATATGGCCTGGCTGCCACAACAAGCTTTCTCCTTACCTGGATAATGGGCAACACATTCTGGAAATATATAAATCATCAAATAAAGAAATAGCCATTATCATAGTGTATTAACCATGTCATTTCTAAATTTCATTGATTGACCTAGTTACTAGTTAAATCCTCTCAATGTGGAGGTCTGTGGAGAGGTGCCCATCATTTCCCTGCTTGCATACCTTTTTAGTCAATCTGAAGACTGCATACTTCAGAAGAATATTTTTTACTTCATAGTTCAAGGTACAACAGGCAGGTAGCTTGATAAGGGCCTGACAGATCTGTTGTGTGGAAGAGGTAGTAGGGTATGTCAAGATGAGGACCTGGGTAGGCAACAGGTCAGTGGGTGCATGGATGATTTATTTATTTATTACACACTGGTAAATACTTGCAAGAAGTTCTACTTGATATGTAGTCTGTGATTGGTTGCTGGATAGTCACCTTGGCAAGCCAAATGTAAATGAGATCTAGGAGAAAAAACTGTGAAAGTAATATAACTTGAGAATTAAGAATCCAAAGATTAAGCAAATCCATAACTTGCTGCTTTATCACAGTGGGGGGCAAATGGGATTTAAATGAGAGTTAAACTAGAGAAAACCAGGAAATGCCTGATACCTATCACAGGACATTTCTTGATTTTCTCTAGTTTAACTCTTGTTTAAATCCCATTTGCCCCTTAGTGTGATGAAGAGTGAGGCAATTTTTCATCAGCCCTTGCCTGACACTCAAATTTTCCTAATACTCCTTTAGTAACAGACATATTTCACAGATCCCTATCTTTCCACTTAAGACTTGCCTAGATATATCTCCCCAACATTATCAGTTAAATGAAGCTTTAGGAGAGCTGCTTCACAAGTCCTAGCTAACAGACATCTCCATCTTTCCCATTTAAGTCCAGAAAAGACTGTATTATCTGCCACACCTCTTCTATCTTACAACCTCTACCTTCTAGGTCCTTCAGAGACCATCTGTGGTCTCTTATTGGCCTCCTGGCTTGCCCCCCCCCCCCCACGCACATGCACACATAAGCACCACAGGTATTGACTAAGACTAGTATTCACTGAATTTAAAAAAAGAGATTAGGGAGCCATGAGCAGGCAAGCTAGTGACTGTGGTCGGTCTTCATGCTTTTTTTTAATTTCTCTTCTAGTTCATTTCACCGATCAAAATCCAGCATGAGAAGACCTGAATTAATCCACAACACATTTGGATTGCATTGCCCACTCTGAAGGTATGTTAACTATGCTATACTACAAAAAGAAATTTACTAGCTCAAGTTCTGATACTACATTTAGCGCCGCCCGAGTCACCGGGCCGGCGCAGTTGCCGCGCGCGGGAAGCGCCATCTTGGCCTCCCGCCGCGGTCTCCGTCCCAGCAGCCATTGCTGGGGCGGGCTTCTTCCTGATTGGCTGCCGGGAGGGAGAGCGCGGGAAGCCAGCCCGCCTTTTTTCTGGGAACATACTACATGTCCCAGAATGCTTTGCGCCGAGGCGGGCTGCCTGATTGGCCCTTGGGCGGCCCGCCTCGCGCTGTGATTGGTTCGGGCTCCTATGGGGGCGGGGCCTTGTCTCCGTGGCTGCCCCTGATTGGCCCGAATAGGTATTTATTCGGGCGGCGCGTGTGGTGAGGCGCCATTGCTTAGTTCGGCTCTCCCACCCTCCCTCCCTGGGAGTTAATTGTCACAACTGGAGCGAGGGCGGCAGCATAGGCCTGGATCTGGGGTGAGGGGTTTCCAGGGCTCGATGGCTCTGGATCGGGAGTCCTTGCGACCCGGGTGTATGGAGCGTGATGATGTGGCCAGTGCGGGGGCCACAGTCAGTTGACACCCGGTGACTAGAGTGCCTTGCAAATCGAGTGGGAGGAGCACAGTTGCCCGACTGTGCTTTAGGGCGGGGCTTGGCACCTACGTCATCCCGATGCTTGGCTACAAGCAACCATTCATTAGCCAACGGGGGTTTGGCTGATGTCCAGATCCAGACCTTATGCTTTGGGCCAACCCTATTGTTTGTTCGGCTTTAAATAAAGTCGTGGCCATGTTCACTCCAGCCTGGTGTCCTTGTACTTCTTTGTGGCGCCTGACCTGCGAGGCAACTTATACTACACCAAAACACAGGAACAAGAGAGCCCAGGATAATTTATTTCATATTATGTAATTGAAGAAATTACTTTGACCATGTTTGCGAGAGGGATGTAGGAGTTATAGCCCGAAAGGTAACATTTTCAGGTTCTTCTGCAGCAATATAAAAATTCTGATTTCTGCCTTTCTTTTTTAAATACAGCAATAGGAAACACCACGTGCAGCTAAAACCACGGGGTATATTAAGAGAAGCAAAATATAATCAACCACATGGTAAACCCAATGTTAACCCAACCAATAAGAAAATAACCATGGGATTTCAAACAAGTGCAGGTTAGAACCTGGCTACTCCTCATAAATATGCAGCATTTTATTTGGGCTACATGCCCGGGACTAATTCTTTGGGGATAAATATATTATCTACTGAAACAGAAGCATTATTATCTGCAAGAGCATTAGATTTTCAGGATGGAATTCTATTTCAAGTATTGACTGTTTCTTATATTTTCTTAAGCTTTTCAGGTTGCAGTGACAGCTGCTAGCACTACAAGCTTGAGGTAGGATTTTTCTTAAAGAACTATCTATTCTTTTCCAAGCTCTTGGCCCCACACTTGCATTGCTGCAAATTAATGTGGCTATATTATTATGTGTTTGTTTATATGTTCATAGTTTGTATATTTGTTCATCTAATTAAACATTTAATAAAATGGCAAAAGCATCAATCGCACATTGCTTTTATTAAAACCAAATAATGCATCACCAAAAATGCAATTATTTAGACACAATCTGATACACATTTAGAGCAGTGTAACTGGATCTATGAATCTTAGAGTTAGAAGCGACCATAAGGGTCATCCGGTCAAACTCCCTGCCATGCAGGAACACACAACACAATCAATGTTAGCACAGTTACATAGTATTCCATGTTATGCATCTGACTATGGAACAAGTGTCATAGATGAAACAGTTGCCTTCTTATCATGCAAGACAAAAGTAAGAGAGTACACTCTGTGCATGTATGCTCATGAAACACTAGCTGCACTAGTGACCTTATGTATCCCTGAAAATACAAAGCTCTTTCACAATGGTTTTCACACCATCCTCTGCCCCAAGATGATTCCAACCTTTGAGTTGTCTAAATTACTTTATCAGGCTAAGTGTTACAAATGTTAGAAGTTTGGAAAAGAAACTGGAAAGTCCCACAATGTTGACTAGATGCTGTTGCCATGAGATTTGCAGCACCTTTTCCCGTTGGATTGGTGCAGCAGGAACCAAACATCATGGTCCCAATCTGGCAGTTTGCTACTCTAAAAAGAACCTGCAAAATGCTGCTCCTTTTCAGAGTGGCAAAAAGCTGCCCTTGCCACAGTGGCAGAGGCTTTTCCCTGACTTTTTAGCACAGCACGTCTAAACACTGCACCAAAGAAACAGCGTGATGTTGCCTGCCATGAGGTCAGGTGTGCAGTGTAACACCGGCATCGGGGAGGAGTCGGAGCAGCTGCAGTGTGGTCACCACACCACCACTCCAGCCCGATGCCAGCATTTAGTGCTGGTCTGCTTATCCCCTCAGTCCCAAGATAGAGATACCAGAGTGAAGGAATCATTGGTAGGTAAACCTAATAATGCATACTGACATGAAGAGATAATGAAGTTTCTGAAAACACAAGCCTGGCATCACCTCAATATTCTGCTTCTTTCCTCAGGTGGAACACACTAATTCCAGAAGGAACACAGAGAAGAAATACAGAGAAACATTATAGTCCTTCTGTAAACTATCTGTAGATTAGATTTTAGATAGCATGACGGGGTTTTTTTAAGTCACTAGAGGTTTACTTGTGAATATTACCTAATGGTTTCACACATTAATTCTTCTTCCTCTGGTCAAAGATTCTATCTTGAATGATTAGTAAAATGATTAGTAAAATTGATTTTGCTAGGCCTTATTCAAGATTTAGTATTAGTTTTTTCATTGCTGTACAATTATGAAGACTGATTCCACACATATTTACTCTAGAATATACTCAAGGATTCCCAAATAAATGTGTATGGCGTTGCATCCATAATATGCAAAATATTCTACAGCCCTCAGGAACCTTGCAATCTGGGGTCCTCATATTTAGCCTGTGCAATAATGGTGGATTCTGACATTCCTTGCCATGAAAGTGACAGCCTCAGTTCCTTATATGAGAGCAAATTCATAAAGGGAGAGATCAAATGGGCTGTAGCTGCAGTTCCTTCTCCTCCCCATCAATGGGAAAGTGTAGGAAAAGAAAAGAAAAAGGAAAGAGTGAACAATGGATAATTCAGATAATTCAGTCAGAAGCCCATATACGTTGAAATAATTCCTCTTCTATAAATGTTCTCTGCCCCAAAACTACAGTCCATTTCTTCTGTAATGCACATCAGTTTCATTGTGTTTTACCAAAACTGCATTTTTAAATAATGTCAGTAAAGACAAACTTTCCTGACTTCTAAAAGAAGGACCCAAACAGCAGTAACTAGACTCTATAAATGAAATATTTGATTGTCTTAATTTTCTCCTCTAGATATACTACCAAAAAAAGGAGGGGGGAGTAATGTTGGATCTGCAAAAAACTGCCACTCTTTGACTTGGGACATTGACTAAGGATCTATCCATTGTCCATTAAATATATCCCCCAGCATTAGGCTGGGCATTTCACAGAATATTCTACAGAAAGTCAAATTACATTGACCCAAATGATATTTTTTAAATAAAAAAAATCAAATTGTTAGGTTCAAAGGTGGCTGGATTTGTGTGAATTGAATTCTTACATTGCCCTCACCACCACCTTTCCTTTAACAAGTTTTTTTGTATAATTGGCAATTAACCTCTAAACCCCAATCCAGACCTTCATTTAAGTGATGGTCTTTAAACAGAGGCTCGAATTATTCACATGGCTCAGGTAGGAGGGGAGATCTTATTCTATAACAGACTCTTAAAGACATTTTCAGTATAAGTAATTAGAGCTGCCAGTTCCAATGCAAGATGAAAGCTAGGTCAAGAGTACATGTCCAAGAGGCAAAGAGGGACAAAGGGCTTGTCTTTCAGTGGAATTATTAGTGTTTCACCTGAAGAGTATGTGCACAGTCTGAACAAGTCAGAGTAGAGGGAGTGTCACAGAGGGAGATAAAATGTTTATATTTTATGAGAAGGATTCTACCAGAAAGGAATCTGAATCAGGAGATCTTGTCAAATAAATATAAAAACTAATATGAAAAGGAGGTGAAGGATATGGTCAAATCTTATGAGAAAATAAGAAAGAAATGGGTATGGGTGTGTTCAGCAAAAACAAAATAAAAAAGTGTTCCAGTATAATTTATCGGTCTGTCCTGCTTTGATTATGATGAAAAGAAAGAACATGAACTTTGCCTACAGTTCATGAACTCACTGAGGATGCTCAAGGGGACAGGGATGATTGTTGTTGTTGTTAGCTGCCCTTGAGTCGGTTCTGACTCATGGCGACCCCATGGGTGAGACATCTCCCAGAATCCCTCTCCTCCACTGCCCTGCTTAGATCCTGTAAGCCCTTGCCCATAACCCCCCATGATTGAGTCTATTCCTCTGGTTTGTGGTCTTCCTCTCTTTCTTCTACCATCTACTTTCCTAGCATTATTGTTTTTCCTAATGATCTGTGACTTCTCATCATGTGACCAAAGTACAATTGTCTCAACTTGATAATCTTTGCTTCCAAGGAGAGCCCTAGTCTGATCTGTTCAAGACCCCATTTGTTTGTTTTCTTGGCTGCCCATAGTATCCCAAGTGCTCTTCTCCAGCACCACACTTCAAATGAGTTGATTTTCTTTCTGTCTGCTTCCTTCACTGTCCAACTCTCACATCTGTACATGGTAACTGGGAATACAATGGCTTGAACAATTCTGACTTTAGTGCACAGTTGTATATCTTTGCTCTCCAGTTGCTTTTCCAGTTCTTTCATAGCTGCCCTTACTATTCCTAGTCTTCTTCTTATTTCTTGACTGCAGTCTCCATTCTGGTTAATGTTTGAACCTAGTTATGGAAATTCAACTATTTCAATTTCCTCGTGGTCTTGACTGAATTTGTGTATGTCTTCTGTGGTCATTATTTTTGTTTTCTTTATGTTCAGCATAAGACCTACCTTTGCACTTTCATCTTTGATCTTCCTTATTAACTGTTCCTATTCCTGAATGTCTTCTGCTAATATTATGGTGTTATCTGCATATCTTAGGTTGTTAATATTGCTTCCTCCTATCTTCACTCCTCCTTTTTCTGATTCTAATTCTGCTTTTCTTGTGATGTTTTCAGCATATAAGTTAAACAAGAAAGGTGATAGGATGCAGCCTTGCCTGATCTATTTGCATATTGGGAACCACTCTGTTTCCCCGAATTCTGTTCTGATGGTGGCCTCTTGTCCTTGGTACAGATTCCTTTTCAGGACTATCTGGTGTAGTGGCACACTAATGTCTTTGAATGCATTACATAACTTTCGTGATCTATACAATCAAATGCTTTGCTATAGTCTACAAAACACATGCTGATTTTTTTTTTTAATTCTTTGGTGCACTTCATTAGCCATCACATGTTTGCAATGTGGTCCCTAGTGACCTTTTTCTGAATCCTGCTTGCACCTCTGGAATTTCTCTCTCCATGTATGTTTGGATTTTATGTTGCAGAATTTTGAGCTTTATTTTGCTTGCATGTATGATTAATGCTATTGTCCTATAGGCCTGATCTAGACGGGCACAATGCAGCATGATAAGGGTTGGAAAGGCCGCCTTTAGAGTTAGGGAGGGTGCAGTGTTTGCACCCTCCCTAACCCTAAAGCGTATGAGCATCGCCATTTAAAAATGGTGGCGTCCATATGGGCGCGCCTTGATGTCATCATGGTGAGCGCAGCATTTAGAAATGCTGTGCACGCCATGATGACTTCACCCTTCACGTGGCACAAAAAAGGAGCTCAAAAATTGAGCTCCTTTTTAGTGCCGGGTGTTTGACGAGGCCTTTAAACAACCGTGTCAAACACCCGGGGAGAAAGAGGTTGCAGTGGCGGCCCCTTTCTCCCCTCAGCACCGCTTCCGGAAGCGGGGTGCAGCGGGCACCCAGGGAGCCTGCTGCACCCCATTTTGAGGCTGCGGGGAAGCAGCAATTTGCTGCTTCCCCGAAGCCTCTGGAAGTGGCAGGATTGGGCCTCCAAGGCTGCAGGTGCAGCAGACTTGGCCCCATCTCACCACTTCTTGGGGCGGCTACTTACCACCCCTTTTGGGTGGTCTGTACTGCCCCACAGTTGCAGTCTTTTGTATCTCCTTTTTGTGGATTGGTATGCATATCAAATGTTTCCAATCTGTTGGACATCACTTTGTTTTCCATATTTGTTGGTATAGTTCAGTTAGCACTAAAGTTGCATCTGTCTGTAGGCATGGTAGTAGTTCAATTGGGATATCATTTGTTCCTGGTGATTTATTTTTTCGCATTTCCTTTATTGCAGATTCGACTTCACTTCTTAGAATTTGGGGTTCATCTTCATATGGCTCCTCTTTCCCATATCATTTATTCCCTCATCTCTTTTGTATAAATCTTCTGTGTATTGCCTTCAGCATCTTTTTATTTCTTCTTGTTCCTGTATAATGTTTTGTTTTTGCTCCATAGAGGAAAAAGCCCCCAGTTTGAGCTTGGATTTAATTTCTTGTACTTTTTGATAGAAGTCTCTTGTTCTTCCCTTTTTGTTGTTTTCTTCTATTTCTCTGCATTGGTCATTGTAGTATTTCTCCTTATCCCTGCATGTCAGATGTTAGACAGTTGTGTTCATACTTCTGGCTTTGTTCCCACCCCCCTTTGCTTTTGCTTTTCTTCTTTCTTTTATTGTATGAAGTGTTTCATCTGTCATGCATTGTTTCTTATCTTTATTTTTGGCCACTATTAGTGTTTTCTTGTATTTGTCCTTAATTATAAACTCAGGTTTCTGGTTGATTATACTCAGTACAAATCTGTCTCTTACATTGTCCTTGAATTTATCTGAAATGTTATTCAGGTCATATTTTGGTATAGTGATGGTTTTTGCTTTCTTCTTCAGCTTAACTCTGGTTTTTGTTATAAGCAGTTCGTGGTCTGTGCCACAGTCAGCTTCTGCTCTGGTTTTGGCCACAAGGATAGAGCTTCCTTTTATGTAGTCTACTTGGTTTTTGTGTTTACCATCTGGTGATGTCCAGGTATATAGTCTCTTATCTGGTTGTATGAAGCAGGTATTTGCAGTGAATGGATTGTTGGCCTCACAGAATTCTAGCACATGTTCTCCTGCTTTATTTCTTGTTCCTAACCTACATCTGCCTACTGTTTTTATTTGTTCTTTGTTGCCAACTTTAGCATTCAAGTTTCCAATGATTAGTTTTAAATCTTGTGATGGTATGTTGTCAATTTCTTCCTGGACTGCATAATAGAATCTCTCAATTTTCTCTTCATCTGCATCTGTGGTTGGTGCATATACCTGCATTATTGTGAAGTTTATAGGTTTACCTGAGGCCTTATTGATAATATATGGTCAGACTTTAAGTTGTATTCTTTGAGTATTCTAGCTGTATCTTCCCTTAGTATGAAAGCCACTCCATTTCTTTTTTTTTTCCATTTCCTGAATAGATTATTGTATAGTTATCTGAGTCAAAGTGACCTATTCCTGTCCATTTTAACTCACTCCTAGTATTGATATGTTCATGCATTCTAGTTCCTTCTTTGCCATGTCTAGTTTTCCCTGGCTCATGCTTCTCATGTTCCATGTTCCAATTACATGTGTAGTGTGCTTCTAACTATGCTTGTTTTATTGGACATATTTTCTGCCTGGCCTCCCCCTCTCTAGTTGATGGTTATTGAGCTTCTCACCTAAAGGGTTTTCTTGGTGAAATGGTCTCACAAGGATGGATGGATACCTTTTGCCTCCTTTCATACAGTGCTGACAAGTGTCAGCCATGGTGACACTACTGTTCTCTTTTTGAGGGTCAGCTTCAATGTCACCCACCACTACTGCTGCAGCCCAGTAGCTGTTGCTATATTTTATGCCTGTTATTCCCTTCTTTCCTCCCTCAATTCTCTTTTCCCTTTCCTTTTTACACTCCCTGATGTTTTCCCTAAATAATAAATAAATAAAACTTTTATTTCTACCCCACTTTTGGTGGGAACAATCAAGGCGGCTTACTCCCTCAATTCCTCCCTCAATTCCCTTTGTTCATTAGCATGTTGTTTTGTTCTCCCATAGTCATCAGGAATGCTCTTATGGCATTCATTCATAACCATTCCTGATCATGTTGAGTCTGTGAACAATGTTATTCAAGCTATGCACTGTCTGCAGCAATTCTTTTGAGAATACTATTCAAATGGCTTGTTACTGGAGTGATAGATCTATTTTATCTATGGGCAATATCAAGCCTATATATTACCTCCTGCAGTAGGAAGTAAAGTGAGGTTGGTTCTCTGTGTCAGCAAGGGGAAAAAAACAATGGATCTTACCAAATAGCAGATATGCTAAATGCAATCATATTCATGAAAGAATCATAGGCTCAGATCCTGAACTGGTATTGTATAGATTGAGACTATCCAGTTATCCCAGTTGAGAAGCTTTCCAAGCAGCTTTACCAAACATCTACAACTGTAGCATGTCTTTCTTCTCATGGCAATTGCTTTGACATACTTACCCATGAGTGGAATGTCATGACTCCTATTCTATTGCTAAAATGGATTACTTGTCATGCATGCAGATGATTCTGGCAGTTTAGGAAATGATCATATTAATCTCCTGGCAAATATTTACTGAACCTGTTCCACTTATCTTCATAAACATTTGCCTTCTTTCCACTAGAAAGGTAACTTCTTTGACATGATAATGGGATCTTTGAAAAGAATTAAACAAAAATTATGCATAACCCAGCATTATTAATAATTATGCAAATCTATTACAGCGCTCTGTTCCTGCACATTTTCATTCAGGTGAAGAAAAATGGCTCAGAGGAGTCACTGTGAGTGGAGCTTCCTGTACCAATACTGCTGTTTGCTAATTGGGCTCATGAAAAGTTCAGAGCAATGATTCTACATGCCGGGGTACATCTGCCAAGTAACAATTAAAAGTCCCAGCAGGGCACAGAAAAGATACCAAAAATAGCAAAGAAAAAAAACACTCACACAAACTCACAGTGAGAAGATAAATATTGCAAGAAGTGGAACTTTTAAATGAATGGGATCGGGTGGGGGGGAACGGGACTGAATAAATAGTTTCATTTCGTTGACATCAAGAATTTAAATTTTTGTTTATAAGATATTTGTAGTCTTAAAGATCTGATAGAGGATCTAAAAGTAAATATAGAGAACAAGGCCATGCATGTGGTTCAGCTAAAACCTGAATTCTGAGGTGGATCAGCTTAATTCTGTTCATCCCAGAATGGCTTTGATCTCAATTGTTAAATGTGATCAAGAATGGAATAAGAGTGTTTCTCTGGTGCTCTTGAAAACACTGAATACTGAAATACAGGTGGGGAAAACCTAGGAAAATAGTTTGTGGTGTGATAAGTTGAGGCTAGAGTAGAATTAAAATGACAGCTTTCACTTTCAGTCTTTGGCATTAGTCTCACTAACATTTTCTGAGATTTCCAATTGTGACTTTTGCTGGGAGGATTTGTATGCAATGTTACCTTTCTTTCCCATTTTCCCTTAGTACTTAGCTTAGGGTCTGCTATACGGCTATGGAGAGAAAGAGAGAGAGTGAGAAGATTTTGGTAGAGAGATATTAAGAAGATATGGTGGGGGGGGGTATGCAGATTTTTCTTCTGTGTGTGTTTGTGGGGAAAAGCTTAAGAAGGTCCCTCCTCTAAATTTTTTTAGGCTCACATTTAATCCAGAAGTTGGCAGCATGAGCTTTCATAGACTAAAGTCTACTTCCTCAGAAGTAGACTAACGTGGCTATATCTTTGAATTTAATTTAACTGTTCTGGTGCTCTGTTTCCGCTTTCGTGTATGAGACAGGAGAGGTTCATTTTTCCTCTGACATTCCTCTTAGACTTAAATGTACTCAATTTTTTGGTGAAATAACCACTTGTTTTGATTCACAGAAACTACCATTTTGGGAGTGAATAGAAGAATGCATGTTAGAATTCACACACACACACACACACACACAGAAATTAACTAGTGCTTCCACTAGTGCTTTACTTATCTGCTTGAGTTTAGACAGAGTCCCCTAACTACAGCCAAACTATTTTGCCCACTCCATTAATTTGGTGACTTTCTATATGTAAATTTAGTCACTAAACAATGTGGCAACCCTAGATGAACACATCAGTCCAAAAAGACAAACTGGGGGAGTGTTAGCATCATACAGTCATAGAGTTGGAAGGGTCACAATGGCCATCTATTCCAACTTGTTTATAAAGTAGAACACAACTCATAGGTATCACCATCCATTTGTTCAATGCCTTATTTTACAAGTTTTCATACACTTTGGCTGCATCTGCACTGCAGAATTAATGCAGTTTTCCATCAATTGAAAGGGGTGGGGGTGGGGTTCAAACATACAAAGATCATAAAATGTTATTTTGTTCTTCCCCGTTATTTCAATAGGTTCCTGTTAATAACATGATCCTTTTTGTTAATTTTTTGAATATTACTTTAGGGAAACATTCTTTCAAATAATTAAAAGGGTGAAAAGTCCCTAAAATGGTCACAGAAAGCAGTATTTTAGAAGTAATGGGTAAACTTTCCACTCAACAATCACAGTTGTTGTGTTATTCTGGAGAAAAAAAATTGGTTGCTCCAATGGTAAAACATTACTGGTAACGCAGTTATATGTAATGTATTATTTCCAAGTTCTAACCATTCTTGGCCAGAATAATCTAAAATGGTATAACGCAGGTTCCTAAATTATCTACCTACCTACCAACCTACCTAGATTCTAGACTTATTAAGCCCCGTAAATCAGCTGGCATCACATTATTCATTTTATGTTAAGCCAACTACCCTGGGGCTTGAGTAAATGAAAATGATACTTAACCTTTGATATTGCATATGCATAGCTTTCACTCCACTGTACCTGCACTTTTTGTAAGAAACTCCCCTGATCAGAGGCTTCATTTAATTAGTGGTTGGAGTTTCTGTCCAACACAAGGAATAGAAGCATTCTCTGAGGAGATTACTAAGTGTGGCTTTTAAACCTTAATTACAGAAGAAAAAGGTGCCTTTGGTGATATTTACCACATGTTGCCACCTCTGATCCATTGCCGCTGTGATTCCAAAGCATGGTTAGGACATCCCTTTTCACTGATGAAGGAAGAGCTTGCAATTGCATCAAAGAGCTTGCAATTGCAATAGTGCTCAGGTATGAAATGTCACAGATGTGGCATTTGCAATGTTGGCAGTCATGTGGTGTCAGTTATCTCTGCCACTACCTTGTCCCCCTTTGCTATTTCCAAGCTGCATAATTCATTTTTTTCCTATTTGTTTTATATTTTAAAAATTAAATCGCATTAGCAAAACTCTGGAATTACAGTGGTCCCCCGGGTTACGAAAGTAATCCGTTCCGGGATTACTTTCGTAACCCGGAAGCTTTCGTTTCCCGGGGCACCGCTAAACTCAATGGACCGCACGGCCGATTTAAAGGGGCCGCGCGGTTTTTTT
This sequence comes from Urosaurus nigricauda, assembly GCA_034509955.1. Lineage (NCBI taxonomy): Eukaryota > Metazoa > Chordata > Lepidosauria > Squamata > Phrynosomatidae > Urosaurus > Urosaurus nigricauda. The sequence continues at coordinate 36,116,461 of JAOEGL010000001.1, forward strand.
ATTCGTATCCTGGGGGATCTTTCATATCCCGAGGGATAGGAAGCCGGTCCGCCGCCTTTCGGATCCCGGGGTTTTCGCAACTCGGGGGATTCGTAAGGCGGGGGACCACTGTACATGAAAAAGTGACAATAAAATTTAAAATAAAAAAGCTTTGTGGGTAGGGCATAGGGCATGGAGTAAGGGTTAAGGGGGACTGTGGAAGAGAGTGCAATGGCAGAAGCAGCCTCAGTCATGCGATTGACAGGACCTACAATAATGTGAACTAGTTTCTTTTCTGTCTATTTTTTCTTTTTTTAGCTGATGAGATTGCAGCAAGAATGGGGCTCATGTGCAAGGTGAACAGATGTCATAACCTCAAGTAGGAGAAGTCCTCAAAGGAGGGCCATAAAACAAAGGACACTCAAGAAAAAAGTTAGGACATTACAAAATGAAAGCTATAAACACTAATATAAGTATAAATTCATGCTTCTCAGTAATGCTCAGAATGGAGGACATTCTGGAATTCTTCCTGGAAAGAAAGTTGAAATGTAGGACCATGTCCCGTCGACCCTGCTGATGTGGTAATGTCCTGTGTCAGAATGACTGAACAATTCATTGGAAGATACAAACTAGGGGAGGATTGTGTCTGCCATTTCTGCTTTTCATATTTCAAGTAACTTAAGAAGGAAAAAAAAATCCATATTCACACAGGAAAGAGAAGAGTTTGAAACATAGAACTCATGTATGGCTTCACAGAGATTTACCTCTACTTACTTTCCACATGTCTTACAAACGTGGAACATTAAAGCACAATTCCACCTGCATAATCTACTTTTTTCTGTTTCCCATCATATCTGAAGCCACTCTTGATATACCAAAATTAGTAAACCAGATTACTGCTACAGGGGTTGACAGCCTTAGAATACTGGCACTCTTTGTAGATGAGGTGCCTAGCTTTAACTGTTTTCTTATAATTCAGATAATTTCTTAAAGGGCTATGACATTGTTCATTGTAATGGAGGTTCATTGAAGATTCTTAAGGGAGTTTTAAAAGTGCCTCATTTCTGTCTCTTTAAGTATTTTATGATGGATGCGTTATCCATTAACATGTAAGCACAATAGCCATCCTGTCCAAACGGCATGCTTTATTTAGGTATTTTTTAAGAGTGCTCACACGCTTCTGCTTTTCCTCAAGAGCGCCAAACCTTACTTCTGTGGTTGCAGCAGGAGACAGAGCAATTAAAAAGAAAACATCTTGAAATACTTGAGCATGTGGGTTTCCCAGATTTACAATGCTAAACATAATTACACAAATCACAAGATGCATGAGAATGTTCAGCTTCTTGGGAATGGAGGGAAAAGGAGGAAGGGGGAGTGGGTTTTCTGTTCTTGACTGCTAATGGCCCACACAGGATGATGTGGAGTTGTTGGCTGTTGGGAGTACAGAATATTTTAGCACAGACAGCAAGCCAAGATGAGATAGATTTCTACAATTCCCTGCGGGTTGTAGTGTTTGAAGAAAGCAGATCTTTTCTCACCACTGCTGTGAGAATTAGTTGCTGGTGCAAACCTCTCCTAGGAAAAGAACTACAACACAGAAAAGATGACAAGGCATGGTGGTTAATAGTATGTAAGATAGTACTGCAACAAAAAGAAGGCCAAAACAACAAAAAATAAAAAAGCAGAAGACACAGTTTGTTCCTTTAAGATTGCATTACAAAAAACATGGTAATAGAAAAATGTTTTAAATTTGGAGTTATAATTAGGCCTTGTTTTAAGATAGTGGTAGGCAACTATTCAGTGTCTGGCAACCAGGCAGATCCTCCAAAGCAGCCCCAAAAGTCAACAAAAACCCCTCACTGCTACTCCATTGTTTAAATGTTTCCACCCTCCATGAGTTTGGTGAAAATACTGCTAAATTTTGCCTTTCTCAGGTATTTTAGGCAAAGGACTAGCCTTTTTCTGACTGAGGAAGTGAAATGGAAATAAATGCCAATTTTCAAGAAATTTGTGTATTTATTTCAAGAAAGGCCTCCCCAGGTTCTGAGATACACTGGGGGTAATATAGCAAATTTAACCCTCCCTCCCCACCTCCTAAAAAAGATAAAAAGGCACTTGTGTCCCCTGGGCAACATTTACTGTATTTCAACTAGACACAATTGGCTTATAATAGTTACCTACAAAATATTTTCTTCAGCTGCCCCCATATTGTGGAATGACGTACTAGAGAAGATTCATCAACTGTATACACTGTCTGGTTTACCAATAGTAAAAACCATCCTCTTCCAGCAGGCTTATCCAGATAATTTGTAAATTATGAATTTTACAGCCTGTATTGATCATTTCTGATATGTATTTATTTTATATCTCAATTGATCTTATGTGCATAATCTGTTGTCCTGCATCTTGATTCATAGGAAGAGAAGGGTAAGAAATAAATGTTGCTGATGTTGTTCTAAAAATCCAATAAAAATGGAAGTGAAGGGTTACAAAAATGCATTTGAAGAATTGCATGTCATCTGCAGATCTCAGCTTGTTTGGACAAATGTTAAAGCAAGGGTTAAGAATCTTCAGCACAAGAAACAAATTCACTTTAAAAAATACTTTCTGGAGCATATTCTAGTAGTGGTAAGGGGCTAAAGTCAAGGTGGACACTAAAATATCAGCATATTTTAGTTTAAAATCGGTCCAGAACACATGGCCCAAAAAACCCTGCTTCTGGGCATCATCAGCGCATAGCATTTAGACATTGCACATCCCAATTACACTGGGAAGCCAACTTGTAGGTGCCTGGCTGCCCAGACATGGGCAGCTTCACAACACTCTAACACACATGGCATTTACATGCTACATTCTGCTGGAGCATCATGAAGCTGCCATGGGGCCAGAGCCAGGCTGGCAAAGCTGGTTTTTCCCCAGCTGACAAAGGAGAAGATCTTATCCACTCCTTTTTCAGCTGGGTTCAGGTGGATTGGGGCCACAGTGTGTGTTTGCTGCAGCCCCAGTCTGTCTTCGGAAGGGGGGGGGGGTTCAAGCCGCCCTTTCAGGCTGTCTATTCTGGCCCATCCTTACTCCCAATTACTAATCCTTAGGGGAGCATTTCAGAATGGACATGGGGTCTATACAAAGCCAATAATGCACCAAATGCTGGTCTCATGGTGAAGGGGATGTGACCATGTGAAGACACTCAAAGTGATGGATTTGGCCACAAGGAGTGAAGACCTCCCTCTCCTCAAAAATTTAAGCTGCCGATTCGCTTCCGGGCTCAGTACAAAGTGCTGGTTATTACCTATAAAGCCCTATATGGCCTGGGCCCAGAGTACCTGAAGGACCGTCTCTCCCCATATAATCCGCCCCGCACACTAAGATCTTCTGGACAGCGGTTATTGAGAGTTCCGGAGACCAGACTAGTGAGCACGACGAAGAGGGCATATTCCATCGCTGCCCCCTGTCTCTGGAACTCTCTACCTACCGAGCTCCGCTTGTCCCCCTCCCTTGTCCAATATAAGAAGGATCTAAAGACCTATTTATTTAAGCAGGCATATTGTTGAACGGATTTTTTATTATTAACCTGTAGTAAGCCGCCTACTGTTTTCCTCCCGCACTTGCATTTGTATTGTAATGGGAATATTGTTTTTATTGTTTTTATTGTTTTATTGTAATTGGCTTGTTTTTAATGTTTTAATGTTTTTTATATGTTGTACACCACCCTGATCTATGGAAGGGCGGTATAGAAATAAATCTTCTTCTTCTTATTATTATTATTATTATTATTATCATTGTCTGTCATGATTTGGATGAAACAGCACACTGTGGTTAGTTAGAAATGGAAGTCAGTGCTTCTAATCTCCACTGCACTGCCTGAAGAGAAGGATGGCTAATAGTTCATGTAGCATTACATTACTCATGTAGCATTAAACTACACAATAACCTCATGCCCCAAAACAGCCTGTTTCAGGTTTCTAGGCTATATTATCATATATAATCTTTTCAGTCATTATTTCTCTGAACTGTGGTTTTGAACAAGAGTGATCTTTCCCTATACTTTTATAATAACTGCCTTGATCCTTTTTCTGTTTTGCTGTCACATTTTCACTAAAAAGAAAACAGTGACTTCAGTACTTGAGAAAAGATGACTTTGGGGCTTTACAGACTGCCCAAAAAAGGTGGTCTGGAGCCACTCTTTTTTTTTTTTTTACTGTATACCATTGCTGCAACAACTAGATGGAGTGGTGAAGGTGCACAATAAAAAAGGAGTGTGGAAACCAACTCCTTTTTTGCATTGCACTTGCAACGTGAAAAAGGTAAAAGGCACCATAGGGTGCCTTTATGATGTCTCAGCTGTGCAGCGCCATATAGAAACTGCGCAGATGCAACGTCATCATTGTGTGTGCCATGTAAATGGTGCTTCTCAGTGATGACGCCCCTGTCACGTGCTAGGGTTGCGCGACATTTGGAAGCTCCACCCTGAGGCAACCCTAGCATGTGACGAGGGCTTCCTATAGCACCTATTTTGGGACTATCTATTTTTGTGTTTTGTTAGGACCAACAGGTCCAGCTATGGCAGTACAGTAGTTGCTTCATGCTTTGGACTGGGCTGGAGACAATAATAGAATCTCACAGCAGGATGAGCTTTGTTGTTAAATGATGTACTATAGCTGTGAAGTGCTACATGGCCAAATGGAATATTGGAAGAATGTGCACAAAGGAGGTAAGGAGGGGAATACAAAATCAAAGGATGACCAAGGAAGACAACTCCAATGATATCTCTGTATGACACCTCATTAAGGAAAACTAATAGGGGGAAGAGAATATGATTAAGTCCCCATTGATGAACCATCCCTGCTTCCAGTACTATAAGAATGCCACTGATTTAGCACATGAGAAATCAAATGTTAGTATTCTGATATGTGGCCCTAATATGACACATTTGGGACAGTGTTTTGGGTGAGCTATTTCATTTACATGGTAGCTATGTGAAAGTCTAATCTTGTACTATGAGAACTGTTTCACCAAGGAAATGAAAACCTACTTGTTCTTACAGAGCTGCTGCTTTTCCTTCTTGCAGTTCACAGATTCATGCTAGAAAATATTATGCTTCTGGGAATGTAACTGGAAAGGGTCTAAAGCTAGTGCAGCACTTTCTTATGAGCAGAAAATATAAAACAGATGCTTGTAACTAACAGTGCTGTTGTTCATAGTCATTTGTGTCTTGTTGGCCTGTCATTTTCACATTGTCTGTTAACCCTGTGCGCTCCTATTCATTGCTCCTTTCCTTCATGAACAAGGAAGAGGTAAAACAGATGTGTCATTCAATATGGTGGCAAGTACTTGTTTGTTTAGTTAGATTTTTAAAAGACTATTAAAACAACTTTAGGCAAGAGTGACTAAGTGGGGAAGGGGAATTGAATAGAAACTGGTCTAACCAGTTTTCTCAAACTGTGGGCGGGACTCCTGGAGGGGGGGGGGGCAAAAGTTTTTGTTCAAGAGGGACATGAGACTTGGGGGCCCTGATTCCTCCTCTTCCTCTGCTTCCCTAATTTTTTCTGTCCTGGAGGGGAAGGGAAAGGTGAGAAGAGTGCCAGCAGCAGCTGTTTCTGCCTGAGAGAGGAGAAGGAGTGGAGCAGGGAAGCTCACAGGATCATGATCTCTGGAGGGACCCATTCTGAGTTGCCACTTTGTTTTCCCCCACCCATCCCATCACTGACTCGATTCTTGGGATGAAATTGTGCTTCATAAATATATTAATGTATATTCATGAATGTATTCATACACACACACACACAGAGATGTGCAAACAAAATTATGCACATTGGGCAAACAAAATATTTTTTAAACATTTTGAGTATATAATGAATATTTTTATCCATTACTACGTTGAGCACGGGTATGTGACATCCACATGTAGATATAAAGGGGGTTAAAAGGTGAAAATGTGACAACATTGTTCCAGACCATTTCAAAGGGTTTTACTGGTGCTTAAATAAGATCATATAATGGAAGGTTAGCTAGCAAGAAAATGATTGGCTAATGAGTGGCTGGTGAGTAGTGATGTAAAGAATATTTGTCAAAATTTGATAAACAGAAGAAATTTCTGTTATTCGAAGATTTTTGAAAGCCTTTTAAAAAGAAGAAATTATGAGCACTTCTTGATCAATGAGTAAGAATTTTAGTTTTTGCATAAGCAAAGTTTAGTTTAGTTTTTGCATAAGCAAAGGTACCATTCATATTGGGTTTTCTAGCAGAGGGATGTTTGTTAAATCTCTGCCAAACTTCCTTTTGAAATGCTAATCAAGTTTGAAATGCCAGGTAATTTATGTATATGTTAACCTCCCTTGTCTTTTATTTTCATTCGAGAAATTTGTGAAAAATACTTCTCGACAGGAAGAGAAAAAATAACCTTTTGAAAGATGGACTTTTGAAAAGAATTTTTTTTAAAAAAAATCACATTTAGTTCTTGATGGGAGAGAAGAAAAAAATTAGTTTGTCACAGCACTACTGGTGAGTCTTTGTTGATAAGAAAATGAAGTCCATGCAGCTGTCCTTAGTGGCTTCGTTCATTAAATAATGGTTGCTAGAAAGAAAGAAAGAAAAAACAGTTGGGAAGGAAAAATATTGTGAAGAGCCAAAAGGTTGAGCTGAAGTTAGTATAGAAGAGAAGGGACAGTCAATCCTGATTTTGAGTCAGTCGTGACTCATGGTGCCCCTGTGGATGAGACACCAACAAGATTTCCTGTCCTCCACCGCTTAGGTCCTCATGATGTAGCCAAAGTACAACATTCTCAGTCTTGTCATCTTGACTTCCAGGGAAATTTCATTATTGATCTTTTCTAGGACCATTTGCTTGTCTTTTCAGCTGCCCATGGTATTCTCAGCCCTCTTCTCTAGCACCACATCTCAATAGAATTTATTTTCTTCTTATCCTCTTTCTTCACTGTCCAACTCTTGCATCCATACATGGTAATAGGGAATACAATGGCTTGTGTGATTCTAACTTTAGTGCTCAGTTGTATATCTTCACTCTTTAAGATATTTTCTCGTTCTTTAATAGCTGCCCTCCCCATTCCTTGTCTCCTTCTGATTTCTTGACTGCAGTGCTTTTCTGATTTATGTTTGATCCAAGGAATGAAAACTCTTTTACTGTTTATGTTTCATCATTGTCTAGGTTGAATTTGTGTAGTTCCTCCATGGTCATTATTTTTGTTTTTGTTTTTTTATGTTCAACAGTAAGCCTGTCTTTGCTTCTTCCTAGATCTCCCTTACTAGTTGTTTCAGGTTTGTGATATTTTCTGCGAGTAGTATGGTGTTGTCTGCATATCTTAGATTGTTGGTGTTCCTTCTTCCTATATTCATTCCTCAATCTTCTACTGTTTGTATAATATGATCTTCGTATAATATTTTCTGCATACAAGTTGAAAAGATAGGGTGAGAGGATGCAGTCTTGCCCAACTTTTTTGTGAATTGGGAACAATTCTGTTTTATTCTGTCATTATAGAACCTAGGGGCCTAAAATGATAAATTTTTCAATGTAGTGGCAACTGGTTATCATGATGCATGGTGAGATAGAGCCTTGGTGAAGGCTTAAAAAATGAATGAAGTGAGCCAAGGAAATAATTGTCCATGCTTTTCACAGTGAATGGGAGACAATTTACAGAATGCAGAGTAAACAAACAAAAACAACAGCAAGAACATGAAAAGGAACAGGTTGAAGAGCGGGGTATAAATAAAACATTATTATTATTATTATTATTATTATTATTATTATTATTTTATGAAATACCATAGTGGAGAACAGGAAAATATGGGTGAGATTCAATAATGATGAATCACTGCTCATAAACATAAGAAACTGTAACTCAGAAGGTAAGTTTTATGAAAGAAAGATGAAGCTGCTTGGGTCAAACAAGTTTAGACTGTTCTGTTTGAGGACTATGATGTGAAGGTGACCGTCATAATGATAAGATTAGGGAAAGCAAATACCACCACTGTAGGATGAGTAACATCCTGGCAAACAGAAAGCTCTATATTAATCTAGAGATTAGATCATATCATATATCTATATTGAGTATGTTATCACATGGAACAGTGACTGGCTAGTTTTCTGCGGTGAATAAAATAAATTCAGAGTTTCCTATCATAGACAATTGGAAGCAACACTGAATTGTATGGAAGGTCAAGCTAAGAAATGCAAATTATAGGAATACTTTTCACAAGTTATTTTTAGCATGACACAAGTAGCAGAGTACAAAATACACACACATAGTCAGATTCAGATTATTTATAAAAGCTATATTGCTTGGGTCCAGGTAGAATGGGAAAAAAGCTATGTTGTCAGAAATAGCATTATAATCATTGTTTTCTGGTATGGAAGTTTCCATGGAAATGTCCCCTTGTTACTCATAAACCTATCATAATGCCAAGTTCCTGAACTGGCACGATATACAGAATACTCAGGAAGATTCTATATGCTTTGGAAACAAAAGTAATATAATATTTACAGTCTAGCTTCTGTAAAGGAAGAGAAAATAGTCAATTTTGTTGGTTTAAAAATTAATACAAACTCTAATACAAAGACTTGCATGTGTTTGTATGCTCATGATCTTTCTTTCAAAGAGACATGTATAAATGCTAAGAAAAGAATACCAGAAGCAATATAGGCAATATAGCCAAGCTTAGGCAATGGATTCACAGAGAAAAGCTTTAGTCCAATGGCAAAGCATATGTTTGCATGCAGAGGATTCTGTGGTTAATCTCTATCATATTGGATAGATCTAAGGAGAGCCAGAAAGACTAAAAAACAGGAAATGAAGGATAGGAGAAAGAAGCTTTGGAACTGTGTCCAATTGGAGGTGTGTTAACTTTGTTATAACTGGTGGAAACGAAAGTGTATGTTAAGGAAAGTAGTTAAGAAATAGATCAGCTATTAAGAAAGTGGGACTGTGGACAAAAAAAACCCCTGAAGCCTGAGGAAACAATGGGTGATACAGACATGTATTTGGAACAGGAGATCTGAGAAAACAATGCACCTAGATAAAATCTTACAAGATTAAAGTTTTCTTACTTGCATACCCTCTTAAAATATTTATTTGTTGTTTACTGCTTATCATGACCCTGTGAATGAGAGGCCTCCAACTCACCCTATCACCGAGAGCCCTGCTCAGGTCTTTCAGATTCAGGGCCATGGCTTCCTTGATTGAGTCTGTAGATCTGTAATATGGTCCTCCTCTTTTTCTATTGCCTTCTATCTTACCAGGAATCATTGTCTTTTCTAGTGTCTTCTCATGATATGTCCAAAGTAACACAGTCTCACTTTAGCCATTTTGGGTTCTAGGGAAATTTCTGGATTGATTTGCTCTAGGAACTATTTATTTGTATTTTTGGAAGTCCACAGTATCTGTAAAAGTCTTCACCATTTGAAATAAGTTGATTTTCTTCCTATCAGCTTTCTTCACTGTCCTGCTTTCACAACCATGCATAAAAAATGGGAATACAATGGCATAGACAATCCTGACTTTGGCATTCAATGATATGTCTTTACACTTCAAAACTTTTTCTAGGACTATTTCTGCATTGCAGCAATAATGCATTTTTCCACTGCTTGGCTCAATCCTATGGAATTCTGGGATTTGTAGAGGCTTCTGGGATCTTTTAAAGCACCAGAACTCTTTTCAGAGAAGGCTAAAGATATTCTATATCCCAGGATCCCATAGGATGGAGCTACAACATTTAAAGTGGTGTGAAACTGCATTAATTAAGCATTGTAGATGCACCCCTAGTTCCTTCATAGTTGCCCTTCCAAGTTGAAGCATAAACCTGAATTATGTTTATACTGATGGCCTTTCCCTGAAGTCTTATATGACATGATTTGATAAGACTTTATATTATATCACTGATTGTATCACTGATTGTATTACTATTATTATGTATAATATGTGTTATGTATTATTATGTTTTTGCTACATGTCTCCTCACTAATAATGCCACCCCATTTCTTCTTCATTGTCTGACTCAAAATGTCCCATTCCTATCCACTTTAGCTTTCTCACCCCAAGAATTGCCATGTTTATACATTCCATTTCTTGTTTTACTATGTCTAGATTCTGCTGACTGATGCTTCTTAACTTCCATGTCTATAATATGTGTTGAGGCGCTTCAGAGTTTCCTTTCACCTCTGGGCATGTCAGCAGCAGAATGTCCTTTCATTGTCTCCATTGGTAATGTTTGCCAGAGCTATGGTGCCCCTATTGGTGTCTTGAAGAGATTACGTCTGGATCCACCCAATAAATTTGTTTATGCTATATCTTATCAGCCAAGATGGGCAATGCTCAAGCTTATGTGTGGTTGAAAGAACTGATTCAGACCTTTTGTGCACACCATCAGGCCATAGCAACTGAAATTGATCAGATGGGACAGTAAGCACTTGACCAAGCCCTGAAATAACTGTGGTATCATGTTCTGCGTATGAGTAACATTCCTCTTGAACTACCTAACACATGTTTAATAGTGGGCTAGCAAGTGTTCCATTCCTGGCCTCTCTAAGCTGTATCCCAACATGACGTTCACCACTCATTTGTTGGACAACATGTCAACAACAAAATAGCAGAGGCATAATGAGATGCTTTTAAAAAATTTCTGACATCACTGAGCTGTAATAGGTATAATTCAGAGTCCTTGATCATCTTTACTTGTACTTGCTCTATGAACTATGGAGAGCAATAAAATATGCCATAATAACTAGCATTATGGTACCAATAATTATGGTGATGTTCCTAATACAGCTTCAGCCTACTCCTTAGCAAGGTATTCCTGCTTTAACCTACTCCTTAGCAAGGATATGAATGAACCCAAACATCCTTCAATCAACACTGTCTCTAAGCTTGATAAGGCATATTAAAAGGAAACAATCTGTAGAGTCTAAAAGTATGTGCAGATGACACCTTCCAACCCAAATTAAAACCTAGCTCTCTGAGAAATATACAAATGAGATACAGCCAGGAATAGAGTAGACAGAGTCTCCTGCCAGAATATCATTGAAAGAAGTGGAACCCTGGTGAGTACTAATGTTAGACATTGTTCTCTGCCACAGATCAGAGATTTGAGGAAATCCCTGAAGACTGTATCAAGGCAGTACAGCAATACTGCACTGAAGCAGTTGCGTCTGCCTTCTTTGTGATTATGGATGGGTGAGGCAGGCTTGACAAGGCCCTCACCACCACCATGGAACTTTTAAGCCTCTCCTGAAATTTGGAAAAAATTCTTTAACCCCATAATGGACTCTGATGGGCATTTAGGGAGGAAAAAAAATCCATGAAAATGGGTGTATATGTGCTGTTCTGTAGTGGGATGCAACCCCAACAGTTACACATAACTAGTTTACATGCACGGATCAAATGCTTCCACCATGATACTTATCTTTGATAGTTTTTATTTCAATCCATTCTGAAAGTGCAATGAAACACTTTTTAAAGATTACCCTTCCTTCTGTAATCTCACCCTTCCTACTCTAATCTCTGAAATTAATATAGAATCTGAAACATTACTGTACTGATCTATATATGGTGAATTTGATTGTAACCTAGAATGTATGAAATCACAACTGAACTGGATTTAAAGCAATGGAAAAGATGTGAAAAACATAATGATCTTATTGATTTATGCCCTTCTCACCCAATCTACTTCATTCCTGCTGTTTAAAGCCTTTATTAAATTTTTGGTGGTATCACTCTATAAGTATAAAATAAGGTGCAAAGCCCTATTATATCTAATAGCAATCATGCATACTTTTAACTCCCAGTGCTCTACATAGATTTCCATTTCAAAGTATTCTTTAGTCTCAAAAGAAGGGAAGCATCACTTTTCAACTAGCATTTTGCTCCTGTTTGAGGATAATTTACCTTTATTCATGTTGGATATCAAATGTAGAACTTTGTTCAGAACCAGAAAAAAATCCCTCTCCTTAGATAATGTCCGAAGAAAATAGAATAGTAAGACAAGTGGCCTGATATTCAACAAGCTCATTTGTCTGTGTTGAAAATGGCTCGATTGCCAAAGGATTTTATTCAGGTTCTTTCTTTTGAAGATGTATGCCAAAATAATATGCATTTTATTTTTAATAATCTACAATGGTTGTCACCCACAAAAAGTGGGTTCCTCCAATGTGCAAAGATAACATATCTGCAAAAACACCATCAGACATTATTCCATAAACTTGACAAGGCTAATACAAGTATTCAGTGACCCATTCAAAACTATAGCTAGGGCTGGTCAAACTATGCAGCAGGGTGTTAACCCATCCCACCATCTTTCTTTTTGAGTCACCAGACATGCCCTTACTATTACTTTGCTATTCCAGCTACAGTGCCTCCCTCAAAAGATTGAACCCTTTTCCCGAGACTGCCTCCAAACCTCTTCGATTTTGTCACCTCTTCCATCCTTCATATCATTCCTCAAAACAAAGAATGAGAAGCTTGACAAAATAGGGTGTGAACAGGTGGGGGATGATAAACTGCCACATGATCGTTTGTGTTTTAGGAGGGATTTTTTGCCAAAAAAAAAAAAAGTCTCTGAAAAATGGTTTTGTGCAAAAAAAGAAAAAGTTTTTTGTGCAAGCGACTGCGACTTTATGCAAAGAAGTCCAAAAATGTTTTTAAAAATATAAATGTGCAAAAATTGCCTTATCACACCAAACCAGGAGGAACTTTCTGATTTTGTTTTGTTTTGTTCTTGCTTGAAAAAACAAAATAAGTAAAGATTTACATCTCCATTCAGAACACATTTTCTGTGAAATCTTTGGCACTGAACCCTCATCCCCATTCCATGCTGCAAGTAGTGGTGTTTACCTGCTCTTCCACATTCTCTACAATTTCTGTTTCCTTCCCTGTCATCCACTATCCTCTTGTGAGCATTTCTAGAGCAGAAGACCCTTAGGGCAGGGCAACATGTGCATAGGTAGCACAACCATAATATGAAGGAAGCAATTATTTACTCTTTAAACTGCAGGCTATAGAAATTCCTTCCAGGAAAAGTGCTACCAGTGTATCATAATGAATGTGTAAACAAGCCTTAAGGCTGACAGCAGATGGAAAGGAAATTGATGTAGCTATTCCTCCCTTCTGAGACTTATTAAACAATTTCCTTCAGCTATGGTCATCATAATAAATAATGAAATAATAATAATGTTGATTGTAAGGTCCAATTTCCTGAGCGGTCCCCAGATCCTGCTTTTATGTGTTTTGGGCTAAACCATACAGCTTGTACTCATGCACTGTAACCAGATGGGGCAGAACACATAAGTATACTGTATACAAAATAAGACCATCATTTCAAAATGGGCTTTTATAGACAAGATGCAAAATACTTTATTCTCTCAAATAGATCCCTTTAGAAACTAGAATGGGAGCTTGCAGGCACAATTCTTCTAAGTGCTTACAAGGTCATTGATAATGCTTTGAACATTACATGTAGCATGTTATGGCCAACAGGCACTTCCACAAACCAAACTAGTTGAAGTGCATTCTCTCACACACAACCCCAGCCTCCTGTGAAATGTGGATGTGAAATTTCCATGAATTGGAATTTGATTGAAACAACATTTCATTACTTTCCTTAAATAGATGGTATTGCTGTAGGGAGAGCAGCTAGTGGGTTGCGTTGTTTTTTTCTCTCTTTTAATTTAAGGAAAAGGTTATTTGAATATGTCACTGAACACCATTCAAAGTATTCATGTCAATTTTCAAACTGTTGAATGTGGAAAAAGAGAAATCCCATTGCAATTGATTGTCCCAGCATAAATACAGCTTTTGAGATAATCGATGGTAATAATAACAGAGATCTTGCTATCACAAAAGTCCTCAGAGAGCCATTATGTAGATACAAACAAATGGGCATCTCTAAATGTATGTGGCAGCTCAATGAACTACTATTTGGCATTTTAGCCATTCAGTCCGTTGTATAGCTTATTAAATTCAATAACTTGCAAATTATGTCACACTGTTCAAATGCAGTGAAGCAGATGGGAGTTTGAGCACTTTATTTGTAAAATGCTATAAGAAGCAAACAATCCCTATTCTTCTTAACTTTTTTTTTAAAAAAAAACACTAGATTTTATGTAACTATTATGCATAAGAAATGTTTTGGCCTGAAGGAAATGGAGAGGTCAAGTCATGACTGATCTCCAAACTCTGTAGTATAGTGTGTTTAAACCTTTATTCTCCAGTGTCTTTCAACACCAGCAATTCTCACTGTCTGTTATAATGACAGAAGGGCCAGTTGTCAAGATAATGACCAATAACTAACATTAGTTAATATGGGGGCTCAACAGACCACCCCGAAAGTGGCACTCATTTTTTCTCCCAAGGGATACCACAGAGGCCAAACCACATGACATACTTCTGCATCAAAAAGAACCAGCAAAAACTGAGTTCTTTTAGGTGTGTGCAGCCAATGCCACAAGTGTGTCATTTGCGCACTGTTGCACGTTGATGATGCAAGCACGGCACTGTGATTACGTCACCAAGGTAGCACCCATGTGGACGGGAGGCCGCCATGACGCCAGAGCCAGCACGTACTAGGATTCGGGAGCGTGTGGTCACTGCACACTCCCAAACCCTAGAATTGGTGCCAGAACAGCGATTCCCACCATGAAAGCCAGTAAATAAAATAATAATAATAATAAAATAAAACTTTTATTTATACCCCGCTTTTTGCCGTAGCAATCAAAGCGGCTTACAGAATTTAAAACAATACAACAAGATATATAAATACCCCCCTTAAAAAAGAATTAAACAAATTACAATTAAAATTTTTCATAACAATTACAATAACATTACAACAGTTCCCATCAATAACAGTGGCAGAGTCATAGTCCTATGTGCCTATGTGGGTGGATATTTGTTGTTGAGTGATTTATTCCGGGAAGGCCTGCTGAAAGAGATCCGTCTTGATGGCTTTTAAAAACCCATCCAGGTTGGTAATTTTATTTATTTATTTATTTATTTATTTATGGTATTTATACCCCGCTCTTCAGCCTTAATGGCTATCAGAGCGGCTTACAATTATTAATTTTCATTAGATGGTTCCCTGCCCTCAGGCTTACATTCTAAAAAGACACAACACAAAAGGAGAAGGGAATGGTGGTGGGGAAGGGGATCAGGTCCAGTGGTTCCTCTGTCCCTCTGAGGCCTGGACCAAGGCAGATGACATGGACGGAGGGCTCTCTTTCTTCAGGCAAGGCTGATGGAGCTGGGCCTGTCTCTTCTCTCCCTCCCAAGCTGGAGGATGACAGTTGGCATGGAGGGAGGGTTCTCTTCCTTCAGTCAAGCCCTGATGGAGCTGGGCCTGCCTCTTCACTCCCTCCCAAGCTGTAATTTGATGGATCTCATCCGGCAGGCCATTCCATAAAGCAGGAGCAACTGCAGAAAAAGTCCTCTGGGGGGGGGTCACCACCAATCTGGTCTTCACTGGTTGCAATAGGTTCCTCCCAGAGGATCTGCGTGCATGGGGTGGATTATATGGAAGCAAGCGATCCCTTAGATAAGTTGGGCCCAAGCCATGTAGGGCTTTAAAGGTGATAACCAACACCTTGTACTGTGCCCGGAAACTAATAGGCAGCCAGTGGAGTGATTTCAATATTGGTGTGATATGGTCACTCCTTGCTGTTCCTGTAATTAGCCTGGCTGCCATGTTCTGTACCAACTGAGGTTTCCAAACTAAGCACAAGGGTAGCCCCATGTAGAGCGCATTGCAAAAATCGAGTCTTGAGGTTACCAGTGCAAGTACTACAGTTTCGAGGTCCCCTGGTTCCAGGAAAGGGCACACCTGGTGTATCAGCTGAAGCCAGTATTCTATATCTGCTACTTAATTAAACTCAACTAATGCAGAAGGAGTGGGGGGCAATAAT
The DNA here is from genome assembly GCA_034509955.1 of Urosaurus nigricauda. Lineage (NCBI taxonomy): Eukaryota > Metazoa > Chordata > Lepidosauria > Squamata > Phrynosomatidae > Urosaurus > Urosaurus nigricauda. The sequence continues at coordinate 36,132,338 of JAOEGL010000001.1, forward strand.
GCCACAATCATGATTAAGTAGTGATTGTGAATATGGAACAGTTACTGATCTAGGTACAACCAGCCCTCAGTATCAGTAGGGGTTTGGCTCCTCTGCCCCTCCAGCAGGCCTCAGTCCTTAGAGAAGCGTATATAAGGTGAAATACTTCTTTAAATATTTAAGTCTCAAACCATTTAGAGTTTTTAATGTCATTACCAGCACATTGAATTCAGATCAGAAACATAATTGCCACCAGTATAATTCCTTTAAAACCGGTATTAAATGGGTTCTGGTCAACAAGTTAGCTACTGCAATTTGATCTTGGTGCAGCTTCCAAGTCATTTTCAAGGGTATCCCCAGTGTAATCAGAAAATTACTAATGCATGAACTACTGTGGCCATTAATATACAGTAAGAGTTATAAAATATCTTAGAGGTCATCTAATAATCCAATCCCACTGTGGAATCCATAAAACAGGATTCAGCTATAGCATTCCCAACAATTGAATTTCTGCTTAAAATACCTCCTTCAGTAAATATCCCACTATGTCCCAAGGCATTTTAGAGGTATGCTATAACAGGTCTTATCATTAGGGACCTTTGCCTAATGTATGGTGTGTTAACTGGCCTAATATATAGGGCCTTGCAGTTTCATCCCCTTAAATATATTCCAGCCCTTTTCAGAAGTTTAAGACAAGTCTGTTTTCTATGTGACAGCCCTTTGGACACTTGCTTATCACTACCATGTCACCTTGAACCTTTTTCATTCTCAAAATTAATGTCCAGTTCTTTCACCCATTTCTTGTAGGATTTAAATTTTCTAAACATAATCGTCATGGTTGTCAGTTTCTTAATACATTATTTTACTTTTTTTTTTTAAAGAGAGAGAGATAGAGATAGTGTTAGTTTATGTGAGCATAAAAATGAGATGGCAACATTAAAACAAACAGATATGTCAGCATGAGCTTTTGTAGATTATATTCACATTGTATTGAAGCTTAATCCAGACAAGAGGGAGGTGCTCCTGGTAAGGCAAAAGGCAAATGAGGGAAGAGATTCAGTCTGTGCCAGATGGAGTTACACTCCACCAGAAAACATAGGTTTACATCCTAGGTATGATCCTGGACTCAACTCTGAGCCCAGGTTCCGGCAATGTTCAGAAGTGCATTTGCACAATTAAGTTTCCAGTTATGGGAAGGAAGTGCAGGACACAATGTATTAAACTGATGTTTCTACACATTATTAGAAGAAATAGAGGAAAATAGCAGATGTCAACAACTGGCTCCACAGATGGTGTTGCCAAGAACAATTTGGATTATTGGATCATGGGTTGCGGTTCCATGAGGGGGGACTTCTGGCAAGGGATGGGCTGCATCTCATCTCAGTTGGCAGAAACGTTTTTGCCAACAGTCTGAAGAATCTGATCAGGAGGGCTTTAAACTGAGTTATGTGGGGAAGGAAGAGTGCATTCTGGAAGGCAAAAGGTCTAGAAAAAATAGTCAAAATGACATAGAGGCAAGAAGGCAAACAGTGCAAGGACCCAACAGTAGGAGGCAAAAAAAAGTGCACAGGAGGCAAGTAAAGGGGACACATGGTCTTAGATGTTGCTACACTAATGCACAGAGCATGAGAAATAAGCAAGATGAACTTGAACTCCTAGCACAACAAGGAAAATATGATATAATAGGCATCACTGAAACCTGGTGGGAACATGTAGAAATAGAGGGCTATCACCTTTTTAAGAGAAACAGGCCAAACAAGAAAAGAGGAGGAATAGCATTATATGTAAGGGATATGTGAGATCCTGGACATCAATACTGGAAGCCAGGTGGAAAGCGTCTGGATAAAAATTAAAGGAGAGGAAAACAACGGGGATGTTACTGTGGGAGTCTACTACAGACCCCCAATTCAGGCAGAGGAACTAGATGATGCCTTTCTAGAACAGATGACCACACACTCAGAGAGGAGAAATATAGTAGTAATGGGTGACTTCAACTATCCTGACATTTGCTGGAATTCAAATTCTGCCAAATCCTCAAGGTCTAGCAAATTCCTCTCTTGCCTTGAAGACAATTTCATTGGTGAAAATGTGGAAGAGGCAACAAGGGAGTCAGCTATTTTGGATCTGATCTTAACCAACAGGGAAGACCTAGTTAATGGAGTGCAAGTGGTTGGATCCATAGGTGGGAATGATCATATTCTCCTGAAGTTTGTTATACAGTGGAAATCAGAAGCTAGGCATAGTCAGACACACATTCTAGAATTTAGGAGAGCTGATTTCAATAAACTTAGCAAAATACTGGGGGTGATCCCATGGTCAGGTACACTAAAAGAGAAGGGAGTTCAAGATGGATGGGAGTTCCTCAAAAGGGAGATACTGAAGGCGCAATTTCAAACAGTTCCAGTGAGGAAGAAAAATGGAAGATGCCTCAAGAAACCAGTATGGATGACTAAGGAACTTATAACTGAACTAAGTTTTAAATGGAACATGTATAAGAAATGGAAAAAGGGGGAAATCACTAAAGAGGAATTCAAACAAATAGCCAGCACGTGTAGGGATAAAGTCAGAAAAGCTAAAGCGCAGAATGAACTCAGGCTTGCTAGAGAGGCTAAGAACAATAAAAAGGGCTTTTTTGGGTATGTCTAAGCAAAAGGAAGAAGAAGGAAATGGTAGGGCCACTGTGTGGTGAAGATGGCAAAATGCTTACATGGGTCAGAGAAAAGGCAGAATTACTCAACACTTGCTTTGCTTCAGTCTTCTCAGAAAAGGCAAAAGGGGGTTCAACCTGAGGACAATGGAGCAGGGGACAGAATAGGGGAATTTCAGCACAGAATAAGAAAAAGAGATAGTACAGGAATACCTGGTTAATCTAAACGAATCCAGGACCAGATGAATTACATTCAAGGGTATTAAAAGAACTGGCAAATGTAATATCAGAACCATTGGCAATATCTTTGAGAACTCCTGGAGAACAGGAGAAGTCCCAGCAGATTGGAGGAGGTGATATGATAGCCCTGTTTAAAGATTTGAAAGTATGTCACATTGAGGAGGGAGCAAGCTTGTTTCCTGCTACTCCAGAGAACAGGACTCAGAACAATAGATGCAAGCTCCAGGAAAAGAGATTCCACCTCAACATTAGGAGGAACTTCCTGACAGTAAGGTCTGTTCAACAGTGGAACACACCCCCTTGGAGAGTGATGGAGTCTCTTTCCTTGGAGGTCTTTAAGCAGAAGCTGGATGGCCATCTGTTGGGGATGCTTTGATTGGGAGTTCCTGCATGGCAGTGGGTTGGACTGGATAGCCCTTGTGGTTTCTTCCAACTCTATGATTCTATGATTCTATGAAATGGTTGCTTTTAATATATATTTCCTGAGCAGTTTGGATTCTGCAGTACAAAGCTTTCCGTCTCTGAAGTGAGAGGTGGGACATAATAATAATAATAATAATAATAATAATAATAATTGTAGTGCACCACTCACCCACCAGATTCCTACTGCGCGGAAATGTTCACCTGGTAAGCTATTACAATCTTTTTTTTAAACAATTTGACCCTTTCCAGACCACCCAAAAGGGGCGGTCTGATGCCACTCTTTTTAGCTGCGGAGCTTCACTGCAACAGCTAGACGCTGCGGTGAAGCTCCGCTGCAAAAAAGGAGCGGGAGAACCGCGTTCCTTTTTTGCCCCACAAAAAATTGTGGTGCAATTTAGAGAAAAGGCACCATTTGGCGCCTTTGCAGCACCGCAACTGTGCAGCTCCGTGTGGAAGCTGCGCAGCTGCGGCGCCGCCATTACATACACCATCTAAACGGCATTACGTAATGGCAGAGCTGCCATTACGTGTTAGGGTTCAGGAGTGTGTGATCGCTGCACACTCCCAAGCCTAATGGGGCCATCCAGACGCCTTTTAGTGCCCGTCTAGATCGGATCTTCATGCCCAGAAGAGAACATGGATTTGATATTTTTCAGAGATACACAACATTATCTTTACCAAGCTGTTTGGGACAGTAGGCAAATAAAAAGAGCTCCTGTTGAAACTTCAGTTCCAATCTTATAATAATTTCCTCCTTGTCAGAATTATTGCCCAGCCACTTGCTTTATTGCTAGCAAGTAAATATTAGAGCATTATGAATCCAGCTTATTGGCTCAAAACCTACATAAATAAGGCAAAACTGCTGCCTTTATGGTGAGAAGGGTGCTTTTATGCGTCAGTCATTCAAATGATGTCTCAGCGTGCTCACAAGCAATAGAAAGCAAGAGTTCCTGCTCCAGTAGGCTCTTTCGCATATGCTGCCAGTGCCTGCTGTCAGAATTAAAAGTATGAACACCAGGAATGATGTGAATGCTGTCACTTTGTGTGAATGTTTCTGGTTCTAATTCTATTAAGCGATCTGCATATATATGTTTCTCCACAATGCACAGAATTAGTGGCCAGGCTTCACTATTTTTCCCTTCTTGGTATGTTTGAAATAGAGCCAATGTGGTTTCAGTCTTGGACTAGGACTCCAGGAGACCAGAGTTCAAATCCCCACTCAGCTATAAAAACCGACTGGGTAACCTCAGGCAAGTCACAGTCTATCCGTCTCAGAGGAAGGGAATGGCAAACTTAATCCGAATAAATCTTGCAAAGAAATTCTTGTGATAGTTTTGGGTTGCTATAAGTCAGAAACAACTGGAAGGCACATAACAACAGTGCTTGAAATAGAACTAGGGATAGAATATTTCTATGTGCAAATTAAATTTCTTGCGCAAAAAATGCTGTTTTCTGAACAGGAGGCTTGTTTTCTACACACATACATACAGGCACACACACAAATGTCATTTCTGTTTGGGGAGGGGAGACTTAACACAGTTTTTTTGCACAGAATAATTCCTAATGGCAAGTTGTCTTCAAAAACTGCATTTTTTTACTATTGTCTTGCAGTGAGGAGAAAAATTGTGCACTGAACATTCTTGCTTGCTAAAATGAAATTTATGAAGGTTTACATTTCTAAATAATACATGCCTATTTCCTCTTTAACCTAAGATTAGATTAAAAAAAAGAATCACATTTAAAAAGCAGACCTTTAAAACAACATTAAAACATATGTGTTTGTATAGTCATATATACAGATAGACAGCAGGAACCTTGGGGAAAGAAATGATCTTCTTCCATTTGAAAAAAAAAAATGTAAGAAAAAGATAAGGGTATATGCTTTGCACAGACAGAATTTGGACAAGATGAGCTAGAGAGAAAGAGGTTATGTAAATAATTAACCTTTTGAAAATAACTCTTGCTATTCGAGTGTGCCTATCAATACAACGTAATTACCAGATTTTATTCACTCTTTGCAGTAGGCGACAAAAGGTAATTTAAAAACCAAGTCGGTATTTGCATATGCGATGGCCCTGCTCCTTTCTTGGAATCTCTGATATGAGAAATGTGCCAGCTTTCCTTTAATTTGCATGTTTTAAATTTTATGTTAACCAGAAACTAAGGCTACATTCTTCCAAAAGGTTTTCTGAGCTGTGTAATCCCTGCAGTGCTGCTACCATAGTGCGCTTTGTATATAGCTCAGCTGAAATGTTTATTGACTCCACTTTTGGCTGAATATTTGATGCTTTGAGACAATTCTAATGAGATGCCAAGACAACCTGTTAAATGTTCCAGCTCTATTCTCTTCCATTAGTCCTAATCTGTAGATGAAGGATGCTATTGCCTATGTAATTTAGTAAATTAAACTTATTTCTGTGGGACCACCAGCTATTTGTAATGTTGTTGTTGTTGTTGTTGTTGCTGCTGCTGCTGCCTCCTCCTCCTCCTCCTCCTCCTCCTCCTCCTCCTCCTCCTTCTATACCCCAGGTTTTCCAAGAGTGGTACTTAAGGCAACTTTAAAAAAAGAATCAAATCTAACTAAAAACATCCCTCCAAAAAATCAACATTCAAATAATCAAACTATACCATATTAATAATATTAAAACAATTTAAAACATGCACTTAAAAAGATAAAACCAGCTGAAATAGTATAATTTAAAACAATACAGCACCCTCTTACAAGACCTTTCTTTAGAAACTTTCAGTTTTAAAAGTCTGTTTGATTTTTTAAAAAAGCATTTGCCTGATGATGGTAGAATAGCAAGTAGGGTAGGGGTATTCTAGCCTCCTTAGAGAGAATTCCAAAGTCTAAAGGCAGCTAAATATAAACAATTGCCTGATCTAGATTGGCAAAAAGAAGTGTGTTCATGGCTGCATGAAACTCTAGCCTTTAGATGAGACAAAGGGAAAGTGTGCCATGAAAATGCTTTTTTTTTTTTTTTTTTTTTTTTTGGTTTTAGGGGAGAAGAAGCACCTTTAAAAAGGTGCTGGTTTTCCCAGCTTCTTTTTTAAAAACTACGGAACAGCGCAGCTCCATCTAAAGGCTGTGGTGCAGCTGCTAAGCATTAAGGAAAAGGCAACTTCATGTCACACTTTCCTGCCAATCTAGAAAGCCCTAATATTTTGGGGGGAAACTATAATCAACCTTTGAAATAATTGGTCTCTCGCGCTGCCATTTATGGATTTTCTGGGGCCAGTCCAACTGTTTTTTGGTTTTTTTTTTTAAACAATGCCCCCAAGTCCCATTCCAAAGGGGCAGGATTCATTGGCTTGTTGTACCAAAGGGACTATAGTTATATCACACACCCATCCATGCAGTTCTTCAGGCTTCTCTGGTAAAGAATATTGGAGCCTAACAAAACTACAATCCCTTGATTCTGTAGGATGCAGCCATAAGAGTTAAAGTGGTGTCAAACTGCTTTATTTCTACAGGGCAGATGCACCCCTAGTCATGTTCACTTCTGTTTAGAGTTCAGGCTTGATTTTCTCTAAGACCCATTCGTTATATTTTTAGTAGTCCATGAGAGCCACAGAACTCTTCTCCCGCATCACATTTCAAATGAGTTAATTTTATTTCTGTCAACTTTCATCACTGTCCAGCTTTCACAACTATACACAACACACTTGATACAAAAACAAACAAACACATAAATAAAATGGAAATCTGCATTCTGTTTTCTGAATTCAGAATATAGTAGGTTTATAGGCAAGCAACACACTGGGGAATAGAAAGAGTAATTGGACTACTTCCAATGGGAGATCCAAAGGTCAAGGAACTGCTTTATCTAAAGTTCTACAGATGCACACTCTCAGGGATGGGAGGGGATGAGTTAACATATTCTTGCTCTTTGATTCATCCTTTTTTATTTTTAATGACTACCTTCCCATTGGGAACTAATTGCTGCTATCACCATTGATTTTGTGTTTCTTTGGAGAATATGTGGGGAGTAGATTGACTGTGATTTCTGTGGATTGACTGCATCTCTTGACACACAACTCATATATCTATGCAACATCTTTTTTTCCCTTCTCTGACTTCAAAGGTCCAAACAAGCAACAGCCATTTAGGTTTCCATAGTAGCCTGTAGAAGTCGGATCTCTCACTCCAAAAGCATGGCTCTCTCCCTTGACCCATCATAACCTACTTGCTTGGGCAAGCCTCCCACCATAGTGCAGCAGTGTAAATGAGCTACAGGTACAATGCATACAATATGGATCTGTATAGTAGAAACGGCATATATTACTATACTGTGAACACAATGAATGTTTTGCTGATAGATAAAAATGTCAGCAGAAATAAAGCATCAGGCTTTCAAGCACAATCCTGTGGGTGTTAACTCAGAAGTGCATTTTAGTGAAGTAATTACATATCTGTGTGAATCTGTCCTAGGCTACACTTCCTTTCAGATACTTCCTCAGTGTCTGTGATTTCTTTTCTATCACAATAATTTATGGCATTTTCCAGAAAATTCTACTGATTTAAAAACAACAAAAGAAGCAGCAACAAAGCCAGTAATTAAAATTAAAGGACCACCTACTTATCATTTTGAACAACCCGCTCCGATTGATGACAGAGGAGCGGGCTATAAATAAAATTATTATTATTATTATTATTATTATTATTAACAAATGGGCTTTTCTGAAACACCATTATATATATTACTGATACAACCCTTACTTATTTAACTAGCAAAGAAGTTTCTCCTCTGAATGCATGCCATATACATTGTCACACTTGGTAACATTCTCAGTCCTGTGGCAACAGAAGCTAATTCACAAGGAAACATTCTCTGTGTTGGGAAAATATATGATACACCTCTGGCTATATGTGAGTGGGTGGGAGAGAAGTGACACACAAGAACCAAGTATTGGATGAAGGAAGACAGTCAAGTAATTTGTGACTTTGCCTGGTGTAAATTGATATATGAAAAGCATGTGGTTAACAGAGTGAGGTTTGTCCTGCCTCTGCCTATTGAACCTGTGTGCCTAGGAATTAAATGTACCATAAATTCATTGCTGTTCAGGATCCTGCACACTCAGCAGATGCCATCCACACATGCATACAGGTGTAAATGCTAGAAAATGAAGATAAAATCTGTCCCTGAGTGCCAAATGTTGCATTTGGATGATTCATTAAGTGCTTCCCCATTCTTCTTTAAGACATCAATATATAATAGTGAGGAAAACAAAGAAGCAGACTAGAACATCAAAGAAATAAAAGAATATCTGCTGTCAAAGAGATATACATATCTTATACCCCATATTGCCTTCTTTAGATTGACTTATTCTGTAATACTTAATTTTCCCTGCATGTTCAAAACACACTTCTGCTGGAAATAATAAGTATCCTTTTAAGTCTGAGGTCAATCAAAAGGGACTATTATGTTTTGCCACTTCAGTCTTCAATTGAACTTCCGGGTGGAAGAAAGCAAGAAGAATAAACCAAATCATGGGATAAGCTTGATGCCTTTTTCACCCAAAGCAAAGCATAGTCCCATGAAAGCTGGCATTTAATTGGTGCAAAATGATAAAACTTCATGAAAGGTCCATTTTAAAATCTTGCCAGCAAAAAGAACTATTGCAGAGGGAGAAAAGAAACAGTGTTATGTGCTCCTGGAAGATTTACTGGAAAGAGTGAGAACCTGTTCAATGTTGAGATGTTTTAGGGGAAACATGGGACAGATTTACCAAACATGGGATAGATTCTCTGGATCCGAGTAATATGTGTTATCACCTGAGGCTTCAGTATGTCAGCACAAAGGACTCTAGGACATGATCCGCAGCAATCAATGGTTCTAAAGGACTGGAAGTCTTTTGTGGTCTTTATGTTTGAAATTATGCCCTTTTGTAACTTCTGTACAGCAGCAATGAACAAAACATGGCCTTGGTGGTTCATGGCCTCCAAGTGGCCCCCATGTGACATTATGCCCTCCCAGATTCCTTGAACTATTTTTTTGGGGGGGGGGTCAAAGAAAGAGAAATAATGTCCTCTTCTGGAAAACTCTAGGAACAGCAATTTGTCTTTTAAACAAGTTACAATTAAACAAACAAACAAATAAACAAACAAAATTTCCCAAACAAGAAGTGGACTTGTGACCACTTCCACATATTTATTCATTTATTTTACCTTTTCTTTTCTTTTTTTTTTTTCTTTTTTGCATTTTTGGTTTTTGTTTGGGCACCTGAGGGTTCCAGGGCAGCAGATTGGGCCATAAATCCACTACAATTGCTTCTCAGTGCAGCACTATAATGGAGAATATGGTGTTCTGGCTACATTGGCCATGGATAACTCTAAAAATATTTCTATCTCATAGAATAGAAGCTTCATTTATATACTGCTTCATACTGCACTTGGTTTACAACTGTAAGATAATTGCTCCCATCAAGCTCTGTACTCATTTTAGTGACCTTGGAAGGATGCAAAGCTAAATTGACCATGAACCTTTGGCTGGAATTGAACTCACAACCTTGTGGTTTGTGACCGATTGGCTGCAGTACTGGCATTTAACCACTGCACCAGAAGGGCTCTCAAGTATATGTTGATAGATTTCAGGATCTGGAAATGATGAACCTTAACTCAGGTATGCAGCTCAAACCGTCCCTCACACCTCCCAGGTTGGGGACACAAACAGGTTACTTGTAGGAGAGTGTGCAAGAGATTAAAACATTATTTAGTTTCACTCATGAAAAGACTTTTGGCCTGCTGCGTTTGTAAAAGCTGTTCCTGCTTATTGATTTCCTACAATCAACATGGAGACAAATTGTATGTTTCCTGATAATATATACACTGAGGAAGCTTGGGTAATAAAAGTGTTTATTATGTGGCAGCATGAGGAATGAATGTAAAAGTGATCTCAGCTCAATCATAACTGTATTCCCAATTGAACAGCTACAGTAAATCCAGAGTTGAGAAGAAATATTAATTCACTAAGTTTGTAGTTTGACAGCCACAAGTTACTGTCAATTTGCTCTCTTTGTAATAGTGCTAGTTTTTGTGCATTTCATGTACCATAAACACCACAAGGGATACAGTGGCTCAGCAGTTAAGATGCTGACTCTGACAATTGCAAGGCTGGCAGTTCAGCAGTTTGAGGGCCAAGCATCGCATGACGGTGTGAGCTCCCATCACTAGTCCCAGCTTCTGCCAACCTAGCAATTCAAAAGCATGTAAAAGTGCAAGTAGATAAATGATGCTGCCTGGCTTACCAGGTTGGCATTGTTTCTGGGATGGAAGGCACCCTTGTCTCTGCAATTGCGGAGGCCTGTCCCAACCCCGCAGTCTTTGGGCCAGCCGAAAGGCCTGCCATTGGCTGCTGGGGTGGAAAGGGTGGCTCTTTTGCACCAGATGCAGGGATTACATGTCCCATCTTGTTTGCAAAAGGGAAAAGGCCATGATTGGCTGGCTCGCATCCCCAAGTGCAGCCTATTGGTGGAGGGGGCCTGGAAGGAGGTGCCTACACTCTTTCCAGGCCCCCTATTGGTGGACGGGCCTATTTAAAGCTGTGTCATGCACCATCCGGTGCTATTTTAGCTTGGCTCTCCCACCCTCTCTCTCTTGGCTAGGAGGTTTTTGTCACAACTTTGTTTTAGGGCAGCAACATAGGTCCTGGATCTGGTGGTTTCCAGGGCTCCGTAGCACTGGATCAGGAGTCCATTGGACCCGGGAGCACTGAGGGCAGGTGGTATGGCCATTGCAGGGGCCACATCGAGTGAACATCTCCCGGGGACTAGTGGCTTATTGGAATATGCAACTGACCAGTCGCATATATGCAAGAGGGCATTTCCGTTGCCTGTACATCATCCTGATGATTGGTTGCGACCAAGCAACCTTACATCAGTCAACCGGGGTATTGATGGTTCCAGATCCAGACCTTATGCTTTGGGCCAACCCTACCTTTTGGGTTGTTTGTTAATGAAGTTGTGGCCTTTTCCTCCAATTCTGTGTTGTTATTTAATTGGGTGGCTTTCTTCCCACAGCAAATAGGTAACACTTTGTTCTTGCTGTTGTTGTTGTTGTGTCATTTCAAGTCATTTCTGACTTATGGCAACACTAATGTGAACCCATCACAGAGTTTTCCTTGCAAGTTTTTTCAGAGAGGGGTTGCTACTGCTGTCCTCTGAGGCTGAGAGAGTATGATTTGCCCAAAGTCACCCAGTGGGCTTCAAACCCTGGACTCCAGAGTCCTGGTCCAATGTTCAAACCACTACACCATATTGGCTTTTGCTTTGATGTTGTCTGGCCACATCCTTTGGACCCTACTCTGATGTTGCTCAGCCACACATCTCCTGGTTTGCATCTGTGAAATGTTTGTAGTATGAGCTAGTACCTACTGCCATCCCTCATTTTCTGGTTATCACAGTGGAAAGTGAGCAGTTTCTCTCACAGTTAGCAATGGTACACAACAATATCTATTATATAACAGAGAAACAATACACAAAGCAGAAGCAAATGAAAAGTGAATGGTGTGGGGAAATCTTATCTAAAGACTGGTAGTAATAAGCAGGTTGTTCCTTTAACAACAACAAGAAATTAGCAATCAAAGTCACAAACAGTGATGCTTTCCAGTAATTCAGGAGATTTACCCTTCTCTATAATAGGTCTTCATATTTAAAAGCAGTTAGGTACTGCTATTACAAGTTATTGGCAGGCTTAGATAACCCTGGTGGCGCAGTGGTTAAATGCCTGTACTGCAGCCACTCACTCAAAACCATAAGGTGGCGAGTTCAAGACCAGTAAAGGGCTGAAGCTCGACTCAGGCTTGCATCCTTCCGAGGTCGCTAAAATGAGTACCCAGATTGTTGGGGGGCAAATAGCTTACAATTGTAAACCGCTTAGACACTCATTAAGGGTATGAAGAGGTATATAAATGAAGCTGTTTGTTTGTTTGTTTGTTTAGATATGACCTTGTTGTGCCTTTCACAAGCATGGATACATCAAACCCCATTTTCCTATTGCTCTTCATACACTATTTGGTACCAAATTAACCCACAATCTACATAAATGGAAGCTGAATTGAATGTACAGATCATGCAAATCAAACACATCCATGCAAGTTTAGTCAGACGGCTTTCAACATGGAGGTTGAGCCATTTCGTTATGATGTAATTCCACATAGCTGTGGCAAATGTTGGAGCCACATGGGAGTGTCCAGTAATGTTCTTCTTTGTCAACCAATGGCTTACATGCTTTGGAAAATGTAGTAGTAATAGATTCCTTAACCAATATCATCAAATTGGCAAGGAGAAAACAGAAGAGCAACCAGATCCACTGCCTCCCCTAAACCCACAAACACACATGGGGTCTAGCAAAGGAAAGAAACCAGCTTAGTCTTCTTTGCAAAATGTATGAAAATAGCTTTACATGCTAAGTACTTGTTCATAAACAAACACATGGTTATGTTAGAGAAAAATATAAATTTTGCTGCAGGTTAGAGTGATGTAGGAAGATAATGGGCATAGTAAACCTTAACAGCCTTAAGAAGTCTGCAAATGTGAGAGACATGGGTTACTGAGTATAGGCACACAATGGTTGTTAACATACATCCTGATTGATTGATAAATAAGTAGGGAAGACCTTTGTCACTGGTTCTTCTTGCATCAGTCTGGTTTACCACAAGCCACTGTTTTGAAACCTGTGGATATGGATGCCACACCATTTCAAGAAAGGGACACATTGTTATATATTAGTTTGCAAGATCAAAAGACCTAATGTCAATTTATGTCATTTCATACAGGTTTGAAAACTTTATCCTTCCAGATAGTAAAGATAAAACAAGCAAGACCAAGAGCATGGGTTTTTAAGAAAGCAGAAAGAACCTGCATGGTGTAGTGGTTTGAACTATGTTGAACTATGACTCTAGGGATCAGGGTTTGATGCCTCACATGGCCATTGAAACTCACATGGTGACCTTGGGCAAGCCACACACTCTCTGCCCAGGAAAGATCATGATAGGGTTGCCTTTGGGTCACAATAAGTTAGAAAGGACTTGAAGCCACACAACAATGACAAAAGAAGGAAGATTCCCGAAGATGTCCTCTTTCCTCCCCACATCTTCCTTTCATTTCTTTTTCTTTTTCTTTACTTTACAGTTGTTGTTGTTTTTGTTTTGTTTTTTGTTTTTTCATCCTGCAAAAGTGTATTTCTGCATCAGGGGATGTTCAGGCATGATAAACAGCTAGAGGTGAAAGCATAATTAGAAGATGCAGAGCTAAAGGTTACAGAGTTAAAAACATTTGAATTCCTGCTGGCTGAGGAGATTACGAGAACCACATATACTATTTCTAAAGTTTTTCAGAGGGGGAGATTAACCAGGGCACTTGGCTTTTTCTTTTCACTTCATTTAGTAGCATGAAGTTGTCAATTCCTTTTCTTTGTCAATTACTACCAATGTCAGTGTGACCCTATTATTCACTATTAGCCAAGAATGCATTTTGCTTCCTTCAAACTTCATAATTTTGTTTTTCCTGTCTTAGAGAGCAAAATTTGACAAATCATGTAATATGGTCTTCACACCTTCTGGCAATAACACAAAGAGAGGTAGCTTGGAAACAACTTTCATTCATTCAGAGCCTTGCTATCTACCACCCCTACCCCCCCCCCCACACACACACACCACCCGAGAATTTGACTACTGTGGCAGTTGTCCAATACCACCAAGATTGACCTTAGCAATTTTTGTTAACAAATAGAATATATATGAATATGGTGTTCCATGTGCCAGCCCATTTCCTGTGTCCCAGGCAAGAAATTATTCCGAGGTCTCTGGATGGGTCTTTTAATCAATCCAGCAGTGAGATAAAAATCGGTTGATTTCCATGCCACAAAAGCTTCATTTCTCTTTTGTAAAAGAGCTAAGAAAAGAAGTACTTAAAATAATAACATTTCCTAATCCACACTTCTTTTTCCATTTGAAATCACTGTCACTTTAGTTTAGGTCAGTTATCATTGACTGCTGCTTGATACTCTGCAAAATGATGCTGTGAACAACAGCACTGAGTTTTCTTGGGCGCCTTCATAAAATGAAATACATTTTAAATGAAGACAATGAAGAAAAACTTTAAAACAAAACTATTTTAGCAAAGCCATATTTCTTAAATTTCTGCATTTGTTCTCAACTTCTTAAGCAACTTCTTAAAACTTCCCTTTTAAAAATACTATTTAGACAAACACTCATATCACTCATAGTGCATCTACACTGTAGAAATAATGCTGTTCGACACCCTTTTAAGTGCTAATCCCCATCCCATGGTATCTTGTGATTTGTATTTTTACAAGGCATTTAGCCTTCTCTGCCCAAAGAGTGCTGGTTCCTCACAAAACTACAAATCCCAGGAATGGAGCTATGACTGTTAATGTGGTGCCAAACTGTATTATTTCTACAGTGCAGAGAAACCCTCAGTTCACAGTACATTTTTTTTTAAATGGCACATTATTAAAACCAGGTTGTTCCTTATGTTAAGAACTGGGGCCAAGGAGGCCTTAGTACAGTTAGGCCTCATCTGGTATTAGATCCAGAACAGAAGATGGCATGATGGTATCTAGAAATTCCAGAAGTCCTTTCATAGTCCATACTTATAATGCTATCATTCCACTTTAACTGCCATGGCAACATCCTATGGAAAAGTGTGATGGTGTTTGTAGTTTAGTGAAATAGAATCATAGACCCAATACAGTTGGGCACTTTGGGGCACCCCGCCATGTGCTAGGGTTGGAGCCAATAGATGGTCCACAACCCTAGCACATGATGTGGGCATCCTGGCTCTGCAGTGCCATACACATGGCGTGTGGAGCGATGACATCACAGCTGAACAGCACCTAAACGAAGTTGCACAGTTGCGAAGTCATGGGGTGCCCTATTGCGCTTTTTGCTTTTTTTGCATCACAAGTGCAACACAAAAAGAAGCCGCTTTTTTAGGCTCCTTTTTCCACTGCACCTTTGCCGCTTCATCTGGTTGCTGTGGTGACGGTGCGCCGGAAAAGGAGGTGACTTCAGACCTCCCTTTTTGGGAGGTCTGTAAAGCTCCATAGAACCATAGAATCATAGAGTTGGAAGAGACCACAAGGGCCATCCAGTCCAACCCCCTGCCATGCAGGAACTCTTTATCAAAGCAGTCCCGACAGATGGTCATCCAGCCTCTGTTTACAGACCTCCAAGAAAGGACACTCCTCTGAGAGTCAGCATGGCATAGTGGTTTGAACATTGGACTATTTATTCTGGAAAACAGGGTTCAAACTCTTGCTAGGCCATGGAAACAAACTGGGTGACCTTGGGTAAGTCATGCTCTCTCGTCCTCAGAGAAAGGCAAAGGCAAACCCCTCTAAACAAATCTTATCAAGGAAACTCCATTACAGGTTCACCTTAGTGTTGGCATAATTCATAAATGGCTTGAAGGCACAGAACCACAAAGAGCTCCCTAGCTGAGCAATTTAAATACCCCTACCTAAGGATATTGTGGACAGCCAAAAGGACAAATAAATGGATCCTTTAACAGATCAAACCTGAAATACCCCTAGAAGCCAAGAAGATAAAATTGAGGCTGTCATACTTGGGCCACATCATGAGAAGGCACAACTAATTGGAAAAGACAATAATGCTAGGAAAAATTGATGGGAGAAGAAAGAGAGGAAGACCACATGTCAGAGTGATAGATTTAATTATGGAGGCCTTGAGCATGAATCAACAAAACCTAAGCAGAGTAATGGAGGACAGAGGATCTTGGAGGGTTGTCATGTCCACAGGGTTGTCATGTGTTGAGGTCAGCTCAAAGGCAATTAACAACAACAAGAACAACAATCAGCAAATCCCAAAATTGCACCTCAGCAGCATAATTGCATAATGTGACAGGGCTCCTGGGCCTATAGAAAGGAAGGAAATCAGTAGAGAAGACAGAGAACAGGAAAGGACATGAAATTATACTATAATTCTTTTCATGCCAGGGAAGGGTCACAGGCACAGGTTTCTCTGACTGGGTTGCCACTAACAAAATAAAATAACACTTATATTCCACCTTGCTTCTGCTTCCATTCCTTGAATTCTCAGGTGGTATCCCAATTTATATTAATTTGAAAATGTGGTAAAAATAAAGTGAATGAGGAAGAAACTAAAACTGACAGCCTTATTTATTTTATTACTTGTCTGTTCAAGTATTTAGCTCTTTAAAATCCCTGTGTATTCTACCATGGTTCTGTTGCTGAAATTGAGGTGCCACCTTCACCCCCGCCCCCCATACAGGTTCCTCATTTTTAACATCTTAATGGACATATTCATCTCCATACTCACAAAAGCTACAGCTTTTGAAATATAGTACAGGTGATGCAGCAGAAATAAGGGAACCCTTTGGTTCTAGATGATGCAGTGCAGATGAAAAGGATTGTTTCTGAAAAGCTTGTTTTTGGAGATTCACTAAAAATAGACATGTTATATTAGAAATAGAATGGTAACCTAACATCCTTTGTGATATTGTAAGAGTTGCTTTTTTTTATGGGCCAATCAGTGCAATTACTTGTTTTGGCAAAATATCTCCAATCAGACATGTCACTGATAATTGACAGTTCTTTGGTTTAGAATACAATAATAATACCCTCATCTCTTTGGGTCCTAGTCCAATATTCAAGCCACTATACCACAATGTCTCCCTTTCCATATAATCTCTTTTTCTTTCAGAATGATCTTTCTTACCTCTTTTACTCTCAGTAAAAACAGGCAACCGATTAAAAAGAAAAGCCAGAACACCCATTTTCTGTCTTAGTTCTAAATCTACCATTTCTATGTTGAATCATATTTGCATTAAAATCATAACCATTTGTTTCTTTAACAAATTGTTTCATATCTATTATTTGGAGGCCTTTTTTTTGGTGTGATAGAAACATTTCAACTGGTCTCAGTTCTTCTAAAACTTGTTTACACAATACTTCCTCACAATTTATATGAAAATATTTTTATTGTGAAAACCAGTTGCTCTTGTTGGTTTATTACTGTTGTGTTAGCTTGGTCACAATAATTATAGTGTTTATATAATAATTCCTATTTGCATACTCATTGTAGAGACATTACTTCCATTTCACAGAATGTTAAAAATGTAAATTACTCTCATTTCATATTTGTCCATGTGTGGAGGGGTGAGTTTCTATGAGCTGCAGGACAACAATTTTGGGGGATTTGTTTTCATTCTAAACTTACCCTCCTTTTTGCAACATTGATTTCAGAGTAGGGTTGGAGAAGTGTGTTGGAACTGGGATTCTTGACAGGAGCATATTTTTTTTATATATCTTGAGGCTTCTTGTGAGTCAAAGTGTACCCTGCACATTTGTCAGATTTGCAGTAAATTTGAAGGATTTAGGTGGAAATACATACAAAGCAGGATGATGAAGTGCCTTTCTAAAAGTGTTGTTTTCAACAAGGAAGGTATACTGTATTAATGTGGAGTAGAAGGCTTTCATGTCAGGCATCCATAGTTTTTTGTGGGGTTTTCAGGCTATGTGGCCATGTTCTAGAAGAGTTCCTTTTTGACGTTTCACCAGCATCTATGGCTGTCATCTTCAGAGAATGTTTGCCTTGAAAAGGACTGGGTATATATATCCTGTGTGACTCTGGGAAGGGAGGAAAGATTTACATGTGTATTGCTCTGTAGCTAATGGCAGTCCTCAGGGTGGGAGGATGTGCAAAAGAGGATTAATGTCTACTAATTAGTGATCACTATCTGCTGGAAACCTCTGACCCTAGGTTGCTTCCCATTTGCATTGGTTGAATCTTAACCTTGCTCTTCTTCAGGACTGGTAGCCAAGCCTTGAAGTTTCCTCTTTCCTGTTGAAATTGTCTAGGTGTTTATGGATTTCAATGGCTTCTCTTTGCATTCTTACATGATAGTTGTTGGCATGGTCCAGAATTTTAGTGTTTTCAAACAGCATTTTATGCCCAGGATGGTTTATAGCATGTTCTGCTACTGCTGATTTTTCCAGCTGACCCAGTCTGCAATGTTTCTCATGTTCCTTGATTCTTGTTTGCACACTGCGTTTGGTGGTCCCTATGTAGACCTGTCTGCAGCTGCATGGAATGCGGTAGACTTCTGCAGCTCTGAGAGGGTCTCTCTTGTCCTTGGCTGAGCGAAGCATTTGCTGGATTTTCTTTGTTGGTTTGTAAACCATTTGAAGGTTGTTTCCTCACCAGTTTCCCTATTCTATCTATGACTCCTTTGATGTATGGTAAAAAATACCTTTCCTTTGGGTGGTTGTTCGTCTTCCCTCCAAGGTGTTGGTTATTACCTTTAAAGCCCTACATGGCTTGGGCCCAACTTATTTAAGGGATCACCTACTTCCATATTATCCACCCCAAATTCTCAGGTCCCTGGGAGGAATTTACTCCAGCCTATAAAGACCAGATTGACATTGACCTCCCAGAGGACCTTTTCTTCAACCACTTCCAGACTGTGGAATGGCCTGCTGGATGAGATCCATCAAATTACCAAGAAAGCTGTCAAGATGGATCTCTTCTGGCAGACCTTCCCAGTATAAACTATTCGGTCCTATAATGACTCCCCCACATAATGACTCTGCCCACCATTATTGTTTTAACTGGTTTTTAAAATGTATTATGTATGTAAATTTAATCTTAAATAGTTTAATTCTTTTTAAGGGTGATACTTACTGTATTACTGTATTATTATTTTACACTGTAAGCTGCTTTGATTGTTTTAACAAAAAGAAGGGTACAAATAGAAGTTTTATTTTTATTTATGTATTATTCTTTGGAAACTTCTAGAAAGGGAACCCTGCAAGAGCATATCATCCACACCTGTAAGAGGTTTCCTTTGTCCTCACCTTGGGAAGAAGAAAGGTAGGCACCTAGCATAAGGAATTGAATGCCCATTTAGAATAAAGACGTAAAGGTAATGGTTGCTCTGCCAAAATAAAAATTATTATAATTTTTTTTATTGCTGTATTGCAAATTCAAATGGGAAAAACACAATTTGAAACAACTGTGATTTATACTAACATTTTTAATTTAGTTCTATTCTGCTTTAATTCCTCAGTGTTTTTCTTCTCTTGAATTGAGTTTTATCTTGTGGCTTTAATTATATGTTTATTCCATTTTTAATAAAGGCTTCTAGCCATCTTGTGGACTGACAATGTAATTTTACATAGTAGAAGCAATCTATGTATTGACCAGGTTAATCAGTATGTTAACTTTTATATTCCTTTACATTTTATACTTGGAACTTTCATTAGATAAACAGGGGGGATCACTACTCTAAAGGACTGAGAATATGAGGTATAGGGAAGTCCTCTCCTAGTCCACTGTTCCTATTCAGAGTAGATGAATTAAGGGCAGTGAAAGAAAATTCAGCTGATGAATTAGGCAAAGTACATTTATTTAATTAATGAAAATTATAATTAACAGTTATACAGCCTTCTTCATATTAAACCAGTTTTGTTTTGCTTTAATTGTTTTCACTCAGCTTCTCGGTTGTTGTTTCTTATATGCAAACATCAGTTCTGTCAAAAGTGGCGAAGTATTTTTCTCTGATGCCAAGAAACCTATGACTGCCATCAAGGCTATTTCCTCCATCCTCTCAGGTGGCCTGCTATTTACAAATGAAACAGTCTCTCATTCGGAGATGCCACAAGAGTAATTAGAACAATGAATTCTAAGTCATCTGTTTTATTCCAGACTAATTCCCCTTTAGCAGAAGTGTGGAAAGCTCACAAGAGCAACCATGGTACTGCATTCTATCAGCCCCATTTCGACCAATAATGAGAAGGCATTATTATCAGCAAAATATATTAATCCATCCACTGCAATTTAATTATAGTATCCTAAAAAAGCCATCTGTGACCTACTGCTGACTAAATCCCCACTATATGAACATAATTCCAAGGAGAGGATATGAGATTCCCTAGATGACAAAGAAAGAAGCATGATGTTAGTAATTTTTCTACATGCCTATTGCATGCAGATTTCCAACACAGACTTCCTTTACTTTAAGGATCCTTTTCTCAATTGTCCCAGGTTTATTTCAGTGGGTATAATCTCTTGCTAGTTTTAATACTAGCAGCAAATGCTTTGCAAGAGTCCAGGTTCAGTCCCTGAAACATCAGGGCTAGAAAGAACCCTGCTTGAAGCCCTTCTATATTTTTCAGGCATCCCAAACTGTTGGGAGCAGACATCAGCATGAATTCATGAGCACAGGAGTAGTGTGAATATTTAAGAATCAGAATAAGATGTGATGTCAGTGGCAACAATGCAGTTAACATGCATGCATTTCTTTAACATGTAAACAATAACTGAAAGGATGCTTGAGGGCTGAAGTGATGAAGAAATCTTGATGAAATCCTGACAGAATCCCTGCAGCAGACATGTAAAACCTGGCGATTTGCCCTTATTTGATAGCCTTTTTAAAAAGGCCATTTAAAAAAATCAGAATGAGATGTAGAAAATATGCACAATTCTATAAATGGTTTCCACATTTCTTAAAATGTGCAGGACTGGGGAAAATGTGATACTCGTTGCCTTGGAGTATGAAACACAGAATGGAATTACTAAAAGTATTAGATAGGGTCTTTTGTGTCTTTGTATTCATTTGCTCTATTCTGTTGTGTGTTCTCAGCTTCACAAAGAAAAAATGACAATACTATTGTGCAGAAACAAGAGCTTTACAGAACTTGTACTTTGTCAAATTGCAAAAGAGACAACAGGAAAAGTTAGACAACCTGTTCTTGCATCACAGAACCTTTGAGAATCCTTGTGGATGTCAAGGCAGCCACTTGAAGCTAAAATCTTGAACACAATGAGGTGTTGTCACATCCTTATTTTACAGCAGATTATTCCCATGTCAAGAAGAGTTTCCTTTGGCTAGGTGTCCTAAACATACCTATCTTCATCCATCAGAAAGGCAACATCTAAGGATGCCAAAAGCCATGGCATTGTCTATGGTTCCTAACACCTCTCCACACTACATTTGGGGCCTGAAGTGCATGTGTTGTTTGTCCATTTTGGTAACTTTGGGACCAAATGACCCCAGCTCACACATAATTCTCCATCACCTATTTTCACACTCATGAGGTGGGTTCAACCTGGCCTTGAGTATCATCAGAATGAGGCTGAGGCTGAGGATATTTTATTATGTGTCTTCAAGTTGACACCAATTTGTGGCAATCTATCATAAGGTTTTAATGAGAATTTTTATTCAGAGGAGATTTTACCCTTGCCTTCCTCTAAGGCTGAGAGAGTATAACTTGCCCAAGGTCACCCAGGGTGTCTCTACAGCTGAATACAGATTTCAACCATAGTCTCCCTGAGTCTTTTTCCAGCATTCAGAATAAAACAGATCTGATATTAAATGTGATTAATATCAGATGTTCTGGAGACATGTTCCAAATTAATTCATTTTACCAAATTCATTTAGGAATTTTTGCATAGGCTGATGAGGGAGATCTATATTTCACTGCTGGAATAATGCCACAGACAATTTAAATTTTTAACAAAGAGGATTTAAAGGAACAATGAATATTCAAAGAGGAATTCAGTCTGAAAAATTCCTACGCCCTTCTGGATAACTTTTCTCTTATTGCGATATAAATAATCTCTTAAGTATCCCACCTATGAAATATGCATGCATTAATTAAGCAAAAGATTACAGCTCTGTATATATAGTGCATTTCTTACTTGCATTGTCTCTTTTTCATAAGCAAGGTGACTGGGCAGCATTAAAATCTGAAAGGGAGTTAGGAATTAATAGCTGTGGAAACCTGTTACAGCACAAATCAATGGAGCCAAATGCAGAAAGGTGGTTCACAAATGTACCATAGCACTCACCAGGAAAAGCAAGAGGGTAACCTCCTCTAGAAAAAAGAAGAGGTACACAAAATGAAAGACTCAGCATCAAAGGTTATCTATGAAGCAATTTTCAGCTAAAGTTGTTGTAGGCAATATGGCTCCCAAGGAAGCATTTTTGATCCATCGTTTCCTGTTATAATTCCAATAAACCCAGCTTATATTAAGTATATAAAATACAAAAATGTATAGTTTCTAGCCCTACATATTTATGGCTGATAGGTCTACCACTAGTTATGACTGTTAACTTTTTTCATTATAATAGCACTGTAGATAAATAGTTGTGCTACACTGAAGGGTAATAAAACTATGATCTGTGAGTTTCTACTGGCATCTCACTAAACTACATGAGCTTTTATCTAATGAATCACTTCTTTTATATACCTGTCCTTGACATATTTGAAAATAAAATGGCAAATATGCTCAGTATTAAAAGTAGAAGGGAATAGAAACAAGCTCACCTTTGTTATCTTTTTAATAACTTATGCTTTCCATCATGCCAAATGGCCCATAGCTCAAGCATTTTCAGAAGTAAATGCTTTGTTTATTTTGGGGCTTTACAGACCGCCCCAGAAGTGCGTTTTGTAGCCTCCTCTTTTTAGTGCGTACCATGGCTGCAGCAGCTAGACGGAGCATGATGGTACACAGTAAAAAAAGGAGCGCCGAAATGCAGCTCCTTTTTGCGTTGCAGTTGAGACACAAAAAGGGCTGCTGGAGCTTTTGTGATGCCACAACTGTGCAGTGCCGTATAGAAATGGTGCAGCTGCAACGTCATCACTGCGTGCGCCATGTAAATAATCCTCCACAGCGATGATGCCCCATCATGTGCTAGGGTTATGGGGCATGTGTAACCTCTGCCCCAAGTCAACCCTATTATGTGATGGGGGTGCCTCAAAGGGCCGGTCTGTACTGGCCCTAAATTTAACAAGTTTGTATTGAAATAGATGGCATACCAATAGAGTCAACGTCAAAGAAAGAAAGCGAATCCATCCAGATCTTACTAAAATTTGGCAGCAAATATAGAAACAAAAATTACAAAAGCTCAATATACATTCCAAACCCCTTAGAAGACATCAGGGATTGCAGTAACCACAGGACCATTGCATTAATCTCTCACTTACCAAAGTGATGTTCATTTTCTACAACAAAGATTTTTATGGAGTGAGAAATGTCCAAGCTAGGTTCAGAAGAGAAAGAGGCATGGGGGATCATATTGCAGACATATGTTAGATAATGTAGCATGCCAAAGGAATTCAAAATAAAATTAGCCTGTGATTTATAGATTATAAGAAAACCTTTGATTGTGCAGATAATGAAAAACTATGAATGACTCTTAAGAAATGGGTGTACATTTGATTATCCTAACATGTAACCTGTATTCAGGACACTCTTAGGACAGAATATCGAGAAACAGTGTCATTTCCAATTGGCAAAGGGGTCAGGGAAGGCTCCATTTTATCATCCTTTCCATTTAACCTATAAGCTAAACATACGAGGGGGTATCAAAAAGTTTTAATTATCACCTTTAAAGAAATTTGACAGAAAGTTTGTTTTGATTTGTAGTTATTACCTTATCTCTATGTAGTCATTATATAGATTTATACATTTTTCCCAGCGTATCTTGACCCACCAAATACCTGATATTGTAGAAGTTTGCAGATTGTGCCTGACAAATAGTCACTTCTGGCAGAGCCAGTCACAAAAACAAAGGATGCAGGGAAATTAAAAAAAGTTAGATAAACAGAATATCTTGGAAATCCATAAAATCCAGGGATAAAGAAACTGTCAATGGTTGAGGAGAAAGTTAGTGTGAGAGGTATTTTGAATGAAGGCTAAAGCAAGTTATGTAGAAGGTAAGCGTGGGGGAATGGATGAACTGTTGAACGGTCAAAAAGAGAAGAAAAGAAAAGAAGAAGAAAAGAGGTAGTCTAGATGATGGATGAAGGAGAAGAAAGATAATGGTAGGTTGGATGCTACATAAAGAGATGGTTTGAGTGAGAGTAAAGAGAAGCAGAAGAGAAGATGAGAAGAAAGAACAAGAAAGCAACAGAGAACGACAAACCTCATGATACCTATATATCTTGCATATATGTTAAAATATTGTTGGATAGAATGTAATATGTTTTTACTCAATTATGTGTGTATATATATATATATATATGACACAATGCGTTGATTTTCTCAGCAACGTGCACTTATGGACGAATGATGACATTGAAAAAATTTCATCAATATGTCATAATAACTTCTGGGTGATAATTATTACTTTACGATACCCCCTCTTAAAGTGAAATCTGCAGACTTCTACAATATCAGGTATTCGGAGGGTCAAGATACGCTGGGAAAAATGTATAAATCTAGGTAGTGACTACATAGAGATAAATTAACTACAAATCAAAACAAACTTTCTGTCAATTTTTTAAAAAGGTGATCATTAAAACTTCACAATATCCCTTCGTATCTCTTAAAGCAGGATCAGACTCAGAGGAAGGAGGTGTGCAAAGTGGAAGCAGGAATATCAACAACATAAGATATGCAGGTGACAATATAGCAAAATCAAGGAAGAAAGTGCAAAGGCAGATTTACAGTTGAACAGTAAGAAAACAAAGACAGTGGCCACAGATTATTTACATAACTTTAAAGTGCACACTGAAAACATTCAGAAAATCAAAGGTTTCTTATACCTTGGCTCAGGTATTAATAATATTGAGACTGCAGGCAATAAATCAGAAGAAGCTTAGGACATGGAAGGGTAGCTATGAAGGAACTAAATATGATCCCTGAAGTGCCATGATATTAAAGATAGGATTGCCCAATGCCATTGTATTTCCAGTTTCATTGTATTTCCAGTTTCTATGTCTTCCAGTGATATGAAGACATTCAATTCATTTGACATGTAATGCTGAAGGAGAGTTCTGCAGATACTCTGAACTGTCAAAGGACTAATAAATGAGTCCTATCATAAATCAAATTTGAGCTTCTCCCTAGGATCCAAGACGACTGAACTGTTGTATTTAGGACATATCACAAGAAGACAAAATTCACTAGAAAAGAAAATAATAATAATAATAATAATAATAATAGTTTATTTATAGCCCGCTCCTCTGTATATACACTCGGAGCGGGGTACAAGTAAAAAAAACATAGATTAAAACAATCCCATGACCCGTTTCCAAACCTCCCACCCCTTAAAAATAGATTAAACAGCAATGATTAAAACAGTTATTTAAAAACATATAGCTACATCCTAACCCTTCCTTATGTGGCCACGTCATAAGTGGAGATCAGAACATGGGAGTAGGCAGGAATCAAAGTCTGGAACCGAAGCCGGGGATAAGGAATTTCAGGGGAAGGCCTGCCGGAAGAGATGCGTCTTTAGGGCTTTTTTGAAGCAATCTAGAGATGTCATGAGACGCATCTCATCCGGCAGACCATTCCAGAGCTTGGGAGCGGTCGCAGAAAAGGTCCTCTGGGAGGTCTGTGCCAGCCTGGTCTTGATAGGCTGTAGTAAGTTCCTCCCAGAGGATCGAAGTGTGCGGGGAGGATCGTACGGGGAGAGGCGGTCCCTGAGATAAGATGGGCCCAAGCCATGTAGGGCTTTAAAGGTTAAAACCAGCACCTTGTACTGTGCCCGGAAACTAATTGGCAGCCAGTGGAGAGATTTAAGCACTGGAGTTATATGTTCTCTCCTAGATGTCCCAGTAACTAATCTGGCTGCCATGTTTTGGACCAATTGAAGTTTCCGGGTTAGGTACACGGGCAGCCCCATGTAGAGCGCGTTGCAGTAGTCTAATCGTGAGGTGACCAAAGCGTGTACCACAGTTTCCAAATCCCTCATCTCCAGGAAAGGGCGCAGCTGGCGTATCAGCCGAAGCTGATAACAGGCACTCCTGACCGTCACATTCACCTGACTAGTCATGTGAAGTGACGAGTCTAGGAGTACCCCCAGACTGCGAACAGGGTCCTTCGAGGATAGTGTGATTCCATCTAGGACCGGGAGTTGTATTCCCAGACCTGGTTTCGGGCCGGTGACTGTCAGTACCTCCGTTTTGTCTGGATTCAGTCTCAATCTGTTTTCCCTCATCCAATCCATTACCGCTGCCAGGCAGTCATTGAGAGAGGAGACGCCATCTGAGGTCTGAGCAGATGATCTGGTCATGGAGAAATATATCTGAGTGTCATCAGCGTACTGATGACACTGAGCTCCATGCCTCCGAATGATCTCACCCAGCGGCTTCATGTAAATATTAAATAGCATCGGGGACAGAATGGCGCCTTGTGGGACGCCGCAGCTTAGCTCAATTTTGGAGGAGCAGCTGTCCCCGAGCCTCACCCTTTGGGTCCTGCCGGAGAGAAAGGAACGGAACCACTGTAAGGCGGTGCCTCCGATCCCCATCCCTCTCAGCCGGTCCAAAAGGATGGCATGATCTATGGTGTCAAAGGCCGCTGAGAGATCCAAGAGCACCAGCAGGGTCACACTACCCCTATCAGTGCTCAAGCGGAGGTCATCTGTCAGAGCAACCATGGCAGTCTCAACTCCATATCCTGCCCGGAAGCCGGTTTGAAATGGATCGAGATAATCGGTTTCATCCAAGACAGCTTGGAGTTGGGAGGCGACTGCTCTCTCGATCACCTTGCTTAAAAATGGCAGCAAGGAAACTGGTCTATAGTTGTTTCGGTCCAGGGGATCAAGGGAAGGTTTCTTCAGGAGGGGCTTTACGGCCGCCTCCTTCAGACAAGAAGGAACAGTGCCTTCCCTGAGGGACGCATTGATTACATCCCTAAGGAATGTTTTCAATGTGTCCCCTCCCTGGACGACCAGCCATGATGGACATGGATCGAGAGGGCAGGTTGTTTTCCTCACGCTTCCAAGGAGCTTGTCCACGTCATCAGTACTTACAGATTGAAACTCATCCAATAAAGTGACAGTAACGGAGTTGCTAGGTGCCTCATTTACAGATGCTGCTAGAACATTGGCGTCTAAGTCAGCCCTTATCCGAGAGATTTTGTCTGCAAAGTAGATGTTAAATGCGTCACAGCAGGCCACTGTAGGGTTAAGTAGGGGATTTGGCGCAGGGGGAACCTGTGTCAGCTCCCCAACCACCTTAAACAGCTCCGCTGGACGGGACTCTGCAGACGCAATGCGTGCAGAGTAGAAGGATCTCCGCGCTGCACGCAAAGCCTCCCAATAGGCACGAAGATGCTGCCTATGGCGAGTTCTGTCGGACAAGAGCCGAGTCTTCCGCCATTTGCGCTCTAGTCGTCGTCCAGCCCGCTTCATCTCCCGGAGTTCCTGGGAGAACCAGGGCTTACGGTTGGGAGCGGGTTGGAGAGGACGCTCAGGAGCGATAGTATCGAGGGCCTTGGGAAGGACGGTGTTCCAAGTATTCACCAAGGTCTCGGTAGAGTCGCCGGTGCTACCAACCATTAAACCCTCTAAGGCATTCTGGAAGCCTGTTGGTTCCATCAGCCTTCGAGGGCGGACCATTCTAATGGGTCCGCCACCCCCGGGGGAGCGGAAAGTGGCCTTAAGTTCCATCTTGATCAGAAAGTGGTCCGTCCATGACAATGCGGAGGTTTTGGTTACCTCCGCCCACGGATACTCCTGTTCCGTACTAAAAATCCCATCGAGTGTGTGACCCGCGCAATGAGTAGGCCTGTCAACCAATTGGGATAGGTTCATGCTTGTCATGGATTCCATGAACTCCCGAGCCGCTCCAGATAGATTGGATGGGCTGGTCTCTAGAGGGATGTTGAAGTCGCCCAAGACCAAAAGTCTGGGCGAATCCAACAACAACTCAGAGACCAGCTGAGTCAGCTCGGTTAGGGAGTCCGTTAGGCAACGGGGTGGCCGGTATACCAACAGAATCCCCAAGCTATCCCTGGTCTTCAGGCTAAGGTACACACACTCGATATGGGTTGTTTTCCGGACAGGCTTTCTGATCAAGGTCAGGTTGGTTTTATGGACTAAAGCCACACCGCCCCCTCGCCCACTTTCCCTTATCTGCTCACTGACCGTATAACCGGCTGGGAGAGCTTGCGCCCAAGTTACAGCGCTGGCATCTCCCAGCCAGGTCTCAGTAAAGCATGCCAGGTCGGCCTGTTCATCCACGAGGAGGTCGTGGATGATGTGGGTTTTCCCCTTGGCCGACCTGACATTGCAGAGGAGCAGATTAAGGGATTGTGGAACGATTGGTGCACTCCCCACATTATCCTGGGAAACAGAGTGAACAGAAGAAGGGATAGGTATCAAACATCGATCCCTTCTTCTTTTGTAACATGTGTTCACTCTGTTACCGCCATATCTTCCCTGACCCCGCACAACTTCAATAGCCGCTCCCCAATTACTTCCAGCTCCATTATCAGATGATAAAAGTGGATAATCCAGCTAAATTTCCCGTCCCAGGACAGATGTAAAATCTCCAACACATAAGAGAATGGGGTTACAACAGGCGTCCCTTCAGGCTTCCTTCAGGGTCAGCAGATGTTGGGGAGGGGTGGGAGGGCAGAGACCTAAGTCCTCCAAAAGGAAAACCACACCCTCTGGCTTGCCCTGCCTTGCCTGGCCTTGGCTGTGGAGCCTCAGGTGGAGAATGGCTTCAGGCTGCAGCAGGTGTCCCTTCAGGCTTCCCTCAGGGTCAGCAGATGTTGAGAAGGGGTGGGAGGGCAGAGACTTAAGTCCTCCAAAAACAACCATACCCTCTGGCTTGCCCTGCCTTGCCTGGCCTTGGCTGTGGAGCCTCAGGTGGAGAGTGGCTTCAGGCTGCAGCAGGCGTCCCTTCAGGCTTCCCTCAGGGTCAGCAGATGTTGAGAAGGGGTGGGAGGGCAGAGACTTAAGTCCTCCAAAAACAACCACACCCTCTGGCTTGCCCTGCCTTGCCTGGCCTTGGCTATGGAGCCTCAGGTGGAGAGTGGCTTCAGGCTGCAGCAGGCGTCCCTTCAGGCTTCCCTCAGGGTCAGCAAATAGTGGTAGGCAAGTTAGAAAGCAGTTGGAAAAGAGAGAGAGAGCACTACAGGTGGATTGATTCAATCAACGAAGCCACAAACTTGAGTTTACAATACCTAAGCAGGGCAGTTTTATGAGAGGATGACTAGGAGGTCTCTCATTCATAGAGTTGGCCATATGTCAAAATCACCTTGATGGCAGTTAACAACAAATCCAAACTTGCAAGATCCCAGGGTAACATACAATAAAATCAATTTAAACAATTTAAAACAATTTAAAATGGCAAGAGGGAGAGAGAGAGACTAAAAGCATATAGTATTCAACAAACTGTCAAGTTAAAAAAAACAGATTAAAACAATTTAAGAAAATAGAAAACCATACAAATATGGAAAAATTGTTTGGAATCAATTAGGCCTCCAAAGCTTTAATAACATTTCCTATTTTGACTTGGCATCAAAACACAATCAGAACTGAAAATGAGGGTATTGTCTCATAAATAAGAATTCTCAGTGAAATTTTCCCTTGTTCCCCAAATTTTAACATTGCAGAGAGTGAAACGCTGTTCCTGGAAACAGGAAGATCCAACGATATGAGAAAGATTAGAATGAAATGAGCTGATTGTCACATTATGCTAATCTTCTTGGCCTCATATGCTAACTTTCACAATTACTTTCTCCCAGAGGTCTCTGCAGCTTCAACTGATGCTAAGTTTTGGCCTCTACTGATGTTAAATTTGTATAACCTCTGGAGTATGATATGCTTATCATCATCACATGGTTGGTAAGGCCTTGTGATGTAGGGTGGAGCTTGTACCAATCACCTGTTAAGATGCATTCCCAAGATGCATTCCTAAGGCATAAATCAATTGTCAGTTGATAATGAGTTGTCAGAGTAATCATTACTAGTTACACTTTAGACATAGGTGCCATTAATTAGAAGCATGTGTTTGGGAGATAACTGATGTTATCAGTAGGAAGTGCAAGAGTGCATGTAGTTCAGAGGTAAGGAATACAGCCTGGCTTGTCAGAGAGCTGAGTGTATGTTGGAGTCATGGCAGTTAAAGTGGTGTCAAACTGCTTTATTTCTGCAGTGTGGTTACAGCCTTAGAGATTTTCACTACCCATTCCTGGCACCAAGTATCCTTTCTAACCTTCAGGCTGCCTCTTTGCTCCTAGCCTGAGAGAGGAGAAAAGAGAGATGAGTTTTAAAATGCATATGTTGTCTTTTCTGTGCCATAACAAGCTTGGCAAACTACCAGAGATGTTTGAATCTGTCTCCCAGGATAGCTAAGTCAGTTCAGCCAGCTGTACTCAAATTGCACTGAAAATGGATACTTTGTAAATTCTCCCCTTGAATGAAAGTTTAAATTACACCTCCCCCCCAAAAAGCATCTGATCGGTTATCTCTTACTACAGTGCTGTACAATTTGCATATAAACTTCATTTCTTTTTCTAATTACACAGAGTTAAAATGCATTCATTTTCCCTTTGATTATGAGTTGGCCCTGCCAAACACCTGTGACTGCCACAAATTCTAATTTGTTATTTATTTACTTCAAAGCAATCTTATTATCTAAACGATTCCAAGCATCAAAGGCCTTAATTATTGATAGTCAATTTGATAGGCTACGCTTTCCATGTCCTTGGGATGAGGAAGACAGCACTGTGTCTTCAAGTACAAACTCATGGGAGCAGGGAGAGGACAGATAATTTTGTGACTAAGGACACCAGAAATTACACTCCTATTTGATATTATCTAGATCCTGGCAACATCCCAGAGATAGGATTGATAGCTGCTGTCATTTGGCTACCTGAATAACATTTAGTTATTTTACTCCCCAAACAATAGACATAATGATAGCCAGAAAGAGTTTCAATTGACAATATTTGTCTTTTATATGTTGTTTTGGCCAAAATCTTAATTACTGTATGTCTCCTAGTCAAAAAAGAAAAACTTTAGCTACTCTTTCCTCTTCTTTAGTGTAATAGCTTATAAGACACCACTACCTCTTTTCCTCTGTTCAGTGGATAATGCAAACAATTGTCATTCTGTCAATGGGGCGGAGTCAGAGCTTCATCTCTAACACCTTTAGGAAGGGCCTATAATCCCATTTGAAATCCTAAGAGAGCTGCTGCCAATCAGTGTAGGGCATGTCTACACTGAAAGGAAAATCCAATTTACATTTGGGTTATCCTGATTCACAGTGACCACAGGCTTGTCTACACATGCTGAGGTGCATTTGGGAAAACTGTCCGAGGCAGTTCTCTCTTTTGAACCAACCTGGTCAAATAAATCACAGTATATGCAACCACATGGTTGTGGCCAGTCCAGGTATTTCCCCTCCCTCCTTGTACATGAATGTACACATTTCTGAAATCCTTTTTCCAACCCAGCCTATGGAGAGCAATCCACACATGTGCATGGATATCCAAATTTTTCACTCTAAATCAAGATACCCCCCCCCCCCCAAATATTAAAGCCCTGGGATGATAAAAAGGCTCAGATTCAGCCTCAAACATCCCATGCATCATTTGGAGAGCCTGCTGTGAAAACTAGTTGAGACTATTATATTTAAGAGAAACAAAACGAGCAGGAGGTTTACAGTACAACTGCCAAAAGGGGAGTGAAACACTGGGAAAACAATAATACTAAATAACAAAAATCTACCACAAAATAAACATGACTATAACAACATCATGGTGTACTAGAAACACATTCAACATAAAGCCAGCAGGAGGCAATAAGTCTTCTGTATCTTTTACTAATCCCAAAACAATGAATGGAGTGTCATATAAGACAAAGCAATATATTACTATATCTCCCAGAAAATCCAATCACCAATATGAAAAAAGTAATTTGTGGCACTTTTAGTAAGTCTTTGTACTGGTGGCAATGCCCTTAAATGGTCTCAATCTTGCAGTTATGGCAAACAATCTGTCAGTCATGGAAGACGGCTACCTCCGGAGCAATGTGTGGCTGTTTTGACTCATTGAGGTCTTCATCAGCATTTCAATGTCATTTTAGGCTGGATTAGTATCCCAAACTATGCTTCCATGCTGCCAAAGCATAGATCAGCAAGACTTCCTAGGAACTTGACTATTACTGAGTCTTGGTTTGGCAGCATGGAAACCATGGCAGCATGGTTTGGGACACTAATCCGGCATAAAATGACATTGAGACAGTACTTAGCTCTCAGTAAAACTGGACTTGATCTCTGTGTGTTCAACCATGTTTGAAATTTTGAACTATAGTTGCTACTTCTTCTTTACCTGACAGGTTCTTCATCCTTAACAGTAACGTGGCAGGAAGGAGCAACTTGGTCTTCCCCATACTGGGGGTGACTGTATATTTTGATGTTTGCCTGTGCAGATGAGCAAGGAAAACATTCAGCTGATTTTAAATACAAAATTGCAAAAATTAAAACATTTATTTGTAAACAGAAAGGGGAGGACTTTTTTCCTGCAAGTTTCAAATCCTGCCATTTCAAGTCAAGACCAGAAAAGACTCCACCATCCACAACTGGAAATCTGTTGAAAGCTCACATCCAGTGTAGGTGAAAATGCATGCTTAAGTCCCCTTGCTTTTTTCCCTATAACTCTACTGCTAACTGCTAATGTAGGATAAAGTAGAGGCTGGTGCTGGAAAATGGATATATCTGGAAAATGCTTTCAAGTGGTCCCTGGAAGGTTCAAACTTTCTTTTTTTTTCCCCCTTTTTTGCCATTAATTTTTATTAATTTTGCATAATAAAAAAGAATTTTATACATCAGAAATCATCTTTTTATATTCATTCTTCTGTTCCATGTTGTTCTTTTATAATATACAAGATTTTCATAAACAATTTTTGTCAGTTCCTTTATCTATCTCTCCAGTTAACCAGTTTTGCTTCCTTCAAGTCTCTGTTGCTCATTAACTTTATTTATTTCTTCTCATAATGAGTTATTTGCTCTTGAATTGTCTAAAATACTTCAAATAAAGAAAACCCTCTATCATATTTCTATTCAATGGTCTATAAGTCAATCATTTATCCAAGTAATCAAAAATAAATATGATGAAATTTATATCACAAAACTTACTTGTTAAAATTACTTATCCCTTATTCTTTAATCATTCAAATAATATTACTGAGACTTTCCCCTTTTTCTCACTCATATAATTAATCAGGGGTTCCCACATTCTAAAGAAATCCTCTTTTGGTTTTCCTTTTAATCTCAAAGTAAGTTCATCCATTTCCATACATTCATATAGTTTTATGAGCCATTGATCTACAGTGGGTATCTCTACATTTTTACATTTGCTTGCATATAAAATCCTTGCTGCACACCCCATGTAAAATAGAAGTTTCCTATAGTTATTTTCTATTTCCTTCTGTTCAACCATACCTAATGGGTATAATTTGGGGTCTTTCATTAGATTAGTCTTTAATACCTCACATGCTTTAAGATGAAGTCCTGTCCAAAATTCTTTTGCTTTTTTATATGTCCACCAGCAATGATAGTACATGCCTGTTTCTTTTGTACATTTCCAACACTTGTTGTTACACTTTTTATCTATTTTTGCTAAGGTATATGGGGTAAGCAGCCCTGGTGGCGCAGTGGTTAAATGCCTGTACTGCAGCCACTCACTCAAAACCATAAGGTGGCGAGTTCAAGACCAGCAAAGGGCTGAAGCTTGACTCAGGCTTGCATCCTTCCGAGGTCGCTAAAATGAGTACCCAGATTGTTGGGGGCAAATAGCTTACAATTGTAAATGAAGCTGTTTGTTTAACAAATTGTAAGCCGCTCTGATAGTCTTGGCTGAAGAGCGGGGTATAAATAGAACATTATTATTATTATTATTATTATTATTATTATTATTATCTATATTGCATCTTACCTAAGTTTTCTCTCAACTCATAGTTAGGTGTATATTTGTTCCTTTTTCTCCAATTTTTCCCACTGCTCTAGTAAAATATTTTGTCCCATTTCTTTAGCCCAGTCCACCATACACTTTTTAATCTTTTCATGTTCCATGTCATATTGTAACAACAATTTGTATAAATGAGAAATATCATGTTTTCCCTCCTCTTTTATTATTTTCTCAAATTCCATATCGCATTTACCAATTCCTTATTTATTTTTTCAGTTCCACAGTGTCCAATATAAGCACCAATATTAAATCATAATCAAAATTCCAAGCAGTTCCCCTTGAATTTCAAACTGTGATCCAAAATATTGCAAATATTGTAAGTTCCTTAAATTATAGTCTCAGATCTCAAAAAGTATTTCCTCAGTACATAACCAAATAGGGATTTTCGCTTAAGATTATCAACTTGGGTAAATCATTTGGAACCTTTAAATCCTTTTTAAATCCTAAATCTTTTTGAGATCTTAAATCAACCTCAAAGTCTGACCATTCCTTTCTCCCCATCCAATAATTATTAGCGATTCCATATCTTAAATTCTCATCAGAGATATGTAAAGCAGCTCAGCTCTAACTGAGAGAGTATTTGTCTTCCCAGGCTAGATTCTGAGAACCTCTTTAAAGCTTTCCTCTTCTTCCTGTCTTTACATTAAATTTTGTAAACAGTGCTACTTGACCCGGGCCAGTTGCAATCCTGCCTGACTAATCTTATTTCTGTTGCTGTCAAGACATTAAAGAAAATGTGTCCCTTACTAAAAATTTCCCATACTTTAGCCTCTCTTATGGGTGGGCCTCCCTTAATACACAGGTCCCTCTTTACCATACTTCTTGGGGGATACCATACCCTCCAGCTGTTTTGATTTGGCAAGGACAGTCCCAATTAATCCTCTGACATCCAACTTTCTAAAGCTGCTTTTAAATGTCCCAGATTCCCTCCTCCTCCTCTTTTCCTCCTTTGTCCTAAGTTTACTTCAACTCCTGCAAACTGAGTTCAAGGAATAAAATTATTTTATACTCACCTAACTCAGAAGGTGGAGAAGAGGCAGAAATAGGCAAACGTCAGCCTCTTCTAGTTTGTGTGTCCTTCCTCATTAATAGCTCTTGCCACTTGCTCACACTCTGATTTTGCTAGCCCTGTCTGTCCCAATCTTCATCTCCAAAATGTTGGAAGGCATAGGATACCTTTCATAGCCATCATAGGTTTAACTTAACGGGTGGAAATAATCCATGGAAACCTGTTCAATGCCAGACTGAATACATGCCAATGTTTTAAACCAAAATTAAGCATATTATTTCCCAAGAGAGTTTTTGCCGCTGTCAAACTATCCAGAGGCCCCAGAAAACCCATTGGGGGGGGGGGTGTCCATTGTTTCTTGTGGAACTCTCCATGACTCTTCACTCTTTGCATAGATTACATAACCTTTTACACTGCCAAAGTGAAAAACAGACAGGGCTCTTGTGCAGTCAATAGTCGTGTAAAATAGGGAATTTCACCAGCTATTGCTTGTTACTTGGTTGTGTGACAAACAATAGTTGCTGAAATCCCCTCCCCTGCACAACCATTAAAGGTAAAGGAGTTGTCTTCATTTTTCACTCC
Source organism: Urosaurus nigricauda (assembly GCA_034509955.1). Classification (NCBI taxonomy): domain Eukaryota; kingdom Metazoa; phylum Chordata; class Lepidosauria; order Squamata; family Phrynosomatidae; genus Urosaurus; species Urosaurus nigricauda. The sequence continues at coordinate 36,167,943 of JAOEGL010000001.1, forward strand.
AATATCCCTATGTTGGCAGGGTCCAATGACACATGGACCAAGGCAGCCTTGGTTGTAGAAGCCTGAGGCAAATTGCCCTAGTTGCCCCTCTTTCTGGATAGCCAGGCAGCTTTGCAGGGTTAGCAAAGTCTTATGGCTCTTTCCCTGTATTTCCCATGTCATGTGTGAAAAGCACTTTACCTTGTTGCACATTTAATAGAAATGTAAAGTCAAGTGGAATTGGATGACCATAATGCCACATCCAATCACCCAGTGAGCATTTGAAAATTTAAGTATTTGCAATGTTTGCAAAGGATACAGAACCAATATGACAAACCTGTAATCAACACAGAAGATGATGCAGTGAGAAATGAGAAAGTGGAATGGAGATTATAAAGTATCTCACATGTGAAAAAAATCCAGCAGTAATTTAACAAGCACAGAATGGAAGTGACCTCAAAAAATTAATCAACTATATTAGTCCACTAACCTAAAGCCTAATAATAATATGATTGCACAAACTGATCTACAATAACGTTTACTGCATTTAATGGTTTACATTAGCAATGAAGGAGTAACAAAATGAATCACATACTGACATTCAAAGAATAACAATCTCCCTGCTTGGATATAAATGCTCTGACAGATGCCATAACTCTAGCAAAGAGCATACTGGCTGATTGTCTCTTCATTTGCAGGCCATACCAATAATATAATAACTAACATTTAGAGATATGATAAAAAGATACTCCCCTCTAAAACAGAATACAACATTCAGATATTTCAAACACAGGGGCTTATGGTCCAGATGACCCCAGTAAAATTAAAATATCCATATACATGCTTTGCTCAAACACTTCAAATTATTAATCCATGATAATCCTATCCAATGAACTCAGGTTTGCTCCTAGAAAAAAAGGAGACGACCAGTCAAGTTGCAAATGCCAGAGTTAAATGAACTGCAGTGGCAGTTTCAATGCCACTAGAGTACTGAGGGATTGTGCAGACTGGAGGTGGAAGCGTGGCATGGCGTCCATATGATGCACACCCCAACTCCACCTCAACAGCAGTGTGATGCCACTTGCCACACTACATGGTGCATGGCATCATGGCACTCCTCTGGCGCTGTATTTAGATGACACAGTGCCAAAGGAGTGCAGCCACTTTTTGCAGTTCCTTTTTACACCACGGAAAGGCCAGATCGGGGTTGTGGTGTGTGGTTGCAGGGGCCCGAATCTGGCAAAGATGGAGGTCACTGCAAGCTGCCCCTTAGGAGTGGTCTACACAGCCCCTGAGTCTACTCCAAGTTTTAGTATGAAATCTAAAGATGCTCTTGGAGAACTTATTTTGGGATAGGTTAAGCACCTACAAGAAAAATAGGTTGTTCTGCCCCAACTCATTTCCATATATCTTTTTCTTATAGCTGTATTAGTGCAGGGGAGAATATTTCAGTTATGATTGGGACTATAACAAACATGGAGAAGAATGAACCCAAAGCTGCTATTTATATTAATGATGGAGCTCCATCAAATGGGATGTTCTTCCTCCCCTTTTTGACTGACAGAAGTGTTGTATTAGGGTAAGGGAAGTCTCCATCATGTTTCTACAGTACTTGTATGTTGAAATATATTGTATGGGAGTGGGCTGATTATAGGCATGGGTGTATACGAGACAATACTTTCCTCTTCTGTTCTGTCCTGGAAAGGAAATGTTTCCATTTGGAAATCACGATATGCGTTCAAAGCAAAGCTTTCAGTTGTACCAGGATACATCAAATTACACTTCTAATTTAGCTCTAAGTGATGGAACAAGTCTATATTGTTTACTGATCTTTACATACCTAAAAAGAGACTTGTGATCATTGCAAATCAACTTACAGAAATTACTGATTTTGGACTACATTTTGGGAGATTCTGGCATTTGGGATTTGTAGGGTTTTTTTAAAGAACAACAACAACAATTTTTAAAAGCTGTGGTTGATACACTTAATGTACTGGACCAGACGAAATGTCCCAAGAATGATGTTTTCATAAGGCTATGTGCTGTCACTCTGAGAAGAACATCTCCACCTACAGCCAAAATAGTTAAACTGCAAGAAAAACAGTTGATTTCCTCAAAATGAACAAGTCTTAAAATAATTTGAGGATTCATCATGAATGGCAGCAAAATGAATTGCATTGCTGATTTGATGTGATTTGTTTTTTGTTTTTGTTTTTTAAAAATGGCTTGCAAGCTGCTCTGCTCACATTCAACCTACCATCATCTGTGGATCAACGAAATGCTTTCTTTATGCACATCACTGACTTTCACTTGTCAGTGATAATCTCTTGTTGGGTGCCTTGGAATGGTTATAAGATGAATGTAATGTGGCAGTCAATTAACTACGCATGCCAGTCAAGAGACATTGGCAGATAGTGTTTTCTCAGCCACACAGCTACCGGTAGTCATGGATGGAGGCCTTACATCAAAACTATTTCCCATATGCTCACTGTTATGGAAAATAAAGATAAAGGTTTCCTTTTTGACAAGGTTATCAGGTCGTGTCCAAATGTAGGGAGGGGTGCTCATCTCTGTTACTAAACCAAAGTGCCAGTTTGTCCAAAGACGACTCCTGTGCTTATGTGGCCAGCATGACTGCGTGGAACACTGTTACCTTCCCACCAAAGTGATACCTATCTACTTACACTTTTACATGCTTTCGAACTGCTAAATTGGCAGAAGCGGACTAGTGATGGGAACTTACTCTGTCATGCAGTGCTTGGGCCTCAAACTTCCAACCTACTGATCTTGCAGTCGTCAGAGTCAGCGTCTTAACTGCTCAGCCACTATGTCCCTTAATTCGATAGTGTAGAATTTTCTCCATACAGTGAGCATATTGTAGATTTTTTTTCCTTTGGCCCGAAAAACATAGGCCAAAGAAGCTGCTTTCAACCACTTTGGGGGGTGTGGTGTTTACATGGTGCGTGCCGCCAAAGCAGCCAGAATCTGCTCTGAGGCTGCCAAAGGGAGCCATTTAATTCCAAATCCATGACTTGGGATTGCAGGTGCCTGTCTGCTTTGGGAGTGGGCTGTGAAGTCACCGTGGTCCCAGCCCGAATGCAGCCAGAGCAGCCACAAGCCACTTCTTCCCTGCCATCTGCTTCACACCATAGATTCTTTCCATCTTTCTTTCTTTGTCTAATCCCATAGGCACAGACCATGTGCAGTGAAAGGAGATCTTCTAGCCTTCTAGCTTTTCCTCAATCAAGTTAAAATCTTCATGTTTTTAGTCTCATGCTACTGTCGCTCACACGTCTTTGCTGTTTGTAATAAATGGTATGAAAATGAAATTGGAGGTTTAATTGATTTTTTCCTAAGTTGGTGCATCAAAAATATCCTATTTTAGCTCAGAGTAATTTGGAGCATGTTGTCTTCAACTTTGTTTCTGAATCTGAGTCAAGATTTAGAATTCCAAAGGTGCCTATCCTTATTGACTATAATGGGTAAAACAATGCTCACACTTTTTTTTAGCAGACATGGATGAAAATTTGCAGATATCTCATCCCCTTGGGATAGGATAACTATTTTGATCTTTAAATATACTTATAGATATTGGATTGGAGCTTAAGGAATTAGAGGTAGAATATACATGGGTTATTTGACTATATAGATATAAATATTGAGTGATGTGAAAATAATGAAATTTGTATAAAGAATTTAATGATGAACAAGAAGCAAGTATAGTAGAGTTACTTTGTCCTAGAAATCTTATAAACGTAATTATAGAAATGATATACGTAGATACATTAGTATATACAGTAGAAGGGAAACATACTAGAAGAATCATAGAATAATAGAATCATGGAGTTGGAAGAGACCACAAGGGCCATCCAGTCCAATCCCCCTGCCATGCAGGAACTCTCCATCAAAGCATCCCTGACAGTTGGCCATCCAGCCTCTGCTTAAAGACCTCCAAGGAAGGAGACTCCACCACACTCTGAGGGAGTGTGTTCCACTGTCAAACAGCCCTTACTGTCAGGAAGATCCTCCTAATGTTGAGATAGAATCTCTTTTCCTGGAGCTTGCATCCATTGTTCTGGGTTCTGTTCTCTGGAGCAGCAGAAAACAAGCTTGCTCCTTCCTCAATGTGACATCCCTTCAAATATTTAAACAGGGTTATCATATCACCCCTTAATCTTCTCTTCTCCAAACTAAATATACCCAGCTCCCTGTGTTGTTCCCCTTTCCCTGCGCCCTTTCCTGGAGAGGAGGGATCTGGAAACTGTGATACACGCGCTGGTAACCTCACGTTTGGACTACTGCAATGCACTCTACATGGGGCTACCCTTGTGCCTAACCCGGAAACTACAAATGGTCCAAAATATGGCAGCCAGACTTCTGGCTGGAACATCCAGGAGAGAGCATATCACTCCTGTGCTAAAAGCCCTCCACTGGCTGCCGATCAGTTTCCGGGCACAGTACAAGGTGTTGGTTTTAACCTTTAAAGCCCGTCATGGCTTGGGCCCATCTTATCTAAGGGACCGCCTCCTCCCATATGAACCCCCCCCCCCGCATACTCCGGTCCTCTGGGAGGAACCTGCTTCAACCCATGAAGACCAAGCTGGTACAGACCTCCCAGAGGGCTTTTTCGGCTGTCGCCCCCAAGTTGTGGAATGACCTGCCGGACGAGATGCGTCTCATTACATCTTTAGAAGGCTTTAAAAGAGCCCTAAAGACGCATCTCTTCCGGCAAGCCTTTCCAGAGAATGTGAATATCCCCAGCTCCATACCTAGGTTTTAAGGGCTTTTTAAATCTTTTCCTGCATTTTTCTCCATACAACCTAAGCTGGGTCCACTCCCTACTATTGTGTATTGCTGTTTTAATCTATTATGTTTTTAAACTCCATTGTGATTTAATTCTTTTTTTTAAGGGAGGGTGGTAAGGGTAAGGAAGGGGTATTTTAACTTGATATTGTTTTAACCTCTGCTGTACTCCGCCCCGATTGCTTGTTCAGAGGGGCGGAATAGAAATAATAATAATAATAATTATTATTATTATTATTATTATTATTATTATTATACGGCATGGTTTCCAGACCCTTCACCATTTTAGTCAACCTCCTTTCAATATGCTCCATTTTCTCAATATCCTTTTTGAATTGCGGTGCCCAGAACTGTATGCCAGGTGGGGTCTGACCAGAACAGAAAAGAATGGCACTATTACTTCCCTTGATCTAGACACTATACTTCTATTGGTCCAGCCTAAAATCGCATTGGCCGTTTTAGCTGCTGCATCACATTCTTGACTCATGTTCAACTTGTGGTCTACTTATACTCCTGGATCCCTTTGACACGTAGTCTCATTCAACCAGGTGTTATTGTATAATTATCAGTATTATCATTATTAGTAGTAATTGGATTTAGTTCTATTTTCTTGCATATTATTTACAAGATACAGCTAACAGTGGGTATTTTTCAGAGGGATGGTTCAAGCCCCAACAATGGCACTAACTTTCTGTGGTGGTAGGACTGTGTGCTCCAGTGAGGCAAGAGGCTATGTTTCAGGTGGCAGTGCTGCTTGTCGGATCTCCCATGTCTGACAGGTTTTCACTGAGAAGCCTGACAAACTGCCAAACAGCTACTGGGCAAAAGTAGTTGTGAGCGGTGACACTGGCAGAGATTCTTTTAGAGGCACCTGGCACCATAACTAACTGTCAGTACTGCACAGAATGAGGCATGGTAAATCCCTTTTGAATGCCTTTTACCATGAAAAACCTAGGATGAGAAAAACTTATGATGAGACAAAATGAAACAAGAGATAGTGCCAGAAGAGGATGTAGGATGGCACTTAACAAGCTACTGGAGTACAGCAGAGGACAACTATGAGTAGCACTGTGGCTAATGACACAACTGGACTCAAGCCAAAAAAGGACATGCACCTATATCGCTCAGAAGTGAAATGAAGCTGAAGCTGCACAACACATATAGGGACATGGAATTTGAAAAGCATCAGTCAGGGAAAAGGAGAGTTCTGCAAATACTACGAAGTACCAAAAAGACAAATAAATGGGTCCTAGAGCAAATAAAGCCATAACTCTCCCCAGAAACCAAGATGACTAAACCGAGACTTTGGCCATATCATGAGAAGACATGACTCACTAGAAAAGACAATCATGCTTGGTAAAGTAGAAAATAATGGAAAAAATGGAAGACCATATTACGGATGGATAGACACAATGAAGGAAGCCATGGCCCTGACTCTGCAAAAGCTAAGCAAGGCTATTAATGACAGGGTGACTTGGAGATCTCCCATTCATGGGATCATCATAAGCCAAAGTTGACTTGACAGCTGTAAACAACAACAATGTGGTTCAAGAAACCATTTATCATAATTTGCATTGGATCCAAAGAGAAAAATAAGTGGTGGATTATTATAACTAACTATGAAAGCAGCAACTATCATAACTGAACCAGTGTATTTGATACGACAGGGAACAAAGGCCCTCTCCCATCCTTGTACAATGCAAATGGAGACTAGCACCTAAATTAGCAAAATGAATACTTGCTGCTGGACCCTTCTGGAGAGAAAAGTATGAACATTTATTGACAACTGCCCCTTGGTGCCTCTTTGTTTTGCTAGGCATTGAGGATTCCACAAAGCATTTCATTTTTACTTTTGCATTTTTGCAATTAAACTCTACAGCTTGTGTCCTTGGGGTCTTTTGTTTTTATCACTTTAGATTCATTTTGAAGGAAACCTGTGGCCTCATTAGTTTAGGGGTTTGCTATTGCTAGGAGTTTACCTTCAATTACTCAAAGTCTTGTGGTGTCTAGTACAATGACAGAAACATTTTATTTGAATTATTCAAATCATGAAAGAGATATGAAAACATGCACTCTAATGAAAGAAGTGCATTTACACCAGTAATGTTCACGTATCAGGGTGTAACCCATATTCTGTGTTTTTGCTCAGCTCATGTGCTCAAATACCTCTTCAGGTAGAGTAAAATATTTTGGTGGGTTCATGTTAGATGACTCTGATATAAACCATACATCAATAAATACACCATTCTGTGATCTTTGTATATAACCTTTGCTTACCAGCTAGGAAACGGTAATATCAAACAATAGATTTGGGTAGTAAATTGCCAATTTATCAAATATTTAAACCTGTAACTTTTACTTTACTGACCTACTGGAGGGGCTAAAGTTGGTTCCAGCTGAGGCAATGGGTTCCAACCTGACTTCATCCTCAGATACCGCTAGGTCAGTGATGTCCAGGTGTTTTGGACTTCAGCTCCCAGAATCCCAGACCATTAGCCAAGGTGGCTGAGGCTTCTGGGAGCTGAAGCCCAAAACACCTGGAGGGCCAGAGTTTGGACATCACTGACCTAGGTGAAGCACTTAAATTCTGAATATTGGTCATTACTTTCGTTAGGCACACAGTCAGTCTTCAACAATCAAGACCTTCCTAGGGAACTTCCTCTCACTGCGGATGGTCTCTTTTGCCACACCTTAAACCCCACAACCCATTGGAACTAGTCTAGAGATATTCCCTTTACCAAACTGGCACCTAGGGGTGTTCACCATCAGTCTCTTTAATTTCATCCCCCCTAAAAACATGGAGTGAACCCTATTATTTGCAGACAACGGATTATGTCCAATGTTCTATTGATAGTATCTCCAGTCCATCCCCTGGTTGAGCGAGTGTGTGCTGTGAGGCAAGAGGTTATGCTGATGGCAGCAGTTCTGCTAGTATGGTCTTCCATGTCAGAAGGGTTTTTGCTGGGAAGCTAAACAACATATGCCAAATAGTTACTGGGCAGCAGCACTAGTTGTATGGAGTTGACACTGATGGAACATATCTCAGAACAACGGCAGTCACATTGTGGCTAATGTTTGTACTGTGTAGAAGAAGGTAATGTTAAACTATTTCTTAAAAACTATATGATAAGACAGTCCAAAATGAAGCAAGAGATAGCACCAGAAGATGAAACTTCTAGGTCAGATGGTACTCAACAAACTACTGAGGTACAACAGAAAATGACTATGACTAGCTAATGATGCAACTTGACTCAAGATGAAAGGCTGTTCAGCTGCTGAAATGCTCAGAGGTGAAAGGAAAGTCTGAATCTGCACAACACATATTATAAGAATGTGGAATGTGAGAAGCATGATTCAGGGGAATCAGGGGAAGCTAGATACTGTAAAACAAGAAATGGGGTGAGTGAGCTAACGTGGACAGGAATGGGACATTTTCAATTGGATAGCTATACAGTGTTTTATTTAGGAAATAAAAATTGTCATGTGTTGAGGATGACTTGATTGCAGTTAACAATAAGAATGGTTATCATGAATGGAAGTTTCTTCCATGGGATCCCAAGGTTTGAAGCTGCAGGACCAACATAAGGAAAGAGCTCTGTCACACCCCATTGTTAGGTGTCATGAAAACATGTGACTGTTCTACCTGAAACTTGAAATTATACATGAAGAAAAATTGTTTGATTCTAGGCTTAGTGATGGTGCAGAAAATAAACAGTCACATGGAAGATGATATATGTTGAATGAATCAAGATTGTTTGGGCATGTATACTTAGTTGCATTTACCTTTATTTTCCTATTATGAGTTTGCAATGCAAATCTTAATTTGCATCTTTGACAGCAAAAGAAAAACTGATGGATCAAGACAATGCTTTGTTTGAATAATGTCAGCTGCTGTGACAGTGACAGTAATAACAGAATTCTAAATAAGGGTCTGCTTTGATAAAATTTAAAAATGTGCAGGCTATTGTTTTAGCCATTAATGTGCCAGCATGTCTTTCCCACCATCTTGTTTCATCTATCTCATTGACAGCTGACTACATGAGATCAAGTTTTCTTTTAAACAATTTCTAGTCATATACTTTTGTAATTAAATAAACACAGTAAAATATTGGTCCACAGAAAAATGAATATAAGAAGGTAGCAATTTCATCCAATCTTTGTGCAAATAATAGTTAGCTCAAATCTTCAAGTTACTTCAGGTAAAAGTTGAAGTTGAAGAACTATGCATTCAGAATGATTCACTTTTGATCTGCCTATCTGTATAAATGGTTTCAATGTTATATTAACTAACAAAATGAGAGGAATGACACAGCCTCATTCTAGGAAACAGAAAAATACATGTATATATGTGAGATGAAGATGGTAAAAACACAAATAGAGGAAAATATAAGCGGAGCTCATAAAGCAAAGTTTAAGTATGGTAAACCTAGTTTGGGACAGGAAAGAGTAGGGTGGAATACCTCAATCTTGAGTTTTTATCAGGTTTACCTGCAAAAAAGTAGAACATCAAAATGCAAAAGAAATTTTGGTTTAACTTCTTCTTACCCTGTGCCACAAAATTCCTGTTTTTTGGCCTCATAGAAGGGTAACAAAGAGATCAAGCTGTAATGATAAAAGTAATCCACAGTTTCTATTGCTGCACAGACTAAATAAATTGGTGGATTAAAATTCTAAACTAAAGGTATAATTGACATTAACAATGTCCCACAGGAATAAATATAAAGGGAGAATTAGAATTTCTTATAAGGTTACATAAGGTTACTTATGAAACAGAAACTATAGTTGCACCTGTTCAAATAAACTTCCAGCAAGTTATTTCTAGTGTTTCATGGGGTTTTTAAAAGAAGAATAGGAAGGTTGTTTTAAAAATTAAATAGCACTAACAACAACATAAACAACAACAAAAAACTATTAGGGACCAGAATGTACCTTGCAGTTTAAAGGAAAGAAAATATTTATTTTCAATTAAAAGAGAAAGAAGAGCGGCAAGTGTTGCACATCTGTCCATAATTCATCTCTGCTTGCCTAATTCTAATATGCACAGAATATAATGGGAACCTCCCTCCCATATTAGGAAACCAACAGCTGTGATATATTTTAGGCATCTGCTAAAAACCCACTTCCTCTCACAAGACTTTCCTACACTGGCCAAATTCAACAAATACAGCTATACCCAGTATGGAATGAATCATATTGCACCTGCTTGTAGCTGTTAAAGATCATGAACTTGTCAAAAAAGAGAGGGGGGTGAAAACCCTAATTGACCACCATGATATATGGTCAGGTACTTAGGGGGTTCAAAGCTTGAGTTCTAGAAATAAAATTTTCCTCTGCTGGGTGGGTGCATCTGTCAATTCTGCTTTCTCCTACATTCTGTTTTTGGAAATTCTAAGCTCATTCTTGACATTTGGGAATTTTTTAAAGTTCTTGTAAAAAAAAAGTATTATAAATATTATTCTCACCCATCCCTGGTTCCTGGAGTAGTTAATGCCTTGCACAGATAGTCACCACTATCTTTAATAATATTTAATTCGTTCAGTTCCATTAGTTCAATTTACCTGTGATTCACTTCCCTTTTAATAGTATAGGTACAAACTTTATTTTTTATTAATCTTCTTGACTTTGATTGTCCATGCTCATGCTGAAATCTTCTTTTGTAATCAACTTAAAACAAATTTAAACAAATACATAAAGCACATAAGAATTAAACCCCAGTACAATCACTAAAAAAATTGGTTAAGGGGAGAAGGGATGCAGTGTGAGTATACTGGTATACAGCCTAACCGTTTTCAGTTTATCAATCCCCCCCATGCCATTTCACTACATCAATGCATTTTGACAGGATATTTTGTTCTGCCTCTAAGGCTTTTAGGGAAAATGGACTCATGGGTTATTACTGTTCCAATGAAGAGTATGATTGAAATGATTTTGCTCATTTCCTGGAGCTATGCATTAACCAGACAGTTTGCATATGTATCTTGCTACCATCATATTTGGATTTGGTGGGTGTTTTATTTTATTTTTTCTCTTGACATAAATTTTAAATCTGTTCAGAGAGAAACAAAGACAGGAACAATTAGGAATCATCTGCTCTTAAAAGTCATATGAAAACAAGCACTAAGAACTGGTAAAATATAGCTTCCTTGTGACTTTATTTCTCAAACGCTGCAAAGACCATTGTCTTTTTGGGTCATGTGTCATAGAGCTTTGAAAGAACAGAAGGTTCTAAGTCCCTGTTCCAAAATGGCAAGGGACTTCAACAAGACACTCTCTGGTTTAAATTTTGTTGGTGGTCTTGACCGGAAAAGACCTAATGAATCAATGGGATTCACTTCTGTGTTGACTCACCTCTCAAAAATCTATTCAATGTGTCTACTATAGTTGGACTAACCAACAGGATTCCAGCTGCTGTGTAAACCTAGGCTATCTCACCTTCAGCAAAGCCAGCTGAATATTAAGAATGGGTTGGAATTCTGTTTGGTTCATCTGTTGAAGAAACAGTCTCCAAAATACACAACATGTATGTAGTTGACTCAAAAAGAAAAGCTACTATAAGTTTTGAGAAAATTGATACTTTTCTTTTGAGAAAACAAATTAGCAGATTCATTTGTCTGCTTAATATTTCTGATGTAGAAAGACCCTAGGAAGATCAACAGATAGAGGCTGACAGGTGGAACAGAAAGTGTTACTCTTCTTGTCTCTATGCATAGTAAACCATCCTCACACAATGTGTGGATAGTGTAGTAGGCATCCTTTCATATGATGTATACCCACATTTATTTTGTCTTACTATCATTTATACTCAAATAGGCTTTCTAAGAGTGAAACAGAGCCTATTCACCAAGAACATTAGTGAACCCAGTATGGGTCATGATGTTTTTAACACATCACCTTCAGTACTCTGAAGAACCTATTGCCTAGCTCCAGTTCTGTCCTAAATACCCTATAGGCTCCAGATCACATTTGATCTTGGAAACTAAGCAGCATCTAATTATTATTATTATTATTATTATTTCTTACCCGCCCCTCTGAACGAGCAATCGGGGTGGGGTACAACATATTAAAAACATATACAGTTAAAATCCTCCAAACATACCCACCCCTTAAAATAGTATTAAACTAATCATACTTAAAAGAATCAAGATTTAAAATACATTCAGTCAAAGTCCTCTGTAGGCGGCCGGATGGGGGCAGGGGGGGCCATCAGGCGATGGGAAATTAGTTACTATCCAAGAAGGCCTGCCGGAAGAGATGCGTCTTGGTCACTTTTTTTTAAAGCCTTCCAAGGTTGTAATAAGATGCATCTCATCCAGCAGGTCGTTCCACAACCTGGGAGCAATAGCAGAAAAGGCCCTCTGGGAGGTCTGGGACAACTTAGTTTTTATAGGTTAAAGCAGATTCCTCCTAGATGACCGAAGTGTACGCGGGGGCTCATATGGGAGGAGGCGATCTCTAAGATAAGTTGGACCCAAGCCATGTAGGGCTTTAAAAGTCAAAGTCAGCACCTTGTACTGTGCCCGGAAACTGATCGGCAGCCAGTGGAGAGATTTAAGCACTGGTGTTGTATGCTCCATAATAATAACTTGATGTTCCAGTGGCTAGCCTGGCTGCCATGTTTTGAATCAGTTGAAGTTTCCGGGTTAGGCACAAAGGTAGCCCCATGTAGAGTGTGTTAAAGTAATCCAGACGTGAGGTGACCAGCTCATGTACTACAGCCTCCAGGTCCATGATCTCCAGGAAAGGGCGCAACTGGTGGATCAGCCAAAGCTGATAAGAGGCACTTCTGACCACTGCATTCACCTGACACGTCAAGTGAAGCAATGAGTCTAGGAGTACCCCCAGACTGTGAACAGAGTCTTGTGAGGAGAGTGTGACTCCATCCAGGACTGGAAGGTGTATTCCCAAACCTGGTTTCGGGCCAGTGACTGTCAGTACCTCCATTTTGTCAGGATTTAGCCTCAATCTATTTTCCCTCATCCAATCCATTACCGCTGCAATGAACACCAGGTACTGTAGGCTATATTTCAGAGAAATGAGCTGGAAAAGCCACCTCTGAATATTCCTTGTCTAAGAAAACTCTATAAAATTCACGAGGTTGCCTTAGGTCAACAGACAACTTGAAGGCACATCCACACCCAGAGGGATGGCTTGGAATTTTTGAATCAATTTATTTCTGATCACAATTTATCAAAACTTGTAAAGATCTGGGATGCATTTGAGGTGTTTTTTTTTTAAATGAATATGAGAACTATTGAAACTGGAAGATATGACCATCCAGGCACAGAACAGAGCAATTAATTCTTTAAAACCTTGCTTTAAAAAATGTGTAGGCTAACATCAAGGAATAGCCGAAGTTTTCCTAAATTATCTACAAAGGGGAATATGAAAATGTCAAGATTGTTTCAGGCAGGCTGTGACATCACAATGCAGATTTAAAATGATTGTAATTTTTTATTACTGTTTATAACATGTTCTGAGAACAGGCACCTTTCTATTTACAGCACAATGACAAAGGGTACATTCACAATAAAAATGGATAATATTGTTCAAACTTTACTTTCTTTCACTACCACTCATGTGTTTCCAGTGTAAATCTATAAATTAACCTTGATTTGTAAAATGATCCTTTCATTTCCCCTTACAGTGGGCCCTTATTATCTGCTAGGGTTTGATTCCAGGACCCCCCGTGGATAATCAAATCCGTGGATGTTCAAGTCTCATTAAATACAATTATATAGTAATGGAAAAATCAAGGTTTATTATTTGGAATTTATACTTTTTTATTATGGATGCTTGAATCCGTTGGATTCAATTGTGGATTGTGGATATGGAGGGCTGACTGTATTTAAGACAATTTCTCTGCTCATACAAATTGGACACACACACATTGACAGAGAGGCCAACAGTGGTTCATGGATAGCCCTGAGCATAAAATTTTCAGATACCGAAGAGCCATTGAGTTTCTCTCACCTTCCATTCCTACCTATCTCATTTAATATTCTATAGGAAAGGAAGCCAAGAAGGTTATTTGTTTCTCTGTCACTCGCATTGTACTTGTTGAAATGGATTATTTAGAATTGATGTGAGAAAGGTCATTTTCTTTCATACTTGATCATTAGTGTAAATGGACTACAGCTGAATTCATGTTTACACTCCAGGAAGAAATAATGAACTAGGTGGGGATGTGCTTATAATATGAGCAGTGTTGGGAATGAGCCAGCATAATACAACCAAGGATTTGTCAGCAATCTGAAGAAATGTTCTCTCATTTCCTTCTCATTAACAATGAAGAGCAAAGAAGTGTGCCTTTTCACATTCCATGCTCAGATTCTATATGCCCTCTAACACAGCAAGCCAAGAAAGCTTATGTTGATGTTTCTTCAAAAAGACCAACTATAGTGGTGTAGCAATTAGGACTGTACAAGGGCCCTCTGATTTGATTGGGAACCCAATTCAGTGATTTGGACCAGTCCCAATTTGTTCTGTATTCATTTTGATACACTCTGATCTGACCCAGACCCCAGATATGAATCAAAATTTGGAACTTCAGATCATTGGTTTCCTGCATTGATATGCATTGAAAAACCAAAATGGCTATACCTTTTCTCAACACACATCTGGAGTAAATTAGGAGATATGATAAAAGAGAATTAAGAGTATGCCTATCATTAAGAGGGAGTTAACCCTACCCTATTACAGAAAGCTAGCTCCTGAGGAGTTTGAATGAGGAAAGTTTTTGCCGCTTGCAGTACAAACTGCAGGCATGCTCAATTGAGTGCTCTGCTTCAACAGTTTGTGTTGGTTTCATCTGGACACTGTCCTCATATTGAGAGTGTCTTGCTAGAATCCTTACAGGAAGAGTAAGATATGTTTCAGTTATTTCATGTAGCCTCTAAAAGCTGAGGAGAATGTTGCCCCTCGGAGCCATAATTCTAAATTCTGGTTTGAATCTCTAGATTGGTCTGGACTGTGCCATTTCAGTCTAAGAACAAATGTGGTCTGATCTGGCCTTGGTGCAAATTAATTCAAGTAGACCTGATTTGCTAAGGAATTTGGATAAATTGGTTGCACTGCCTAGTTCCAGACATGCAACAAATTCAATCCTGTATGATGGTATAGGTAGCTGGAGAGGGGGCATATTGGAAGAGGTTGTTTTTGTTTGTCCTGCACACCTTCAAGTTGCCTCTGATTTATGATGACCATATCCAAATGTTGATGAAGTTAAGGGGATCAGTCCCTCCCACCTTTGTATACCTAGGTTCTCTGCACAGCAGCAGATAAAGCATGGGGGATGGGGAGGAAGAGCTGCTGTGGTCTACTGGGATTCCATTTCCTTTTCCAGGTGCCCTGTCCCACAGCCTGCTGTGTGTGAGTTTGTGTGTTTGCGGGGTGCTGGAACAGAATATGGATTTTGTTAGTGTACTGCCCACCCCACTGGTTAACAGTGTCCCTTCCTGAGCTGATTGAAATTACCTTGGCAATTGTGTTAGAGTCACCTTGGCTTGTTATACTGGGGGACTAAGGACCATATCTGATGGCAAAAAAAAAAAAAAAGTGTGCCTTAGCCCTGGTGGGATACAGTTGCTTGAGATGCAGTCAGGAATTATTGCATTAAAAATGCTGCTGATGCCACCAGGCGACTGTATCCCAGCTGTATCCTGTCCCCAGCCATGCTCAGCCACCCGATTTGCAAACACAGGAGCTGCCCATGTTTGCAAATCAGCTGGCTGAGCACTGCTGGGAGCTGGAATGCAGCTGGCATCAGTGGCATTTTCAATGCAATAATTCCCAACTGTATCCCATAAGTGACTGTATCCTGGCAGGGGTAAGCCACTTTTCTTTTTCTTTTTTTCTTTTTTTCTTTTTTTTTTTTTTTTTTTTTTTTGGCCATACGGTAATCTCCTAAAATTTCCATGTGGAGACTGCTGTGTCAGAAGCAGCTCAAGACTTCATATCTGCCATGAAAACCATAGGTCTGTCCTAAGTAATACAGTGGGCCCTTGTTTTAGGCAGTGGATCCATTCCGGACACACACACACACCCGTGCATAAAACAAAAAAAGTGTATGCTCAAGCCCCATTATATCAATGGAGCTTGTGCTCGAATGCACCTGCATGCTATTCGCAAGTCCCATTGGATATAATGGGGCTCATACTTGGCGTGTATGTACGCACACCTTCCCCATTTCCTGGGCGGCTTTAGAGTCAGCTGAAAGTCGCTTATAACGAGCCCATGTATAGAGCGGGCTCACTGTACCTGGTGCCACCCATGTTGCAGGACACACTCTGGACATGGTTTTTGGTTCTGGGCAGAATGACTGTGAACTTGGTGTGGAGGAACTTTCTGTAATTTTGTTGTCATGAACTGATCACTATGTGGTAACATTTAGACTCCCTGGGATTCAGAGTTTTGCAGGGCAATTGAATTAATCCAAACAAGACAGAGGTGCTCCTGGTCAGTCATAAGGCAGACCAGGGAATAGGGACTTTGCCTGTGCTGGATGGAGGTTATCCTCCCCCTGAAATCTCAGGCTCACAGCTTGGCGTTCTCCTGGATTCAAATATAAGCCTGACTGCCCATTTGCACAGCTAAAACTAGTGCACCAGCTGGGCCTGTTCAAAATGTGATGGCCAGATTGGTGACTGGAGCCAGGTATAGGGATCATATAAGTGCATTGTTGAAACAGCTGCATTGGGTGCTGGTTCATTTCCAGCTACAATTCAAAGTGTTGGTCATGATCCATAAAACCCTATATGGTTTAGGACCAGACTATCTGAAAGACCACCTCCCCATATGAACCTGTAAGAATTCTAAGATCTACAGGGCAAGATTACCATCATAGGATCACTTGGTGAAGATACGAAAGACAGCCTTCTCAATGGCTGCTCCCACCTTCTTGAAAATTCTTCCATGGGAGGCTAGGCTGCTCCTGACTCTGCTTTCCTGTCATTGGCAGGCAAATATAGTTTTATTCATACAGTCTTTCAATATATAATCATGTTAGGGTGGCTTTTATATGAGGTGTGTGATTGATGGATTGATTGATTGTAATTTTTATATGTTTTATACAAGTTTATCCTGTTTTTAGCTAGATGATTTTAATTGTTTTAAATTTTTATGGTAAAGTTTTAAAAATGATTTTATGTATGAACTGCTTTGGGTCACTTTCTGAGAATGAAAGGGATCTAGGAGTCCAAGTAGACCATAAGCTGAACATGAGTCAATAGTGTGATGCAGCAGCTAAAAAAAAAAAATGCAATTTTAGGCTGCATCAATAGAAGTATAGTGTCTAGATCAAGGGAAGTAATAGTGCCACTCTATTCTGCTTTGGTCAGGCCCCACCTGGAATACGGTGTCCAGTTCTGGGCACCATAATTCAAAAAGATGTGGAGAAACTGTCCAAAGGAGGGCAACTAAGATGGTGAAGGGTCTGGAAACCATGCCCTATGAGGAATGCCTTAGGGAACTGGGGATGTTTAGCCTGGAGAAGAGAAGGTTAAGGGGTGATATGATAGCCCTGTTTAAATATTTGAAGGGATGTCATATAGACGAGGGAGCAAGCTTGTTTTCTGCTGCTCCAGAGACTAGGATGTGGAACAATGGATACAAATTGCAGGAAAAGAGATTCCACCTCAACATTAGGAGGAACTTCCTGACAGTAAGGGCTGTTCGACACTGGAACACACTCCCTCGGAGTCTGGTGGAGTCTCCTTCCTTAGAGGTCTGTTGGGGATGCTTTGATGGAGAGTTCCTGCATGGCAGGGGGATGGGTTGGATGGCCCTTGTGGTCTCTTCCAACTCTATGATTCTATGATTCTATGAGAAAGGCAGCACAGAAATGAAATGAAATAAAGTGTTGTTGGCAAAATTTATTTGGAAGTGGTTGCTGAAAGAGTCCGAAAGAGTGTGACTTGGGTTTCCATGGCCTAGTGGAGATTCAAATACTCAAACTTTTATTCCATATTAAACAATCTTATGTAAAGATCTTAAGAAAATACTTCACCCCTATCCTGATTGTATGAATGAAGATGAGTGCGAAGTCATTTTAACTTATTTATATAATAATGATGTATTTTATTGTATTATATTTTACTGATTGTAACTTATGCATTGTTTTTTGTTGTAATCCTGCCTCGATCCGTAGGGAGAGGTGGGAATTATCAATAAAAAATATTATTATTATCACTATTATTATTATTATTATTATTATTATTAATGTAGAAGGAGAGTGTTTTCAATAAAGGTGGAGTCGAAGGCTTTCATGGCTGGCATCCATAGTTTTTTGAGGGGCTTTTGGGCTATGAGGCCATGTTCTAGAGAAGTTCCTTTCTGATGTTTTGTCAGCATCTATAGCTGGCATCTTCAGAGAATGTTTCCAATAAAAACCTGATGCAGACTTCACTGTATTTCATGTCTCCTAAACTTAAAAACAAGGATGAAAATATATTCTCTAGTTTGAGCAGGCCTACTCTTTCACAGTAGGTTTTTCTTTTACTAAGGTTGTGTGGAGCTTGTCAAGCAGTGAGTTTTTCTGGTTTCAATGGCTTTACTGCAACATTTGAATGGATGAGTACTAGTGATGTGAAAATTCATAATTCATTGTTTGATTTAAAAAAAAAAACACCTCTACAACTGGAAGTTTACTTCTTAAATATGAGATGAGCACTTCAGTCCCTTGGCTGCTATTCTGACAGGAGGCAGGAGGAAAGACTCCTTGTTTCACCTCTTTTCTTCCGGGCTGAGGAACAGAGTGATGGAATGAAATCCCTGGGGCCCAAACAGATTCAAGGCATGTCAAACAAACATAATTCATCTTGCATTATATTTAATTCAGTGAATAAACATACAAATATGGACATGCAAGAATAATATGGGGAATTCACTGAGTGCAACATCCAGCTTATCCAACTCTATCCATTGAGTAAGAGACATGGCCCCCTTTTTATCCTTGCTGGCACCACCAATCCCTTACAGGACACCTAATATTTAGCAGCATGGCTAGATACTGACAAAATATTTTTACACCTTTTTTCACTCTGCTTTTTTGGAGACTTTCCCTCCTCTCCCACAGGAAATGGGACATTCATAGACACACGCCAAGTAAACAGGCATGTGAGAGAGTGAAAAGGAGTTCTCATAAAGAAATCTTCTTGCTAGGAGTATGTCTACAGGGGCCAATTGCACCACAACTGGTTTATCCAATGCAGTGCCAAAGCCCCAGTTCAAGTGCTCAGACTATTCTGGTTAGTGTGGACAAACCCAAAGGAATTAAATGTATTATATTTAGAAAGGCAGTATAAATACGAAGGCATGCTCCCTTCAAGCACATAATATTCCATGAGATATAGTCCCTAACACACTGAACTACACAGATGCTGTTCTACCCATGATAACATTGACAGTACAGAAGTGGCAGCCTAGATTTTCATCCAACTTCAATCATGCTTCCTAAGGACATGATAGACCTCCTTACTTATGCACCAATCCCAATAGCTGCCTCATGGCACTATGTATGTTTATAAAGCCTCTGTTCTGAAGGATCTGGAAACTTTCACAGTTTCTCTCAAATAAAGGTTGCTCCATTGGATCAGTCTTTCCTCTTGACCCTTTTCAGCTCCTATATAGTATTCCTCAATTTACATGTTAACCCTGTGGTTGCCTGGAAATTGTTCAAAATCTATACAGCTATGTTGTCCTTAATGGCCATGATAATAGCATGATAAGAAGCCTTTGTCACGCTATTCTTCTGAAAATGTGAAAGTTTTTCTATTAGGGCCTTTGTACCATTCTCATAACAGTTGTCCACAAAGACCTAAGTAAATAAGTATGCCCCTTTTGAAAATCCATCAGTTGAATTGCATAAAAGACCCTCTGTTACCCAAAGAGGTAGATATCCTATTATATTTCTATATTTCTGTTCTTTGCTTCTATCACTTTTATTAGACACATAACATCAACGTTAATATAAATGTGTAACAGATGAAACAAAGAGAAATATATGTTTCATAAATTACGTTACTTTGGATATATGTGATTAGCCAGAATATTAAATGTCCCATTGTGCCTTATGTATGGCAAAGGTTAGGCCCAAAACAATATGAACTAAGAATGTGTACTGTATATACTCATGTATAAGTCTAGAAATTTTAGTTAAAGAATTGACTCCAAAAACCTGGAT
Organism: Urosaurus nigricauda; assembly: GCA_034509955.1. Taxonomy (NCBI): domain Eukaryota; kingdom Metazoa; phylum Chordata; class Lepidosauria; order Squamata; family Phrynosomatidae; genus Urosaurus; species Urosaurus nigricauda. Next base: position 36,187,903 of record JAOEGL010000001.1, read on the forward strand.
GGACTTATCCATGGGTCAATGCAAGTCCTGTACTTTAACGCCTATAAAAAAAGGGAACCATCCCCCGATGAAAAGCAAGAGCATAATCTGTCCTGGATTCACTGACCCCCTTCTATTTTCTCATCCATTCAGCCTTTAGTGTGATCACAAACAGTGATGCCTGCTGTAATTTTGTAAGTTTTCTGGCATTGTTTTCCTTTGCTTCATTCTTTAGATCCTTTGTTACATGCTACTAAATTTTACCCTCGAATTATACTTGGGTCACATCAAAATCCATAATTTTGGCCCCAAATTTGCCCTCGACTTATACATGAGGTCAACTTATAGTCGAGTATATATGGTATTCAAGCTGTCAGTGCTATCTTTGAAGTGCTAACTGGGGTCTGTCCAGGTATGTGTACAAGTAAGTGAAGGCATGAGTTCCATTTCCTGGAAGAGTAACCAAAAGGAGACAGATAGCATTCTGACTAGAAGAAAAAGAAAGGCAAAAACTTGAACAGATAGAGAGGAACAGAGGACCTTGTGATGAAAACATTATCCTAGCTTTGAAACAGCTGCCTCGTGCACCCTGACAAGACAGCATGCAAAACAACAGCATCTATGACTCATGATTGGAGGAACCAGAACAAACTGACCAGAATTACAGGTTACTAAGATATAGGCTGCTGCTTTGACTGTCATGGCTGTATCCTATGCAATCCTGGGAGTTGCACTTATGTCACATTAATACGGGTATTAGTCTCTTTGAATGGGTGAGTCACATAGGTTGGATGCAGTTCCCCAAGACCAGACCTAGGAAAGTCCATCCCTGAACCTGGAATTCTTTAACCCCAAAATTTCTAATAGCTAACACCTTAGTCTTTTGAAATGCAATCCTCTCCAAAGGAACAACAACCATATGTTTACAAATTCATCCATTTCCATCAAGATTTTTTTTTTAAAAAAAAATAGCTATTGGCAGTTCTCTTCTAAAAACCAAACAAAAAAGAAATATGAAGGTGTGAAGCAAACACCTGGATATATTTATTCAGCTTTCTAAGGAGTATTATGCCTGCAGATTTCATCCAGTTCAGATGAAGAGAAAACTATTACAGCCATTTGTTGTACTGTTATAGCCAATCTGAGGCATGAAGTTGTAGATTTCGGTACTAAGATTCAGATCTAGACACCTGTTGAATCAAGCAGTTTCTAAATCAGTATGCAACATGAATCTTGTGTTTGGTGGACATCCTGAATATCCACCTCTTAAAGCAGGCTTTGACAATCCTCAGCAGAAAGAAATGCCAGTCTTGAGGGTGAGCAGGGAAGAACAACTATAGTGCCTACCTGCAGCCCATGTATGACACCTTACAGAGATGTAGGCTTCATCTGCACTGCAGAACTAATACAGTTTGACACCACTTCAACTGTCATGGCTCAATGCTATGGAATTCTGAGGTTTGTAGTTTGTTGTGGCAACAGGGTTTTCTGACAGAGAAAGCTAAATATCTTACAAAACTGCAAGTCCCAAAATCCATAGTTTATTGTGGGTTTTTCAGTCTATGTGGCTGTGTTCTGGAAGAGTTTATTTCTGACATATCACCAGCATCTATGGCTGGCATCTTCAGAGAATGCTAGCATGGAAGTGAGTGGGGTATATATACTGTGAGATGCCTTGTTTTAATTATGCATTCAGAAGCTGAGCCCTCCCTCCAGTCTATCTGCCTTGGTCCAGGCCTCAGAGGGAGAGATGAACTGTTAGATCTAATCGCCTTCCCCACCACCATTCCCTTCTCCTTTTGTGTTGTGTCTTTTTAGATTATAAGCCTGAGGACAGGGAACCATCTAATTAAAAAGATTTTATGTACAGTGCTATGTAAATTAACAGTGCTATATAAATAAAGGTTAATAATAATCATCATCATAATAATGACTTAAACTTTCAGTTCTTTCAAACTCTGCAAAAACACAGGTAAAGGTAAAGTCCTTTGACATGAATGTCTAGTCACAATAGACTGTAGGGGGTGGTGCTCATCTCCTTTACTAAGCCAAAGAGCCAGCATTGTCCAAAGACTGCTCTGGTGGTCATTTGGGCAGTATGACTTCACTGGACACTGTTACCTTCCCACTGAAGTGGTATCTATCTATCTGCTTGCATTTGCAATGTTTCAAACTGCTAGGTTGGCAGAACCTGGGACTAGTGACAGGAGCTCACCCCATCATGCAGCACTTGGGCCTTGAGCTGCAAAGCCTCTAATCTTCTGATCATCAGAACTGATGTCTTAACCACTATGCTACCGCATAAGGCAGGGCCTTCTTCTAAATCAACCAGCTGTATGATGAACCTTGCTGTTCCTAACTTTGTCTTTCTCTGAACATGATGAGGGACAAGGCTGGATAGGAGAGCTTCACCTGTGAGGATGCTCTCCACATGGTTAGAAACCAAATAAAACAAAAAAAGGGGGGGGATCCCCATGGCATGGAGAGTTTCCATGCATAAGAGGAGCTTTCCTGTCTTAACTCATTATCCTCTATGCAAGGACAGCAATGGAACTGGAGATGAAGGGGACACAGGGCTAATTTGCTTCTGCTCCTTCTTCTTCTTTCTTTCTCCTCCTCCTCCTCCTCCTCCTCTTCTTCTTCTTCTTCCTCTTCTTCTTCTTCTTCTTCTTTTTCTTCTTCTTCCTGCTTAGTGGACCATGCTTAGATAACAACTGCATAGAGCTAGACAGAATGACACTTCCTCCTGTGTAACATGATGAGGGACAAAGGTGAGGATAGGGAAAAGCCAATGGGAAGGGGGGAGTGAAAAATACAATTGCAGTGTTGCCCAGTTGGCTTGATTTTACTTGTATTCTAGTGCAGCCTGCAGGTAGGACATGATCCTTTATCCCCATGCAGTTTCCCACCCCTACTTGTCTTCTTTTCCTATTAAAAAGTTACAGATGCTGCAACAGCAACAAATTCAATGATGGAAAATCTTAGGAAGAGTATCAGAAGAGGGACTTATATGCACTCTAGGTCACCCACATTTGACTTAGATGAGAGGAATTGTTAGAATTGACTTGACTTGACTCTGGGAGCAGCCTGGAGTATTCTGGCTCTGAAATTGCCCTAATGCTCTCCTGTTACCTGGGGCTTTCTATTGCAAGGGCATAAGAATGGAGAGAGGAGGAGGAGGAGGAGGAGGAGGAGGAGATCTTACCTTCCTCTCCCCAGGGAGGTGGAGAACAACAACAGTTAAGAAAGAAACAACATCATAAAACACACATCAATTTAAAAGAACAAATAAGATGCAAAATAAGATTAAAACAATCCACATATAAAATTCATCATTTGAAATTCAGTTTTATCTGGATAAGCTTATTGACTTTAGTGTTGTTTTTAATTCAGACAGTGTATTCAGTTGTCAAATGTCTCCTGGCAGGTCATTCCACAATCTATAGTAATAGCAATAGCATGTACAGTTCTGTACCTCTTATCAGTGAACTCAGCACTCTCTAAGGGGTTTACAATCTGAAAGCTAATCTAAGAGCAGCTAAAGAAAAAAAAATCCTCTGACTGACAATTGCCAACCTAGTCCTGGCTGACTGGAGTAAATGTCTGCCAGAGGATCTGAGTGTAAGGGGCAGATTCTATGGGAGGCCATATTCTAAGCTGCTGGGACTGGCTAGGATTCATAACTGGAACACTGTTATTAGCAGCTGGCTGCTATAGTGGAATCATAGAACTACTCTGTCTAAAGAGGAACCCATCATATGATGTTGGTGTGTGAAGCTACATTCTATTTAAAAGTAACATATGCACAGCACAGCTCTCTCCAATTCATGCAGGCTGCCTACCAGCAGTGCTTTGTGCTTAACAACTCCAGCATGCAACATCTGTTGCCTTTTAAACTTGAGTAGGAAGAATAAAAAGGAAAGTCAGTTAGTCAAATAAATCAAGAACAAGATTCCATTAACAAAATGGGACTTAAGGAGTGGGATATATTATTCATTGTCACTGTGCAGCTGAAGGAGAAAAAAAATATGAGCGATTTGTTTGTCCCTGCCTATTTTTCTCCCTTCATTTAGATTTTTCCCCCACTTAAATCTTAACTGCAACCCTGAAGTCTTCCCAAACTTCATTACTCAACTGGAGCTAAAAACAGGGTCTGAAATTTCAGCTAATGATAAAATGTAAGTCATTTAAAAATGTTAATAAAAAGTTGCTATTCATCTCAGACTGTTGACTACATCACATTTGGATTAATTTTCTTGGGCAAAATACATCTCCTTCTTCAAAACAAGACAATGTATGCCTTGTCACTTCAGTGTAATCAAAATGACAATATGAGTTTTAAATGTTTAGTCTGATTGTGATTTATTACTGGCTTGATTGGATGAGCCCTTTCCAGAAATATAATGCAAGTAGCATCTGCTGGAAAATGGCAGCCAGTGTTTTTATATTGACAAGTTTTACCGAATGTTTATGGTACACATTATGGTTAAAAAAATTAATGGGACAAAATGGCAAGGGGGCTTGTATCACATTGCCATCACATAGAGGCAGACCAAGAGCTCTACTATACTGTGGCCTAGCTTTGCCAATAAAAACATAGGAAGAACCTTTCAGGATTAGCTGTTTCTGCAGAAGCCAGTGAGATACCCATAGGAATTCCAGAATCAAGATATAGGTTACATCTACACTACAGAATTAATGCAGTTTGAAACTTCAATGGTATGGATGTCTGTAATTTGTACTTTCATGACATATTTAGCCTTCTCTATCAGAGAGTTCTAATGTCACAACAAACTACAAATCCCAGGATTCCATAGGTGGTAGGATGACTAGCAATGAATTGCAAGTTGAGCAGAAGCCCAATCTTTGAAACTTCAGGGTCAAAATCTGACACTAGGGCAACTGGCCTTTGTGATGTAGGTTTGGTGTAGCTAAAGAAGGCAATGCTGGAGGCACTGTCTTTTTTGAAAGGCAATCAAACTCCCAGCCTACAGGAAGAATGAAAAGGGCCCTTGTGGTCTCTTCAGACTCTACAGTTCTATGATTCTACTATTCTTTGTTAATTTTGTTTTGGAATGAAGCAATGAGTAATTTTAGCAATTTTCTTCCCATTTGAAAAAGTTTTCAAAAACTCTGCAGTTTTCAAAGACTTTTTGCAATTCAGGACTTATTCTGTATAAAATCTGCATGTGGCTTTTTGTGCCAGAAACAATTCTTTCTGCACATATTTTTGTGCAGAAATATTATTTTGTGTGCAAAAAAGGGGCTGTTCCCTGTGTAGAAAGCCATTTTCTGCCCATGAATGTTTGCATTTTGCACAAAATAAGTCCAGAATAATGAAGGTTCTCACCAATCCAGGATCCTCCTTGCCAAGGTTTCCTGACATTCAAGAAACATGCTTTTAACCATTTATCAAATATTTTCAAATGTTTTCCATCCTTACTGAAATCAGAAGTAATGCTTTATACATCTAATGAAGTGTGGTATACAACATGAAAGCTAGTGCTCCAAAAATGTGTTCCTTTGTTTTTGATTATTATTATAAAAGGTACTGAGACATAATTCCTCTCTACCTGGTTAGATTTCAACTGGAATTCAACTTCAATTGGAATTTCAACCTAAATTTAGAGTAACTGTTATCCTCACACCAACATCCATAAAATATTCTGAGAGGATACAACTAAACCATTCAGGTTTCCTTTGGAAGAATAGATCTTTTGAAAACAGCTAAAGGTAGTGTTTGAGTTTATCTACAAATATACAGGTTAAGCAAGTTAAAGACATAGCCTAACCCTCCAAAAGACAATCAAATCCATTTCCTAACCTCAGATCTGCAAATAAAGAATATTTCTGTGGAACTGAATATTTTATCTTCTCCCTTCTCTCCCCCTCACAAAAAACTCAAGAGGTGCACACATAACTAAATTAGATCACACTTAACTATTATGTGTAAGAGAATAGGACCTGTGACTGTTAGAACCTTCCAGGTATTTCCTAGCCATCCAGCCTGCTGCCAAACAGCAGAATTAAAACAATTTGACACTCCTGAAACTGCCATGGCTCAATGCTATGGAGTTCTGAGATTTATAGTTTGTTGCAGTATCAAAGCTATCTGACAGATAGGGCTAAATATTTCACAAAACTACAAATCTCAGAATTCCAAAGCATTGAGCCATAGCAGTTAAAGTAGTGTCAAACTGCTTTAATTCTGTGGTGTAGATTCAGAAAGTATCTTTTGGTTACCAGAAAAGAGGAAGGAACAGGCAACAGAAAGAGCAATTTTGAGTAATCCTTTTGATCTCATTGAATGCATTCTGTTTAATTCTCACACCACAAGCATGTTTTAATTCTTATTATAGAGGAGGGAGGGAGGGAGGGAGGGAGGGAGGGAAGGACGACCTCAAGCTTAGATATTAATGGGGAAATCACATACATATACAGTCTGGGAGCCTTTTCATCTGGGCAGAATTGCTGCAGGCCATCACAATCCCCTCCCCTGCACACACACACACACACACACACACACCCCTTCTACTTTTCTAGAATCTGCTTGAAACTGTTTCCATGAGTGGGACTTAAAATATTTCCTCCCAGCCAGGTAGCCAAATTCCACCCCCACCCCCATCGGCGTTCCATCATCCTATCATTTGCACTATGCAGTAGAGCCAAAGAGATACTATTCAAGCTGAAGTGTGTACTTCACTCACTAAAACTGCTGTTGCTTGACTCTCCTATGCTACTAAAAAAAGCAACGTTCCCATGTGATGCATAGCATTTTAGACAATGATGCGTTTGCATGCATGGAGCATTCAAAGACAATTGGAGCTTGATTCATGGGGAGTCATTAGTTGATTTTTCAATGAGTGTTTTCTTAGAATATGGTCATTTAGAAAGTATGTGATTTGCCAGAGTCATCTACAGGCAAAACAGTATGAGAAATGTGATGGATTAATAAAATCACAGCAGGCAGGCAGCTGCACAAAGATGGTTTAGTACCCAGAAGTTTCTACAGCTGCTTGGCATTTAAGAAAACTGGATGGAGGTATGTATGATGAAGAATATTATTTAAAAAAAAAAGAAAAGAAAAAAGGATGCAGTTCTATTGAAATGGAGGAATCCAAACAGCATAAGAGGAGCTTTGACAAGTCAGACCACAGAAAGATCTGATACAGCATCCTGTTTCTGCTATATGACAATGGCCAGCCAGAGGTCCACAAGCAGTGACCTGAAAACAACCACTTTCTGCATTTGCAGAGCTTAGCAACATTTTTGAACTACAGCTTCTACAATCATCAGCTAATATGGTCAGGAGATGATGGCTTGGGGGTCCTGAGATTTCATGGCCACTAGGGGCCACCAAGGTCAAAATGTTTGCAAAATACCCTCCCCCAATGTGCTCCAAAATCCCCTCTAGGAGGAAATGCATGGCTTTTCCACCCACTTGAAAGCCCTATGGGTCCCCAGGGGTTTTGTTGTTGTTGTTTAAAAAATAATTTCCCCCAAAATGGGGTTTCTCCAAAAATGCCATCAGGGGTGTAGGAAGCATTTTCACTATGTTTTTGGCATTCACCCTACTAATATATGCTCAGGAGAAGCCTTAAAATAAAAGGCCTCTCATGCACCTTGGAAGGCCCCCAAAATATTACCATTGAGGGCACTTGGGGCAAAATATTGATTGATTGATTGATTGATTGTTCAGGATCAAGTGCCTTGTGGAGGTGCAGCCCTCCCAGGCCTGCTGGAGGAATAATGTGGCCTCCTAGACTTCTACAGTTTCCCACATATGCTTTCTTTCTTTCTTTCTTTCTTTCTTTATTTATTTATTTATTTATTTATTATACCTACCCATCCCAACCTTTTCATCCACATCTCTGTCTCACTGGATGAGGATGAAAGAGAGCTACAGAAACACAGATTATCAGTGCTGATTTGTAGCAGCATGTCTGCAGTAAACAATACAATAAAGTTTGAGCTGGTAAAGAATGGGATTCCACTCTAGCTGATCATCATGTGCTTGCCTGCAACAGGCAACAGGATCTATGTGCTTGCCTGCAACAGGCAAGTTAAAAAGCAGCTGCTTCCAGATCTGGGCGTCCATGATTAGCAAAACAGAGCTCCTGCTAGGTTTTGCCATTTTAACCATCAGGTTCCCAACAATAGCAATCTGCTGTTTTAACCATCAGGGGGAAAAGAAGCAACAGTGCATGCTAAATAGAGACAAAAAGGAAGGGAAAAGAGAGAGCAGTTAAGATGCAGGAAAAGTACAAGAAACATTTGCTAGAATAGTGAAGAGAATAATCAAAACATAACAAATGTTCACCAAATAAGAGATTGGTTGATGTGGTGATGTGCAGTTGTAGTTGACCACACTCAACATATATGATGCACAACATCTCTGTTATATTAGTCACAAATCAGTTTTGAGGGGGAAACATGCATTTAGATGCCAGTTTACACTATAGTCATGATGGTGAACCTATGGCACCCATGCCAGAGATGCCTCATGAAGCCATTTTTCCCAGCATGTGGCGGGGAGGAGGTGGAAAAGATGTGCACCTGTTCTTCCTTCTTCCTGTCTGTCCCAGGCCTTCAGCTGCCTCTCTGGAGGCAGATGAAGGCCAGGGACTGTGGGGGTAGGAAATGGTGTTCACCTGTTCCTCTTCTTCCCTCCTCAACCAGGCCTTCAGCTGTCACTGGAAAGGTAACTGAAGGCCCAGGAGGGCAGGGGAAGAAGTCCTGCCCTGGATGTCTCACCCCCAGCACTGGGTAACACCCAGTGCTGGTAGACTTTTAGTCTGGGCCCCTTAAAGTTTCATAATCACTGCACTACATGTACGTAGCATTGTATTTTTGGATAAACTGATTCCTTCCCAAGTTCCTTTGATTCTTTTTTCATTGTTGGAGCTCTTTCCATTCTACAAAGGTGGTCCAGATGATATGACCTATAATATTAGGAGACCACACATCAGAGATTGCTTTCCATCCATGTGATTTGACAATGATTAAAGAAATAATAGCATGTACTCACTGAAATGTAGGAGAAAAGAAAGGAACAGATAAAGAGAAACCAAGGAGCTAATCAGATGGTATTTAATACCAACCTTGGGGCAGAGTGTGACATTCACTTGCTGCATGCCGCAATACTGCACTGACACTGGTATCAAACCACATGCCCAACCACACAACAGGGTGCATCATGGTGCATTGGCACAGCATTTAGACACACTGAGCTAAAGGAGCACCAAAAAGCAATTTCCGCAGTGGCAAGGGTTCCTTTTTGCTGGCGCTAAAAGGAGCAGCATTTTGCCGTTCTTTTTAGTGCTGGCAAAGTACCAGATCAGGGCTGTGGAGTGCAGTTGCAGCAGCCCTGATCCAGCACTGAAAGAGGCAGCAGGAAGCTGCTCCTTTGGGGCCATCTGTTGAGCCCCCAACTCTATGTGGAGTAGACATCCCCAGTTAATCTCATCTTGTTTAGTTAACCATTACGCACAATCATTTTTTGTGTACTTCTAGGATGATGAGAGGCTTGGTAGAACTAGATCTGTTCTATTTTTTTTTTAAAAAAAAGACCACCAATGGCTAGACACTTTATTGTTATTATTGTTGTTAGCTGCCTTCAAGTTGACTTCAACTTATGGCCACCCTGTGAATGAGACATCTCCATGATCCCTTTTTTTCAGCTTCTCTTCTCAGATCCTGCAGGTTCAGACCTGTGACCTCTCTGGTTCAGTCTAGCCATCTGGTGTGTGGTCTTCCTCTCTTTCAACTATTTTTCACCTTTCCTAACAGTTTTGTCTTTTCTAATAGTCATGCCTTCTCATGATGAGGCTGAAGTACAAGAGCTCAAGTTTAGTTATCTTGGTTTCCAGGGAGGGTTTAGGCTCAATTTGTTCTAGGACCCAATTATTTGTCTTTTTGTCCACCCAAGATCTTCAGCACTCTTCTCCAGCATCACATCTCAAATTAGGTGTTCCCCCCCCCCCATCTGCTTTCTTCACTGTCTAGCTCTCACTGAACTCTTTCAAATGGGGAGGAATTTCTCCCAACTCCAAATGGAGCCAATGCGGATTCATGTAAATTTGCTTGTTTAGCGAATTTACATGAACCCCTGCTCCGTTCGGAATTACTTCCCATTACCTGAAAATAACCCCCTCCTGCCCAAATTTGCATGCGAAGCTTTAATTCGCAATAAAGTAAAACCCATGATTGCATTCAAATTGGCTTCCCTCTTGCCCGAATTTGCATGCGAAGAGTTAATTTGCAATAACATAAAACCCATGATTGCATTCGAATTGACCTTAAATTATACTTCCAATTTAGCCTTGTATGAAAGAGTCCACACCCATATATACTGATGGGGAATACAATTGCTTGCATAATTTTGACTTTAGAGTATTTTATTCATTTAGAGTATTTATACCCTGCTCTTCAGCCATGAAGGTTCTCAGAATGGCTTACAGATTGTTAATTTGAAAGTGTTCAGTTATATATCTTTATTATTTTATCTAGTTCTCTCAGAGCTGCCCTTCTTATTCCTAATCCTTTCTGATTTCTTGACTGCAGTCTCCATTCTTATCAATGTTTGATCCAAGGTACTGGAAATCATTGACTATTTTTATTTCCTCAGTACTTAGCTTGAATTTATGTGAATCCTCCATGGTCGTTACTTTTGTTTTCTTTTTGTTCAGCAGTAGGGCTACCTTTGTATTTTCTTCTTAGACTTTCTTTAGTAATTGTTTCAAGTCTATGATGCTTTCTCCTAGCAGTCTGGTATTATCTGCATATCTTAGATTGTTGATGTTCCTTCACTCCTCTTTCTTCTGAGTCTAAACTGGCTCTTCATATGATATTTTCTGCATATAATTTGAACAGATAGGGTGATAAAATGCAGCCTTGCCTGATCCCTTTGCCAATTGGGAACCATTCTGTTTTTCTGTATTCTGTTCTTACAGTATCCTCTTGTCTTAAATATAGATTCCTCACGAGGACTTTCAAATGCTTTGTGTTATTTCCTTCTTCTCATTTTGCAAATAAATTCATAAATCTGCCTTTATTAATCAAAACATTAAACGCCATCTTAGGAATCATATCTCAATGTGGCTAGAACAGCCTTGTAGTCAGGATAAATAATTATGGCAGTGTTGTAAATGAGTTCATCAGGCTGGCACATAAATTCAGCTGATTTGTGGGATGCATTAGCTGAAAAAATATTTCAGAGATAAAAGGATTAGTAACCATACTGACATTTTAAACACTGTAATGTTCTTCAATTAGGTGCTGAAGTAGTCATTATATCTTAGGTCCAATCTACATTACAGACAAACCTGGGAACTGAATTCCTGTGACAGAGGGCTAGAGATTTTTAAAAGCAGTATTTTTCAGGGTACTTTGGGGAAAACTGAGTCAGTTAAACTGGTATAAAATTAACTGCTGTTTCAGAGAGCATCTACAGGTAAAATAATGGTAGATTATTCTTCCCTCCCTCTATCTCTTCATTCCTTCCTTGTAATTTGCAACATAAATACAATACCAGGAAAGATTCTAAAACAGATCATTGAACAAAGAGCCTGTAAACATTTAGAAGGGAATGCCATAATCACAAAAAACTCAACATGGGTTTCTCAAAAACAAGTCATGTCAGACGAATCTGATCTCTCGATAGATAGATGATAGATAGATAGATAGATAGATAGATAGATAGATAGATAGAATGTGGTAGACATAGCATATCTTGATTTCAGTAAGGTCTTTGACAAGGTCCCCCATGATATTCTTGCAAGTGAACTAGTAAAATGTCGGCTGGACAATGCAACTATTAGATGCATTAGTAATTGGTTGACCAGCTGAACCCAAAGGATGTTCAACAATGGCTTTTTTTCATCCTAGAGAGAAATGACTAGTGGGTTGCCACAGGGTTCTGTCATAGACCCAGTGCTATTCAACATCTTTATCAATGATTTGGACGAAAGAATAGGGGCCATGATTATCAAATTTGCAGATGATACCAAATTAGAAGGAATACCCCAGAGGACAGGATAAAAATTCAAAATGATCTTAATAGATTAGAAAGCTTGGCCAAAGATAATAAAATTAGTTTCAACATGGAGAAATGTAAGGTACTGCACTGGGGGGGGGGGAGCATAGATATAGGATGGGGGGACATCTGGGTTAACAAGACTACATGTGAAAGGGATTTAGGAGTCCCCAATAGACCACAAGTTGAAAGTTAGTGAGCCATGTGATGCAGCAGCTAAAAAAGGCCAATATAATTCTAGGCTGCATCAATAGAAGTATAGTGTCTATATTAAGGAAAGTAATTGTGCCACTATATTCTGCTTTGGTCAGGCCTCGCCTGGAATATTGTGTCAATTTCTGGACACCACAGTTCAAAAAGGATGCTGACAAGCTGGAGTGTGTCCAGAGGAGGACAACCAACATGGTGAAGGTCTGGAGAGACTTGGGGACCTGGGTATGCTTAGCCTGCAGAAGTGATGGTGATAGCCCTTTTTAAATATTTGAAGAGCTGTCATATTGAAGAGGGAGCAAGCTTGATTGCTTCTGCTCCACAGACTAGAACGTGAAACAATGGATGCAAGCTACAGGAAAAGAGATTCCACCTTAACGTTAGGAGGAACTTCCTGACAGTAATGGCTATTCGACAGTGGAATACATTCCCTCAGAGAGTGGTGGAGTCTCCTTCTTTGGGTGCCTTTAAGCAGAGGTTGGATGGCCATCTTTCGTGAATGCTTTGATTGTGAATTCCTGCATGGTAGAATAGGGTTGGACTGGATGACTCCTGAGGTCTCTTCCAACTCTATGATTCTGTTTCTATTATTCTATGAAATAGACCAATTTTAAATCAGATGTTATATTTTCCTCATCTGCTGTGTACATCCACCATTCAAAGCAGCTAATGATGTCTGCAGGCCACTAAGAAAGGCTTTTTTATATAGATCAAACTATTTCATCAATTCATCTGCACTTTAGAAGTAAACCAGAAAAGTGAAGAAATGGCTTCTATCACAATTCTGTTTTGTTTTGTTTCTCGTTTGCTTTTATATCAAGAGTCGTGGGGGTCACTCTGAGTCTGGGATATTCATTATATTCCTTCCCTTGGGTAATTCTGAAAAGGTCACAAAATGTCAGTAATCATCTCCTTTATGTCTCAGTGGCAAGTTTATGATTGAAGGATTGCCTTGCTAATATGTGTTTAAATGAGGAGCTTGCAATGTTAGTGGTATTTAAAGGACTGCTGGCATTTGAAACAGTCGACAACAAGAGATCTTGCTGGTAAACAGGAGCGTTATTGATGTCATGGCTATTTTTGAGAGTAAAGGCTTTAATGGCAGCTCTGGTCTAGCATTGTTTCTGTCACTCTGTCCCCAAGCCCCCTAAAATATTATTTGCAATTCCATATCTACCAGAATTGAATTACTAGGGAGACCTCCAACACATAGAATCATAGAGTTGGAAGAGACCACAACAATCATCCAGTCCAACCCTCTGCCATGCAGGAACTCCCAATCAAAGCATCCCTGACAGATGGCCATCCAGCCTCTGTTTAAAGACCTCCAAGGAAGGAGACTCCAGTACACTTCGAGGGAGTGTGTTCCTCTGTCAAACAGCCCTTACTGTCAGGAAGTTCCTTCTAATGTTTGGGTGGAATCTCTTTTCCTGCAGTTTGCATCCATTGTTCCACATTCTAATCTCTGGAGCAGCAGAAAACAAGCTTGCTCCATCCTCAATATGACATCCCTTCAAATATTTAAACAGGGCTATCATTTCACCTCTTAACCTTCTCCTCTCCAGGTTAAACATCCCCAGTTCGCTAAGGCGGTCCTCATAGAGCACACTTTCCAGACTCTTCACCATCTTAGTTGCCCCCCTTTGGACCTGCTCCAGTTTCTCCACATCTTTTTTGAATTGTGGTGCCCAGAACTGGACACAGTATTCCAGGTGGGGCCTGACCAAAGCAAAGTAGAGTGGCACTATTACCTCTCTGGATCTAGACACTATACTTCTATTGATGCAGCCTAAAATTGCATTGGCTTTTTAGCTGCCACATCGCACTGTTGACTCATGTTCAACTTATGGTCTACTTGGACTCCTAGATCTCTTTCACACGTAGTTTCATTCAGCCAGGTGTCCCCCATCCTATATTTGCGCATTTCATTTTTCCACCCTAAGTGCAGTTGAATTTCATTTTGTTAGCTTTGGCCCAGCTTTCTGGTCTATGCAGGTCATATTGAATTTTGATCTTGTCCTCTGGGGTATTAGCTACTCCTCTTAGTTTAGTGTCAGCCACAAATTTGATAAGTATGTTCCCAATTCTGTTATCCAAGTCATTGATAAAGATGTTGAAAAGCACTGGGCCCAGGACAAAAGCCTGTGGGACCCCATCGGTCACTTCTCTCCAGGATGAAAAGGAACCAAATGCTGTAGGCTATATTCAGAGGAAGGAACTCACAAACCATCTCTTAGTATTCCTTGAGTAAGAAAATCCTATGAAATTTGTGTGGTCACCATAAGTTGAAAGGCAACTTGAAGGCACACACAACTTGAAGGCACCTTTGTCTACACTCACTAATTTCTAATACACATTATATGGACTTCCTGTTCATTTGCTTTATCATACCCTCTCTGTCTCTGCATTACACTAACCAAACACTATTTTTTCTCCTTCCTCCTCTCTCCTTCATGAGACCATTTTTAAATTATTATTATATACAGTAATGTAAATGAAGCAAAACTGCCTGAGGAATGATTGGCTGGAGATCCATTTATCGAGGATGCTACTACTGCAAAATCCCTGTACTGAATAGGTGACTCAATTAAATGGGCTCTATAGACCTTCAAACCTCTAAAATTCCATGATTTTATACATGTATTCTTTTATGAAATATAAAGTAGATGTGTAGTAACAGATGCCACTATTCCCAATTTTTGATACACAATCTTCTTATATTAAGTATTCTTCCATGAATTTGATGGCCAAGGTCCCTTGTCATAAAAATAACAAACACAAGCAGGCTTGAAAGTATATTTTGTAGTCAAAAAGGTATATTTTGTGTGTAATTAAAAAGTTTTGTCTTGTAACAGCAGTAACTTTGCTCATTTGGCTTTCTCTATTATACAGTGAAACCCCAAAGCACTTCATTAAAAAAAGTTTTTCTGTGAAACATTAAATATAGTATGATCTGTAACAATGAAGTGCCTACCCATTTGCTTCTCTTGAAAAATATTAAGAAAAATGAGAGGATGGAAAGTAAATAGCTAATCAACAAGTCCTTCCCATAAATTAGCCCAGTTTTTTGTTGCAAATAATTGAGATGAACATCTTTGCAATCATCTGCCTTAGCATTTGTCTTTGCTCCTGGGGCTCCTTTCATTTTAATTGTTTCCCCATATAGTTTGTTTCTTTTTACACTTTTGCTTTCATTTACAGCCAAGTACATTTTAATAGCATTAAGAAGACCCGGAGGCATAAGAACATGAATGGCTCATTACCATTCGCCAGAGGCTTAATGGATGCTAGGATCATTCTTGAAAGGTTAAAGGCCTTCAGGACTGCTTAGCCTTTACATACCCCATGTTCAGCTTTTATAATGTTTTGCCAAAAAGAAAATGCCTACAGTCTCTTAAAACAAACAGAACAGCCGAGTTATAAGCAATCTCTGTGTGATTTCATTCCATCAGGTTTCTTTTTCTGTTCCTATCCAGACAAAATCAACTTTTCTTTCATGGACATCAGGGACATTAATTATTTCAAGATGTCAGGGAATTAGATAGAACCAGAGGAATCCTCAAAACATGAGAAAATGCTCAAGCTGGTTCCCTTTGTAGTTGGCCTTAGTTTCTCTGGTCACTTGGGCATCTCTGGCAACTGATAAGGAATATTATTTTTACTACACATTTTATTTTATTTTATTTTAAAATCTTACTCTCAGTATGACTTGCAACATTTTAAAATTATAGTTTGATCACAAGCAATAATATAAAGTGGTAGACCTAGGAAGCAGGTCAGTAGTTAAAACTCACATTGTAAAAACAAACAATTTAAAATTGCCAGAATGCAACATTCTCTATATCTGGCCAATGTAAGATGGCATAACATTAGACATTTATATCCACTCTCTGGTCCTTTTGATTTCTAGTTGATTTGTACACTTTCCTACATTTCATCTGAGCAAAAAAACGTGCTACTCTTACAATTTCACATCACAGAATTAGGGGAGAAACAAACCAAGGGGGTGGTTTGTAGCCACTCCTGAGAAAGCAGGAATGGGGCCACAACAACCATGCACTGTGATCCCAATCCACCTTTTTGCCAGCCCAAAAAGAAGCAGTAAATAGCTGTTTCTTTTTGCACCAGCAAAAGGCCGACCCTTCTGCCCTGCTGCAGATAGAAGCCAGCTTTCAGGTGCTCCAGCATCATGTGGCATGTAGGTGGAACTTCCTAACAGTATGAGCCATTTGACAGTGCGACATACTCCATTGGAGTGTGGTGGAGTCTCCTTCTTTGGAGGTTTTTAAACAGAGGCTAGAAGGCCATCTGTCAGGAGTGCTTTGATTGTGTATTCCTGCATGGCAGGGGGTTGGACTGGATGACTCTTGAGGCCTCTTCCAACTTAATGGTTCTATGGTCCTATGATGCTATGATTCTATGGTTCCCACTGCCATGCCCCTTTCTAATTTTGATTGTAAACCTGAGGGCAGAGAACTGTCAAAACAATTATTTGTTAGCCAGTTTAGAGAATTTTTGGCTGAAAGTCGGGATACAAATACTCTAAACAAACAAACAATAAACCTTGTAACTGTTGCATTTGTTTTCCCTCTAGCTACCATACCAGTTTCTGCCCTTCTGCACTCTGGATTTGGTTTAACATGGTTCATCATTCCCTGGAGCCTATATGATCATACTGTTTCTGTGACATTTTGCACAGGGGCACATAAAGACATGAGTAAAACACTGCAGGGAAATAATCTGAATGGACTCATACATACAGTTATTTCAACATTTCGTTTTTACACTATTCCTTTGGTAGTGTTTTCATCAAGGCATTTGTTTGTCTTGCTAACACAGAGGAGAAAATATTTCCAAAAGAAATGAAGAAACTGAACTCAGTTGTAAACTCTATGCTGCATTTCTGAAATTAATTTTAGAAACTGTCCAAATTAAACATAAGTTCAAGAGAAATGGACTGCAGGCAAGAGGAACAGTGAAAAAAAAAGCAAGAGGAAGATCTGCTCAGCTCTACAAATGGATTGTGATAATTGTAAAGCAGCTGCTCTGGCCTGTTGTTCTAACTGATAATTTTGCAGGTGCTTCTCTGGAGGAGTTGAAGAGAATCAGTAGAACCCAAACATCTGTGAAAGAACATGTAATGATACATTCAGTCTTACTTTTCCATAGCAGACAGTCAGATGTGACATCCGTTCACTGGAACGCTTTAGCCAGGTGAAGGCAAGGGGAAGGAGAACAGCCAGGAGAACAGGTGAAAGGCAAAAGGTAGGGACATGGATATGACCAGATATGTCTTCTCTGCTCCATCCCAATGGTTCCTGTACACCCAGAAGTATGTGAGATCTTCACATACTGACATTTTGCATTTCATAGTTGTAGCACAATGATCTCACTGTAACTGCCATAGCAATATCATATGGAATCTTGGTATTTGCCATTCAGGGAGGAACATTTATAATCCTCAGCCAGAGAGCTTTATTACTTCACTGTAGTAAAAACCCTGGGATTCTATATTCCATGAAGGTGAAGTGCTATAACTCTGCAATGTGAAAATATTTTATTTTATTTAAAAGTAAAAAAACACCTGAGTATTTTATTTTATTTTTATGCTGCCTTTCTCTCAGAAAGAGATCCAAGGCAGCTCACAAATAAAAACATTTTAAAAGACTACAAAAAAGGTTTAGCAGTGCCCCTGAAGAGGGTTTTGTAACCATATTTGGCTCTCGTAAATAAGAACCCTGATTTATCAGAGTTCCCTGTCATAGGAACTCTGTAATAATGCTGTTAAAGATCCCTCTTCTGACTTTTATGCTTATTTATACATGAAAGTCCATGAGACTGTGAGAGGTAGTGGAACTAGAGCTAGAAGGGTCAAAGCCCTAGGATTTATTTATTAGCAGGGGATTTGACCTCATCTGCCACACCCTTGGATTCACCCTTTCCCTCTGATTTTAGCAGCAATATTCATGGTATCTGGAAAGGAAATGGTTTTCCTATCAATAATATATTCTTATAAGGAATCTTTGTTGCAGTTCAAAGTCTTTTGGGACAGAATGGTTTTTCATTAAGAAGAATCATTAGCAGTACAAAAAACTGGTACTGCTGGAAAGGAATATTGAAAGAAATGTATTTTAAACAGATATCAATACAGCTCCCTGCATTAATTTAATTTTATTTTAATTTTGAACTCTCCTGCTGGGTGGGTCTCTACTGAAACCAACATGATGACAGTCTGCATTGCAAATCTTACCATTACACCAACATGGGAACATCCAAGGGCTTATGCACTCATGGCATGGCCTCACCACCCATTCTGTACATACCCAGGCAAATAGTTAAATAGGGATTTTGTAAATATAATATAACAGTAGTGCTCAGATCAGATCCTATGGGATTCAAAATGGAGCAAATGGTTCACTGTGGCACTCTTCTAATCAGTCCTTGGAGTACCAAAGAAGTTCAGAGAGAAAGCATGAGCTTTCAGATTACACATCTTCCAGGCTAAGGGCCTTATTGCACTGGCCTTCTCTGTCAGTAAACAGCACTGTCTTGCAAGGCACAATGCAAATGGGACAGCTTTCTTCCCTATTGCACATTTGCAATACCTCCCAGCATTGCAAGTTTCATTCATGTTATAAACCTCTGCACACAGCATTTAGGACTAGTTTGCACACACACTTAGATCCTCCTCACTGAACACTTACCATTTAAAGGACCTTCCCCCCCACCTTACATTTCCAAATGTCTGCACCACCACCATCACCACCCAGTTTGGGTATATCAGAGCTCACTAACCGATGGTAGATAAAAGTCAGCAGCTACTGACCTGTCTTTCTGATCTATCCCCATGCAGTGATTAATATATATGAAACAACAGAAACAGCCAGGAAGAGACAAAAAAAGGGGGACGGGGTAAATTCTTGTATTAAAATGTAAGTCTATTTCACATTTTCCTTACAGTGTACACATGAACTTGCATGTGCATGTGGGGAAGAGAGTAGTGAGCAAAACTTTGGCTTCTGACAGGTCCTGGGGGGCAGTCATTTGGCAAAATAATAATAATAATAATAATAATAATAAGTTAAAAGAAAATCAAAGGAAATCAAACTGAAATGTCCATCCCCCTTCTCCTTCTTCCCTTATCATGTTTCGCATAGCTACAGCATGCCCATTACACCAAAATTACCATAAAAGCAAAATTTAAATTTTGCACTACAAATCAAACAGGATCATCATTGGAAAGATGGTCATTAATGATTTGTTGTTGTTGTTAAAAAAGACAAGCTTTTAAAAATAGTCTTATATGTTACATGCTCTCTCATGTAGAAGACTACCGATGTCATGTGGAAGGCACCAACCAAAGACGTTATTATCTTAGGGCTATTGTGGTTTGGTGGCCTCATGTCATAAGCCTCTAAGGCAACCCAATGAAGGAGGTTTGTGTAAAGGCCTCCAAAAGATGATATAAGTATTGACAATAAGCTGAATCATTCTTTCCCTTATTGATGTTATTGTCTCTATGGAATGCCCAGTCATTGTATTGATTTAATATAAAAGCATTCTCTTCTATCCGTCATGTCATTTCACTTCACTTGCAGTCTCTTGGAAGAAGAGGTGATAGAAAGTAAGAATGCAAAGGTCAGACATCTGGATTTTTTTCTCTCTCTCATAAGAATAACCTGATGGAAGGCTTTTATTCCTAAGACAGATCCCTCTGTGTTTCTTTTTTTTCTCTCCATTTAACTGAACATCACATTTGGATTAATTGTATTAGTTGAAAGAGGGGTGGTGATATATAAAAAAAGTCTATTCATTTAAATAATTCTCATTAATCTGTCCTAGAGGGAGAAAATCTAATCAGCTTTGTGTTCATATAGTTTTATTGTTTCGTTATTCATTTGTACTGCTCATTAGGGTTTCAGTATAAATGGAAGAGACAGAAAACAAGACCTCTGGGATAGGCACTGGGAAGAGGTAATGGAAACTAGGGCTATGGTAGAAATGAATTTAAAATATGGGCATAATTCTATGTGTGTGTTATCTATATAGTCATATAGATATGCATATACATATACATGCACATATAAATATGCACACACATACCTATAGGGAAAATACGTAGATGTAAATTAAAATTATGAACACTATAGCATCTAACTAGTAAAACTGAAGGGAGTAATTTCTAATTTGCATAAGAAATGCCCTATTAGTGTGTGTGGGAGGCGAGTTGGACAGATAGATTTATTTTTTAATTAAAATATTTATATGCTGCCCTTTGTATGAAGACCTCAGGGCAGAATACAGTCAGCCCTCTATTTCTATAGATCCTGCACCCATGGATTCAACCATCAATGGCCTGAAAATAGTTTTTAAAAAAAAAACTAAAAAAAAACTTTAAAAAACTTGATTATACCATTTTATATAAGGGACACCATTTTACTACCCCATTGTATATAATGGGATTTGACATCCACAGAGTCTGGTATCACAGTTAGTCCTGGAATCAACCCCCAGTGCCTATCAAGGACCCAGTATGTAATAAAATCTACTTAAAACAATAAATATTTAGAAAAGTTTGGGTCAGCTTGGGGGCAGAGTCAGGGCCTAGCGTCTACATGATGCAAACCCCAGTTCTGCCCCCATGGCAGTGTGATGCCGCACACTACACTGCATGATGTGTGGCTTCATGGCGCGCCTCTGGCACTGTGTACATATGACATAGCACTGAAGGAGTGCCGCCAAGCCGCAGCTATCACGCCCTTTGCAGGTCACAAAAAAGAGCTCCTTTTTGCAGGTCCTTTTTGTGCCCTGCAAAAGCCAGATTGCAGGCACAACATGCAGTTGCTGCAGCCCCAATCTGGCTGTAACAGGGACTGCTCCAGGCCCTTGTGTACAGCCCCTTCATTACTTTTAAACACAATGGATGGGGGAAAGAGTTGACAAATAGCTCCCTCCACAATTCTACCAGCAGGCTTTCAAATAGATTGAAGCCTCTGAGAGCTGGATCATTAGAGCTCTTTTCCCTTAAGCTTGCAGCAACCACAAATTTACAGGATAATGCTGATACCCCTGAAGTCTTTGTCTGATGAAATTCTCACTTAACTGTTTCCCCCCTTGGGGGAGAAAAATAAGCTAAATCAGAATAATCCACAATCAGAAGAATATTGTGGTCCAAACTATTTGTCTCATCCTCTTCCAATACTTCTTATAAGAGGAGCTCATTAATAAAAAGGCTCAGGGAAAAGCCTTCCATCACTATTAGACATTGCCAAGAAAAGCCACCTCTTCCTTGCCAAGATCACATGTGTTGAATGGATGAAGCAGACTGAAAGGCTATATTTCAGTTCATATGGTCTTCCATCATAGCTTGGGCACAAGACCTTTTGCTGCTGAGTGATATCACCACTCCAGCTGCCATTATGCAAACAGCTAAATGTGGGTATGTTGAATTGCAATGAACAAATAGGAGAAAACTTGCTGGGAGTTACTGTTGGGGATGATGGGAGGTGATGCACTTCACCCAGGCTCAGGTCCTCACCATCTGTTCAAACTGGGCTGATCAGAACTGATCAATGGTGTGATGTGTTGCAGGTAGCAGAGTTGCCCATGAAGCGGCTCAGGAACAAAACATCAGCTCTGGAACTTCTGGAATCACTGTTGCTGCTTCCCCCTTCTTGCAGTCAACAAACCACGCGAACTGTGCACTAAACTATCTTTATTGGCTACTTGAATAATACAAACTCTATAGTAAAACAATAAACATTTTGCAACACATTTCTTGCTCTTGCTAAACACACTCTGGCTATGCTAATCAAACTATATACAAACTCATCTCCTCCTGCACAAAAGCTTAGTTACAAGTTCAGATTTTCCTTCTAGTTCACATTGTTGTTGATGGTGTGGTGTGGAGGATGGTGCAGGGATGGGTGCAATGGCTCACCGGAACAATACTGAAATAGTTCAACTTTTGTTACCACCCACTGGGTGTGCACTGGGTGTGTACTGGGTGTGTACAATCAATACTATTGGTTATTTTCACACTTTCCCATACTATAGTCCAACCTCTTACCATGACCTAAACACTCATGTGATGTTTTCAATGATGTCGTTGTTTACCTTTTCCATGACCTTCCTTTCCGGAACTTGTGTTGCTATTCCGTGTGTGTTATGGCTATACCCACATCTGTTGTTGTTGTGTACGTGTCTGACTACACTATCTCACCTTGTGCTGGAAATTTACAGACTTTGGTTCTCACATACAGCTTTGCATTTCTATGACTATAATTCCCATGCTCCTTGCCTTAACAGTTACTGTATTATTACACATAATCATTTTTAAAGCTCTCTACAAAAGTCTACCCCATCCCCCTGTGGTTGGCACCAATATGTCTTTTCTGCCCCATTCTACAAGGTATCTCGAGATTTAACCTGGAATATAATTCCAAAAGCAAACTGTGTATTTACTTAAGTAAAATTATGTCTCTTTAACAAGCTATCTATATCACTTTCTAGAGATGGCAATGAAGATTTTAGTGCATTCTTTATCATTGGCTATGTTGGCTAAGGCTGGATTTTCAACTCCAAAATACCTGGGATATCAGATTATTCCTACCAGATAATTCCCATCCCTCCTCTACACCATAGATTTTTATGTATGGTTTTAAAAGCCAGACAGTGAAGCAAACTAACGGAAGAAAATCATCTAATTTGGACTGTGGTGCTGGAGGAGAGCTCTATGGATACCAAAGACTGATAAAAGGACAAATTAATTGATCTTGGAGCAAATCTGGCTGAATTGAAGATTCTCAACTAAACTGAGGCTGTTGTTTGGACATGTCATGGAATGACGTGACTTGCTGGAAAAGATGATGACAGATGGTAAAGAGTCATGTTAGACTGGGATACCAGTATTCAGAGGGGTCTTGTAGTACCTCTCAGACTAGCTGCAAAAGATGTTGTAACCTAAGCTTTCATAGGACCTTATCAGACATCGGAAATTGGAAGTATAATCTAATGGCAATCCGAACGCAATCATGGGGTTTCACGTTATTGTGAATTAAAGTATCTCACGCAATTTCAGGCAAAAGGGAAGTCATTCCGAACGCAATCATAGGTTTTAGGTTATTGTGAATTAAAACATATCACACAATTTCTGGCAATGGGGGTCATTTTTGGGTAATGGGAAGTCATTCTGAACGCATTCTGAATGCAATTGGAATTCACGTAAATTCGCTAAACTAGCAAATTCACGTGAATTTGAATTGGCTCAAATTGGCTCCATTCACAATAAAGAGAAATTCTTCCTGTCTGATAAGGTCCATAGACTTGGTGTACTTCGTCAGATGCCAAGACTACAAAAGATTACTATAGCTTCTTTTACACAGTTAGTCTCAAAGATCCCTTTGCACAGTTAATTTCAAGATCCATTTGCAGTTGACAAAGTGGAATGCAGTCAGAAAAAAGAAGATTGCACCACAGGTGGATTGAATCAGCCAAGGATGCCAAAGCATTTGGTTTGCAAGACCAGAGCAGGAGAACTGATAGCCCAGGCTCTCGGAATCCTCTCATTCATATGGTTGTCATAAGTTAAAGTTGACTTAATGTCAAAAATCAACAAGAAAACATCGCAAAATGTACTTTGTATACAGTCTTAAGCTTACTGAATACATAGTATAGTGTTACTCTGAGCACACTATACTCACTACAGTTCATTTATTAAAGGAAACATCTGAAGCCTGCCATTGAAGTGAGCATCTGTTACAGATGTAGGGCAAGTGAGCAGAACTTTTGTGAATAACTTAAATATTAGGTTTAGGGTCTAGTTCTGAGCAGCAAACATTACAGTGCAATTTCTCCTGGGAATATTGCTTACTGTTGTTAAAATATAGCATGTTGATCAGTTATAGACTGAGATAGATAGCCTTTTCAAAACAGCTTGGGGTCGTTTCTGAAAGTTTTGGGTAGAATCCTGTATCAGCTTCTATCATCTTAAATAAGGCCAATCCAGTGGTTCCCAAATGGTGGAGCAGGTCCCCCCCCCCAGGGGTATAAGAGTTGCTTAATGGGGCTGTGAGGCTTAGGGGCTATACAGACCATCACAAAAGAGTGGTCTGCAGCTGCCCCTTTACTGGCTGTATCAGGGCCATGGCAACCTCATGCTGTGGCCCCGGTCCAGCCTCCGGAGGACCCAAAAAGGAGCCGCAAAAAGCAGCTCCTTTTTGTGACCTCCAAGGGGCACCATAGCCACAGTGGTGCAGCTTTATGATGCCCCTTCTGCATCATGTGGATGCAGAGCCAGAGTCACCTCATGATGGTGGACCATTTGAACCAGTGCATGCCAAAATGGCACCCTGGAGACAAAGTTAGGGCATCCAGCATGAGGACGCTGTGTCCTGACTTTGCCCACAGTCTGGCACAAAGTGCTGGTCTGTATAGTCCCTTAGAGGCTCTGATCTCTCCTCATCCTCTACTTCCCAAACTTTTTCATGTGTAAATTTCACACATGAATTGAGTTAAATATTGAATTTACTTAAATAAAGCTGTTTTAATTTGAACAGTGCTAATTCCTTATGAAACATTAAAATAGGAATATACATGAACGTGTAAATGAAAATACAATAAATAAACAAAATATATTTATTCATATACTATGCTGAGGGAGGCATGACATCCACATGTAGATAGAAAGGGAGGGGGGCAAGGGCAAAAAGTTTGAGTATCACTGGTCCAATTTTTATTGCAGAAATAATGTAGTTTGACACCACTTTAATTGTCATGGTTCAATGCTGTGATGACCATGTGATGATCCGCGGGGTTAAGCAACCGAGCAACACCCTGCTCCTGGTCCTTAACCCCAGGGGATCTTCTTTTAGGTTTCCCCCTTGGAGTCCTCTGGATCCCTGTTTCCACTCCCTGCTGAGTGGAATGGGCACCTTAGAGGTCCTCCAAACCTATCTACTGCTGCCACCACCTAGCGAATTACAACTGAGTTCCCCTGTCTTAGCACACGCTAGGGCTTGCTAAAGGGATTTATAGTTCTTTTCCACTTCCCACTTGCTACCAGCAAGCAACCACCGAGCTAAGGCACGTGTTGTAGGAATAGAGAGCAAACAGATGCGTTCAAGAAAATGGATTTATTCTAACTACACAAGAATAGAGCATAGAGGTATCTCATTCATGCCAGGCCTCCTTGCCTTGCAGGTACAGGAGCATAGGTATACAATTGTTCAGTTCAAGCAAGCCATAAGAAACATAATAAAAGGCCTAAATCGCACTAACTAACATAACTCTAAACTACTCACATAAAGATATGGACTTGCAGTCTTTGAGGAGTCCCTGGATGTGGGAGCTGGCCCCTTTTTGGCTAGCTCAGACCACATCCCAGCCTGCCCTGTTGGCAGAGGTCCAACAGCTGGACTTCAGGAAAAAGAAGACGGACTGAAGACTGAAGACAAAAGAGCACATGGGCTCAAGGCTTTTTAAAGGTTTCAGATAGAAGGTTCTTGAAAAGTCCCGGTCCAATTCACTGATTGGTTAAAGGGCCATAGGTTATCTGTGATGTAATTACTCATTAGCATGCATTGCCAGCTCTCATTAGCATGTACCACCCCCCAGACTAACCCTTTGTAGTCTGAGAAATCCCCCAAGTGACTGGTGGGTCCCAGTCATTACACGCCCCCCAAATCTCTGACGGTTTGGAAGAAACTGGAAGTTGATGTCAAACTGGCTGAGATTTCATCCGGTGGGACAGAAAGTATGTAACAACATGAAACACGCCCCCCCAAATTCCATTTGGGTTGGAAACAACTGGAATGGAGTCACACTGGCCGGGATATCCTCTTGCGACCTATGAGAGAAAATATTCAACAAACCTACAACACACAACATCACACTATAACGAGAATAACCTAAAGGAGAGACAGAAAAACAAGCAATATAGTAAGTTTGACATTTCAGGAGATGTTCAGTTCCGTAGTCCTTAGTGGCCCACCAGTCCTTTGCGGGAGAGGCAGTCAGCCACAACATTAGAGGTCCCGGCCACATGTTGAATGTCAAAGTCAAAGTCTTGCAAGGACACACTCCAGCGGAGCAGTTTCTTATTAGCTCCCTGAACAGAGTGGAGCCATCTCAAAGCAGCATGATCAGTCTGAAGGGTGAACTGTCGTCCCCAGACATAAGGCCTTAACTTCTCCAGTGCGTATACGATGGCAAAGCACTCCTTCTCTGGTATGGACCAGTTGGATTCTCGGGCAGACAGTTTCTTACTGAGGAACAGCACTGGGTGTAAGAATCCATCTGGGCCCTCCTGCATCAAGACCGCTCCAATGCCTCTGTCCGAAGCATCGGTGGCTACTATGAAGGGTTTGTCGAAATCTGGTGCTATCAATACCGGATCGGATGTCAGAGCCTTCTTCAGTGCTTCGAAGGACACTTGACATTCTGCTGTCCATTTTACCATCTTGGGTTTCTTTGCACCTGTGAGATCTGTCAGAGGTGCTGCTATTTGGCTGTAGTGAGGGACAAAACGTCTGTAGTACCCTGACAAGCCGAGGAAGGATTGGACCTGTTTTCGGGACTGTGGCCTTGGCCAGTCGTTGATAGCTTCAACTTTAGCTTGCAGAGGTGTGATGGTCCCTTGTCCCACCTCGTGACCAAGGTAGGTCACCCGTTCAAGTACAAACTGGCACTTCTTAGCCTTGATTGTAAGGCCTGCATCCTGAATGCGCTGAAAGACAGTCTCTAAGTGATGGAGATGGTCCTCCCAGGAGTCAGAAAAAATTGCAATGTCATCTAGGTAGGCTACCGCGAAGTCTCCGCAGCCTCTCAATAGGGAGTCTACCAGCCTTTGGAAGGTTGCAGGGGCGTTGCGCAGCCCAAACGGCAGGACGTTGAACTCAAACAAGCCCATGTGGGTGATGAAAGCAGTGCGGTGTTTGGATTCTTCAGCCAGAGCCACCTGCCAGTAACCTTTTGTCAAGTCTATAGAGGAGAGATATTTGGCGCGGCCCAGCTTTTCCAGGAGCTCATCCACCCTGGGCATAGGGTAATGTTCAGGCCGTGTTACAGAGTTCAATTTCCTATAGTCCACACAGAACCGGATCTCCGTCCCTCCCTTCTTAGGTACCAACACAACAGGTGAAGCCCACGAGCTCCGGGAAGGTCGAATGATCCCCATCTCCAGCATTTCGTTTATTTCTTTCTCAATTGCCTGTTTTGCCACAAATGCTATGGAATTCTAGGATTTGTTTTGTGAAATATTTAGCCTTCTCTGTTAGAGACCTCTGGTGCCACAACTACAAATCTCAGCATTCCATTGCTGAGCCGTGGTACTTAGAGCCGTGTTAACTTGCATTATTTCTGCAGTCCAAATTAGAACTGATTAATTTCTCTTGGCCTGATCCCCCTCCCCCAAAAAACCTACAGAAGCATCATTCAACCAAAAAACAGAAGCGTCATTTAACCATGCATCATCATCAGCTGAATGGCCCCTCTTTTTCCCATGCACCTGATGTCCAATAAAGTAGATGGGGAGGTTGATTTATAACTGTGGCAATAGTGTCAAAATCATTCTAAGTAGAGACTGTGTGAATACAAAACAGTTATGTGGTCACATTTTTGACACTATTGCCACAATTGTAGTTCCCCCCCCCCCCCCCACTTTAAGAGGCATCAACTGCATGGGAAGAAGAAAGCACCATTGTGCTGAGGATCAGAGCATGTAGAATGGTGTTTATCTCAGGTGTTGAGGTGTCAGGCCAGGGGAAGTTATTTAGGTCCAAACCACACTGCAGAAATAATCCACTTTGATACTGCTCTAACTGTTCTGACTCAATGCTAGGGAATTCTGGGAACTATAGTTTTGCCTTCTCTGTCAGAGAACTCCAATGCCATAGTTCTCAGGATTCCCTAGCACTGAGCCAGGGCAGTTAAAGTGGTCTCAAAGTGGATTATGTCTTCACTGTGTTTTGGATATTAGTCAAGTAATTGGTTAAGTATAAGCTGATATAGGATTCCGGCCAATACTTGCTGTTTGTGGCTTCACAAAGGAAGGAGACATGCTGGATTCCAAGGAAACATTTTCCTTGAAGTGCAAATGGACACTAAATTTCCTTGACTTTGAAAATCTGTGTGACCGCATGGCCAAAGGGGAAGGTGCCAGCCTCCTTATCATGAGAACTATGACCAGAAACAGAAAATGCAGGCCTATGACTAACATCTTCATTTTTTTCTCCTGTTTGCTTGATGAAGAAGCCAGTGTGACTTTGAAAGCTTGCAATATGTAAATTGTGCATTTTGGTTGGCCTCATAAAGGTATCATTTTTGGATGTTATAGGGTTTAAATATTTTCTGTCATGATCCTGTTGTCTCTACCAGCATAGTTACACCAATAGCAAAGGAAAAGATTGTGGTGTCAAGGAAAGAAAGAAAAGGACCACAATAACAGAAGAAGAAGAAGACTTCCAAGGTATTCATTGAATACCTTGCTTCCAAGTGAGTTTGGGGAGCCAAGGTAGTGTGAGAGGACAAACATCTCTACTTTGGAATTTTGGAGCTAATTGAATTACATGAGCCTTATGTCCCTTGTCGGATTTCAACCTAAATTTTACTTTCTCAATCTGTTCTTATTGTCAAACTGAACATGACTGATGAATCAAAAGAAAAGGACTATAATCCTCCTTGAAACATGCTCCCCAGGTTTCCACAGCAAAGATCACATGAGGTTCTACCTCCATAATTTGACATGAGTCCATTTGGGAGGAATGACCCCTTGCTTTGAAGCAGTATACTGCTGCTAATGTTACAGGAGAGGTGTGTGCTAAAAGAAAATGGGGAAAAGGAGTGTGAGAGGTGCTGAGAAAACTAATAAAAACAGCTTAGTTCTCTTCAGCCAACATGAAAAGCTCCAGCTGAGGCAAAAAAATTGACTTTCCCCATCAAATTCAGTTGGGACACAATGCTGGAATGAAGAGTGTAAAACAAAGTAATAGGTGAACAAAGTAAAATTGGTTTCTAATAATGCCCCCATCGCCATATCAGCCTTAACTATAAAATCTAAAATTCATAGTGGGATTTTCTTTAGTCATTGCGTCTTCCATCACTTGAAATAAATGGTAGCATAAGCAGATCAAGGGGCAGTGACACAACAGAAAAGAAACGTGGGATCTGCAACATAGGGAAGTGAGAACAATTTCCTTTTGGTTCATTAATTTTGCATTTTTAATCCACTTCATAAAGACATTCTCCAATTTAAAAAAATACATACTGATACCCATATTAGTGAAAAATGCATAAAATTGTGTATATTTTTTTTAAAAAAACAATAATTAAAATGCATTATATTTTGGAAAATATTATAGCAGGCTAAAATAAAAGATATAGCTCTGTTTAAATATTTGAAGGGATGTCATATTGAGGAGGGAGCAACCATGTTTTCTGCTGCTCCAGAGACTAGGACGCAGAACAGTGGATATAAATTACAGGAAAAGAGATTCCACCTCAACATTAGGAGGAACTTCCTGACAGTAAGGTCTGTTGGACAGTGGAACACACTCCCTCGGAGGGTGGTGGAGTCTCCTTCCTTAGAGGTCTTTAAGCAGAGGCTGGATGACCATCTGTCGGGGATGCTTTGATTTGGAGTTCCTGCATGGCAGGGGGTTGGACTGGATGGCCTTTGTGGTCTCTTCCAACTCTATGATTCTATGATTCTATGATTCTATAGTAAAACATCATCTCAGTGGTGACAGCTGAATTTCTGTGAAATGGATATAGTATAAAAGGAACAAAAAGCCTTAGCAATGGAGGTTTATCACCAGCAGTGAATGCATGATCCATTACCTTCAGTGCCCCATTCATTCCCGATTCCTCTGTTTCTTGAAAAGAGAAAACTGATGTTCCCATCCCACAACTTGCAGCAATCTTCACTATTAGCTATGTTGCAGCGGAGGTGCTCAGCCCCAAGAAAGACAGGAAGCAGCTTTTTGGCAGGAAAAAAGGCCACAACTTTATTAACAGCAGTACAAAGGTAGGGTTGGCACCAAAAGCACGAGGTCTGGATCTGCATATCACCAACACCAAGGTTGGACTGATGTGAGGTTGCTTGTACACCAAGCATCGGGATGACTTGAGGCAACGCCACACCCTTGCGCAATTACGCAATTTCACAACTACCAGAAGAAAGCCTCTCCTCACCAGGATATACGCCATGTGACCCACGGTTGGCCACATTATACCTGATGTTTCCCAGGTCCAAAGGACTCCCGATCCAGTGCTCAGTAGCCAGCCCACTAGATCCAGAACCTGTGCTGCCGCCCACAAATGAAAGTTGTGACAAGCAACACCAATCCCAGGGAGGGAGGGTGGGGAGCCGAGAAATTTGCGAAGGCGTGGGGGCAAGCCGCGCCTATCCATAAATAGGCCTGGGAGAGGCCTGAGAGAAGCTCCTCCTCCCCTGGCCAAACAGTCAATCAGAGCAGGAGGCGCGAAAGGGCGCCCAATCACCGCGGCGCCAGCCCAAGCTGGGAGCCAGGCGAGCGCGTGCAGGGAAGCACACTCAAAAGCTTCCTCCCGCCGGTGGGAAGCCCACGGAAGCGCAGGCTTCCCGCCAGCGGGAAGAAAGGCTCCACTGGCCATTCCAGGGCCCGAAGCCCCGCAACAACTGTGCCTGCCTGCTGAGGGCGAGAGGCACCATTTAGCAAAACCTGATGAGCATTGCAGACCAACTATATGTGGAGCATCACATTTTACCCATGATTGCCCTATAATAGAATGTTTTCTAATCAAATAAAAATAGAACTGTGTGTGACATGATGTCTTGGAATTCTTCACCCTTTTTGAAAATACAGAAATTGGAAGGAACATTTCATAAATTATATGGGTGTTTTTTGTTATTGTTTTGCTGCTGCTGCTGCTGCTGCTGCTATAAGCTGTGTAAGCTGCCATATACAGTAGCTGGACCATCATTTTGCATGACTGTCAATGTTCATAGAACCATAGAATTATAGAGTTGGAAGAAACCATGAGGGACAACTGAAGTCCAACCCTCTGCCATGCAGGAAGACACAATCAAAGCAATCCTGACAGATGGCCTCTAGCCTCTGTTCAAAAACCTTCATAAAAGGAAATTCCACCATGCTCCATGGCAGCGTATTCCACTGTTGAACAGCTCTTACTGTCAAGAAGTTCTTTTTAATTTAATGTAGAATCTCTTTTCTGTAGTTTGTATCTATTGCTCTGGGTCCCATTATCTGGAGCTGCAGAAAACAAACTTGGTCCATTTTCAGTGTGACACTCTTTCAAACCTTTAAACAGGGGTGTCATATCGCCTCTTAACCTCTTCTTCAGGCTAAACATACCCAGTTCCCTAAGTCATTCCTCATAGGGCATGGTTTCCATAGCTATCACCATTTTGGTTGCCCTCCTCTGGACCCACTCCAGCTTGTGGACATCCTTTTACAACTGTGGTGCCCAGAACTGGACACAGTATTCCTGATGAGGCCTGATCAAAGCAGACTAGAGTGGTACAATTACTTCCCTCAATGTGGACAATATAAGTCTGGGCCATCGTTCTGTGGAATTATAGGATGGAAATGGTGGCCATTTACCGAAGAAAAATAATGGACAATATTCATAGAAAATTCTACAGGAGGCATTTCCTTTTCTAAGAACTCAAATCCTCTCAAGGAAAAAAAAAGTATTATGTGAAATTTTCATTAATTCATTAAACTGCCAAAACATAAGTTACCAGTTTGGTTAAGAGTAGGGGCTGGTAGTGTATATCTATACACTCTTCACCATAGAGAGCTTTAAAAGGTTACCTTTTGATACTTCAATTCCCAGAATTCCCTAGGCATTATTGCCAGTAACTTTTCCAGGCTCTGCCCCTTGCATACAGAAAAGAGATTCAGTCATGTCCAAAATATTTTTAAACCCATCACTGAGAACTTTTGTCTGAGACTTTGCCTAGTATTCTGTTATATCTGGTGTCTGACTTATGTACAGAATAAATTATAGCACATTGTTAATCAGCTTTCCATACAGAAACGAAAGAGTTCCACTCTCAGTTCAGTTCCTGATGAATTGAAAATGGGAAAGGGAATCTGCCAGGGAAATCTGGACTCTGGACACAAAGCATACATGAAAAAACAAATATTTTGTGGTTCAAGCATTGCAGAACAAAACATTTTACTAACTTCATGAGCTGTGGGCACTTGGAGCTCTGTGTATATATCCTGACAACAACGGCATTGTCACACCAAAATAGGACAGACTTATTGGCAAATGCACCACCATTTAGAAAAGAATTGAAGAAAGGTCAAATCTCTAGCAAGTTCATTACTTACCCGATCATCCAGCCATGGCTCAGCATGCCATTGCCCTTTCTTGTACAAGCCAAAAACATATGTGCCCACTGCATCAGACTGTACTTCAAGATTGGAGTCTCCAACTTCATTGTAAAAGTCTCCAACTTTGTTGTAAGCAAGTGCAAAATGCCTAACTCAGGGCAGATACAGATGGCCCAAAAGCAGAGTGTTCCTAGGGCAACTACATGCTCCTGAACCCTAGTACGTGTGGGGGCCACTATGATTGTGCAGCTCCACCCACACATTGCACACTTCAGTGATGTCACATGTGTGCGGCATACAAATAGCGCTGTGCACCTGTAATGTCACCGTGCCGTCCTGTGGTGCTTGTGGGATCACAACTGCAATGCAAAAAGGAGATGCTTCTAAGCGTTCCTTTGCTGCTGCGCAGTGGTGCCATGCAAATTGGTTGCTGTGGCAATGCTTCGCAACAAACAGGGTTGGCTCCAGCCCACCTTTTCCAGGTGGTCTGTCGAGCCCCATAGTGTCCATCTCAATACTAGAAAAAACAAGCATGGTGGAGGGGACTTCCATCTTCATGTGTAAGAGGGAAACACAGAGTTCCTGAGTCAGATCCTAAAATCCCTTGATGATATCTACATACAGTAAAGAGGAAGGCCAGCCAATAATCAAGATAGTATGTAACTGCAAGGTTCCCTGACCTTCTAATGGCACACAACTCAAGGAATGTACTGAACTGTTCAAATTTGTGGCACAATATTGAACAGCCCATGGGCATAACTGTATAATAGAAGGTGCCAGCAAAGCACAAGCCCACAAGGTTAAAATAATCCAGGTGAACTGCAAAGATCAAGAATCCCAATTTTATATCACACATTGCCAGAAGAGCTCCTGGGCCTAAATCACAAATCATTCCCACAGCCATGTCAAAAAAGCAAATATCTAAATGAGCAGAGTGCAAGGTCAATGGTATCATTGATTGTTTACCCTTTTAGGAAAGAAAGATTGTGCATCAGATGGTACTTCACCAGGATCTTCTTCAGAACAACTCCAAGCAGAGACATATGAGGTTAGGGAAAGGGAATATGGTGTGAGGACCAGATATCCTACCCACCTGCTGCTCCTTCTCCAGTTTTTTCCTTATGATACCATGCAAGTTAGTAACAGACTGAGAGAATAAGATGTGCTCACCCAAATAAGGAGAGCCAGTGGTTTGAGTGTTGGACTACAACTCTGGAGACCAGGTTTCAATTACCAGCTCAGCCATGGAAACCCACTAAATGACTGTGGGAAAATCACATGCTCTCAGCCTCAGGGGAAGGCAATGACAAACATCTTTTGAAGGCAGCTAGCCAAAAAACAAAAAAACAAAAACAAAAACAAAAAACCCTAGTATAGGTTCACCCTGAGGTCACCATAAATCAGAAATGATTTGAAGGCACACAACCACCACCAGAATAAGGAAATCTAAATCCATTTGTGAAGCCATCCAGAGTGTACCTGCCACTTGTCCACTTGGATAAAGGGCCAGACATTATGCCAGTGCAGACAGCTTAATTGACATGGGTGCCTTTTTCTCCCACCTGATCCCTACCAGTGCCCCCAGAGCTGAGTCTGCTGTGTCTGTTGAACATTAACTTTGAAATCACTAGAATGCTGACCTTTGTCTAGTGCTACTTGTAGCCTCCATGATTACTTGCTGGATACCCCTCCCCCCTCCCCCACTGCTGGATGCTGCTCATGGCCAACCTGTGCAGCACTGCTGCCCTTTGCCCATCCAGTGCCACCCTGGTCCACAGTGCTCCCCTGTAAACTCTTTCTCTCTCTCTCTGTCTCCCTCTCCCTCTCTCACACACAGAGGTTGGACAGAAGGAAGAAAAGAAAAGAGAAAAAGAGATAGGCCAGGAATGGTGACAAAGGGACCCCACTCAGTGCCCTTGCCTGCCCCTGACCACCATTGATACAAACTCCTTCAAGACAGAACCACTTCCCTTGAATCCCCCTCCCTTCTCCAATACTCACTTCAGATTGTTTCCTAAACCAAGGCAATCTGCACTGTGGAAAGGGATGAAGGAGTCCTGCTGAAGTGTGACTTGATTGCACTAAGGTCCATCCAAAAATGGCTGGCTGCTTCATGGTCAGTCCTGTATATGGTCTGACAAATATTGTTTGAAGTGTTGTGAGACTCCAAATCTTGCAAGACTTTGCAGTGTGCGTAAGAATCACTCCAGATTATGTGAATAGTGCATGGTGGCACTGCCATTGTAAGACTTCACCTAACAACACTGGCATCTGGCCCTGATATGCCAACTTGGCACAACAAAGACCCCTCCAACTGTATCAGGGTAGGTCTTGGATTACTGCCCTTGTTTTCCCCTATGAAATTCATGCTTTGGGAAGAGTGTATATTTTCTTCACTTCTCTGTGAACAGAGGGAGTGTGTTCTGCATATGTTCAGTAATTATACATGCATAGATAACACACATCTGTTGCTCACTCTATGAATTCTTTTTCCAGGGCACTGTCTATGAGGAACAATGGTTAGTAGAGAAGGCCCTTGCCTTGATTGCATAAACACCAAGAACACCCTAAGCTGTTTCTAATAGCTCCTTGCCAATAGTAGAGATTGTTTGCTTTATGTATCTAGGATTCATTTGACTACTGTACATTTTGCAGTTGAAGGTAGTTCATAAATCCTTTAGCATAATAAAAATAATGTGGTAGGTAGGAAGTACATGCTTATTCTATCTGAGCACATAGTAGAGATCAATCATTTAAGATCAGAATAAAACATCCCATTCCACGAAATCCTTCCATCACAACATATTCAGTAGCTGTCACTCTGTAAAGTTCAATAGATGAATTTGCTTTTATTTCTGAGATTGAGCAGTCAAACAAATGCATATTTATACATACAAGACCACCATAATGAATAGGCTCTGTACATTCATTTCCCTGCCATCTCAAACATTCTGGAAAGCACATTTTAAAATATGTCACATATATCTTCCTTCTTTTCCTCTTTGGTGTTATCATTCTTTGATTCAACTTTAAACTGTTACCCCTATGGAACATAAAACTTGTTCTTAGATCAAATTCATGTAGGTCAAAAGTCTACTCTAACCCATAGCAAATTCAGCAGAAGTGACTGCACGTCGCAGCTGTTTGAATGATAATGTGGTCATTTGATCCCTCCATCACCTGTCCAGAGCACTATTCAGTGTGCAGTGTTTTGAGAGGATAAATCTTCTACACGACTGCTTCATCATGTAGTTAGATGAAACATGAAATAACTTGTGATATTACAGCTAGGACTGAACAAATCTGCCAATTTCAATTCCTCTCAGTGTGTCATTTTCCCAGATAAGTTTGATTTGACTCAAACATGGAACTTTTTTAAAAAAAGCTTTCACAAAAATTTGTGCAGTTCTCTCAATGCTCAGTTGTATATCTTTGCACTTCAGGATCTTGTCTAGTTCTTTCATAGCTGCCCTTCCCAGTTCTAGTCTGCTTCTGATTTTTTGACTGGAATCTCCATTTTGATCGATAATTGTTCCAAGGTATGGGGAATCTTTAACTATTTCAATTTCTCCATCATCTATATCCTCCATGGTTATTATTTTTGTTTTCTTGGTGTTAAGTAATATATTTCTCCTTTGACTTTTCTTAGTAATTGTTCCAAGTCTTTGTTATTTTCTGCCAGTAACATGTTGTCATCTGCATATATTAGATTATTGATATTCTTTCCTCCAATCTTCCCTCCTCTTTTCCACAAGTCTAAACTTGTTCTGCATATATTTTCTGTGTGAAAGCTGAACAGGGTGATAGGTCTTGCCTAACCCCTTTGCTGATTGGGAACCATTCTGTTTCTCTGTATTCTGTTCTTATAGTATTCTCTTCTCCTGAGTACAAGTTACACATGAGGGCTATCAAATGCTGTGGCACATCCAATTCTTTAAGAGTAGCTTTTTGTGATCTATCTAGTCAAGGGCTTTACTATAGTCTCCAAAGCACATTCTGTTTTGTCTTCTGGAATTCCCTAGGAGACTGTAGGGGGCTAATGACTCTCAAAGTAGAGTGTGGTGACCTTCATATGTTTTGAATTAAATACCCCATAATCTCTGACTACAGGTCATGCTGCCTGAGACAGATGGGAGCTATATGAGTAAGATGAGGTCCTTCCACACTATACATTTAAAGCACTATGAGTCTGCTTTAATTGCTCTGGTTCCATCCTTGGGAATCCTGTGATTTGCAGTTAAGGGAGGAGTACTGATGGACATCACTAGTGGGTGGGGGTGTGGGTGTGCAGCCACACCACAGTGAAATCATAAGTGGAGTAACACCATGACCAACAACCAACCCAGTTTGCAGGAACCACTATGTGCTTAACAACTTGTTTCCTGCACAAATACCATACCTAACACAAAAGGGGCTGCTGCTGTTACTTCTGTTCCCTGTAGAATATTTCCCTCTATTGGAGGAAAGAGCTATATCTGTCACAGAGATCTGTCCTGTTTCCCATGCTAATCAATTGTCTACAAGTGGCAATTGAGAACACAGCCCCATTGCTGATATTAGTTGAATACCAGTTGGTTGTTCCCAGTAGACAGATTCAATAAATCGAACTAGCACATAAACTAACACATAAGTAAATTCCATTGATTCAATGGATCTGCTTTAGGTAGGACTACCAACAGAATCCAGGCTACTGTGAGTAGGTTTGAGCTGCCAGTCCAGTCATCTTCTGTATATGTAATAGAGAGAGTCTATCTTGTCCTTCAGCATAGGCAGAAAAAAAAATGTCTTGTGCCAATGATGGAGAATTTACTGAACCTTGAGGCAAGGGAAAGTGAGGTGTTCTTATTCAAATGCTTCTGGTGTCTCTTCTGCAGATGTGGCATGCATTCTTATTTCTAGATTTATATCCTCTTTGAAAGTGTTTTTCAAAGGTGGAGAGGGGTGCCCATTGGCTATAATAACTTATTCAAACCCTTGGTCACCTATCAGACAAAGTTCAGATGAAGATTGGTGGAAACTGTACTGATTCAGTAGAACTGAGCTCAACAACGTAGGTTGTAATGTTTTATATTTTCTTCTTATGCTTTCTCCATTTGTTCATTTTAGATCTCATATAGCTTTAGGTCTAAAATCTGCCATTAATACAGAAAAGTGGTTTGCAAAAGTACAGTGCTTGTCTGCTCAGAGTCAAAATACTTAAGGCTACAGATCTCTTTCTGCACAGAAAAAAAGCTACCCCTCTTTGGTCAGTTACAGCAGACAATAAAATACATGGGCTATGAGCCTTATCAGAGAAATGTAGAATTCTTGACATGATTTTTTTACAGCATTTTAAAACCCAGAGGATGTACGAGAACACCTGATCCTGAACAATCACTTTTTATTGAAGATGTGACATGATATCTATCTTTAAATATCTGAAAGGATGTAATGTAGAAGATTAAGCCAACCTGTTTTCTGCTGCTTCAGAAACATGAACACAAATCAGTGGATTTAAATTACATCCTAAACATTAGGATTAATTTCTATACTGTAAGAACTACTTGACAGTGGGATAAACTTACTTAGAGGGTGGCAGAATCTCTTTCTTTGGTGATCTTGAAACAGAGTTTGGACAGCCATTTTTCAAGAGTACTTTGTCTATTCCTGCATGGCAAGGGATTGGATGATAACCCTTGTGGTCCCTTCCAATTCCATTATTTTATGATCCCCACCACCACACACACTGATTTAGTTTTACAGTAGGCATACCATGATGCACTGCTAATCTCATGGGGGAGAATCAAATGGGGTCTGGGGCCATTTAAGTGCAGAGAAAATGGTGACAGGGTAAAATGTTGACAGAATATTGGCACAGATAGACTAGAAGGTTGAGAGGGGAAAATTAAACCCCTCAGCAGTTCTTTTCATCCTGTTTTGTTTTGTTAAAGAAAGAGTGCTATATTTTACTCATATGCACATACATTCTCATACACTAACATCTTTAACTGTTCTATGTTATAAAATGGACTGTATGGATCACTGCTGATTGCTAACTGAAGGGTTTGATAGCATCTATGAGCACAAAAGTGCACTGAATCACAACTTAATCCAGTGCTTTCCTAGTTCATTGTTAATTGCCTAGGAGGCTACAGTTAAAGGGCTGAATGGACCACATCCAGAGGCATGGTTTAGCTCTTACTGATACATCCAAAGAAATGTGCATGGAGATTTGCAGACAACTTATAG
Organism: Urosaurus nigricauda; assembly: GCA_034509955.1. Classification (NCBI taxonomy): domain Eukaryota; kingdom Metazoa; phylum Chordata; class Lepidosauria; order Squamata; family Phrynosomatidae; genus Urosaurus; species Urosaurus nigricauda. The sequence continues at coordinate 36,226,696 of JAOEGL010000001.1, forward strand.
AAATTACTCCTTTTCTCCAAATGACTGAACTTGGAATGAAAACATGCTCTTTAGTGCTAGCATAACTATGATTTATGAGACCAAACCTAACAAGAATTTGATTCTAACCAACCCTTATACAAGAAACAAAAAACACACTGCAATCTGTCCAAAGTAACAAGTGACAGAACTTGTGACCACTGAGGCTACTCATAATTCAAGAAGAGCTCTGGATTTTGTACTTTCCTTTGCACATCATTTCCATCAGAATGATTTAGGCTTTTCACACAATGAATCAACCACAGCAAGCACATGGAGAGTCATAAGGATGTGCAGGGAATCCAATTTCAGTCCAAGGTTTCACAGGCTTATCTCAGTCCACACTTCCCAGGTTTGTCCATAGGGTGAATGCAATTTACACTCTGGAATCCTCCCACTGAAAGATTACTCTGGCCACAATGAAAAATCTGAAAAGTGTATGTTGGAAAATGTGCCTATTTCAAGTGCACACAAAGCACTGCTTAAAATAAGCATAACTTAGGCAATGGAGGAATGTTCTCAGGCCATACATATTTAAGCTAAAACACAAACACATTTCAAATAAGCAAGGAAATGGGGTTACAGATCTTGTCTCCTCCTTCACCATCATCATCATAGATCATCATCATCTTTGCAGTTACTTTTTATCCATGGTGGCTTGTACTAACCTTGATTGTCTTGCTATCAAGAAACAGTTACATGTTTTAAAAATTGAAATTTTCAAAAAGAAATAAAAATTACATGGCAGGTTGTCTATAATAGCTGTTGCCAGAACTTGTGGCCACTGAGGCCCAAAAGAGAAGGAGATCTAGATTTTGTCCTTTACTTTGCATATCATTTCCATCAGAAAAACAGCAACCCAAATACTGTGGTACAGGGCACTGATTAGACTTGAACATGGGAAAGGAAGGAAATCTTAAGTTTGTGACTTCACACATGTGTCCATTCCTTGGGCAGAATCCAAATTGGTGATGGAAGCTGCTTCTGGCAGTAGAATCAGGAGGGGACAATCCCCTTCCATCATAAATCCTTCAGTGTATCATAGAAACAAGTACTGGATGCCATGTGGATTAGTTTTTGGTACAACGGAGAACTAGTGTAATAGATGCAAGGAAAGAGTTTGCCTGTATCTACAGAGTTCCATGTGTCCCACTGAAGAGCATATGGAAGTGTTCTACACATGTGCTTTTCTCAGGCTTCCTGGTCATAGGGAAACAGGCTAGTTAACACAGAGACTTACTTACTGCTTTATCACACTAGGGGGCAAATAGGATTTAAACAAGAGTTAAACAAGAGTTAAACAGGAAATGTCCTGTGATAAACATAGGGCATTTCCTGTTTAACTATTGTTTAACTCTCATTTAAATCCTATTTGCCCCCTAGTGTGATAAAGCATAGATAGAATGGATAAAGGCCAGGAGTGGGAACAGTTGGGCCTGTACCATATTGTCTATCATTTAACAGATGAGAACAGGGGCACACATGACTAAGCAACCTCAGAATGTGATCAAGATGGCAACCTTTATAAATGAAGAACACAGAAACCAAGATAGGTGAAAAAGTTTGCTTTTGTCTGAGCCTCTTGGGAAAGGACAAAACTCTCCTCTCCTCTCCTCTCTTCCTTCTTAGTTAATTGTGTGCAAACTTTTTTTGCACTTTGAGCTCAGTTTGCAGCAACTGAAGTAAGCTGAAGGCAAAAAGAGAAAATGGGAGGCAAGAGAAACTGTGATGTTTTAAAAACAGATGGAAAAGTGGGGTGACACTAATCAGGACTGTCCCTAACAAATCAGGGCAGTTGGAGAATGTGCTATCCCACTCTCCATTTCTGGATCAGGTTTGTTTTGTTTTGTTTAGCTTGTTTGGCAAACAGGTTGGACACTGTTATGACATGTGTAAAGGTTTTGTGCCATGCATGTATCAGGTTTGTTTGGTTTTTTTAAAGAAGCAATGCTCACTGGCATGTCTTTTAAAATTCTTTACCTTGTATTCATTCTTTAATATAATAATGTGCTGATGTTTCATTGTGCCTGTTCATGTTTCATTGCTCATGTCTCATTGTGCTTGCAGACAATGCATGCCCCCAAAGCAGCCAGAACCCCACCAAGCAGGCAAAAGCCAGCACAAAAAGGAGCAGCAAATAGCTGCTCCTGCCAGTGTCCTATTCAGAGAAGACCGTCCAGTCGTTGTGGTCCCACGCCAGTTGGAGAACAACTGGGGCTGGAGCGGCTGGAGGCCACTCCAAACTGCCAGTCTGATTCACCCCTCTGTTCTTCTTAGCTATAGAGCAGACAGAACTCATGCTTACAAGATATGTATTGTTTTTCACTAGAATCCAAAGATACCAGTCAAAGTCAGGTGCAAAATATTTTGACCTAAATCCATCCAGTAATCCCAACTGGAGCAGACTCACTGAATCAATGGGAATTTGGTGACACTTTAGTAAATTCCTTTGATTTGGAGAATCTATTCTAGTTAAGAATAGCTATTTGGTTAGGCCTATAAACCTAAATCAAAATTCTAGTCCCAGGCAGATGAGCCTCATTGAATCACTGAAATTTACTTGAAACATGACATATTATTTAGTAATTGATTCAGTGACAATAAGATTTAGGCAACAGGATTAAAGAATTTCATTAATTTGTTGGGTGTCAGGAATTGAAATTTGCTCACTGTCCTTCAATAGAACAATCCATTCCTGGTTTCTGAGAACCAAAGGAAAACATGCACAGAATGGAGCCATATGACTCTGATTGTATGGTGTGCTGTAGGAATGCCCATGTGTATTGTAGTGTATCCATCACAATTGTGTGGTGTGTGATGGAAATATTTTTGCTGCTTTTTAAAAAATAATCAGGAGGCATTAATGCTTGTGGTCCTCTGCATATCACTCAGAGAACTATCATTAGATTCCAGTCTCCCTTTGATCCAGCCTGCTTTAGACTGTCCTTCATTTCCACCACTTGATCCTGAGCTGAAGAAGCAATTCCACCAAGGTGAATTCAGAATGAAAAGTTCTTCCCTTCTACTGCAACAGCAAAAAATGCTATCTACTACAAAGTGCTGACCTATGCAACCCCCTAAGGTCACCTATAACAAAACAGCCAACCTTCGTTGTCATGTTCAACAAATACTAAACTACTTTGCTTTGCTTTAAAAAAAAAAGCCAATGTGCAATGGAAAGAGATCTATTTCCAAACAGGGTATTTGCACTGACATTAAAGGTGAAAGGCTGCTGGTTTCTATCTGTAATTAGAGTCCAGAATTATTCCTGGAAACATATACACCCTGGTTTTTGGCTCAAACAAACTGTATCTCTGTCAACATAACTAGAGCCTCAGCATTTTTCCCTGATTATTAATGTGCTTTTTAAGTCCACTGTGGCTAGTTACATATAACTGATGAAATACTGTTGACATACTCAGCTTTGTATTTCTTGTGAGAATGGACATCCTTCAGGGCTTTGGAGCTATCCAAATTTCTAGTAATGAATGTAATCAAAACAAATGTGGTATGTACACACCTATGGTCACATTAACCAGAACCTCCTCTTGCTGCTGAACACATCAGCTATTTGGATACCTCCATCTTCAGCACCAGTGTAAATCTTAAAGAATTTCTGTAAGATTTATTAGATTTCAAGGTTGCTGGAATAGAACAATTAACCAAAGCATTGGATTTTCTGCCCTTTATAATGAGTACAGGAGGAGGAGGAGGAGGAGGAGGAGGAGGATAGGATTTATTTCTATTCTGCCTTTTCCAGTGGGGAATCAAAGCGGATTACAGCAGTCAAGCAAACAGCTTCATTTATATACCACTTCATACTGCCTAAGCAGTGTCTAAGCGGTTTACAACTGTAAGCTACTTGCCCCCAACAATCTGGGTACTCATTTTAGCAACCTCGGAAGGATGCAAGCCTGAGTTGAGCTTGAGCCCTTTTCCTGGATCCTGAACTCACCACCTTATGATTTTGAGTGAGTGGCTGCACTACAGGCATTTAACCACTGCGCCACTAGGGCAATAAACACATGCATTTGCCTTCCTGGTGTACATGTATATGCTTTGATGCTTTACATCATTATATTTAAATGCCAGCATAGCATACAGTGAAACTCTCAGTACTGGGATACTGGTTCACACAATCACATTTCCATACTTGAGACAGCTCACCTGCTGTTCTTGTGATACTCTTTTTGTTTCACTAAGATCCTTGCTCAAAGAGTCATATTTTGTGGCATCACTATCAAGGCTATAACACTGCCAACTTTGCAAGACATACCAAGAAAGAGCTGTCCATGCTAATACACAACAATTGCTATCATTGGTGAACAGTCTGTAAGAAATAATACCTTTTCATACTATAATTTATCAGTCATATTTGAGTCAGCTAATTCAAATACACAACTTAAATTTATGGATACTGAAATGTTCTCTTGGAAGAGTGGTATCTCCCCAGGAAATGAACATAAGTAACTAGGTCCTGGATGGCTGAAGAAGGCAGCTGTGAAAGCCGCAGATGCTCAGGAGTTGCTTACTTCCAACTTATTCCTTGGCATTTGAACATTTGCTTTTTTCAGGTGCACCTGTGTGAGTGAATGTGACATCCCTAGCTGGCAGAACATGTAATAGGACCTTTCAGAAATTTGTCAGGCTCCTGTAGTGGGAAGAAGTTCTTACATCAGGAGTAGATAATCCAGTGCCACACAGACATAAAGGACTATAACCATCACATCCCCTTAACTCTTCCAGCCAGATCCAGATAGTTGGAGGGTATGATTTGCTGTCTTACATGGTTAAATCAAGGGGAGAAAAACCTACTCAGACTACAAAACCATCTCAGACAAAATCATCTTCTTTGCTATTACTTATATGCAGAATGTCAGCCAGATTTTTTTAGATCATATGAGCTGTTACATGTCTAGTGGGCTTTTTAAAACATTAAATTGGTCCACAACAGGATGTGACTCTCCTCTTGGCCACTTTTCATTTGCAGTCCATTATTTAAATTTACACAACATCCCAGAGAGAGACCCACAAAGGCCTTTCAGTCTGTATTTTGAAGTGTGTGGTTCCCTGACATCATTCTCCCTCAGTGGACCAATATTAGAAAGAAATCCCCTGCTTTTCAATGACACTTCAGCTCAGACCCCAACATCCTTCCTAGACAGACAGCATCAACATATTACAGCCAGACTGTGGCAGAATATCCACAGACTGAAGAAAAATAAAAGCAAGAGTTTATTGAGTGGGCAGTAGTGGGTGGATGCCGGAGGGAGACAAAATAAATCCTGTAAGTAAATTGCTGTTAGAAGCCAGCTGCAGTGAATATTTCATTCTAGAAGAGACAGAACATTTGAGGAAACAAATGGAACAAGTCATTAGGATCCAGGAATGTGAGTATGATGAGAAGTTGAGTTTTAAAATACTGGGTCAGATCCAGAACTGGCACAAGCAGAGTGGCTATTTTAAAAAGAAACAGAGAAGAGAAAAATGGAAATGTCAGAGGAGTGATCAAACTCTACAGTATTTGGGGAAGCTAAGAGTATTGACAGTGGTGATGAAAGATTCCTGACACAACATTATATTGGTGTTACAACAATGCAGTTAAAAGAAAATGTGCTTCTTTTAAACTAAAAAAATAAAAAGTGGATTCTTCTATTAAGGCAATCCAGCTCTGTGACTATAGAGCCCATGGGCCAGCTGCCTGGGGGGCAAAATGCATTCCTCCCAAATAAGAATTCTGCCCTTCAAATGAAATTTTTCTTCCTTCCTCAAATTTCTAGCACTGCAGGAACTTAAAATTTCAATTTAGAAATGCATTTAGAAATCAGTGGGGAAAATAATGAAGCAAAAATCATTTCATCAGGAAGGTAGTTGGGATGGGCGGGACAAAATTAATTCTGATTCTGCCCCCATCCAATTTTCTTTCTGTCTCCCAGCCGATCTCCCTTTGAAAAGGCACATCGTTTGAGATTCTCTTGGTAAACTACTGAAAAGTCTGATATTTATTCATCAGTTCTCTTATATGTTTCTTGCAAACATTTTTTAAATATTGTCATTATCTCCCATCTAAATATCCCCTTTTTTTCCTCATGTGTGTTTGTGACCTGTATGTGAGGGATGATTGCATTTCTAGTTGACTAACCTATGTAGTACCAGGGGGTGGGTGTAGTATACACAGCAAAGCAAACTGCAATATTTAAGCAGCAGTGTCACAATAACATGCATGCACTTAGCAACATCAGCATATATTTTGACAATTTTATTGACTAGGAAAGAACTCTTCAAAAACAGACAAAATTCTTTGAACATTTGCAAAGGCTGATAAATGCCGAAACCAATTCTGAATCCAATTGGCGGAACTCTGCCCATAACCTCTTACTGGATAAGTAGTTTCTTGGGAGTTTATCACATGGAGGAATTTTTCTCAATTGTGAATGGAGCCAATTTGCAATTACGTGAATTCGCTAGTTTAGCAAATTTACGTGAAATCTGATTGCATTCAGAATGCTTTCAGAATGACTTCCCATTGCCCGAAAATGACCCCCCATTGCCCGAAATTGTGTGAGATACTCTAATACGCAATTACGTGGAACCCCATGATTGCATTCAGAATGACTTCCCATTGCCCGAAATTGCGTGAGATACACTCATTCCCAATAACGGGCAACCCCATGATTGCATTCGGATTGCCATTGCATTATACCCCCAAATTCCGTCATATGATAAACTCCTTGGTCACAATGGAGTTTATGTTAACAAAATCAGAAGGCCTATTCTGATGCAAGAATATACAAGAATATACCCTATAAAGTATGAGAGATGAATCCATCATTTTCTTCTAGCTTGAGGACAGTACAGTTCAACATGAAAACTTGCATATATGAATATGATGTGAATATTGGTTGATCTAATAAAATATTATTTTACCAACCTAATGAATTTTATTATAACTGATGAAAAAATGGAGCTATGTGGGGTATCGTAAAGTTTTAATGTTCACCTTTTTAAAAAATTGACAGAAGGTTTGTTTTGATTTGTGGTTGTTAACTTATCTCTATGTAGTCACTATCTAGATTTATACATTTTTCCCAGCGTACCTTGACCGTCCGAATACCTGATATTGTAGAAGTCTGCAGATTGCATCTTATGAGGGGTATCGTAAAGTAATAATTATCACCCGGAAGTTATTATGGCATATTGATGAAATTTTGTCAGTGTCATCATTGGTCCCTTAGTGCTGAGCAAATGAACTCATTGTGTCCTTTATTTTTGTGACTGGCTCTCCAGAAGTGACTAAAGTGTAAATTCCTTGTCAAGCGCAATCTGCAGACTTCTACAATAATGGTCTTTGGAGGGTCAAGAAACGCTGGGGAAAATGTATAAATCTGGATGGTGACTACATAGAGATAAGGTAAGAAATACAAATCAAAATAAACTTTCTGTCAAAAAATTTATGATACCCCTTCATATCTATAATGTGGCAGCTCAGGTTTTTTTTACTGTTCTGCACACAGTGGGGGAATTCCTTACTTTTCACTTGCACTGATGGGCTTTGAGTTAAGAGAGGCTGACCAGGAAAGAATTCTAGGGTTTGTGATGAATAGTTCTATGAAAATGTCAATCTAATATTCAGGTACTGTGAAAAAAAAGAAAATTCCATGTAGAAAGAATCATTAGGAGAGGAGATAAAATTAAACTGTCCATACCATAATGCCTACATAGGAATCTGTGAAGTGATCACATTTTGGATACTGTGCTCATTTCTGGTCAACACACATAAAAATGATACTGTAGAGGTTTAAAGGGGGCAGAAGGGAGCAAGCAAGAGAATGGAGCAACTCCTCACCTGGAAAGGTTGCAATGGCTAGGGAGTTTTAGGCCATGTCTATATGGGCCAAAGGATCCTGAGTCATCCCTGCATTAAAGCAATTAAAAAAACTCATAACATTAGCTCTGGATCTTCCAAGAAAGTTTGGGCACACTGGTTATAAAATGTCCTGCTGTGCCACCTGCAGCTGTCAGGACAAGGCACTCCTTCTGAGGTCATAACTAGGTGCTCCAACATGTGATTGATTCTGAGCACCTTGTTTTTGACCTCAGGGGCCAGAATACTCCAGAGCAGCTCAGAGTATTCTGTCCAGTGTAGATCTACCTTTAATTTAGAAGAAAAGACAAATAAGGCAGTGGGACAGGAAAGAATTATATAAAATGATATGTGCTGCAGCAAAAGCAGGTTGGGAGAAAGTCTTCTCACATCATCACCACTTCATAGAACACAGGGTCACCCAGTAAAGCTGAATGATTAAAGATTCAGGATCTACATCTATGCAGAGATTACAGTTGAACTCCTCACAGAATATGAAGCTGCAAGCCCTGGTGGCGCAGTGGTTAAATGCCTGTACTGCAGCCACTCACTCAAAACCAGAAGGTGGCGAGTTCAAGACCAGCAAAGGGCTGAAGCTCGACTCAGGCTTGCATCCTTCCGAGGTCGCTAAAATGAGTACCCAGATTGTTGGGGGGCAAATAGCTTACAATTGTAAACCGCTTAGACACTCCTTAAGGGTATGAAGCGGTATATAAATGAAGCTGTTTGTTTTGTTTGTTTGTATAATGCTGGTCTGCAACTCAGATGGCTATAAAAGATGGCTATGCATTGTTTGTTTATTTGATTGATTGACTGATTAATACCCCACTGTTTTTTTTCAATATGGGACAAAAAGTGGCTTACAGTACATGTTAAAACAAAAAGTAACTAAAATAATATTTACTATTTTTTTTTAAAAAAAAATAAACATTCCAATTAAAACATTAATTTAAACAGTTTAAAATACACATTTAGAACACAGTAAAAAGAGAAGTCTACAGCACTCTTCTGCTATGACAAGTTAAGAGCCAAAAGTATGAATAAATCAAAATTGCTTTTCCTGCTAGGAGAAAGACAACAGAAAAGGGGGGGGGGGGATGGGATAGAATTCCATTGTCTAGAACAGGCCACTCAGAACACTATCTTCCACAACGTCACCAGACAAGCCTGCAAGGGTGGTAGAACTGAATGGAAGATCTCCCCCGAAGATCTTAAGTCTCAGCTTAGGCTCATAGATATCACCTTTTAGATAGTCTGGATTTAAGCCATGGGTAAAAAAAACTCAGAGGATTAAACTATCAGTGACAGCTAGTTATGGTAGCTGTGTGTGATATCATAGAATCATTGAATCATAGAATCATAGAGTTGGAAGAGACGACAAGGGCCATCCAGTCCAACCCCCTGCCATGCAGGAACTCCAAATCAAAGCATCCCTGACAGATGGCCATCCAGCCTCTGCTTAAAGACCTCTAAGGAAGGAGACTCCACCACCCTCTGAGGGAGTGTGTTCCACTGTCAAACAGCCCTTACTGTCAGGAAGTTCCTCCTAATGTTGAGGTGGAATCTCTTTTCCTGCAGCTTGCATCCATTGTTCTGTGTTCTAGTCTCTGCAGCAGCAGAAAACAAGCTTGCTCCCTCTTCAATATGACATTTCTTCAAATATTTGAACAGGGCTATCATATCACCTCTTAACCTTCTCTTCTCCAGGCTAAACATTCCCAGTTCCCTAAGGCGGTCCTCATAGGGCATGGTTTCCAGACCCTTCACCATCTTAGTTGCCCTCCTTTGGTCCCGCTCCAGTTTCTCCACATCCTTTTTGAATTGTGGTGCCCAGAACTGGACACAGTATTCCAGGTGGGGCCTGACCAAAGCAGAATAGAGTGGCACTATTACTTCCCTTGATCCAGACCCTATAGTTCTATTGATGCAGCCTAAAGTAGCATTGGCCTTTTTAGCTGCCGCATCGCACTGTTGACTCATGTTCAACTTATGGTCTACTTGGACTCCTAGATCCCTTTCACATGTAGTTTCATTCAGAAGCAGTATATCTCTAATTAGGAAATTACCAGGAAGTAAAAGTGAGGGGGATGCTTTTGCACTCATGTCTTCCTGTGAACTTTCCATATGTTTCTGGTTGGACACTTTGAGAACAGAGAGTTGAACAAGAGAAGCCTTTTACTTGATCTGACAAGGCTTTTCTTATATGATTCCTTTTTATTTATTTATGCAGACTATCCGTTCATTTGCTTCAGCTTCAACCAGCAATATGCTTTTTTTGCGGAGTAGTTATCTTCAATTTGTTGTGGGTTTTCCCCACTGCTAGCCCAGCAAACCAACTGGGGTTGAAAGATTTGACAACAAAAGGGGGTATCAAATGCAGTAAGAGGATTTTTGGAAAATCTCTTCAAACTAAAGGCTCAGCATAGCCAGTAGTAGGCAATTCTCAATGACAGCACTTACTGTTCATGGTATGGGTCAGTTTTTTAAACTAGCTCACTGAGCTGTAAGTCAAGAGTGACCCAATTTGACTTCATTAAGGAGAATAAAATCAGAGCCTTATTCTAATATCTACAAAACCTGCTTTTGAAAAGTGCTAATAGATTTGTGTATTTATATAGCACCCGTTAGTGTTTAATGTGACTTCATTTGGGATTTTATATTTAATATTGCTGATTGTGCTACTGGAAGAAGATAAATCACTTGGATGGAATTGGTTCTGCAAAATGTCCATAATGAGTATGTTTTATTCTGATAGTGCCCCTCTCTGAGAATGTAGAATTCTGTGTTCAGTGGTGTGGATGTGGGTGAGAGAGATAACAGAGAGGGAAATCAGGAATGGCACAAGGACCATTCTTTAACTGTCCTTCAAAACATCTGTCCCACGATCTTCAGGAATATAAATTTCCAGTTTGTTTACTCTCAGCCTGTTACCTTGTTCATCTGTTACTCCAGAGTAGATTCAGTATGCATGCAAACAATGGCCACAGTCCTGTTGGAAACACATGCACAAGTTTCCTTATAGAAATAGCAGGGCATTTTTGTCCATCACAGAACATTTATCTTCAAGTTCGGGATTGCAGAAGAGGAGTTGTCTGTGCAGTGCCAGTGTGCATGGATGCACATTATAAATAGATACACAGAAAGATCTATCTGTACAGTCTGCTGTACATTTGCTGTGTTGGTTCAGTTGTGCTACATAAGCCTGATGTAGAATTTCAGCCAGAAGCAAATAAAGAGATAAGGCAGTAAATGATGGCTGACATCCTGGACTAGGAGATCTATTGTACATGTGTAACTACAACACCTCATATCCAGCCACACCCCAAAGCCACCTTTCCTCTGCTAAAGACATCTCCCCCCTCGGCCTCCAGAATGGTCCTTTTTTTTTGGCTAGTGGAATGCAAGGTAGCAGTAGAGAAGCATCCATCTATTTTTCTGTATCTGGACATACAGGAGTGACATCATCCTCGGGGAACCAGGAGGTCCTGAAGGATGCCTGTCACTGGATGGACTGACCCTATTGTAACTAACTAATGAGATGTTAGCTAATGAAGTCTTGCACCTTGAGATGTTTTTGTTGTTATTGCTGCTGCTGCTGCTGCTGCTATAGCTGTGGCTGCTGAAAATAAGCATTGAACCTGGAATGGTAAGATGGCAATTCCTCCCCCCCCCCCAAATGAGCCAAAATTAGACCACCAAGATTTCCCTATAGTTGAACTCCCTCAGGAATTAACAACCAGAAGTCTACTAAACAATCATTATTTTGCTCCTGTGTTCATGCTACTCAAATTATTACCACCTTTAGCTGGATGTAGATGAGGATCATTTTAATGTGATTTGCATTTTAAATAAAAGCAATTAATAATGATCTGCCTCCTGATGTTGAGGTGCCACACCTTAAAAGGATTCTTTAATGATGATGCAGAAAAAGTGGTTCAGTGATCAGTTTCCACTGGATCAGAAATCCTGGGGACAAAGTTGTAAGCCTGTATCTACTTTGGCTCCATTGACCTCTGTGCTGACCTTGTACTACAGGGATATACAAACATTTGCCCATGGGCTTCACCACCCTGCAAAGAAAATGTGATAACAGATATTGGATTTCAAATTAGGCCACATCTTTATTAAGTTTGATAATCTGCCATAAACCAATTAAAGTGTGGGCTGCCAAAAGAACATCTTTCTGTGTTTTCCCCAAAGGATCCAGAAGCAAGTACATGCATGCAAAGGATGCACTTTTTTTCTGTGTGTGTTCCAAGCATTTGAAATAGGGATGTAAAAATGTGAAATTGTTTAGGACAGAATCTTTCGACATATTTAAACATTAAGGCATTTCTCAGTATAGTGATGCACAAATCAGCCTGCTTCTCTTCTGTGTCAGTTTGGCACATGTCCATTCATAAGTCCTTTCTGTGCTCTTTCAGTTTTAATCAGTTTTTTTTAATTAATCCACAAAGAAAATTGTGAAGGCATAATTAAATGTATTTTCGTACAAAATAGGTTGGCAAAAGTGAATTTTAGACAAGTTAAAAAGGAGGGGGGGGAATCAACAACATTAAAGAGATATAAGGGAATAATAGACAAGAACAGACACACTCAATTGCAAAAGAGCTGTTTTGCATTCTTCAAAATGGCTGATCCTGCCAAGAAGAAGGTAAAATTTTCTAGATGAACATCACCCTTTTGATTCATTCAAGTTCTGGTGCATAGATGGGATGTCCAATATTAAAACATAAAACAATTGGAACTCAAATAGATTCATCATTTGAGATCTGAATCCCCAGTGGGCTTAAATGAAAATGTGAATTGGTTAGTTTGAGCATTTCAATGTCCTTCCACACCCGAAGTTTTCCTTTCTTTTTTTTTTCTTTTTTTTAGTCTTGTCAGGATGATTCCCATTACTGGGTAAGCTGGTTATATAAGAGACTCTGGAAACAGGACAAGAACATTATTACCTCTGAATTGAACAGGGTCATATTATCTGAAACCCTGGTGGGCTAAAAGAAAAATGTGAATTGGTTAGAGTTTTTCATTGTCCTTCCATACTCCATTTTTTCCCTAAGTTTTTCTTTTTCTGAGTCTTGGCAGGATCATTCCCAGTATGGGTTCAGCTGGTTATATAAGAGACTCTGGGAGCAGGGGAAGTACATTATTACTTTTGAATTTAACAGAGTCACATTGTGTAAGCTGAGGATTTGATTTATATTTTTATATATTTTGCATACTTATAGGCCACTGAGGAAGACTGTAGTCAAAATGCATCTGGCCTTGAGTTTTAGAATTTTTACTATTAAAATACCATTTGATTTTGATTATTTTTAGCACTTTGAAAATTTCTCAGTGGGTTATTGCTACCCTTTTAGAAATTACACTGGCTTTTCTGTTCCTGAGTTCAGTCATTTGTTATTTTTTTTATATAGTTGTCTTTTTATATTGGAAAGTGTAAAAACATCCTGCTCATTTACAGTTTTTGACTGAACTCTCTTGTTTGGTGTTTTGGTTACAAAATCTAGGCACATCACTCCATGCATCTGAGGAAGTAGACATAAGTCTACAAAAGTGTACCAACTTCTTTCTTTCTCTCACCAACTTCTTTCTTTCTCTCAGTCTCAAAGGTGCTACAAGATCCCTTTGCATACTGATCCAGACTAACACAGCAACATCTTTGAACCTACCATGGTGATTATTGTTTGTTTTCTAAAAGCAACAGAATTTCTGAGACTTTGATTTTTTTTTCTTTTGTTGATGAGTAGCAAGAAGCAGCCTCTTATCCTTCCATTCATTGTATCTAAAATCAGAAACCAGATATAAAATATATTCAAACAAATAGGGGAAATGTCTGCATTGCAATAAAATGAATAGAACAGCTGAAAGCAAGATGAGGCAGGGAACAGAGTGACAAGATATTTTTCTTATTCCTATGGTCCTTGAGAAAGGCTTGTCCATAAGAATATACAGAGGGAGTACAATGAACAACTTGCTAGGTCTAGAATATTTTGTAACAAAGAATAAAAGCTGGTACTAGAGAAAATATATTTCCATTATGTGGAAACATAATGGAAATATGAATAATAATAATAATAATAATAATAATAATAATTTATTTCTATACCGCCCTTCCAGAGATCAGGGCGGTGTAAAGCATATATAGACATTAAAACATCAAAATACATAAAAGTTAAAAACAGATCAAATACAATAAAAAACTTTAAAAACAATATCCCTCATGCAAAGTGCAATGGCAATACAGTAAGCGGGTTGCTGACAAGGCAGATTACAAAAGGCCCATTCAAAAGTATGCCTGCTTGAATAGGTAAGTCTTCAAGTCCTTCTTAAATTGGATGAGGGTGGGGGACAAGCGGAGCTCAGTAGGCAGTGAGTTCCAGAGGCAAGGGGCAGAGATGGAAAACGCCCTCTTCGTAGTACTCACTAATCTAGCCTCCGGAACCCTCAATAACCGCTGTCCAGTAGATCTTAGTGTGCGGGGCGGATTATATGGGGAGAGGCGGTCCTTCAGGTACCCTGGGCCCAAACCATATAGGGCTTTATAGGTAATGACCAGCACTTTGTACTAAGCCCGGAAGCGAATCGGCAGCCAATGGAGGTCTTTCAAGATTGGTGTTATATGGGAGGCCCTGGGAGCACCAGTGACCACCCGTGCTGCCATATTTTGCACTAGTTGCAACTTCCGAGTGTGATACAAAGGCTGCCCCATGTAGAGCGCGTTGCAGAAATTTACATCAACACACACATGTTTCTTACACATTCAGAAAGGAATTGCAAAAACATTCTCTCTTCTAGAATTGAACCTGAAATCGCACTACATGTTTTCTGATTCTGCAGTGCAAACCTTTTCCAGGTGTAGAAATTGTTGCACTGGAAAACTGTAGCATGGACAATGTGCAAAGAGACATCCATACTCTCTGGAATTCCAGAAAAGGTTTCCAGTGGTCATGCATCTAGAGTAGCACAGTGTTAATTTCTTATGTCATAATTTTCTAGTTTTCTATATAACTGATTTCTAAATTTGTGTACACACAAAATGAAAGAGACAGTAATCAAGGTTTAACAAGTTTTTCAAAAATTTCTAATTATGGAAGAGTAGATATGATCCTTTTGAACAGAGAAATGTCTTCACAAAGTGGCTCTTTCCTATTCATTCTCCTGCTGCGAAACAACTTCTTTATCCACTCCAACACATAGAAATCAATATTTAAACATATTCTTGAAAATGTTATATTGATTTTACTGCTGGAGAATTTTGGTGAAAAAAAGTGGTCTCTGTTCAAAATGATTATGTACGTTAACCCCTTAGTAAGTAGTAGCTGAAGCATAACCAAATGCAGGGAATCTTCAGAAACAAATTAGCTTAAAATAGCATGGGGTTTTGGAGACATCAAACAATGGTGCCATTTGCAAGACATAAGACTGATTAAGAATGGGGTCTAGAATGTCACTCCTAGGCCTTTCGACACATGCACAGCTCTAATTGGAGAAGGGGGATATCTGCAAACTTTTACAAAATACCCACATAACATGCACTTGAATAATGGGTGCAGAAGTGATGCACTAGCTTTCTAAGGAATCCATGTTTCCACCACACCTCTTTCTCCTTCGACACGGCAAGTCATCTGCAGTATCCAGGCACCTATTCTTATAATAGGAGGGGAGCAGTTAGACATAGTAGAAGGGGGCATAGTAGAATTTTAAGGAACTATTTCTGATTGGCTTTGGAGTTGAGGGTTATCTAGATCAGGCTTTACATCATCTCCAGCAGATTCAAGAGAAAATGTAAGAAAGATGCCAACAAGGATGAGTACAACAACAACCCATTGCTTGCTTTCATGGTGACCAGGACATGAGGAGTTCAAATCTGTTTGAAGTTGGATATAATGTCTTCCTAGAGCCTAGATGGTACTGCTCTGTACTTGTGCTGGTCTTTCCAAAGTATCTTACTTAGTGATTCACTGTCCACAGTAGGCCCTGGTAGCTCTCAAATTATACCTTAATGGGTATGAGGCTATGGCCTTTAGCTGCAATATGCACCCAAAGGTGTATCTTCTCAGGAGGCAGGAGTGTGGTAAATTTGTATGAGTTGAATACATTGCGATATAAAGCAAACTGATACTGGGAGAACTAAGGTTTGCCCACAGTATTTGTTAATTTCAGGAAATACACAAAGTTCCATGAAAATCCTATCCATAATGGTTCTCAGACTGGCAGGGTGATCATCTATGATAAAGTTAGCTGTTGAATCCTATATTTAAGAGTTGATGTCAGCACAGAGAAACTTTGCTTTTTAAAAGCAGAATATAGGTATCTCAGAACCTTTATTAACTTTAACAAATCATTAAAGGATGGAATGACTTGAAGGTATTTTTTATATATAAGATGATGGTTAAAGCACTTTGATCAACATTAAATTCTACTCATTAGACATGTGGAATTATTTGTAAGCAATGTAGTTAAGTAACTTTAGTCACCAGCTTAATTTCCAAGAAGTTAAAGCTATTGTGCTCAATATGAACCTCTATATATTTCAAAATTTTACTATATAAATTTAGTGCATCTCTTCCAGTGAAAATTAAGGTTTCCTCCAATGAAAGGATCACACACTGAATATGTGAATAAGGAGCAAAGTCACGTTGGTTAGTCACATCCCTGCAACACTTGGCTGTTTGAACAGGTGTCCCGGGTGCTTTCATCCGAATAAGAATCCTAATCATGCATGGAAGCATGCATAGAGATACACATGTGCAGTGTGTGTGTATGGGGGGGGGGGAGTCCTTTCATGTGGTCAGCTGCATATGTGGGCCTGGGAAGGTAGGCTGTAAAAATGCAGCTTTTTGAAAAATGTATTATAGGATAAATTTTGGGGTAGACTTATTTAAGTACTATGGTTCTGTGCAGTCATGCTGGCCACATGATCACAGAGTAGTTTCTGACAATGCTATTGTCAGAAACTACTCTGTTTGGCTTAGTATTTGGCTTAGTAATGAGATGAGCATCACCCCCTGTGGTCAGGCACAGCTTGATAACCTTGTCAATGAGGAATACCTTTACCTTTATGGTTACACCTTAACTCTCAAGACTGTATTCTATGGAATCTTGGGCTTTGTAATTAAGTAAAGCACTAGTCTGTCTGGCTGAGAATTTTAAATTCCCTTCCCTCCCTAAACCGCAAATAGTGCCAGCATGATATAGTGGTTTGAGTGTTCAGCTATGACCATAGAACCCACTTGGGCAGGTCACACTATCTCAGCCTCAGAGGAAGGCAAAGGCAACCCACCTTTGAATAAATCTTACCAAGAAACCCCATTGTTAGGTTTGCCTTAGGGTTGGCATATGTCAAACATGGTTTGAAGGAACACAACAATAAAAACTGCAAATCCTGGGATTCCATAGGCTGGAACCATGCTATTGTAATCACACAATATGAAGAGACCCAAGATTATCAGATATGTACACTTGTATATGATTTGGTATCTTCATTCTTTTCTGAAATCTGGCCCTGAATTTAAATGTTGAATATTGTAGTGTTTTACTCTAGGCAATATTGAGTTCAGTGCAACCACAGTGTGCTGTCTACCTCTCCCTGAACTACCATCATCAGCTTTCTGGATTTTCCTCAAAAACATGCCAGGGAGGAAAGAAATTCATTTGGGATTTAATAGTTATTTTGTAGGTCAGAACCCAAACTTATATTTAACAACAGGAAGGCTTCTGTGTATGTAAGAAAAGATTTTTTGTTGTTTTTGAGATCTCTGTAGTATTTATTTTTCCTGATGTGCACTAAAGCAAAATCTGCTGTTAACAAATGTTGTATGCAATGTAAAAAAAGGAAAAGAATGTCCTTCTTAAGAGTAATATTATTGTTGCTATTGCTTCTGCTTTTGTCACTAAAGTTGTTGCAGTTACAGGTGACGATTGCACCTACTTATCATTGTCTGCTTTTGATGTGAGGGAATAGATGGGCAAATTTGCAATGAAGATAGTGTACTATTTAGCCTGGTAAGAGAATATTCAAATATTTAAGAAACAACATAAGTAATGTGACATGGAAATTAATGTTGAAGCACAATGAAAGTAACATGTTTAAAATGAATATGCAAGCACAGAGACAGCCTATAATCAGATATGGGTGCACACACACACTCACACATAGGCTTCGGATGAGTAAACAAGAAAAATAAAGGATCTTAAAGGACTGTTTTCTTCCACACACATCTTTCTGGACCATCCCCAATGCCCCAACAGATATAGTGAGACAGGTAGGATCTAAAAAAAAGAAGAAGAAGAAGAAGAGCTAGGGCTGTGCTATTTCTGGCTGCAGTGCAGATTCATAATATTCAATATTCCTTCATATATAAATTGTCAAGCACATGGTAAACATTTACATCAGAAATAAAGGTTCAGTGTAACTCTCTGCATGACCTTCTATTTTCCTACATGTTGGGAGTTTTATACATGGGAAAACGATTGAAGAAAGATTATTCCCCTCCTGTAGATTTAAGTGGTAAAATCTAGAATTCTTCCACCTCAGTCTACTACTTCATTCTGTGTAGTTCAAAACCTATGAAGATGACCCTATAAATCTTTTGCCTCAATAAACCAATCTTGTGCCTAGAAATCTGGTGCTTGGCAAGCCTCCAGATTTGGAGGTTTAGACAGAACATATACTATAAGCATATAAGTATAGTAATGTACAAGTAATCTTCTCCTATGGATGATTTTTTAAATGTAAACTGTCCTTAGTCTACAGTGACCAGGCTATCACTGGTTTTGTGGCACCTTGTATCATCAAATCTGTAATCTGGGGAACATGGGGACACATCGAATGCACCTATGTCAAAATGTGCATAAAAACACAGCAGAGACAAGATTGGTCAAGGGTGCAATGCACACACTTTACAAAAATACTCACAAGCATGTGCACACTTTCAAAAAAAATACACAGAAATAGAATACCATAAATTTCATCATGGGTAAAATAAAAAAAGAGATGAAAATGGTCACAGACTGGAAATGGAAACAGGAATAGAGGGAAGTCTATGGATGCGGACTGGATAGATGTGCTAGAGGAGAGCTCTCTGGACGCACATACATATACAGTATTCCAGTTCGGTAGGTAATATTCATCCTCAGTTTCTCAATTTAAAATGTGAGCTATAATTTGAAAATACTCCCAGTTCATAAGGTATGGATTCATAAGGTATAATGCACAAGGATTATAAATAAATAGATGACAGCAATGCAAAGTGTATAATACAAATGTAAAACAAATTGTTATTTTAAAAGGCCAAGGAAAGGTCCAAATGCTGTCTCCACAGCTCTGTTGGACATACTCATCATACATGCATAACAAGAGGCACATATATTTGAGTGATGACTCCATGTGAATATTGGCCATTACTTTCTGTAGCCAAGAATGGAATAGTTGGCTTTGTTCCTCTTCTTGGCCAGGAACATCTGAAAATGTTATAGCCTCACACAGTGAATGCATCAAATGGGAATTTACACGGAACACACATCCAATCAAAGTGAGCAGACAATCCAAATGACAAGGGGCGAGCTGATTTCATCCAGGATCAAGTTATATAGACTGTTGTAATTTGTCAGTGAGAAAATCTTTACATAGCATTCCCACTGTATATAATTACACACTCACATACAATCTCAGCCCTTTCTTCCTATTCCCTCAGCTGACCTGCATTTCATCAAGGCTAATGTTGATGCTTCCAAATAGTGCTACCCACAAATTCACATGCTTTCAGAATGCAAACTTTTCACAGCTGACCTTTCCATTATATCTACTAACCAAGGGTTTGATTCCATTCTTCTTCTATACTTTTTGATTCTTTGGTTTTGGCTCACTCCATGTTCCCTTGTGTATGAATGTTAACCACTTCCTCAGGCCTACAGGGTCATAACCTGAACTGATTGAAAATTCCATTTAACATAGTAAAAAAAAAAATCCCTACACACTCTCAATAATAACTCTCACTCTAAAATATGATCAGAGATACCAGATGCAAACTTAGAATTTTGGGCATTTGGGAATACATTTCTCAGGATCATTACTTCTTTGTAGAAAACTACTGTTTACTGTAGAATAGTTGGAACATTATGCAGCCTGATCTGAGAGCTTCTTGGTAGCTCCCCTTTGCATGATGCACCTGACCAAAGGAGTAAATTTCACTAAGTCCTGGTCTTCGTACTAGTTTCATTCAGGGTCAAGGGGGGCAAAGTTCTGGATTAGACTGTCTTTCAAATGACAAAAATATGGGGACTTGTAGTTAGCTAATACCTTCACAAATCTTAGGACCAACTTTCCAAACTGAACATGAGATGGACCTCGAGCAACCAGGTTAGGGAATGAATTCTCCTTGTTTTCTCCTACAATATCCTGCTAGAGCTCTCTCTCTCCTTCCCTCTCTCTCTCTCTCTCTCTCTCTCTCTCTCTCTCTCTCTGCCTTTTCCCTCTCAGAGGGCTTCTTATTCCAAATAAGTCTTGCTTTTCATATGAAATCATATGTTCCTAAATTCTTTGGTCGTCTTTCAATAACTGCTTGTGAATAATGCTTCTTTTCTCTCTCTCTCTCTCTCTCTCTCTCTCTCTCTTGGTAACTTCAGAGATCAAGATGGCTAAAAGAGTGTAGTAATTATTGTTCTACCTGCAGAAGGTCATTTCTGCCAGCATAAGAGGTTCCTGCCTGGTCCCAGCTCTCTACAAACAGGTGCATCTTTGAGTGAGAATTGTAATGTGCTCTTCAGTTCTGATTGCGTTAGGTCCAGTACATACCAGTACAAAGTACTGGCCTGGGGCCAAAAGTAGGGCTTAGGAGAGCAAAGCATCCACACACTCCCGAGCTCTACCATGCTGTCCAGGTGCCATCTTGGCGCAGCACTGTTTATACGGCATGGGCAATGATGACATGCCTCGTGTGCTGTGACCAAATGGTGCAGCGCAGAAGGAACATCACCGCATCAGTCCAGGGCACTAATGGTGCCTCAGCAGCAGTGGAAAAAGGAGCCACATTTTGTGGATTCTTTTTCCAGGTGCATTGTTGCTGTGCCATTTGATTGGCATGGCCACAATCCGGGGGAGAAAGGGGTGGCCTCCTTGTTTATGTTTTAATTGGTATAATCTAAATTTCAAAGCTTTTCAAGTCCCAAAATGTGTCTCTAGTGCTATTTTGTGATCGGAGTCAGGCTTTATGAAAATGGAGGCTCAAGTGTGAGTGACCATACTTAACTATTGCTTAGACTATTGTTTATTCCCATGGGCCTTGCCCCATGAACACTGAGGGATGGTTTCCAATCTGTGTGGAAACAGGCAGTGATAAACTCTTGTCACTGTTTTTTGTTCTTCAAACTTTCTGCTCAATATGGGGACTCCACTGATTTCTTTTGAAGGCTCCTGAAGAAGGCCTTTTCTCATTAAGGCTGAAATGTGTTGGTCTTTTCATTAAAAAAAATCTGAGTAAACAGTTGACCATCTTGTCTACTCAGTTTTCTGACTTTCAATATGCTTTTCAGAACTGTCTTCACTGCAATGATCAAGCCAAAGTAGCTGTCAAACAACATGTAGTAGACATTGAGCATCAATCAGATCTAACTTGGTCTCCAATTTTTATTTTTAGTGACTCTAACAGGTACTTCACTGTCTCTATGGCACATTCAATTAATCTAGAAGTACCTACCTGAACACCAGAGGGCCTTGAAGGCCAGTATAAGGAGGTCCCTTATTTCAAGACATAATATCCCTGTGAGTCTAGTCATATAGAAATAATACAGTATGTCTATACTACGGAGACATCCACATTGGCCTCATTTCACCCTTACTATATAAATATCCAGGATGCAGAAGACAATTTTATACTGTTTTTGTTGCTTTTAGACATTAATACTGATATAACATGGAATATTGCTAGGTCCTGAGCAGCAGCACTCAAAATTTGTTGGGCAATAACTCATGTCACAAACTAGACCTAATGAATAATGTTCTGTAAACAGATGGTTAGGGTACTCCATATACAATTTGTGGTGTTTTAAAAATATTGTTATATATCCATTTTATTCTTAAACACATGTATATTTTAGTTTTATGTTTTTAATTGAATGTACCCCATTCCCTTGTACAGGTCTATAATCATAATCTTATCGTGTTTTACTTTGGTAACCAGAATTTTTTTAAAAAATTCACAGGAAGCAGGATGTTGACATAAATCTTCCAAATTTGCTTTTATATCCACTGTCACCTTCTCAAGCATGCTACCATCATATCATCTTTCAATTTTCATTTCTCATTTATTTAACTTATACACTGATTACAGTGGACAGATACACCAGTCTTCTGGTAGGTATGACTCTGGAATTTCCATTTAAATAGTGTGACATTTACTGGTGTGTTGAATTCAAATATATAGCTGTGTTAGTCTGTAGAATCAATTTGTAGAGAGATCTTGTAGCACCTTTGAGACTAACTCAAATAAAGAAGTTGGCAGAATGAGCTTTCATAGACTTCAGTCTACTTTCTCAGATGTATATAGTGAAGTCTATTTCACTCCACTATATGCATCTGAGGAAGTCTACAAAAGATCATGCTTCCAACTTCTTTATTTCAGTTAGCCTCAAAGGTGCTACAAGATCTCTCTACATACATTTTCTGGTGCTATACTACTTCCCAAAGGTTTCATCAGACTAGCTACATTTTTCATTTTATATGCAATTAAATAAAGAGGGATCCTCTAAGTATCCCACAGATCTCTCCTTCAGACTGAACATTTTTTATATTTTGCACTGCAAGATCCCACCTCCCTCCAACAGAACTTTCCTATGTAAATACTGTATGTAATATGCTACACAATCCTGTAGCTTGTCAACTTCTGCAGTTCCTCACAGAAGAAAGGGATGGAAGAAATTTGATGAAAGACAGGGATGTAGCTCTTGTGGGAGGAGGGGAATGAGGCCACTGAATCTCCAGTTGAGAATTATGCCCTCATGAAATTATCCTTCAGTCCCCAAATTTCTAGCATTACAGAGATTTGAGGTTAGGTCTACACCAGCCAGAATACCCCAGGTTGCTCTTGGAATATTCTGGGGCTTTCTAGATTGGCAAAAAGAAGTGTGTACATGGCTGCATGAAATTCTAGCCTTTAGATGAGAAAAAGGGAAAGTGTGCCATGAAAAAGCTTTTTTTGGGGCTTTTTACATTGGCAAGAAAGTGTGACATGAAGTTGCACTTTCCTTAATGCTTAGCAGCTAGACAGCAAACCCCAGGTGTGCATTTAAAAAGTACAGGGCAGCTAGACTGAGGTTTTTTCTGTGGCTCAGCAACTACATGGGAAGCTGTCAAAACGCTACAAACACAGGCGGAGCAGCTACATGGGCGGCAAGGAACGTGGCTTTTAGCCGCGCTTTAAACATTTTTTTCCCTTGCTGGCTGCGAATTGCGCAATTGCGCAGGTACACCATACAGTCGGAGCTTATCACATGGGGGAGTACAGGACCATTCCGAAAGAGGGAGAAAGTGAGGTCAGTTCGGAAATGCACATGATTACGCACAAGCTCATCACACACAAAACAAGAGAGCATCTACACAAAAAGAAAATGCAGAGTCAATACGAAAGAATTCATCACATGTGAACATACTGGTCGGCTTTCTGTTGCAAATTAAGGCATCTTGGGAAATGGTAGCAAAGGCTCATGGGAGTTGTAGTCTGTGTTCTGTCAGAGCATTATATTGAGTTGTCTTGAGGTTTCAGCCCTCTGTCCAGGAGGGATTCCCATATGTTCTCCATTCTTGAGCAGAGGCCCCCCTTTTCCAAGTTGACCAGGCACGTCCTCCTTTGCCAGGACACGTCCTACTTTTCCAGCCTTCTTTTTGAAGAGGAAGCAGGAGGGCCAGGCGTGCTCTGGCCAGGCTCTGGGGGTCTCTTCCTGGCTCCTTCCCTCCCTCCCTCCCCGCTTCCTTCCTCCTCCCTTTGGCTGAGAGAGTGTGACTTACAGGGAGGAAGGGCAGCGGTGGTGCTCCAGGTCCTCCTGATGCTGGGCCAGGGCAAGCTGGAAACAGGAGGAGGAGGAGAGGGACCTGGAGCACCTCTGCTGCCCTGCTTCCCTGCAAGTCACACTCTCTCAGCCAAAGGGAGGAGGAAGGCAGCCAGGAGAGAGCCCTGGAGCCTGGCCAGAGTGTGCCTGGGCCTGCCTTCTCCTCCCCCCTTCGACTGAGAGAGTGTGACTTGCAGGGAGGCAGGGCAGCGGAGGTGCTCCAGGTCCCTCCCCTTCTCCTCCTCCTCTTGCCAGCTTGCCCTGGTCTGGCTGAGCGCCTCCAGTGCTCTGCTGTCTCCCTAGAAGTCACACTCTCTCAACCAAAGGGAGGAGGTGAAGGAAGGTGCAGGCGCACTCTGGCCGGGCTCTGAAGGTCTCTTCTTGTCTTGGCACCTTCCCTCCCTCCGCACTTGTATCGCTGCCTTTAAATGGGCGCTTTAAAGATACAGAGCCCCATTTAACTGTTCAACTACACCTTAGCCTTTAGATGCAATAGGGGTGCTTTTTACATTGGCTAAAAGGGGCGGTCCAAACTCGCCCCTTCTAGCGGCGAGATGAGGCCTAGGCTGCCACACGGGCAGCCCCAGAGGCCTCATCCCGCCGCAACGACCCGCCGCAAAAAAGAGCTCCGGGATCGAGCTCTTTTTTTGCGGCGCGGGAAGGGCGCGATTGGCGCCCTCCCGCGCCGCCAGAGCGTCAAAACGTGCGCAGCGCGTCAAAACGCTGCGCACGTGATGATGCTTGTACGGCGCCACCATGTAGACGCCGCCATCTTTAAATGGCGGCGTCCATGCGTTTTAGGCATAGGGAGGGTGTAAAGGCTACGCCCTCCCTAACCCTAAATGTGGGCTTTTTAGCCCTAAAAGTGCCTTTTTTTGCCCGTGTAAAACGGGCCAGCAATGCTGCACCCTTTTTAAAAAAGTAGTGGGGAAATCAAACTACTTTTTAAAGGCACTTCTTCTCCCTTAAAACTCCAAAATAGTGTTTTCATGGCACACTTTCCATTTTTCTCATCTAAAGGCTGGGCTTTCATGCAGCCTTCAACACACCTCTTTTTGCCAATGTAAAATGGGCCAGCTCCTTTTTAAAGCACTTCTTCTCCCTTTAAACTCCAAAATAGTGTTTTCATGGCACACTTTCCCTTTTTCTCATCTAAAGGCTGGGTTTTCAAGCAGCCTTCAACACACCTCTTTTTGCCAATGTAAAACGGACCTTTGTGTTTTAGGGGAGAAGAAGCACCTTTAAAAAGGTGCTGGTTTTCCCAGCTTCTTTTTTCCATCTAAAGGCTGTGGTGCAGCTGCTAAGCATTAAGGAAAAGGCAACTTCATGTCACACTTTCCTGCCAATCTAGAAAGCCCCTCTGGCACTGACATTGCCCTGTATCCCCTCCTCCATAATCCAAATTGATGTGGGGTGTCTGTCTACATATGTGTCCCACTGTGCTGCTGGCAGCACCACTGCTGGTGTGAATCTCTCCCTCTGAGGTTAAAAAGAGGCACTCTTTGTTGATTACATACATGGCCAGGTACCACGTTGTGACCTTTACGGGAGTGACTTGTACCAGCAGCAGCAGCAATGGACAGCACAGCAGAACATATGTGTAAACAGCCATCCAGCATCACACTGGAGTTCTCCAGGTTTTCCAGGAAAATTCAGAGCAAAAGATAGGTCTTATTAATCCAGTTTAAGGGAGAGATGGGCCACATTTGAGGTGAAACTGGCATCACATTGTGAAGACAGTCTGCCACTCAAATTGAGGTTTTGGTGTTGTGATGTGAAGACAGGTCATGGTAAGGGTAGGGGAAATAAGTTCATTCAGCCCATATACTCATGCCCTGAGGCTCTGAAAATTGTTCTTACCCAAAACGCTTATATATGCTGTGTTTGCGTTCCTTTGGAAACGTTGCCTGGCCTTTTTCTCTGAATGCCTAAACTCTGTTTCTAAATGCTCAACTGAATACTGCAGTGCTAGAAATATGGGGATCAAAGAAAAACTTCATCGGGAGGGGACAGAATTCTTATTTCAGGGGGCAATGCCCTCCTTCCTTCTCCTCCCCATAATTGGGTCTTCATTTTTGTTCCCCCATTGATTTCTGTATTTTCATTCATTTCTGATAAAAATGAATTGGGAATGAAAGACAATGATATAATGGTTAGAAATGAATGTGCAACTTCTGTAAAACAAAGCAATCTCTTCTGTCATCAGAAGAATTGCTATAGAGAATTGTCCAAGGCTCTGTGATGTACAGTTCCCCTTTCTAAAATGATTACTTATGCTGAGTGAGAAAGTCGCTTGGTTAAATGTTCTTCAGGTTTTGTTGGCAAGCCGAATACTGCTCCTGCCCACACACACCTATGCTTATGTAGCTCACACAAAGCAGAAACTCATTTTCCCAAATGACACAATTGCTTTGTCAGCTTAAGCCATGACCCTGTAGGTATCTTCATATTGCCAGTGACCTCACTGCTAGCTAAGTAAGCCCCAGTGATCAGTCCACTTTCCACAGTTTGCTGGTTGCTCTGTGGTGTGATCTGCACAAATGACCTTCAGCTTCCTAGGGCTGTCAACTGAAAGGGGTGATGTTTGCTATAAATTAATCCCTAGCTGCAGACTTCATGAAGCTGCCTTTTCATTTGCTCGAGGTCTATTCTGCAGTAGCCATCACTTAGCAGAGCACCGGGGGTATACACACAGAGGATGGAGGAGTTCGGTTTTTCTTGCTTGCATGTTATATTAACAGCCAGGTGCATTCATCCATTTTTCCCTGTTGATAATTCTATGCATGAGAAGCAATGTCTTTCTCTCTGGCTTCCTCTTATATGATACTTTTCAATATAGATGAAGCAGAGAAACTACACAAAAAGTTGATGTTTATGGTATTTAGAATAAAATAAAAGATGAAATTATTTAGCTTAAGAAATCAACTGCTTTTTAAAAATATCACAGGTGTGTGTTAGGAAAAGGAAAGATAATATCCCTGCATGGATCAGATAATATATTGCTATATTTGTACATTTTAAAAATACTGCAGCTGAAATCTTGTTAGTGACATATGCATGCATATTTCAGGGTTATATATGGGGTGATGTGATGAGGCCCTGCAGTCTTGAAGGGCAGGGACCAGCTATGGCCTTATCTGCACTGCAGAAATAATTCAGTTTAACACTGCTTTAATTGTCATGGCTCAGTTTTATAGAATTCTGGAATTTGTAGTTCAGGGAGACATGTAGCTTTCTCTGTTGGAAATTTCTGGTGCCACAACAAACGGACTGCTGTGGCAGTTAAATTGGTGTCAAACTGCATTGTTTCTACAATGTTGATGCCTACATGCCCATAGTGCATATATTTTGTCTTTCTTAGTAGCATCATTATTGTTGTATTGTCAGTTATTTCTGACAACCATTGTACAATCTGTGAATTGCAAAGAACATATGAACAATATACAACATCTGACATCTTGTGTCAAGATTTTTAACTGATCATTTTTAAAAGCACAAAAAACATGCATATAAAGAAAGGATGGGCTCAATGGTCAAAATCCTATTGCTGGCTTTCACTGGTGTGAACCCTGGTTATGTCAGAATACATATCCTTTTAGCCATTTCATATCCAGTACCTTCTTGTGCAATAATAGTCAAGGGTCCAGGGTGCAGTGCTGGATGGTCTGCCTTGGCACATCCAGGAAAGAAGCACCCTCCAAGCTTGTCCAGGGGTAAAGGCTGTTTCTTCTTTATCAGGTGTTGAGAAAGGTGTGAGGATCAGTGGAGACAAGGGGCAGAATTGCCCCAAGGAGCCTCCAGCTGGGAAGATGAAACAACCATCACCACCAAAGTAAGCAGAGATTTATGCTCTCCCAAGAAGCCAATAAGATCTTAGCCAGTATGTTTATATTAGAAGAAAATGCAGATGAAACCACAGTATTCTATGGGGAACATGTACATTTGGGGGGGGGATGTATATTGTGAGAAATATTACAGGCATGTATGATCTTTGTGATTTTTTTTAAAGTTCTAAATTCACAAACAGGTATAAAAATGAGACAGAAAAAAATTGAATGGTGGAAACCTGGCAAACTGAGCAAAAGCCAACTTGCCAAGTTCTCCCACCCTCATGTTTATATTTTATTCATCCAACAGTGCTTTTGTTGTTTTCAAACACTTTTAAAGCATCCAGGTTCTTGAACTCAACCACTCAGGTTTTCCTTTAATAATCCATTGGAAAACATAATAACCCAAAGATTAAACTATGGTCAGTTTTAAAAGCATATGGCTCTGTTATTGCCTACAGAAAATGTAGTGCTTTAAAGAAGGACTGTTCTAGATATAATCCGTGTCCTTATAGGAGTGCTCAAGAAATCTGGTGCCCTGGTGGCTCAATGGTCAAATGCCTGTACTGTAGCTACTCACTCACAATCCATAAGATCATGAGTAAAATAACAGCAAAAGGGCTCAAGCTCAATTCAGGCTTACATCCTTCCAAGGTAAATAAATGAGTACCCAGCTTGTTGGGGGCAATTAGCTTACAGTTGTAAACCGCTTAGGGACTGCTTAGTCGCTATGAAGTTGTATATAAATGAAGCTGCTATTGCTAGCTGCTATTGCTATTTTCAATTCTTGTATGCAATGACTTGATCCCCTCCTGAACTAATGCATAGATAACATACTCTACTAGATACTATTTGATCTCATACCCCACTGGATCCCACTTTTTAAAAAATGTTGCTTCATCAGCTGCTCATTTCTTTCAATACAAAATTAAAAGTGTTTTTTGGTTAGGATGAAACTGCTCTGTAACTTTGGACTAGGTTATTTGAATGACTGAATGGCCAGGGTATTTATCTTCAGGAGAGGCTCTTCTTTCTGTCCCAACAACACCTGGAATGAATTTCTCTCTACAAATTCACAGATGAGGAAAGCCCTGAGGCATCAATTAAGGGGAACTTTAGGCTGCTGGGATCATTGTTGGTTCCTTTTGTAGTCTGGTCCTCTTGAGTCGGAATGAGATGTGGAGCATGTAACCATGGAGGAAGACAGTTATTTTATCTTTGATAACTGTCTAGAAATGGAAAAAAATGCAATTAAGAAAAGGTCTGTAACACTGTTGCTATTGTGTTATAAGCAATATTTTCAGATGCATTTGGGAATAAATAGCCTGCAAGGGAAGAACATATACTGTGGTCTCCTGCATTATCAGTGGGTGGATAAAACATTCTAAGAATTCTGTTGAAAAAAGCATTGAATTCATTCTCTTCATGTCAATATGGTGTAATAATTAGAGATGGGAAAGAAAATCATAATTAACTGAAAATGTTTGTGCATTTGATTCATTCATGGACAACAGTGGTATTTTAATGAATGTCCATGCATATCTTTTTGTCTCCTCATCATTAGAAATCAACCACATGAAATAATTTGTTTCCTTTTTTCATAGTTTTTTGTGGGTTTTTCAGACTACATGGCCATGTTCTGGAAGCATTTATTTCTGATGTTTCACCACCATCTGTTTGCATATAGAATCATAGAGTTGGAAGAGACCACAAGGGCCATCCAATCCAACCTCCTGCTATACAGGAACTTGGTGTCTGGCACCTTCAGAGAATGTTGACGTGGAAGTGAGTGGAGTATATATACTGTGTGAGTCTTGGTTGAGAGGATTTATATATTAAACTGTGTGTTGGTCTATTGTTGAATGGCAAAACCTCTGGGTGTCTATTTAATTAGTGATCCATTGTCTGCTGGGAAAACCCCTGACCCTTCGTGGTTGTCATTTGCACTTGCTGGGTCTTGATTTTGGCATTTTTTTCAGGACTGGTAGCCAAACTTTGTTTACTTTCAGGGTTTCTTCTCCTGTTGAAGTTGTCCAGTTGTTTGTGGATTTCAATGGCTTCCCTGTGCATTCTGACCTGATACTTGTTGGCATAATCCAGAAGTTAAGTGTTTTCAAATAGCAGTTTATGACCAGGTTGGTTTATAACATGATCCATCAGGCACAGTCCTCATGAAAAATGGATGTGGTAATGGAGGCTGTAGTCCAAAACATCCAAAGGGTGCCAAATTGCCCTCCTCTGTCTTCTAGGCTGAAGCATCTGGAGTGCATCAGCTTGTTTTCATTGTTTAACTGCCTTAGAGTAAGACACCTCCAAGAACCCCTGCCCTCAATCACTCTATTCAGGTCCTACAGGCTCAGGGCCGCAGCCTCCTTGGGTGAGTCTACCCAAGTGATATGCAGTCTGTCTCTTTTTCTACTACCCTCTATCTTTCCAAGCATTATTGTCTTTTCTAGTGAGTCATGTTTTCTCTGGCCAAAGCACAACAGCCTCTGTTTAGTTGCCATGGCTTCCAGTGAGAGTTCAGGCTTGATCTTTTCTAGGACCCATTTGTCCTAGATTTGTTTTTTGATTTGTTTTGTTTTGTTGTTGTTGTTTTTTAGCCACTGATGGTCTTCTCAGTCCTTTTCTCCAGCACCACATATCAAATAAGCACCAGCTTACTTCCATCTTATTTATTCTCTGAGGAGCTCTCTTCTTCCCTGTGTTATCTGAGGTCATGATGTTAACTACTTATAAGTACTCATCAGCTATCCTATGGTTTACTCATGACAGAACCTTCCCCAAAAACACTAAAAGTTTCTTGAAGAGTGACAAAGATTATTTGTTGAACATGCTTTATCTTTCCCTTAAAAAAAAAAGTACTGTTTATCCAATTTGTTAACATAATAATACTGTCCAGTGAAGCACACACATCCACTCGTATGTAAAGACAATCAAATATAGGGGGATTTCTTTGTATTTGGTCACTCTTTCAAGCAACTGGCATTTTCTTCTTGCAAAAGCCATGCACTTTTAGAAACAACAAACCTGGGCTACAATCCTAAGCATTATTTAATTGTGAGTAAGCTCTGTTGAATTGGGCATTGGAATGATTTGGATCAATATACAGAAGATGAGCAATCCAAAAACTAATTAGAATCTGTGTTCATCCTATTAAAATTTCAAAGCAAGATATTCCAAACACTGTATTTAATACCTCCAGTAGCAGAATATTTGGGCAAATATACATTCAAATATATTTTTCATGATTTTTGACTAGGATACACAAAACTGTAGCTTGCACAGGCATTCATATATATAATTCATTTTCTTTCTACACTATTTGCAACTGGCAAAAAGGCAACGATTGTGAATTATAAAATATTGTATGAAAGTCAAGCTCTTTATATTTAACATCAAGAACAAGAAGGAAATATTATCCTTTATTTAACAAAGCAAGTTGAGCAACCTTTGGCTATTATGAGGGAAGAGCAATGTACTGTAGAGGTTTCAGGGCTTATAGGGTTAAGATCTCAGGACATTTCATTTAACAAAATGAGGACATCATCTGCCACAACCACACCCAGCCTCCACTATTCCCTCTGGTGTTGCAGCAATCTTCAAAGTAGCTGAGTGAAATCATTTATTTTTCCTGGGATGATATGTTGTCGTGAGGCATCTTGATTGCAGTTCATTGTATTTGGAATGGCTCAGTCTAAAATGGGAAAATAAGATCCACTATTTCCCATATAATGGAAAGATAAAACCCATTATTTCCCATAAAATGGGGAAATAAGATAGGTTTATTAATAGTATATTCTAACAGATTTGATTTTCTTCTGCTCCTGGTGGAGATCAATACTTCTGAAACTGGTTTATTGACTTGAACATAGAGTGTATCTATCTGGTGTAAGGAAACACACCTATTGGAAACTACTGAGTTCTTATGCCCTTTAGGACACTTCTGTAGGCTGATTAAATGGTCAATGAACTAAAACAATGAACTGTGCCTCACAGAGATGGACACTACTAGAATTAGTTTGTTGATATAAATCTTGCAAGGGCATGGCTGTATGTATTATCACAATGGGCATATGCACATCAAAATTTGTCTGTGCACCACTGATTTTAAAAGAAAGAACATCAGAGGCACTATTCATCTATTGTTGCTTCCCTTTTCCACTTTAGTGTGAAACACACAGCCAAATCTTAGCAACCTCCCCACTTACCCTCAGATTTTAGTATTCTACAGCCTGATACAGATGGCCCAAAAAGGGCCATCCGTGGGGCAGGATATTTTAAAATGGTGCCACCTATATGTGCGCACTATGATAGTGTCATGGCATGCGCCGCATTTATACAATGTGGCGTGCGGCTGACGTTATGGCACCACAGGAGGGCACCTAGGGCACCCTTTCTATGGCACCAAAAGGAGCTCCAAAGTGGAGCCGTGCCAAGTTACATGGCCGTGCCAAGGAAACCGAGAGGAAAGGGGCCATGGTAGCGGCCCCTTTCTCCCCTCGGTAGTGCCAGGGATGGCACCTGCTGCACCCCACTTTCAGGCTACAGAGAAGTGGCAGTTTGCCGCTTCTCCATGGCTTGGAGAAGCGGCAGAATGGGACCTCTGGGGCTGCCGGTGATGCAGCCCTGGCCCCATCCCGGCGCTTCTCTGGGCGCCTGCAGACTGCCCCTTTTGGGTGGTCTGTACAGCCCCTACATGGCCAGTTAGCCCTAAATCAGTGACTGAATCTATTGCAACTAGTTTATAAAGTTTTGGAAAGGAATGGCACTTGAACAAAGGATAGGTGCAAAACTGTCATTGCACATTAGCTGTTTGCTCTGAGCCACATCAAAGAGATGGCATGTCATATTTATGAAGAGCAAGTTCAAATGCATTTAATAAATAAAATAAAAACAAAAACAAAGAATTAAAAGTAAAGTTAAACCAGACTGCATGATGAGCTGAAGGATTTCTCTATTTTAAAAAATAATGCCGTAGGATAGTGCAACACAATGCATTTGCATAGAGTCTACATTCAGCTGCCTCTCACCAGCTACCTACACAGTAACCAAATTGGGTATGTGGATGTGTGACCCAGCCATTTATGTATGCATTTTTGTCACTCAGACATGAACAGTAGTGGCAACCTGCTCCTGTCCAGTTTTGTCGAATGCATTGTGGCCAAAAGAGGGGTACCTTGGAATATTTCAGCAGATATGTTTCTATTTATGATTCCTTTACATTTTGTGGAGGTGCAAGCACCCTATTTGGAGGCAACAGTTTTCAGAATATGTACCAATTTTTCAAAGCTGATGCCAGAAATCTAAAAGCAGTCTTCTGTCCCCAGCTAAAACATTTGTTCCATTTAATGTCTGCAGGTATCTTGAGAAGTGATGACTGATAGGAGATGGCATTCTCAGAAGGAGAGAAGACTATAAGCAAACTGAGGCAACTTGATATTTGAGGGAATGGGATGTCTATTCTCAGACTATAAGGAAACTGAGGCAACTTGATATTTGAGGGAATGGG
The DNA here is from genome assembly GCA_034509955.1 of Urosaurus nigricauda. Lineage (NCBI taxonomy): Eukaryota > Metazoa > Chordata > Lepidosauria > Squamata > Phrynosomatidae > Urosaurus > Urosaurus nigricauda. Next base: position 36,259,967 of record JAOEGL010000001.1, read on the forward strand.
ATGTTTATTCTCAGCAATTACTCAAAGAATATTATCTTCCAAAGACTACAGTAGCCCATCATCTCTATTTTGTATAGTGACCAGTGCCAGCAGCTGAGGAGAACACCATGTGGGTATTTATGTTCCCTCTGTTAGAATACAGCCATAGAGTACTTCAAAATCACAGTTGAGGGAACAATGAAAACTATGTCTACTTAATAAATATATGCTGATATTTCTTATCTAATTGCTTCCAATGGGATCCTAAATATATCACATGGGGCAGCAAGAAACACATAAGTCAAGAAAGATAGAGAACAAATGAATGATATACAGTATATGATTATTATGGGTTCTAGACAAAACCCCAGGGCTGCACTTCTCTCTGTCACTTTGTTACCTGTTTTAGTAAGACAGATAGATTACAGTGACTAGGGAAAACCAGGCAAGCCTATAACAAAATACATGAATCCCAAATGTATCTCTCTATATAGTTATAAGTTTCAATGTAGATGTGCTTATTCTGAGGAATTTATGTATTTCGGATTCATATATTTCTTTATATACTTCTCCGCTCAACCAACATCAAGCTACAGTTCGCAATCCTGGCTTATTCATATGAATAACATTTTTTAAAAAAACTGATCTCATTTCAGACATGACAGCAAACACAGGCAATTGAAAGCAATAAATAATAATAATAATAATAATAATGACATACACCTCATGACAATGCTGCATGAGGGAAGAAGAAGAAACATCACAAGCATGTAATGTTAATCTATGGTTCAATGTTATACCAAAACTTTATCTTGTACTTTTCTGTTAAAAATGAATGGTTACCTAAAATTTAGTGAACAGTTATTTTATACTTGTGTGGGTGTTACAAAAAGATTGCTGGATATTTGTTTGAAGAAACTTATTTACATGCAGCTAACATGGATTATGTTGTTGTTGTTGACTGTCATTAAATCAACTTCAACTTATGATGACCTTATGAATGCAAGATCTACAAGTCACTCTGTTATCAGCAACCATGCTCAGGTCTTGGAAACTCAGGATTTTGGTTACTTTGATTGAGTCAATCCACTTGTAATGTGAGCTTCCTATTTTTCTACTGCTTTCTGTTCATAGAATCATAGAGTTGGAAGAGACCACAAGGGCTATCCAGTCCAACCCCCTGCCATGCAGGAACTCCCAGTCAAAGCATCCCCAACAGATGGCCATCCAGCCTCTGCTTAAAGACCTCCAAGGATGGAGACCTCACTACACTCCAAGGGAGTGTGCTCCACCGTTGAACAGCCCTTACTGTCTTGAAGATCCTCCTAATGTTGAGGTGGAATCTCTTTTCCTGAAGCTTGCATCCATTGTTCCGCGTTCTAGTCTCTGGAGCAGCAGAAAACAAGCTTGCTTCCTCCTCTATATGACATCCCTTCAAATATTTAAACAGGGCTATCATATCACCGCCTTAACCTTCTCTTCTCCAGGCTAAACATCCCCAGTTCCCTAAGGCGGTCCTCATAGGGCAAGGTTTCCAGACCCTTCACCATCTTAGTTGCCCTCCTTTGGACAGTTTCTCCACATCTTTTTGAATTATGGTGCCCAGAACTGGACACAGTATTCCAGGTGGGGCCTCACCAAAGCAGAATAGAGTGGCACTATTACTTCCCTTGATCTAGACACTATACTTCTATTGATGCAGCCTAAAATTGCATTGGTCTTTTTAGCTGCTGCATCACACTATTGATTCATGTTCAACTTATGGTCTACTTGGACTCCTAGATCCCTTTCACACATACGTAGCTTCATTCAGCCAGGTGTCCCCCACCCTATATCTGTGCGCTTCATTTTTGTGTCCTAAGTGCAGAACCTTACATTTCTCCGCATTGAATTTCATTTTGTTAGCGTTGGCCCAGCTTTCTAGTATATTCAGGTCATTCTGAATTTCAATCCTGTGTTCTGGAGTATTGGCTACTCCTCCTAATTTGGTTTCATATGCAAATTTGATAAGTATACCCCCAATTCTGTCATCCAAGTCATTAATAAAGATATTGAATAGCACTCGGCCCAGTACAGAACCCTGTGGGACCCCACTGGTCACTTCTCTCCAGGATGAAAAGGAGCCATTGTTAAGCACCCTTTGAGTTTGGCCAGTCAACCAGTTACAAATCCATGTAACAGTTACCTTGTCTAGCCCACATTTTACAAGCTTGTTTCTACTTTTCCAAGCATCATTGTCTTTTCCAGTGAGTCATATTCTTATGCTATGTCCAAAGTACAACAGTATAGCTATGACTTATGCAAAGAAATTAATTCAGCATGAGGGTCAGAGAATCAGATCAGAAAAGGAGGAATTGTTGTGAAAACACTCTCCCTCCTTCCATTTGGAGAAGTCTTTATTGAATCAAAGGACCTTCCATTCACACCTCATACTGCTTCAAAAAGAATAATACATTTGCTCCTTTTAGGTAGTTTTTCATAATGTAGAGTTGATACTGTTCTGAAAAATACCCACAAAATCACTCTGTACGATTGGGATTTGTACAGACAGGCAATGCAAATTTTAAAACCTGGGAGAAGATTTTTATAAGGACTTTTATTCCACAAAATTGATGAAACAATTTTTATAGGATAATATATTATGGAAGACCCAGCAAAATATAGTGGTTTGAGTGCTGGACTGCAATTCGGGAGACCAGGCTCAATTCCCAGATCTGCCATAAAACCCATTGGGTGATCTTGGGGAAGCCACATGCTCTCACCCTTCAGGGGAAGGCAATGGCAAACCTCTGAAAAAATCTTGCCAAGAATACCCCATGAATCACCATAAGTTGAAAATGACTTGAAGGCACATAACAACAGCAAGAACAACAACAACATACTATGGAATGATGGAATGATCCACCCATACAGAAAGACACACAAACACACACACACACATTTGTTGTTGTTTTGCCTTCTAGTCATTTCTGACTTATCGCAACCCTATCACAGGCTTTTCTTGGCAAGTTTTGTGCAAAGGAGGCTTGCCTTCCCCCTGAGGCTGAGAGCATGTGACTTGCCCAAGGTCACCCAGTGGGTTTCATAGCCAAACTGGGAATTGAATCCTGGTCTACAGAGTTGTAGTCCAACACCCAAGCCAGTCTGCCACACTGACTCGCTCTCTCTCTCTCTCTCTCTATCACACACACACACATGTGTGTGTATCTTTCCATATATCCCTATCAGTACAGTTTAAAATGATAATGTAGGTAAGGGTATTTGTTTAAAAAACTTTAAAAGAATTCTTAAGTGTTCTTATCATCTCTATAATATATATGTATATATGCATGTGTGTGTGTATTATATATATATATATATATGGTATACACAATATACATACACACACACATATATACAGACACACACACAAACATTACACACATTACTCTGTGTGTATTACAGAGATAAGCACTCCTAAAAATTCTTCAAAGATTTTTAAAATAATAAACCATAACTAATGGCAAATTTTGATAAAAGCTCCTGGAAATAATACTGCATGACAAACATCTAGGTTTTGGGGTTTTTTTCTGTGTAACTAAACCTTCAGTCAGTAAGGGTCAAACTAGAAACTGGAAATATGTGATGTGTGTTAAGATGAGATGACCACCTCCTCCCATCCTATAGTCGAAAGAAAATTGCCCCAAGGAAGATACTATTGTATGTAACAACTTATCTCCTGCAACAAATAGCTTCAGATAGAGTTTAACTGAGGCTGCAATATGGTTTGGAATGATTGAACTCTCCTGTTCCATGTGACAAAATCCCAATCCTAGCAGAGTGAAGCACCTGCCTTGGATGGCTGCTTTTGGATGTCATAAAAGAACAAAAATGGTTATTTGTTCTGTTATTATTATATTTTTACTCTCAAAGAGCTACATGTGGAATTTTTTGCATCAGGTTCCAGAATAACTTGGATGGTTTGGGATGCAATGTGTATTGACAATGGGGAAACATTTATTTGCTTCTCTTCCTGAAGCAAAATGACTCAGGAAAACCATTCATTTGAATCATGCACATGTATTTACACCTGCTATTTAACCAAAGCCAATCCCCAAGGCTAAGCATATGTGCATTTCACATATTGTGTATTTAGACTGAAGTGTTCTTCTCTTTCATGCATCCTGTGCCCCAAATTTTTAATTTCATTTTGAAGAATGTCATTTCATCTTTCACCAAGCTCTGATTTCCTTGTGAATCTCACAAATGAATGTTCCTTACCGGCTGATTTGGTTCACAAGATCTCTCCTTTGTTGACGAAACATTTCATTTGCCAATTCATCTTAGTTCTGCTTGTATTCATGTTCCAAGCAAAGTGTATAGTATCTCACTAATCAGTAAGAATGATGCTCTCATTATGTTGTTCCAGTGGCTACAAGATAATTAATGTCTATTGATAGACACATTCAAAATATCATTAATTATGTTATTAATGATTTTAATTAACTCCAAATGCTTCATGTTTTCCAATAAAATTATCATATTTAAGAAACCTGCCTGCACAGTCTTCACTCATTCCCTGGTGTTTGTTTACCACAATGATTTATCCGCAACTTGGAAAACGCAGCTTCAGAAATTAACATCATTTTATTAGCTGCTTGCTTTTTTCTTATTCTTTCTTTCAATAAAGGCATCATAACAAAACAACTGGATGCATTTCTTTCTGGTTGTCTCATCTTCTGTCTGTTTCCTTATGTGGTGCCCTTTACCTATTTACTGATGCCAATAAAAGATGAGACTGAATGTCATTTGGTCTATAAGTGTAACAATTAAACTCTTAAGTTTTAAATTTATGTGCATTTATTGAAATAATAAAGATACAATTACAATGTTCCTAGAAGTGTTTGCCTTTCGGGGAAAGCTGTTCATTATGTTTTGTTGGTGCTTGCCTTCTATATTTCTAAGACTAATATCTTTTTCCATTAAAGTGAATCTAGACTGATTAAAATTGCCCTCAGGTGTTTAAAGTATTTTTATTTATCCTCAGAAAAGAAATCGCAGACAGGCATAGCATATAAAACTCTTCCATATAGTTGTGCAACCCAGACATAGCATTTTGACATGGCAATGCTTGGAAGAGGACACAGAATTTCTCATCATGGGGTGTTTATAAAAGTAAGTTTCTGGTCCTTTATGCAGTATGTGGGCAGAAGCAGGCAGTGTGCTCTTTCCTCATCACTGTTTGACATCTAAATGTGTTCAACATTTCCTTTTCTTCCATATTATTTTCTGGCAGAATATTCCCAGCATCAGCTGCAATATTTTATTCTTGCCCTTGAGTGGGTTTCTTTTTTAAAAAATTCTGAGATGTAGCAGGGCAAAAAAAAGTTATTTTCTGTCCCATTCTCTCTTTTTTAAAAAATAAATAAATCATTTTTCTTATAGTTATGTGCATTAGTGAAATGGCACCTTAATACTATAACTATAGTTGAGATCCTGTATCAATATAAATAACTTACTTGCCCTTGTGTGATATTTATGGCAAGCACTATGCACTGAATTTCCATCTTCTACAGAACTATTAAAGGTAGAAGAAATCTATATTTCTCCTGACACTCCTAGACACTCCTAGATGACCATGAGGCCAACAGAAACCTTGGAGCCCCACCAAAATAGCAAAACCTTGCTACAGATATCTTTCAAGATCTAGTACAAATCTCAGAGCTAAATGAAGAACAGGATAATAATGTAGCTCCAGGTATCTGATAAAGTGTTGAAGCATAATGTTATAATACATTTCATCAGAGCCTTAGGAACTATTTTGAAATCATACAAAAGAATTTTGTAGCACCTTTGAGGCAAACCGGGGAAAAGTTTGTAGCATAAGCTTTTGTGGATTTGGTCTACTTCAGACTCATGATAGTCTTTTCACACTGCCCCCAGGGACAGGATGGGAGTGTGATGAAAGGAAGTGGAATGGGAACCGGATGGGGCAAAGAATGCATTTTACCACACTGCCACCACCGGATGTTCCCATTCCATTCCCAATCCTTCCAAGAGAAGGTGATTTTCGGGAACTGTTCAAAAGCATTCTCAAAAACCGCCCCCTCTGGAATGGATCGGGAATGGAATGGGAATGTCTGGCGGTGGCGTTCTCCTGTGTGGTGAAATGTGTTCTTTGCCCCATCCAGTTCCCATCCTGCTTCCTTTCATCACGCCCCCATCACGTCCCTGGGGGCAGTGCGATTAGCTTATCAGTCTACCTCACTAGTCTCAAAGGTGCTACAAGATTGCTTTGTATGCTGATACAGGCTAGTACACCTATGTCTTTGACTATTCTGAGGTCAGTAATGCAAGTCACATCGAGAAAAAGGGAAGTCAACTCCAGAAGCCTTGGAGCATGATAACTTCAAAACTTTGTCTTGTTCACATAGATAATCTAATAAGCTAATGTAGAAATTCCCAACCTTTGGTCCACCAGATGCTTTGGACTTTCAGCCCAGCATTCCTGGCCATTGACTAAGCTGACAGGGCATCTGGGAACTGAAATCTAAAACACCTCAAGGGCCAAAGTTTGGGAACCACTGGGTTAATGCATCACTAGCAACTGACTCTTATTTGTCCTCCCATAGAGTCTCAGTGGTCAGTGTTGTTTTAACTTAACAGCATGTTCCCTTCAGTCCTTCATTATGGAATTTCATGCTAATGCCATTGAGATTCTGCTGCACTGCTGTCCCACCTTTTCAAACATAAGATAATAAGAATAAGAATAATTTTTATTTATAACCTGCCCCTCTGACCAAGCAATCTGGGCGGGATACAACAAAGTTTGAAACAATTACAATTAAAATCATTACAATCCAATCCCAGCCTCCCACCCTTTAAAAAAAGAATTAAATCAACACAGATTAGAACAAAGCAAACAATATAAACAACATAATATTGTAAAAACCAATTATTCTTTGGCAGCATAGGTGGTCGCATCTAGATTCATAGGCTGGGAAGAGGATGGAAAAACATTAGGCTTAACGATGGAGCTGGAAAAGTTAAACATTGTCTGGGAAGGCCTGCCTGAAAAGATACATCTTTACCCCTTTTTTAAAGCAGTCAAGAGTCGTAATAAGACACATCTTGTCCGGCAGGCCATTCCACAGCTTGGGGGCAGTAGCAGAGAAGGCCCTCTGAGAGGTCTGTGACAGCTTGGTCTTCATGGGCTGTAGCAGGTTCCTCCCAGAGGACCAGAGCATGCAGGGGGGGGGGGGCTCATACAGGAAGAGGAGGTCCCTAAGATAGGATGGACCCAAGCCATGTAGGGCTTTAAAGGTTAAAACCAACACCTTGTACTGTGCCTAGAAACTAATCGGCAGTCAATGGAGAGACTTAAGCACTGGAGTTATATGGTCTTTCCTAGATGTTCCAGTGACAAGCCTGGCTGCCATGATTTGGACCAATTGAAGTTTCCGGGTTAAGCACAAGGGTAGCCTCATGTAGAGCGCATTACAGTAATCCAAGCGTGAGGTTACCAGGGCGTGTACTACAGTCTCCAGATCCCTCATACCCAGGAAAGGGTGCAGCTGGCGTATCAGCTGAAGCTGATAACAGGCACTCCTGACCATCGCATTCACCTGACCGGTCATGTGAAGCGACGAATCTTGAAGTACCCCAGACTGCAAACAGAGTCCTTTAAGGAGAGTGTGACTCCACTTAGTACTGGGAGTTGTATTCCCAGACATGGTTTTGGGCCCGTGACTGCCAGTACCTCCATTTTGTCTGGATTTAGCGTCAATCTGTTTTCCTCATCCAATCCATTACTGCTTCAAGGCAGTCACTGAGAGGAGAGAGGCCATCTGAAGTCTGAGCCGATGATCTGGTCATGGAGAAGTATATAAAGATGCAAACTATGAGGCAATTCTGTTATGTAAGTAAATGTCCTTTGGGGATACAAATGCTCACTGCATTTTGTATAATAGCTAAAACCGGGGGGGGGGGGGAAGATTACAAAAAATAACACAAAGAATGTGTCCTCTACCAGCACTGAACATTCTTTTGATCTTCACTTTCTTGAGTGCATATTCCATGTCTTCCTGCTTATAATAAAAAATGGCATTTCCATTCTGCCTCCGTTTCACAGGGTAACATTTCAGCCACCAGAGGCTTAGTTCAACTTCCCAGATGTGCACTTATACTTCTCTGGTTCCCAGGAGGAGCTCAACAGCACAAAGGAACCTCCTACTCCCTTTGCATTCATTAAGCCATCCACGCCCTTGGAACCTGAACATGACTAGCAAATTCATTAATTCTAATTAGAAGAAACTCTGTTCCATATGTTAAAAGTAGTATCACTCACAACATATTTCCCCAAAGCTTTTGGCACAAAAATAAGGGCCTCTCTTGGGAAGCACAAATGACAGGACTGGAACCTAGCTAATAAAAGTTTAATTATGATCAGCAATGATGGTATTTAATAACTGTGACCTCACTGGGAACAATTTCCGAGAGGGAATCACTTGGGCTCCATTACAGCATGTGAGTGATGATGCTAATAAACTTCCACATAAGGAACTTTTGCCCAACCCTACACCCGTTTTTCTTCCATCATTGCTAAAGCCAGGAAGCCAGGAAGAAAAGTTTTTCATTTTCTTTGGCAGAATTAACCATACCATGTAATAAATTCATGGAAATGGGGATTCTGTGGCTTATTAGATCCACTAAACAACTCTGACACAATGCTTAATGCCAATTCCATGGCAAGCAAGGATGGGTCATGCAAGTCCATATTGTAATAAAAATTAGTCAATAAACTAGTTGTACCTCTGCTTAGGGGTTTAACCTTATCATGTTAACATGTTGTAGCACTTAAAAAACACTCTTTGGAAAAATTTTGTTTAGGCCATGAAAATCTAGACATTTCTTCTACTTTCCTAAAACTCATTCAGTTTTAGGCTTTTTTTCAATTAGTACTTCCTATCCTCCAAAGCAAGTAAACATATTATGGTATTTATTTCTCCTTCTCATCTAATGCAGATGTGTTTGAAGTGAGTAGTGGAAATGATGAGGATTAATATTGGGAAGCTCAGCCAAGAAGGGAAAGAAGAGTTTGGTAGGTGGTTCCTGGAGCTGGCATTTAGAATGGTTGAATCTAATGCTGAACGTCATATTTTGGGAGAGTGCTCCTAGACTGAGTTATAATTTTGTTCAGGATTGCTTCTAACTAAACTTATGGAGAAGGAAGATCTTTAAAAGACCTCTATCATTCAAGAAACTTTCAGGTAAATCTATAATAATATGCTTTATGTGAATTGGGTTCTGAAGAGTGCTAAAAAATTATGTCTGATTTAAAATGTAGCAACAATTGCCAGCCAACATGACATGTTTCTACACTCTATAGTTATAGCAGCTTGATATCAATCTATCTGTCATGCATCCTATGGATTACCAGAGTCTGCAATTTGGCGAGGTACTTAGAATTGTTATTTATAGATTTTTCTAGTGCACACACTTGACCAACAGCACAATATAGCAGAGAATTCCAAGTACTTCAGCAGACGACAAAGTCCCATCAGAATTGTATGTGACCTGTTATATCACATACCTTTACATGTACCTAGCTACTTAGGAGAAGCTTTAAGAATTCCCTTCATTGAATTACAAAGATGCATAAGGGGACACTCACAAAATTGCCTGATGTGCTTTAGGACTGATGTGCTCCAATGCATAATGTGTATCAGTACACAATGTGCATCAGTGTACAGTGTGCATTTCACACCAATGCATATTGCAGACTAATGCACATCGAACACTTTACTGGCTCTACCATGAAATAACATAACATCAGCACTATATTAGATATGGACATTATAAAACTGCACAATTCTATTTCAACAGAGGTAAGTCCATCTACAAAGACGTAAGATCCTCAACAAGATTTTTGTGTATATGTTTCTCTAGAATAGATCCATGACATTTAAAGTGGTATAAAACTACTGTAATTGTGTAGTGTTGATACACCACAAACCCATTGAGGAAACACTGAAGGAAAAATGGGATGCTGAAAGGATTTATGTAAGGGATACATTCTAGCTCCACTCTTGTTCAGCTCTTACATAAATGACATGGTGGGTCATTTCAACAACACAAATGTCTATCCTACAAAACTAGAGGTAAGGCGTATCTCTGCCTTGCTTTATGCAGATGATGCAGAAGTAATTTCAAGAAACCTATAAGCCTTAAAAGAGCACCAAGAACACAAAAACAGTATTTCAAAGAGGATCAGCTAGAATGTAACTACCAAAAAAACAAAAAAAACAACCCTTAAATCATGGCATTTGCTAAAAGAACCAAAACTGGATTATAGGTGGTCACAAGACTGAATAGGTCTCCTGCTACAAATATCGGGGGGTAATCTTTCATGCCACTGGTAGCAGGAAAACGCATGGGGAATATGCTGCCAGTAATATGCAGAGGATTTCAACAGCCATCCTCAATTTTATATGACAAGTGGAGGCCATTATATTCCAGCAGCACTCAAACTCTTTGAAGGCAAATTGGTTGCACAGCTGCTGTGTGGATCCCAGCTGTGATTCCTCCCCAACTCTGCACCATTAGAACTTGTGCAATCCAAATTTCTAGGATCAGCATTCCAAGTTCCAAAGTGTGTCTCCAAAGAAATCCTGAGATTAGAGTCAGGCTTTATGAAAATGGAGGTCACAGTGTGGGTGACTATAGTCAGCTACTGGCTCAGACTATCCTTTTTCCCCACCAGCCTTGCTCCACTTAACCTGACTGATGAATTCCAGTCTACACAGAAACAGACAGTAATGACTAAAATTTCTTAACTGGGGTTCTCTCCAGATCTTCTGATTAGCATGGGATATGAAAAGACTAAAGCAACCATCAAAAAACAAGTGACAGATATAGGGCCAAAACAGACTTAACATTGCCTCTTTGATTGCCTGTTTAGGGCAGCGGCAACTGCATCCCATGCTCCCCACCCGAAGAAATGCCATGATGCCACCTGCTGTGTGGTCAGAAGGGTGGCGTGACGCTGGCTTGGGTGTGTCGCTGGGGCATGCGCAGTACTGTACATATACCATTACCCCACACCACCCTGAAGCTGGCATTTTTACAGGTCTGTTTTGGCCCATAGAGCGATTGCTAGACCTAGCTTGCATCCCAATTTTAATTGTTAGTGACTTCAGCAAATACCTGGCATTGCCTATGGCATATTCAGCAAAACCTGAAGTCCCTAAACACTGGAGAGCCTTTACTTTAGCACAATATTATGCCCTCCCTTCAGCTGTTCTTGAAGGCCAATATAAGAAGATCCTCTTTTCATACAATGCTCTTGTGACTCTGGACAAATAGAGACAACAGAGCACGTACTACTCATACTACAGGAACATCCACCTCAGCTTTATCTCACCTCTGTTGTATAGACATCAAGGACACACCAGTCAATGTTACACCTCTTTGCTGCTTTCAGACACTGGTCCGGATATAACATATTGAAAGATTCTGTGGAGCTGCAGGTAAAACCTGACAGGCAATGACCTCTGCAGTAGAGTAGTATTAATCAGTGGCACCCTGTGTGTGTTGGGGGGAGGGATTTCCAAGGTGGGCAGGACTCCTGGACCTGGACATCTGGTGGGGTTTCCAGAAGCCCAAGACTGGAAGGAAGTCTTTGAGGACTGCAGCCACACCCTCACAGGCCTGGGAAGAGCTGGTGCTGCCTGGAGAGCTAGCAGAGCCTGTAGAGAGCCAGTGTGGGCCAGGGAGGGCTGGCGCAGACCCAAGCAGCTCTTGCAGGGGGCAGAGAAGCCCTTGCATGGGCCAAAACAATGCCTGTGATGGATGAGAGATGACCAGGTGTCAACCCTCATCCAGGGGTGTCACCTAGTGCAGTCCAAACCCCCTACATCTCTCAGTGACACTACTAGTATTAATCTTGCCTTTCTTGCCCTGCCATACTGGATTTTAAAAGGATATTTTAAATACTGTTTTTAACCTGTGTTTCTATCTTGTTTTTATAATTACCTTCTTTTCTTCTGTATCCCCTTTACCTGTGCTGGTCTTTCACTGTAATAAAGATGAACTATGTAAGGGATACAGTGTGGTGGTGGTGGTGGTGGTGGTTTTTCAAGTCATTTCTGACTTATGAAGACTATAAGGCAAATTTATCATGAGAGTAATCTTGGCAAAATTTGTTCATAGATTTATCATGGGGTTTCTTGGCAAAATATGCCATTGCTTTCCCCTCAGGATGAGAGCATGTGATTTGCCCAAGGTTACACAGTGGGTTTCATGGGTGAGCTGGGAATCTAACCTTGGTCTCCATAGTCATAATCCAACACTCAAAACATTGCACCATTCTGGTTGTCTTGTATTAGCCATCATCAAATTTTTGAAGGGCCATAACATTCATGATGGAACAAACTTATTTTCTCTTGACATCCAAGTGAGGCTTTATCCATATCAACAGGATCAAATTACAAAAATGGAAATTGTAACTACATGAATCACTTTCTGATTGCACAAGCTTTTCATTAGTAAAGCATAATGCTTCAGAAGGCAGTGTTCCTTCTTTGTAAAGATTTTTAAAGAGAGCTTTGTTACCTGTCAGGAATGCAATATTAGCAGAGTATGGGACTCACTGTTTGGAAAAGTATCCTAAGGAATAAGGCTTTTTATCATGCTCTTGAGGGGATTATGGGGCTTGTCGTCCATATCATAACTACTCCATTGTCTAACTGGACAAGATGAATTCTGAAGTTCCTTCAAACTCTATGATGTTTTAGTTGGAATAACTTCAGCATACTCTTTCTTTTAATGTAACTGAAATGATGTGTGACTGATACTGCTTTTTCTCTAGTCAGACAGAGAAACGAATATGTAAGCCCATCCAGCATGCAATGTTTGGAAATTAAATCCTTCTGTTGGGAGCCTTGGAGGCTGGGCTGCATGCCAAGTGGGAACAAATTGGAACCTGAACCTACTTTGTAGGCTGTTTCCACAGGCTTCCTCAGGTGGGAGGGTGACAGGAACAACCTGTTTTCTCATCTTGTTTCCATGTTAATTCAGCTCTCTCACTCACTTACTCATTCTCCATCTCTCTCTTACCATGACAGAATTAATCTGTGGCTATTTAGATTCAAAATATGGTTGTTGTGGGATTAGAAGGGAGAGATGGCATGCACACAAAAAAGGAAAGGTGGAAAGTACTGCCAAATCATATTTTAAATAACCAGAAATATGTTTGACAAACAGTATTTTTAGTTTACAAACTCTCTGATTAAATGACAAATGAAGCTAAGTGTCCTGGACATAATGGATAAGAGTTGCCTTGAGGCATGTACAGGTCTCATAGCTCCATTGCAGAACACATGCCTTGCATCCAGAAGGTTTTAGGTTCAATCCTCCATTGAGTTAATAAAACTGTGGGCTAGTTGAGAAAATGTTCTAACTCTCATTTGGAACAAAGCAGTTTTCTATGGACCTGCAATGTGATTAATCCAATAATATGTCAAAGACATAATTCAGGATGTTTTTGTTTGCCTCAGTCAGTCCCACAACCAGCACAGGTGCATTTGGTGAGGAAACAGGAGAGACCTTTTTAGATTGCTGCTCCCAGGCTGAGGAATTACCTCCCTCATGAGACCAGATTGCCTCTCCCCTGCTCTCTTTCAGCCACATACAAAGACCTTTTTGTTTACAGAAAGTATTTTAACTGAGGTATGCTGTGTGATTTTTATTGCCATTATGTTTTAACTGCTTTTAAATTGTTGCAAATTAATGCTTTTAATATGACTGTTTATTTGGTTGTTTATAAGCTGGTATTATGCCTTGTTTTACCTGTATTCTGTTTCAACATATTCTAAGCTGCACTGGGTCTGACAGTGGAGAACAACTAGGATATTATAGGCTACACTGTCAAATGATGAAAATTATAGATTGCTCTTTTTAAAAATGGGTGTGCCACAAAATTTGATTATTATAGTATGTAACCTGTACTCACAACAAGTGATTGCTCGTTCAGAGAGGTGGGTTATAAATAAAAATGTGTTGTTATTATTATTATTATTATTATTATTACACTGTTAGGACAAAATATGGAGAAACAGACTGGCTTCCAATTGGCAAGGGGGTCAAACAAGGCTGCATTTTATCACTCTTTTTGTTGAACTTGTATCCTGAACGTATAATACACAAAGGTGGATTAGAGTCCGAGAAAAAAGGTGTGAAAACTGGGGGAAGGACCAACAATAATTTAAGAAATGCAGATGATACCTACTACTTGCAGAAAATAGCAAAGACATGAAATGACTGCTGAAGAAAGTCAAGGAAGAAAGTGCAAAAGCAGGTTTATGACTGAACAAAAATTAAATACCACAGATGATTAACATATCTTTAAAGTAGACAATGAAGACATTGAGCTAGCCAAAGATTTTCTATGGTTCAATCACTAATCAAAATGTAGACTGCAGTCAAGAAATCAGAAGACTTGGATTTGGAAGGGCAGCTATGACAAGAGCCTTGGTGGCACAGTGGTTAAATGCCTGTACTGAAGCCACTCACTCACAAACCACAAGGTTGTGAGTTCAGTTCCAGCCAGGGGTTCAGGGTTGACTCAGCCTATCATCCTTCCAAGGTCGCTAAAATAGATACCCAGCTTGTTTGGGGCAATTAGCTTACACATTGTAAACTTCTTAGGGAGTGCTTACGTGCACTGATAAGCAGTATAGAAATGTACTTCTTATTGCTTTTGCTCTCCTTACGTGGCAAAATATATCATTGACTACAAAAGTCAGGATTGTCTGTGCCACTGTATTTCCAGTTTCTATGTATGGTCGTGAAAACTGGACATTGAAGACAGCTGACAAGAAGAAAATCAACTCATTTGAAATATGGTGCTGGAAGAGAGTTCTGGGGATACCCTCAATTGCCAGAAAGACAAATAAATGGGTCCTAGTGCAAATCAAGCCTGAACTCTCCCTAGAAGCCAAAATGACTAAACTGAGACTGTGGTAGTTTGGAAATAGCATAAGATATTAGAAAATACTATAAGGCAAGTTAGAAGCCAATAAGAAAACAAAAAGACTACATTACAGTTGGATAGATTTAATGAAGAAAACCAAGCTTCCCTGAATTTATAAGACCAGATCAAGAGACTTGGAGGATGACTTGGAAGTCTTTCATTCATAGGGCCACCACAAATTGGAATCAACTTGATTACAGTTAACAATAATAAATTGGATTTTACAGTTTTTAAAAATGGTTTTAGAATTGCCATATTATTTAAAAAAATGTTAATTATCCCAGGCAGCATATGCTGAATGGTGACAGTCCTTCTCTGTTGGAGAACAGAATTGTGTATACTACATAAAATGTGGAATGTCACTTTTATAAAGGAACTAATTACCTTACTCAGTACTCTGTTTACTTAATACGTTACTTGCTATTGTATCTGCAGTCCAGTAAGGTATCTTAGGCCCTGTGCACTTTGGGCTGGCCTGGGAGCAGAGTCAGGTGCTCCTCTGGCACTGTGTTTGCATGACACAGCACTGAAGGAATGCCGTATAGCCATTGCACCATGGTTATTGCACCCTTTCCAGGGCGCAAAAAGGAGCCGCTTTTTGCAACTCCTTTTTGCAACCTGGAAATGCCAGTTCGGGGCGGTGGTGTGCAATTGCCAAAACCTCAATCTGGCTGAAGAAGGAGTGGCTGAAGGCTGCCCCTTTGGGGCTGTTTGTACTGCCCCTTTGTTATTCATTTCTAGCAAGTTCTCATTACTGTTACTATTGAACTATTTGAAAGTAAGGGGAAATGTTCTCTGAAATGCTCTCAACATTGCCACTGGGAAATGTAAATAAAAATTTTAAAAAACATTATAAAGTAGTCCCCCCCCCCCCCAGCTATAACGCAAGGCAGCCCTACTCTTCCCATTGCTCATAGAGGCAACACATATCATTATACCTATTACAGGCAAGAAGGTAACTCTCTTCTACTACACACAGTAGCAAGTAGCCAAAGTAGCCTAATGGAAAATGAGTTGCTGCCAAGCTATAATGCTATACAACTACAACTGCTAAGGTAGCCTGATCTTGCAAATTTATCAAAGTAAGGACCGAAAATAAAGCTGCCTTCCAGGTGGCATGGGAGCATGGTATTTAGATGCCACAAACCCCCAAGATGTCTTGAAGATACACAGCTGTTCAGACATCGGTGGCTTCAAGATGCTCCAGTGGCATAGCTTTTTGCCAGCCAAAAAATGAGTGGATTTTTGCCACTTCTTCTTTTACCAGCTTCAAGGCAGATTGGGGCTGTGTTGTGTGCTTGCTGCAGCCCCATTCCAGCTTTGCAGAGGTGGCTTGAAGGTGCCCCTTCACTGTGGTCTGTTCCACCCTTTTGTTTCAACTGACAGCTCTTGTACGTGGGATGGGAGAGTGATCTTGTCCTTTGCCTCTGGCAGTAAAGTGTCTTTAACTAGTCCTGAATGCCACTGGTGCAAAGCAAACTGGTAGGCTGAGAGGTAATAAATAAATTCTATAAATAAACAGACCAACCTTACAGTTTTGGCATCGTTGTTTCAGAATAAGAATTATGGTTACCAATTCTTGAACCTTACTAAATTGCAGCTTTGCTTTTTCCCAATTAGCCATCTTCTAGTGTATGTATGAGAAATGGAAGATATGAAGTGAGCAGAGAGTGAGCAAGGAAAACAGTCATCACACAAAATGCTGCAACCGTCATGCCAACAAATTTTTGTTTATTTCCAGAAATTTCTTTCTCATGTCTCCATTACGTTCTCCTTAAAAGAACAGGATGTATAGAATCTTTGTTAACTGAACCTCTTAACGGGCTTTGAATTTTATAACATTTCTAATCTGCATTGTCAAATTAAAAGTGGAGGATTAGAGGAATTGGTGAAGGAAAAGCCAGGAGCTAATGAAACACGGCAACAGTTTCTCAACCCTTTCAGAGAAGGCAGCGTAGACAAAACCTTTAAAGTTCTGAATGATCTGTATTTTTCTTTTATTTATAGGCCACCTTTATCTTAAATTGGATCCATGGTGACTCACAAAAGATGCTTTCAAAACAGTACAATTTTAAAAACACAGTCAAAAACACCACATTAATATAACAAGTTAAAATATAAATATTTTAAAATATACTGAATTAGATATGTAAAACCACTAATAACATACAAAAGCAAACTCTCCAATAAGAAGCCTCTCTGGGTGAAGCCACATCTTAAAAGCCTGTTTCAAGAGAAAAGTTTTTGCCTGCCAACAAAAGGAGAGCAGGAAAGGGGCCAGACTGTAGAAAACAGAAAGGGTGAAAAAGCATAAAGAGCACCAACTGTGACAGGATGAAAACCACAGCTTCCTCCAACAAATTTTCTCATCCAGCCTAGTCTAGGGTATTAAATCTAAGATTGCTCCTGACCTTTGAAAGTATAACATAACAGATGCTTATTATATCCTGAAATATACAGTCAACCTTGGTGTCAAGGCTGGTCACCTAGATCATGAGCAGGTTTGACAGGTATGTCAGTCACAGAAATTGCAAAAATGACTATTTCTAATTCTCACTTCCAGTGGTTGACAGCTTAAAAGAGAGAGAGAGAGAGAAATCACAAATGTGGTATCTGCAACGGTGTGTGAGGTTCAGAAGGGCTAAACTTTTGTTTCCAAAATAATAGGGTGAAACTTTACATTACAAAAGACAATGCTATACAGAATGGCATTTTACAGAGGGTGATTCAAATCACAGATCTTATAAAGATGGATCCTATCAGGAGTAATTTAGGACACTGGTCCATGCAGCTTAATACAGTCTAGGACAGTGTGCCTCAGCTTTTTAAAAACCCATGCCCTCTTTTGATAAATATAAAAATCCAATATCTGCCAATACTTGTATCTGAAATGTGAAATATGGTATCCAAAAACAAGTCAATTTTTTTTGTAAATTTACAATCATTTTTCATTAATTGCAGTATAATTCAGGGGTCAGGTATTACGAAAGAAATATGTTGTACTCTTGTACATCACAGGATTGTGAAACTACTTATATAGGAATAGTTGTAATGCTTCACCCTGTTTTCCAAATAAAAATGATAATATTGAATATGAATTTTCAACTATAAACATTTCCCCTGAAATTGGATATGCCCCCATGGGACTGACATGTTCTTATGATTGGGGAATCACCAATCTAGAATGAAGTTCTCATGTTTTTGTTTTCCAAACAGGAGTCTTTCAAAGACAAACTTGGAGGTGGAAAGGATTAAGAATGGAAACCTCTTCATGAAAAACATGTTCTGTATCACAAAATTCATATGTGCTCAGAGTCACTAAACTTAGGAAGACTCCTCCTTGTATGATGTCTTGACTGTAACACCAGTTGTATCTACTCAAATACTTCTTCCAATTTTGTATTAAAATGATATTGTAGAGGTGCCCTGACCTTTTCCAGACTATGTATGAATCCATAAAACACGAGTAAAAAGTTTGATGAGAGCCAGAGTCATGTAGGCTTCATCTGCACTGCAGAAATAATCCAGTTTGATGTCATTTTAAATATCATGGTTCAACACTAGAGTTCTGGGAACTGTAGTTTATTGCAGCACCAGAGCACTCTGACAGAGAAGGTTGAATGCCTCACAAAAGTACAATTCCCAGAATTCCATAGCAATGAGCCATGGTAGCTGAAGTAGCGTCAACCTGGATCATTTCTGCAGTGGAGATGCAGCCATAGTGGTTTGAGCCCTGGACAAGGATTCTGGAGACCAGGGTTTGAATTCCTACTCAGTCATAGAAATCTGCAGCCAGTGATGTCTGGTAGTGACATCTGACCACATGGGTATAGCCAGCCATTCTATTTCCACCCTTATGGTGGGGACCTTCAGTGAAGACACAACACAACAGTAAGGGGTGCAGGGTAGCAGCGGCTCCATGGTGCAACACCAGGTGAGCATGTACATCTGCCCACACCTATGCCATCCCAAGGATTGACTGACTTGGGTCAGAACCAGTGGCCAGATACCAGGTATTTTGCCTGTGGTATCCTGCCCATCTGCTCAGCCTATAGTCCCCATTTTGATCTTCTCATAAGAAAACTTGAGTTGCAAAGACCATATCTAACACTGTATTGTTCAGAGAAAAGGCTCCTGGAGTGTTGGCCTGGCAGAGTCCTCAAAACCTCTGCTTGTGTCCTCCCTCTCACCCATTCCATTGGTCCCTTTGCTCAGCAGAGGAGGAGAGGAGTCATCTGTGTCAGCTCCTGGGCTGTTGGCCTGACAGGTGGTCGTGGAAACTGTTTTTGCCTTCTTAGAACTTTCATCTATTATCATTGCTTTTCATTAATTGTAACAAACTGTATTTTTATGTTGTTTATTATGTTATATGGATTATGGTTTTTGACATATTGTGATTGCTATTTTTATGTTTCTTTTGTCAGGTATTATGTTTATATATAATTGACTTAATATTTGCTTAATATTGCTTAACATTGTTTTGATGTGGACTATATGGTGATGCTATCATTTACAGATTCATTTTCATTTTTCTACAGATTCTTCACAATTAGTTTGATAGTAATATAGACATTATTATGTTAAGGCCAATAAACATCTTCAATGAACAGAAAAGGAACATCAAATCATAGGTTATCAACACATATTCATATATACTCTTTTCCCTTCGGAAATCCGGGGACGGTCTGTCAGCACCCAAAGAAGTGCCAGGATGGGGCCAGGGCTACCTCACCGGTAGCCCCAGAGGCCCCATCCCGGCGCTTCTCCAGGCCATGGAGAAGCGGCAAACTGCTGCTTCTCCATGGCCTGAAAGTGGGATGCAGCAGGCGCCCTGGGTGCCCGTTGCATGCTGTTATCCCCAGCGGTTCCGAGGGGAGAAAGAGGGCCGCTCCCACGGCCCCTTTCCCCTGAGAGTCCTTGGCGTGGCTGTGCAAAGGCTGAACCAAGGACCAGCTGCAAAAAGGAGCTCCATTTTGGAGCTCCTTTTGGCGCCGCTGAAAGGACGCCCTAGGAACCCTCCAGCGGTGCCATGACATCAGGCATGCACCATGTTGTGTAAATGTGGTGCACGCCATGACATTATCATGGCACACACATATGGATGGCACCATTTTAAAATGGCGCCATCTATACGTGCTAGGGTTAGGGAGGGTGTAAATGCTGCACCCTCCCTAAGCCTAATCCCGCTGCACAGATGGCCCTTTTGGGCCATCTGTATCAGGCCCCTGAATCTCTATTTTACTGTCTTCTTTGGAGAAATCATAACATATTATACCTAAACCAGCATAAACAATGACTTCCACTTTAATTTTAAAACAAACCTGAAAAATCATCATTTGAAGAATGTTTCCAATTCTGGTTTTAAAGAGAAGCACAAACTTTAGTTTGACAGTTTGAATATAATGATAAATCATAGTTTGACCCATATTTTCCATGAATGTAATTGCAATATGTCAGAGAAAGAGAAGAAAATATGGAAACCAAAGGCTTGGGTCTAATAGCCAAACCAGTTTACTGTCTTTATTTTATTTGAAGATGCCAGCCACAGATGCTGGTAAAATGTCAGGAATAAAATCTTCTAGAACATGGCCACATAGCCCCAAAAAACAACAAAAAACTATGGATGATGGCCATGAAAGCCTTCGACTTCACATTCATTTTATTTGTTTGGAAAGTTTCACAGTATAGAAATACAGTAGGTATCTCTTGTCCATATCTTTCAAAATAATATGCCAGACTTCCATCTTTATTTTTGAAGACTCATATTATGATAATGCTATTTTGCATTCTGACTTTTTTCATGTCCTTGGGATGCAGGCTGGATGGGGTTATTTGACTTCTGAATATACCACATGCAGTATTTATCTGTTCTCAGTTATCTGTTTATCTAAAACGGCCAACTTTTCCCAAAATTTCAACATTGCTAATAAAGGGGTATCTCAAGCTACATTCTAATATAATGTCAGACACTGAATATCAAAATTTTCTATATATGACACTGTCAGTTCTTCCTCATCAATATCCCACCACATTAGAGCCTATGTTTAGTAATGTCAGGACAGCATGTCTATAATAATAACAGCTTCAAAAACCACCTTAAAATATACAAAATCATCTCCTCATTATTATAATTTCACCATTTTTGGAGTGGTACACAGCTGCTTTCTAATAATATAGTTCAATATCAGCATACTGAGAAACCCATTTATAAACTTGAAACTTACTTTGAAAATATTTTCATCTCAATCTGCTTCAAAGTAAGGGGGGACACGTTGATGTCATGGGGTGTGTGTGTATGTGTGTGCATGCTCGAGTTTACTACATTCTGAGCCTGATCTATAAAAGAGGATTGTCTTCCATGCTATTGTTTTGGAGATTTGAATCCTACAGCTTGTTAATACAGAAACCAGTCCGAGCAGAAATCCATGAACTGAAATGAAATTCTCCCTCCTTGGCAGTTGCCAAATTTGATGGGTACAGCTGTTCACAACATGCACAGGACTATGGAGTACCTACCTGTAAAATAAGTATTAATGGTGAAAGACCTCTCAAAAATAAAGAAGTGACAATTCTAATTGATCATGAGCTGTATCTGCACTGTTGAAATAATTCAGCTTGACACCATTTTAACTGTCATGGCTCAGTGCTATGGAATTCTGGGGTGTGCAGTTCTGTGACATATTTAGTCTTCTCTGTTAGAGATCCCCTAGTGCTGCAACAAACTACAAACCCCAGAATCCAAGGCACTGAGAAATGGCAGTTAAAGTGGTGTCAAACTGCATTATTTCTGCAATACAGATGCAGCCAGATTCACAGTGATTCAGAGGCAGACATTTAAGAAACTCAGAACCATAGTCCTAAGCATCAGTTTTGGTGTCTTCCATGTTTGACTTTGAAAAGAAAATTTGAAATTCCTTCCATCCTAAATATGAGAAACAATGCTGCTCTATCTCATGGATGTGCTAGCTGTAAAGGCTTGGTAGAGATAGGAAAGTTTGAGGAAAAGGCTTTAAGTTAATTATTTGAATTAGCTTTTAAATGATTAAAAGCCTTTCTCTCAAACTTTCCTATCTCTGTACATTGAAAGGTTTTTTTAAAAAATAATTATGTTAACTTGAAAATAGTGTTTGTGTTTCAAAACTTCACCAAAATAAAAGTAAAAAATCTCATGCATAATTTTACTTCACCCTCTCCCTCAACCCTGTTTTACATACTGCTGTACATACAATCTTATAATTAGACAGTTCCCTGCCCTCAGGCTTCCAGTCTAAGAGAGACAACACAAAAGGAGAAGGGAAAGGGGATGGGAAAGGGGATGAGGTCCAGTGGTTCTTCTCTCCCTCTAGGGCCTGGACCAGGGCAGATGGACTGGAGGGAGGCACGGCTTCTTAATACATAGTAATAAGGAGGCATCCTGGGGCAGATGGCACAATCCTGGGAACGCTTCCCTAAACAATATAGTCTTTAACTTAATTTTGAATCTGGTTAGAGAGGTGATGAAGTGTGCATGTGGGGGAAGAAGGTTCCAGGAGAGAGGGGCAGCAAGTGATAAGGGACGGATCCAGGACAGGGACAGGAGACCTTGACTACCAGAATGGAGGGTACATGAAGGAGTCCGTGGAGGGCTTTGATAGTCAACAACAAAAGCTTATACTGGATGCAGAAGGGGAAGGGGAGCCAATGAAGGGAGGATAAAAGAGGAGAAACATGGTCAAAGCGACGAGCGGATGTGATAATACATGCAGCTGAGTTCTGGACAGAGATTAAAGGATGGAGGTGAGAGAGAGGAAGCCCTGACAGAGGAGGTTACCAAATAAAAAAAGTCTCAGGAGGTTTAGAAGCTTTAGAATTCCCTTTCTGGGACAGATAAAGAGTCTATATGTGTTGTTCAGTACATAACACAGGAGAAACATGTTGATGTAAAGAAGACCACTCTCCATCCAAGCTGCTGCTTCTAGCTGTTAGTTGAAAACCGTTTAATCATGAATCAAGATTAACAAAGGTTTGTATACGTATTTAACTTAATTGAAGTACCTGATTGTGAAATCAATAATAAGGCATGCAGGCATGCATGGTTTTTAACTGGATCTAAAGTATGTTTAATCCCCATTTGAATGGAGTGGGCTGTATTTGGAGTTTTTGCTGCATTGCAATAATCTTTTGGTTGTATTATGATAGAAAATCCTTCTTTCAAGAAAAAATATTTTCAATGGGCCTTTAAACCCAGGTTCTCAACCCATAGTTGCCCATGGGTGGTGACATACACATTCCTGCTTCAGTGCACCTGCGGGTACAGGCCACCATTGACTAATATATGGCAGGGTCAATTATAAATAGCAAAATAGATAATGTTTCAGCATGTAGCACAGGGGGAACAAAAGGCTCGGAATTTCTGTTCCTATGTAGAGATCTGCACATGAATGTTACCGTATGGACAGATGGTGGGAACAGATCTCCCCATGAAAGGAAGAGCTGTTTCAGCTCTTATGTAGATATAGAAGACTGTTTCAGAACTAAATATGGGGAGAAAATCTTTCTCACAAACTGCTGAGCATGAAAACATTCAGTTTGTACATGTGTTCAGTATAACTTGAGAAAAGCCTATAGGGGCTTTTTAGATTGGCAGGAAAGTGTGACATGAAGTTGCACTTTCCTTAATGCTTAGCAGCTAGACTGCAAGCTCCAGGTGTGCATTTAAAAAGTACAGGGCAGCTAGACTGAGGGGTGTGGGAATGACTTATCTGAGGTCTTTTCTGTGGCTCAGCAGCTACATGGGAAGCTGTCAGAACACTACAAACACAGGCGGAGCAGCTACATGGGTGGCAATGAATGCGGCTTTTAGCCGTGGTGAACCTTTAAATTTTTTTTCCTTGCCGGCTGCAAACTATGCAATTCCTCAATGCCCTGCAGGTTTAAAAGCTGGGGTTTATCCGCGAAGTTTTTTAAAGCTCCCAAACCCTAGCTCCAGCTCTAATCCGAACCCTAGACATGCACAGTAGGGACTCTGGGATGCTGTTACTGTTATTCTACTGTGGATAACATGTCAATTAATTCACAAAATAAAGAGGTTCATTCATGATGCACCAGTGCAACGGCACAGTTTAAAAAGGCAGAGGAAACGCAATGATAATTTGACGGATCCTCATAAGTATACATTTGTGCTGCGCAACTGCGCAGGTTTGTGAACTGCGCAAACGCAGTTACACCATACAGTCAAATTATCATTGCTGGCTGGGAACTGCGCAATTGCGCAGTTCGCAGCCGGCAGCCGGCAAAGGACAAATGTATACTTATGAGGATCCGTCAAATTATCATTGCGTTTCCTCCGCCTTTAAAACTGTGCCGTTGCACTGGTGCATCATGAATGAACCCCTTTATTTTGTGAAGGAATTGACATGTTATCCACAGTAGAATAACAGTAACGGCATCCCAGAGTCCCTACTGCGCATGTCTAGGGTTCGGATTAGGAGTGGAGCTAGGATTTGGGAGCTTTAAAAAACTTCATGGATAAACCCCAGCTTTTACACCTGCAGGGCATTGAGCGTTTTAATTAGAAGTGAAGTCCACACCACGTATGCTCCCAATCCATGATCCATTATGATCCGCACCTGTATCGCTGCCTTTAAATGGGCGCTTTAAAGAGACAGAGCCCCATTTAACCATGCAACTACACCTTAGCCTTTAGATGCAATAGCAATGTTGCGCCCTTTTAAAAAAAGTAGTGGGGAAATCAAACTACTTTTTAAAGGCACTTCTTCTCCCTTAAAACTCCAAAATAGTGTTTTCATGGCACACTTTCCCTTTTTCTCATCTAAAGGCTGGGCTTTCATGCAGCCATCAACACACCTCTTTTTGCCAATCTAAAATGGGCCAGCTCCTTTTTAAAGCACTTCTTCTCCCTTAAAATGCCAAAATAGTGTTTTCATGGCACACTTTCCCTTTTTCTCATCTAAAGGCTGGGCTTTCATGCAGTCTTCAACACACCTCTTTTTGCCAATCTAAAATGGGCCATAGTGTTTGGGTCTTATGACCTAGACATTTTAATATCCCAAGAAGCAGTTTGCAAAAATCCAGGATAATTGGGTTTTGGATAAAGAACCAGCTAGACAGTGTAAAGTGCACTGCCTCTTTAGCACTGTGGCTTATCTAATTAATTAATAACTTAATTCTGGATTGGTGGTAATGCTGACAATCCAATTTAAGTCCACAGTTAAAGCTTCCAACAATTGAAAAAAAATGCCAGTGAGGTTTTTAAATTATGCCTTCAGATAGCACTCCTGAAACAAATTTCAAGGATCCCTGTACTGTCCGGCTTCCCAAAATTTGTTAGACCAAATTATATATATTTGACATGTTCTCGAGAAGCTGTATAATGTAGTCGTTCTTCCCAAGATTTTAGCAGCATATTTTGCTCTACCCCTCACACATCAGTCATAATTCAACAACTATTTGCTTGTTACAATCACAAACATTAGGACTTTTTCTCTTTAAAAAAATCTCCAAATATTTTCCACACACATTTGTATCAATCACTCATATCTTACACTGCATCATGGATTTTGTTGTTTATTGAAATGAACAGTGAACGGAAATGCTCTCCATTTTCTCAGTGGTTTGCATCTTGTGCTCACAAGACTGAAGAATAATGAATGTAAATAGGTTAAAAACCAGGTCAAACAACCATCAGATGGCCACATTCCTCCCCGCAGTGCTTTTGGGAACCACATCTCCACCCAACACTCATGATTACAAAACCTCTCCATTTTTTTTTTCTTTTACAAATTCTCATAGGGTGCTTAGAGAACAATTTCTCCAGATTTTGAGCTCCCCTAGGCCTTCTCAGGGCCATGCCATTTTACTAAGATGACAGGGAAATAAGTGGAGAAAGCTCTCCTGGACCTAAAATGGCCCAGGGAAGAGTATATGATGAAAGTACATTTTTTAAAAAAAATAAAATCATTTTTTCTAATATATATATATATATATATATATTTGGTGGCCAAGGGTATCATAAAACCAAAGTATCACAAAGATAGCATGCAGGCCACCGGTCACATTTCCCCCACACATGGGTTAAAATGCATAGCTTGGTATATCTGATTCAAAGCTAATTACCAGAAGGAACTACTCTTCTTAGTTTTCCTAACCTTCATGTTTTTAAATCCATCCCAAGAGCTGGTTGCTCTTTGAATAAGCCACTGGCCTGAAAATCTGGATTTTCTCAGCTGCCTTGTTATTTCTCTTTACTAAGTCTTACCTCTGCCCTTCTCCAGTGCTGTGCTGGAAGGCCATGTTTTCAAGCAAAAATGTGCAGACAAATGGTCAGCTTTTCTATTATTGAGCACTGGCCTCTTAGCTATTCAACAATTTAACAACCAAACAGAACATTCACATTTTTGGTATCTTCTGGACTTTTTAGAAGGCACCAAACAAGCAAAATACCCCTTTGGATTGAGAAAAATCAGAAATAGAGTTGGAAAACACAGCATATGAAGAATGCAAGTCTTCAAACAAACTGAAGAAGATACAGACAGGAACAGCATGCACAAGCCTACTGTTCATTTCCTTCTCTCTGAAATAATGTCTGCCTAGGATTTCTACTAACCACTTCCCCAGATGATGGGAAATAGTTGCAAGCCTTCTGTTTTTGCAAGTCACAGCTATTCAGAGACACAAAAATCCAGAGTGGTTGCAGCACTGAACTAACAACAACAACAACAACAAGTGGGATTTGAGAGATCCATCTTCTCACCTCTACTGAGCCATGACTGAGTCACCTTGAGCCATGCTCTCTCAGCCTGATCAATGACAGGGAATTGTTCTAAAGATAAAGTGAGAAGCAACGCCCACTGGAGGAAAGGTGGGATACAAATGAACTAATAAATAAATATAGGGCAAAGAAGATGAAAGCCATGGCATTGTTATGAAGGCCAAGTAAAACAGAGCTTTAATCAATCACAGAGCACTGTGAAGCTATGTTAATAAAGGTAATTTATTACAACAAAAGAAATACTATAAGGAGTTTACTGTATTACTAAAAAACCGACTTACCCCTGCCGTGTTGAAGTCTCTTTCGAGATAAAGCTGGATATTATCATACACAAAAGGCTGCCAGTGCTGCCAAGTGCAGCCCGGCTAACTTCCAGCTAGAAGCCGTGCTCAGCCAGCCAATTTGCAAAGCAATTTGCAAACTTTTAAGATAAGAAAAGCTACACTGAGGAATATTTTTCAAAGATTCTAGTTTATTTCTTGAGAATGTGTCCTTGTTAAGCAGGCATACACACCTCTTCAAATATTTACTGACTCTTGCAGTATCTTCAAAGAACGATACAAATGCCAAGAATTTAATGACATAGCTTTTATTTCTGAGGGCTTATTGTTATTCTTGGAATCATTGGATTTGACATTTATTTTCTAATTTAAGAAGTTTCTGTGGTTGTTGAGATGTTACTGGACTTGAACTGCCCTAACAAGCAAGGCCAGAGCTTGGCGGTGGGTGGAGGTGGTACTAGAACATTTTCTATCCCAGTGGCCATGCTGACAGAAGGATTCCAGAAAGCATTGTCTAAAAAGCAACTTTTGCAAGTTCTGAAATAGCCAATGGGGAAGGATAATGAAAACTATACTCCAAGAACATCTTAAAGCAGTGGTGGTTGGTGGTTCCAGGTCAGCAGAGCGGCAAATCCATCCCATGTTTTTGTCCACATTTTAAAAGAGCTATCTAAGGCAATGACACTGGAACCATCAGCCAATAACCTGCCTTTGCTTGCTGTAGGTGCTCCTTAGGATATCACTTTTAAAAATGGTGAGTTTATTATGGAAGCGAGTTTCTTTAAGACTATAGAGACATAGGCAGTAGACCTATTTCTTCCTACCCTTGTGGAATCTTTTCCTGTTATCTTGAAAACTGATAGGTACAGCTGCTGGTGGTGCAGTTCTATCTCAGAGAAGAGGCAAACATTATACAGGATGCCTCCATCTTCCGATCCCGTGATCTGATTACTGGCTCTTTCAGTACTTGCAGATAAGGACATATTCCATTAATCTGACTAGGAGTCTCATCTGTCATAAGTTCTTCTTGCCTACAGAGGCTTGCTTGATATCTACTATGCATGTGAACATTGCTTGTAAAGCAAGCTGAGTGGGAGGCACCAAGTCAACTGAGAGATTTAGCAAGCAGTAAGGCTTCGAGGGTGCAGGGCCAGTCCCAAGCAAATAAAAGTAATTCCTTCATGTTCTCTGAATGGATTCCTTTGCTCGGCCAGTTCTGCTTTTATTGACAGTGCTGTGGTCCCTAGCCCATTGGACATGTGTGACTTCCTGTATGTGGTGTCCACAGCAAAAGGAAGAAGAAGGAAACGGTAGGGCCACTGCGTGCAGAAGTTGGCAAAATGCTAACAGGAGACAGAGAAGGTAGAATTACTCAACACCTTCATTGCTTCAGTCTTCTCAGAAAAGGCAACCTGAGGACAGTGGAGCAGAGGACAGAATAGGGAAATTTCAGCACAGAATAAGTAAAGAGATAGTACAGGAATACTTGGTTAATCTAAATTAATATAAGTCTCCAGGCTCAGATGAACTACATCCAAGGGTACTAAAAGAACTGGCAAATGTAATATCAGAACCATTGGCAATAATCTTTGAGAATTCCTCAAAAACAGGAGAAGTCCCAGCAGACTGGAGGAGGGCAAACGTTGTCCCCATCTTCAAAAGGAAAAAAGAAGAGGATCCCAACAATTATTGTCCAGTTAATCTGACATCAATACCAGGAAAAATTCTGGACCAGATCATTAAAAAGAGAGTCTGTGAACATTTAGAAGCCAATGCCATAATCACAAAAAGTCAACAGTCAGAGAAACAAGTCATGCTAGGCAAACCTGATCTCTTTTTTTGATAAAATTATCAGCTTGATAGATGAAGGGAATGCTGTGGATACAGTATATCTTGATTTCAGTAAGGCCTTTGACAAGGTCCCCCATGACATTCTTGCAAACAAGCTTGTAACATTTTGGCTAGACAAGTTAACTGTTACATGGATTTGCAATTGGTTGACCGGCGTAACCCAAAGGGTGCTCAACAATGGCTTCTTTTCAATCTGGAAAGAAGTGACAAGTGGGGTGCCACAGGGCTCTGTCCTGGGCCCCGTGCTACTCAACATCTTTGTTAATGACTTGGATGACAGAATTGGGGGCATACTTATCAAATTTGCAGATGACACCAAATTAGGAGGAGTAGCTAATACACCAGAGGACAGGATCAAAATTCAAAGTGAGCTGAATAGACTAGAAAGCTGGGCCAATGCTAACAACATGAAATTCAATGCAGAGAAATGTAAGGTACTGCACTTAGGGAGGAAAAATGAAATGCACAGATATAGGATGGGAGACATCTGGCTGAATGAAAGTATGTGTGAAAGGGATCTAGGAGTCCAAGTAGACCACAAGTTGAACATGAGTCAACAGTGCGATGCGGCAGCTAAAAAGGCCAACACTATTTTAGGCTGCATCAATAGAAGTATAGCATCTAGATCAAGGGAAGTAATAGTGCCACTCTATTCTGCTTTGGTCATGCCCCACCTGGAATACTGTGTCCAGTTCTGGGCACCACAATTCAAAAAGGATGTGGAGAAACTGGAGGGGGTCCAAAGGAGGGCAACTAAGATGGTGAAGGGCCTGGAAGCCATGCCCTATGAGGACCACCTTAGGGAAATGGGGATGTTTAGCCTGGAGAAGAGAAGGTTAAGAGGTGATATGACAGCCCTGTTTAAATATTTGAAGGGATGTCATATTGAGGAGGGAGCAAGCTTGTTTTCTGCTGCTGCAGAGACTAGAACGTGGAACAATGGATGCAAACTGCAGGAAAAGAGATTCCACCTCAACATTAGGAGGAACTTCCTGACAGTAAGGGCTGTTTGACAGTGGAACACACTCCCTCAGAGTGTAGTGGAGTCTCCTTCCTTGGAGGTCTTTAAACAGAGGCTGGATGGCCATCTGTCGGGGATGCTTTGACTAGGAGTTCCTGCATGGCAGGGGGTTGGACTGGATGGCCCTTGTGGTCTCTTCCAAATCTATGATTCTATGAAATAGTTGAAGGTTTCTGTTGGATGATCAGTAACATTACTGAGTGGCTGAAGGCCATGTCTCTCTTAAAATTACATCCTATTTCTCAGAATTCTGGATGGTTTTTAAGTAGTGCACATGTGTCCCCCTTCAGCACACACCCTCACAATGGGGCTTTACAGACCAACCAAAAGGGGCAGTCTGTAAGCGCCCAAAGAAGCGCCGGGAGGGAGCCAGGGCTGCTTCACCATCAGCCCCAGAGGCCCCATCTTGGCACTTCTCCAGGCCACAGAAAGAGGCAAACTGCCGCTTCTGCATGGCCTGGAAGTGGGGTGCAGCAGGTGCCCTGGGCGCCCGCTGCACCCTGCCATCCTTTGTTCTGCCGAGGGGAGAACGGGGCCGCCTCTGCTCCTTTCCCCTCGGGGTCCTTGGTGCAGCCATGTAAAGGCCGTGCCAAGGACCAGACGCAAAAAGAAGCTCCATTTTGGAGCTCGTTTTGGCGCTGCTGAAAGGGCACCCTAGGCGCCCTCCAGTGACATCATGACATCAGGCACGTGCCATATTATCTAAACACGTTATCTAAACATGACACCATCATGGCGTGTGCGTATGGATGGCGCCATTTTAAAATGGTGCCGCCCATATGCGCTAGGGTTAGGGAGGGTCTAAATGCTGCACTCTTCCTAACCCTATTCAATCCCCACCAATAGAATGTAAATGTGAAATGAATTCATCACTATATTTACTCATTGCACATTGCACCTTAGTCTGTATGGTTGTATCATTTTTTTAAATTATAAAATGTTTATATGTATGTGTGTGTGTGTGTGTGTATTATGCATAGTGAAAAACTTTGGCTGTGTAATGATCATCACCAGGTAACATTTTATTATAGTACCAAACTCACTCTAGAAAGCAACTCTCCACAGGATGTTTTCATGGGCATCCATGTCTATGTATTTGTAGGGAGGAAAGCAACATGATAGCTAAATGTAATTCCATTCCAATTTATTTGCAAATATTGCTGCTTTCTCCCAAGCACTCTCTGCTTCTGGGGGTGAGGGACTTTGCCGGACAAGTTCAGTGTGACTCCATGCTGCAAAAAGTACTTTCCCTTTCCCACTCAGGCTACAGGATGTTTGAAAATTCACAAGGAAAGGGATTAAAGAAAAGCTCCTAATGCTTTGTCTGTGCTGAACACCCTTTCTGACACATTTCCACTGGGTCTGCTTCTGTAGCACACACAAGGCCCTTTGATTTTTCTCTTCTTTCTCCCCTCTTGGTTTGTTATTTTTACCCCTCCCGTCTAATTTATTTTCCTTTCTAAAGAGCTGCTTTAACAGCTGCATCTCCAGCTGTCAAGTGAATAATTCAGGGGCAATTTCTCACCATTACATGATTGGTCTACAAAATACATTCAACAGTCTTCAAGGAGGAAGAATAAGCTTCATATGACAGCTGTGTACACTTAAAAGGGAAAAAATATCTTTTATTAGAGAACAATGGAGCCTCAAACAATGAGTGCTCAGATTTTAACATTATTTGAGCAGAGAACTTGCCATGAAGACATTAGCTCAGCTGACAAGGTCCTTCCTCTGGAGTTTGTGGCTTTTGCAATCCTTCTTTTCACACAACACTAGAAAGCCTCCTGACCACAATTGTAAGAAACACTGTTGATGCCATAGGCTGAAAGGATGTGATGCAGAACCTTGCTTTTGCTATATAGGTCTGGGATGGACCTATGGGTGAATGGGAGACTACCTGTGAATGGTCAGATCACAGGGCTTGGCTTCTCCTCCCCAATTATCAGGGCAATGGGGGAAATTTTCAAGCTGAGAGCACTTTCTTCAGTGGTACATACAATTATGACTATTGCTAAAGGCTATTGTGGAGCAGTTACTGCTGCCTATTAAAAGCTTGGAAGACTTTGGTAGGACTACCGCTCCTAGATGCTGAAATCAGAGCTAGGAAATTCCCCTCTTCCTTCATTGGAGCAATTGGTTAATGCTTAATGAACTTTGCTTAAAATCACATACAAGGATGTGTCTTTAGATCTCAGGGTCGGGTCCTGAAATCTCTGGGCCCGGGATATGCTTCTGATCTGGCATCCCTAGTCAGTGTTATTCTGAGAGGAAATTACATACAATTACAGCCCAAGTAAATGAGATATTTCAGGCAAGGGACAAGATGGCATTCTCCCTGGATGCCTTTCCCCTGTCTTCAGAAGCAGAAGCTGCCTTCAGGCTAATAAAAATTCTAATAGCAATAATAACTGTTGCAAGTTCTACTCTGTCAATGGGCCTATTGTATCTGATACTAAGTGTATTTGGGCCAGTGTAAAGCAGCGATGGGGAATCTGTAGCCCTTCAGCTGTTAAACCACACCTCTTATTATCCCTCACCATTGGCGTTGCTAGGGTCATGTGTTCACCTTCCCTACCATAACGAGTAGAAGGCAAGCATTAATCTCCTAATTCAGTCATTCCCAATTCTGATCCCTAAGTCTTTTTATTCCCAACATTTAGTGAGTATCTCACTCCAGAATGTCCCATGGATTGTGCATTTTTATGATATTTGGGTTTATACATTTTATTGAACTGACAAATTGCTCTGTCTGCAATCTTACTGAAATGACCCCAGCACAGAAAGTCTCTAGCTCAGGATCTCTTATCCATTTCTCCTTCAAAGCCTTCTATTACTGCACTGTGCAATGCATATATTTCTAAATGGAAGACAAAATCCTCTGTCATTATAAATCCTTTAAAGAATTCCTGACAAACACATCAATGCCTACATTCTTAAACACTCTTTACAGAGTAGTGTAATGACTCTGACTGATGGCTTGGCTTTTATTTCAGACGAATGAAAGCTTTCCACTATACTGGTTATATCTTGGCCTCTCAGTTCTGAAAAATTACCTTCAAACACTTATTCTTTAAGGAGCTTCCATTAATTTTTTGTACTGTTTTATTTAGAAGGCTCTCTCTTATCACCAGCATTATCATACCTCCTTCTAGCACTGAAAGCAGGAGCATACATCCAATTTGGACTAATCCTAATTCCATGTCCTTTATATATCCTGATTTAGCATGAACAGTTCCTATTGATCCCATGTTACCTCCCTCCACCTCCTCCCATTTTGATCATCAAGAGTAATAATAATAATAATAATAATAATAATAAAAATAAATTTTATTTATACCCCGCTCTTCAGCCAAAGCTATCAGAGCGGCTTACAATTTGTTAATTAGACAATTAACTCCCCTCAAGATGGTGGTTGAAGGGAGGGCTCTTCTTGCTTCCAGCAGGAGGTGGCCTGCCTTTCTCTCCCCTCAAGATGGTGGTTGAAGGGAGGGCTCTTCTTGCTTCCAGCAGGAGGTGGCCTGCCTTTCTCTCCCCTCAAGATGGTGGTTGAAGGGAGGGCTCTTCTTGCTTCCAGCAGGAGGTGGCCTGCCTTTCTCTCCCCTCAAGATGGTGGTTGAAGGGAGGGCTCTTCTTGCTTCCAGCAGGAGGTGGCCTGCCTTTCTCTCCCCTCAAGATGGTGGTTGAAGGGAGGGCTCTTCTTGCATCCAGCAAGAGGAGGGAAGGGGAAGAGTGCTGCCCTTGCCAAGAGGTTCAGGCAAAAACAAACTCCTTAAGCACCTCCTAGTTTGTATATTCCTTCTTAATGTGTAATAACTATAGCCATCATGGCCACACTCTGGGATTGCTGGTTATGGGGCTCGACAGACTGCCCGAAAAGAGAGGTCTGGAGAACCCCTTTCTGCTGCGGAAGGATGCAGCAGCCGCCAAACCACGTGCCATTCCTCAGCAGTAAAAAAAATACCCGGTTCCTCCAGGTTCTTTTTGCAGTGCCCATCTTATGTCATGAGTGTGCCATTGGCACACTTGTGACATCAGCCATGCACAGTGATGTGTGGACACTGCACAGCGGTGATGTCATCATAGCAGCGCCCATGTGGAAGGGACGCTGCCATGATTATGTCGCCGTTACATACTATGGTTCTGGACCATGCAGTTGCTGTTGTGTGGTCCGGAACTCTAGTATTGCTGTCACCACATTGCATTTGGGCCATCTGTATCAGCCCTATATGACACAGTTTTCATTTGTGAAGGACGGTATACAACTGAAAATCTGAAGCAGGTCAATTCTGATAAGTTTGGAAGTTGTCAGATTCAAAGCAGGAATTCATGGTAGAGCAAATCTGAATCTAAACCTTCCTGAAGATTCATTGGTAATTTAGGTTTGGGAGAGACATAGACACAATGTGTTGACATCTTTACTGGGCCAAACAAAAGCACAAAATTAATAAAGATATCTTTCAACATCCAGTGCTTTCTTCATCAGCCAAAGGTAATAGAAAATTATCTGAGTGAATAAAGTAACAATGCTTTAGTTGTAGGTCTGTGCAACCAGAAATGTTAGGCTACCCCCATCCCCACCCCCACCCCCACCACCATGTGTATGAAGTGGCAAATGCAGTAAAAGAGGGGGGGGAAATAAAATGTTCCTTCTTCATTTATTATGTGTCTCCAAAACAGATGCATTTTTCTCCATGCTTCATACGAAAAATACCTCACCAAACTACAAACTCCAGGATTCCATGGGATGCAGCCACAGTAGTTAAATAATGATAATATGTAATTATTGTAGGAATATTTGATATCTATATCAAATAGACTGCAGCAGAGCAAGTGCAAAATGAGTTTATGGTAGAAATAGGAGAAATTACTCACAGTGCTCTTGTAAGGTTTATAAAAGGAACAAAATGCATTAAATTATAATGAATTATGTTTAACAACCAGGAAATTCATTTTTGGATATTAAAGGATGGGCCAAAGATCTGACTTCCTGTAGCCAATATCCAACTGTTTTCATTCATTGATGGCAAAGTTGCATCAGCAAATCCAGAATATAGAACTTCCATTATCCCTCATTATCAGCCAAGTTGTAAAGGGCTGAAGGAATTTACAGTCCAACAGTAGAGGGCCACCATTTCCTGGCTCTTACATACAGACTGCTACCATTACAGAGCTGAAAGCAAGGTATTTATGTATAACATCATTTGCAGAAAGGAATAAACTTCTATACACTTCTTCATGGGAGGCCAATCACTTTCTCATTTTGAGGAAAAAATATTCATGTAACCTTGAATTTCCACAAAGTTTCTGATGTCAGAGTTGGGTGTGAACATTAGCTCAAACAACATTGACTTTCTGGAAGCCCATTAATGTCAGTGAAAGTAGCTGTTGTTTAGTGATAGTTCACCTTCCAAAGATCTGTGAAAAATCTTAAAATCTATTCACTGGCTGGCTGCCTATTAGTTTCCGGGAACAGTACAAGATGTTTGTGTACTATGAATCTCCATTTATAGAGTCACACTATATGGCTCATGTACAGATCATTTGCAGGACAGAATTCTCCTATGCAAACTCCCTTTGTTTTGAAATCTGCTGGGGAGGTCTTCTCTTTGTACCAACATCCTCACAGGTATATCTGATGGAGAACCCAGGAGAGGGTCTTCTTTATAGAATCATAGAATCATAGAATCATTGAGTTGGAAGAGACCACAAGGGCCATCCAGTCCAACCCCCTGCCATGCAGGACCTCCAAATCAAAGCATCCCTGACAGATGGCCATCCAGCCTCTGCTTAAAGACCTCCAAGGAAGGAGACTCCACTACGCTCCGAGGGAGTGTGTTCCACTGTCGAACAGCCCTTACTGTCAGGAAGTTCCTCCTAATGTTGAGGTGGAATCTCTTTTCCTGCAATTTATATCCATTGTTCCGCATCCTAGTCTCTGCAGCAGCAGAAAACAAGCTTGCTCCCTCCTCAATATGACATCCCTTCAAATATTTAAACAGGGCTATCATATCACCTCTTAACCTTCTCTTCTCCAGGCTGAACATCCCCAGTTCCCTAAGGCGTTCTTCATAGGGCATGGTTTCCAGACCCTTCACCATCTTAGTTGCCCTCCTTTGTACCCTCTCCAGTTTCTCCACATCCTTTTTGAATTGTGGTGCCCAGAACTGGACACAGTATTCCAGGTGGGGCCTGACCAAAGCAGAATAGAGTGGCACCATTCTTTGTGGCTGCCCCCAGGCTCTGGAACTAAGTGGTTACACTGGCACCCTTCTTACTATCTTTTTGCACCCAAATGAGGATTTAAAAAGAAAATTCAGCAGGCTTTTGAGGACTGATTTTTGTTGTTGATATATTTTAATGGATTCTGTTGTAACTGGTTTATTTTTAATTTTAATAGTTTAATTATTTTTAAACTTTTGTACCTTGGGAAGCCATTTTGAGCACTGAACAGAAAAAAAAAAACAGAAAATAAATAAATAAATGAAGTATATAGCTCTTGTGTTAAATGGTAATGTTGCACAACTGAACGTATACCCAAATGTAAAACTGAATGCACACTGTAATGGCAATTGCAGTTCTGCAAATTTGAACTCAGCATAGACATTCCATCTTGAACAAAAACATCCAACGATTTAAGTAGGGTGACCTATACATGCATAAGGCTCCAGTGGGATTCCAGCTACTGTGTCACATTGGCATATTTTCTGACATGTGTTTCCTTATTAATGGATTGAATCTGACATTAATTTTTTTCTTCTTTATGAAGTTTCTCTACCTTTCTAACTATCCATTTGAATTTGGAATTTCTTAGCTGACAGAGTTCGCAATTTAGATCAATGAAATATGGATGTGGGAGAAAAACTTTGGTACCTCCTCTCTAACATAGCATCTCCCCAGCTCCAAGGTACAGCCAAAAGAAATCATTGTCTCATTGATTCTGGCCACGAATGGTGTAGAGTAAATTTAAAAATCAGATAATCTTGCTTGGTAGGCTTTGTAAACTAATTATATCTATTAATCATACAGACTTTAGAATTTGTCCTTCATGCTATGAGAGTTTCTGTAATCACTAGCTCCCCCTACCTTCCCTGTGTACCATTTCCATTGGACTTTTCAACGATAGCCTCATCTTACTATTACATGTTCTTTTCTTATTTAATCAATTAAACCACTTTAATTAAGCAAGTAAAAAAAGGGATGCTTTAGTTTGTAAAATTTCTTTAGGGATCATCAATTGATTTTTGAACCAGAATTTTTAAAAGAATCACAAAACAACATGGAGATTAAAAATAAATTTGAGAGGAAAAAGGTACAGTCACACCTCAGTTAATGCAGAGGTGTTCCTTGGTATTACTTCTCTAACAGAAACTTTGGTGCTAGAGGCAGAAATAACATGGAAATGAAAAGGACAATACCCTATTCCACAAAAAAAGAGCAGCATGACCTGTTTCAGGGAACAATTTATTTAAGAACTAACAATATTCACATAAGAATATGTAACAACGGGGGTCACGTAGGTCTTGCATAAGTAAACAAATTTTTTTGCACCTTCTACAGATCACTTTAAAGCTTCTTCCAAAATGCATCCAGGTTTGACTTTTTTCCCACCAGCCACTTTTCTTATGATTTCAATTGGGTGACCAAATATATAGGTAACTAACTGGTATGGGCGAGGTAGGGTTATCATTCTCCCTTTTCTCTCTGTTCTACTGTTCACACATTACCAATAATAAATTCTGGAGACAGCAGACCTTTACCTTGCCATTT
Source organism: Urosaurus nigricauda (assembly GCA_034509955.1). NCBI lineage: Eukaryota > Metazoa > Chordata > Lepidosauria > Squamata > Phrynosomatidae > Urosaurus > Urosaurus nigricauda. Next base: position 36,297,646 of record JAOEGL010000001.1, read on the forward strand.
AGGATGGGTTAGAGTAGAATCTTACCACACCCAAGCTTTGTTGATTGTACTCGAGATATACTGCAGCAACCCAACACCATTCCTCCATACTCTTCACCGTTATGGTTTGTTTGTTTGTTTAACCTTTTTAGCTCGACAGAGGAAAAGAAGGAGACCAAGGCAGGTGTAAAAACCTTGGGAAAGAGGAACTTCACTGTCAGAGGCCTTGTTGATGGAGATAGTGTAATGTCCTATCTCTCTATCTAATTCAATGAACACGTTTTGTGAATGAAACCAGGAAGAATTTTTTGGAAAGATCAGCACAGGAGCACATCCTTTGCCAGAACTGAATTAACAGGCTTTCTATACCACCTCCCTCCTCCTTTCACATTCCATTCCCATAAAGAGCCAGATATGATATCACCTTGGTTCACACACAGCTATTACCCACAGCTGCATATCTCCCTTCCCTTACACCCAGGCTTCCAACATAACTACAAAATAAGTAAGTAGGCCCAACACGGCAGAGGGAACCATGAAGGGCAACTCTTGACAGTATCCCTGTGTAACAAACCTATGCAGTCCACTTCATTTCATAAACATTCACCACCATGTGTCATACTGCAGATGTTTTCATTACACTAGGAAGCTATTACAGGAAATAAATACTGATGCAGCTTCTTCTGTTCTACTACTACTACTATCTTGGCCATGCAGAACCTCAGGTAATGGCATCCATTGCACACAATGGCTAAAACTTTATTGGTGCATTACACCGGCATATTGCAGAGAGTGTCAACAAAGCAAGGCAACAGAGAAATTATCTACTGGAAGCCTACAGATTTTGCCTGCCTTCTCTTCCCACAGTTGTGCGTACCCGTGCAGTGCAACAACAGGCTTCTAACCAATATCAGCTTTTATGATGCACGTGACAGGCAAAATCCCCCAATGATGATTGAAAAAAACAACCTTCCAGCTAGCAATGACAAGAAAGAGGCCATCGCTACATTTGCCTTAAATGACCAGTAATATAAAGATGGCCAGGAGGCACTGTGAATTGCAAACATACCTTTTCAGAACCTCAGATGTTCTAATGCAGACTTCCATTAAATTCAACCTGGCTGCTGATTTGACAGCAGCACAAAGATAGGAAATCATTTACTTATTTAGCTCCAGGAGCAAAAAGAAATAATCCTTTAAAACAGGTTTTCAGTTTGAAAAATATAACATTCTAATCTGTCAATTACAGCTTGACGCACAACAATATTCAGGTGTTGCCCTTTTTAAGTCATTTGTCTTCCATTTTGACTGTTGGTGTCAAACCATGGCAGGCTTAGGGACTGAGAGTTATGAAAGCAAGTCACTTAGCCTTAATTTTCTCATTTGCAAAATAGGAGATAACTCTTACCTGCCACACAGGATATTGTGATGCTAATGCTCAAGTTTTAAAATGCCACTGCTTTCAAAGTCAAGAACATTTCGATGAAAGGCTGCATAGAAATGCAAAATGATATTACTATTATTATTAAATTCTAAAAGGCAGAACTTTCCCTCAAATTGTTAGCATTTTCTCAGAGATAGTTTTCAGTGTTTCAGGAAATACATTTGATTCCTGCGTATCAATGAAATGGCTATCTACCAATGGGTTAGGTGACCAAGAAATGTATGGATTTATAGGCCAAGGGTCCCCTGGGTACCAATACACAGGCTTCTTCAATGGCCATGCCCCTTTTCCATGACACCATTTGGCAGTTTTCCACTTTGATAATCATTCCTCTGTTCTAAAATCCTTAAATATTTCTCATAAAGTTGAATTACTGGAAGTAAATACTATTATTATTGTTATTGTTGTTGTTAAACTTTATTTAGTGCTGTAAATTTACCCAGCCCTGTATATACAATCTTTTTAATTAGACGGTTCCCTGCCCTCAGGCTTACAATCTAAAAAAGACAGGACACAAAAGGAAAGGGAATGGCGAAGGAGAAGGAGAAGTATTTTTGTTCTCATACTTTGCCCTTGTCCACCTTGAGATACTACCTGAAAGCGAATTTGGCCATTGCACTGGAAGAGGTTAACCTCTTTTAATTTACACTTGATGTACATGACTCATTGGCTCATGCTGGCTATGAGAGCACCACATGGAAAAAAATAGCTTCTGCTAATTGCATGAGGCTATAATTATGTTTAGGAGTCAACAATCAGTAGGAGGCAGAAATTCCCAGGAAAATGTACTTCTTATGCATGTGAACAAAATCCTGTACATGGTGTCAAGGATGTGGTGGTGGTGATCATCACATTGTTATGATAAGTGCTCTAGATTTCCTATAAAAATCATTGGCCTGGGTGACTCCATGATGACCTGAGCATGGAATCTGGGTATAGTGGCTTCTCAGCAGCATGGGAAAGGGGGAAGCCTGGGTTTTACTATGTAAATAAACTTTTTTTTTACAACAGGACAAACCAGATCATAGGAAAAAGTTGCAAAATGTACAAATCTCCTGGACCTCAGCCTTCAGAGGTGACTGTCCTTTCCATAGTGTCATCTCCTTTCTATTTGACAAGGACTGCCCTGATTGATGGATGATCAATCCACATACATGCCAACGGGTTCCTGGACCAAAAGATGGTATCTAACCTAACAAGCAGTGGTCCCATGGGATCAAAGTATGGTCTGTGAGATCAAAGATGAGAATTGCAATTCCAGAAAACACCACTAGGCCATTTGAGCCTTTGACAGGGGCAGCATTTTGAACCTATATAAGCCCCCTAAAAATTGTGGCAAAAAAGAAGAAACAACACGGGAACTGACTACAGTCCCATGTTTCTCGACTCCATGTCATAGTGGTGCATGGCTTAGTCATCGTCTGTTTGCTCAAATCTTAAGTGTCAGAGCAAACGTGTCCCACATCCACCTCACAGATCTGGTTTTCCTGGGAATTGACCTCTTCAGTGGTGAGTATATCCATTAGTGATGCCTACAGCTATTCCACTCTCACATGTTACTTTCCTAAGTCTTGTATGATTGTGTGTCTATGTGTTATGTGTGTGAATCCTTGTATTAATAAACTAGACATCAATCAGATAAAAGTGCCTCTGGCTATTTCTGTACCCAATCCGGTTTCTTGATATACATGCTGGGAGGCGATCCTGAAGGTTGTTTATAAGTCAGCCCCCTCTTGCAACTTTGAGCTAATTGAATTCCCCAATTGACTCTTTGCCTTACAACATGCTAGGACAAGGTTATTTGGAGCACAAGTTTTCTGTTGCCATCATGTGCTCAGTTGACATTTAGAATGGCTCAAAGCTATAGTTGTAGAAGCTAATACATGCCCAATGAGACACCTGCCTGTACAAATCAAAATGGTTTTCTTTGTATATATGGTTATGGTTTTTAAAAACAAGTAATTAGAAAACAGTAAAGACTATTTCTCCTGGCAAAAACAGAAGATTTAAATAAGAATTTATTATTTTATTTTTATTTTTGCAAAAAAAAAAAAAAAGAAAATTGAATTTTATGCAAAATATACTATATTCTGGAAAGGGGTTTTCCTGCAAAACCTCCAATTCCCCCCCCCCAACCCATTTTTTTTTTAAAAAAAAATTGTGCTAGCTATGCCTAGATATGTAGAAAATTATGAACACAGTGCAAAAACAGTTGCTATGTCACTCAGCAAGAAAAAAAAACCATGACATCATTGGTTTGTGCATGCAAGAACAAAATAAGTATAGATTTACATCCCCAAAACTGTTTGCTGAAAGGCATCGATCATAGAATCATAGAAATTTAGAGTTGGAAGAGACCACAAAGGCCATCCAGTCCAACCCCCTGCCATGCAGGAACTCCCAATCAAAGCATACCCGACAGATGGCCATCCAGCCTCTGCTTAAAAACCTCCAAGGAAGGAGACTCCACCACCCTCCGAGGGAGTGTGTTCCACTGTCGAACAGCTCTTACTGTCAGGAAGTTCCTCCTAATGTTGAGGTGGAATCTTTTTTCCTGCAGTTTGCATCCATTGTTCCGAGTTCTGTTCTCTGGAGCAGCAGAAAACAAACTTGCTCCCTCCTCAATGTGACATCCCTTCAAGTATTTAAACAGGGCGATCATATCACCTCTTAACCTTCTCTTCTCCAGGCTAAACATTCCCAGCTCCCTAAGGCGTTCTTCATAGGGCAAGGTCTCCAGACCCTTCACCATTTTAGTCGCCCTCCTTTGGACCCGCTCCAGTTTCTCCACATCCTTTTTGAATTGTGGTGCCCAGAACTGGACACAGTATTCCAGGTGGGGCCTGACCAATGCAGAATAGAGTGGCACTATTACTTCCCTTGATCTAGACACTATACTTCTATTGATGCAACCTAAAATTGCATTGGCCTTTTTAGCTGCTGCATCACACTGTTGACTCATGTTCAACTTGTGGTCTACTTGGACTCCTAGATCCCTTTCACATGTTGTCTCATTCAGCCAGGTGTCCCCCATCCTATATTTGTGCATTTCATTTTTCCGCCCTACGTGTAGGACCTTACATTTCTCTGTGTTAAATTTCATTTTGTTAGCTTTGGCCCAGCTTTCTAGTCTATTCAGGTCATTTTGAATTTTGATCCTGTCCTTTGGGGTATTAGCTACTCCTCCCAATTTGGTGTCATCTGCAAATTTGATAACTAGGCTCTCAATACTGTCATCCAAGTCATTAATAAAGATGTTGAATAGCACTGGGCCCAGGACAGAACCCTGTGGGACCCCACTTGTCACTTCTCTCCAGGATGAAAAGGAACCACTGTTGAGCACCCTTTGGGTTCGGTCAGTCAACCAGTTACAAATCCATGTAACGGTTACCTTGTCTAGTCCACATTTTACAAGCTTGTTTGCAAGGATGTCATGGGGAACCTTGTCAAATGCCTTACTGAAGTCAAGATATACTATATCCACAGCATTCCCTTCATCTACCAAGCTGGTAATTTTATCAAAAAAAGAGATCAGATTTGTCTGGCCTGACTTGTTTCTCTGAAACCCATGTTGGCTTTTTGTGATTATGGAATTATCTTCCAGATATTCACAGACTCTCTGCTTAATGATCTGCTCTAGAATCTTTCCTGGTATTGATGTCAGACTAACCGGACGATAATTGTAATCCTGAGTTGTTTTTATTTTAAACCATCCAGGAGCTCTATTTATTGACTTGCACTGGTGTTTAATCGTCTTGAAATTCTTTAGCAATACCACAGAAATCCATAAGGTAAACTACCTAGGCAAAATTTATCTGTTTGACCTGTATCCAATACCACTGTGGTCTTCTGATTCCATTAATCTATTTTGATTTAGATTTCTTGAGTCTTTCTGAGATATTAATTACTATTGTCTATGCTTTATAGATTAAAGAAAATCCTTTGATTGCATCTATCACGAAAAACTGTAGAATATTCTAAAATCAATAGGTGCACCACAACAATTGCAAGAACAAGAACAAACTGCCAGAGCAAAATAAGGAGAAACCGAATAGTTTTGAATTGGCAGGGGGCTAAGAAAAGTCTGAATTTTATCACGTATACTGTAGTTCAGAGAGTACACTAGATCTCTCCAGCAGAGTATTATAACTACCTCACAAACAATAAATCCCAGAGTTCTGTAGGATTAAACCATAGCAAGTAAAAGTCCCATAAAATACTATTACCTCAGAAGAATAATCAGCATCCTGTTAGTGACATGGGCAGACATAACGGGCATAAACTTTATGACTGTCTATGCACTTTTCTCAGACTTTGTAGAAGTGCCTCTTTGGCCTAAAACACCCAGGCCCCTGCTTCCAGCTGCTGTGGGGGCATGGTGTTCAGATGATATACAATAATAATAAAATAATAAATTTTATTCCTAGCCCGCCCCTCTGAACGGGCAATCGGGGCGGGTTACAAGAGAAGTTAAAAAACATCACAATTAAAATATCCAATCCCATTTCCAACTCCCCCCCCTTAAAAAAGGATTAAATCAAAGGCAAGTTAAAACAATTACAAGTAAACAAAATCCACAATGTCACGCCAAAAGACTTCCTGAGCTGTTTAACCAAATAAAAACTAAGAACTAGCAAGAGATAGAGCTGGAAAATGTTAGACATTTTCCGGGAAGGCCTGCCGAAAGAGATGCATCTTCAAGGCTTTCTTAAAGCTGTCAATAGATGGAATAAGACGCATCTCGTCCGGCAGTTCATTCCAAAGCTTGGGGGCAACTGCTGAAAAGGCCCTCTGGGAGGTCTGCACTAGCTTGGTCTTCCTGGGCTGTAACAGATTCCTCCCAGAGGATCGAAGTGTGCGGGGGGGGGGGGTTTCGTACAGGGAGAGGCGGTCCCTTAGATAGGATGGACCCGAGCCATGTAGGGCTTTATAGGTCAAAAACAACAGCTTGTACTGTGCCCGGAAACTGATCGGTAGCCAGTGGAGAGATTCTAGCACGGGTGTCATGTGCTCTCTCCTAGATGTGCCAGTAGTGAGTCTGGCTGCCATATTCTGGACCAGTTGTAGTTTCCAAGTTAAGCACAAGTGTAGCCCCATGTAGAGTGCATTACATAAGTCCAGTCATGAGGTTACTAGTGCGTGTATCACAGTTTCCAGATCTTTCCTTTCCAGGAAAAGGTGCAGCTGGCGGATCAGCCGAAGCTGGTAACAGGCACTCCTGACCATCGCATTCACCTGACTAGTCATGTGAAGAGATGAGTCAAGGAGGACCCCCAAGCTGACAACACAGTCTTTAGAGGAGAGTGTGACTCCATCAAGAACTGGAGATTGTATTCCCAAACCTGGTTTCGGGCCTGTAACTGTGAGTACCTCTGTTTTGCTTGGATTGAGCTTCAATTTGTTTTCCCTCATCCACTCCATTACTGCCTCAAGGCAGCGGTTGAGAGGAGAGACACCATCTGAGGTCTGAGTGGATGATCTTGTCATGGAGAGATATATATGAGTGTAGTCAGCGTACTGAAGACACTGGGCTCCATGCCTCTGAATGATCTCACCAAGTGGCTTCATATAGATGATAAATAGCATCGGGGACAGGATGGCGCCTCGAGGGATGCCACAATTAAGCTCGATTTTGGGGGAGCAACTGTTCCTGAGCCTCACCCTTTGAGATAATAATAAATTATTATTATTATTATTATTATTATTATTATTATTATATATTTCCCGCCTCTCCTTCTAGATCGAGGCGGGATTCCAATCGATAAAAATACATACAATATAATCATATACTGTTTAAAAACATCCTATACAAATAAAGACAAGGTAAAAAGAAAAAAGAAAAGCAACTTAACATATGAACAATTTCAACAAAGAACATCTGTATCTGTCATCAATGAGGTCTCTGGTCCATCACGGTCAACACAGGAGGTCAGATGGATAGGCTCGCCGGAAGAGATCTGTCTTTAGTGCTTTTTTGAAAGCCTCTAAGGTAGAAATGTGACGGATCTCTTCCGGTAGATCGTTCCATAATTTAGGAGCGATTATGGAGAATGCTCTATTCGAGGTTGATGTCAATCTTGTATTCTTTCCTTCTAATAACATTTTACCCGATGTTCTAAGGGTGCAGGACAGATTGTATAGGAGGAGGAGTTCCTTCAGGTAACTTGGGCCCAAGCCATGTAGGGCTTTATAGGTAATAACCAACACTTTGTATTGGGCCCGGAAGCAAACTGGAAGCCGGTGCAAAGATTTTAGAGATCTGCCAGAGAGAAAGGACCGGAACCACTGGAGCACAGTACCACCGATCCCCAACTCCCAAAGTGGCTGGAAGCTGCTTCAGCACTGCAATCTGGTCCTTTGGATCAGATCAAAAAGGAGCAGATATAATCTGGCTCCTGATAGCACCAGTCTGGGACCATGGCGGCAGCCCACCTCAGGAGTGGGCTGAGTGGTGGCTATGATCTCAGCTGGCTGTGGCCAGCGTAGCTCCAACTCCACTCTTTACTGGCTGTGTGCTTCAGTCTTTAATCTTATACTCTGGTTTTTCTTCAAGTCTCCCACCTGAACATGCAACAGCAGATTGCTAGGCACAATTCCATTTCCTGACCACTTATAGAGTATGGGGATAGTGCACGTTCATTTTGGATGTTCTTCAGCATTGAGATGGGGAAAAGCAGCTTTATTCTGGGGACAGAAACTGTTCCTCCTTCTTTCCATGCTCAAGAGAAGTTGGAGAAAGGCACACTCCAAATGATCAGCACTGGAGACAGAGATGCAGATGCAGCCAGCAACCTTCTGGCTGTTGTGCACTGGGAGAGGCAATCAGACAGAGGAGGCAAATTCTACTGATTCCCATAAGAACACTGGTGGGGACTAAGGCCCTTTACAGACGGGTGGCTAAAAGCCACCCATTTTTGCCTCTGGTCGGTGCTGCAGCAGCTGCACGGTGCGGCACCGACACACTCTCTAAAAAGAAATCACTGTAGGCAGCTTCTTTTTAGGGGCATCATCATGGCGCTCACATGCCATGATGATGCTCCTTCTGGCGAGCACCATTTGGGCACTCTGCCACCCATGCATCATCATGGCTCACCCTGTGTGGACAGGGATGCGCCACGATGGTGCACAGCCACTGATAGTAAGGCTGGGCGCATGTGGATACCCAGCCCTATCTAGCCCTAATTTTGGGGCCAGGCCAGCACAAAGCGCCCATCTGTACTGGCCCTTAGACTCTGCCAGCATCATGTAGAATCTCACGTTTGTGTCTTTCTGCTGTATAATTAATCTGGGCAGTACATTTGCTGATTGCTGCCTTCCTTGAAATCTTCTTGTTTATTACCTTCCCTATCCCATCTCAAACATTTATTACATTACTTTACAGGAAGAACAAAGCAACACTATTAGTAGGCATATTTACAGTAAAAGCCATGTTTTTCTATCTAATATCATTAAAGTATATTTCAGTTTTTGTCTTCACCATCCAAAAATATTTCAATTCAAATGAAATACGAGATATTTCTCCCACTCAGAAATCATTAAAAGCAATTTCAGTAGAAAAAACAGAATATCCTGTGAATATAAATCTGGTTATTTTGCAACCATGAAAGCAGGGAAGGTCATTGAGACTTCTGATTAGGTTGCCTAATGTTGTAAAACTTAGCTCAAAGGAATAATGTAAGAAATCCAAAGGATGTCTTATAGGATAACATTTCAACTCACATTTTAGTCTCCTAAGATCAATAATCAGAATATTAAAGCCAATGCTGAAATGCCAATTCACTGCAGGTCTAGTAAAGTGATGTGCTAAAACAAAGCTGGTTCCTCATATGCAATATTATATGAAGATTCTGTAGGAGTAATAGCAGTGAGAATTACACCTCTTTCTTGGAAGAATAAGCAAACACAATAAAAAAATTGGCTCATATTTGCTCAAGAATAACTTCTCATTATTCTTGCATGTGTTAGTGTATCTTGCATGTATCAAGTATCAGTGAATAATTGGGATAGGTGGCAATTTCAGTTCATTTTTGATAAATATTTACTAAAATTAACAACATTCTTCATAGCCGGGATGGAATAATAATAATAATAATAATAATAATAATAATAATAATAATAATATTTTTTATTTCTAGCCCGTCCCTCTGAACAAGCAATTGGGGTGGGTTAGAGCAAAAGTTAAAACAGTGTCAGTTAAAATATCTCATCCCTTCCCTCACCACCCCCCTTAAGAAGAAAATTAAATTGCAGTAGAGTTAAAAACATGGGGGAAAAAACAAAATAAGACAATAAAAAGCAGCAACAGGGAAACGGGCCTGAAGAACCTGTGTTGTATAGGGGGTGGAAAAAAACACATGAAAGGAAGGCTGGAAGACACTAGGGCCTAGGTTTGGAGCCGGGAGGTGTTCACATTCTCTGGGAAGGCCTGCCGGAAGAGATGAGTCTTTAGGGCTTTTTTGAAGCCTTCTAAAGATGGAATAAGATGCATCTCATCTGGCAGGTCATTCCACAGCTTGGGGGCGACAGCTGAAAAGGCCCTCTTGGAGGTCTGGACCAGCCTGGTCTTCATGGGCTAAAATGACCTTTTAAAACAAACTAACAAACAAACAAACACTCTATCTATTGTGGAAACTTAAATTGATTGTTCTCTATATCCAGGCCCTAGGCTTTGCCTAACTGTAAGTCTTAAAAAGCTGGTTTTGCAGCCATGAATATTGAACCATAATACTGCTTGTTAGGCACACTTAAAAAAAGAAAAGAAAAGGCTTGTCATTTTTAACATCTATGCAGCTAACAGGTACCACCTGACCCTCTCCATGCTGGGAATAGATGAATTCCTTGAACTTGGCTAGTGCAGATTTAGGCAAAATCTGCAAAATTCTTTACATTCAGGATGGAGATAACATTAGGTTTTAAAAAATATTAAATTGGGGAACAAAAAGAAACTGAACATTTTTCCAATCCCTAAATTTGTTTTGTAAACATGAAAAAGAAAAGCCATGCTCTGTACAAAAATAAATTAGAAAAGTCTTGAAATGCCAAGGATAATGACATTACTTAACTACAGCATGAGTCTTCCATTGACAAAGAAGCAGGAAAAGGGGGAGAGACAAGACAGCATATGATATGTCTTCTTACATCAGCTGATAGGTTAATTGGTTGGATTTTTTTAAAAAAAATAAAAATGGTTGCTGTTGGTTGTTTAGATGGTAAAACTAATAATAAACCTATTAACAGGTGGAAACTTTAAGGAAAAATTTCTTCTTTAGGGCCCAGCAATGTATGCATTAGTGGAATAAAGGCAGTGGTTTATTTATCACTATACTGGTACAGATGTGACTATTCAAGCTGAGCAACCTGACACTGAGATGAATATATTTAATATTTTGCAGTTTTGCAAAATCTACCTGGCAACAACGTACAACAATTTATAACAAATCATAAAGGGAAATGGAATATATTCCATCCAGTCACTGAACAACAGTCATTAAGCCATAATGGAATTTTTTTTAAAAAAAATCTTCCAAAAATGTTCCTGGTTAGCATCAATCTAGCTTATTTTGAATTTATGGTCACTTCCTTCCTTTTCCTTTTAAAATAAATTCAGATAATCTTTTAAAAAGTAGCATTTTCAGGCTTACAAAATGCATATCTTAGGCTACAACCACACTGCAGAAATACACACTGCAGAAATATAGTAAAACTTCCATATTCCTGGGGGAGGGGTGGGGCATCTGTTCCAGATCCCCCTATGGATACAAAAATGCTTACATGCTCAAGTCCCATTAAAAGTAATGGCAGCTTGGCCACATGCGCATCCTGCCAATAGCCAAAATGTGGGCTTTCCATCTACGGATGGTTAAATCCATGGATGGCAAATCTGCCAATAAAGAGGGCAGACTATAATCCAGTTTCAATTAAGTTAACAATTAAGTTGGAAATTTTCTAAGAAAAATAGGAAATGGGCAGCTTAATCATATTTAATTTTTAATTAAAGTGATTAAGAAGAATTTCAGCATTAACTCCAGGATTAAAATATTGATTAAGCTAATAATTATATGAAAGACAGTACTGGAGAGACGATGTAATTTACATTTCTTAGCTGTTCCTTTACCCAAAGCCTAGCTCTCTTGGATTTTTGTAAAATTATTTATTCTTCTTGTTGTTGTTGTTGTTTTCAGTCATGCAGAATTACAAGGTTTAGGTCACAAGACCTAAATAAATTTACTCAAGTGATTTTCTTGTGTTCTATATTAAATACTGCATAAAGCTTCCTCATCTGTCCCAAGAAACATTTGAAGTGCTTAATCATGGGATTTTTTGTTAGAATCATGTAGCCATCAGTAAACTAAAGAAAGGAGAGTGGTAAGGAAATGAGACCATAAGGGAAGGAAAATGGGAAATCAATATATATATATATATATATATATATATTTAGTGAGTTGGATGAAAAATATGATTTTCAAAAATTCATGCAGTTGTATCTTATTCAAGCTCACAAGAGGGGTGGAGAGGTAGAATGGGAGTAATATGGCATATTTCACTGTTATTCTTGCCCTTCTTGTTAGTGATCTCCAATATGGTAGGAAAAGGAGCACCCTTTCAAACTCCCCCCCCCCCCTTGCACCAGAAATCACTTGCACAAAAGAGAGTACTGTATATACTCGTGTATAAGTCTAGAAATTTAGGTCAAAAAATTGACCCCAAAAACCTGAGTCGACTTATCCACGGGTCAATGTAAGTACTGCATCTTATTTAAAAGAAGGAACCATCTGCTGGTGAAAAGCAAGAGTATAATGTGTCCTGGAAGCACTGACCCCCTTTATTCTCTCATCCATCCAGTCTTAAGAATAAGCACAAAGAGTTATATCTGATGGACTCTTGGAAGTTATTTGACATTGTTTTGCTTTGCTTCATCCTTTAGATCCTTCCTATATGCCCCTAAATTTTACCCTTGACTTATCCATGGGTCATAGCAAAATCCAAAATTTTGGCCCCAAAACTTGCTCTCGACTTATACATGAGGTCGACTTATAGTTGAATATATACGGTAGGAATATTAGTCAACTGTTTCCTGAGTCAGGGGAACAGACCCCTATCTATTGCAGCATCCACTGTCTGGTAAGTGGGTTTTGGGGGATTTCACAGTTGTAAGTGTGTAACTCTAGGTTAAGCATTCCTAAATACCATAGATGATTCATCATCATCATCATCATCATCACCACCACCACCACCACCACCACCACCACCACCACAAATTTCTTCCTAAATCAGAGGGAAAGATATAGAGATTCAAAAATAAATCAACAAATCAAAGAAAGAAATTTCTCCATCCATTTATACATCAAGCTAATGTTTTATGAGTCAGGAACATTCGTATGCACAGATACCAACAATTCTTCGGCTGGAAAACTACTAAGTATATAATGTAAAAAGGTAAAGGTTTCCCTTTGACATGGATGTCTAGTCATAACTGACTTTACGGGGCAATGCTCATTTCCAAGGTTATGCCAGAGAGCCAGTGTTGTCCAAAGATGACTCTGTGTTCATGTGGCCAGCAAGACTACACACCAAAGCACACAGAATGCTGTTACCTTCCCACTAAAGTGGTACCTATTTATTTACTTGTATTTTGCATGCTTTTGAACTGCTAGGTTATCAGAAGCTGGGAATATTGATGGGAGCTCAGTCCATCATGCAGTGCTTGGGGCTCGAACTGCCAACCTTCTGACCTTACAATCATCAGAACTGATGTCTTAACCACTAAGCCACTGTGTGCCCTAAGTATATAGTGTAGTTATATATAAACCTGTATGTAATGCATGAAAAACTTTATTGTGTCTATAATTCTTTAAAATAATCTTTCACACATACAGGTTAATATATAGCTACACTATATACTTAGTAATTTTCTAGCCCATTTGTTGTGATTTCTAGTGGTTTTTTGAGATGGGTTCCAGGATTTATCTCTTCTATGTGCAGATAACTACATTAGAGCAATCTAAGTGAACAATATTGGAGGTGCATCTTCAAGGAAAACACAGTTGTAGCTTCTAGGCACAAGCTATGCCAGTGATGTGGGAATACATATATATATATATATATGAGGTGCTGCTAGGTATAGATGTTTCTACACAATTAAACTGAGCTGTAATCTGCATGAATCAGGGGCATGTACACTGGTACATGAATTGGCTCATTTTCTCTGTACAAAGATGCACATTGAGGCCACAATACAATCATAAGCCCACCTGCTCAGATATAGGTCCCATTATATCAATTACAAGCAGATTTGTTGCCATAAGGCTTTAGTATAATATGTGGATTTTCTTTGCAAGTAAGTCCCTGGGTAAAGTGTGTTGTTCTGCATCTCTCTCATCCATCATGTCTCAAATCATATTTCATCCTTCAGTCTCAGCCTGCCGACTACTGACCCCTTGAGAAATTGTGCCCCTTTTGTTTCTTTCCTTGGGGGACAGGAAACATTGGTTCAAATAAGCCATGGGAGAAATTTGGTTGTTGCAACTAATCTTCCACTTCATTAGACTTTAGTGATACAGTGATCTTATTTTATTGAATGTGTTTATTTGGTTGTGCTGATTTTCCTTGTTTTGTAAATTTCCTTAATATTAACCATGGTGCCTTTAAAGCTGCAGTGCCTCACTGCTATGAAGAATGGAGTAGGACTGTCATGGGAAAACAGGATCATTACTGCTTTAATATAAAATGAGCAGCCCTGGGTCATTTGGATATTTCAGATCAGGAGATTAAAACTCTATCTCTTGCTGTGAAAGATAATGCAAAAGTTGCTGCCTGTGTCTTCTGGAAATCATTTTCAGGGAAGTCTCATTTGACTGCCACACATTCTTCTTGTCCAGAATTTTAGCAGCAAATAGAGACATACACACATTTTAGAAATCTATTTGATAACTACTATCTAAAAGTGAAAATTGGTTTAGTTATGTCTTATCTATCCCACTCTTTAGCTAAAATAGACTACCAGAATGGCCTAGAAATATCAGTAAAAATAGTTCCTTCTTCTGTGATTTTCAGGCACACGAAGAAAGAAGAATGGAGGTGGGTGGGAAATAGCACACACATACCTTAAGGCAATGGCTCTTATCAGAACTACATGAGATGGAAACAATTCATAGTAGTGTGATGATGCCACAGCTGAATTTTGTAAACCTCAAGTTCTCTACATTAAAATTTTTGCAATAATGAACTGTTTAAAAACCACACAGTTTCAACAGCCTTCATGGGCCAAATTCAAGTGCTACAGCTATTCAGCTTGAAGGAGTTTTTGCCTGCCATATAGCTCTTAAAGATAAGGAGCCTCTAAGGATTCTGCACTACTAAAGTATGGTTAAATAAACAGAGATACCAAATTACACTTTTAAGAACTAAATAGGCAAAGTTCTCCAGCTGGTTGGGTAAATTGGCCAGTTTTGTTTACTCCTACAGTTGACTTTCCTAAATCTTAGGTTCCTTACATTTACATTGCATTTACACAGCCATTTAATAATTTTGAAATGTTCCTATAAAAAACCCAAACTAAAAAAATATTCTTACCCATTCCAACCTTAGTGTCTATACAGTGACTTCCAGTGCTTCTCCAAAATAGATGCTCTACTTATCCAGTCAAACTAGGATCTGCAGTTTAAGAAGCTGAATGATTTCTGATTCCCCCTGTGACAGGTAGACCCACTAAACATTAGGAAGAGCATCCTGACAGTAAGAGCTGTTGTTGGAATGTGGAGTAGCCTCCTTTTTTTTAAACAGGCTGGATGGCCATCTGTCAGGAATGCTTTGATTGTGTATTTCTGCACAGCAGGGAGATTGGATTGAATGGTCCTTGTGGTCTATTCCAACCCAATGATTCTGTGATGCTATTCCTTATCCAATAGTGTCTTATGCAGAGACAAGAAAGTGGATGAGTGGGTCAAAGCAGTGGCTAAGGGCTATGTCATCAGGAGAGTGAATCCACTCCATGTTTTACTTCAGACTTTTAAAAAGTTATTCAAGATGTTCACTCTATTTCCAGGAGATGGTTTAACAGTTTGGGCAACTTATTTAAAGATGAAACCAAATAGATGATCAGAGGATTCTCTTCCTGATTACAACAACCTACTAAATTTTCCTTTCTGCATCTGTTGCACCACCATTGTCTTTGCTGGTGCAACTACACTGGTATAGTTCTCCATCATGTTATTGGCCCATTCCCTTTGGATTATATACCCTTCTAACAGTTAGCCCATGAATTAGCAGAAGAGCTTTCTGCCTAGAAACTCAGTGGGCCTTCCTTTCTGTTTTTGTTGATGTTGTCTGCCTTCAAGTCTTTTCTGATCTATGGTGACCCTAAAGTGAAGCTATCATATGGTTTTCTTGGCAAAATTCATTCAAAAAGCTACTTTGCCTCGGCCTTACTCTGGGTCTATGACTTGCCCAAAGTCACCCAGCAGATTTCCATGGCTGAGCAGAGATTTGAAACCTTGTACTGTAGTTCAACATAACCTGCTCCTGGGACAGCATCAGGTTTGGAGGTTGACTGAGGCAGTACATGTGGCAAATCATAATTGCAGGTGTCCTAAAGATGGTCAGAGTTGAAGTCCAACTATGGTCCAAAACATACTGCAATATAATCCAATTTGAGACTATTTTAACTGTCCTGGCTCAGTGCTAAAGAATTCTGGGAAATGTACTTTTATGAGACATTTAGCCTTCTCTGTCAGAAAGCTCTGGTGCCACAACAAAGTACAATTTCCAGGATTCCATAGCACTGAGCCAGGGCAGTTAAAACAGTCTCAAGACAGATTATTTCTATATGCATTTTGGATATATGCTGACCCTTCACACCACACTGGAAATCCTACATGATTACATTGGGAGAGCACTGCTTTCTCCATATGGAGAGGGGCCTAAAAAGGTGGCCTAAAGAAAGCTCATCTCCATCCACCCAGTTGGCGAGCCGCGGTCAACAGGCATCTTCTGATGTGGTCAAACAAAAACAAAGATTCAAAGGCACGCACTGGCCTCCAGAGGTGCAAACAGACTGACACTTGCATGCTGGAACATCAGAACCATGCAAGATTCTGCAGATAGTGGATGTCCCGAGCGTCGTTCTGCTCTAATAGCCCATGAACTATCATGACTTAATATAGACATTGCTGCTCTTAGTGAAGTTCATCTCCATGAGGAAGGCAGCCTTAAAGAACATGGTGCCAGCTATATACTCTACTGGTCTGGCAAACCAAAAGCTGAAAAACATCTCTCAGGAGTAGGCTTTATAATTAAAAACTCCATTGCCTCCAAATTCGAAACCCTGCCAACAGGTCATTCTGCTCGCATTATCTCCTTACGCCCCCCTCATGTTGCTCTCTTTATTATATATGCCCCAACTATGCAAGCCAACCCTGTGGAGAAAGACAAATTCTACTCAGACCTATGCCACCTCATACAAAAAGTCCCTGAAGAAAATAAAATCATTATTCTTGGTGACTTCAATGCCAGAGTAGGTAAGAACTTTGATGCCTGGAAAGGGGTTCTAGGCAAGCATGGAGTTGGAAACTGTAATGATAATGGATACCTCCTGCTAGAGTTTTGTGCAGAACAGCAGCTGACTATTACAAACACTATCTTTCAGCAGAAAGATAGTTTGAAGACAACCTGGATGCATCCCCGATCCAAACACTGGCACCTCATTGACTATGTTCTAGTGCGCCAGAGAGACATTCACGATGTCCATCATACTCAAGTGATGCCCAGTGCAGAATGTCAAACAGATCATTGCCTTGTAAGATGCAAACTAAATCTTCATCTTAAGCTCAAACCTAAGAGGGGTGGCACCTTAAAAAGGAAACTCCAAGTCAACAATCTTCAACAAGCTGCCATGAGAGATAATTTCCAGGCAAATCTTCAATCAAAACTTGAAGACCATCCTTATTCTTCTCCTGCAGTGCTTTGGCAACATATCAAGAACAGTATCCTGCAGTCTGCAGAAGAATCCCTTGGGTTTTCCCACAAGAAAAACCAAGATTGGTTTGATGAAAACAACAAAGAGATGCAGGAGCTATTAGCAAAGAAGAGAACTGCTCATCAGGCACACCTCGCTCAGCCATCTTGCCATGTAAGAAAAGCAGCCTTCCATCTTGCATGTAGTAAACTCCAACAAAAACTCCAAGACATTCAGAGCAAGACATTCAATTTAGCAGAAAAGACACAATGTTGTGCAGATCTGGGAGATTCCAGAGGATTCTACAAAGCGCTTAAAGCAGTGTTTGGACCTATTTACCAGGTCCGAAGCTCCTTATATAGTACAGATGGTCAAACACTAATCACAGACAAAACCTCCATCCTGAATCGATGGGCTAAACATTTCGAAAATCTCTTCAGTGCCAACCGAGAAGTCCAAGGCTCAGCTATCCAACATATGTAAAACAACGGATAAAAAATGAACTGGATGTGGCTCCCACTTTGGAAGAAACCATTAAGGCCATACAGCAGATGAAAAACAGCAAGGCAGCCGGGATTGATGGAATCCCACCTGAAGCTTGGAAACACGGAGGTCATGTACTCCATGCTAAATTCCACAAGCTCCTTGTGAGTTGTTGGGAAAAAGGGGAACTGCAATCAGATCTCCAAGATGCAGTTATCGTCACCCTGTATAAGAAAAAAGGAGCAAAATCTGATTGCTCAAATTATCGAGGTATAACACTGCTCTCCATTGCTGGAAAAATTCTTGCAAGGATACTCCTGAGCAGATTAGTTCCTGCTGTTACAGAAGAACTTCTCCCTGGAAGCCAGTGCGGCTTCAGAGCTAAAAGGAGCACTACAGATATGGTATTTGCTCTTAGACAACTGCAAGAGAAATGCAGAGAGCAAAACAAAGGACTCTATGGGGCTTTCTAGATTGGCAGGAAAGGGAGACATGAAGTTGCCTTTTCCTTAATGCTTAGCAGCTACACTGCAAGCCCCAGGTGTGTAATAAAAAGGCATAGGGCAGCTACACTGAAGAGGTGTGGGGACGACTTATCTGAAGTCTTTTCTGTTGCTCAGCCACTACATTGGAAGCTGTCAGGATGCTAGAAAGATAGGCGGAGCAGCTGCACGGGTGGCAATGAATGGGGCTTTTGGCTGCACTGAACCTTTAATATTTTGTTGTTGTTGTTGCCGGCTGTGAACTGCGCAGTTGCACTGGTACATCACACATGAACTGTGCAGTTATGAAGATCTGTCAAATTACCATTGTGGTTTCGCTTCCCTTTTTAAGTGTGCAGTTGCATCAGTGCACCATGAATGAACCCCTTTGTTTTATAATAATAGTTATTATTATTATTATTACCCCACTCCGTTGAGATCAATTGAGGTGGCTTACACATTAAAATACTATTACATCAATAAAATAAACTGCATCCCTTCCCCCCTTAAAAAGATATTAAATCCGTTACAATTTAAGTTTATGAATAAACTTCTTTATTTTATGAATGAATTGATATTTTATGCTTGATTGCATAACAGTTACAGCACCCCAGACTCCCTACTGCACATGTCTAGGGTTCGGATTAGAGCTGGAGCTAGGGTTTGGGAGCTTTAAAAAACTGCACAGTTGCACTGCAGCATTTAGATGCAGCTGCGCTGTTACACCCTTTTTAAAAAGAAGCTGGGAAAAGCAGGTCCTTTTTAAAGCTGCTTTTTCCCCACTAAAATGCAAAAGAAGTGCATTCATGCCAAACTTTCAGAGTGGGTCATCTAAAGGCTACACCTTCATGCAGACATGAACACACCCCTTTTTGCCAGTCTAGATCAGCCCTATGTAACATTTGTCGACCCTACCAAAGCCTTCGACACTGTGAGTAGAAAAGGTCTGTGGCAGTTCCTGGAACGACTAGGATGTCCCCCCAAATTCCTCAAAATGATTATCTTGCTGCATGAGGGCCAGCAAGGACAAGTCAGATATGGCGATGCTCTCTCAGAGCCCCTTCTAATAACTAATGGTGTGAAACAAGGCTGTGTTCTCGCTCCAACTCTATTTACAATCTTCTTCAGCATGATGCTCCAAAGGGCTACAGCAGATCTCGAAGAAGAAGATGGCATCTATATACGTTACCATACTTAATGGTAGCTTGTTTAACTTAAGCCGTCTGAAGGCTCACACAAAGACTCTAAACTATCTAGTCCATGAGCTTCTTTTCGCTGACGATGCTGCCCTTTTTGCCCATACAGAAGCAGCTCTGCAGCGCCTAACATCCCGCTTTGCAACAGCTGCAGAGCTATTTGGGCTGGAAGTCATCCTGAAGAAAATGGAAGTTCTTTACCAGCCTGCACTACAGGAAGAGCACTATCACCCCCATGTCACCATAGGCAAATCTGTACTTAAGTCTGGTCAGCAATTCACCTACCTGGGAAGTATCATCTCTTCAGACCCCAAGATTGATAAAGAGATCGATCGCAGATTAACAAAGGCATATAGTGCATTCGGAAGGCTTCACAAAAGAGTCTGGAGTAACAAACACCTGAGGCGAAGCACAAAAATCAGTGTGTACACAACCATTGTATTGTCCATTCTCCTCTATGGGTCTGAAACATGGGTCACCTATCACCAACATCTACAACTCCTCGAACGCTTTCATCAGCACTGTCTATGCACAATCCTAAATATACACTGGAATGACTATGTGACGAATGTTACTGTCCTTGAGCAAGCAGGGATCACCAGCATTGAGGCCATTCTATTGAAAATGCAGCTACGCTGGGCAGGTCACGTTTCTAGGATGGAGGACCACCGCCACCCCAAAATAGTACTCTATGGTGAACTTGCCATGGGTCAGCATAAGAGGGGCACCCCAAAGAGATACAAGGACTCCCTGAAACAACATCTCAAGCTTGGCCAAATTGATCACCAAAAATGGTCTGCCCTGGCATCACATCGGGAGGCATGGAGAGACACTATCCGCAATGCTACAGTCTCGTTCGAGAACTCACGCTGAACGAGTCTCAAAGAGAAACAACACAGAAAGAACCACAACTTGGAAACACCACCCAAGGAGACTTTCTGCTGTGCTTTCTGTAACCGGACTTGTTTATCTCGGATTGGCCTTTTTAGTCATCAACGCGCTTGTAGTAAGCGTGGGATAAGTCCTTCCTGAATCTTCATTAGTGAAGAAAAGCCAGAGAGAGAGAGACTTTGGGAGAATTAGTTTCATAAATATTTTGTTTGAATAGAGGATAGCAAATCCAAAATAACAAAAGCCATTGTGGAAAATTCAAACAAAAATCCACCAAATAGTGATACCTTTAGTGGCCAACTGAAATGCACAATATTGTTACAAACTTTTCAAGCTCCACTGGCTTGAAGTATATTGTGCATTTCAGTTGGCCAATAAATGTATTACAGTGCACCCTCGCCTTAGGTGGGGGATCTATTCCAGACCCCCTCCGCATTAGGCAAATTTTGTGTATGGTCAATCCCCATTGATTTGAATGAGGCGCGATCCCATGGTGCAGCCCATTAACCATGCTGTCCGGATTGCTGTCCGTGTGACTTCGAGTCTGCTTATGGTGAGCCTGACTACAGCATGGGCATTTTTGTTTGAATTTGATAAATGGCCAACACAGCTACCTCACTGTGGAAAAATTAGAATAAAGTTGACTTCTCACTATCCTGTGTTAATGCTTAACGTATTTTCAAAATCAGACAAAACATCTTTCTCCCTTCTACTCTTCTTCCCAGTGACAAAAGTGAACCTTCGTGTAGTGCACTGAAACACTGTGACTATAGAACAGTAAAAAGGAAATGAAATGTATTGTCTGATTCTGCTTCACTCCAATTTTATTTTAAGTGTAGTGATTTGTCCCAATTTAATGCATGTCTGATGGAAGCTGAACTCTATTTGGGTTAATTTTTATTCTCAGTAGTTCTTTATTACTTTGTTAGGTCTAGACACACTTCACTTCCCTTGCAATAAACCTTTGAGTTCCACTTCTGTTGCAATTGGGAGATTTACATCATTTACAAAGACATGGCTACCTATCCATCATAATAATGTCAAGCAGAATTTATGATCCTAACACTAGTACAGTGTCAACATCATGAAAAGAAGATTAACATCAAGAAACCTATTGGAAATTAGGTTGGTTAGATGGTCTTCTGACTAGGATAGGTTAACAAATTACCTCTTCATACCAAGGTATCAGTATTAAATATCAAGGCCAGGAAAAAAGGTAGCTTTGCCAATACAAAGGATCTTCATTTTAAAATAGATGTGGGAGTAGCAGCCTGCCATCTACAAAGTGAGTTTATTGGCTTGGAACTAGTAATGTAAAGACTATTTGCAAATTTTCTCAAGACGTTTAGACATACAATTGAAAATTTACTCTCATATCTTTCACCGTTCAGCAAAGCATTGTTTTATTTGTTTGTTGTTGGTTTTTGAGGAACGGCTTAGGAATTTGACACAAACCCACAATGTTTTCCCATAAAAAATGTTATATGTTATGCAGCTTTCCCTGCCCAGTTTTGGAACACTGTGCTGTTATTTGTGCAAAATAATAATAATAATAATAATAGATATAATCTTTTAAAAAAAATGCTTGGCCAAATTTAAAAGCATTATAGCACCTTCAGAGGAGATTGTGCTTTCCAGATTTCACCAAATAGGTATTGAAGGGTTTGTGCTAACTTTTTTCAAAAAAGAATCCTAACAGAACTTAATGACATTTACAGGTGTACTTGCCCTGTCAGTCAAGTTCAGTCAGAGATATGAGCATCAGTTCGACATCCCCTCAGTATAGTAAAAATCCATATACAGACTTTATACTACACTAACCCATATACCAACGTCTAAGGGCCAAGGATAGGAGACCACCATCAGAACAGAATTTGGAGAAACAGAGTGGTTCCCAATAGGAAAAGGGGTCAGGCAAGGCTGCATCCTATCACCTTACTTGTTTTACTTATATGCTGAAATCTTCATAAGAAAAGCAGAATTAGAATCAGTAAAAAGGAGGAGTGAGGATAGGAGGAAGCAATATTAACAACCTAAGATATGCAGAGACTCCATAATATTAGTAGAAGAGATTCAGGAATTGGAACAGTTAATAAGGAAGGTCAAAGATGAAAGTGCAAAGTCAGGTCTGATGCTGAACATAAAGAAATCAAAAATAACAACCACAATAGAAATGCACAAATTCAATACAGACAACGAGGAAACTGAAATAGTTAAAGAATTCCCATATCTAGGATCAAACATTGACCAGAATGGAGACTGCCATCAAAAAAGAAGACTAAAAATGGGAAGGGCAGCTATGAAAGAACTGGAAAAGATACTGAAGAGCAAAGACATACAACTGAGCAGTAAAGTTAAAATCTTTCAGGTCATTGTATTCTCAATTCCCATGTATAGATGTGAGAACTGGACAGTGAAGGAAGCAGAGAGAAAGAAAATCAACACATTTGAAATGTGGTGCTACAGAAGAGTACTTAGGATACCATGGGCAGCCAAGAAAACAAACAAATGGGTTCTTGAACAGATCAGACCAGGACTCTCCTTGGAAGCTAAGATGATCAAGTTGAGACTATTGTACTTTGGCCACATAATGAGAAGGCATGGATGTCCTGAGAAAGCAACCAAGAAGGATGATAGCAACACACAGCACTAAACAATATCCAAAACTTAATGCAGTTCAGCAAAGCAAGCAAGCAAGTCCAAGAGCACAAACCAAGAGAATTGTCAGAGATTCAAAATGCAGGGTTCCAGAAGGTGATGAGGCATGTAGGCAAATCCAAGGTCAAGAAGTCCAGGGAGACAAAGCTACCAGCAATCCAAGGAGCAGGGCTTCCAGCCAGGAACAAGGGAGGGCAGGCTCAAGCGTGCTTTCACAAGGAAGCTCAGATAATCTCTGACAATGGGTCTGGCATCCTCCACCTGTTTATATTCCCAGCTTTCATGAGCACAGCTGTTTGGTGATTAGAGAGCATTTTTCATAAAGCCTCCTCGAAAACTAGAGGCACACTCTTTCAGAGCTTCTCTGGCTGAAGGTAGGTATGTCAGTGTTCTCCTCCTTCATGTCTTTTGTGCCTGGAATCTCTGCTGCCAGGAGGCTTGGTTGCTGAGCCTCCTGACAGGCCACAGACTCTGTGTGAGCTGGGCCTGACTCAGCTTCAGGCTCAGGCTCAAACTGGGACTCTAGCTCAGCCCCCTCTTCTTCTGAGTCCTCAGCCTTGCTGGGCATGACAATGGATTACTAGAAAAAACAATAATGCTAGGAAAGGTAGAAGACAGAAGAAAGAGAGGAAGACCACAAATCAGATCTATAGATTCAATTAGGGGAGTTATAGGCAGGGGCTTACAGGATCTGGGCAAGGCAGTAGAGGATAGGGATTCTTGGAGATGTCTCATCCATAGGGTCACCATGAGTCAGAATCGACTCGAGGGAGCTAACAACAAACACATATACCATCCCCCAACTTACTTTAAGGCCTGATTGAAAGAATATGTCTCTCACTGTCTTTGTGAGCAAATTTCTTTTTATCTGTAAATCCTGATGAATTTGTTCCATTGGTACCAATGATATCAATAGGACTGTATTTAAAGAAACTACCACCTGTTATTGCAGTCACTGATGATTTACCTAATCCTCCTTTTTTGTTTTTTGGTGGTCAAAATGTTAAGCAATTGTTTTGATATTTTTATTCAGCAGCACCAAATGTTTCCTCGCTCAACCACTTTGGGATTGGGCAGCAATGTATATAAAGCAGCTTCAGGTTTGAGGATTCTGACCTCCATAAATAGACTAATTTCCATTCACAGCACAAAAATATTGAATAAAAAATAAGGAAATAAGGGAAAGCATAGTTTAATATCAGCAGTTTAGATCTGGCAATTGAACGGGCCTATTTTCATCTGGACATATCAAATGGTGAACTGTACCAATCTTTTCCTCTTCCCTCTCCTCATACAACCCTTACTTTATTTCAGTCACAGCTCCTCACTGAGAGATATTCAAATATTTTGCTTTCCCATTTACTTTTTGACCTTGCACTTCTATTACACCAAGGACTCTATTATTTAAAATATCAGCATTTTCATTTTAAAAGACTTTGTGCCTTGCAGCAGATGGGGAAGGAGGATTTAAGAAAAGCTTGGGAAGAAGGGGTGAAAACACTAAGATTCTTACATTACAGAACCAACATTATGATTTGCCTTTTGACAGAGCTGTTTTGTTTTTTTTAAGCCCAGCAAAGATGTCATAGGCTCAGCCAATTGCTTTAGGATGCCATTCAAAGAAGAGAAATGATAAACTCTCCTGAAAGACTGACAGTAGGGGGAAAGGCAGTGAGGGAAAGTATTAAATAACCAGATTTGACTGACCAGTTTATGGTGTAATAAACTTGAGAGTTTTTGATATCCTGGTGATAACAGAGATGTTTAAGATGACTACATTCAGTCAATTTCAGGGGCGAAAAAGTGAGGAACAAGAAGAATCTGGAAAGCTACATCTTTTTGATGAAAAAACTGAAACTTCACCAAAAGAGCATTTCTATAGAAGGTTAAAAAAAAAGAAAAATAAAGCAACAATTGGAAATGCACAAATGCATGCTTATAGACAAGAAGCCAATTAGCCAACTGAAAGATAATTTAGCCAAATAACTTGAAAAGCCTCTTAACAACTTAGGCCTCTCACAACTTTGTGTTATGTTGTGTTCATATCTCCTAGGCAGAGATGTGTGAGATGGCCTATGCTTAGGATGAAGCAAACACATCAGTATTTCTAATGAAGGTAAGAGCCACGAGCAAAATATAAGTGGGGATTAAATAGTAGCTTGAAAGCAACTCATTGTAATATATTATCAGCAGTGCAATGCCTTAACAAGCCAGGATTTTGGAAAGGATGAAGAAGTCCTACCAGATTGATATCAGCTGGAGTCTTTTCTATTTTTTATTTTCAAGAATAAAGTGACTTACCTCAGTACAATGTGGTTACTTACAGAAATATATAATATTACCTCACTTAGAGTGAACATTTTACAACTTTGAAGGAACAGCTGTGTAATCTGCTCAAAGCTGCATCTGTTTGATAAATTATACATTTCATCTCATGTTTCTTTTAGCCAAATCTGTATTGGAAGTACAAACTATCTGAAACATCTTGGGATAAAGCATCCAATTAAGTAGAATGAAGTGTGTGTGTGAGAGAGAGAGAGAGAACAGAGAACAGAGAACCAGAGAAGGCATGTAGACACAAGTGAAGTCTTGGGCTGCATCCACACTGAAGAAATAATCCAGTTTGACAACATTTTTACTATCATGGCTCCATGCTATGGAATACTGGGTTTTATAGTTTCTTGTGGCTCCCGAGTTCTCTGACAGAGAAGGCTAAATATCTCACAAAACAGCAATTCCCAGAATTCCATGGCATGTCATGGCAGTTAAAGTGGTGTCAAACTGAATTATTTCTGTAGTGCAGATGTACTGATATTGGTAAAGCACAGAATCATATATGCATGTTTCTAAGTGCTACATTTTAGTCCAAAAGATTTCAAATACTTTTAACAGCAGATGATCATTTTTCTTGACTACTAACAGTAATATATATAAACACACACATATATACAAATATATGGGAGACAGAGAGAGAATTTTGTACAGTCCTGAACCACAAAGATTCTCATTAGCCCAGGATTATTCTTACCAGAGTTTCCAAACACCTAAGAAATAAAATTTAGACCTTTTAAAATATATATTTTCAAATATTATTTTCATAGTAACAACACTTTGCTCTAATAAGATATGAGTGGTGTAATGGAGAATGGTGATGGTCAATACATAGTGATACAGGCTCCAGGAGCATTACCAGTGCAACAGAACACACACAAAGCTGTCATAGGGTCAAGGGCCTCTTTTCAATATTAGCTGCAATAGGATGTGTTTGTGTATATATATATAATTTGAGGCATTGGACTAATAGCAGGATGGAGATTAAACAGCTTGGCTATCCTTTGGTTTTTCCATTTCTTATCTTTCCAGACAGTTTATGCTCTCTTTTTGCACAGAAAGTGACCAGGAGATAGGCAAAAGCCTTTAGGAGAGATGAGCCTGGAAAAGGGATGTGTAAAGAGGAGCAGAGGAAAACTAGTGAGAGGGGAGGGTGTGGACGATATCACATAGGAGTTTATTGCATGGACTTTTAACCTGGCTGCACCATAATGGGATGCAGCTGGGATGCAGGATGCAGGTAGGAATTATCACACTTAAATTCACATTTAATGTGACCAGCCAAGTACAGCCTAGCTGCATCCTGGGTCCAAGGCACACTCAGCAAAGCCACGTTTCAAAGCCAGAAGCTTTCCGACTTTGAAAAGCAATGCCTGGGACCCAGGATGCAGCCAAGCTGTACCCGGCTGGTCAAATTAAATGAGAATTAAGTGTGATAATTTCCCCCTACACCCCACATCCTGCTACATCCTGTTAGGGTGCAGTCAGGTTAAAAGTCTGTGCAATAAACTCCTTAGTGTGGAAAGACGGTTACATGAAATAGCAGGAAGGAAAGGAACTATCCATTTGGTTGCCACAGGTGTTATCAGGCATAATGGATCATGGCTTTAAAGAAAACACTGCCATACAAGTGTAAGAAAGGATGAAACATTAGGACAAATACACATATTTGGCAAAGTTTAAAATTAGATCTACTGGGCCCTGTACAGACAGGCACAAAGAGCCATTCGTGGGCCAAAACTAGGGCTGGGGAGTGTGCAGCAACAACACACTCCCGAGCCCTAGTTCGTATGGACGGCGCCATTGTGAAATTGTGCTGTCCATACTCGTGTGTAACAATGGTACGTGTCATGTCCACACAGACAAGCATATGGTCACCACACCACTGCAGGGCACTTGGAGTGCCTTTTCAGTGGCGCAGAAAGGAGCTCCAAAATGGAGCTTTTTGCTTCTTCTCCGTGGCCTGGAAAAGTGGCAGATTGGGGTCTCTAGGGTGGTCTGTATTGGCCCCTGGTATTTTTGATTTTACTTTAAAGAGGTTTGGTGTGCTTGAATTTGATCATGACAGTAAACTCTAGTGTAGTGGAATACTTTCAACCTGTGACAATAAAAATAACTAAATTGTTCACCATAGCTATTTGCTTCTGCACAGAAGAAAAGAACACTTGGAGTGGAGTCAAAACTCTCTGCTCCCCAGAATTCTTGCATCAACCAAATTTTGATCCCTTTTGTAAATGGATGTGAATTGTCAGAAGATCATGG
Organism: Urosaurus nigricauda; assembly: GCA_034509955.1. Lineage (NCBI taxonomy): Eukaryota > Metazoa > Chordata > Lepidosauria > Squamata > Phrynosomatidae > Urosaurus > Urosaurus nigricauda. The sequence continues at coordinate 36,325,324 of JAOEGL010000001.1, forward strand.
GAGATTATTTCACATGCTGTATCCCATCTTTCTCCCAATGAAATACATGCACATTTAAGTATCAAAGATGGCTCTTACCGCATTCACCCATAGCAGCCAGTCTGTAGCCCATATGCAGTCCATATGCAACTGGGCTTCTCTGGACGGACTGCAGACTGGCTGCCACAGGTGAATGCAGTATGACCCTATCCATCTTTGACATTTAAATGCACATGTATCCCATCAGAAGAAAGAAGGGATACAGTAAGTGCAATAATCTCCTTAGATATTTGGCCTCCAGTACTTAAAGGCAATAGCTCCCAAACTTGATGTTTTTTGAAATACAACATCCAGAATTCATGACCATTTTGCCATGCTGGCTAGCAACCGCGGGGGCTAAACCCCAGTAACATCTAAGGTCACCAATGGGAAATTTTAAATCCTGGACTTTATAACTCATTGTGTCCTAGAACCCAACTTGCCAGAAGGAGAAGTGGCCTTCCTGCATGGATAACCCTCCATGCCATCTTATCTGAGAACCACCACCACTACCACCACATCTTGACAAAATGTGGTCCTGTGACTAACATAATCATATTTTCCTTCTCCTTTATAATTTTTAACATCTTTGTCTAACAGGAGCTTCAAACGCTTGCAACATGCCTTGTATACATTTTGCATTTGGGTCAACTCAATGAAGGTATCACTGTTTTGTGGATTTTGGATGTTATTTCACTTGGGAACTATGTATGCATTTCTAGAGATATCACAGAGCCCAAGGACATGCCAAGCCATTGTTTGCATTTCTTCTACAAAACAAACAAATTAAACTAATGCAGCTGTGTAAATAAATTTCTCTGGACTTTTCCCCTCCCCTTCCCTCTCCCTTGCACTCTGTTATGTTTGCAATGAATAGATATATTTGTGAATAGATCACAAATATACTGTGGAAATAATGTAATAAAAAGAAATAGTACAGATATTAAAATTTGACAACTGAGTTAGGGAAAATTAACAAAATAAAAGCCTTACCAGAAAGGTATTTTTAATAACTCATAAAATATCCGTGTGTTCTCTTGTTCTGTCATCCTTTTCTTTCTTCTTTGTTTTAAACTGAAAGGTTCCAAAATAAGTATAAGATAACACTCCTCTGCTGTCGGGATATCAATATGTTAATAAACAACATTAGTTTGACAGGAGGGATGTGAAATAAATCAACTAGGAAGCAATACAAGATAATGCAGCATAACATACAGGTAAAACATAAAATTTGGTCAGTATCATTTTCCTTGCGTTTCTCAGAATCCTGCTTTTCTGCTATTACATAGAATGTAAACCAATTGGTTCAGATTGCAAGAATAGAGGTTTTGCTTTTGAGAGACAGTGTTATTTTTTAAATTCCAGTGAAAATAAACATTTTAAGCATGGCAATATTTGAATAAAGTGACATTTACTCATTATTGCAAAAACACTACTTCAAGGGTTGACTATAGCTTGGCTACTTTTGACAATTGTCATGATTTTTGTTTTGGTTTTAAAATGATGGTGGTGGTGATGGTGATGTAATATAGAACTTCATTCCAGAATGACAACACATTGGCCAGCATTCTTTTAGTGATGAATCCATATATAAGTCTCTCTTTGCATAGGGCAGGGAGAGTTATTCTCTTCCCCTTGCATTTCTTCCAAAAACCTTCCACTGTCCCTGCTGTTGTTGCTTAGCAGTGGGGGTGGGGTGATTCAAATAATGAAGATTTGGCTGGTCTAAGCTCTTAGGGGAAGAAAAAGTTAGGTGTGCCCCATCTGAGAGTTCACCTCTACCTCAACTCACCCTCATTGAGTTGAGATCAGCTGCTTCTCCCTAATTTGAATCACCTCCCCACTCTCTTCTTTTCCCTCTGGAAAGCAACAGCAACAATGAATCCTCCCAGTGATTAGTGGCTGCCAGGCAGTGAGAGCATGGAATGCAGAGCAACATGCGCATGTAGGATTTTGCAATACTGAGAAGCCTGCTGAGGTCATTTTTTAATGTTCCCAAGGGGGTGTATACACAGCCCCTAAGGGGCAGCCTCCAGCCACCCCTTTTACAGCTAGATCAGGGCTGTGGCAACCACATGCCACGGCCCCAATCTGGCCTTTCCGGGGCTCAAAAAAGAGCAGCAAAAAGCAGCTCCTTTTCGTGCCCTGGAAAGGGCATGATAGTCATGGTGCCCTGGCTTTACAGTGCTCTTTCAGGGCTGTGGCATGTGGATGCAGCACCAGAGGAGTGCTGTGGTGCCGTGCACCATGTGGTGTGGCCCTGTGGCATCATGGGGCAGAGCTGGGCCATGAGTCATATGGATGCTATGCCCCAACTCCACCCCCAGCCTGGATTTTAAAGTTGGTCTGTACAGGGCCCAAGTTCTAGATTAGCCATATAACTAGTTCAATCCAAGCATTAACTGAGATAATATTAGCTCATTAAACAGCTACTGTACTGGTGGCACTAGGAAACTGCGAATATCAACCAAAATGAAGACCTTTGATAAATCATAGAGACGGAAAGAACCAAAATGGTCATTTAGTCCAGTCCCCTTCCTTGCAGGATCACACAGCTGAAGAACTTCTGAGAGATTGCTATCCAACTTCTTTTTAAAGACCTGAAAAAGGAGAATCCACCACCTTTCAAGGCAGTCTATTCCATTATTAACCAGTTCTTTCAGTACAAATGTTCTTCCTAATATTTAGGTGGAAACTCTGTTCTTGTAATTTGAACCTTTTGGTTTACATTCTCTGTTTTAGTAGAAAACAAGCTCACTCCATCTTCTACAACACATCCCTTCATATAATTAAAGATGGCTGTTGTGTCACCTCTCTGTTTTATTTTCTTCAGGCAAAACATACCCATTTTCCTATCTTTTTGAAATTTCTTTCCAAATCATATGAAAAATATTAGAAGTAGAAGTGTTCTGTGAAGTTTTTTTTTTATTTTTCAGAATAGATTCAGAAAAAAATATTGCAGTACTTGCAGTTCAGTATTATTTTTTTAAAAAACTGTATCGTTCTGTGCTAACTATTCCAGTTTTACCTCTCATCTTCTTCCCTTTCTCGTTCCACATTTTATTTATTTGCTTTTCTGCAAACCTTTATTCCAGATAATCATCATTAAGCATGCGTTCTGTCACCTGGACTTTTTACCTGGCAGAGTCTCATAACAAAAGTATTAGTTTACTTGAGAAATGAATCAGTACACCATGAATGGATTCAACAAATATATGAGAGAAGAGGATATATCTAATCCCTCTTGAAATCATGAACATACATAAGAAAACTGACAAACAAAATCTTCTTATTTTCTAAACATGGCATGCATTGTATCCAGACTCTCAATTCATTTATATTTGATTAGGCTCATTCCATCCCTTTTTATACCAAGCACCATCTTCACAGTTTCACACCCACTTCATCATGCTCTCTAACTGATATAGTTTAATATTTTCATCAGATAATTAAATAAATCATTTAATTCAGCTCATACAGAATCTCATGCACATTTTTCCATGTTTTCCCTTTGTCAGAAGATTCTTGATCAATCTGAGGAATGTATCATTCATGTTTTCCAGGAAAACATGTTAATATCAACATTTGCTTGCCATTTCAAAGCACAGCACTCACAGGAAGCCTATAGATGCTCCACAATATCTTAGTCTGCTTCCATAGTTCATTAGGGTTTTGAGTCTACTCAAAGTCAGCTTCATAAGTTGGCGATAACTTGTTGTATGGGCTGCATGGGTACTTGTTATATGGTAAAGATAAAACACATAAAGACTGTAAAAATCACTATATAAGGAAATCCCTGCTTATGATCTGGAATAAACACAAGAAAAGAACTTGCCCTAAAATCCCAAATTGATGTTCACCACACGAAGCCCTCTTTGGTAGGGAGGGTATAAAAACAAAAAAATGGCTAAGATATCAAGACTTAATTAAAGAAGAACAGGGTGAACTATTATTTAAAGAACAAGGAGAACTATTAGAGGATAATATCAATTGTCACTGGTACCTGTATAGACAACTCAGGGAAAGATTTAAAATGGATGGAAAACTTGAAGGTATACAAATGTCTAATACAAAATTTGATGAGATTTGTTTGAAAACTAAGGAAAAATTGATTAAGAAATTTTATGATTTATTACTGGAATGGTACACAGAAGAAGAAACAATCAGGGAAACTATGGTCAAATGGGCACAAAATATAGGTCATGTAATAGAACTACAACAATGGGAGAAATGCTGGGGAAAGAGACTAAAATTTACAAAAAATCAGGATTTAAAAGAAAACATGTTAAAAATGATCTATAGATGGCATTTACCCCCTGTAAGGCTAGCACATATGTATAAAAATGCCAAGCCAAATTGTTGGAAATGTAATGCGACGACAGGCACCTTTTTCCACATGTGGTGGCTATGCCCGAAAGCAAAGAAATATTGGGTGAGCATACATGAATTCATAACGAAAGAACTTAATATTAAAATACCTCTCTCCCCAGAAATTTTCCTCTTAGGAATGTTAGATGATAAGATAGAAAAAGAAAATGGAAAATTATTATTTAATTTGTTAACCTGTGCCAGAGTAACATTTGCAAAAAATTGGAAGAATCACGAACCTCCAGATATAGATCAATGGACATTTAAGATTTTTGAGGTCATGGAGCTAGACATGATGACGGCGTGGAAAGAAGGAAAAACAGAAGAAAGTATAAAAAAGGACTGGAACAGACTATCTAATCGCTTGTGGAAAACATGGAAGGACATAGGAATAAAGAGAACTTAAAGTACGAAGACAGAAGATGACGTGGGAGGGAAAGTCATGCCTACAAAATATAGTTTCAAATGTATGGCAAAAGCAAGATAATACAACGAGAAAATTTTATGTTTATAAGATAATGGAGCATAAAATAAGATGGAATTGTTATTGATAATAGCAATAGATATAACATAAAAAAAATACTTCTTAAATTCTCTTTGAAGATAAGAAATAAGGAAGTAGATGTTGACACAAATTGAAATCGCACGTTCTTTTTTGGTAATGATCAATTACGGTCTGTAAATGATATGTAAATTAGTAGTTCTTCGTTATGATTTTGTGTTTTCTTTTTTCTACTTTTTATGTTTGTTAAAAATGATAAAAATTAAATTAAAAAAAAAGTCAGCTTCATAAGTTGACAGAAGAAAAGTTTTCTACTCCCTTCTTCCTCTACCTGGAATTCCAAAGCATCCCTCTAGAACAGATGTAGGTAACTGCAAGGGAAGGGGGCCATTTCTGAACCTAGTGACAACTCAGCAGGCTGCACCAACACATTTCAGTGAACCTGAATTTATAGAATGTCCTGTTGATGCCATTGTGGCCAATTTTTAATTGATTGTTAAAATTTATTTTGGATTGTGAGAGGGTTTGGGGAAAACTTTGAAAGGTCAGGGAAAGCAAACTACTGTGATTTGGACACATTTCAAGGCAGTTTTCAGGCATGAAAACACAGAGGTAGAACTGGGTATCATCAGCATATTGATGACATTGAACAGTGTGGGGGACAAAACAGAATAGTGAAGGGCCCCACAATCAAATGGCAAGAGCATCGAACAGGGGCCCCCAGCACTATCTTCTGAGTTCTCCAAGAAGGACTAGAACCATTGCAAAATAGTGCTCACAGTCAGTGTTCACAGTCCCATCCCAGAGAGGCAACTCAGACACCATAGCCAAGAGATGCCATGGACAACCTTTTCTAAGTAAGGGGCTGAACAAACAGGCCAGGATAGCATGGGATACCATGGTATCCTGGAACCAGTGCTCATCCAGGTCAGTCCCCAGGTCAGACTCTGGGCAGGCACCGGGATGGGCAGGTGTTTACACACCCATACTCACGCCAATCCGCGACCTGCTACCAGCATGCACACCTTACCTTGTCACATTATTACTAGTATTCAGAAAATCCCTATCACCACATCTAACATATAATCTGGGCTACACCCTGTGTCCACCTCAGATGCAACAATAGGGGAGCTTCTGAGTATGTATGGCTGCACTGCAAGATAAGCAGGGGAGGTGGGTTTTGTCGTGGTGTTTCCAGGAAATGCCATAGCAAATCAGGGGTCAAATTACCCTAAAGTAAAGGTTATTTGCCTTAGGATTGGGTCAGATCTACTGTCCAGTCTTCTAAGATTTTAGCCTGTTTTATCTGAAGTAGAAGACATGAGGCCAGGGCAAACATGGGCCTTTTGGCCCATGCAGAGAACCCCAGGGAAACAAAACTTTGTCCAAAATCTACTCTTAAAACATGAGATATGTTGTCCATCAAAAGAAACTTTCCCAAGCTCTGCAGATGACCCAGATTGTACTATGCCAAGCTGGAAATAACAAAGAAGCTTATTTGTGGGAGCTTTGAAGCCATGAGCATCGTTAACCCTAAGGTGAGTGATAGGTGACTTTTGTGTTGCAGAATGAAACAACTTCTGGGGAGGCCCTACCTTGGTCATTTTGGTCACTCACCTCATTTTCATCTCAGCCCCAAAAGGTGCTGGCAGGAAGTGATATCTCTGCTCATTATGAAAAGGTAGGTGCCCTGATTCTGACCCAGTGTTTCCTCCCTTCATTTGGAGACCCAGAAGAGTCATGACAGGACTTGAGACTTCAAGACCTGGCCTGGCATCTGGAAAATGTGCCCCCATCCAAATCACACAATGTTCATAAATCACTTAGAATATTAGTTGTAAGCACAAACCGGCATATGAATGGCAATCTTTCCAGGAAGTATTTGTGGCCACTGAATGAGTAGATACTTTTAAATAGACTTGATTATGAAAAATGAGGGGATATATATATATATATATATATATATATATACTAGCACCTTCTCTTCTGTAATATTGAAAAGAAATTCAATGGTCCGTTTTACATTGGCAAAAAGAGGTGTGTTGAAGGCTGCATGAAAGCCCAGCCTTTAGATGAGAAAAAGGGAAAGTGTGCCATGAAAACACTATTTTGGAGTTTTAAGGGAGAAGAAGTGCTTTAAAAAGGAGCTGGCCCATTTTACATTGGCAAAAAGAGGTGTGTTGAAGGCTGCATGAAAACCCAGCCTTTAGATGAGAAAAATGGAAAGTGTGCCATGAAAACACTATTTTGGAGTTTTAAGGGAGAAGAAGTGCCTTTAAAAAGTAGTTTGATTTCCCCACTACTTTTTTAAAAAGGGTGCAGCATTGCTGGCCCGTTTTACACGGGCAAAAAAAGGCGCTTTTAGGGCTAAAAAGCCCGCATTTAGGGTTAGGGAGGGCGTAGCCTTTACACCCTCCCTAAGCCTAAAACGCATGGACGCCGCCATTTAAAGATGGCGGCGTCTACACGGTGGCGCAGTACAAGCGTCATCACGTGCGCAGCGTTTTGACGCGCTGCGCACGTTTTGACGCTCTGGCATCGCGGGAGGGCGCCAATCGCGCCCTTCCCGCGCCGCAAAAAAAGAGCTCGATCCCGGAACTCTTTTTTGCGGCGGGTCGTTGCGGCGGGATGAGGCCTCTGGGGCTGCCCGTGTGGCAGCCTAGGCCTCATCTCGCCGCTAGAAGGGGCGAGTTTGGACTGCCCCTTTTAGCCAATGTAAAAAGCACCCCTATTGCATCTAAAGGCTAAGGTGTAGTTGAACGGTTAAATGGGGCTCTGTATCTTTAAAGCGCCCATTTAAAGGCAGCGATACAAGTGCGGAGGGAGGGAAGGTGCCAAGACAAGAAGAGACCTTCAGAGCCCGGCCAGAGTGCGCCTGCACCTTCCTTCACCTCCTCCCTTTGGTTGAGAGAGTGTGACTTCTAGGGAGACAGCAGGGCACTGGAGGCGCTCAGCCAGGCCAGGGCAAGCTGGCAAGAGGAGGAGGAGAAGGGGAGGGACCTGGAGCACCTCCACTGCCCTGCCTCCCTGCAAGTCACACTCTCTCAGCCGAAGGGGGGAGGAGAAGGCAGGCCCAGGCACACTCTGGCCAGGCTCCATGGCTCTCTCCTGGCTGCCTTCCTCCTCCCTTTGGCTGAGAGAGTGTGACTTGCAGGGAGGCAGGGCAGCAGAGGGGCCCCATGTCCCTCTCCTCCTCCTCCTCCTCCTCCTCCTCCTCCTCCTGTTTCCAGCTTGCCCTGGCCCAGCATCAGGAGGACCTGGAGCACCACCGCTGCCCTTCCTCCCTGCAAGTCACACTCTCTCAGCCAAAGGGAGGAGGAAGGCAGCGGGGAAGGAGGGAGGGAGGGAAGGAGCCAGGAAGAGACCCCCAGAGCCTGGCCAGAGCACGCCTGGCCCTCCTGCTTCCTCTTCAAAAAGAAGGCTGGAAAAGTAGGACGTGTCCTGGCAAAGGAGGACGTGCCTGGTCAACTTGGAAAAGGGGGGCCTCTGCTCAAGAATGGAGGACATATGGGAATCCCTCCTGGACAGAGGGCTGAAACCTCAAGACAACTCAATATAATGCTCTGACAGAACACAGACTACAACTCCCATGAGCCTTTGCTACCATTTCCCAAGATGCCTTAATTTGCAACAGAAAGCCGACCAGTATGTTCACATGAGATGAATTCTTTCGTATTGACTCTGCATTTTCTTTTTGTGTAGATGCTCTCTTGTCTTGTGTGTGATGAGCTTGTGCGTAATCATGTGCATTTCCGAACTGACCTCACTTTCTCCCTCTTTCGGAATGGTCCTGTACTCCCCCATGTGATAAGCTCCGACTGTATGGTGTACCTGCGCAATTGCGCAATTCGCAGCCAGCAAGGGAAAAAAATGTTTAAAGCGCGGCTAAAAGCCACGTTCCTTGCCGCCCATGTAGCTGCTCCGCCTGTGTTTGTAGCGTTTTGACAGCTTCCCATGTAGTTGCTGAGCCACAGAAAAAACCTCAGTCTAGCTGCCCTGTACTTTTTAAATGCACACCTGGGGCTTGCTGTCTAGCTGCTAAGCATTAAGGAAAGTGCAACTTCATGTCACACTTTCTTGCCAATGTAAAAAGCCCCAATATTTCCTTCCAAGAGTCCCACAAGTATAATATATATCTGTTTTTGTAAAGCTAAAAATATATACATATTTAATTCTGTATGCAGTATGGAAAGTGTAATGTCAGATTCAGTTGATCTGATTATAGTACTGTTGAATCATTCCAGGTTTTCCTACTGGTTGCAGACAGCTTGGTATTGCTGGTTTTAAATGTGTACTAACTAGAAACATATTTTTAAAATTGGGTGTACATAGTCAAGCCTATACTCTCTCTCTCTCTCTGTATATATATATATATATATATATATATATACTTTAAAACATCTTATAGCTCTCTAATGTAGAAAACTGAAATCCAGTAAAGCATTACAATTCCATGAGCTTTATGTTATGAATATGTTAAAGTACAGTACCATATTTTGAAATTAATTTCAGATATTACAATTTGTATACCATTTCCATTGCTTCAGGACTAATTAGACATCTTGAGCCTCTGTTTTGACATACTGAAATGTATAATTTCCAACTATTTATTTCTTCATCATCTTCTAACTTGGTATGACATATGAAGTAAAAATGGGTTTTTGTTTGAGAAAATAATCTGTCAGTGTTAACTTGCACTAGCAAATCACTGAGGCTATGGGAACGGTGAAGTGAGAATAGTTAGGACAGCCGAGAGCCTCAGTGGATTATTACATCAGATGTCAAATGAACAGGTTCAAATACTGAAGGGTGTTTATGAACAAATCACAAATGTTAGCATTGTGTCGAGATGTTCTTCACAGGTGCTGTGATTAACGTCCAATGTGTCATGTGGCAAAACAAGCCCATCAAATCCCTAGAGTATACACTATTCACTTTTTGCTACTCAAATAATTGAAGGATCTGCTGAACTGTTCCACATCTTGTCCCCAGAACCATAGAACTGGCATCAATAGGACTGTCCTGCTCTCTGAAAAATGCTTTCAATGATACTAACAACAGTGCTTTTCAAGCTGACGTGACAGACTGGCATTTTCCCCCAATGAGCCAGGAACTGGTAACATATTTTATAAAATCATAGCATTATAGAGTTGGAAGAGATTACAAGGGTCATCTAGTGCAAATCACCACCCTGGCATGCAGGAATGCATAAATAAAGTATTCCTGAGAGATGGCTATCTAACTTCTATTTAAAGACTTCCTAAGGGTTCCAAGGCCATTTATTATATTGCCAAAGAGCCCTTACCAGAACGTTCTTCCTCATATCTAGATGGAATCTCTTTTCTTGTAATTTAAATCCATTATTTTATATTCTAGTCTCTGAAGCAATACCAAATAAGCTGTTCCATCTTCTGCATGACATCTCTTCAAATATTTAAAGATGGCTATCATGTCAATTCCCAGTCTTTTGTTCTCTAGCTTAAACATCTCCAGCTCCCTAAACCATTCCTCATAGGGCTTCATTTCCACCTCTGTCACACCTCTTCTGGACATGTTTCAGCTTGTCAATATCCTTCTTGAACTGTTGTTCCCAGAACTAGACATTGTATTCCAAGTGAAATCTAACGAAAGCACACCCCAAAGATATTTACTTTCTTGGGCCACAGACTAGCAGCTGATGGCTCATAGACTGGCATTGGTGTATAGTCTACCACTTTCAGTGGAGTCAGTGACCATAGGATTGAAATATTGTGACTTTTTGATTAGCAGGAATGACAATGCCATCTGCCACCATTTTTAGGCTTCTCTGTTCCCTCTAACTTCAGTCCTCAAAGTAATTAGGGGAAAGTGGATTTTTTCAGCAAGCACATACTGTCAAGAATTACCCCTATTAATAATGCAAAGTATTTTCCAGAACATTGGCCTTGAATGAACATTTGCTTGATAGGTCCTGTTTCTGATGGAAATGAAAAACTAGAAATGATTCTATGATTCTATGATTTGCTCTAATGTTTCAACATAGTTGCCTTAATTTTTGGATTCTCATCGTGTGTGGCTATGGGAACTCTCATGATGAGTGCCTGCCTATACTTCAAAATTTATGTCTGCATTGCTAGATTGCAGGGGGAAGATACATTTTCCTTCTGAGAAAAATATAGGTACATTTTCCTTCTGAGAAAAAGGTAATTGTGGATAAATAACATGTATAACTGTATTTTACCCTAAAATAAAATGGCTCTGTTCTCTTTTGAGGAAATACATGCATGAGACAGACTGGAAATATGGTCAAATCATCCACAATGGTGAAATATGTATGCAGGGAGATGAAGTGTAGCCTCTTGATGTTAGTTCCCTTTGAGCTGATTTTGACTTATGGCAACCCTTGTAGGTTCAGGCCTGTAACCTTCCTGATTGACATGTGGTCTTCCTTCTTTCCTTCTGCCCTTTATCTTTCCCAGCATTATTGTCTTTTCTAATGAGTTGTGCTTCCTCATAATGTGGCTGAAGTATCACAGCCTGAATTTAGTCATCTTGAGAGTTCAGGCTTGATTTTTCTAGGACCCAATTGTTTGTCTTTTTGGCTGTCCACTGTATCCTCAGCACTGTTCTCCAGCACCACATCTCAAATTAGTTCATTTTCTTTCTATTCACTTTCTTCATTGTACAGCTCTGACATTTGTATATAGTTATGGGGATTACAATGACCTGAGCAATTCTGACGCAAGCAAAATTATGCTCAAAATTCTGTGGCATAGACTCCAATTATATATTGAGAGAGAAATCTCAGAGGTGCAAGCAGGTTTCAGGAAAGGAAGAGGCACTTGAAGCTACAATGCAAACACATGAATGCACCAAGGAATTGAAGAAGAAAATAACCATTTGTCTTATACATTATAGCAAAGCCTTTGACTGCATAGACCACAAAAAACTATAGAATGCTCTCAAAGAAATGGGACAACACTATACTCCTAGCAGAAAACATCATACACTTGGAACAATTACTAAAGAAAGTCAAAGAAGAAAGTGCAAAGGCAGGCTTACTGCTGAACATTAAACAAACAAACAAACAAACAAACAAAAATGTCCACAGAGGATTTACATAAATTCAACCTAGATAATGTGGAAATTGAAATAATTAAAAATTTCCCATAACTTGGATCAAACATTGATCAGAATAGAGACTACAGTCAAGAAATTATAGGAAGAGCAACTATGAAAGAACTAGACAAAGTGTGACATACCGTGAGACCTTGTTATCTGCTGGGGTTGGTTCCTGGACCCTTCATGGATAACAAAAACCCCAGATGCTCAAGACCCATTAAATATAATGGCAGAGCAAAATGGTATCCCTTATATAAAATGGAAAATCAAGGTTTGCTGTTTAGAATTTAGATTTTTTTTTTAATATTTTCAAGCCGTGGATGCTTGAATCTATGAATAAAAAATCCGTGGATAAGGAGGGCCGACTGTACTAGTGCTCTTTCATTGCTTCCTATTTTCTTGTTCCTTTTGAATGTCCCAAAGGCCTATAAAAGAAGGAATCAGAAAAAGTCAGTTTCACTTTATTCCCCATTTGAACCTTCAAAAGAGCAAGCTCTTTCCAAACTGAGTATGAAGAAAATGGTGAGCTTGATAAGGTTTTCAAAAAGGAACTGAAAGAAAATTATTTCGCATCTGCACAGGTGAAATTGAACAGATATAACTATTTCTGGTTACTTGAGAAGCTGAACCCATTTAGCACAACTTAGCATCATTCATGTTCAAGATCATGGGACATTTTTTCAAAAAATATCCTATTGACTACTAATCCGGGTAGGTGGGGGTGGATTAGATTTTAGTAAGTGTTCAAGAGATGCTCCTTAAACAAAATTAACTATCATCTGCACTAATGAAATTCAATGGATGCAACTTTTTTCCAGAATGGCAAGGGCCTTTCTATAAATGCCTGATACACAGCTCTTAAAGATTAGTAGCCTCTGAGGAAAAAAGGGTGTGCTAACCCAATGGACCTTATCACACCAGACAATTCAGATTGAATCTGAAGTGACCTTGGAACTGATTTCTGTGAATTCTGTTGTTACTGAATTCACTGAATTCTGTTGTGATTTGGATGGGCTTTGGATTGGCTTCATATTAACAGCATTCACATGTGATAATTCAATGCACATTCATGTGAATTCACTTGGATGGATGCAGAGTGACTCTGGATTGGGGCTGCAAAACCCCTCGTTTGATAAGGGCCAATGTAAGAGTTAATTCATTGGATATGCAGGAATTCAAATGCAGATTTTGAAACCCCTGGTCCTGGAATTATGTATAAATCAAGCTTATTTTCTAACAAATTCACCAAAACAAAGAAACTCAAGTTCTTTCCCCCACAGACATAAAGAACTTTGCAAATTTTGGTAAGTTGCTATCAACTTTGGAATGAAATTCTTCCCCATTATTAATTATTTGAATCCATTCATATTTACTCAGCAGGAAGTTGACCTCTATTCACTAAAGCTTCCTTGTGAATTTGTATGTTTAAAATGAAGCACAGATAAGACAAAACAGAGATTGTCAGCACAGCCTAATGCTTTAATCTCATTTATGCTGAAGTAAATGCCATTTATTTCAGTGGAAAAACTCAAAGTAAGTATGGTTAAGAGTGCAAGGAGAGGATATTTTACAATGTATAAAATTGGACCTGTGACATCTCTTAGTGCCAGTTTTAAGCCAAATGTATTAGATAAATGTGCATTAAGGCAACAGGCAGGTTGGTGGACAGGTGCAGTAGCATCTAATTTGTTTACATCCAAAGAACATCTTCAGATTCAATCTTTTTAATAGTCTAACAGTGGCACTTTTTCACTTTCTAATCTAAAGGAAGGCAGATGGTTGCTAAATTGCTGGTAGACATTCTTTTTAATATTCAGGATAAAATTTGTTTGGAGGAAGATATGAAGGGCACAGGAAATTCCCTGTTTAGATGCATGACATGATGTTTATACCTATTTGTAATTTGACAAACAGCTATATTTGAATCAGAATGTACACAAACACACATATTTCTACCTTTATGGAATAATTGGCAGTTCTGTAGCACAAAAGTAAAATACTGAGAACTAATAAACCACATGGAAAAAGAAAGAACTGAAACTTAACAGTATATACTCACATTACAAAATATCTGTATGATAAAAAAAAAGTTTTTAAAAGAAAAGAAAATAAACCTTGTGGTTTGAAAAGTGTCTGTGCTAATGTTATTCTGCAGACATTTGTGAACCTATTACAGATGTATTTTTTGCCTCATTTTTTATTTTTCCTTTGAATGCACTGCTCTTTCTTTTTTCTCTTTGTACTAGTTCAACTGTAGTCTTTGTTATACATTTTATAGAATCTGATGAGTTACCATATATCATCCACAGGATCACACATGCTAACCAGACTTGCAACATCCTTATGCATACTTGATTTCTCCCATCCTATCTGAAGGTCTACAGAGGATATCTAAGTATGTCTAAAGATATGGACATCCTCCATACACAACCTCCGTACACTCCATACAAATAACTTAAATTGTTAATGTGTACAACCCATCCATGATAAAACACAGATTAAACCCATTTACTTGTGTTCACCAGTTGCACCAACTCTATTTTCTTTGAGTGATCAATCTGGAAATAACTGGCTTCAAAGATAGGGAGAGTTAATAAACACTTAGCCCTATAGTACTGAAAGACTAGGTCTTAAAAACTGTTATCTGTTTGAAGTTTTTCAGACTGCCTATGCTGTATTTTATCTGGTTCTGTGGCTAAATTACACTCAAAATAATTTTTAGGCATGTTTATGCATATGTCTACATCAAGATGATATTCTGTATTCTAGAATGGAGACAAACTATGAAGGAACTGTGACAAACGGTATATCCATAATGCTTTGTGAAAAATTAATTTAAAAAAAGAGAAAGAGGAGGAGCCAAGACAAAGTCATTGCAGTTATATATTGGAATCTATACCAAAAAATATGATTCACCATCATACTGCTGCTCATAAACCAAGATAAAGATTTGATTGAGTTACCATCTGCAAAGAACTAGTGGAAACAAAGCTGGAAAAGTTGCTAAAAATGTTGGAGTAAAAATCTTTTGGGATTTAAAAACCAAACTGATAAACAATTAGAACATAATATGCCAGATATAACAGCAGTTGACAGAAAATACACTCTGATTATAGATAGGCAGTCCTAGGGGACAGAAGAAAGGGAGGAGGGAAATCATGAAATACCAAGATCTACAAATTGAGATTCAGTGCCTCTGGGAAAAGAAATCAAAGTGTTTCGAGTAGAGATAGTGCTTTGGAGCAATTCCAAATGCTCTGACAAAACATCTGAATGAAATTACTTCAGGTAGCATCACAAAAGCATAATTACAAAAAATGACACTTCATGGAACATGTTATGTTATCTGACAATAGCTCACTAATCCAAATAGCATCCAAATTACTGATGTCCAAATCTGCCAATAACACTTGATAGACTGTGAAATCGAGATGACAACAACAGCAACAACAAGTGATGAGGAAATTTAAATATATAGGTTCTTCATCAAAAAAAAAAAAAAAGACCAAGTAATTCTGGACTCCAAAGGACAGGGAAAAAATCAAGATCAACAGCTTTTCAGAGGTGTTTCTAGGAAGCACTAAGAAGACTGGTCAATTATATAGGAAAAAGAGGTGTCAGGAATCAAGTCTTAAATCAATCAAAAAGAGGTGTCAGGAATCAAGTCTGACATCAGGAGTGGTAGTCTTTGGAAATGCTGTTGTTATTCAAAGGTGGTATAATGCACTTAGGATGTGCCCAGAGGCTCTGGCTACCCTTGGACAATAATATCTGTGCTTCATAAGCAGTCTTGGCTGATGTCTTCCTTTTCATTTGGGGATTTAGGATAAATTTTAATGGAGATATCTAGAGTATTATACCTCAAATAGGTTCAGCATCTTGTATAGGTCCTTTAAAGTTTGGAGTCTTAACTGCTCATGCCACCAGTCACAATTGTTAATATACAAAATATGAACTACCTGTATGCCTCTCATACTCTTTGGGGAGAAAGGTAGGGTTTACATGGCTTGGGTCCAGCCTATTTGAAAGACCATATCCCCCCATATGAACCTGCAAGAGCCCTAAGATCTGCAGGGGAAGGCTTTCTCTCTGTCTTATCAATATCACAGGCTCGCCTGGTGAGGACACAAGGGAAAGCCTTCTTGGTAGCTCCTCCCAACCTCTGGAATGCCTTTCCTCCCTACTCCCTACTTGTACAAATAATGCAGTTGACACCACTTTAAATGTTGTGGCTCCACCTATTAAATCCTAAAATTTGCAGTTTTACAAGGATAATAATAATAATAATAACAACAACAACAACAACAATATTTATTTATTTATTTATTTATAGCCTGCCTTTTTCTTGGAGAAAAAAGGTGGGTTAGAGAACAATAATAAAATACAACTGCAATACAATATACAATAAAATTCTCATTCTAGAGAAATCCCCTTCCCCAAACCCATCCCAATCATAAAAATAACAAATAATAAAAGAAGAGAGAATAAAGAGGGAAAGAAAAAAAGTACCAACATATCAAATAACTATATAAAATAAAAGATTAAAACATTAAATTAAAAAAAAAGGAAAAATGTAGTTAAATCTAGTTAGCCTTCTGTGCCTAAGAATGTTGGTGCCTCACAAAACTACTGTGAAGGCGACACTCCCTCACCTTACTACTTTGCTCAGATGGCAGCACAATGGATTTGGTTATCCCACCACTGCCATCAATATGTGATAGGAACCTACTTTATCCCCAGACCACTCAAGGAGAGTCAATAATATTTTCTTCAGTATTGGTAGTGTGTGTTCTTAAAAGCACTTACAGTCATGTATTGAAACAAGGGTATCAGATTATTTGTAGGTTAATATAAATACAGTATCACTTGTGTGGGATTTTGTTCACAGTTGATACATTATTGGTACACTTTATTCGTTACACTGTTTTTATGTTTGTGGTATCTTGTCTTTATACTTATTTGTTACAGTTACTGAAAATTTATTCAAACTCTCACATATACTTTCGTTATTTCACTTTTGTTTACTGCTTATGCTTCACATTTCACCAACTATTATTCTCCTCAGAGAATAACACTTCACTATTCCCCAGGACACTCCTAGTGCTTTCTTGGGTACTTTTAACACTTTAGGACTCATTGCCATTATGATTTAAAATGAATTGCTGATCAGGTTATATCACCGTCGTTCCTATTTGAAACCAGTTCCACTCCTATTTTGATCAATCTCTGTCATGGTAAAGCAAGGCAAACAAACACACACACCACCACCACCATTTTTTTCCAGACACTAGTTTCCTAGTGGTTCTTTTGAAAAGAATAAATTCTGAAGCATGTTCAACAAGTGAGAACGAAAGATCTGAATCACATCATTCTGGAGGGGAGGGACTAATAGCAGAGGGTTGTTTACCATCCCTCCTCAGTTTTTGGTAGATTCACCACCACCACCCCCTCAGCACTCCCTTTGTGCTTGTGATGTGACCTGTGGGTGCATGATTTTTTAAAATTAAAATTGACAGAAGATTTGATTCATTGCTTTTGCAACTACTTGCAATCAGTGAGGCAAGTAGTTGTAAAACCAGTGAATCAAATCTTCTATCTTTTGTTTTTGTTTTTTGTTTTAATGATAGAAGGTTCGATTCATTGGTTTTGCAGCTCATTGTGAGGCAAGTAGTTGTAAAACCACTACATCGAATCTTCTATCAATTTATTTTAAATATACATATATATATATAGTTCCCAAGCCAAGCTGCTTGTGCTGCCGCTTATGTCACTGATGATTGACATGCATTTTGAAGCGGTGCAAACTAATGGGGAAGACAATTGTGCCAATCATGATTACAAGGGAATAATGAAAAGATCCACTTTCATAGCTGGAATCATGGATCTTCTGGAATTGATTTACCAGCACAGAGCAAAGGCAAATTGGAAACCAGTTTAAATGTAAGTGGGAAAGAGCCCAAAAATTGCTTCTCTCTGCAATATAATATATACAAGGCTCTTCATACCCCTCAGCACTAGAACAGCAACTCTCCCACTGAATTCTGTTCCTCACCAAGTCACTAGCCAAGTAACCCAATATTTCTTCTCTCTTGTGCACTATTTATCCACTACTAACTCTCCTCTCATTGGCTGGCACTTGACTCATCCTGATTGGATTTTGCCAGGGCTTTTCTCTGTCTGCCTAACTCTGTCTTATTTCCACAACTACAAATTCCAGGATTCTGTAGAATGGAGTCGTGGCAGTTAAAGTGGTGCCTAACTGCATTATTTTCACAATGTAGATGCACCCTTACGAGTGTATCTGTATTGCACTACTGCAGCTGTTTGGCTTCAACTGACAATGTCCCACTGTATGAAATTCTGGGATTTGTAGTTTGTACCTATAATTCTTTACTAGAAAAAGCCAATGCCTCCTCATAATTCATGGCACTACTAGACCTCTCAGACAGAGAATTTTAAGTACCTCATCAAAGTACAAGCATACACTCTACATCAGATGAATGAAATTATTTGAAAAATATCTTCATACTTGCAGACATGCTAAGAAGCTTTATCACTTCATAAAACTATGTTCATGGGCAATTTACTGAGTATCCTAGTTGCTCCCTGCAGAATACCACTAAAGAGTTTTTTGGGGCTTTTTTTAGTTGGGGAAAAACAGCTACTGGTACTATCAACTTGACATATCAGTGGCTGCCTCTGGATAAAAAAGAGGCAGAATGGAACAGATCAACCTTTAATCAGTTGCTTCAGTCATTGCATACATTAGACAAAGTTGTTAGTATGAACAGTTTGACCGAAGAGAAGAGCATTCTGCTGATTGGGATAAGAATCATATGTAGAGGTTCTGATCTTCCACTACAGTAATCAAAAGCCTGGGTATTAGACACATGCTTTGACTTTAAAAACTAAGTCTTGTTATTTACTTCCAAGACTACACTCAAAAGCCACTTCAATTTTGTTTTCTAAATGTACAAATCTATGTTTGTAATTTGGACTGAAACACTAAATCCATTAACCTGGGAATAAGCCCTCTTGCACTGAACAATACTTATTTTTGAATGGGCATGTACAGGATTGTACACTTAGTCAAGAAATAAAAACAATGCCAGTATACTATATCAGATACAAAATGCATCTTAACAAGAGCTGCATCCGCACCTCAGGAAAAAAATCCAGTTTGACACCACTTTAACTAGCATATCTTAATGCTATGGAATTCTAGGAATTGTAGATTGATGAGTTGAGCATACTTAACCCAGTAACATCTCCTGACCTGACCCTCCCCGAACCTGACAGAAACATCATCCACTTGTTTTCCAGTCATTAGCAGAATGGACCTCTTTCTCCCCATGTAGATGATGCCTGATAAAATAGGTAGGGGGAACTTACAACTGTGACAAAAGTGACTTAATCAAGTACAAATCTTAAGTGCACTTAACTAAGAAACTAATACAGATTCCAGCCATGATATACAAGTTACAAGTTACAATGAAAGGAATCTAGGAGGAGTCCTAGTAGACCACAAGTTGAACATGAGTCAACAGTGTGATGCAGCAGCTAAAAAGACAAATATGATTTTAGGCTACATCAATAGAAATATAGTGTCTAGATCAAGGGAAGTAATAGTGCCACTCTGTTCTGCCTTGGTCTGGCCTAACCTGGAATAACATGTCCAGTTTGGGGAACCACAATTCAAAAAGGATGTTGACAAGTTGGAGCATGTCTAGAGGAGGGCCACCAAAATGGTGAAGATTCTGGAAATACTTTATGAGGAAAGATTTAGGAGTTGGGTGTGTTTAACTTGGAGAAGAGATGGTTAAGAGGTAGTATGATAGCACTGTTCAAGTATCTGAGGGGGTGTCACATTGAGGATGGTGCAAACTTGTTTTCTGCTGCTCCAGAGACTAGGACCCGGAACAATGGATGCAAGCTATAGGAAGAGATTCCACCTCAACATTAGGAGGAAATTCCTGACATTAAGAGCTGTTCAACAGTGGGACTTGGAGTCTCCTTCTTTGGACATGTTTAAACAGAGGCTGGATGGCTATCTGTCAGGAATGCTTTGATTGGGAGTTCCTGGATGGCAGGGGGTTGGACTGGATGGCCCTTGTGGTCTCTTCCAACTCTATGATTCTGAGATTCTATGTAGACATGTTTATAAGAAGACATCCAAACAGTCTATTGATGTAGGATCCAATAACTAAAAAAAAAAAAAAAAAAAGCAAACTGTTATTTGAATTCATTCCCACATGGCTTAAGAGGACGTTTGATGCTATCTCTGATTTCTGCTGGAGATGTCAGCTTCACAGAAGTGCTTTCCTAAGATATAATCAAATATGAAATACAATCGACTTCTGTCACTATACTGTCCTATCATTTTAATCAGTGAAATCCGAAAATAGGAGACTGGTTGCATGTTGATGTTTGACGGGAGCCTCCTGGTGGAATCACTCATGGTGCTATACTTCTGTTTTCTTCATAGAAGTGTTATCGTAATTGTTAGAAAAAGGGCCCTTTTTAAATAACGGATCAAATCATTATTTAAAAAGGGTCCTTTTCCTAAAAATTATGGTAACGCTTCCATGACAAAAACAGAAGTGTTCCATTTTAATAGCGCCATGAGAGATTCCACCAGGAGTCTCCTGTCACAGATTGGTGATGTTTGGGTGACGGGAGCATCGCAGAAGTCCAGGTGTGTGATAAACTCATTTGTCTCAGATGTGCTACAAGATCTCTCTACGTACTGATTCTACAGACTAACATGGCTATATCTTTGGATCTTTAAGGTTACTCGTAGTTTAACTGGACCCTAGCTATATTTTTCTATACCACTATGCTTAGCAGATTTGTTCCCTTCCCCTTACTCTCTTGAAAACTCTCTTGAAAATGCCTTTATTGCAAAAACTAGCTGCTGCAATATCTCCTAGCTTGTATGTTCTTCCTCACTAATATCTTTTGCTGTCTTGACTACTATCTAATGTTGCTTGGCCCTGTGTATCCCAGTTTTTATCTGTGAAATGCTGGGGGGTATGTAGATGGCTTCCCAAACATACAATCCTGGAACGGACCTCAGAAAACTTAATTTTTTGGACTCGAGTTCCAAAACGCATGTTGGTGGCTGGCTTGGACATTCTGGGACTTGTAGTCCAAAAACTGAAGTCTGTCTTGGGACAACTAACATAACATTGATATAAATCTTAATTCTCTTCATGTGAGTTAGTGACAGAAATTTGGTTTAAGGTTTGAACAATCCCAGGCTATTAAAAAAATCATTTAA
Source organism: Urosaurus nigricauda (assembly GCA_034509955.1). Lineage (NCBI taxonomy): Eukaryota > Metazoa > Chordata > Lepidosauria > Squamata > Phrynosomatidae > Urosaurus > Urosaurus nigricauda. The sequence goes on from JAOEGL010000001.1 coordinate 36,346,593, forward strand.
TTGGCAAGCCAAATCCAGGTGCTACAGTTCAAGCAGCTTCATTCCTTATGTTCTTCAAATTACCAATTGTACCACACAAATCTGTATAAAAAAGATTATGCTGGATAACCTGTACTTGAAAAGGACTTTGTCAAGATAAGCAAGTATGTCCCTCTTGTAGAACATACTGAGATGGTTTATAGGAATGCTTGTTAACAGTTTGCATGGAATTAGGTCATTGTCAAATGAGATGTCAGAAAAGGAAATGAAAATGTAAGTTATTGATATCCACAAGGTATCAGAATATTTCACAAAGCTGCAGTTTAATTCAGCTGTTTCTCTGTTCCTGGAGAGAGAGAAAATGAGGAATATATTACTAGTACCTTTAAATCTATTTGTTCTGGGGTGGGGGGAATGAATTATCATAATGGTTACATCTGTATGTTGAAAATAGTTTTTTTTAAAAAAGAAAAGTAAAAGCATGATCCAGGAGAAAAGAGGAAGATAATAGCCCTGTTTCCCTCGCAGTAGGAAAAAGTCCTTGAAGAGACTTACACAGAAAAATACTTAAGCAACTTGCTAGAATTACCTCAGGATTGTACAAATTTAGCAACAGGACCAGTATCTCCTTTCTAGGAGCTTCTGCAGTAAGTTCTAGGATCAATTCTTCAACACTGAATTGCTACGATTTGCTTATAATTTTCTGTTTTATTAACAGCCCAAATGTTAAATATCTTTCTGGCAAGAGATTATAGTTCTCATTACACCACTGTCATCTACCTTACCCAGAAAATAATTTGACATTTTCTAGAGTTTCTCCTAAACAGTAATAATATTTTTTTTAAAACCACGCCAACCAAGTAAGCATTCAGTGAAATATTTTTTAATCAAATTTTCGTGCAACAAGTTCCATGATCACCAACAGGAAATAATATTATGACCCTTCACAAACTGCCCAAAAGGGACAGTCTGTAGGCAGCCAGGGAAGTGCCAGACTGGGGCCTGGGCTGCCTCATTGGCAGCCCTTGCGGCCCCAATCCGATGCTTCCACAGGCCAAGGAGAAGTGGCAAATTGCCGCTTCTCCATGGTTTGAAGCGGGTGCAGTGGGCGCCCTGGGTGCCCGCTACACCCTGCCATTTGCGGTGCTCCCAAGGGGAGACAGAGGCCACCACCACAGCCCCTTTCCCCTCACCCTCATTGGCACTGCCATGTGAAGACCGCGCCAAGGCCATGGAAGCCAGGAAGGAGCTCTGTTTCGGAGCTCCTTCTTGCACCACAGAAAAGGCGCCATAGGTGCCCTTCTGTGGCGTGGAGGCGTAAGGAACACACCGGTCCATGTGGATGTGGTGCGCACCTAACGGACCCAGCATGCCGCGCATGTGGATGGCGCCATTCAAAATGGCGCCATCTATACGTGCTACGGTTAGCCTGCAGTGTGGAGGCACCACACTGAGGCAAACCAAGCACATCATCGGGGCGCCCTTTCACACCCATATGTATCGGGCCTTTATCTCCTTTCCAGTTAAAGCAGTGGTTCTCAACCTTCCTAATGCCAAAGTCCTTTAATACAATTCCTCATGTTGTGGTGACCTCCAACCATAAAATTATTTTCCTTGCTACTTTATAACTATGTGTTTTCTGATGGTCTTAGGCAACCCCTGTGAAAGGGTCGTTTGACCCCCCAAAGGGTTCCTCAAAAGAGAGAGGTCAGATATTTATTATTATTATTATTATTATTATTATTATTATTATTTGCCTGACAACCCCAACCCCTCCCCCCTTGACCTCACTGAATAACATTGCTGAGAAGATAGTTGTGAGTAGTAAGGAGTCTCCCCAAGCAACTTAGACATGATTGAAGATCAGAGCCCTTTCATATTACCGTGTTTCCCCGAAAATAAGACAGTGTCTTATATTAATTTTTACTCCCAAAGAGGCGGTAGGTCTTATTTTTAGGGAATATCTTATTTTTTCCATTAAGAAGAATTCACATTTTTTGTTGAACCAAAAAATTAAACATTTATTATGTACTGTATATATATTTATATACAAAAACTTTGCTAGGTCTTACTTTCAGGGTAGGCCTTATATTTAGCAATTCAGCAAAACCTCTACTAGGTCTTATTTTGGGGGGATGTCTTATTTTCGGGGAAACAGGGTACAAGCACTGTAATTCCACTTTAAATGTCATAATTGGATCCTATGGAATTCTGGGGTTTGTAGTTTGGTTAGAGTCTAGAGCTGCATGGCTAATAATTCTAAATACTGCACTCTAAACTGCAAATCCTAGGATTACATACAATCGAAACCATAGCAAGTGCACCTATTGAGTAGTGCTGTTACCCCAAAAAGCAGAATCCTGGGAGGGCACCCAGAAATTGTATTCAATGAGGAAATTAATTTAGCTCTATAGGAACCAGAGAGAGGGACAGGATAACTGTAACCAGAACTTTCAGCCTAAGTATATCAGTTCCGAAATCAAAGACTCCAGAGGCAGTTTCCAAATTAGTTTATTTATAAAAAGGGGAATAAACACACATGCGAAGTACTCAGGGTACGCTAATAGTGTGAAAGGACCCCAGGATTAGAAATCCTATGGGGACCTCAAGAACAGCTTAGAAGTGTTACTTTTTCAGTTAAAACTCCCAGAATCCCTCAGCATGCATGGCAAATGGCAAAGCCAGATGAACAATTTAAGGAGTTGTAGGCTGCATCTGCACTGCAGAAATAATGAAGTTTAGCACAACCTTAATTGCCATGGCTCAATGCTATGGAATTCTGGGATTTGTAGCTTTGTGAGATATTTACCCTTCTTTACCAGAGGGCTCTGCTGCCAGAACAAATTGCAGATCCCAGGATTCCATTGGATGGAATCACGGTAGATAAAGTGGAATCAGACTGCATTAATTCTGCATTGTGGTAGCAGCTGTCGTCCAACAAAAGAATGTTTCCAGGCTCTGCTTCCATAATTAGAGATTGCTCTCTGATAACAGAATTTTGCCTTCCCATTTCCACACAGTGATGAAATTAAGGGACTGGGGTGTTGTTTTACACCTCATTAACTAATGGTCAACAAATTAAAAGAACTAAAATGACACCAATAATGTTTCTCAGCTTGACTCCTGTTCTAACTTTGCTTTGTTTTGGAAAGACGACTGCTTAACAAAGACCTCTCTGAATCTGGACTACAGTAAAACCTCACTGTGATTTAGCAATGTTGGTGTGGTCTATAAATGGCCTAACTGGAGTCAGGAACCTGTTTCCCTCTACTATATGATGTATTATCATCTGCAGTTATCTTCACCTCTGCTCTTTGATTATGTAAGGTGTATACTAAACACATTTCTATTATTAACCACAATGTGACAAGTGAATTTACTGAAAGCAGATTGCACAGAGGTCTGTGATGTTATTTGGTTAGATAATGAATTTATCTCATTTACTTGAAGGGCACTAGTGCATATTGAAGATGCAGATGGCCAGGCACCATTTGAAAAAAATCTAATTTTCCCTTCCTGGGAAGTTGTACAATTACACACAAGCAATCATTTAGCAGTTTTTAATACTGGGATGAAAGCAACCTGGACAAGACTTATTCTAGATAAGTCAGCATGTCCTGAATAGCTCTGTCATGAACACCACTGTGTGAAATGACAAATGATTAATAAATAGTTCTCAGTGGTGTTAGGTGTTAATTACTGTCCTAGCATGTGATAATGGGATTCTAATACCATGCAGTGCCATAAGATACTATAGACATCAAACAATGTGTCCAGCAGAAATAATAGATAGAGCAAGGGCAAGTCACCAGCAAAAAGCAGAGAACTCAGAACAGCAAAATACATTGGAGGCTTGGTATCTACAGAGGTTTGGTTCCAGGAGCGCCCCCCCCCCCCCATGGATATCTAAATCTGTGGATGCTTAAATCCCATTAAACATAATGGTATAGTAAAATAGTGTCCCTTATATAAAATGGCAAAACCATGGTTGAATCCATGGATATGGAGGCCTGATTACTATTAATATTATAAATAAAAGCCAGCAACAAAATGATATAGTATCTGTATATCCGTGTGATTTCATGAGATAAAGCCTACTCCATTAGTGGGAGAGTTGAACATACTAGCTCACTTAACTTCTTACTGTTCACTGCTGCCTCCCATGAATGTGCCCCAAAACTGAATTAGGACCTGCCAGAAAGAGTTTGGTATTTTCCAAGGAGAATGTCAGTCATATGAAGCTACATTAGTAATTTGAACTTTGGAAGGGCAAAAACTTTCTGCCCCCAAATTATGATTTTTTAAAATTTGGGTTGATAAATTGATTGACAAATTCATCTTCTAATCCTAAGGCATGTGGACGCTCCATCCTACTTAAGCCCTGCTGCACACGCAGGCTGGCACAAAGTCTGTATTGACCCTAAGTAACATTGCTTTCCTCCCTCCTGTCCCCCAGTACTGCACCAAAAGATTCCAACTTTCTCTCATTTTTTATTCTGTTAATTTTTTTAATTTTGTTTTACTTTTTTATTCTGTTAATTAGATAATACATTCATTCTATCAAGCAATGGATTATTTGCCCTATTATTTCCTTTTGCCAAAATCAACTTTCTACAATTTTTTTCATTTAGTATACAAATCTCTATAATAGCAAGTAGCAAGTAATAGCAAGTACATTTCTATACCACTTATCAGTGCACTTAAGCACTCCCTAAGCAGTTTACAAAGTGTAAGATGATTGCACCCAACAATCTGGGTAGTCATTTTTAGTGACCTATGGAAGGATGCAAGCCTGAGTCGAGCTTGAGCCCCCTGGCTGAGACTGAACTCGCAACCTTATGCTTTGTGAGTGAATGGTGGCAGTACAGGCATTTAACCACTGCACCACCAGGGCTCCTAAAATCCTGTAATCCCTTATTGCTGTCTGTCAAATTTCTTCTGTGTTTCCTCTTTAGTATATTATTTGGCAGGTTGCAGCTCCTCTTTTCTTAACATTTATAATATATAATATATTATATTTATTTAACCCAGTCCTTACTCTTTACACTTCAAAAAGTGTGTATGCATTTGCATTATCATTATCAATATTCTTATTATGCAGCAGACTTTTAAAATTCTTTTAATTTCTTTAAAAGTATACAGAATTCATTTAAATTTATCTTTCTAGACCTTCCAATGTAGTTCATTTTTTTTCTTTTTGTTTGCACAGACATTAAGTAACTTGCACAGACATTAAGCTAGCTCTTTGTGTGGGAAAGTTACACAGTGTTATCAATATTTGTTGACCAGCAGTTGGTAACATCTGATCTATCATCCACAACCACCCATTTTTTAAACCCCTACCAGGGCTCCTTCTACTTCCATGAGTGAATTGCCCCTGAAGGAGGAAAATCAACACTTTTCAAACTTACAAACAATATATAAACAAGGTATATATGGATCATGCACTTTGTTTTATGGGGAATTACACTCCTGGAAACCTCCAATATTAGTCACAGATGGTATAAAGAAGGTTATTTCGTTCATGTGATAACTTACTGTATTCAAATCTGGATATTTTGGCACAGTATTTCCAACCAAACAAAATTGTTACAGAATCCAAGGACACTTATTTTGAGCAAAGGGAGAGGGAGAAAGCATGAATGAAAGGCAGGCATAATATTTAAGCCACAGAGTATTGGCATTCGATTCATAGACTGCAGAGTCCTAATCTTTTTTCAAATCTGTGTCTTTCACCATAACTCAGCTCTAAAAATAAAGGCCGAACCTAGTATACTGCACAAAACTGTTTAGCAGAAATTGCTATCATTAATTTTGAACACAGATTAAACCATTGTTGTTTTTTATTATTTGCCTTCCTGGAAGAAGATTGTCATTTCATTACATCTTCACATCATATATGTTTATATGACTTATAAACAGAAACCAGAGATTGCAAGGCTGTCATTTATCCTGCGATGTTATTTTTCTTATCTGAAACTTTGACAGCTCTGTTAACAGTGTTATTTTTGCTATACATTTATTATCAGACATTAAAAGATTATTCAATGATGAATGAAGAAAAGAAGGAAAAGAACTGAATGGCAAAATGGTAACAAGAGTGAAAGGAAGTTTTGGATGATCTTTTATTGTTGTTGTATTTGTTTTTATAGTATTATTGTATAGGAAAATTAATATATTGAAGTTTAATGGCAACTCTGATCAATGGAAGCTGGAGGATCCTGATCTTCCTCCCCCCCCCCCTCAAAGTCTGGGCCTTTAAAATCAAATATTCCATTTCATGCAGATTTTATGACGGTCATAAGGCCTCCAAGGCCTCCATGGCTTGTTATTGTGAGACCAAATCCAAAAGCTGATTATATATATATATATATATATATATATATAATACCCTGTTTCTCCGAAAATTAGACATCCCCCCCCAAAAAAAAGACCTAGTAGATGTTTTGCTGAATTGCTAAATATAAGGCCTCCCCCAACAGTAAGACCTAGCAAAGTTTTTGTATATAAATATATATACAGTATATAATAAATGTTCGGTTTTTGGTTCAACAATAAATGTGAATTTTTCTAAATGGAAAAAATAAGACATTCCCTGAAAATAAGACCTATCACATCTTTGGGAGCAAAAATTAATATAAGACACTGTCTTATTTTCGGGGAAACACAGTATATCTCTCTCTCTCACCTCAATTTGTCATGGAAATTAACAGATCAATTGGTGTGAGAAAAAAATACAAGTTTAGACAATTCTGGAGGCACTCCAGCTCCAAGATTTTTGTGTGTTCTTGCTCTTAGTTGTAGCATGCTTCCACATCCCATTCCACCCACTTCATCACAAGTTATCTTGCTTACCAGGGGAAACCTTTTCCATACAAGTTTCTACCATTCAGTCTGTTGTTTTCTTCAGTGGCACTCACTACAGTGATAGCGACACATTGGAAATAGTGGGGCCTTCATGTATACCCATAACTTCGCGATGTCCTGATCAGATCTGATTCTCTTCCATAGAGTATAATAGATGTTGACTTATGCCTTCCTTCCTTTCCAGACATGGTTTTCTGGTAACTCATGGAAAGAACAACCTAGTTCCATTTCAGAACCTACAACACCTTGGAGTGGTTGTAGACACATTGCTGAGGACAGTCTACCTGACCAAACAATGATCTATGAAGAACACCCTTAAGCAGATAGGATATACCCAGTTATCAGGCCTACTGTTACTGGCACACATACAGTACCTGATCTGATTCAGTTAATAATTTGGCATGAATATGATTTCATGCCAGGAGCCTGCAGTGGTTCCTCTCGCAGATGAATCACCTGTTCTGGCATGTAGCAAAATACATTCAAACCCCTTTGAATAGTGGTTGTTTCCACCAAATGAGAAAGGTTGTCTGATTTGGGCCCTGCTGGAGCCTTCACAGCTCTTTGTATATCCCTTCAGTTCCTTTTAGTTTGAGTTTATGGTAGTTTCTTTTTATTATACTTATATTTGCATCAAATGCTCTCTGAGTTTGTTTTGAATCCTTGGCTATACTATTAGCTGAGGGATGGTGGGGATTGCTCCCTCTGGTGGTGACTCCTTCAAATCTTTTTTTCCTGCCTATTTGGAGCAACAAGATGGAATCAATCCATGATATAGGATTTTCCCATGATATAGGATATTTCCACCTACATCACTGAAAATGAACATCCCACAGGTAAGAACCAAAGTTCCTATCCCTGCTGTTCCATCTTACCTGTGTTATCTCAGAAATTTTGAGAATTATAGTTCACATATAGTCCAAAACATATTTTAATTATAGCTAATATTAATAAACACTGGTTTAAAAACTGTCTTAATAGCATTGTTGAAGGAAAGAATGGTCTTGATCCAAATACTTCTAAAATTATTTTCTTCTCTTACTGCTTTCTTCATCCACCACTATGAACCAACAACAGAGTTTCACTAAACTTTTATTAAAAAGAAGCTACCTCAGAATCTCTTACCCCTCAAAAGAATTGAAAGATTTGTCCTTTCCCTTCACATCCAAGACGTTGCTGCCCTCCATTTTACTGAGTAAAAATAGTGTGTAGAAATTTGGGGACATCATCATCATCATCATCATCATCATCATCATCATCATCATCAATTCCTAGCCTGCATGCTGGGGTCCTTCACCATCTCACTCTATTTATGCATGTGCACTGATAGACCTTTCCTTCATAAATTTATTTAGCCCTTAAAAAAAAAAACATTCACGTAAAGTCTGATTTTTTTAAAAAGGACTAAACTTATGAAACTTTCTGGTAGTTACCACCATAAGCTAATTGTTTTGAGTGAAGAATTACATTCTCTTACCTCTTCCAAATCTACTTCTAATAAACTCAAACAGAAATTTCATAGTATTTCCACACTGTTTACAATTTTATAAACACCTCATATTCACCCTGGGTCACAGAAATTCTCAAAATATCTGAGAACTATACTGCAAAGAGTGCCAATGAAATTATTCTAAGAATAATCTCTGTGTATTACACAAACATTTTACTTTTATATGTTATATATAAAAGAAATCTGAAGTCTAATGCTCTTAAGCAGAATGGAATTTCTGCAGGACACAGTGACTTAAAAAAGCCAGATACAGAACTGTAATTAAAACAACAACAACGACAACAACACTATTTTGAATCCTTAACTCTAGCTGCATAAGACATTTCACACCACCTACTGAGAAAGGAGGGAAATGAAGTGCCTATGCAGTCTATGGAGAAGCATTTCTCTAACTTACAGTCTTGCATTCTCCCAAGAGATTGCAACTCACAGAACTCTCAGCTAGCTGCACTTTTCAATCTTGGTTGTTGCCATCCATCAGTCCAGATTGGGATGGCTTTCTCTGCTTCCACTAAAAAGCACACTATTTTCCATTAAATTTTTTATGCAAATAGGAAAGAATGAGAATTAAGTTAGGACTTCAATGAGAATTAGACTGACAGATTAACAGTTCCTAGTTTGCACCTCTCACTTCTTTCTTACAGCCATTTACTATTTACTGCTTTATGCCAGGTCAGACTATCCATCTAAGTCAATATTCTGGTTAGCAATAGCTCTTTAGGGGATAAGCGGCTAGCCATACTTGATCAGATTATTATTATTATTATTATTATTATTATTATATTACTAAAGTTTCCATTCTTAACATTCTGTCCAGTTCAGCATTCTGTTCTCATGGTGACCAGCCAGATGCTTCAGGGATGCCCACAAATGGGACATGAAAACTATTCCTAGTGATATACCCAAGCAAGGGGCATTTAGATGCCTAATGCCTCTGATACTGGAATTAATTTTATAGCTACCATGTCTCATGGTAGTGTTTGATAATGTTATCCTTTTGTCTAGGTCTGCTTTGAAGCTATCCAAACTAAGGCGCATCAATACATCTCATACATCACAAGAATGGACTCTGTGATCTGACAACTGTTTGGTAGCTTGCTAAATCCTGCTTCTCATATATCCTTTTTGAGCACAAATGTCACCACAAAGTTAAATTAAGACATTTGGCTTGAATGTTTACATCATTTTAAATGACTGGTTTATCCCCAAAGTGGTATCATTTTTCCTGTTGAACTTTTCTCATTCAATGACAACTCAAATACTCAGATCTACAAAACACACAATAATTATACATGTCATATGAACACAGCTTGGGAAAAAATGCTGTGTAAAGACAACCTTCCCAAGGTCATGCAAAATGTCTGTGACAGCACTGGAGAAAAAATCCAGTTGGCTACCATGCTAAACATGAGCCAATTTTTCCTTGTGTTCAGTGGTGCTAAAATGCAGAACAGATCTTTAACAAATAGCAAGAATGATATTACAGAGATAAAGAGTCTTTCCAGAGTTTGAATTGCAAAATAACTATCAAAGCAAAGAGCTTTACCTGGGAATTGATTACTAGATAGGAGACCTCATTGCTGGAAGCTTTGCCTCAGGTCATTAACCTCCTCCAGTCATTATTTCCCAAAGGAAATGCCTTATGCCAAAGGATGTCATTGACAGAAGCTACTTGGGTCCAATTTTTCCCCCTTTACAGTAAAATGTCATTAAGGATGTTGCTGCATTAGTAATATAAGCAGCCAAAAGTAGGTATTTTGAGACATGAGGCTTCTAAGAAGATGTGTAAGATGTAATCTGATAGTTGAGAAAACATACTTTGTATTTATTGAAAGAAGTATGGAAGTTTATTATTCCAAATTACCTAGGATTAATGTGAAAACCTGTTTATGCTACAATGGTTTAGTGCAGCAGAATTTAAAATAATAAGGGATGAATTTGAGAACATAAAAGCCAGCTATTTAGGTTGTAGGTTTACAAACATTTGTTTGGGAGTATAGCTCCTGTAGAATCATAGAATCATAGAATCATAGAGTTGGAAGAGACCACAAGGGCCATCCAGTCCAACCCCCTGCCATGCAGGAACTCCAAATCAAAGCATCCCTGACAGATGGCTATCCAGCTTCTGCTTAAAGACCCCTAAGGAAGGAGACTCCACCACACTCCGAGGGAGTGTGTTCCACTGTCGAACAGCCCTTACTGTCAGGAAGTTCCTCCTAATGTTGAGGTGGAATCTCTTTTCCTGCAGTTTGCATCCATTGTTCCACGTTCTAGTCTCTGCAGCAGCAGAAAACTAGCTTGCTCCCTCCTCAATATGACATCCCTTCAAATATTTAAACAGGGCTATCATATCACCTCTTAACCTTCTCTTCTCCAGGCTAAACATCCCCAGTTCCCTGAGGCATGGTTTCCAGACCCTTCACCATCTTAGTTGCCCTCCTTTGGACATGCTCCAGTTTCTCCACATCCTTTTTGAATTGTGGTGCCCAGAACTGGACACAGTATTCCAGGTGGGGCCTGACCAAAGCAGAATAGAGTGGCACTATAACTTCCCTTGATCTAGAAACTATACTTCTATTGATGCAGCCTAAAATTGCATTGGCTTTTTTAGCTGCCGCATCACACTGTTGACTCATGTTCAGCTTATGGTCTACTTGGACTCCTAGATCCCTTTCACATGTGGTCTCATTCAGCCAGGTGTCCCCCATCCTATATCTGTGCATTTCATTTTTCCGCCCTAAGTGCAGAACCTTATATTTCTCTGCATTGAATTTCATCTTGTTAGCATCGGCCCAGCTATCTAGTTTATTCAGGTCATTTTGAATTTTGATCCTGTCCTCTGGGGTATTAGCTACTCCTCCCAGTTTAGTGTCATCTGCAAATTTGATAAGTATGCCCCCAATTCTGTCATCCAAATCATTAATAAAGACATTGAATAGCACTGGGCCCAGGACAGGACCCTGTGGCACCCCACTGGTCACTTCTCTCCAGGATGAAAAGGAGCCATCGTTGAGCACCCTTTGAGTTCGGCCAGTCAACCAATTACAAATCCATGTAACAGTTAACTTGTCTATCCCACATTTTGCAAGCTTGTTTGCAAGAATGTCATGGGGAACCTTGTCAAAGGCTTTACTGAAATCGAGGTATACTATATCCACAGCATTCCCTTCATCTACCAAGCTGGTAATTTTATCAAAAAAAGAGATCAGGTTCATTCTGTATGGCATAGTAGTTTGAGCATTGGACTATGACTCTGGAGGTACTGGTTTGATTTCCCTGCTCTCCCATGGAAACCCTACTTTGCTATGGAAACCCTACTGTGCCATAGAAACCATAGTAGCCTTAGGAATGCCATAAGAATAATAGAATCATAGAGTTGGAAGAGACCACAAGGGCCATCCAGTCCAACCCCCTGCCATGCAGGAACTCCCAGTCAAAGCATCCCTGACGGATGGCCATCCAGCCTCTGCTTAAAGTCACAAATGACTTAAGAACATACAACAACAACAACAACAACAACAACAACGTCCCACTGAACTACATGAAGGCTTATTTTTTACTATGCATATACAAGATTTCAGTGTGAGAGAGAATAATTAAGTATATATTCCAGTCACCCATCCTTACATAAATCTCAAAGGAATGAGAATTGTGCAGAAAAACATTCTGTAACACTAGATTCCTTTTAGGGACAAACTGTAATGATACTGCTGGAAAGGGCAAGCAGAGAATTACCCACTCTCATCACCACAATGGCTTTATAATGAGTTTTGTCTCCAGCTGTACCAGGTTGGTGCATATGATAAACTGGAGAAGAAAATCCTTGGACTAATCAGATATAAATGCTTTAAAGAAGAGATGATGATGATGATGATGATGATGATTATTATTATTACTATTTCCCGCCTCTCCCTTTGGATCAAGGTGGGATTCCAGCATATATTAAAATACAATTACAAAGCAATACAGTCTAAAAGATCCTAAAAACATCAAACCATCAATTAAAACCAGCTACAATTCAGTCCTTAGTCTAATCGATTCTCCCATAGTCCATTGGGTCAAATTCTGTATTTAATTTCTGGTCCGTTAGAGTAAGTCTGGTAGATAGGCCTGCCGGAAGAGATCCTTCTTAAGTGCTTTCTTGAAAGCATCTAAGGTGGTAATGAGACGGATCTCTTGGTAGATTGGAAGTTACCTTTTTCAGAGGACAACTCAGTGAGTATCTCAGACAACATGGCCTTTGGTCATGCTTGCTGAGGGATTCTAGGAATAATAGGGTTGTTGTTGTTGTTGTTGTTGTTGTTGTTTTAAAAAAAACTTTCTATAAATCACTTTTCATTGAGCCTGACAACAAGTAAATTACCATAACCAATAAAGACTGAAAAAGCATGGAGATCTGTGCATTGTCCATCTGAATCTCAAATAATAATAGACTATATAATTTGGGGAGGGGGGGATGATTGGGTTGTTGTGTGCCTTCAAGTGTCTTTCCAATTTATAGTGATCATAAGACACAGGGTTTCTTGTCAAGATTTGTTCAGAGAACGTTTTGTCTTTGCCTTCTTCTGAGAATGAGAGAATGTGACTTCCCCAAGGTCATCCAGTAAGTTTCCATGGCTATGTGGGGATCTGAATCCTGGTCTCAAGAGTCATAATCTAATAAAACAAACTACTATACCTTGATGGGTGTCTAAAAATGATTAGCTATAACATTTACAATGCAATAACAATGGAACTGTCCTTGAAGTGGCAGTACTCAAGTTCTCCATGGCCAAAGACTTTCAAGGCCCCAAAATCAACAAGAAAGATCATTACCACAGTTGATGTTTTGTTTTGTTTTGTTTCTTTTCATTTTGTTTGGATAAAGGGAGGGATGTGATCACTGACTATCTTCAGACGGGTGAAACAGTAAATGCAGAATGCTGCTGTAACTTGCTGTGTTGATTAAAGGAGGCATTAAAAGAAAAGTGAGACAAGCTGCATAAAGGTGTTCTCTTTGGATTGGTAAGGTTTGATTTGACTTACCCAAGGTCCCTCAGTGGTTTTGTGTGTGTGTGTGTGTGGTTTTTTTGGGCTATGAGGCCATGTTCTAGAAGAGGTATTTTTTTCCCCCTGATGAATCATCAGCAGCTGTGGCTCATATCTTCAGATAATGCTGGCATGGAAGAGAGTGGGGTATATATACTGTTGGTTGAGAAGAAGCGATTTGCATGTTAATCTGTGTATTGTTCTGGTGTTGAATGGCAAGACCTCAGGGTGTCTGTCTAATTAATGATCCACTGTCTGCTGTTAAACCCCCTCTCATCCTGCATATCCTTAGTCTTGATTTTGATGTTTTTCAGGACTGGTAGCCAAGCTTTCGTTACTTTAAGGGTTTCTTCTTTTCTGTTGAAGTTTTCTAGGTATTTATGGATTTCAATGGCTTCCCTATGCATTCTGACCTGATAGTTGTTGGCATGGTCCAGAATTGCAGTGTTTTCAAACAACATACTATGCCCAGTATGGTTTATAACATGTTCTGCTACTGCTGATTTTTCTGGCTGACCCAGTCTGCATTGCCTCTTATGTTTCTTGATTCATGTGTCTGGTGGTCTCTATGTAGATTTGTCCACAGCTGCACAGTATCTGGCAAACTCCTGCAGCCATGAGGGGGTCTCTCCTGTCCTTCACTGAGTGCAGCATTTGCTGGATTTTCCTGGTCGGTTTGTAGACCATTTGGAGGTTATGTTTCCTCACCAATTTTCCTATTCTGTCTGTGACTCCTTTGATGTATGGTAAAAATACCTTCCCTTTGGGTAGTTGTTTGTCTTCACTCCTATGGGTTTTTGTAGCCCCTCTGATCTCTGAGCTGGAATAATTATTAGCCTGTAGAGTCCAATTTAGATGCTTCAGTTCATCTTCCAGGAAGTGGGGTTCACAGATCCTTTTTGCCTAGTCTACCAGTGTTTTTACTGTGCTTCTTTTTTGTCCTGGGTGATGGTTGGAGTTCTTGTGCAGGTAACTCTCTCTCTCTCTGTAGGTTTTCTGTTTCGGTTTACAGATGACCAGGATCCAATATTGGCAATGTTCCTTCCTTTTCTTTTCCTATGGTGAATTGGATGTTTGGGTGGGTGTAGTTCCAATGGTTCAAAAACACGGTCAGATTTTCTTCTCCATGACTCCAAATGGTGTGTTATCCACATATCAGAACCATGTTGTGGCCTTTTTGGTGCTGTTTCAAAGTGTTCCATGTAAAAGTTTGCTATCACGGGGCTCAGAGGGCTTCCTATGACTACCCCATCTCTCTGCTCATAGAATTCATTGTTTCACTGGAGGTAGCTTGTGGTGAGGCAATCTTCAAACAGGGCTGTGACGTCTTCTGGAACATCTGGCTAAACAGAAAAAAATTACAGATTTAGACGATCTGAGGTGGAGGGTGGAAAAGGCAGAAGTTCAGAAATGTAGGCTGGATAGGTATATCTCTGATCATCGCACATACATTAAAACAAATGCTGATGTTTAAATTAAGATGAATATTACCACTGACTAATATGACTTGAAACACAGGTCCAACTCTAAAGACCAACAGACTTTTAGGGTAGATATATTGATGAAAACTGCTTCTTCAAATGGTTCAACCAAAGTATCATTTGTAATGCATGCAGTGGTTTTGCTAAAATTGTTTGTGCATTATGTCCAGTAATAACTCCTGATGGTTAATTATAGTTTTCAATGCACTTAGCACCTAGTAAGTTTCAAATATCAGGATATTCCTTTTAATGATAGGGGTCCTTTCTAAAGCTCACCTTTTAAATTTTCTCTCTTCTGTGCAGAACTGCAAGGATGACAGCAGGTATTTAGCATTTAACATTCTGCAACCAACAACCATCTTCTCATTGGTTATGAGGTATAATTAACTTTTAGCATCATACTGTTTAAAGATCTTTGTCAAAGGATTTCATGCTTCAATGCCCCACTAAAACTCAGCTCACTGGGAGTGAATATAATTAGTATGTAAAACTGAAAGCCCAGCAATACGAGGCAGATTTGAAATCTATCTATCCAACTGTACAGAATGTCACCAGTTAATACTAGACAGGCATTTCCTTTTGATATTCTAGGTGAATATTATAGAGATCAGGGGAAATCATTTCAATAGAAAGCCCAACAATGTGAAATCCTCTGGAACAGCTTTGGCATAAATGATATATGAAAAATTCATTAATTTTAGGAACAGAATGAATTGCTGCTGCTGTTGCTGTTGTTTTTTGTTGTTGTGTGCCTTCAAGTCATTCTGACTTATGGTGACCCTAAGACTTTTGCTTGAGCGCTGGTGGTTCAGTGGTAAAATCATCATCATCATCATCATCATCATCATCAGTTTATTTATATGCTGCCTTCCTCCCAGTACAGGGAATCAAGGCAGCTTACAAATCTAAAACAGTTCAAGTTAAAACACTATAAAACATGCAAAATACAAGTAATGTTTTTAATTGTTTGAATTGTTTAATTGTTTTTAAACAATTGAAATAATTAAAAACATTATATTATTAAAACTTAAAGTTTAAAACTCTTTAAAACAAAAACAAAACAGCATCCATGTCATGCAAAAGCTTGGCGGCATAAAAACATCTTTACCTGCCACTGGAAGGACAGCACGGATGGAGCCATCTTGGCCTCCCTAAGAAGGAAGCTCTAGAGCTTGGGAGCAGCAACTGAAAAGGCCCTTTCTCTTGTTCCCACCAAACATGCCTAAGATGGTAGTGGGACAGAGAGAAGGGCCTCTCTCAATGATCTCAATATTCTCAGGGGCTCTTACAGGGAGATATAGTTCTTTAAATAGCTTGTACCCAAGCCATATAGGGCTTTATAGGTCAACAGAAGCACTTTGAATTGTGCCCAGAAATGGACTGGCAGCCAATGGAGTTGTTGCAACAAGGGAGTTGTATACTCCCTGTAGCTAGCTCCAGTTAACAGCCTGGCTGTAGCTCTTTGGATCAGTTGAAGTTTCTGAGCACTTTTCAAAGGCAACCCCACATTATACTAATCCAAACGGGGTGTAAGGCATGTACCTCTGTGGCCAGATCTGACTTCTCCAGGAATGGGCACAGTTGGTGCACAAGTTTTAGCTGTGCAAAGGCACTCCTGGTCACCACCAATACCTAAGCTTTCAGGTTCAGTGTTGAATCCAGAAGTACTCCCAAACTACAAACCTGAGTTTTCAGGGGAAGTGTAACCCCATCTAACACAGGCTGAATCCCTTTTCCCAGATTGACTAGGAGCATCTCTTTCTTGTTTTGATTAAGCTGCAACTTGTTTGTCTTCATCTAGTCCTTTACAGCATCCAGATACTTGTTTAGGACAAAAACAGCTTCCTTGGAATTAGGTGGAAAGGAGTGATAAGTCTGGGTATCATCTACATACAGGTGACACCTTACTCGAAATATCCAGATGACCTCTCCCAGAGTTTCATATAGATATAAAAAGCATAGGTGATAGGAATGAGCCCTGAGGAACCCCACAGGGCAATGGAAAAGGAGTTGAACAGGTATCCCCCAGCACCACCTTCTGAGAGCAACCCTCCAGGAAAGAGCGGAGCCACTGTAGAATAGTACCTCCAAGCCCCATACCAGAGAGGGGGGTCAGAAGGATACCATAGATATCGAAAGCTGCTTAGAGATGCAGCAAAACCAACAGGGACACACTCCCCCATCTAGTTGTCTGTGTAGGCCATTAACCAAGGTGGCCAAAGCTGTTTCTGTCCCATAACCAGGCCTAAAAACAGACTGAAATGGATCTAGATAATCCAAGTCATCCAAGAATACCTGGAGTTGGTATTCTACTACTATTCTACCACTACATGCTCCAGCACCTTGCCCAAAAATGAAAACTGGAGACTGGCCTGTAATTATCTAGTAAAATAGGATCCAAGCAATTTTTTTTTTCAAAAGAGGTCTTACTGCATCTTCTTTTAGGATTGTTGGGACCTAGCCTTGCTGTAAAGAGACATTAATCACTTCCCTTACCCACTCCACCAGTCCTCCTCTGACCTGTTAATAAGCCAAAAAGGGTAAGGGTCTAGTGGCTCTCACCTATCCAAGGATCCTGTCCACATCATCAGGCTGTACAAATTGAAACATATCCACCAATATTGAACAAGCAGGATCCAAGGTTATGTCCATCAACTCTGTATCCACTCTGGTGTGTCAGTCAGAGCAAATCAGAACGATTTTATTAGCCAAATGGTGGGCAAATTCTTCACAGCAAGCTGCTGATTGGTTTGCTGCCAGCTCCTTAGAAAACCAAGGGGTTGGTTTAGCTCCACTCTGTAAGATGAGAAACTTAGGAACAATCCTGTCAACTGCCCTGGTGGTTTCTCCATTCAACCAGGGCTTTGATAGGATCACCTGCCAAGGCAGCAGGAAACTCCCCAAGAGCCATCAAGAATCCATCCAGATCCTTAAGCTTCCTGGGGCGGACCATATTAATGGGTTCCCCTCTGCTGAGGCTCTTGAGTTCCAGCAAGTCTAAACCTGACCAAAAGTGATCTGCCCATGATAGTGGAACAGTAGAAAGCTCCTCCATTCCCCTCTGTACACAACACCACTTGGGAGAACCCCATAGTTGTTATGGTGGCCATGAAGTCCTGAGCCACTCACAACAGGGTAGCCTCAGCATGGATGTTGAAGTCCCCAACAATGCACGTTGAGGAGACTCCAACAACATGCCCGGGACCACCCTAACTAGCTCAGGCAAGGAGACTGTTGAGCAGCGGGGTGGGATGGTACACCAACAGAATCCTAATCTGCCCCACCTTTAAATAAACACACTCAAACCCTGTAAACAGAGTTTGCCTGTACTGCAGTCACTCACTCATAAACCACAAGGTTGTGAGTTCAATCTCAGCCAGGGGTTCATGGTCAACTCAGCCTGGCATCCTTCCAAGATTGCTAAAATGAGTATCCAGCTTGTTGAGGGCAATTAGCTTACAATTTGTAAACACTTAGTACATTGGTAAGCAGTAAAAAATGTACTTGCTATTGCTATTGCTATTCCTCTGAAGCTGAAGAGTGTGACTTGCCCAAGGTCACCCAGTGGGTTTCCATGGCCAAGTGGGGAGGCCAAGAGCCCTCCCTCCATCCACCATCTTGAGGGAGAGAAAGGCAAACCAGCTCCAACAGGCCTTGCCTAAAAAGAAGAAGAGCCCTCCCTCCAATCCATCCGCCTTGGTCCAGGCCTCTGAGGGAGAGAAGATATGCTGGACTTTCTCCCTTCCCCACCACCTCTCCCTTTTCCTTTTGTTTCGTGTCTATTTTAGATTGTAAGCCTGAGGGCAGGGAAATGTCTTAATTAACAAATTGTAAGCTGCTTTGATAGCCTTGGCTGAAGAGCGGGGTATAAATAAAAATTGTTGTTGTTGTTGTTGTTGTTGTTGTTGTTATTCTGTTCACCAGAGTCCTTTTCCAGCAATCAACCCACTAAAGAGTGATGGAGACACTATTTCCTATGATTCATTTCCTGGGATTCCTGAAATGTGGGGAAGTAAATCAGAAAGTATAATGCAGTGGGAAGAACTTTTACACACTTGTGCATCACACATAAGTTGTGCAAACACTCTCTAGAAACCTGTGTGTGATTTTTATTTTATTTTATTTATTTTTTTGCACAAAACCCAGCAATTTTGGATAAACACCCACCCACGCTGACACAGTTATCTGGAAACTGTTCTTGACATCAAGAAAAAAATGGGTTATATTTCTACATGGAATATTTTCTCAAAACGCTCTGGGTTGTGCAAATGCTGGGGGGGGGGGCAAAAGTTTTCATTTTCTCTTGCAATTATTCATCTTCATATGGTAGGAAAAAAATATTTGAAAATTTATCTTGCTTATAATAGTCTACTAGTCCACAGTGTAGGTCTATTTACACCTAGAGTTTAAACATAAAATCATCCCCAAATTATAACTCTACAAAGGTTCATACTGGACTGTCAGAGGCAGGAAGCAACAAAGAAATCTTGTGGTCATGTATTAGGGTGGTCATGTGCACCGAGAAAAGTCTATAATATACAAGGAGCCTAGAACTAATAAGCAGGTAGGAAATGTAGAGTGGAAAGCGAGTCAACTCATGAAGTTGGTGTGTTGCACATTTAGTGTTCTGTGTTCTAGTTATGAAAAAGAAGGGCTGTAGATTTTTTTTAAGTCACAGAGCTTTTCTGTGGGAATTTTGAGAGTGCTCTTTTTATCCTTTGTTGAAGTTTGAATGCTAATTCAGATTCCAAACAAGTGTTTGAGATATGAATGTTTATTAACATGATTATAGAGGGCTCTCTAGGAGGGCTCTGAAACAGGCCTGTAGCAGAATTTCTTCATCTGTAAACAAAGAAAAGGAAGGGAGGGTCAGATTGTTCTTAAGGGCCCCATGTACCACTAATTAATTCTCTTTGCCTTTTCTTGTGATATATTTCTCATTCTGACTGTGACTGCCAAAAATTGGTGAGACATATTCCATGCACAACACCAAGAACTAGAGGTAGTTTACAAGAATTTGTTCCTTCATGTGATATGCAAGCATCCCACTCTTGCTCTTTAACAGAATTAGTGGGGTTTTGTGTTGTGTTATAACATTGCATTGTCAACAGAAACAACAAGGAAACAAAAGGAGGGAAGGTGGTTGAAATCATGTAGTCACATTGTCCCTTTAAAGCATTTTTGGAAGGTTCTTTTTTTAAAAAAAAAAATCCACACTTCATTCTTCTGTGTGACAATTATTAGGAAATAGTGTGTGTGTGTGTGGGGGGGGGTGTTAAAGTGAAAATCCTGTTTTTTTTTTCCCCTCAGTGTTAGAGAAACTGTTTTTATTCTTTTAGTATGGGCTGAGATTAGGGATGATGAAGTGTCAGAAGTATGGGAACTTGGAAGAAATTACATCTGGTCTATCCTAATGAGCCATATCCAGAAGCTTGGATAGTACAGACCATCAAAACACAATGACAGAAAGCAGTGTATCTTGAATGTCTATTTCCTTTGAGTTTGGACTGTGTTTGGACAGAAGATGACTCATCCAATGGCAGCAGGTGACTGTCTCACATTATAATCCTATGCGTGGTTCCTGAGAAGAAGGTCCACTGCATTCAGGAAAGTTAATTCAGAGTCATAAATCAATGAAATGGTCCAGGAATCATTTGAGATCTAAGACTGGCAACCTTCAAAACATTGAGAACAATATCTTCTTAATTAGTCCTTGTTTATTCTTACTGATTAATCACATGACATAAGAATATACATATCACTGGCCCCAGAAAGGCATCTACTGAGTCCCGAGACTCATAAGATGGATTCTACAATTTTTCAGCAATTTACTGAGGGCCTCTACAGACATTAATCATATGCTGTGGCCTCTGGAAGGACTAAAAAGAACCTGCTTCTGGGCAGGTTCTTTTTGTGTCCTGGAAGAGCTGCCATAGGCACACTATGATGATGCCCCTTCTGTGCAGTGCCTTTTGGGCACTGCACTGGACGTATGTCATCATGACACATGCCATGTGGATGGGCGTGCACCTAGGAGGCGCAACAAGGGCTTCAAGCGTATGGACGCTCAGCCCCGATGCACGTAAGGCTGGCACAAAGTATCGGTCTGTATAGCCCGTGAGCCATTTTTTTCACTTGGATAAAGCTCTGTCTGCCTTAATGAGAAGACTTCTGTAAGCCAGTTACAATTGGATTTCTACAACTTTATGTCATACCTTTCCTTGTCTTTGTTTTTCTCCTGGTTAAATTGTGAAGATTAAGAGCTGAATATGACCAAAGGATCATTTAGCATGTTAAGCATCAGTGCTTAGCTAACCATTTGAGGATTAGGACCAGGTGGGGTGGGGGGAGTGTTCTCCTGTCACAGGCCAGTGATCCAAAAAGAAGAAGAGCCCTCCCCACCATCCACCATTGTGAGGGAGAGAAAGGCAAGCCAGCTCCAACAGGCCTTGCCTAAAAAGAAGAAGAGCCCTCTCCTCCATCCACCATCTTGAGGGGAGAGAAAGGCAAGCCAGCTTCGACAGGCCTTGCCTGAAAGCAAAGAGGAGCCCTCCCTCCATCCACCATCATGAGGGGAGAGAAAGGCAAGCCAGCTCCAACAGGCCTTGCCTAAAAAAGAAAAAGAGCCCTTCCCTTCCAGTCCATCTGCCTTGGTCCAGGCCCTCCGAGGGGAGAGAAGATTTGCTGGACTTTCCCCTTTCCCCACCACCATTCCTTTTTCCTTTTGCTTCTTGTCTTTTTAGATTGTAAGCCTGAGGGCAGGGGAAGTGTCTAGTTAACAAATTGTAAGCTGCTCTGATAGTCTTGGCTGAAGAGCGAGGTATAAATAAAAATTATTATTATTATTATTATTATTATTATTATTATTAAAAGATACGCAGATTGTAGTGCATGGCAGCTCTTCATTTGGCTCCCAAGAGTGCCTGAGAAAAGAAAAAGATGTAGAATAAAACTCTACATCTTCCTTTCTTGAGCAATTTTTTTTTACAGCTTCATTTAATACCCTTAAGGAGTGTCTAAGCGGTTTACAATTGTAAGCTATTTGCCCTTCAACAATCTTGGTACTCATTTTAGTGACCTTGGAAGGATGCAAGCCTGAGTCGAGCTTCAGCCCTTTGCTGGTCTTTAGTGAGTGGCTGCAGTACAGGCATTTAACCACTGTGCCACCAGGGCTGATGCAACACCTGCAAGTGGATTCCTTGCTGAATATAAAGTTGAAAAGCTGAGGTAGCTGGTGGCTCTGATGTCCACTCTGACAGTAAATCTGCTTTATTTTTTATGCTGAAAAGGATCTACCCATGGTCCTAATCCAAACTCCTCAACAGGGCTGGCACATTGTGTGTCTGCTTTCAAGTCTGCAGAGCAGATTCACCATAGCAATGACATTGGAACCATCAGGAATTACTACTTAATAGCATGCACACACATGAAAACAAACACACACTTTGCACAGCCTTGTGCAACTTTGCAGCTTTCAGATGTTTTCAACTACAGCTTCATCATTCCCGGTCTTTGACTATGTTGGCTTACGAGCCCTGGTGGCACCGTGGTTAAATACCTATACTGCAGCCACTCAGTCACAAACCACAAGGTTGTGGGTTATAATAATAATAATAAATAATAATAAAGTTTTATTTATAGCCCCTCCTCTGTATCCAATCGGAGCGGGTTACATCAATTAAAAAATACAAGATAAAATATACACAACCCATACTCAACCAGCCGCCCCTTAAAGTTGAATTAAACTAAAATCAATTAAAATGACATAATAAAAATTACAATTTAAAACAGCAACCCATTGCATAGACATCAGGGTCATGATGTTAAAGTGTTAATGGGAGAGCTTAACCCAAACAGAGCCGGGAGGTTAAGGACTTTCTGGGAAGGCCTGTTGGAAGAGATGCGTCTTCAATGCTTTTTTAAAGCAATCAGAAGATGTAATAAGACGCATCTCGTCTGGCAGGTCATTCCATAGTCTGGGAGCGACAGCCAAAAAGGCCCTCTGGGAGGTCTGCATCAGTCTAGTCTTCATAGGCTGCAACAGGTTCCTCCCAGAAGACAGGAGTGTGCGGGGGGGGGTTGTATGGGAGGAGGCGGTCCCTCAGATAAGATGGACCCAAGCCATGTAGGGCTTTAAAGGTTAAAACAAACACCTTGTACTGCGCTCAGAAACTAATCAGCAGCCAGTGGAGAGATTAGAGCACCGGTGTTATGTGCTCTCTCCTCGATGTTCCCGTGACAAGCCTGGCTGCCATATTCTGAACTAACTGAAGTTTCTGGGTTAGGCACAAGGGTAGCCCCATGTAGAGTGCATTACAGAAGTCCAGTCGTGAGGTTACCAAAGCGTGTACAACTGACTCCAGGTCCTTTGGCTCCTGGAAAGGGCGCAGCTGGCGGATCAGCCGAAGCTGATAATAGGCACTCCTGACCGCCACATTCACCTGACTAGTCATGTGAAGTGACAAATTGAGAAGTACTCCAAGACTGTGAACAGGGTCCTTCGAGGAGAGTGTGACCCCATCTAGGACCGGGAGGTGTATTCCCAATCCTGGCTTCGGTCCTGTGACAGTTAGTACCTCCGTTTTGTCCGGATTGAGCTTCAACCTGTTTTCCCTCATCCAATCCATTACTTCTGCAAGACAGTCATTGAGAGGAGAGACGCCATCTGAAGTCTGGGCTGACAATCTTGTCATGGAGAGGTAGATCTGAGTGTCATCAGCATACTGAAGACACTGAGCTCCATGCCTCTGAATGACCTCACCCAGTGGCTTCATGTAGATGTTAAACAGCATCAGGGACAGGATGGCGCCTTGAGGGACGCCACAATTAAGCTCTATCTTAGAAGAGCAACTGTCCCCGAGCCTCACCCTTTGGGATCTCCCAGAGAGAAAGGACCAAAACCACCGGAGCGCGGTGCCTCCGATCCCCAACTCTCTCAGTCGACCCAAAAGGATGGAATGATCTACCTTGTCAAAGGCCACTGAGAGATCCAAGAGCACCAGCAGGGTCACACTACCCCTGTCGACACTCAGGCGGAGGTCATCGGCCAGAGCGACCATGGCAGTCTCAACTCCATGTCCAGTCCTGAAGCCCGTTTGAAATGGATTCAGATAATCGGTTTCATCCAAGACAGCTTGGAGTTGGGAGGCGACTGCTCTCTCGATGACCTTGCTCAAAAATGGGAGCAAGGAAATTGGCCTGTAGTTGTTTTTATCCAGGGGATCAAGGGAGGGTTTCTTCAGGAGGGGTCTAACGGCCGCCTCCTTTAGACAAGATGGTAGAGAACCCTCCCAGAAGGATGCATTGATCACATTCCGAAGGAATGTTCTCACTGTGTCCCCTCCCTGGGCGACCAGCCAAGATGGACAAGGATCGAGAGGGCAATTCGTCTTTCTCAAACTTGCAAGGAGCTTGTCCACGTCCTCGGTACTTGCAGGTTGAAATTCATCCAGTAAAGAAACAGCAACGGAGTTATTGGACATCTCACCTATGGGCTCTGACAAAACATTGACGTTCAAGTCAGCCCTTATCCGAGAGATTTTGTCTGCAAAGAAGGCGTTAAGCTCATCACAGCAGGCTGTTGTTGGGTCCAGTAGGGGATTTGGCACAGGGGGAACCCGCGTCAGCTCCCCCACAACCCTAAACAGCTCTGCTGAGCGGGACTCTGCAGACGTGGTGCGTGCAGAAGGATCTCTGCGCTGTACGCAGAGCCTCCCGATAGGCGCAAAGATGCTGCCTATGGCAAGTTCTGTCGGAGAAGAGTCGAGTCTTCTGCCATTTGCGCTCTAGTCGTCGTCCAACCTGCCTCATCTCCCTGAGTTCCTCTGAGAACCAGGGTTTGCGATTTGGAGCGGGTTGGGGAGGACGCTTGGGGGCGATTGTGTCGAGAGCCTTGGGAATGTCGGTGATCCAGGTATTCACCAAGGCTTTGACGGAGTCACCGGCGTTGCCAACCATTAAACCCTCGAAGGCCTTCTGGAAACCAATTGCTTCCATTAGTCTTCAAGGGCGCACCATTCTAATGGGTTCACCACCCAAACCAATACCAACCAGCAGCTCAGGGTCAGCTCAGCCTTGCATCCTTCCATAGGTTACTAAAATGAGTATCCAGCTTGTTGGGTGTAATTAGCTCACACATTGTAAACTGCTTAGGGAGTTCTTAAGTGTACTAAGCAGTATAGAAATGTACTTGCTGTTACTATTGACAGAATCTGTAGTACCAGATGTACAGAGAGTAACAGGATGGAGGAAGCTAATCTAAAATCATTTTATCTCCAACTTGGGGGGCAGGCAGTTTATAAATAAAGTGTAGTGGTCATATCCATCTCCTGCTTATTTGTCGTAGGCAGCTGAAATGTAGTGTCCAATTCCTGTCCCCCACTACAACATCATTCAAAACCCTTGCCATGCATGTATACATGACTAAAATACTCCTGAAAGTTGGCCATCTCACATCTGTTTAAAGACCTCCAAAGGAGAGTTCACCATCCTCTGAAACAGTCTTCTTCACTGTCAAAAAATAAAAAAGGAGGCTTTTGTGTTTTGTTTTTAATACAGATCACATATGCATCGGCAAATATGGACCCTCATTGATAGCAAAGCTATGCAGATTGTCATCATGAATACCTGCTCTTCAAAATTTACTACTACACCACTGGTGATCATCTGTTCCAACCACCAGCACAAATGGTAGGGGTGGCCATAATGCTGACATAAAGACTTAATTCCCTGGGGTTATGACCCATCAGAGTGAGCCTTAAATTAAATGTTATTTAGCATGTACCTCCTACCAGTTATCTTAGAACTGTGAATTGGATTAATAAGATTCATTTGTGCAATTTTAAAAATGCATGAACCTATGGCATTCTAACTCATTAAAATTCAAAACTAAATAAATAAGCAATAGCTGTGGCTCTATTCTCTGAATTTTTAGATTTGAAAGAAATGGAGGCATATGTTTTAAAAGCAGCTTGTATATAAATGAATTTAAATACAAGGCAGAAATGCACTAATTCTCAGAATCCATATTATGACATGTCTGGTCTATAGTCTTTAAATAATTTACCAGTTGGTTTTCCTCCTTACCACAATGGACCTACATCATGCTAACTCATTTCATCGCTTTTTAAAAATTCCTTTTCTATATTTTTTTTAAACATACCTTCAAGTGTCCCTGGGCACACAAAATGCCTGCTTGAATCTAGACCATGGGCGACCAATTTGGGCCTTCCAGATGTTTTTGAAGTTACTCCTAGCATTCTTGGCTACTCTGTCAAAAGCTGATGGCTGTTGCAGTCCTACAATATCCTGAGGGCCACAGTTCATTGTGCATGAACTAGTCCTTTCCAACTTGGTGCCCTGAGAGCACTTTGATATGGCTCTTGGACAGAATGCTTGAACAGATTGTAAATGAAAAAACAATGTAACAGCTTTTTGTGTTTACTGTTATAGCTCTAGTTCAGTGAACTAATTAATCTAGTTTACCTTGAGTAATTACCAGATTTATGCACATCTTTGTTAAGGAACAGCTACCAGAAACTATGGCAGAACACTTTCTTACACTTGGTTTGGTGTGAGGGCTTGAGAGTTGCAGTCTTTTCTAATTCCTATACAAAATGTTCTCTCATCTATGCTTCTTGTACTTAAAAGCCAGGTGGAGCGTAACTATTTAGAAATGGCCCTTCCATTAGGTAGAGTGGCTGCTTCAATGGATGTCTCAAAAGGACAAAACAAGGTTAGTTGTATACTCACTTTTTATAATTCTGTTTTTACAAGCAAGGGTGACAAGATGTACTTGTGGAATCTTTTGCAATATGTGCCAAGATAAGTTGGCTCTCACTAGGTACTATGCACTTTGACTCAGATAAGTGGGAAGTGACATATTCTGCTCCACCACAGGCAGCAAAATCTGTTTTATGAAACATTTCTAAATATTCCAGTGCAGTTCACAGCACGATGTTAATTATATATTCTGAGAGAAAATACCTGCATAAACATGCATTAAAATATGCATAAGTGATGTGCATGTTTTCTCCCTTAGACCTCAATTTAGTGCTTCAGAATGCAGCCAACTTCTGCTCAGAACAGTTTGGGTTCTAAACTTAAACTGAGAATGATTCAGGCATCCAAAAGTTCCTGCCTCCCACTGACTGGATAAAATACCAAAGAAAAGGGGAGGAAAAACAAAAGAAGAGCTATAACTAGTGTTTCCTTTGAATTGGCATGCTTAGTAGCCCCTTTAGAGGTGATTGTGCATATAAAACAGCACAGAATTTAGGGTTACATGCTTTTAAAAGTTGTTGCTGTTGTTTACATGAAAGTGCTAATTTCATTTTATATCCTGGCAGAACTGGAAAACATATATAATCTGCACTCCTGTTTACTTTTTCTGAGGGAAACAAGCCTGCCAGGTTACAGGTGACTAAGTGCAGATGTTTTTGTGCAAGAGCAACATTTCAGTTTTAAGAGAATCCAAAAGGATAAAAGAGGATGGGGCTTTCTAGATTGGCAGGAAAGTGTGACATGAAGTTGCCTTTTCCTTAATGCTTAGCAGCTGCACCACAGCCTTTAGATGGAGCTGCGCTATTCCACAGTTTTTAAAAAAGAAGCTGGGAAAACCAGCACCTTTTTAAAGGCGCTTCTTCTCCCCTAAAACGCAAAAAAAGTGTTTTCATGGCACACTTTCCCTTTTTCTCATCTAAAGGCTAGAGTTTCATGCAGCCATGAACACACTTCTTTTTGCCAATCTAGAAAGCCCCACAGTTAACTTTCCTATGTTCTTTGTGGACTAGGGCTATGAAACTGATATAAATCATAGAGTTAGTTCCAAAACAAAAGCTGCACAGACCAAAAGGATAGGTGCTGTGATTCGTGTGGAAAGGGGACCCTGAAAATCTGGCAGAGTCATTCTCTTCCCCTTTTGTGGGGTGGGGAGTTATTTGTATAGAGATGTCACCTGGCTAGAAAAATGCAATTTCCCATCGAAAAATGCAGGGGTTCAAGAGTTATGGTGCTTTGTTTAAAATGCATTTTATTAAACACAACACAACAATAAACACAAATATAACTACTGTACCATGCAAAAACTACAAACAAAAACAACCAGCATAACACACACACACACACACACAATATACAAGTTAACAAATACTCTGAGTTCCTTCCCCCATAAAACAACAACAACTGATAGCAACATCCCTCAAGCTGAAAACCAGTTTAAAGTGTTTTAATAGTGAACATCATCCTAAAAGCACCAGATTCTGTCTAATTTTGGCAACTAAGCAGGGTCAGTTCTGGTTAGTACTTAGATGGGAGAATGCCAATGAATACCATGTGCTGTAGCCTACATTTCAGAGGAAGGGACTAGCAAAACCACCTCTTTATTTCTTTTAAAACTTCACTGAAATTCATGGGATCACCATAAGTGAACAGGCCAATTTCAAGGCACACACAGATACATGGGAAACTAGAAGTCTTGTTTATGGAGATTGCTAGGTCCATAAAACATGCCTTTGAAGTTGGACCTGCCTATCATTCAACCTCATTCTTCTTCCTCTCTGTCACTCACCCTGAATGTTTTTCTACAGAAAAAAAGATAACAACAGGGATCCTGTTAATGACACACGCACACATAACTCAGGACAAGTCCATACGTCTTGTTTTGCTGCTGTAGAAGGAGTAAGGGTTTGGACATGATGGCCTTTGAGGTCTTTTCCAACTCTATTATTCTATGGCTACATCTACACTGCAGAAATACTTTGGTTTGACACTGCCTTAACTATCATGGCTCAATACTATGGAATTCTGAGAACTGTAGTTTGTTGTGGCACCAGAGCTCTACTCTACAAATTACAGTTTCTAGAATTCCATAGCATTGAGCCATGGCAGTTAAAGCGGCGTTAAACTTTTTTACAGTGCGGATTCAGCCTATCATTTAGCACCCCCCCCCCTTTGCTCCTTCCAAAACCTCAATTCCCTGACACCTTTCAAGTACTGGGGGCACTGTTATGGCCATTGTTGTGCCATTTACTGGCCAGGTTGGTAAGGAAGTTGTCTCAGATAACCAAGAAATAGCCCTTCTCAGCTACAAGTGCAGCTGAAATGGGCCATTTCTTAGTTGCCTGACTTACTCTCCACCAGCCTGCAAATTGCTAGAAGAGCAGCACCCCTCAGGCTTGACATTTGCCAGGGGAAAAGACACAAAGTTGTGCAGTTGGAACTTTTCACTCCATCGGCAGCTAAACACGATCTCAGCTGCCGCTGTTGACAAAGACAAAAGACTGTCATGAAGACTGACCAAAACTTAAAAGGAAGCACAGCTTTGGTTCTGTTTGTTTGAGTGGCAAAGTCTCCTTTGCCTCAAGATGTACAAATGCCACTTCTACTCAGACTTTAACTGTATCTGTTACATATCTGGAATATGTATTCAACAAAGTAGTTTGAAGGTTTGGGTTTTTTTAAAAAGAGGTTAACATGGGAGTGAAATGGAACAGAAGTTTTGGTAAAGGCAACAGAAAGATTCATGCATTAAAGCACATGCCCATGAAAGATACATGCCTCGCTTGCTATGGATCCCTACTTGCTACATTAAAACAGAAAGATTTACACTACTTGCTACTTGCTACTACTATTTTCAAAATAGACTTTTTAATATATATATTATTCTAAAATTAAGATGCCTTTATCAGGCTTGCTCAGAATTACAGCTTTCTCCTTAATCCACTGTTTGAATTCTGTGTTCATTCATACCTGCCCTACTCCCCAAGGCATATTATAGGTCAGGTCAAATCCTATGTGCTCACTTTGAGCCAATCATAGCTTTTCAGTCTAACCTACTTCGCAGGTTTATTCTTAGCATAAGTACGGGGTGGTGAAAATAATATGCAATACTTTTAAATCCAGGAGATAAATGGAATGTAATTAATTAAGAAAGACATGGTTGGAGATAAAATCATTGACATAAAGAAATTAATGCGTTCCAGTGGCCTTTTTGAATGAATCACACTAGAATCCAACACAAATTTACTGAACTCCTTGGGATTTACTTCTGAGTAGATATGTATGACTGCATTGTCAATGTACTGTAAATGGAGCATTGTTTTGCAAAAAAGGAAGGAAGGAAGGAAGGAAGGAAGGAAGGAAGGCATCAACACCCTTTTAAAGTAAGTATATAGTAAAATCTCTCCCTGTATTTGACTTCTATAAATTAGTTTTTTTTTCTCATGGACCTGTGCAGCTCTGGGACATACAGAAGATCAGAAGATCAAAAGCAGAGGGGTAGAGAGAAGAAAATACTAAATTTGAGGTATTATTATTATTATTATTATTCCTTAAGAAGCAATTTGGAGATACAAAGCACAGGATGTTCTGTCCCAGATATAGAAAAGGCTGCAGCAGCTTGCTTTTGCCTTAACATACTGGGAATGTCATGATTCCACCCTCTCACTTGCTTCTCCACTCTGACTTTTGCCATTCGAATTCAAGTTGCAGCAATTAAAATAAGCTGATGACAAAATGGGAAAGTGGCAAGCAACTGAGAAAATCGGACAACAGAGGATTCTGTAACTGGACTTGTTTATCTCAGATCGGCCTTTTTAGTCAGCAATGTGCTTGTAGAATGTGTGGGATGAGTCCTTCCTGAATCTTTGTTAGTGAAGAAAAATTAGAGAGAGAGACAGAGACATGCCAAACTGGGAGAGCTGAAAAGTATGTTTCTGCTGCTCCCATACCTTGCCAATAACACTGGGACTGAGCTGGATGGATCAATTGTCATATAAAGAAGCTCGCTACATTTCCAGTATCTGTTCTTTATTGGTTCTGCCTCTGAGGCTCAGCCATGGATTTTTATATTATGGTAAAAAAGTATTTTTTAAAAAAAAAAATTAAAAGGACACTAAGAGAATGTTTCTGCACTTCTGAAGCCCTGGGAGACACCAGCAGGTGGAATAATATTTTTTGTATTCACACTCCCCAGCTACTCCTAAACACCTGCTAATCCATTCCTTTGAGAAATGATCTTTACAACAAAGAGGATTAAAACTGCTCAGCTAATTTTGAACAGATTAAAACCTGTATTAAAGAAGCAACAAAAAAGGAGGGATAGTGTATCGGTTATGATGATTAACTTCAATTAAAGAGAAAAAAAATCCCAATATCAAAATTTCCTTGATGAAGGCTTAAATCATGAAAGACTCCATCCTCATTTTTCAAGATTTATGTATCATAGCAGGGCATAGGATCAAGCTGTTAACTTTAGCTAGTTTTGCCTGCTATAATTTTTTTCTCCCTAGCCCTAACAAGAAGAGCATGGAAACTCACATTTTAAGGTGAAAGGTGCTCTATTTTTCAGGGTTTGAGGAACAGAAAAGGAGAATGGGGGGAAAGCAGAGCAGAAAAGACCTTCAGGTAGCTGTAGGTGGTAAAAGTGGAAGAGTTAAGTTCATGAGGGAGGAATAAACATCCATGAGAAGGTGAGATCCTTCTGAGAATTGGGTTACTCAGTTCATTTTAAAGTGTTGCCTATTCTTAAACCATAAGAAATGAATGGAAAAGGAGGAAAGGCAACATTATGATCTTAAAACAGTGAGTGAAATTTGTGAAACTGACATATATGTGGAATGTGGAAAAAGAACAAAAAACATCTCTATGAGTACATGGGTGCTAAATCCCATGCACGGTGCTATGTTTGGATCACAAGTTTCCCTGTTCCTCTGCAGAAGAAAAGAAAGCAATTTGCAGCTTCACGCTGAAACACCGCCACTTCCAGTTCATTTGCGTTTCGTCTTGATTATCAACACATTTGTCATCCCCCTGTAATTTATTCATTATCTTTAGCAGAGGGATAAGAAGGAGGGAGGGGGAAAGGTGTAGAAAGGAAAGGAGGGGGAGTAAGTGCACTTGTCAAAACGTGAAACAGATGCTCCTACAATGATTGGAGACAATTAATGTTCTCAAGAAGTATCAACAGGCAAAGGGTTGTGCTGAGCTTCAGATTTCTCCAAGAAAAAAAACAACACAGATGTCTGAAGATTGCAAATACAGATTTATTTTGTAATTATGCAAGCAGGCTATCTCTGGTTTGGAATGAGCTGTTACATTTCTTTTTTAAAAAAGCCTGGGCTTTGTTGCTCCCTCCCCCACCCTTGAGCTAAGCAATAATAAAACAATAGATCAGAGACAAAATAGCTGGCAATTTGCTTTTGAAAGAAAAGACAAGAGAAAAGCTGTTCTTTCTTTTGGGTCTGGTCTACACATGCAGAAGCAGCAGTTCTTTCATGAATTGATAGAAATGGATCCTGCTGTTTCAAGCATGTGGGAAGAGCAACTTTCAGTTATACATATCCGGATGACAATTTTGCAGCCCCTCCAGCTGTTGGTTGCACTTTACAGCAGCCTCATAGCCAATACTGGACAATGCTGAGAGCTGCAGTTCAACTACAGACAGGAAAACACAATTCCATCAAATATATATATATATATATATATATATATATAATTACCCTGAAAACAAAAATAAAAAAGGATATCATCAAGGACAATTATGTCATTAATTAATTTCCTTTCTCCAGCATCACTAGGGTTGGCATCACCTGGTACGATAATTCATTGTGTCATCCCCACACTGACCTCCTCCCATACAACACCATACAGAATCTTTAATATTTTTTTTAACTAATGTTGTTATAAATCATAATTCCTGAATATCACCAAATGTAACAGTTGTGACAAAAACAGCTAGCAAAATTAAAATTATGCCTTTAAATTACCATATCATGGATGACCTAAATGTATGTAGTATGTATGCAATTTCATGTGGTTAAAGTGAACATTTGGTAAGATTTGATATTTTTAAAGAATTTTTTTTTAAAAAAAATCAGTTTTAATTTTTTAAAAAATCGTGCCTCTCCTTTCTGCTTCCATTAAGCCTTGCCCCACTCACACAATCTCTTCAGCCTTTTACTGAGGCAAACTCCGCAGCTTGTTTCTGCCAAAAGGCAGGTGTCTGAGGAACAGTGGTCTCAAACAGTGGTCTCAAACCAACATGGGTTTCAGAGAAACAAGTCATGCCAAACGAACCTGATCTCTTTTTTTGATAAAATTACCAGCTTGGTAGATGAAGGGAATGCTGTGGATATAGTTTATCTCGATTTCAGTAAGGCCTTTGACAAGGTTCCCCATGACATTCTTGCAAACAAGCTTGCAAAATGTGGGATAGACAAGTTAACTGTTACATGGATTTGTAATTGGCTGAGTGGCCGAACTCAAAGTGTGCTCAACAATGGCTCCTTTTCATCCTGGAGAGAAGTGACCAGTGGGGTCCCACAGGGTTCTGTCCTGGGCCCAGTGCTGTTCAACATCTTTATTAATGATTTGGATGACAGAATTGGGGGCATACTTATCAAATTTGCAGATGACACTAAACTAGGAGGAGTAGCTAATACCCCAGAGGACAGGATCAAAATTCAAAATGACCTGAATATACTAGAAAGCTGGGCCAATGCTAACAAGATGAAATTCAACACAGAGAAATGTAAGGTTCTGCACTTAGGGAGGAAAAATGAAATGCACAGATATAAAATGGGGGACACCTGGCTGAATGAGACCACATGTGAAAGGGATCTAGGAGTCCAAGTAGACCATAAGCTGAACATGAGTCAACAGTGCGATGCGGCAGCTGAAAAGGCCAATGCAATTTTAGGCTGCATCAATAGAAGTATAGTGTCTAGATCAAGGGAAGTAATAGTGCCACTCTATTCTGCTTTGGTCAGGCCCCACCTGGAATACTGTGTCCAGTTCTGGGCACCACAATTCAAAAAGGATGTGGAGAAACTGGAGTGGGTCCAAAGGAGGGCAACTAAGATGGTGAAGGGTCTGGAAACCATGACTTATGAGGAACGCCTTAGGGAACTGGGGATGTTCAGCCTGGAGAAGAGAAGGTTAAGAGGTGATATGATAGCCCTGTTTAAATATTTGAAAGGATGTCATTATTGAGGAGGGAGCAAGCTTGTTTTCTGCTGCTGCAGAGACTAGGACGCGGAACAATGGATATAAATTGCAGGAAAAGAGATTCCACCTCAACATTAGGAGGAACTTCCTGACAGTAAGGGCTGTTCGACAGTGGAACACACTCCCTCGGAGCGTAGTGGAGTCTCCTTCCTTGGAGGTCTCTAAGCAGAGGCTGGATGGCCATCTGTCAGGGATGCTTTGATTTGGAGGTCCTGCATGGCAGGGGGTTGGACTAGATGTGGTCTCTTCCAACTCTCTAATTCTATGATTCTATGATTCTAACTCCCGTTAAGGCATCACCTGGTGCAGTCCTATTTTCTAGGGCATTCTCTTAAAAACAGAATTTATGTCAGGTAGGTCCTGTATAGGCTTTAATAAAAAACATTTGTTGAGCCATCTGAGGCATTTTTTAAGTGAAGGGAAGTTTCATCTGACACCCTTTTCAGACTGCAAGGCTAAAAGAGACAGAAAGTAAGTCCTCTCTTGGTCAAGTAAAAAGCTGACAATGGCAGGCAAACTTGTTTCCCTTACAAGGGAACATGGGCAGAGGGAATATTAGCCATTGGCCATGCCAGATGATGATAATGATGATGATGATGATGATGATGATGATGATGATGATGATGGAGGAGGAGGAAGGAAGGAAGGAAGGAAGGAAGGAAGGAAGGAAGGGCATCCAATCTGGAGGAAGCAAAGAATAATAGTTTTGATATTTATTAATTATTGTGATGATTTATTTATTAACACGTTTTAAATTATTGTCAGCTGCCTTGAATGATTTTTTTTGAAAAGCAGAATAAAAATGTAATAAAAATGAAATTAAAATAACATAGAAAGGCAAATTATACCAGACTGTCTGTCAACAGTAAGTAAAAGCTGTTGCTCATTTTTCATTTTTTGAAACCTAAATTCCCTTCACAAGGATGAGCCTTCTCTGTTCCATGACAGTTTGCTGTTTCAAAATCTGTACATGAACACATTTACACAACACATAATCTTTTGCCGGATATCTGAAATGGTACAGTCCCCTCTAACATCTCAGAACTGCACCATTTAATTCATTTTCCATTGTCTGCACATAGAGAAAGAAATCGTGGTCAGAAATCTGACAAGAGTATTTATGAACATAATTCACCCAGTTCTGATCATTCATCCTGCTCAGTACTAAACAGGTGGAAAATCAGTGCACCATCTGTTGTAATCAGCTTTGGATTCACCCTGCTACCATCATGTGGCTAGCATGAGAATTATTCATATCCAGTGCCTGGTGATTGACCCAATAAGTCACTGCTTTCTTTGTTTTAACTTTCTGTATTGTCCCTGTGTACTACCTCTGCTCTTGTGACAGCATTTTTGAGGGAAGCTCCAGTGTCTGCCTATGTTGACCACATGCTCACATCTGCTTTGTTACTTCTTTCACATGGCAAGCCTTTGATTTCATGTTGAGAATCCTTGTTTCCCCACATTAGTCCTAGGTTGGTATCCCATAATTCAAAACAGATTTTTCTCCTTGACATCCTCAACTGACTGATATCTTGAGGAACCCAGTTGTGAATACAGACATTCACAACTGCAGGAAATTGCCTATTTCAGGACTATATCTAAACATTTCTTGAGATGTTTCATCCCGGCTCTCCGGAAATAATTTATTCCCTTGCTACTGCACTTAAAAATGTTTGCCCATGTGTACATGAAATGTTTACATAACACCATATGTCAAACATTGGAGGTTATACTCTAATGAATCCATATGTGAAACAGCCCTGCGGGTGTGGGAGGAAATCTATCCTGAAGCATGGATCAATCAATGAGTCTTTCAGCACCTGTTCTTTTGCTGCATCACTGAAGGCTGATGCAAGTTATGAATGAATAAAGCAACCTTAAAGCAGTATTCTTTCAGACACTATCTTAAACAGACTTACACTGTTAGTCTGAACTAACTGGGAATGGTGTATAACTAAACAGGCTTATGATCATGCAGCATACCTGACAACAAGGAAGCAAAAATATGGATAAAAATAATAAAAATAACCAATTACTGGTTAGGAAGGAGTAACTAAGTTTCTCGGCCTAACTTACTACAATGTTTGAATCTCTTTGTAGTTGTGTGCCTTAGTTTCAGGGACTTTCCTCCAGAAAAACAAGAAGACAAAACCAAAGTTACATGCAGCATGACTCTTCTTCCCTGACACATAAAGGTTAAAGACCTTCTGACAGCAAGCACTAAGGACTGGGTTATTCACATGGATAGAGACTGTGGAAGGCCAGTTTGGATACCTAGCCTGGATGAAAATCTAAACATCTGGCTAGGAATCTTAGCTGGGTGGAAAGTTACCTCAGCACATAGACAATGTAGGAGCAACCTGGCAACTGTGTGGTATAGGACTGTGGCGTGTGGTTGCCAGGGCCCCAATCCAGCTCTCTCAGGGCAGTCTGTTTTGCCCCATTATCTCTCAGCCTAACTTACCTAACATGTTGTTGTGAGGATAAAATTGGGGTGAGGAACCAACTATTTATTTATTTATTTATTTATTTATTAATATGTTAGTAGGGGGAAATTAGAAAATGATAAATAACTTAATCTACTCCAACAAGAAAACTTTCTATGTTTTTACTTTCCATAGGTATTTAGCATTTTTAATTAATAGGTTTTTTGTCATAGTCATAATAAATATAGTTAGTAGGAAGGATGTGACAATAAAGAATTATTATTATACAGCAAATGGAGACGGAAAAATGTATGATGATAGATAACTTTTTTATATTTTTACTGTTAGCTTTATTCAATATCTCTAGCAGGAAAAATAAGTAAACTTACATATATAATCAGCATAAATAAAATATTCAACCTGTGCTATAGATAATAGATTATGAGAGCACATATAAGGGTGAAATGGTAATAAAGCTAGGATGTGATAATACCAGGAAGTAACTGAATGTTGTAGCGTATGTGACGTTGTAGTGTAGGTGATGTTTGTTTATTGGAACAGGGTAGGGTGGGCAATTTAAGATAGGATATATGTTTGAAAGGTTGGGTAAATAAGGTGCCACTCTATTCTGCTTTGGTCAGGCCCCACCTGGAATACTGTGTCCAGTTCTGGGCACCACAATTCAAAAAGGATGTGGAGAAACTGGAGCGGGTCCAAAGGAGGGCAAATAAGATGGTGAAGGGTCTGGAAACCATGCCCTATGAAGAACGCCTTAGGGAGCTGGGGATGTTTAGCCTGGAGAAGAGAAGGTTAAGAGGTGATATAATAGCCCTGTTTAAATATTTGAAGGGATGTCATATTGAGGAGGGAGCAAGCTTGTTTTCTGCTGCTGCAGAGACTAGGACGCGGAACAATGGATATAAATTGCAGGAAAAGAGATTCCACCTCAACATTAGGAGGAACTTCCTGACAGTAAGGGCTGTTCGACAGTGGAACACACTCCCTCGGAGCGTAGTGGAGTCTCCTTCCTTGGAGGTCTTTAAGCAGAGGTTGGATGGCCATCTGTCAGGAATGCTTTGATTTGGAGGTCCTGCATGGCAGGGGGTTGGACTAGATGGCCCTCAATGATTCTATGATTCTATGATTCTATGATTCTATGTATGATTTAACCATATAGGATAACAGAACTGTACATTGTTGTGTTTGCGAATGGTATATTGGATTGTATGTTGTTTGTATGTTGTATGTATGTTGTTTTTATATTATGTTTTTAATAATAAAATATTACTTAACAAAAAAGGAACCAACTTTTGAAGGAAAGGTAAGAGAGAGGTGTGTGTGTGTGTGTGTGTGTGTGTATGACAAATAAATGTTGTCCTGGCCCTATTTGTGTATGTAGCAATAGCAATACCTACTTCATTTATATACCCCGTCATACCACCTAAGTGGTCTCTAAGCAGTTTACAACTGTAAGCTAATTGCCCCCAACAAAATGGGGACGCATTTTAGGTACCTTGGAAGGGTGCTAGGTTGAGTCAACCCTGAGCCCCTGGCTGGGATTGAACTCACTACCTTGTGGTTTGTGAATGAGTGGCTGCAGTACCAGCATTTAACCACTGCACCACCAAGGCTCCATATGTAGACTTTACTCTAAAAACATGAAGATATCAAAGAAAAGAAGAGAAATGTGGTTCTAGTTTTCTGAAGAGTCTGTTGTCTGACTTTTTTCTCCCAACTTCTTTCAAGCATACATCAGTCTTGCTCAAACGAATTTGCTCATATGTTAAGAGAATGCATGAAAAGACCATGCAGTGTGGCCTTGAGCCAGCTGCTGAAGCACCTCACATGCCATTTGTGCAGCTCACTGGCTGCAGAGCATCCACCCTTATGCAAAGCTCACATCAGTACACATACTTTCCTCTCTCAGTGTTTGCCAAAAAATGCAGCCAAGGGAGCATGACTACCACATATGAAAGCAATGAGTGGACACAGCTGGAAGTCATGGCACCACTCCTCAGTGTATGAAATGTGTTCTTCTATAAGCATAGAGCAGTGTGTTTGTGTAACTACTATCCAGGTTCCTCGGTAATGAAGAACCCCATATATAGATAAAGGAGATCAGCATCTAGTTCTGTTCAGATGACTATGTGAGGAAGGCTAACAAGATGAACCAGTGATAATAGCCTTAACAGAAATCCATATTCTTCTTTCTTGCCTTCCTTGCCTTCATTTACATAGTCTCTTTCCTCCAAGCATAGTTACTTGACTCCACTTCAATAAGGTCTCTTTTTTCTTGACACCAGTACATCAGGGACTTGTATAGTTGTCCTTTGCCAGAAAAATAAATACATCCTTTGCTATCAGTAAAAAGCAGTCATCAAAATATGTGGGATTTTTAAGGGGAGAAATCCTTTTTTTTTTTAGCAAAAGTAGAAAAACCAATACCAAATAGAAATATGCTCATTAGCAACATTGGTATCAGTGCTGTATTGCTCTCTGCCCCCATGCAGCTTTCATCTTTCCACTCTGTGCTCTATCAATTTCTTTTTCTTTTTTCTGCATTTGTATTATCCAAAATGATCAAACACAGAGCATGCCCTAGAAAGTACACCAATTATAAACATCATTGAAGTTTTCTTAAGCATGTATGCCTCTAACATAATTGGAATAATAAAGGGATATTTCATAAGCTGCTGTTTAGATTTTGCTAAAAATAAGAGCATCACCTTTTTGTGTACTTATGAATAGACAGATATTTGTTTTTGGCTCATTCATACTGCAAAAGCATCAGTGCTGAGAACATCTGGGCTGACAGCTCTTCAAATCAATGAGGACATTCTGCCTCCAACCAAGTCAATCCAAGCATTACAATCAACTTCACAAAGAAAAGAATTTCACCCATCAAACAGCTTGAGCTTCCTCCTTCCTCTAAAATCAAGGCCAGAAGAATCCAGTGGTTTCTCATCCATCTGGGCCAATGACATTGCTCTGGTTTCAAATGATTCTTCCCTTCCTCTGTAGTCTGCAGAACTCCCTTCCACATTTTTCATGAAGATGCTCCCAATTTTCTTGAGAGCTAGTTCTACTAACATTGATGGCTTTATGGTTGGTGGAGAAATGTTCATTCCAGAAATTTCCATACTTGAGATATGACACCATGATCACCATTTGGTTGAGAATTTCCATTTATTAATACATTTCCGTGTATTAATTTTTAAAAACTTTTATTTATTTCAGTTTCACAAGCAACATTAGACCAAAAACAACCAAAATAATGGTTGATTTATAATTGGCCCTCCAAATTTGCAGATTTTATATTTGTGGGTTTCTAGCTACTGCTTTGCTAGCTTGACATCTCCCCTTTCTCCTCCTCTGAATCACTTACCCTTGCAAAAGAGCCTCAGCCAGAGTTTAAACCACTTTCTAGCTCATTTATCTCCTCACTCTACTTCTGTTCATCTCAGTCCTCTTTTCAATCTCCCATCCTTGCAAAAGACTCAGCCAGGTTTCAAACTACTTTCCACCCTATAGATCTCTCATCCTGCTCCTATTTTTCCCATTCCACCTCCTCTTAATCTCTCCTTCCAAAAGAACCAGCTAGTTTTTAAACTGCTTTCCACCCTATCAATCTCTCATCCCACTCCTGTTCCCCCCAATCCACCTACTTTCAATCTCACATCTTTCCAAAAGAGCTAGCCAGGATGTTGATAAGATGGAAAGGGGGTTAAAACCTTGCTGCCCCTTTATAAAGGACAGGAGATTAAGACAAGGTGGACTGGGAAGAAGAGGAGTGGGGTGTGAGATTGATAGGGTGGAAAAGGTTTAAAACCTGGCTGACTCTTTTGGAATGACAGGAGATTGCAAGTGGCTCAAGAACATATCTACTATACTATGTGCATGCCATTCACATGCACATAGGCACATCATTCACAGCCTATACATAGATGCACACAATCATTTATACATACACAGATACACGCACACACACCTTACACATCACATATAGCATTCATGTCACCCACATCCACCTGCCCACCTGTCACTCAGCCACATAAGCACATATAGACATATCAGACATCATGTGAGGAGTGGGGATGGCAAGGAGACTTCGGTTAGCTCTCCGCCCACACTGCTGCTCATCTCAGCAGAACTGCTGTGTCAAGGGACTAGTCTACATTTAAGTATATCATGAACATTGCTGCAAATTTTCACACATTCACAGCAATGGTTATTTGCCTTCACTTTCCTATTCAAATTCTCCTCCATTCATCTCTCCCTCTGCTGAAAATGCACAGCCATCCACATTCATGCAAAGCGTACAGATGGCCACATGTGCAACAACATACATTTCTGAGGATTTCTGCAGAAACTCCTGAAAAAAATATGAAGATGTTTATGTGAAGCTTAAGGAACTCCACCAAATCACATGTGGCTGGATCACATTCTATTTGATTGGGATGAAGAATATTTTAGTAGGTATTCCTAGCTTTGTGTGCTGGCAGTTACTCAGTGAGTCAGTTTGGGTTGCTTGGAACTTGGCTTTTTCTTTTTCTTATCTATAAGACATATCTACAAAACAAATTATTCCTGAATTATTGTGGATGACAAGAGCCTTGACATATCTCCACCCATGATAAGAAAACAATAAAGCATTCCAAATCCTCCACAACAATCTGGAATTAAATTTCAGAGTGCAATCTTGATCTAAAAAGGAAATAGAACATACTCCTGTACTCCCAATGGTTTTTAGATAGATGCACAGACTGCAATCATTAATTACCTTTGATTTCCAATAGATTATATTGCTGGGCTTCTGTCAACAAGAGATTTGCCTTTGGATGTGGGCCTGAATTCTCTGATTACTTTTTAATTCACAAAATACCAGTTTTCAACACAGGCCTCCAAATGGGTCATCTTCATGTGATGAATCTTCCTCTGCTTGAATTAATTAATAGCTACAAGGAAAGAAAATATCCATTTTGCTATGGCTCTGAACCTTTTTCAACTTCCTTTCATTGACAGGGTCAGATACACTGCTGTCAAAGCAGTTTGCCACCTAGCTTTGAAATACCTCATTCCACCACCAACACAATTAAAGGAAAATCAATGCTAACTGGACAATAAATGGAAAACAATTATACTTAACAATCAGCTGTGTTTGTGAATAAGAATTCTTCGTAAATCCTATGAGTAGGACATGGTTCTGTTCTTTTGTTCAGATGGAGGGCTCTTTGGCACCAGATTTGTACTATGAATAGGCTTATTACTGGGAGCTCTCTATGGAGACAATTGGGGAAGATATTATTACATCACAGAACTCTAGAAATCCCATAGTACCATACTTGACTTTTACAACAGTTTTAAAAAAATAAGTATATATTATGGAATTATACACACCAAAATGAGCATGTTCATAAAAATAACATTGGGAAATGCATTGCATGTGGATCCCAAAATAATACATTATATCCCCAAATGACAGCTGAGCAGATTACCATATGAGCCCCACTCTCTAAGCAATCACATCAGTTAAAAGAAAATAGAAACATACCCATTACAGAGTAGCCATTGTTGCACATCTTGTCAATCATATGACTGGGGCTGCTTCTGCTATCGTGCTGTCTTTCACATTCCCCCTTAACTCTACCTCCCTGCCTTCTGCCCCACAGAACATACCTTCTGGGTTTGGTTTGGTTTTATTTTCAGGTTTTTTTACACAGTTTTGGAGTTCTGCTAATGCAATTTAAGTTAAAAATAGAAAAAATACATAGGAATGAAAAAAAATAAAATAAATGGAATCAGCCTGCTTCGGAATAACAAAGGGTTGAGGAAGTAGAGGAGGAGACACTGATAACACTTGACTGCCAATATCACAACTGCCCCAGAAGCAACATTTTGCACCTAAGGACTAGGGCAATGGGGAGCTCATTGACTTGTTTCACCATCCATGAAAAGGGACATACTAAGCATGCTTTGAAAACACAGCAGCTATAAGTCAGAGGTTGTGGTATGAGATAAGTATCACCAAAGATGCGTTTTCCTTTATATAATCACACTTTATAAGTCATGCATAGTACTGTTCTGAGATTATATACCAGACATGGAGCATAATTTTACACTCATGGAGTTAAGTGAACAACTGGGCGCTAGTGAAGTGCAACACTGCGTAATGAAAGTGCAAACAAATGTGAAATGCACAATTTCACTGTTCAATAGCTGGCTTGAGTCCCTGCACTGAGAGGAAGGTGAGAAATTAATAATAATAATAATATAATAATAATAATACATATTTGCATATGCAATGCATGAATGGTACCACATACGCAATGGTGCTGCATACACCACTCCGCTTTTGCATATGATCATTACACCATGATCAAAGAAGTACAACTGCGTATTTAAGACAACACACACATGTGTTTGTAATTATGTTTCAGGAGGAGGGATAATGGGATTATGTATTTTAATGTATATGTATTATGTATTTTATTTATGTAATTTTATTGTTGTAACCTGCCTCAATCCTGTTTGAAAGGCAGGATATAAATTAAACTTTATTATTATTATTGGGGCTTTAAAGAGTGCCCAAAAAGTGCGATCTGTAGCCACCTTTTTTTGCTGCAAAACTTGGGTGCAGCACCTAGATGCTGCGGCAACGCTGTGCTGCAAAAAAGGAGCAGGGAAACCCTGCTCCTTTTTAGCACCGCAGTTGCCGTGCAATAAACAGAAAAGGTGCCATTGGGTGCCTTTGCACCACCACAACTGCACAGCTCCGTTTAGAAGCTGAGTAGTTGTGGCGTCATCATTACGTGCTAGGGCTCGGGAGAATGCAAATGATGCGTGCTCCCTAGCCCTAATAATGGTGCAATGATGGCCCTTTTGGGATATCTCTATTGTGCTATTATTATTGTTGTTGTTGTTGTCAGTCTCTAACAGGATGCTATCCAGTGTTGGGGAATACATTTATTATATTGGAGAAATATTTTGTATGACGAAAACTGCTTACAAACAATGTGCATATTAAACAACAGTCCAATAAAATCCACATAAAATGTTCATGAATTATCATATGGCTTTTGACAAAAAACTGAAACTTCAAGTTAAGCTACATGCAGGACAGGAAATTTACAGATTTCTCCATACTTCAGCCAGCATGGTATAGTGGTTTCAGCATTGGACTATGACTCTGGGGAAAAGGTTTGAATCCCTGCTCAGCCATGGAAAACCCTTTGGGCAAGGGATAGTCTCTAAGCCTCAGAGGGAGGCAAAGGTCTTAGGGAACCAAAGGTCTTAGGGTCTTGCCAAGAAAGTCACATATTAGGTTTGCCTTAGGATCACCATAAGTCCAAAATGATTTGAAGACACACAACAACAACAGCAACACTTCAAAGAGACTGGTCTATGGGACACATTCTGCCAGTGTTTCACAGCACACAGAATTAAGTTGAAATTTGGTTATTCCAGTATTTATCCTCATAGGAGATTCTGGATGAAGTATGTATTAAAG
Source organism: Urosaurus nigricauda (assembly GCA_034509955.1). Taxonomy (NCBI): domain Eukaryota; kingdom Metazoa; phylum Chordata; class Lepidosauria; order Squamata; family Phrynosomatidae; genus Urosaurus; species Urosaurus nigricauda. The sequence continues at coordinate 36,390,399 of JAOEGL010000001.1, forward strand.
CCACACTCTGTAATCACAGCCTATGTGTAGAAAATCACAGCATGTGTAGAAAATTTTGTGCATGCATATGCCATTAACCTTGAGTTTCAATGACATCAGATGGCAACAGCAAAGGGAGGGCAGAAAAAATATCAAAGAAAACCATACTGAATGTTCAGGGCCCAGAGGCATTTTAGTTCACCAAAAACACTTGATTTACCACTTGCCAAGTACTTGAGCATCATGAAAAGAGTTCGTCTTCTTCCCTGCTTGACAACAAAGCAAGGCATCTGTTGCACTTCATTTTAAATAATATCTGATCTATCACTGTACTCAGTGGCAGCCCTAGTTTGTTGTATGTCATACTAACAGGCAGGTGAAGGCCCCAGTAGCTTGTGCAATCACAGTAAGTGCTAAGGGGAAATAAGCAAGACATAAATAAGCTCATGCTGGACTACAGGCTTACCATAAAGTGTGGCTGCTGAATTTGAAGGGGAACAAAAGGGTTTTGAAAATATGATGAATGGGAGATTATTTGCAAATGCAGAGGCTGCAATAGCCCACCTTTTCCATCAGAGATTTGGCCAAATAATCTCATACCCAAAATGTAATACAACTTGGGCCCCGTCTGCACAGGACAGAATGCATTGGAGGCAGCCCAGAGTATCCTAGCCTTTAAGCTGTGCCAACTTCCCCCCATTACCTGACCCTCCATTCCTGCACTTCTGAGGTCAGAATGAGTAGCTCCGCAACAATCACATGGCTGGATGCTTCATTCTGATTGATTGACCCACAGCAGTCACAGACATGCTGGGCAACATGGTGGGAAACCTGTGCAAACAGCTACCCTAGTGCAGAAATGGAGATGGAGAATGGAATGCCAATTTAAGGGTGTCATACACCAATTCTAGTGTTAAACGGCCTGGGTGTTTCTGGACTTACTTTAGACAGCTTAGGCTGTGGTTTGCCCTGTGCATCATCCAAACAGAACCCCAACAGAAATGGGGGTAGGCCTTTTGCCCATGCATACCTCAGAGAGCAATCTGTGGTAAAGATGCTTGACTTCCAAAGGAAGTCACCCCATAGAATCATAAAATCATAGAGTTGGAAGAGACCACAAGAGCCATCCAGTCCAACCCCCTGCCATGCAGGAAATCACAATTGCAGCATCCCCGATAGATGGCCATCCAGCCTCTGTTTAAAGACCTCCAAGGAAGGAGACACCACCATATTTCGAGGGTGTGTGTTGAACAGCTAGGTGGTGCAAAGTTGGGGTCAATTTTACTCCTGTATTTCCTGGGGAACTTTTAAAAATCCTCTCCTATTGGTTGCCAGGGGTGTAGGTCAACTCTGCATCTGCAATGCCCCCAGAACCCCCATATCACCAACAGAATGACCCTAGAACTAACTGTCTCCTATATCCATGAGATTTTTTTGGAGGAACACTAAGGCTCGGTGGATAAGCTCTTCTATCCCATCCTCACAAAGCAACCTTTCAGTGGGTGGAAAGATTGCTCAGTAAGGCCATAAAAGAGAGGTCCTGAATTGGGGGCACATTGGAAGAGGCTGCATGGATATGCTTCAGGGGAGAGTGAATGAAAACGAGGTTGAATAATGATCCCGCTACCTTGATTTCTTCCAGCTACTAAGAATGTTTCTTGTCCCAGTTTATTTTAAGATAAACATTTAGCATTAAAACATTCAGGGGTATCTGTGTTGGCCATTTAAGAAATATAAACAAAAATCCATCAGTAATACCTTCATTGGCCAACCGAAATGCACAACATACTTGTTGCAAGCTTTCGAAGCTTCATCGAGCTTTGAAAACTTGCAACAAGTATATTGTGCATTTCAGTTGGCCAATAAAGGTATCACTGATGGATTTAGCTTTAAAGTGTTGGTTGTACTTTTTTCTTCATTCCAGACTACTTTATGTGAAATAAATAAATTGCCAATTTGTGTTTAAGTACATTTTTGCTGAGAGGTTCCATAGCTTTCAATTGGTTCTCAAAGAAGTCTGTGACTCTTAAAAGGTTAAGAACCACTGCTGTAACAGTCAAATTAATACAATCAAACATACTCTCACTGTTTAGTCTGCTTATCTCTACTTTCATTTTTCATCACCTTATTTTGTTTTCCTTGTGTTGAATTTCATTATCATTATCATTTAGAAAGGGGCTTTTAGTTACATTCCCATTTTTATATAAAACTCAAATCTGATTTATACAGTTATGCACTCAAACATTTCAGCTTCAGGGAATTTGAATAGCTACAGTCCTCTTAAATTGTAGAGTTTTTTCATGAAAAGCTTGACACTGATTGATGAATATATTTAAAATTTTTGAGACTGTACATCATTTTACCGTAGACATAGCTTGGCCACTTGAATGGAATGTGCTTTGACATTTTGATTCTGAATCTAACGGGACCCTAAAATTATGGTGACAGCCATATGAATCAGAAATAATTGTGAATATTAATTAAAGCTAACATTTCAGACACTTGGAAATCCAAATTAGAAAAAGTTTGGAGATTTCTGAATATTTCTTAATGAAGCATAAAATAGCTCAAAAATCATTAGTAGTATCAGAGAGGAAAAATACCCTTCGTGGGGCTGGCACATTTATCCCATTCTTCTTCCACGACATTTATAAATGTAATCCCCACCCCTTTATTCTACCTTTGGTGTCAGCTGCTCTGGAACATTTAATCAAAGATTGGTACAAATGGATTAGACTGAGAGATAGTGACTAATATCAACAATTAGGATGGGAAGAGTGGGAATCTTCCAGTTGCTACTTTCGTCAAAACAGGTCATATTGGCATAGATCTCCCAAGCTCCACAATAGATTCATTTATCTATTTATTCGCATTCCTACTATCCTGCCTTTCTCCTTTCATAAGACAGCATCTCACCAGAAAAGACGATAATGCTTTATAAAGTAAATGACAGATAGAAAGGAGGAAGACCACAATACAGGTGGATAGATTCAGTCGAAGAAGACAGTTCCCTGAGTCTGCAGGACTGTTGATGGCTTGAGCTCTTGGAGGTCTCTCATTGAAAGGGCCTCCAAAAGGGGAAACTGAATTGGCAGCAAATAACAAAACAACTTTTTCCCAGTACAGGACCTAAGGCATCTTACAGCATAAATTAAAATAAATTGATCAGCTAAAACCAAGCCCTTATAATAATAAAAAACAATTAGATAAGCAATCATATTAAGGCAAAGTAGTGAATTATACAAGATTTTTTTAAAGAAAGGAATAATAATAATATTATAATAAATTTTTATTTCTTTTATTTCTATTTCCCACCTCTCCATTGAGGTGCAAAGAAAGAGGTGCAGCATTCTGCATTAAAATCCCACCTCCAGCATGAGACCAACATGTCAAGTAGGATTTTTATGTGATGTTTTTGCATTTCATACAAAATGTCTCTAAAAAAAGAATTGTTTCCCTTTTGAAGCTAAGCACAGAGACAGAGAGAGAAAGCAAAAAGGTCTGGATGGTTAATCACCAAAAGCATTGCATTAAATACTATTATTTCTAAGGTCCATTTAAGTTGTTATCATTTATTTCCAGTTCTGTATATTCTGCAGGAATCCACAGAAAACAGGCCTGAGAATCCACTGATTTTCTTAGAAATGGACCAAAAAGTATTCTCAGAATCTCACAGAGAAGATAATGTTTCCCTGTTCTTTCATTTAGCCATTTGAGATTAAGCCATGTTAGTATTTGTCATTTAGTCACCAGAGATCTCAGCCTGCAGCATCCCATAACTACACTAACAATGTAACTTATACCACACTGGATCCTTGGCAGTTCTGATTTGATTTTTCCTAATGTACAAAGAAGCATGCTCAATATAGCATATTTCATTGGAATTTTTTTTTTTTTTTACTCATAGACCCAAGTTGTATCCACCCTACATAGTTATAGAAGTTTGAAAGAACTTTAATTGTCATACCATCCCATGGAATTCTAGATTTGTAGTTTAGTGAGGTACTTAAAATAATACACTCCCCTGAACTGCACCAATAGAGCCTTTCTGGCAGAGAATGCTACATCCCCAACTACAAATCCTAGAATTACATTGGGCGGAGTTAAAGTAGAATCAAACTGCTATAATTGTGCAGTGTGGATGTAGCCTCCGAAGTGGAGCTTTAGGGAAGGACAAGTTAGAGAAGCATCTGTCAGGGATGCTTTGATTGGGAGTTCCTGTATGGCAGGGGGTTGGACTGGATGGCCCTTGTGGTATCTTCCAACTCTATGATTCTATGATTCTAAATGTATACAATGTTGGATTACAAAGTACATTAAAGGTCTGAATGGTACTGGAACTTTTAAAACTACAAACCTTCCATGTGAATATTGTTCCACAGAAAAATAGAAGGCCTGTTTCCAATTCTACAAGAGAATTATGCTGTTCGCCAGGAACAGATTTTGGAAACAGTTGCCAAAAGCAGCATAAGGAAATGTGTATTATGCAAAACTCAAAGGGCATTTTTACATGTGAAGCTTAAGTTAATTTATATTTTAATTGGTCTATTATCCAGATGTAAAGTCTATATAGAGTTCAATATATCTGTGGTCTTTGCTCCATATTAACAACACTTTACAAATAACTTCACACATAACTATCTGCAAAGCAGAAATTCTGCTGACTTGGATTTCCTAGGACTTTATCACATGAGGCAGTAAATTGCAATTGCAGCAGGATAATCATGCCTTTAGCTGAGGCTTATCACATGACATTGACCCTCTTCTGTTGTTCTCCTGGTGGGATACAATTTGGAAAGCATTTCTTTTCATTAACAGAAAAAACTCTGTTAATGACCTCCTTTCCTGCTACTATTGTGCTACCTTTTGCAGTGCAATAATTCAATTCAGCTTTAATGCAATTTTTGGGTAGTCAGTGGGCTGGCTTTAGGTGTGGCCTAGGTGCCTTTTGCTTACCAGTAATCAAGGGAGAAGGAGAAAGGGTGGGCATTTCTATTGGATTACCTTTCGATTGGCAAATTGCAAACTTTAAAACTTGTTTTCCTCTCTTCATTGGTAAATGATGCCCCCCCCCCAACTGGGGCTTGTCAGAGAAGCCAAGAAGAGAAAACTGTCCTCACTGCCCCTCCATGTCGTTTTTCAGCAGAGTAGCACAGTTCCAAAATCTCACTTACATAAAGTTACATTTCACAAACATTTATTTCAGTACCCCTGTTCGGCTGTTTTGCAGAACTTCAGACTGGAAGATTAATCGCTGGCAGATTAATCACTAATTTATCTATTGGCTTTCATCTGCCAGCAGTTAATCAAGTCTATCTCAAATCAGGAAGCTGCCCACCCCATAAGAGGGAAAAGGTCATTTAAAACATAAGACTGTTTTAAATTCATTTTATATTTATATTTTATATTTCAGGGGGAATGTGTGTATGTATGTGCATGCGGGTGGGTGCAACACTCCTATATTAAAATGTGCTATTGTTAGGTTGATTTATAACATCATAAATTCCCAACAAGACATCACCCATGGTTTCACATGTCCTAAGAATTCTATCTTGATGCTTTCTAGATTCACTTGCAGAACTATACAAGACTACAGAGGAGAAGCAAACAAGAACATATGTCCAGACAGCAAAGTGGGCTATTTCAGTCAGCAGCTGTTGAAGCTAATGAGAGTTTTAGAAATGTTCTGATATGAACAAATGATAACATATTTGTGGATAGCTAAATGAATGTTTCGGCTCCTGAGCCTAAATCCAGGTATCAACCTCAGCTAGAACAGACCCATTGAATCAATGTAAAGGTGACAAATTAACACTCAATTAAGTTCTATTGATTCAATGGATCATCTAGGTGGGACAAAGAATTGGATTTAGGCCTTCTGCCCTACAGAAGATGTTGGATTGCAGTTCCCAGCATGCACCACCTTTGTTTATGCTAATTAGGGCTGCTCACAGTTGAAGACCAGCAACATCTGGAAGGCTGCATAATTCCTACCTGTGATTTAGGTTTTGCAGTAAACCATAATAGAGCAGGTACATTAATATTCAGCGAAATCAGCACTGTTTTTATACCTTTCCCTTTTCAAAACAAGACCTCACTAGACTGTCTATACAGCAGGACACCCTATAACACCTCTCTTGTTGACTCCCCTCTCCATCACTTTCATCACCAGTGGACCGCAGTACCTTAACATCTCCCCTTTCCTTTTTGTATTCTCACCTGGGAATTGGCTGTCATGTAGAAGATGGACCAAGCTTGTTTTCTGCTGCTCCAGAGACTAGAACATGAACCAATGGATTCAAATTACAAGAAAAGAAAATCCACCTTATATTAAAAAGAACTTCATGACTGTAACAGCAGTTTGAGTGTGGAACAGACTGCATCAGAAAGTGGTGGGTTGCCTTTCTTTGGAATATATGTACAGATTCTTTTTATGTAGAGATTGGATGGCTATTGGGAGTGTATTTTTGTGTATAACTGCAAGGCAGGGGTTTGGACTAGGTGTAATCCATTCCAACTCTATCCCTTCCCACTCACCAGTGGCTATGATGGCTAGAGCTACTGGGAGTTGCAATCCCACAGCTTCTGAAAGCCTGCATAATTTCTATCCCTCACCTAAAGAGCAGCCTGTATATGAATAGCTAGCCTAATATGGGGCAGGGGCCATGCCTTCTTGCTGCACATGTATCACCCTTTCCAACATTTATATAAATCAGTCTTAATTCCTTTCTCTAGAAGCATACCATATTCAAAACTTCAAAAGTAGGAACAGTGTAGTGCAGGAGGATGTGGATATTCCAAATGGAAATAATCCAATGTATCTATTCATATATCTAGATAATATATCTAGATATAATAAAGATATATTTTTATATCTATATAATATATCTAGATATAATCTCCATGTTAGATTAGATAGATAGATAGATAGATGATAGATAGATAGATAGATAGATAGAAGATAGATGGAATCAAACAGTAAGAGCTGTTTGATAGTGGAACACATTCCCTCAGAGTGTGGTGGAGTCTCTTTTGAAGGTCTTTAAACAGAGGGTGGATGGTGATCTGTTGGGGGTGTTTTGATACTGTGTTCCTGCATGGCAGGGGTTTAAACTGGATGGCCCTTGTGATCTCTTCCAATGCTATGATTCTATGATTTTCTATGATGTGCAGTCAGTGGCTACATACTTTTAGGCCATATTGCATGAATATATTGGGCACTGTTCTGGGGTCATGCAAATATTTTTTGATCCTGCAAAAGCGGCTGTGGGGGGAAGAAGCCTCTTTGTTGGCCTCTGTGAAGGGACAACAGAATACTTTGTTCTTGGGCTGATGGGCCAAGAAGTGTCACATGATGGGGTGAGGGAGGAGGCTAAGCCAGATGTCCCTTCTCGTGTCCTTTTTTTTTCTTTTTTTTTTTTTCTTTCAGCAACCCACACACCTACTCACAGTGCAGTGTGAGCATTGCTGGTCATCTAGTGCCCAGGTAGGATCCCCCCTCCCTTATCCGGCATTTCACTGTTGGGACGTGGACAATTGACATGAGGTGGTGTTAGTAAATAGCTCTCTTCTGGCAGGTAGTGAGGGAGGAGAGAAGTTATAAGATCAGTTTACACCTTGACATCCCATTGTGGTGGAGGGTTGGGCTCTGGAATTGCCTTCATGGGGCATGGGACTGGGTTATGTGAGAAGGAGTCTTCCCTAGGGACTGATCTAGGGGTCTCCTCTCTCTTATAAAGTCATGGGGCTTGGGAGGGAGCCCTCCAGGTTTGGCTTACCAAAGATGACCATCCAAGATAGCAACCATTGTGTTTGGATTACCCTTGAAGTCTGGTGTTTCACCCAAGGGATGGCTGGAAAGGTGTCATATATAGTTGACATCTGGGCCTCAGCTGGAACAAGACCAGGTTGTTCTCCCATTTTTTCATTTGCTTATCCTCAGGCCTCAAACAGTTAAATCGGTTCTAGGTCAATAAAATGGCCTTTGCCCAACCCAATTAACCATGTCTAGTCTCATTTTTTTCATGGTTGGTCAACAATACGTGAATAGTGAGCTGGAAAAAATTGACAATTAAATACTTCCCCAAAGCAAATCATTTTAACAAGCTAAGGAAAAGATACTTTCATCTCGGGTAAATAAGACTGCTTCCATCTTAGTTTTAACATTCTAAGACACTGTGTGTAATATGTGGGTGGGACTTTTTTTCATTTAATCATTTTGCTACAGAGAGCACACAAGTAAGCAACCTTCTAATTCCATCCCTGAAGGAGATTAATCATTTTCTATTGTTAAGTAAAAGGCTTTGCTGTGATTAAAAGAAATTAAAAGGCATTCACTGGTGGAATCACTCTAGTCAATAAAGTAATTAGGGTCATGGCAAATGGAGGAAGAGACAGACCATGATTTCACTGCTGAGAGAATCAGGAAACTTTTTAAAAAAGTGATTGTCTCATTTAGCCAAATGTGAACCTGAACTGGAGTTTATGTTAAGCAATTAATTTTAACATCGACTAAGTATTGCTAATTTCAACAATAGAAGTGCTATGCATTTGATGTATTTGGGATAGTTCTCCTCATGTTGTTGTTGTTGTTACCTAAGTGCAGCTGTGAGAGCAAATATAACTGTTAATTTAACTGGTACATAAAAAGGAGACTCGGAAAACATTACCTGCAGGCAATTTTATGATTAAAATCATATAAAACATCTGGTTCATCTTCCACATAGAAAAACATTTTGCCAATGTGTTCTGTTCACTCTTGGGCATCACACCCTTGGGCCCAACAGAATCTAGTAATTCTTGCAAATTATCAGATTTAATATATCCTGAATATCTCATAGAAACTGAGAGAGAAATTCTCAGGAATCCAGTAAAGCTCTGCATTCAAAAACCTGTTCTGAGATCAAATTATTGCTGTTTCAATGGAGAAACAAATCTCACATCCTGAAATACACAAATCATAATACCTAATTATTGTACCTTAAAAAATAAATCTAGGTTCTGTTTTTGCAGATGCTTTAAAGCAGGAATAGGTACTTTTTGGCTGTCATAGGAGTGTAACTATAGGGAAAACAACATGAGAGCACTGTCCTTCCAAATAAGAATTCTGCTCAGCAATGAATTTTTCCTTCAGTCCCCAAATTTTTAGCTCTGCAGTAACTTAAAACTTCAGCTGAACATTTGGAAATACTGTACAGTCTAGGCAGGCAAAGAAAAGGAGCAGGCAAAGTCATCAAGGATATTTGAGCACATCAAATATGAGAGTTATACATGTGAACATTTTTCAGTGTCTTACTCCCTGTTATGTTATAAGTGTGGGGTGTGGAGGAGCATTTCATTGGGGCAGAATTCTTATTTGGAAGGGTAGTGCACTCATTTATCATTTTAAAAAAAGACTTTAGTATGAATAATATATAATCTCCTTTTTTCAGTGGTTCAGTACAAATTAGGTATTCAAAGCTAAAGACCAAAGAACACATAGCAACATTATTTCCAAAAAGAGGATAAATTCATTTGAGATGTGGTGCTGGAGAAGAGTACTGAGGATACCATGGACCTCAAAGGCTCGATACATACAGGCACTAGGGTGCCCTCCTCATGTGATAGGGATGCCCGGGGGGGGGGGGGACATATACATGCCCTGCAACCCTAGCATGTGACGAGGGCATCGTTGCTGTGCATACGCAATGACTACACTGCAGCTGCGCAGCGTCTATATGGCACTGCACAGCTGTGATGGCGCAAATGTGCAATTCAGCACTTTTTGCGTCGCAGCTGCAACACAAAAAGGAGCCCGGTTTTGGCGCTCCTTTTTCCACTGCATCTTTGCCACTTCATCTGGTTGCTGTGGCGGAGGTGCGCCGGAAAAGGAGGCAGCTTCAGACTGCCCCTTTTGGGTGGTCTGTAAAGCCCCCAAAAGAACAAATAAATGGGTCCTGTTCTAGGAAAGATCAAGCCAGAAATTTTCCTGGAGGCAAAGATGACTAAACGGAGGCTGTCATACTTTGACCACATCACAAGAAGGCATGACAATAATGTTAGGAAAGGTGGAAGGAAGTAGAAAGAAAGGAAGGCCACATGTTAAATGGATGGACTCAATTAAGGAGGTCATGAGTATGAATCTGCAAGAGCTTAGAAGAATAGTTGAGCACAGGGAGTCTTGGAGATGTCTCATCCACAGGGTCACCACAAGCTGAGATCGACTCGAGGGTGGTTGACAAGAACAACAATGTTTTATCAGTTGATGAGAGACTGTGTGAGTGGTATAATAAGAGAAAAAAATAAATATTGTTTAAATAAAAACTAAATGTCAATCAGCCATTCAAAGATCCTATTCTCAAGATAATACTGCATACCCTTCAACTGTCCCAATTTGTCAGGGGCAGATCCCCTCAATCCCCTGTTTTCTCACTTTTTCAGCTGCTTTAAAATGTCCCAGGTTCTCTCTCCTCCTTCCACTTTCCTCCTTCACCTCATCTTATTTCAGTTGGTAGAAACTGAGGTCAAAGTACAAATGTAGTTTACATTTGCTATGAATGGAGAAGGAAAGAGAGGAAAGTAAAGGAGAAGAGAGGGATCTTGCTCTCCCTGGTAAGCTCAGTCAAAACCAAACCCCTGCACTCTTCTACATTGTGTGTTCTTCCTCATTTATAGCTCTTACACTGTTCTGTGGTTTGGCCACACAGGTTCCAATGTTCATCTCTGAAATGTTGCAGGTTATGGTGACCTTAGGCAAGTCACACTTTCTGATCCTCTCCCCCAAACAAATCTAATCCCTTCCCAACAAATCTAGCCAAGAAAATCCCATGATAAGTTCATTTTAGGGTCGCCATAAGTCAGAAACAACTTGCAGGCACACAATAACAATGACAACATTTCCTATCTTAAGCTTCTTTGGTATTAATTATTTTAATAACAATTTATTTTTAAAAAATATCAATGAAATTTTGAATTAGCAAATCACCAACCTCAGTGGAATGTTAATATGTAAGAGCAATTATAGTTTTTTAGTGTCAGTGGCAAAGAAATTATTGCTTTCCCACAATCTCTATTTGGAGCATATGGAAGTTCTGATTCAATCAGACCATCAGATTCACTGATTCGCTGTTTCAATAAATCTCAACCATGAAGCACAGAGAGCTTGTAGGACTCTCTATAAGCAGAGGATTACTCTCAAGGAGATCATACACTCTCAAGGAAACAATTACACATCTCTAATGATGCCATGATGGGGACATTTCAGCAGTTCTAGATCATTCTGAAGAAAATGCAGATAAACCTACCGACATTTAAAATCTTCAATTTCAAAAGAATGCCATTAATTAAGAGATGGGGGATATCTGAACTTCCCAATACCGTTGGATTGCAACTCCCATTGGTACTATCTATTCTAGCCAATGGTGAAGATTGATAAAAGCCCAACAATATTTGGAAGTGTGCACATTCCTCAATGTTACTTTAGATCTTGACTCCATTTTTGTTTACTATTGATTCACACATTTTAGTAAATAATGACAGGTCCTTCGATCAGAATGTGCAAGTACAATATTTAATACTATCTCCATTATTATCCATTTTGCTATCTGATATTTTTGCTTCATAAATCAGTATTTCATTATTTATTTTTGCTTCAGCTAAGTGTTGGAGTTTGCTATATTCTCCCCTGTTGTACTGTATTCTTCCTCTCATATATTCAATCTCTGCTTTTCTCATTATTCACATTGCAAGGCCTCACATTTCCACACAGGCAACTGCAGTGAATAATAGATAGGCAAGGCTTGATCATCATTTCTGTTAACACCTCACCTGGTGTTGTAAAATATTATCCAAAAAAGTAGATAAGAAAAATAAAACAGGAGTCCTTTTATTATTATTCCTTTTCTTCTGCTAAATTTTTTACGTTCTAAATATTATTCTTGGTTTACAAGATTCTGTCTCTTCTCAAATATGCAGCATCATTTCAAAGGAGCCAGATTTCCCAATGAAAAGCAGAAATGTTGAGTCCTGAGAGAAGTAAGACAAAATTAAAGTCATAAATCCACATAATAATGGGATAGGGGTGTTAATGTTATCAGAAGCAGGAAGTACACTAAAAGATTAATTGAGTCTCTTACGGTACTATTTTTTTAAAGGAAGCTATGATGCGAAAATAAGGTGGTATTTTTCTTTGACTGATATTTCCTTGCCAAGAACTTCTATTATGGACATTTTGTGTGTGGTGCCAATGAACCATACTGAGGGCAGAGGATACAAATACCAGGATAGCATTGTTGTTGTTGTGTGCCTTCAAGTCATTTCTGACTTGTGGTGACCCTAATGCTCTATCACGGAGTTTTCTTGTCGTGTTTCTTCAGAGGGGGTTTGCCACTGCCATCATCTGAAGCTGAGAGAGTGCATAAGGTCACCCAGTGGGTTTGCATGGCAAAGCAAGGATTTGAACCCTGGTTTCCAGTCATAGTCCAGTGCTCAAATTGTTGCAGCATACTGGCTCTCTCAAGGGTAGCAAACCCTCCAATAATTCACAGATGAAAAGCAGGAAACATGTGTGGCCAAGCAACATCAGAGTGTGACCAGAAAGGTTTGCAGCATTTGAAGAAAGCTGAAGACAAAGTGGCAAAGCAGGATGAGGAGAAAGAAATGGGGACATTTTAAAATCAGTTTTAAAAGTAGGGTGACAGTGGTTTAATTAGGACTGTTGGAGAGTATGTGTCACTAGAGGCGAAAGTTTCATGTTGCAAGAACTTTTATTATCTTAGGCTAGTAGGCCATCTAGACTCTACCTTCATGGCAATAGCCTGTCTTCAGTGATTCATGTCCTAGTAATGTCTCATTTAAATTACTGAAATATACTATAAAACAACATCCAAAATCCACAAAAGGGTGATCATCTCCTGTCTGTTGAGTTAATTGGGTGCAAACTGGTTTTTCATTTTGAAGTCCATTTGTTCAAAGGTTTTTTTAAAACAAACAAACAAAAAACTCCACTGTAACCTTTTTATGCTCCAGATCTGGTGTACGATGTGCTGGACATCATCTTGATGTCTGGACCAGAACCAGGGTTTGAGCCATGCATTGTCCAAAGAGGACAATGTCAGAACCAGTGGGTCGGGAGGAATTGATCTTTTGGCCTGTGCAAACAAGACTGTAGACTGGTTAGATGCATTATTATAGCTAACAGGCAGCTTGCCAAGAATTCCATATATCACTTAAAAAGTTTTACATTTTGTTTCTTTCAAACAAAAGAACACAGTACGGTACCATCAACTACTGAAATGTCCAGGAGAATCAACAGGGCACACTCCCACAGTTAGATCAACTCACAGAATGAACAAAAAAAAAGTTAAAAAGCAACAGCAAGAGTAAACCCTCTGTTGAAACAAATCCAAAAAATAATCTAAGAGAGATAATGATGACCATGACCATGACTCACTCACTCTCTCTCTCTCTCTCTCTCTCTATATATATATATATGTATAAATATATATGGACACAAAGCAGCTTACAAATAAAAACAGTACACTTAAAAACATAAAAAGTGTGCATTAAAGTAGAATTGAACTGATGCAATATTGCAACACTCATTGAAAGAATGAAAAGGAATAAAAAATAAAAGTGTTCCAAAACAGTACATATTAAAATGGTTAAAAATACTAAAACATATTAAAACAATAAAAATAAAACTATATAATACCCTTAAACTTCAAAAACCAGCACCACAGAACATTAAGAGCCCACCTTCAACCATTTCTAAAGGCCTGGTGGCACAAAAATGTATTAACTTGCCATCGGAAGGACAGGAAGGACAGGCATAGACTGACTAGCCTCACCTGCACACACACTTACCCGCCGTCATTTTATCTGGGTTAGTAATAACAATCTTCTTTCCCCTTCACAATACAAAAGGAAAACACATTTTTCCTTACAAATAAGCAGAAGGTTAGTGAACATCTGCATTTCAATTTTTTGAAAAGTGGTTACCACTGTTAAGGCAGGGTGATCTTCATAATTAGAAATTATTAAACAGGCAATATAGTAAGACAAATACAATGTTGCTGCTAATGTGATTGAAGGTAAGCAAGCCATTTGGTGCCTTGCCCTGGATTCTGCCGAGAAATGTTAAGGCCATTCAATGCCTATCACACGAAGGGAATTGGAAGTATAATCCAATGGCAATCTGAATGCAATCATGTGGTTTCGTGTGATTGCGTGAAAGCTGATCACACACATTTTTGGGCAAAGGGAAGTCCTTCCGAATGCAATCATGGGGTTTCATGTGATTGCGTGAGAAACTATCACACGCAATTTCGGGCAGTTCTGAATGCAATGCAGTGTCAATACACAATCACGTAAATTCGCTGAACCAGCGAATTTACTCAATTCCGAACTGGCCTCACTTCCATTTCTTTCAAAATTGAGAGAAATTCCTCCCGTGTGATAAACTCCTATGTATAAAAAGAAACGTACAGAGAAGGGAGATGCAACAGCTCTCAGACTTTGAGTGAACTGTGAAGGAAAGATACATGGCAGAGGACTCTTTCAAACGGGAGGAATTTCTCCCAACTCCGAATGGCGCCAATGCGGATTCATGTAAATTCGCTTGTTTAGCGAATTTACATGAACCCCTGCTCCATTCGGAAGAACCCCTGCTCCGTTCAGAATTACTTCCCATAACCCGAAAATAACCCCCTCCTGCCTGAATTTGCATGCGAAGCTTTAATTCGCAATAAAGTAAAACCCATGATTGCATTCGAATTGGCTTCCCTCTTGCCCGAATTTGCGTGTGAAGAGTTAATTTGCAATAACATAAAACCCATGTTTGCATTCGAATTGACCTTAAATTATACTTCCAATTTAGCCTTGTATGAAAGAGTAGAGAGATTATGAGAATGCAATGGGAAGAGGGAGCATCAGGATGAGAAAGAATATTTAAAAACACTCAAAAATGGTTGAACAAGAGGTTTCTTGAGTATTGGGAGAAACTAAGGAGAATCCTGGTTTTGCAAGAATCTTTGCAATTTGGAACTCATTCTACATGAAAGAAAAGGAGGAGGCTAGGTTGCACAGAAAATGTCATTTTCTGAGCACAAACCAGCATTTTTTTGTGCAGAAAATATTTCTGTGCAAAATTCATTCTCTGTCATCCACCTTATTCAGCTGCTTTTAAAATATCCCAGTCTCACTCTCCTCCTCCCACTTTCCCATTTCTCCACAGTTAATGTCAGTTGTGGCAAATGGAGTTCAAAGTGCAAAAGCAGTTTGCACCCAACTTACTGAACTGGCAGGAGAGGAAAGGAAGAGGTGGAGTTTTCCCCTTCCCAGGAGGCTTTAGTGAATGCAAACTGCTGCAGCCTCTCCTTGCTTGTGTATTCTTCCACATTAACATCTTTTGCCTTCCTGATCACACTCTCATATTTGGACATAAGTGTTTTTTCATCTGAACAATGTTGGGAGGTATGTGACTACACAGTGTGTATCACTGTTCTGAAGGGGCTCCTTGGGGAAATGGTAGACACCAGCAATACTGAGGAGTTCATTTTGGTGCATTTATAGAGGTGAAAACTTTGGTTTTTAATGTAGTGCCAAAAAGAAAGGAAGGAAGGAAGGAAGGAAGGTAGGTAGGTAGGTCTGCAGGCGTCAACAACTAAAAAGGTCTTTCTGGACACCAGGCCAACAGGAAGGGGGCCATTTTAGCCTCCCTTGGGAGTTCCATAGCCTTGGAGCAGACAATGAGAAAAAAGGGATAATATGTTACATAACTGAGGAATTTGTCACATGGGGGAAATCCTGTGCAAAAATGGGATTTAAATGTAAGGGGAAAAAACCTGCAAAGTTGAGGGGGACCCCTTTGAGCACTGCAGCGGGAGGAAGGGAATACTATCCTCTTGTTGTTATTGTTATTGCTGTGTGTCTCCAAGTCATTTTTATGTTATGGATACCCTAAGGTGAATCTACCATATGTTTTCTTGGCAGGTTTCTTCTGTGAGGCTGAGAGAATGTGACTTGCCCAAGGTTATCCATTGGGTTTTTAAGTTTGAGTGAAAATGTGAAACCTGGTTTCCAGAGTTGAAGTCCAATGCACAAACCACTACAACATGCTGGCTCTCCATACCATCCTTTGCAGCACCCTAAAAAAGAATGTATCTGTGTAAAAGAGAAAGTTACCTGTGCATATTCCACTAACAGAACACCAGCCATGGGACTGGTGGCTCCCATGTCATTGGGGTGATGAATCCAATCCAGGTTTAGTCTAAATTTTGTCCAAAGTGTTATCCAAAGTGTTGAATGTATTTTAGGACAGGCTTCAGGACACTGAATAAGTTCAGATCAAACCACAAGCAAATTTACCACAACACAGATATGGAAGCCACCAGCTGCCTTTATTAAGATGTATATGTTAACACTGGGGTTGGAAGCATTAGCTCTGCAGATGTTGTCAGACAGCAATTCCCAGTAGAGGTCCAGCATATCCCACCTCTGTTCTAGCACATGTAAACTAACATGTTTTTACTGGAGGGAACTCACTCCTGATATTTGGCATTCTGGTGAACAGGTTTCCAAGATTGGGGAGGTTTCAATCCCATCCAATTTGGAAAAGCATTACCGCTGCACTGTTTCCAAGCCAGATTTCTGCATCATGCATTAATAAAGCTCCTATTTAAACAGCAGATGAATAATCAGAAAAAGATCATATGCCTCCAAGCAGAGGGGGAGAGGAGTGGCAGGGAGGGAAGTCTCAAGGGGCCAAGCCCTCCACCATCCGTCACCAGCTGTAGCCTCTGCTGCAGGAGACAGCCTTCTCATAGAAGCCGGCTAATTTCTTTAGAAATATCTCATTAGTCCCACCCTTCCCAGGCTGCCTCTCTATTAAAATGTGATAAATGAATTCTGCCATTGCCAATTCCAGTCCTGTCCCCTTAATGAAATGAAGATACGTCATGCTGGCAAGCACTCAGGATAGAGATAATTATTCATGGGCCAATGGAAGTATTTCAATCACTGAACCCATAAGCAGTCCAGAGATAATAAGAGATTGGCTCTTTCCTCCCCCTTCTTTATCCCCCCCCCCCAGTTTTCTTCTGAAGGACTCTGTGAAAAGGGATCTATGAGTTCCTTAATAAAAATTGCTCTCACACTCACTTATTTTAGGAATTTCTCTGCCCCCAACCCACCCTACCCTTTATTAGAAAATGTTAGTAACAAATTGGTGCTGATGGAAGCAAGCGTTCAATATGACAGTCCTTCCCCAGTGTGGAATTTTACCTTAGGGCTTAATGTTTTTGAGCCAGACTTCAGCAAGTCTTAACTTTGGGAGGAATATAAATGGGGAAGGGAGGGGACACAGATTTGCTTGTTTGCCTCACAAGCTCTATTCCTTCTGAGGAACTAGCAGTGCAGGGCAGATCCTCTTCCAATATGAGAAATGCCAAAATCTATATTGCAATGATACCTTTATTAAGCCTACCAAGAGGACAAAAAAGAAAAACCTAATGCAGTGTTTCAAAATGAAATTTAGTTCATCAAGCACAGATGTGTGTTATTTTTTTAAAAAAAATGCAGGGGAATGGAGGAAAGTGTTACAGTCATGTAGTCTTCCTGCCATCTTCAGAGGGTATGGGAGGTAAGGGTTTTAGAGTATCAAATTAGCCTCCACAGATCGCATCCTCAATGCACCTGGGTTTGCTAGGAAGAAGAACAGCTATAGAGGTAAATCTGTAAAAACTGGATCTCCCTTGGCTTGGCAGAGGGGGAAGAATTGCTCCCTCTTTCCTCCCACTTCAGCAGCCCCACAGCACCCCTGAGTGAGTCTAGCACACAATTTCTCCTTTGAACAGCCTGGCTTGGGAACTATACATTTTTAAAAAATAAAAAATGACAGAATATGTGATCCATTGGTTTTCCAGCTACTTGCCTTGCTGAGCTGCAGTTGGCCCGATCGCCTGGTGTGTGCCATCCAAGTAATTGCAAGTAGTTGCAAATACAATGGATTGCATAATCTGTCAAGTTTTTTTCTAAAAAGAAAATAGGTCACACCACAAGCACAAAGGCAGCATTGGGGGGTGGGGGGTGGGGGTGTAATGGCTGATTTCACAAAAACTGAAGAGGAAT
The DNA here is from genome assembly GCA_034509955.1 of Urosaurus nigricauda. Classification (NCBI taxonomy): domain Eukaryota; kingdom Metazoa; phylum Chordata; class Lepidosauria; order Squamata; family Phrynosomatidae; genus Urosaurus; species Urosaurus nigricauda. Next base: position 36,408,483 of record JAOEGL010000001.1, read on the forward strand.
GGTAAATAGCCCTTTGCCAACCCCTCTGCCATAGTCCCTCCCCTCCAAAATGATAGGATTCAGATCCCTCATTCCCATTTGTTGAACATGCTTCAAAACTGATTCTTTTCAAAAGAAATGGCAAAGAACTAGTGTCAGGAAAGAACGGATTTTTTTGCATCTGCCTTGCTTCATCACAATTAGAACTGATCTCAGTAGAATCAAAACCAGTTTGAAGCGGGAACAAGGCACATATAACCCAATCAGCAATTCACTTTAAATCGTAGTGTGAATAAGCCCCTAGTCTGTTTTTCTTTTTTTCCAAATTTTTTAGCTCCAATTTCACTGTACTTTCACTGTACTCAGCTTATTGGGGGCAATTGGCTTACACACTGTAAACCACTTAGGGAATAATAGTTCACTGATTAGTGCTATAGCAATGTACCTGCTATTGCTGTTGCTACCTCATGCCCAACAAAACTACCTCTGTAAAAAGCAGAGGCCAAGAGAAACCAATCTGTATAAAATCTGCATGCACTGATAGATACACATTTAGAATGAATTATTGCAATGTAAATAGAAATACAAAAGTCAGTGTGGTGTAGTGGTTTGAGCATTGGACTATGACTCTGGAGAGCAGTGTTCAGATCCCAGCTCTGCCATAGAAACCCACTGAGTGGCCCTGGACAAGTCACAGTTTCTCAGCCTCAGAGGGTAGCAATGACAAACCCCCTCTGGAGAAATTTGCCAAGAAAACCCTTTGATAGGTTTGCCTTAGGGTTGCCATAAGTTGGAAACAACTTGAAGGCAAACAACAATGACAATTAAAAATGCAGTATATCTCCTGCATATGGATTGTATCCATATGGCCTGTGCATCTTCTCAATTTCAGACTGTGATACTTCTATGTACCACAAAAAGTGCATTGAAGCAAAAATGGGACCAGTCGGGAAAAAAAGAGCAAGGATATATAAATGTTTTCCCTTACTTAAGTCAAGTAGATGTATATAGTGCACCTTTTTCTTCTGTCTGTCCTCTTCGGCTCGCATGAACAAATGGCTTAATTTGAGTTCATAATACATGCACTTCTATGCACACTGAAAGACATGGGTTCATATGCCCACTGTGAGGTTCTGGAAAATGACTTCCAGTGGGCATTTCATTTATGGCAGACAGTTTGTGGGTCATGATGATGTTAAGAATTTGCCTGACTTTTCTCTTAGCTCTTTGCTTTCAACAAGTCTCAAGGGCCTTCCTGTGTGTCTTGCTGAACTCCACAGCTGGCTAAACTAGGTACTGGTATGTCTTCAGCTACATTTGCATTCAATTTCACATGAGCTGGTAGAACCATTTTCCAGTACACCTCCTTTTGGAGGAGCTAGGGAGGAAGGAAAATCAGCAGACACGAACAAAGTGATACAACAGACCAAATAAATAATATCAACATATGTTATATGTTGCAGTTTCAAAGACTAAAAAAAAAAAAAAATCTATCACAGAGAGAGAGAGAATCAAGTTTCCTGATTTCTTATTCCCAGGTCAAGTGAGATTGATCTAACTAATACATTTAGAAGGCAAGAAACAGCCTGAAGGTAAGGCAGCAAATCAATGCAGTATTCTTCCTCTAGTTTAAACAACTGGTAAACAACTGGATTCAGCCAAGCTTAGAAAAGAACAAAGTATTCAGAGCTATATACTGCCATTTTGTGTCTACAAATGACTTTTCCAGCTCAAATGGCTTGCCAAGACAACAGAGAAACTGGGTGTCATTGAATATAATAGAATCATAGAGTTGGAAGATACCAAAAAGGTCATCCAGTCCAAACCCCTGCCGTTCAGGAACTCTCAGTCAAAGCACCCCTGACAGATGCTCATCCAGCCTCTGTTTAATGACCTCCCCAAGGAGACTCCACCACCCTCCAAGGGAGTGTGTTCTACTGTCAAACTGCTCTCACTGCCAGGAATTTCCTCCTAATGTTGAGGTGGAATCTCTTTTCCTGGAGCTTGCATCCATTGTTCCGGGTCCTCTTCTCCAGAGCAACAGAAAACAAGCTTGCTCCCTCCTCAATATGGGTGCGTTTTACATTGGCAAAAAAAGGTGTTTTGAAGGCTGGGTGAAAACCCAGCTTTTACATTATAAAATGGGAAAGTGTGACATGAAAACGCCATTTTGGCGTTTTAAGGGAAAAAACGCGCTTTAAAAAAGTAGTTCGGTTGACCCACTACTTTTTTAATAACTGCGTTACAGCGCTAGTGCATGTAAAGGCTAAGGTGTACTTGCGCAGTTAAATGGGGCTCCGTTTCCTTAAGGCGCCCATTTAAAGGCTGCGCTGTTGGTGCGGATCAGAATGGATCGTAGTTGGGAACATGCGTGGTGTGGACTCCACTCCTAATTAAAACGTTCTATGCCCTCCAGGTGTAAAAGCTGGGGTTTAACTGCGCAGTTTTTTAAAGCTCCCAAACCCTAGCTCCGCCCGTAATCCTAACCCTAGACATGCGCAGTAGCGCCTTTGGGATATTGACAGTTTTGGTGGCGGATGTTTTAACAGGTGCAATGATAAGAGGAAACTTTCAATTTTCACACGAACCCCCACACACATTCCAGTGCCATTTCCCACTTGCCTTTGTCCAAGTCAGCCGCTCCTAGGGACACTCTTGCCGAGGCTTTGCTGTGGCACTTTGCACAATGGCAGAGACTTCTACAAGTGGCCCAAAAAGGGGGAGAGGGATGTCTTGGTCTCATGCAGAGACCTCAGACCTCATTTCCATCTGGTCAAGGCCCAATATTTTAGAGAAACTGGAGTCCACCTACCTCAATGCGGATACCTATCATGAGGTGGCCCAAGCCATGAGAGGGAAGGGACACCGGCGGACTTGGGAAGAGTGCCGGCGAAAGTGCAAAGCCTTAAAGGCACAATATAAAAAATATCGAGACAATTTGGCCAAAGGTACCCAGGCAGGCCCCCGTCCTCCTTTCTACAAGGAGCTTCATGAGTTCATTAGCAAGGATGGGAGGATCAGACCCAACAGACTGTCCACCAGCGGACAGGTTGTGAGGGTCCCAGTGGGCCAGCCTGCTAGGGCTGAACCTATGGAGGACACCCCGGAACCACAGGTAGAGCCAGAATCAGAGCCAGAGCCTGATCCAAGCCCACAGACAAGCATGGAATGTGCCCAACATTTTCTGCTGCCTTCTCAAGGTAAGATGTGCCTCGGCTTCTGAGGGAAAGGGAACTAGGGGACATAGGGAAGATGTGGGATCAGGGTGGGCATAGGGGAGAAGTCACTCTGTCCCTTTGTCATGCAGAGGAACGGGAGCAGTCCCCGGACTCTGATGAGACATCCTACAGTCAGCAAGCTGTGGACATCGAGGCTCTCAGAAAAAAAGCCCGTGCCATAAAGTTGGCATCTACAGCTTCCTCAAGCAGGCCATCCTCTCGTACAAGCACTGTCTCTGCCAACGTCAGTAGCCACCGTGATCGGTCGCCTGTAGGACAGAGGACTGTGAGAGACAGCGATGATAGTGACGGTCAGGAAGCTTTGCAGGGTAAGACATGTGTGTGGCATGGGAAGGGGGGGGGATTTATAGTGGGACAGTTACAGCAGAGGAACACAGGCGCTGGCGAAGGTTTTTGTAGGCATGATGGCATGTTTTGGGTAGGGGCTACAACGTTTATGTCAGTGTATGCTGTAAGATCTCCTTTGTATGACTGTGGTGTGTGTGTGTGTGTTGTGCTTCTCCTCAACTCTTCCTCTTCCTTACATTTGTCCAAGGGCCTGTGTGACATATTGAGGGTGCTTTGAGCGAGAGTTCCTGCATGGCATAATAGGGATGGATTGGATGCCCTCTGGAGTATGTGCTAACTCTATGCTTTTGTGTATCTCTGGTGCTTCGTCCTATAGAAGGTGCAGAAGGTGCAGCAAGACCACCTTCAGAAGAAGAAGAGGCACCCGCCAATCCCATAGCTGCAATGCCACCGGAGGAGCGGCTCACTGCCATGAGACACAGACGGGTGCGTCGCTCAGCAGCAGCAACATCCGCCAGGGCAATTGATCGTCTCGTTGGTGCCACCTCAGAACACATGACAGCACTCACACAACAGGGAGAGCGTTTCTATCAGCTGAGGTTGAGGAGCGTAGAATTTCAAGAAAGAGCAGTCGAGAATCAGGAGAGGGCAGTTCAGGTGCAGGTGAGGGCCCACCAGAATCAGGAGAGGGCACTTCAGCAGCAGGAGATGGCCCTCCAGAATCAGGAGAGGGCCCTCCAGAATCAGGAGAGGGCCCTCAAGAATCAGGAGACGGCACTTCAGCTGCAGGAGAGGGCACTTCAGCTGCAGGAGAGGGCAGTCCAAAATCAGGATAGGGCACTTCAGCAGCAGGCAGAATCCATCCAGGAGCAGAGGCGGCTCACTTCTGTTCTTGAAGGGCAGAGTGGCCTGCTGGAACAGATAGTAGGGATCTTAAGATCAGCTCAGAGTGGCAGAGTGGGTGGTGAGGAGGAGAGTGTTACCCATAGGGCCATTCCCATGGCTGTAGAGGGGCCATCTGGGCATCAGGGTGGGGAAAGGGGTCGTGATGTCACTCCTGGCGAAGTCGTTCTGGATCTGGAGGTCATTCAGGAAGAACCTAGACAGGAGTCTTCTGGCCTCTTCAGCAGCCAAGTGGCGGTTCCTATGGCGACTCGTCGCCATCCCAGGCGCAGGGGAGGAAGAGGAGGGAAGTGTTGTGACAAGCACTGAGTTCCCATTAAGCACTGTGGTGTCCTCTACTGTACTTATCTCTCTCCCCAAAGGTCTCCTTCCTTCCCTGCACTTCCTTTTCCACCAGGCACTACACTATAGCTATAGCTAACTCACTAACTCCCTATGGCAGTGATGTTCAAACTGCGCTGTTGATGAGATGTAGGACTTAGGCTTCTGGGAGCTGAAGTTCAACATCTCTTCAAAAGCACATTTTGAACACCACTGTCCTACTTCAAATCTTAACACTAACAAATGGTGAAACAGCGCAGTACCGCAACACCCCCATTCATTCATAAAAAAAGAATTTCATTCATACAAATGGGTCAATGGTGTACTACCGCTGTTGCGCAGTTCAAGACAGACAAATTTTTTTTAAAAAATAAACTTTTTTATTAACAAAAACTATTTACAGATTATTTACAGGGGAAGGGAAGGGGAAGGAAGGGGAACAGCAAACAAGGGAAAGGGAAGGAAAGGGAAAGGGGGGGGGAAGCAGCTTTACTGGGCAGCTGGAGGTGCAGCGCCAGGAAGGACTTGCATGATGTTGTTCAGGAGCTGCAAGATCCTTTCCTGGCCTGCCTCCAGCGCTGCCACCCTTCTATGCAGCAGGCGTTCTGTAGAGGAGAAAAGAAAAAAGAGAGAGAAAGAGAGAATGGTTAGGAGGGGACAATGGAGCCACACACCCACTCCCACAGGCAGGGTGTATGGGCATCCCCACTCCCTTCTCCGGTTCTTTGGGTGCCTGCACTCACCTCCTCCCCTGGGGCGCTGTGCCTCAGGCATCTCCCTGGGTTGGGGACCCTGGGCCTCGGGTTCCCTCTCCAGGCGACGGCGGCGGCGGCGGCGGCGGCTTGGCCCAGGCTGGTCCTCAATGGCAGCAGCAGCATCCGGCGACGGAGGAGCTACTGTAAAAAGGGAAGAAAGGGGAGAAGTTAATACAGTGGCATGAAGGGAAGGGACAGGACAGGAGTGTTGTGGAGGCTGCAGGCTTGCAACGTCCACCCCCCCAACCCCTTGGACACTAACCTGCTGCCACAGGAGCCTGTTCTCTGGGCGGAGGGGCGGCATCAGAGGGCCCTGGCTGTGCTGCATCCTCAGGGAGATCCCGAGCCTCTCCCTGAGGTGCAGCAGCGGGGGACCCCCTGCCGGGCTGTTGGGCCTGCTCAGGCACCCTCCGTCCTCGCCTGGGCTGCATGCCTGCAAAAGCAAAGTGGAGGACAGACATGAGGACCCATGGAGGACACTGGCAAACAGGAGGGAAGGGTCAGTGACAGGGACACAGGCACAATGAAAGGGGCCCAGACATACCTTGAGGACGGCGATCTTCCCACCGAGGCTCTCCGCCCCTCTGCCAGAGGGCCCGAAGCTGTTCGAAATATGGTGGCCTCTTCCGAACAGGCGGATGCGGACCATAGTCCTCCAGGGTTTCAAAGAACCTTCCTTTCAGGTCCTTGAACTTGCTCCGACACTGTAGGAAGGTCCTTTGAAACCCTCGTCGCCGGAGGGCTCTGGCGGCATCCATAAAAAAGGCCTTGTTCGGTTTGCTGCTAGAGGCCATCACAATCCGAGCAGCTTGCTCTGGCATGAGGGCCTCCAGGAGGATCTCCAGCTCTTCAGCCTGCCAGTAGGCCCTGCGAACTGGAGGTCTCACCCTGGGAGCCATGGTCGCCGTCCTGAGGAAAAAGACAGGGGCTTTGGACTTTATAGAAATTTGTGGGTGAGGGCAAGGTGGGCAGAGATGGCTTCAGGCCAATGAAGTCCCCTCAGAGCTGATTTTTGAATCTTTCCCCCAATAGATGCCTCTGGGCTTCATATTGTTACAATTGAATGGGCCATTAGGGAAGCCTGAATTTCAAGGGGTATTGATACATTGTCAGAGTAAACGGTTGGCAGTTAGGGGCTTGTATCTTTATCTTCCAGGAAATCTGGCACCAGGCAAACCTATGCATGACCTTCTGTGAGTGTGTTTGTGTGTGTCAAGCCAACAAGCACATGGCAGAGACTGCCCACACAGCAGACCATGAATGATGGGCACACACAGACTGTGGCTGATGGGATACATTTATTCAACTACTGATATGATTATACAAAACAATTATGCTCTGGTATCACAAATGGAGGAGAAGTCCAAGTTCAAATTCTCCCTGTCTGGAAGAACTCTGCCAATGCATTCCTCACTTTGTGCCCTTCTTGTGTGCCAGGGTCATTTTCCGGAATAGGTGCCCCCAGGGTAGGCAACACAAAACGTCGCCTGTACTGCAGCCCCTCATCCAAAACCTTTCCCTTGGTCTCGCAGATGTTGTGTAGGATGACACAAGCGGCGATCATGGGCACCACGTTCTCTTCTGCCACAACAAGTGGTCCTTTCAGACATCTCCACCTGGCCTTGAGACGCCCGAACGAATGTTCCACCTTCACCCTACACCTGTTCAACCTCCTATTGAAAAGCTTCCGCTTGGCAGTGGTAGGTTTCTTGTAGGGCGACATTAACCATTTTCTGAGAGGATAAGCTTTATCTCCCAGCAGGAGGGGTCCAATTTGCTGACCCTGGATGGTAATGGTGGGGTTGCCTGGCACAAAGATGCCAGCTTCCATAGTTTCAAAAATGACAGAATTGCGGACCACCCTGGCATCATGAGCTGATCCTTGCCATCCCAGCTCCACATCCACAAAGCGACCAGTGTGATCACATGTCCCTTGCAGGATAACAGAATAGGACCCCTTTCTGTTCTGATAATTCTTCCTCTGCCCCAGGGGTGGCACAATCAGACAGTGGCACCCATCCACAGCGCCCACTACTTGTGGGAATCCAAGCTCAGCGAAACCTTCCATGATCTGTAGAAAGGAAAGGGGGGGAAACAGGTGAATAAATGACAAATTCATTACATCCATGCAATTACACCACAAAACAACCCACACATGAAATATGCCACATACAGGATAGGATAGTTTGACAAGTGGAAATATATTTTGGACAGTGCCTTACCTTCCGGGCATCTCCCAAGTACACAGTCCGGGACAGCAGGAGCTTCTCCATGGCCAAGGCGAACTCCAGCATCATTTGCCCTGCAGTGCAAATGCCAACCCCGAAGAGCTCTGAAGTCACCAAGTAGGTCATTTTATGGGCCAGCATGAAGATGGCAATGGCCACTCTCTCCTCCACCGGGATGGCTTTTCTCATCACTGAATCAGATCTCTCCAGTTCTGGACGGAGGATGTCCACCAGCCGGTGAAAGAGGGCACGGGGCATTCGGAAGTAACGCCTCCATCGGCTTTCAGACCAGGTGCGAGTGACTATGACAGACCACCAGTGATCACTTCTCTCCAGCGTCCAATAAAGCCGGGTCTTCCTTTTCTCGGACATAGCAATGCCACCGGCTAATTCACACTGCTCAAGCAGTGAGACACCAACTGCAGCTATTCTCTCTTCTGTATCATCACTATCATCATCAGCTATCATTTCAGTGATCACATCAGTCATTTCAGTGATCACATCAGTCATTTCAGTGTTCACAGCTAACATTTCAGTGGTCACATCAATCATTTCAGTACTCACAGCAGTCAGTTCAGTACTCACAGCAGTCATTTCAGTGGTCACAGCAGTCATTTCAGTGGTCACAGCAGTCATTTCAGTGGTCACTTCGACGATCCTGGCAGCAGTAGCGGAAGCAAAGGCGGCAGCTTTGGCTGTGCTTTGAACATTGACGACAAGTGCCGACCACAAAGGAGAGGAGGCATCCATGTTGGTGATGATGCCCACAGTGACCCTGTGCTGACGAATGCCAACGTCACTGGGTCAATGGCCAGCACTCCTCCTCCTTTGTCTTCTTGCAGATGCTCGGTCTGTGGCTGCTGTCAAAATCACTTAGGAGCCCCCTTTGAATCATTAAAAACTGCGCAATTCGTAGCCTCGACCCCATCAATAGCGCAGTTCAAGCCTCGACCCTCGCAATAGCGCAGTTCAAGCCTCGATCATCGGAATAGCGCTGTTCGCGGCGGTACGAACCGCGCAACAGCGCTGTTCGCAGCCGGCAAGGAAAAAAAAAATTAAAATCGCAGTTTAAAGCTGCGTTTCTTGCTGCCCATGTATCAGCTCCGCCTGTATTTGTAGCGTTCTGACAGCTTCCCATGTAACTGCTGAGCCACAAAAAAGACCACTCAGATAAGTCGTTCCCACACCCCTCAATGTAGCAGCTCTGCACTTTTTTAATGCAAACCGGAGGCTTGCTATGTAGCTGCTAAGCATTAACATAAAGGCGAGTTCAGATCACACTTTCTTGCCAATGTAAAAAGCCCCCTGATATCCTTTCAAATTTTTAAACATGGTTATCATATAACCCCTTAAGCTTCTCTTCTCCAGGCTAAACATACCCAGCTCCCTAATTCTCTCCTTGTAGAGCTTGGTTTCCAGGCCCTTCACCATTTTGGTTGCCCTCCTCTGGACACACTCCAGCTTAACTTCCTTTTTCAACTGTGGTGCCCAGAACTGGACACAGTATTCCAAGTGAGGCTTGACCAAAGCAGAACAGAGTGGCACTATTACTTCCCTTGATCTAGACACTATACTTCTATTGATGCAGCCTAGAATCACAATAGACTTTTAAGATGCCTCACCACACTGTTGACTTAGGTTCAACTTTTGGTCTACTAGGACTCCTAAATGTCTTTCACATGTAGTCTCATTAAGCCAGGTCTCTTCCATTCTATATCTATGTATTTCATGTTTTTGACCTATGTGCAGTACCTTACATTTCTCTATGTTGAAATTCATTTTGTTAGCTTTTGGCTCAGTTTACTAATCTATTATGGTCATTTTGAATTTCTGTCCTGTTATCTGGGATATTAGCTGTTCCTTCTAATTTGGTGTCATCTAATATGCTGGAGCTGGTGGAAGCAATATGAAAAGAAACATGAAAGCAGTGTTATGCACTGCTGTTGTCGTTACCTGCCCTTAAGTTGGCCTCAACTCATGGCAACCTAGTGAATAAGACAACTCCAAGCTCCCCTGTCCTCGGGTCCTGCAAGCTCATGGCAGTGGCCTCCTTGATTTCGTCTATTGATTTGGTATGTGAACTTCCTCTCTTTCTGATGCCCTCTGTCTTTCCTAGCATTATGGTCTTTTCTAGTGAGTCATCTCTTCTCATGATGTGACCAAAGTATGACAGTCTCACTTTGGCCATCTTGAATTCTAGGAGGAGTTCAGGCTTGATTTGTCCTAGAACACATTTGTTTTTTTCTTTTGGCCATCCATGGTATCCTTAACACTCCTCTCAAGCACCCCATCTCAAATGAGTACATTTTCTTTCTAGCACCTTTCTTCACTGTCCAGTTCTCCTATCCATACATGTTGAAGGATAATACAATGGCTTGTATGCTCTTAACTTTGGTATTCAGCTTGATATCTTTGCACTCTAAGATCTTGTCTAGTTCTTTCATAGCTTCCCTTCCCAGTCCTATTCTTTTTATTTATTTACTGTACTTTCCATTCAGATCAATGTTTGATCCAAGATATAGACAGCCAGTGGTTTAAGTGTTGGATTACATAGTAGGCATAGTGGTTTAAGTGTTGGATTACATCTCTGGAATTGACGGTTCAATTCCCTGCTTGGCCATAAAACCCAGTGGGTGACCTTGGGCAAGTCACATGCTCTCAGCCTCAGGGAAAGGCAATGGCAACCCTCCTATGAAGAAATCTTGCCAAGGAAATCCATGATAGAGAAACAAGTCATGCCAGAAAAATCTGATCTTTTTTTTTTAAAAAAATTACCAGCTTGGTAGGTGTAGGGAATGCTGTAGATATATTATATCTTGATTTCAGTAAGGTTGATAAGGTTCCCCATGACATGCAAACAAGCTTGCAAAATGTGGACTAGACAAGGTAAATGTCTGATGTTTTCTGCATGTATTATGGTGTCATCTTCATATCTTAGATGGTTGATATTCCTTCCTCTGACCTTCACTGCTCCATCCTCCATGTCTAAACTTGTTTTATGTATTATATTTTCTTCATGCAAGTTGCATTTATAAGGTGATAGAATGCAGCCTTGTCTGACCTGCTTTCCAATTGGGAACCATTCTGTTTCTCCATATTCTGTTCTGATGGTAGCCTCCTGTCCTGAATGCAGGTTACACATCAAGACAACCAAGTACAATGATACACTCATTTTTTAAAATAGTTTTTCATGACTCAAAGGCTTTGCTGTAGTTTATAAAGCACATGCTATAAATCTGTGTAAACAATGTCTAGCAATTAATTAGCTCTGCTCTGCCCATGTTTGGTTATACAATAAAACTCAAGGAAGTGGTTAATTTCAATAAAACTCAAGGAAGTGGTTAATTCCAAGTTTTCCTATGTCACAATGCTGATCTGCATCTTTCTACCTGATCCAGACATGTGTTTAATAGTTTTAATGGGGCAGAGAAGCATTAATCCATTTCCATTGACATATCTAGGCTGGTCTAAAGGAAGATAACAACAGTGGTGAAAAAGATATATTATTCTTATATAAAGCAAAGCTTCATTCTTCTTCAGCATAAGATGCCTGTACTCCAGGGAAGTAACTGTAGATGCGAATGTGAGATGGAGCCATTCACTTTCCAGGATACATTGCAGCTATTAGCACCTTAAGAAATCACCACTGCTCTGTTGCTAACATTTCTTCAATTAGTACTAGGGAGCAAATGATATATTTTTCTTTATTAGTGCCTCTTGTCTCTTCATCTTATTTGCCCATTCATTTTGTTGCTCCCTTTCATGTTCAAGCAAGGAAGTTAATGTCCAACCTGTTTCCTGCTTATACCAAACAAGGCTAAAAACACTTTGCCTCACAAAGAGATTTATTCCTCCAAAGTTGTGCATAATTGTAGAATTTGACTCTCAATCTCTTCCTATGGGAATCTCATGTGACTGCCAATTATTGGATTGATCTTTTCAGAGTTTGCCAAAGAAAACTTTATTTGGTAGATATAGGAAAACTAGGATATTTGATTTTTGTGTTTTGTTAAGGGAGTAAATATGTGGAAGGAATAATGCTTTTAATAGGCAGCAGGAAATATAAATGGGCAATGAAGACCACAAAAGGAAGTATAACAGTAGAGCTTGTTTGACTAAATATGATAAATGGCCCAAGCTGATACATGCAGAAACGGGGAACAGTATTTATTGCAAGACTTTCTGGTGCATCCCAATCATAGAATCATAGAATCATAGAATCATAGAGTTGGAAGAGACCACAAGGGCCATCTAGTCCAACCCCCTGCCATGCAGGAACTCCAAGTCAAAGCATCCCTGACAGATGGCCATCCAGCCTCTGCTTAAAGACCTCCAAGGAAGGAGACTCCACCACCCTCCGAGGGAGTGTGTTCCACTGTCGAACAGCCCTTACTGTCAGGAAGTTCCTCCTAATGTTGAGGTGGAATCTCTTTTCCTGCAGTTTGCATCCATTGTTCCGCGTTCTAGTCTCTGCAGCAGCAGAAAACAAGCTTGCTCCCTCCTCAATATGACATCCCTTCAAATATTTAAACAGGGCTATCATATCACCTCTTAACCTTCTCTTCTCCAGGCTAAACATCCCCAGCTCCCTAAGGCGTTCTTCATAGGGCAAGGTTTCCAGACCCTTCACCATCTTAGTTGCCCTCCTTTGGACATGCTCCAGTTTCTCCACATCTTTTTTGAAATGTGGTGCCCAGAACTGGACACAGTATTCCAGGTGGGGCCTGACCAAAGCAGAATAGAGTGGCACTATAACTTCCCTTGATCTAGAAACTATACTTCTATTGATGCAGCCTAAAATTGCATTGGCTTTTTTAGCTGCCGCATCACACTGTTGACTCATGTTCAGCTTATGGTCTACTTGGACTCCTAGATCCCTTTCACATGTGGTCTCATTCAGCCAGGTGTCCCCCATCCTATATCTGTGCATTTCATTTTTCCGCCCTAGGTGCAGAACCTTACATTTCTCTGTGTTAAATTTCATTTTGTTAGCGCTGGCCCAGCTTTCTAGTCTATTCAGGTCATTTTGAATTTTGATCCTGTCCTCTGGGGTATTAGCTACTCCTCCCAGTTTAGTGTCATCTGCAAATTTGATAAGTATGCCCCCAATTCTGTCATCCAAATCGTTAATAAAGATGTTGAATAGCACTGGGCCCAGGACAGAACCCTGTGGGACCCCACTGGTCACTTCTCTCCAGGATGAAAAGGAGCCATTGTTGAGCACCCTTTGAGTTCGGCCAGTCAACCAATTACAAATCCATGTAACAGTTAACTTGTCTATCCCACATTTTGCAAGCTTGTTTGCAAGAATGTCATGGGGAACCTTGTCAAAGGCCTTACTGAAATCGAGGTATACTATATCCACAGCATTCCCTTCATCTACCAAGCTGGTAATTTTATCAAAAAAAGAGATCAGGTTCGTTTGGCATGACTTCTTTTTCTGAAACCCATGTTGGCTTTTTGTGATTATGGCATTGGCTTCTAAATATTCACAGACTCTCTGCTTAATGATCTGCTCTAGAATCTTTCCTGGAATTGATGTCAGACTAACTGGACGATAATTGTTGGGATCCTCTTTTTTTCCCTTTTTGAAGATGGGGACAACGTTTGCCCTCCTCCAGTCTGCTGGGACTTCTCCTGTTCTCCAGGAGTTCTCAAAGATTATTGCCAATGGCTCCGATATCACCTTTGCCAGTTCTTTTAATACCCTTGGATGTAGTTCATCTGGTCCTGGAGATTTATATTCATTTAGGTTAACCAGGTATTCCTGTACTACCTCTTTACTTATTCTGTGCTGAATTTCCTCTATTCTGTCTCCTGTTCCATTATCCTTAGGTTGAGCACCCTTTGCCTTTTCTGAGAAGACTGAAGCAAAGAAGGTGTTGAGTAATTCTGCCTTTTCTCTGTCCCCTGTTAGCATTTTGCCATCTTCTCCACGCAGTGGCCCCACTGTTTCCTTCTTCTTCCTTTTGCTGCGGACATATCCAAAAAAGCCCTTTTTATTGTTCTTAACCTCTCTAGCAAGCCTGAGTTCATTCTGCGCTTTAGCTTTTCTGACTTTACCCCTACATGTGCTGGCTATTTGTTTGAATTCCTCTTTCGTGATTTCTCCATTTTTCCATTTCTTATACATGTTCTGTTTAAAACTTAGCTCAGTTGAAAGTTCCTTAGTCATCCATCCTGGCTTCTTGAGACATCTTCCATTTTTCTTCCTCATTGGAACTGTTTGAAATTGTGCCTTCAATATCTCCCTTTTGAGAAACTCCCATCCGTCTTGAACTCCCTTTTCTTTTAGTATTCCTGACCATGGGATCACTCCCAGTATTTCTCTAAGTTTATTGAAATTAGCTCTCCTAAAGTCTAGAGTGCGTGTCTGACTATGCCTTGCTTCTCCCTTCCACTGTATTATAAACTCCAGGAGAACATGGTCACTTCCACCTAAGGATCCAACCACTTGCGCCCCATCAACTAGGTCTTCCCTGTTGGTTAAGATCAGATCTAAAATGGCTGATCCCCTTGTTGCCTCTTCCACCTTTTGGACAATGAAATTGTCTTCCAGGCAAGTGAGGAATTTGCTAGACTTTGAGGATTTGGCTGAGTTTGACTTCCAGCAAATATCTATTGGGGGCACTTGATTTAATCATCAGAGAGCTCTTCAGACATTCAAGCAGTATAATTGTGAGAAGTAAATGAGGATGCTAAAGAGACTAGAACGTGGAACAATGGATGCAGATTCCACCTCAACATTAGGAGGAACTTCCTGACAGTAAGGGCTATTCGACAGTGGAACACACTCCCTCAGAGTGTAGTGGAGTCTCCTTCCTTCGAGGTCTTTAAGCAGAGGCTGGATGGCCATCTGTCGGGGATGACTTGATTGGGATTTCCTGCATGGCAGGGGGTTGGACTGGATGACCCTTGTGGTCTCTTCCAGTTTTATGATTCTATGTATGCTGAGGCCCACCTTTGTCACTCACCACTGAGCATCCCATGCTGGTGGAGAAACTATAGCTCATATTCAGTTCAGAGGTATGAAATACTATCAGCTTCATTGTCATTACATGAAACTGTTGGGCAAGGGCATACAGAGTCTTGAGGTTCATTGCCACTAATATGGGGATGACACCCAACGCCTATCTCTCCTTTCCATTTGACTCCAAGGAAGCTATTTCTGTACTAAACCAGTGTCTGTTTGTTAATAATAATAATAATAATAATAATAATAAATGTTTATTTATATTCCGCCCCTCTGGGTGAGCAATCGGGGTGGAGTACAACATTTAAAATACATACAATTAAAAAACACATCAGTCTAACCTCCCGCCCCTTAAAAATAGATTAAACTAAGAGTATAATTTAAAACAGTAAAACATTAAAAGATGGATATTAAACATTGATAGCTCTAAAATTAGAAAGGGGATGGCCTCAAGAGTATTACATGTCTCAATAAGTGAGAACTGAAGGGACCATAGTTGACGGACAGTTTACTCATTCTCAGGGAAGGCCTGCCGGAAGAGATACGTCTTGGTGGCTTTCTTAAAACCATCCAAGGTTGTAATAAGGTGCATCTCATCCGGCTGGCCATTCCATAGCCTGGGAGCAACGGCGAAAAAGGCCCTCTGGGAGGTCTGTGCCAGCCTAGTTTTCTTAGGTTGTAGTAAGTTCCTCCCAGATGACTGAAGAGTGTGAGGGGGCTCATATGGGGAGGGGCGGTCCCTAAGATAGGATGGACTTGAGCCATGAAGGGCTTTAAAGGTCAAAACCAGCACCTTGTACTGTGCCCGGAAACTGATCGGCAGCCAGTGGAGGGATTTGAGCACCGGTGTTATGTGCTCCCTCCTGGATTTTCCGTTAACTAATCTGGCTGCCGTGTTTTGGACCAGTTGAAGTTTCTGAGTTAAGCACAAGGGCAGTCCCACGTAGAGCTCATTGCAGTAATCTAAACGTGAGTTGACCAAAGCATGTACCACAGTTTCCAGGTCCCTCATCTCCAAGAAAGGGTGCAGCTGGCGTATCAGCCGAAGCTGATAACAGGCACTCCCGACTGTCGCATTCACCTGACTAGTCATGTGGAGCGACAAGTCTAGAAGTACCCCCAGACTTCAAACAGGGTCCTTCGAGGAGAGTGTGACTCCATCTAGGACCGGGAGTTGTATTCCCAGACCTAGTTTCGGGCCGGTGACTATCAGTACCTCCGTTTTGTCTGGACTGAGCCTCAGTCTGTTTTCCCTCATCCAATTCATTACAACTGCCAGGCAGTCATAAAGGGATTGAAATTTAATCTAGACAAGACAGAGGTGCTCCTGGTAAATCAGAAGGCAGATTAGGGAATAGATTCTCATCTTGGCTGTTCTCCTGGATCTGAGCCTAGGGTAACCATATGTCCTACCTCAAAAAAGGACAAGGCACCTCAAAATGTAGGTCATTCGAGAAAAATGTAGAACATTCCCAAATAAAAGGCTATTCATGCTTCTTAGTGATGCTCAAAATAGAGGTCATTTTGGAATTCCTCCTGGAAAAGGTTGAAATGTAGGACATATCCTGGAAAAGAAGGCCATCTGATCACACCCTCTGAGGCTGGTTTTAACTGTGATCTGGAGCACATTTGCACAGTTGAAACTAGTGTGCCAGCTGTTGCCTATTCCTTGAAAAGTTGGATCTGGCTACAGTGGCACATGCCTTGATTACATCCTTTTTTGAACTACTGTAATGTGGTCTACATGGGGCTGCCCTTACAAACTGTTTAGAAACTTCAGCAGGTCCAAAATGCTGAGGCCAGGCTGTTGACTGAGGCTGGCTACAGGGATCATGAGACTCCCCTGCTGAAACACTGGCCATTTCCAGGCAGAATTCAAGGTAGTGGTTGAGGCCTTTAAAGCCCTAAATGGGTGCAGATTCTCTGAAGAACCATATCTCCCTATGTAAGTCAGCCCAAGTGATAAGACGGGCAGAGGAGGGCTTTCTCTCAGTCCCACCATCTTTGCAGGTGCATAGTTTTTTGTAGGGCTTTTGGGCTGTGTGGCCATGTTCTAGAAGAGTTCCTTTCTGACATTTCCCTGCATCTGTGGCTGGCATCTTCAGAGAATGCCCTACAAAAAACTCTGGATGCTGGCCATGAAAGCCTTTGACTCCACTTTGCAGGTGCGGTTGGTGAGGACTCAGGGAGAGCCTTCTCCATGGCTGCTCCCAGACTGTGGAACTCCCTTCCATGGGAGGTCAAGTTAGACCCCCTCACTGCTCTCTTTTCACCTGCAGCTGAAGACATTTTTATTTAGGCAGGCTTTTGGTGGATGAATTTTACTTATGCAGTGAGGTGTGCTGTTTTAATGCTCTAAATAGTTTTAACTGTGCTGTTGTTGTTTTAATATTACTATTATTAAATTATGTTTAAACTTTTGTAATTAATGTTTCAATTATATCTTTTCAAATTATTGTAAGCCATGTTGAATCCAATTTTGGGAGAAAGGTGGGATATAAACCCCCTGATGTGGTCCCATCCTGTTCTATGTTGGAGTATATTGATTTTTTTGGACATATTTTTCCAAATGCATGCATTCTTTTATGCATTCTTACACATTTTCCATTGCCTAAAGCT
The DNA here is from genome assembly GCA_034509955.1 of Urosaurus nigricauda. Taxonomy (NCBI): domain Eukaryota; kingdom Metazoa; phylum Chordata; class Lepidosauria; order Squamata; family Phrynosomatidae; genus Urosaurus; species Urosaurus nigricauda. Next base: position 36,425,788 of record JAOEGL010000001.1, read on the forward strand.
ATTTTCTGCGCATTTCTCAAATATATCCAATTAGGCAGGAACATTTGTTTGCATATCAGTGGAAAATAAAAAGAGAAAAAAGAATCAGCTCTTTGCAGTCATACTATGACATCTATTTCTGTGTAGGCATGGCCTCTGGAACTGCCTCTTTAGGCCATGGATCCTGGGGGTGGGTAAGAAGACAAGCCTTAGGACTGGCTAAAGTACTGTGACCTCCCTTTACATCACACAACCTGGAAGAGGGATTCCCTGAGTTTGGCTTCCATTAGGGCCGGACAGCAACCCGGGTACTTGGGAGTCTCCTTGGGGCTCCAGGGAAAGCTGAGTTGGTGTTCTGTGGAGACTTACTGCCTCAGTTGCTCCTTCACCATGTTGTTCCCCCCCACACACACACACATACACACATTGCTTATCACAGAGTTTAAATTAGTTAAACAGTTTAATAGGTCAATAAAGTGGCCCTTATCCAATCCAATTTCTTTTGCCTAGTCTCTTTATTCTCATTGTGTGGCAGCAAATGCAGAGAGAGAGAGAGAGAGAGAGAGAGAGAGCCAGTATGGTGTAGTGGTTTGAGCACTGGACAATGCCTCTGGAGACCAGGGTTCAAATCTGTACTTATCCATGGAAATTAGATGGCTTTGGGCAATTCACTCTCTCTCAGCCTCAGAGGAAGGCAAAGGCAAATTTCCTTTGAACAAATCTTGTCAAGAAAACCCAGTGAGAGTTTCACTTTAAGGCCACCATAAGTCAGAAATTACTAGAAGACAACAGCAACAACAACACAGAGAAAGACAGATAGAATTTCAATATTAAATTCATATACTTCTGTATCACTTGAAAATATCAACAAGGACTGAAAGTTGTCTAAGCTGTAATATTCAGGTAGTTTTATTTGTTGAACTTTTAGCTAAGGTCCAAAATGCCCTGCGGAAATATCCAGTTCAACACCACTTTAATTGACCTGGCTCAGTGCTAGGGAATCCTGGGAATTGGAGGGGTGATACAGATTGCCCAAAAGGGGCGGTCTGGTACCACCCCTTTTTGCAGAGTAACTAGATGCTGCAGAGCAGTTGCGGTGCAAAAAAGGAGTGGGGAAACCATGCTTCTTTTTTGCACCACAGTTGCAGTGTGAGTAGAGGAAAAGGTGTCATTGGGGGCCTTTCTGCCGCTGCAACTGCGCAGCTGTATCTAGCTGCTGTGCATTTGCGGCGCCACCATTACAAATGCCACCTAAATGGCATTATTTAATGGCGGCGGCGCCATTACACATTAGGGTTTCTGAGCATGTGGATGTTGCGCACTCATGAACCCTAATGGTGCCACCTATGTGCCTCTTAGTGCCCGTGGCCATAGTTTATTTTAGCACTATTGCTCTCTGACAGAGAAAGCTAAATATCTCATAAAATTACATTCTCAGAATTCCATAGCATTGGGCCAGTGCGGTGCTTGTCTCTGGTTCATTCTTCCAGATTCGGAATTATCCAATTACCTGTATTTTCACCATCTAACAAATATTTATTCTTGATTATGTCTTTCTTTGAATTAACGACAATTAAGTGCCCTGTTTTCTGTCATGCCCAAACCTATTTTCTAATTCCCTGTGTATAGTTTCCTATATGATTTAAAGAAATCTTCAAACAGAGAGATAAGGCAATGGGGCAGTCTAGAAATGTTCAGGTGAAAACTGCTCATAAACAAAAGCAAGGTCTTCAGGATTGTCAGCCTAATACCTCACCAGCATGAATGTCTCAGAGCAAATACTTCTTTTGTTGAAGTGGGTTTAGTGTCAGGAGAAAAGGCAGAACACTAAGCAGCTGCCACTCAAGTACACATCCATTCATCAGACAAAATTGCTGCCATTTGGGATAACATCATAATAGCAGACAGTCAAAGGATCAATGTCTCCTGCTCTAACAGTAAACACTTGGCCTGTTGTGCAGCAGTAGGAGATAATATCTGCCTAGGATAAATTAAAGTCCAAGTCCACTTTTATTATCTCTTCTCTCACGAGAAGCACATATGAAATCCCCACAGTGAAACTCTTATGCACTGACTCCAAGGAATCCAGGTTAGGTCAGAAAAATCGTTGGTAGCACTGTAGGAAATAATTGATACCTCCACACAAATGATACTGAGCATACTGTGACCGTATTGTAGAAATACCTTCTTAAAACACATACAGTGATAGGCTGATGTTATGAGAACAATAATTCCAAGGATAGGTTTAGGGATAAGTGCAGGAATTTCCTTTCAAACACATGTTTGTGTTCCCAATAATTTGTCATCCTAGGATCAGTACTGGAGCCAGAGGAATATAGCCAATAATTTTATGGCACAAAGGGGATAAACTGACAGGCAAAAAGAGGTGCTTTCAGGCTGGCTTGAAGGTGTGGTGTTTAGATGTCACATGCCTTGAAGCCATCAAGAAAGTGCACTCTAGGCACCTTGTGCAAAGAAAAGCCGTTTCAAAAAGAAGCAGCTTTTCCCACTTCTTCCTGGCTTGAAGCCATGTCATGTGGTCATGACATGAGCACTCCAGCTGCCTTGGAAGCTGGCAGTGTGGTTGGTGAGGTTTCAATGTGGCTTTTGAAAAGGCAGCTTCAAGCCACTTTTTCCTGCCCATCTGTTTCACCCCATAGTCTTCCTACTTCCCTTGATTTTTTGATTGGTGCTCCTTCAACTCTGTATAGTAATAGCATTTACATTTCTATACTGCTTATTAGTGAACTCAGAACTCTAAACAGTTTACAGTCTGTAAGCCAATTGCCCACAATAAGCAGAGTTCACTACCAAGCTATGAAAGGATGGATGGCTGAGTCAATCTTGGAGCCCTGGCCAAATTTACAACACTGTGGCTGCAGTACCAGCATTTAACCACTATACCACCAGGTGCAACTCCTATCAGCCCTAGGCAATGATGAGAGAAGGTGGAAATTATAGTCCAGGAACATCTGGAGGACCACAACTTCCCTGTTCATGATAAACAGGATATCTCACTGTTTGTGGAGTTCACATGAATCTCCTCATGTGTTAAAAGCACATGAAAAGGTTTTTTTGGCATCCCAACAAGCTATCCCTACTCCCAAATCAGTTGTGCATTGCAGATGGGTTTGAATTTGCTATATGAGCCCATTACTATATATGTATAGATTGTTTCCATGTGAGGCATAAAGTGGTGGTCTGCATTTGTCTTCTTGCTTCACATACATATGAAATGCATGGCTGGTGGCAATTGTGACTGGCAGGTTCATTTGCCCTGGCTTACCATTAGCCCAGCAGTCCTATCAGCATCTTCATTTAAAGTATATGGGGACTGATATCAAAACACAGACTGGTTGTATCATCACATTGTCCTTTCTTTTGTCATCATGACTCCATTTCATTGACTGGACTGGCAGGAACTCATTGTTACAAGACCATCTGACAATATATCTGCCAGCTGGACAAAAATATTGAGTGGATAGTTTAGGAAGCCTTATTTTTTAGGGTAATGACATGAATAATTAATAATAATGAATGAATGAAATTACATAATTTTAGGATATGAAATGTGAACATAGTTTTGGATATGAGCACGGCCTAATCTATACATATTATGGAGAGCACCTGACTTGGGGAAGCTGTATTCAGCAGCAGTTCCATCATGAATATCCTATCTAATGCTGTCCTGATCTGAGATCTCGTCCTGTCATGACTTTTAAAGGCTGTTAGAAATTCCCTCTCCATCCCCTCCAGCCTTTCCCAATATGAGTGAAACACATAAGCTTGTCATCAAAGAAGCTATGTTTATCAGAACTGAAAGGAATGTGGAAGTCCCACAGAGAATATAGGCAGTGTCCAAATGAGATAAGAAACCATTTTCACCAAACCATGAAGTCCTCACCATTGAAACAAATAGATGACAGCTTTGCAGTTCTAGCTGTAGCCAAGCATTTTGTAATTTGCTTTACAAACCCTACTCCATCCCAATGTGACATAAACCAGTGTCACATACAGCAGAAGCCTAGGGCTAAAGCAGCAGGGCTCATGTTGAGCCGAAATTGCCTTTCACAGCTCCTAGCTAAACTGTCTTTGGATCATGTAGCCAGAGCATTCAGCTTGCCTAACAGATACTGCACTACACTTCATTTTCAAAGTGTTAATGTACAATGAAGGGTAAAAACATCACATTGCATTAGCACTGTCTTGAACGAGAACAGTTCCACTTGACAGACTCCATACAGCTCAAAGGGCACCCATTTAGCAGAGTCAGTGCAAATCCTTCCGTGACATAACAAAGTCCAGATTCCTGTTACAGTATAACAAACCACAGCTGTTGATTGTCTGACACCATTTTAAAATATGTAACTGAAGGAATTTATACTCACTTGTAAAATGATTACTTGCCTGTCTGTTGTAGTGCATCTCAGAGTGGAACTACACATTCTGAGGGTGGAACTGTAAAAGGTTTTCACACAAAATAGCATTTATGTTTTGAATTATTCTCACTGCCATAGAATCATAGAGTTGGAAGAGACTACAAGGGCCAACCAGTCCAACCCCCTGCCATGCAGGAACTCCAAATCAAAGCATCCCTAACAGATAGCCATCCAGCCTCTGCTTAAAGACCTCTAACAATGGAGACTCCACTACACTACGAGGGAGTGTGTTCCACTGTCGAACAGCCCTTACTATCAGGATATAATAAATAATAATAAATGTATACATAATATATGATATCATATGTCAAGTTGTCCTTATTATGCAAACCTTCTTCCATTGTTTCTATGAACGGTGTGTCTAAGATTCACACTACTGCTTGGGCCCCAAAATCTAGAGATGCCCAGCATGCTGTTTGTCCCTTTTAAAAAAATATATCCTCTTTCTATATCACAAACTGCTTCTAAAACAACATTCTAACTTCTCTAAAAGATAACTCAAGAACATGCTCCCCTCACGACAACATTTTTCTCTATCTAACGGAGACGAAAACAGGAATCATGTTTTTTTATTGAGATCACAATCCCTTCCTCAAAGCACAGCAAGTACAGAACTCTACATAAAAAGTAATCTAGGATAAAAAGATAGGTATATCAGTCATTCAAGCTGACTCTCTCCCTTCTCCACTCCTACCATTTTACAAAAATGAAACCTGAGAAAGGAAGACCATTTCAAATTGAGAAACTCAAGGACTATTGATTTGGCTCAAATGCCAGTCTTCATCCAAATGTGATGCACAACTCTAATAATTAAAACATTTGTATATCTCAAACCAACTGTCAATATCTATGCATATCTCTATCTCCCTATAAAAAACAAAGGAAGGGGAGAGAGGAGCACACCAGCTGCTATGAAAATATTTCTGAGATATTTTCTTTATGTATTGCTTTTCTGTGTAGTATTCAGCTGGTAGAAAGTGAATGTGGTTTCAGCATTGGATTACAACTCTGGAGACCAGTGTTCGAATCCCTGCTTGGCCATGGAAACTCACTGGGTGAGCTCTAGCAAGTCATACTCTCTCATAGTTTTTTGTGGGGCTTTCAGGCTTGTTGGGATTCGGGGAGAAGAACGACGCCGAGAGACAGGAATGGGGGTGCAAAATCTCCTTCTTCTTTATTGCATGCTTGCTAGCTTCCTTGCTTGAGCTTTCGCTTGAGGAACCACTGCCAGTTCCCCAGCCTTTTTTAGTCCTTCTGGTTAACCAATAGTTAGAGAAGATCAGCAAGTATTGTTTGTACATAGCTCAAGGGTCAGGTGTGGATGCAGGATCAGGATGTGGACTCTTGGGGGTCGGGATGCGGTCATAGGAAGTGTAAACCATTCAGTTAATTATGAACTTCATAGATCCGGACATGGACGGACCCTGGGCCTCATTATCTGGAAGCGCAGGAAGGCAGGCAGATACAGTGGCGTTCCAACAGATCCCCCACATTCCTGAGCCCCCAGGAGGAAGGTGTGTGCAGGGGGAATTGCTGATGTATCAGCGAATTCCCGACATCTCCCTCTTTTTTGTTTTCTATGCTCACTTCATGAGCTGGTAAACATATTCCGCAAACCTTTTCCTTTCCCCGGGAGTCCACCTTCTCTGAAGCAGCAGACCACATAAACTAGGAATACATTGAATAAAGCAACACAGAGAAATAGACAAAAGGAGGATCAAAATGCAATATTGTACAAGTGTGCGGATCCACCCCGTAGGTGGCCAATCCCATAATCCTGCCCACCAATTGGACAGGTTGGATTCTCTTACGCTCTGGGCAAGCTTCCTTAGGGTCTGTAGCTGTTTGTCAACCCTCCGTTCATTGTCGGTAATGTTAAAGCAACACATGCCCTCTAGACCATCAGCTTCATCGCATCCCTTATGGTGAAGCAACAAAAGGTAGTCTATGGCAGCCCTGTTCTGCAGTAGGCCATGTCTTAGTTCGGCTTGTTCGGGGTTCAATAGACTTAGGGCAGTCGAGGTGGCATTTAGACCTTTAACTGCCCAACAAGCCAGCTTGCTAATGGTTCTTGCATTGCCTACAGCTAGACCAGGGACACCAATAAGAGAGACTCCCAGAGCAATATATTCGCTGGAGGACATTATTTTTACATCAGAATCACAGGAGGCATCCAGTGTGTGGAGGCCAGCCGCGCGCTTGTCCCTGCAGCTTTGGTCCACGACTTCTTTTGGTGGCAACAAAAGGGTGAGCCTGCTCAGGCAGCAAAGAGTGCCATCAGTCAAATTTGCTGGGATGTAATTGAAGGTGTATCCTGAGCAGGTCCAGAACCACCCCCTTGGGGAGTTCAACATTTTTATGAACATAAGAAACATTCACCTGTGTTGAGCAGTTTAGCTCATGGGCAGAGTTTAGGCAGACACAATTTTTTTGCTGTACAATTTGTCATTCGAGCACAGGTTGTATTATAGGTTGCAACGTGGGGGGTCTGTAAATGTAAAGCTAAAGGAGGTAGTCGTTTATACTGCTTTCCCCAATTGTGATAGTCATATACCTGACTTTGATAGGAGCTATTGGAGGGAAGGTCAGTATAAAACCAAGAGTCGTTTTGGATGTCCCTAGAAGAATGACAGACTGGAATCAAGCAAGTACTTAACACTTCTCCAGCTGAACGCTGTAGGGACAGGCAAAAGGACGTCTGATTGATGGACAGTGCAAAGGCTTCCCAAATATTCTGTTCAGTTGCAAAATGTCCTGGAATTCCCGCCCCTGCACTAGCTCCCAGAATCATAATAAAAATCAACATTATATACATAGAATTAACATTCAAGCTTGCAATTAAGGCTAAAGTGAAGTTCTCTGGAGTCTTTTCCAGTCCGTTTTTCCATGATGTCAGACGCTTGTTGGCTTAAGTTCTTTATCATTCCCCATGTCACTGCAGTCTCTGACAGGTTGGGGTTGAATTGAGGAACTGGATTCTTCAACCCTTCGCACCACGACATGAGGTTTGATGTACTTCAGTTGTCTGCACAGCAGCGTAGCCTCTGCCCCAGGTAATCAGAGGCACTGGGGCACTCCACTCTTTTCCCAGGTAGGGTCCGGTAGCTCACCAACAGTCTTGGGGAGGGATCTGCAGAATGATTTCAACTCGAGAAAGACACTGGTTAGTTGCTGTGTTGAGAGACAAATTTAAATGGTTAATTGTAAACAGGGCGGCAGCCAAGCATTGTTCTACTTCGGGCAAATGGGGGAGTATTCCCTCTTTTTTGTTTTGTTTGGCGAGATGGGCTTTGAGGGTAGCGCTGGCATGCTCCACAATCACCTGTCCTGTTGAGTTACATGGGATTCCGAGCGTATGTCGGATGGAATGGCGACTTAGAAATTCTGCAAATGCAGTTGAGCAAAAGGCAGGACCATTGTCAGTTTTTAAAGCACTGGGCATGCCCATCACTGCCATGCAGCGAACCATGTGATTTATGGCCTTAGTAGCTGATTTGGAGGCTTGGGGAGTTGCCCAAATAAACCCAGAATATGTATCAACTGTGACATGGATCTTTGACCATTTGCCAAAAGGTGGGAAATGTGTGACATCTAATTGCCTCGGGGATTAACCCCTACAGCAAAAGTGGGTCATCCATCAGGGAAAAACATAAATGAATGGCAACAGCAGATTTTAGTAAATAATGTAGTACACCAATTTTTAGGAAAGATTTAGTAAACTCTCCTCTGCATGCAGGGCTATGCAGTACTCAAAAACAAAATTTCAAAGCAGAGGAGAAGGAGGGATTTTCCCCCTTCAGTTATCCCTCTGTATCTCACCCAGATGAAAAGTGAGGCAGGTAAACTTGTGCTTGTGAGAGAAACTCTCTCTCTAAGAAGCAATGCATGAAGGAAGGATGCAGGAAAACAACATAAATGTAGGAGGAGTACAAGAAATTCAGACTTAAGTATTGCAAAGGTATAACATAAGCCCAAACACACTGACAGACAGACAAGTGAACAACTTCTACATGCAAAAGGAATAGAACCCATTTCTAAATATGTACCACTTCAAGTTGATGTGATATGTAGTTCTTTAGCCATGAGGGCATAAAGCAACCCAGGCGAGATTCCTTTTTATGCTTTAGCCAAGGCAATTTTTTTACAGATAGACTGAGCCTACCAAGATGAAGCTTAACAGAAAAGAAAAGACACTAGAGAACAGGAATGAATTCCTATCAAAAGTCAATACAGCAAAGACTTTTAGAGCAAGAGAAAGGAGCTCCCTTCAGATTCGCAAATCACACATAGCCAAACAAACACACAAATAGACCAATGCAAACAACAATTAACACCTATTTTGACCATTCTGGCCTCTAGCTTTTGTGATTCTCCAGCCAAGCCTATCCAACAAGGAACACAGGCAGGCTGAGCTGACCCGTGGAAGAATGAGATATAGAATGTGGAAAGCCTAGTTTTCCCAAGTACCACGCTAAGTACTAATTTTATTCCACAAAATGTGATGTTCTCTTTGTCTGCAAGACTTGTGTATCCAGAGGGGATTTTAATTATGCTTTATCACAACCAAAATAGCAACAATCGCACAGATCTGAGTCAAGGGAAAAAACTGGAAACTCTTGTCCCTTTACAATTTCCACAATTATAAGACTCTATCAGATTTTCTTTTTACACAGGTCTCCCAACAACCATGTGCAGGTTTAAATAAGAGAGAACAAACTAAAGGCATACAGAATCATATGAAAAGCAGAAGGGAGGAAGAGACCAAAAAGTTGAGACAGTGTCACTCTTGGGTCACACACTCTCAGGAAAGGAGAATGAAGGACAAGACTCATGAAGAGAGCAAGCTCGGATTTAAAGGAGCAAAAGAAATAAACTCTTTCAGCTAAGCAAGAATATAGATCAGGTGATCAACAACAAATACCTCACACACAATACAATTTTAGGTCACAAATTCATGAGGACAAGACAAAAGGAGTAGATTTTCTAAATATTCTACTTGAACAGGGCAATAAAAACCCAAAACACAAAAACCAGGTTCCAAAATCTAAGTGAAGAACTGTAGAGCCAGCAAGGTACTGTATAAGACCTCTGAACATGTAAAGGACAGCAAAAGGGAAAACAGGAAATCCCATATAGCATGAAAGTAAGTGTCAATGGAAACATGGAGAGAGGAAAATTGATGGACTCGAGGATACTAAGCAACGTCCATCTGCCACAGCTGTGTTCGAATCACAGTCATGTGCTCTCCTGTGGCTAAAGGTCCTCTAAAATTTGAATCTTCAATCACAACTGTACAGCTAGGGCACTGATTAGTGATTCTCTGTCGTACATTGACACCACCAGGTTCTATATCTGCTGGGTTTGGGGCTGCAGGTGGTAACAAAACTAAATGTGCCACTGACATTTCTAAGGACAAAATTTGTGGCAGACTAACCCAAACCTGTGTTTGAATTTTTCCTGCATAATCATTACTTATTGCACTGTGCATAACAAGAATTCCTCTTGACCCAGAATTAAAGTTTTTCACTTCCTTTTTCAATTTTATGACAGCTGCCAGGAGATTCATGCTATCTGATTGAGTGCCTATGTCCTGGCAAACTCTAAGCATATCTGCCAATGTGAAATTTCCAGATGCCATCAATGGTTCTAAAGCTTGCTGACAATCTTTGTTATCTTTTGCCAGCTTGATGAACAATTCTTTGGCCACTTCAGGAATATCATCCTGCTGTGCTAAGGCTGCTTTGACTGCAATAACTGACTCCTGTGAAGGAGCAATGGGTGAGGGAGCATTTGTAGAGTTAGGCTCTGCTTTCTCTGCTTCCAGTGCTCCCAACTTCCTCTGTTGTTGAATTGGGGGTAGTGGCCGAGCCACCAGTGGCATGGTGTAACTCGGTGGGTCTCCTGGGGGGTCTACTAATGATGCCAGTGGGGCCATTGGTTTACTTAAGTGTCCCACAGCTGTGTTAACTGCTCTCCAGGCTATCAAATGAGTTGCCGCAGCACGAGGTCCCATTTTTAAATGGCGACCTATCTTCTCCCATTCCTCCGCTGAGAGTTTTCCCCTCTCAGGGTACCAAGGGCATTGGTATGAAATCTCCGACAACAAGTTGTCGATGTCTCTTTTGGTCACTACTCTTTCCCCAACTAGCTGCGTAACTAATTGATAAAGTTCCTCGCTGTGCATCCTCTGTTCCGATGATAGATTTCTGCCCATACTCACGGGATCCTAATGGATGTGCGCGCAGACTGTTCCAGTCGAGTGAGTAGGTGTGCTGATCTTCGGATTCGAGATCATGTCGGGGTCACCAGCTGTTGGGATTCGGGGAGAAGAACGACGCCGAGAGACAGGAATGGGGGTGCAAAATCTCCTTCTTCTTTATTGCATGCTTGCTAGCTTGCTTGCTTCCTTGCTTGAGCTTTCGCTTGAGGAACCACTGCCAGTTCCCCAGCCTTTTTTAGTCCTTCTGGTTAACCAATAGTTAGAGAAGATCAGCAAGTATTGTTTGTACATAGCTCAAGGGTCAGGTGTGGATGCAGGATCAGGATGTGGACTCTTGGGGGTCGGGATGCGGTCATAGGAAGTGTAAACCATTCAGTTAATTATGAACTTCATAGATCCGGACATGGACGGACCCTGGGCCTCATTATCTGGAAGCGCAGGAAGGCAGGCAGATACAGTGGCGTTCCAACAGATCCCCCACATTCCTGAGCCCCCAGGAGGAAGGTGTGTGCAGGGGGAATTGCTGATGTATCAGCGAATTCCCGACACAGGCTATGTGGCCATGTTCTAGAAAACTTCCTTTCTGACGTTTTGCCAGCATCTGTGGCTGGCATCTTCTCTGAAGATGCCAGCTACAAATGCTGGCGAAACGTCAGAAAGGAACTCTTCTAGAACATGGCCACATAGGCTGAAAGCCCCACAAAAAACTATGGGTGCCGGCCATGAAAGCCTTTGACTCCACATACTCTCTCAGTCTGAGAGGAAGGAAAAGCACACCACCTCTGAACAAATCTTGCAAAGAAAACCCTGTGATAGGCAGGGGTTTCAAAGGAATGTGTGGTGGGGGGATGCTCCCCAAACATTTTAGGAAAGACATCTTTTGGCAGAAATGGGCTGTGGAGTTCACTTGCATCCCTTTAAAACACTGAAGAGGTGGTTAAAAAAATCTTTTAAAGTTTTCTTTAAAATCATCACATCTTGCCAAATTTTCACTTTTAACCACATGAAACAATATACATGTAAATACATTTAGGCTGCATGTATGATATTCTAATTTATAGGTATAATTTTAATTTTGCTAGTTGTTTATGTCACAACTATTACCTTTACATTCAGTGATATAGAGGAATTACAATTTATGCGTTATGACATGGGAGGGCTGAATGCAACAGGTGATACCATGAATTACTGTACTGGGGGACACCAATCCTAGTAATGCCACTAAGTGATAGGTTCACTTTAGGCTTTCTTTAAGTAGAAAATAACTTGGAAGCACACAACAATAATTCAGTTGGTGCAGAATCCAGCAATCAACCTCTAACAACATTCTCATTTCTTTCTGAAATCCCTTTGAAATTTAAAAACTCCCACAATATATGCTTCCTCCCTTCATCTGTATGATATACAATTCCAAGAACTCTTCATCATAGGATATTTGTGTATTTATTACTTATGCAATGTTTTTTGTCTGACATTTTTTTTCACAGATGGGATCCTTAGATGTGGAAGTATTTGAAACACATTCAAGGTATACAGAGTTTTACTCCATTTTATCTGGGTCTATTCATCAGTTATTCACACAGCTGACAATGTGACTCTTTTAGGAAAACTTGGGAGAAAACCAGAGATCAATTATCCCAGGTTAAGGGTGGGGTTTTTTGACAGCAGCCCCCCCCCCCCCCGCAAGAAAAACTTACTCAGGTGCACTCAAAATGAATGTGAACAACAAAGATTCAACCCACATTCTACTGGGATTATTTTCACCATCTGAATAACCCCTAAAATGCACTGGGATCAAAGTGAGCATAGCCAGGGCCCAAGTATCATTTGGAGGCTTCATACAAATATGTAGCTTGGACTCCCTTTTGACTTCAGCACTCAGTCTTTCATTCCCTGCCAACAATGTCATGAGTTATGAAGATTTTAATTCTCAAATTACTTCTTTGTATATTAGTGTTGTATGCTATTGTACAATTCTGAAATTACTGTTTTAGATTGGACTTTTTTATTAAAAAAACTACACTTGCTACCCTTTTGTTCAGTAACACCCACTCTGAGAGTCCTAAAACTGTGTTCTGATATTGTCTTCTTCTTCTTCTTCTTCTTCTTCTTCTTCTTCTTCTTCTTCTTCTTCTTCTTCTTGTCATCTGGCATCCTCCTAAGTAGTTACAAATGCATAAGCTAGACTTACACATTTGTAACTGTTTGGTATTCATGCTTACAATCACCACACTATCGCCATGATGGCAAATACCCCTCACTAAAAAACAAAACAAAACACCCTACATTAGCAAGCAGCAGCCACGCTGAACAAAAGAGCGTTCTGTTGGAGATCAGGTCATGCCAAGAGGGCATTTCAACACACCTCACACCAGTGATCTGCATTGCTACAATCAGAACCTTGGATAGTTCGTTTAAATGCATACTAAAATTTGGAGTTTGTTCACTGCCCCCACTAGCATGGCAGCCACCATTCACCACTGCCGATAATACTCTGATTCAAGTTTTAATCTAAGACAGAAAAGACTCCAGCTGCCATCTTCCAGTTTATCTTGCACTGCCAAGTATCCTGTGTAGCAGTAAGTCAGGTACCAAAGCAGAAAGTGTTTTTGCCAGATAAGGAACAGCTGAGTGAGTGTGAGGAAAGGAAGATCAGGGTCAGAGGTTTCTCCAGAGGTGGAGCTTGGGACTTGTATTGGATAACTAGTGGAAGGAAACAAGATAGGGACTAATCCTTCTGTATTCTGTTTTTCTCAGATTTCTTGGAAGAGGTCCTCCTCACAAGAATTTTATTGAAATATTCCAAAAAGTACAAATGCTTTCTGAGCCAAGCTGGAGGGAGTTCTCCTTTCCAGTATCCATGACAGAAAAATTGTTTCAAAACAAAACACAATATACACAGCCTGATTGTAATTCATGCTTGCTAAAACCTAATATCACATAATTTAGTTACTTTATTTTACCTTCACATTATCATTTATCGATTTATATATTAATTTGATTTGGTTTAGCTTTGTTTTCATTGCAGTTAATTGCTTTATCCCTTTGGAGAGTTCTTGCTTTTATAAAAAAAAAAGAAGAAAAGAAAAGATAGAGCCATCCATTGTTCATATTGCTTTTAATTCCACTTGTGAAAAACAATATTACAAAACCAAAATGTAACAATTAAAAGAGTAATCTTTTTTGTCAAACTCAAGGTACTTCCTGGCTATCTGGGGTTATTTTTAAAAAGAAGGATAAGGGATAAAGCATTATGAACAGTAATTGCTTTTGTACACATAATTTTGTTTGCAATTGAAAATAATTATCCAGATGAATAATACCTTGCTCCAAACATATGCTGAGATAGCATTATGGGAATTTTCTTCGAGTAACTGATAAACAAACTTCCCTTGATGTACTAAATTGGCAATTGGTAAAAAAAGAAATCTTTCCAAATGAAGTTTTCAAGTCTATGCTCACTTGGCTGGGTGCATGCCCCATGGAATTCATTGGGATTTACTCCTGAGTAAATGTCAGAGCCAGCATCCAGCATCCTTGGGACTATCACTGCTAATGCCTCTGCTGGAAACTCCTTTTTAAAAAATGGCTAAGCACTCTAAGCAGGATCAGATGGCTAGATCTAGCCCTCACCACACCTCCCAACTGGCATTGCTCTGACTCTGTGTGAAATTAAAATGGCAGTTAGATTCAGGTACCCAAAACTGTTTGGAGGGTTGCTACTGCAGCCATGTTAGTTCACCAAGTGTTACGAACAGAGAAGGAACTGACTCATAGCTTCATAGAATCATAGAGTTGGAAGAGGGCCACCAGGTCCAACTCCAATACCGTGCAGGAACTCGCAATCAAAACACCCCTGATAGATGGCCATCCAGTCTACGCTTAAAAAACCCCAAAGAAAGAGACTCCACCACTTTCTGAGGTAGCATATTCCAGCTCTTAATGTCAGAACGTTCTTCCTAATTTGGAGATGGAATTTCCCCCCCCCCCCCCCATAGTTTGAATCCATTGCTCCAGGTCCTATTCTCTGGAACTGCAGACAACAAACTTGATCCATTTTCAGTATGACATTCTTTCAAATATTTAAACAGATATTTCATCGGAGAATACTTTGCCCAGGACCCTCTGAAACCTATGGATTCCCATAGATATGTATGGGAATGTATTACTGATCAGTGATCAGAAAATGTAAGTGAATAGGGTTGAAGGCAATTGGCTGTTGGCCTAGCAACAGTTTCAGATCTCATCACATACATTTGGATAAATAAGTCTTCACTCAAGCCTGTCACCCAGAAATAACATCACAAATGAGTGACATGGGTCTCCCAAAAAAAGTCAGCAGTCTGCTGAAATTGGACTACCAGAGGAAAAGGCTGAGGTCTCCAAGAAGTTGATGGGGGATGAAGTGGAGAAGGAAAAGAACAAGTGTGAGGCTCATGGACAGCTCTCCATCCCTGTCATGAATAGAAGAAATTTCCCAAGTCCAGGCCTTCAGCTGTCAAAAACAAAACAATCTGAGTGGAAGAAATTCCCAAGCTTAGATGGCAGTCTTCAGGAAGACTGACAGAAGATCAAAGCTAAACACCCAAGTCAATAAAAAAAGACTGATTTGTGACCTACATCTGCGCTGCATAACTAATACAGTTTGGCACCACTTTAACAGTCATGGCTCAGTGCTATGGAATTCTGGAATCTGTTGTGTTGTGAGATATTTAGCTTTCTCGGTCAGAGAGGTCTGGTGGCACAGCAAACTAGAAATCCTAGAATTCCATAAATTGAGCCATGGCAGTTAAATCGGTGTCAAAGAGCATTATTTTCTGTGGTGCAAATGTAGACCTACTTTTTTCCCCTTTTTTATTTTAAAAAAGAGAAAGACCTACTTTTAAAGAAGTTATGACCTTTAAATTTGAAGGAAAGGATGAACACCCATGACGTGGAACTGTCTTCCATCCTAGCAGAGGCAATAGCAAGACTATTTCTTGAATTTACTTTTTGACCTCATAATAACCAAAGTTACTGATGGTCTTGAGAAATAATCAGATGTGACTTGACACATGATGTAATTGCCTAACCTTGTTTGTTTGTTTGTTTTTCCCTATAGAGTATTTCTCTTCTCTGGGTGTTAGTATTAGAGGAATTAAATTCATGTGTTGTAATATGGAAATATTTTCTCCCTAGGCACAGCCTAAGGGTGGATTGACCATGGATTAAACAGTGTAATATGCATACTAGTTTACAGTTCTGCTGCTCAGTTGTGCTTCTGTGTCATGTAGCTGGGCAAAAATGCAGACAGTACTGATACATTATGCTCCCTGAAGATTTATATTATCCTGCTTTGCTTATGTTAGATCCAAATCCCTTGGCACATACCCTTAGCAGTCTGCCACCAAGTCTCTTCCTGTAGGACTACAGGAACAATCAATTCAGTATTACTTTGAATGGATTAGCAGAGGTGGTATGAAGGCAAAATAGACAGATTAGATAAATAGACCTAATGCACATTTACTGTGTATATATTGATGTGCTGTTGCTGAAAGGAATATATCAGACGTTCAAATCTCAATGTACTTTCTTGAACATTTTGAATAAATATAAGCAGAGAAGGAAATTCTAATGAACTTATCTTTTCCAGCTGTGATGGAAGCCTATAGCTTCTCTTGAACAATTTAAGAGTATAAAAGAAAAGAGGATGCTGAAAGAATATATGGCTTTCAGATGTCACACTAAATTTTTTTTCACAGAGGAACTCAAACAGATACATATGAAGTAGGCCAAGGCTCAAAGCCTAACTGAAACCATTGGGTAAAAATCAAACAAACCATCAACAGGGAAATTGAAATAGGAGGTACAAATGCTCCTTTTATCAAGCAGACCACTTCCTATTGATACCCAACCATGAAATAAAGAGACCAGACACATAAATTGGATGAATAAAGGACCATTTATTTGACCTATAAGCTATTTAATGTAAAACTGTTGAAATTCAAGACTTAAACTTCAACACTCGTATTTTATCATGTTGTAAGGCTGCCTCGATCCATAGGGAGAGGCGGGAGATATAAATAAATTTTATTTTTATTATTATTATTATTATTATTATTATTAAAATCAGTTAAAGTGAAAAGCCTGGTGCAGGTCCAGCTGAAGTCAAGTGTCAATCCTAGACCGCATCTTCAGCCTTGGGTGCCAACAGCAGACCATGAGGTAAATCTGATAATTCAAATTGCATCCTGAGCCAGTCTTAGCGAGGTAAACATAAGGCACTCTCCCCCAAACTCCTTCGAGTTTATAAGGTTGAGCAAAACCCCCATGTCTACCCCAAAGACAGGTTCTTTCCCAACTCCAGGTCCCTTGACCTGTTCAAGCTGTTCCAGAGCCTAACCTTTCACCATAACCGAGTGCCAATGGTATGCACCCAATAGTTCTTTACCTCACCCCCACCCCATATGGGCCACCAATAAGGGACAAGCATCTGTTTAGTCCCTTTCCCTCACCAGGCAATTCAAAATATCCTTCAATCCATTTTGAAAATCCTTCAAAAATATCAAATTGCTCTCTCCTGAAAGGTGTGTACCATCTGACCTGGAGAGATCAGGACTTCTAAATAAGATTAATGTATGATTAATTACAAAGCCAGCTGTACTTAATAGAGAATTTCATATTTCTCTAACTCATTTTCTGGAGACATCCAATTTACCCGGGTTACCTTCCCTTCTCCAAACCTGTTGGGGCAAAATGTGAGACCAAACCAGTTGTACACCAGACCATGTATGGCATGTAGAATCAAAATCATTGTGCTTGCCTTTCATCAAGCCCAACACTCCAAAACCAAGGGAACCTACTGCATCTGAGGAAACTTGTAGCACCCCGTGAAGCCTCAGTACGTCTCTCCGAATAGATACACCATTGAAGGATTCTAGGAATGAAAGCCACACAGGTAAGTCCTGAAAGCCTCATTGTATTGAAATCGCACAAAGCCAGCAAAATCTACATAGGCTCTATGAATTATGTCTATATAGCGAACAAGTATGTATGCTCTGACTGGCTGGAACCTAGCAATAACTCCTACAGATATAAACATACCTGATAGCCAGTTTTGCCAATTCCTGTCTACTTTTCTTTTGCGTGCCTTGTCCCACTCCTTCTCATCCATGCCCTTCCAATCTTTTTTCTCCACTTCACTGTATAGAAGGGAGAATATATCAATAAACATCCCTTTTAGGGTCTTCTCCATCATGGTGGGTATTAAATGTTTGCCCAATATAGAATTTAGTTCGCCATCAGGTATAGCGGAATAACTAACCTGAGATGTGCAATGCAGCCTTATTGCCTATCAAGGCTTGTTGATCAGGTAATGAGGCTGGAAAGTTGGGATATGCATATGTAGAAGCAAGTGGTGGGGTTTGGTGTGAAGGGGGAAAAAGGAATTACATCTGCAGTCTCTCAGCCTTCACATAAATGTTTGGTGAAAGGTACAGTCAGACTGCCAAAACCAGCCCCATTTGGGGGAGAAAGGAGAATAAATAAATCATCATCATCTACCACACAGGGAGCACCAGGGAAATGCTCTTCTGTGTTTAGAAGTCTTTGAAATCATTTTAGCTTTATATCAGGGCTAGATAATCTGTGACCCCCAGAGGTTGTATGAATGCAGATTCTACAAGCCTTAGTGAGCAGTCAATGAAGGACTGTGATGGGATTTGTAATCCAAAATATCTGGCAGATATCATAAGTTTCCTGCCTCTCCCTTATATTGTTTCTCCTTCTCTCTGTGTGGGTATAATTAAGGCTGCATTATATTTATATTATCTGTTTTTACTGTTCTTAAATTTTATACATTTATGCATTGAATTTTAATATTTGTTTCTTCTTCTTCCAATTCTATGCTTCACTTTATTTCTTCTTGGTGTCCTATGTTTTCTCAAAATTCCATACATGAATAATACAGACATTCAAAGACTCTTACCCCTATGATAACCAGTTTTAGAGTTCCATTAATTTCTGCAAAATGAAAAAGAGTAAAATATGGCAAAAGTTATTTTTGGATTACACTTTTGAGAATCTCCCAAATTCCATAGCCATGACCTTGGGGGGAGGGGTTAAAAATTTCAACCCTCCCCAAAAGAAATTTTTCTCAAGTTCTAATAATGTATGAACCAGTCCCAGTTCATTTGCCATAAGACAACACTGTCTTTCCTTTGAACACTCCAGGGTAATCCATTGATTCCCAAAGCTTCACTTATCTTAAAAAGCTCATACATGATGTATAAGAAAAAATATACAGTATGGCATGTAGGATGATGAATCAATGTTAAATAATTTAATAGAGTCCTTCCTCTGGGATCTGCTAGTTTGTCCCTCTAAAAATTTAATATCTTCCTGGCTATGAAATGTCTTTACTTTGGAGAGGGCTAATCCAATTTTTAACAATAATAAATAGACCATTATAGTTTTAAATATAACACAAACTGAACCAACTTGTCCTTGTGATCACATATCCGTTTCCTTTCTATTGTCTTTCAGGGACAATAGAATCAAAAAGGGAATAAAAAAATCAGCGATAGTAACAAAACTAGATCTTTTATCTGTAACAGAGTGGTGACTGGGTCTTTTACATTATAAATCTACTTTGGATTCCAAACGTACTGGCTTTGAATATTAAAAAAAATCATAGAAGGGAATATATTGGGTTGTTTTTTTTAAAAGACTTTTGAAATGATTTCACTTCAAAGATGCTGAAATTATTCAATGATTACTCTGTATCAATTACCCTGTCATCTGTCTTCTCACAGAAAGAATGTGCATTATGAATCTAGTCAAGTGAATCTTGACATGTCTCTAGCGGGACTGGTGATGCTGAGGAAAAAATGTGACTTCACCTAATCTTTCATATAAACTTGTCAACAAACATAAATGATTTTCAATCTGTTTGCAATTGTTGTTTTCTGCTCAGTATCTTTTATCACTTTTCCTGTTTAGCCTTTTCCACACTTCTCTATTTCTTTGCTCTTAAAATTGTCACCTACCACACCAGAACTGATGTTTCTAATTGCTGGAACTGATGTGGAGGCAGAATCATGGGCAAATGGAAGAGCTTTACAAACCCTTCAGGATATGGTGCAGGTTGGGTGGATATTAATTAGTTGCTTTTAAATGAAATGGAAAAAAACAATGTAATTCAGCAGCACAGCTTTCCTACCCTGTTATGTAATAAAGAAAACTTTTGATGGCCTCTAACTGAAAGATGGAAATGTAGTAAAATGTCTCACATGTTCCATTAAATGTTATTTGAAACGAATCAAAGAATTATAGGCTGCAAGGGACCCCATAACCTATCAAGTCAAGCCTATCTCTCAGTGCAAGAAAACAGGCTAGATAAATATCTGTCTAGGCTCATTTTGAAGGTGTCCAAAGAGAGAGAGAGAGGCTTCACTACCTCTGTTACTGCTGAACAGCTTTTAATATCAAGAAGTCTGTTTAATGTTCAGTTGAATGGCAGGGGGTTGGACTAGATGGCCCTTGTGGTCTCTTCCAATTCTACGATTCTATGATTCTATGAAATCTACCCTCATCTAACTGAAAAACATTAAATCGACCCTACCTTTGGTACAGAAGAGAACAAACATGCACCTTTCTCACTGTAACAGTTCTTTAGATATTTAAAAAATACAATCATGTCTCACACAAACGTCAGTCTTCAATTCACAGGGCTGAACATCCCCAACTCCCTAGCCTTTCCTCATATAATTTATCCTCCATAACTCTTATCATCCTTGTTACACTTGTTTAAACCTATTTCAACATACCTATATCCTTCTTAAAATGAGCATAGTACTCTAGATGTAGTCTGACTAGCACAGAATATAGTGGGACTATTACTTCCCTTGTCTTGGAAACGATGGTTCGAAAGGCTAAAATGTTATTTTCCATTTTACTACAGCATCACTCCTGGCTCATGTTCAATTATGATCAACAGTAATCCCTGGGTCCTTTTCGTGTGTGTGTGTGTACTCAAGTCACTGCTGACCTATGTTAATCCCATCAATTTCATAAGGTTTTTTTAGGCAAGGAATACTCAGAAGTGGTTATGACAGTTCTTTCCTCTAAAATATAGCCTTCATCAACTAGCATTCCCATCCAAGTATTAACCAGAGCTGACCTTGTTTAGCTTCCAAGATGAGACAAGATCTGGTGCCTTTAGGGTATTTAGGCTGCCAGTCAAATCAGTTTATGGGAACAAACAGATCTGCTCCTTTTGGGGGCTGAAAAAAAGCTGTCCCTTCCCCCATAGAGCTGCCTTTTCTCTTTGAAAAGCCAGCTCTGAGGAAAGTGACATCTATACCAATCTGGCTTCAATCCCGTTTGGGGGCATGGCACATCTAAATGCCATGACCTCAAGCCACACCCAAGAAGGCTCAAACAGATTTCTGTACAGTCCCTACATTAACATTGAGTATGAATAATTTTTAACACATTAAGATATTCTTACATTAATTGTTGACATTTATATTAGAACTCATAGGACTAAAAAAGGAAACGATATCTAATAATTTGGTTGACACTGTTGGCCACAAATGGCTTTCTTTTTATTGACTCCTTCCAAAATCTTTTTCTAGGAATTCAAATTGCTGGTCAAGTTTACTATCTGAGATTAATGTGGTTTGTAGATTAATACATCTGGAAAGTGCTAGATTGTAGAAAACTGACATAGAGGTATGGCATCTAGCAACATTCTGCAATTTAATTTTGCCATGGATCTACTGCATTTCCTTTAGTATTCCCCTGAAACACACATTCCATCCACAGATGGCCAGTGAATCCACTCTGAATTTTACCATAATTCCTTCCACAGCTGCTCTTATTTAAACAACACACCTGTTGATACCAGACCAAAATCCAGCACCAACAATTCCTGTTCAATTTGAAGCATCTGTGAGATGAGCAACTATAAAACCCAAAATAGGTTTATTGTTCTTGTAGGGGCAGATGCACTGGCCACCCCTGCTCATCCTTCAAACATTGTTTAAGAAAGTATGGTATAAAAAGTGAGGTGGGGCATCCTTCAAGATGCCTGTAAGGATCCTCCAAATGGGCACACGTGTTGGGAGGTTGCACTATAAGGTGGGCTTCTTTTTCATTCTCACACATAGAAAAAGTACACTTCATTCCTTTATCTTAATTGAATTGAATTGAATTATATAGCTGATAGAAAATCAATTCATTTGAGATGTGATGCTGGAGAAGAGTTCTGTGGATATTGTGGTTGATCAAAAAGACAAATGAGTACAACAGCAAATCGGATCTGAATTTTCCCTAGAAGCCAGGATGACTAAATAGAGGCCGTCATACTTTACCACATCATAAGAAGACATGACTCACTAGAAAAGATGATAATGCTTGGAAAAATAGAGGGCAGCAGAAAGAGAAAAAGCCCTCATACCAGATGGATAGATTCATTCAAAGAGGACATGACCCTAAGTCTTCAGGAGCTAAGCAAATTTGTTGAGGACCAAGAGTCACAGGGTCACCAGAGGCTGAGGTTAACTTGACAACAGTTAACAACAACTTTTTTAAAAAATCAGAGAGAAAAATTGTTCTCAGATTGTAGGACCAACTCAGCAAACTACATTTTAAACATAACTAGAATACATTATTCAGTATATCCATACAACTAGTGTCATTAAAGTTAACTGTGTTACATTTTGAATGTATTTGTTTATTTATTTATTTATTTCCCACCTCTCCCTATCAATCAAGGTGGGTTACAAACACACTAAAATTACATTAAAAAAACATAATCTGCATAACATCAATAAAACATAATCCCTAGCCCCATACCCAGACAAAATATTATAATAGTAAAACCTGAATTAAAATAAATTAAAAATGGATTTGGAAAGAGGCTATCTATGGGAAGGAGGATCAACTGATGTCAAATAACAGGTGGTGAGGTAGTGAAGGTCAGTCTGGAAAGGCCTGCCAAAAGAGATCCGTCTTGACAGCCTTTTTAAAGGCATCAAGAGTGGTGATATGATGGATCTCCTCCAGCAAGTCATTCCATGCCTTAGTAGTGGCTGATGAGAAGGTCCTCTGGGAGACTGCAGCCATTAACTATGTCATGTGCTCATTATTTCCACACTCTAGAGAAACTATGCTTTTCTTCATAGAGGTGACTGCAGTGTTTGAAGTCATTCTTTCCCATCTCTTCTCCATCTCCAGGCCATGCAGGGGGCAAGTCTCTTGGTTGACTTACGTTCCGACCTTGGGTTCTCCGACTCTGTTCTCAATTGGTTTAAATCTTACTTGTCAGATCTTTTGCAGTGGTCACAGGTGGTCAGACTTCCTCCTCTGTTCCCTTATCTGTTGGAGTCCCCCAGGGCAATGTCCTGGGTCCCCTTTTGTTCTCTCTATACACATTGTCCCTTGGTAAACTCATCAGTTCTTTTGGTTTCTCCTATCATCTGCATGCCGATGACACTCAGCTGTATCTTTCCACCCCTGACCTTTCGCCGGGGCTTGAACAGCAAGTCTCTTCTTGTTTGGCTGCCATCTCTCAGTGGATGTGGCATTGGCGCTTGAAGCTCAACATGTCTAAGACAGAGCTTCTCGTCTTCCCACCTAAGCCCACCCTTCAATACTCCTTTTCTGTTTCTGTTGACGGCATTTCTAGTCAACCAGTTCAGCAAATCCACAGTCTTGGTTTCATCTTTGACTCCTCTCTGTCATTTATTCCCCAGATTCAGGCCACCGCCAAGACCTGTAGATTCTCTCTCTACAACATTGCTAAAATCCGTACCTTCCTCTCAGCCTCCACTGCCAAGACTCTGGTCCATGCCCTAGTGGTTTCACAACTAGATTACTGTAACCTTCTTCTGACAGGACTTCCTCTCTCTCACCTCCATTCTTTAATCTCTGTCCAGAACTCAGCTGCATGTTTTATCACATCCGCTCGCCGCTTTGACCATGTTTCTCCTCTTAGAATCATAGAATCATAGAATCATAGAGTTGAAAGAGACCACAAGGGCCATCCAGTCCAACCCCCTGCCATGCAGGAACTCCAAATCAAAGCCTCCCCGACAGATGGCCATCCAGCCTCTGCTTAAAGACCTCCAAGGACAGAGACTCCACTACACTCCGAGGGAGTGTGTTCCATTGTCGAACAGCCCTTACTGTCAGGAAGTTCCTCCTAATGTTGAGGTGGAATCTCTTTTCCTGCAGCTTGCATCCATTGTTCCGCGTTCTAGTCTCTGGAGCAGCAGAAAACAAGTTTGCTCCCTCCTCAATATGACATCCCTTCAAATATTTGAACAGGGGTATCATATCACCTCTTAACCTTCTCTTCTCCATTGTTGAGCATCCTTTGAGTTCGGCCAGTCAACCAGTTACAAATCCATGTAACAGTTACCTTGTCTAGCCCACATTTTACAAGCTTGTTTGCAAGAATGTCATGGGGAACCTTGTCAAATGCCTTACTGAAATCAAGATATACTATATCCACAGCATTCCCCTCATCTACCAAACTGGTATCCCTTCAATGGCTCCCCTTCCCCTTCCACATCCAGTAAAAGCTTTTGTTATTGACTTTCAAAGCCCTCCAAGGACTGGCCCCTCCTTACTTGTCTGAACTTCTTTCTCCGCACACTCCTTCTCGTACCCTCCATTCTGGTAGTCAAGGTCTCCTGTACCAGCCGAGGATTTCCAGTGCCCCATCCCGGATTCGTCCCTTCTCACTTGCTGCACCTCACTCCTGGAACCTTCTTCCCCCACATGTCTTCCTCATCACTTCTCTAACCAGATTCAAATTTAAGTTAAAGACTATATTGTTTAGGGAAGCGTTCCCAGGATTCTGCCATCTGCCCCAGGATGCCCCCTTATAACTATGTATTAAGAAGCCGTGCCCTCCCTCCAGTCCATCTGCCTTGTTCCTGGCCCTAGAGGGAGAGAAGAACCACCTGATCTCATCCCCTTCTCACCACCTTCCCCTCTTCCTTTTGTGTTGTCTCTTTTAGACTGTAAGCCTGAGGGCAGGGATCCATCTAATTTACAGCACTGTGTAAATTTACAGCACTATATAAATAATAATAATAATAATAATGATGATGATGATGATGATGATGACGATTTGAGCAGAAAAGCAGCAGAGGAAGGAGTGTTTATTCCCTGTTCTCTACTTTTAATTTGCTATTTAGCCTATGGGATTTAAAACATGCCTTCCAACACGTCTTCCCATTCTTTCCCAAAGGTACATTGCCAAGACGAAAACACCACTGGGTTTTGTTGCATAGATTTGCCTCAAATGTATGTTTATAATATTACTTCACTGTCCACTTGCTCTCTCCCATCCCTTTGGGATGAAAATTGTTCCCTGCTTACTTACAACAGATGGGTGAGAGGTTCTGGCTTTCTTATCTTTATGTCTCCTGATGAATCACACTAAACATTTCCCATAATCCACTGTTGGACTTTAGTTTATCATCTTTTGCCTTGGCCAGAACCTCACTGCAATACATTATTAACAAGTCATAATGCATCCGCCACACGAAACACAAATGGGTTCAAAAGGTGACCTCTAGCCTTGGATGTCTCCAAGTTGCCCTTTTCAAAAGTAAAGAGAAGGAAAAAGAATTTTTGCTTATTTTATAATTTATTTATCTCCCTTAATGGAAATGATTTCAAAAGGAAACTCAAGCACGCAGTGGGTGATCTCAGCTCTGTTCCCTCTCAGATCCAAGCAAATGTCTACTTTTCTCACTTAGTAGAACCAACAAGCTGAACTAATTGCAACTGGTCAGCAATGAAAATGCTGTTGCTCAGACACTGTAGCTGCTGGTTCTCTTTGCATTTTCCCTTCATTTTGCAGAGGGGGGTGACTTCAATGTTACACAGAAGAGAGGGTGGAATAAACAAGCAAATGGCAGCAGAGAAGCCACAAGGTTTCCATGCTAGAAGCTCATGAATATGGAAACTCTGGGCAGCTAATAGTTTCCAGGTGTACAGCATGGAGTGTCTTGTCACCAATTAATGAGCCACCTGGCCCAGTTTTTATGCATCTAGAGAACAGATGATTCTGGCAGTCAGTGCTGCAGGTCTCTACTGCCTCTAAGATCACAACAAGTTGTGGGGAAAGAGAGAGAAGGGAACAGCTGGAGAAAAACCCAACATAAATATGGAGGTTGCCTTCTAAAAATAAAGAAGCAGCCAAATAGAGCATTGGAAATTCTGAGGTAGATCTTAATTCTCTCTGTCTCTGATACTGTTAGTAAATACACAATGTTTACATGAAAATTCATTCTGCCTGCATAACTCGAAGTGGCGAAATCTAAGCAATCTTCAGTCCTCAGTAGTTATCAGTTGAATTGTTAAATGGCTGTAGCAGTTCCTGAATACTTAGACTGTACTAAAATGTGGCAGACAATTCTATGTGTTAATTGGCTGCATTTTAAAACTCTTGTTATGTTTATATCCCATCTTTCCTCCAATGATTTCAAGGCGGTGTACATGATGCTCCTCTGTGCATCATCACTCCCACCACAACCCTTTCCCACAACCTTATCACTGAGATTCTGAAGGTGAAAAACTCCTTTCATTCTTGCCTAATAGCCTTTCATTTTTGACCATGTCTGTTCATGTTGCTTATATGAAATTCCCTTGAGGTCATTTTCATGGTTTTCTTCTTTTTCTTCTGAGAGCCTAGCCAATTAGATTTCAAACCATGGTCCTACAGTATTGTACAGTCAGTCCTGCTGGGCTACAGAATGATGGCAATTAAAATTAAGGAATGAAACCAGGCATTATCCTCATTCTGAAGAGGAGGACACAGACAGAAAGAGGGTATGACTCCATTGCCAAGGCAACCAGGTTGCCATTTATTGTCATTCTATGCTAAACTGTTCTGGCAGCTTCATCACAGACCAACAAAGATATTCACCCCAAACAGGTCTTGACATGTGTTTAGTTGTAACAGAAGATGGATGAGGTTCACATATAAATGTGCATCCTAAAACATAAAAATGCAATGTGGAGGGACAATATCCACATTTGGATGTGCTTGATAGCTTTCAATGCAATGCACATTTAGTTATCCATCCAAACATTCAGGCATACCTAGCCAACTATGCACAAGGCAACATTCTGGTTTAGAATAAAGATGCAACAGCCCAGTTGCCTTGGAAACTGTTGCATTCTCCCCATCTCACCATTCAGAAACTTCAAAATATTTTGCCAAAGGGATGCAAAGAAGAAGAAGAAGAAGAAGAAGAAGAAGAAGAAGAAGAAGAAGAAGCAGCAGCAGCAGCAGCAGCAGCAGCAGCTTATCAAGAAATAGAATGAGGTAGTTTTAATAAGGGACAAAAAGGTGAATGTCATTATAATACTCTCACCCCATTCAAAAGCAACACCAGTTTCAAGCAAGAATGTCTGACTCATTCAAATGCATACTTATAGCACCCTCTTCTGGTAAATAAATAATAGAGATGAAGTTGATTTGCTAAAGAATATAATGCAGGAGGTGTGGTTATATTGCAGAACTCATAAAGCTGTTGAGAGCACTAAAGGACAATGCACAGTTCTAGGGCCAAAAATGGCACACAATCATAAAAAGGCATATGAGTTTCCAGAAATGCTGAGATCACTTTCATGATGTCAAAAGAATTAGAACACCAACTAACACATTGCTTATCTATAGAAATTCCAAAATAGAGGACTAGTTTTGGATGATTTTGACAAATGGGTACATTGGAGGAGTCCTTTTTTTATCAGAATGTTAACTTTTATTTTATCTTCTGATGTTGAACAAAAGGTGTTATTAAGCTTTTATTTTTTTTAAAAAAATATTTGTTGCTAACTGCCTTCAAGTCGATCTCGACTCATGGCGACCCTATGGATGAGACATCTCCAAAAACCCCTGTCTTCCACTGCACTGCTTAATTCCTGCAACCCCATACCTCCTTAATAGTGTCCATCCATCTGGCATGTGGCCTTCCTCTCTTCCTACTTCACTCCACCTTTCCAAGCATTATTGTCTTTTCCAATGAGTCCTTTCTTCTCATGATGTGTCTGAAGTACAATAGCCTCAATTTGGTCATGGACATAATAATAATAATAATAATAATTATTATTATTATTATTATTATTTCTAGCCCGCCCCTCTGAGCAAGCAATCGGGGTGGGTTACAACAGAGGGGATTATACACACAATAACAATATACATGAATGTAAAAAAATGGCAATGTATTAAACAATAAGAATAAAATCAGATAGCAATTAGCAATAACAATAACTAACAAAATACATAACAATTATAGCAACAAAAATACATATTATATCTTATCGACTCTGAAGATGCATCTCTTCCAGCAGGCCTTCCCTGAAACCTCCTAGATCCCGGCTCCAAAACGGGACCTATTTTGACCCCTTGCTTGGTGCTATTTTTACCCTCATCTAAGATCTATGAGGATGTATTATGTTTTTAATGTTGTTATGGTTTTAAACTATTGCTAATTTAATTTATTTTTAAGGGGTGGGTGTTTGGGAATGGGTTGATGAAGTATTTTAATCTGTATGTTTTAATTTGCTATACCCCGCTCCGATTGTGCTCTACAGAGGAGCGGGCTAGAAATAAAGATTTATTATTATTATTATTATTATTATTATTATTATTTTAAGTAACAGTAAAATTAACAAAGCAAAATACATAACAATTGACATACCCAAAAAAGTAAAAAGAAAATAATCCCCATTTCAACCCCCATCCCAATTCTAGAAACAATGTAAACTATACACAATAAAAAGGGGGGGGGGATACAAGACCCCTCCTTAAGTCCAGAAGCCCAGGCATGGGAGGAGCCCAGGTAGAAGGAGGGCAAACAAACACTCTCTCAGCCGGTCTTCACTGGCAGATGTTGGAAAGGAGGGAAAGAGGGCCACTTCTCCTCTTTAAGTCCAGGAGCCAAGGCATGGGAGAAGCCCAGATAGGAGGCCAACACTCTCTCAGCCGGTCTTCACTGGCAGATCTTGGTTTCCAGGGAGGTTTCTGGCTTGATCTGCTCTAGGACCCATTTGTTTCTCCTTTTGGCTGTCCAAGGGATCCTCAGCACTCTTCTCCAGCACCACATCTCAAATGAATTTATTTTTTCCCTATCATCATCTTTCTTAACTGTCCAGCTCTCATATCCTTACATGGTAATAGAGAATACGATGGATTGTGTGATTCTAATTTTTGTGCACAGTTGTATACTTTTGCATTTTAGAATCTTTTTTAGTTCTTTCATAGCCACCCTCCCCATTCTAACCATGGATGACAGAAAAAATACTACAAGCAATAAAGGAAAGAAGAGAAGAAAAACAAAAGGGAGATAGGAACAAATTAAGAATTATAAATGAAACAGTACAACAGCTTGTGCAGAAAGATAAAGAAAATTACTACAATGACCAATGCAGAGAAATAGAAGACAACAATAGCAAGGGAACAACAAGAGATCTATTTCACAAGATCTGGGAAATCAAAGGAAAATTCCAGCCAAGGACTGGGACTCTCTATGACAACAAAAATAACATAATTCAAGATTAGAAGGGAATAAAAGATGTTGGATGAAATACACAGAAGAATTAATCAAAAGAGATGGCAAAATGAAGGGCACATGGAATGAAAAGCCATGTGAAGATGAACCCCAAATTCTAAAAAGTGAGGTGGAAACTGCAATAAGAGAAATAGCAAAAAAAGCAAATCACCAGGAACAGATGATATTCCAATTGAACTTCTGCAAGCCACATTGACAGAGAACTGAAGTGCTGACCAACATATGTCAACAGATATGGAAAACAAAATAATGGCCAACAAATTGGAAACAATTAATATACATCCCCATCCACAAAAAGGGAGATGCAAGAGACTGCAGCAACTATAGGACCATAGCATTGATCTCCCATGCAAGCAAAATCATGCACAAAATTCTGCAACACAGACTCCAACCATACATGGAGAGAGAAATCCCAGAGGAATGGAAGAGGCACTAGGGACCATATTGCAAACATACAATGACTAATGGAGAGCACCAGGGAATTCCAAAAGAAAAACAGCATATACCTTTTAGAGTATAGCAAAGCCTTTGACTGCATAGATAATGAAAAGATATAGAATGCCCTTAAAGACGTGGGAGTGCCAACACATCTGATAGTTGTGATGAGGAATCTGTACTCAGGACAAGAGTCTACTGTCAGAAGAAAACATGGAGCAACAGAATGGTTCCCAATTGGCAAAGGGGACAGACAAGACTGCATCCTTTCACCCTGTCTGTTCAACTTGTATGAAGAAAATATTGTAATAACAGCAGGCTTTGACCTAGAAGAATGAGGGGTGAAATAGGAGGAAGGAATATCAACAATCTAAGATATGCATATGACACCATAGTACTAGCTGAAAACTTCAAAGACCTGGAACACGAAGTAAGGGAGATCAAAGAAGAAAGTGCAAAGGCAGGCTTAATTTTGAACATAAAGAAAACAAAAATAATGATTACCGAGGACATTCACAAGTTTAACCTAAACAATGATGAAATAGAAATAGTAAAATAATTCCTATACCTGGGATCAAGCATTGATAGAAATGGGAATTGCAGTCAGGAAATCAGCAGAAAATTAAAAATGGGGAGGGTGACTATTAAAGAAAAAAATAGTAGATGCAAGTTAATCAGGTTACATGTTTGTTAAATCTTGAGCAATAGCAAGCAGCTCAATTGAAATATGCTGGAGCCAGTATTGTTGTTGTTACCTGCCCTTGAGTTGGATCCGACTCATGGCGACCCTGTGGATGAGACATCTCCAAGAATCTCTATCCTCCACTGTCTTGCCCAGATCCTGTAAGCTCTTGCCCATAACCCCCCCAGATTGAGGCTATCCCTCTGGTTTGTGGTCTTCCTCTCTTTCTTCTGCCTTCTACCTTTCCTAGCATTATTGTTTTTCCTAATGATCTGTGCCTTCTCATTATATGACCAAAGTACAATAGTCTTAACTAGATAATCTTTGCTTCCAAGGAGAGCCCTGGTCTGAGCTGTTCATGAACCCATTTTATTTTATTTTATTTTATTTTTGTCTTCTTGGCTGTTCATGGCATCCTAAGTACTCTTCTCCCAACACCACATTTCAAATGAGTTAGTTTTCTTTCTGTCTGCTTCCTTCACTGCCCAGCTCTCACATCCATACATGATAATTGGGAATACAATGACCTGAATGATTATGACTTTAGTTATCAGATGTATGTCTTTGCTCTTCATTATTTTTTCCCAGTTCTTTCATAGCTGCCCCTCCCATTCCTAGTCTTTTTATTTCTTGACTGTAGTCTCCATTCTGGTCAATGTTTGATCCTATGGAAATTATTTAACTATTTCAATTTCCTCGTTGTCTAGATTGAATTTGTGTATTTTTTTTCTGTGGTCATTATTTTTGTTTTCTTTATGTTCAGCCTCTGACCTGCCTTTGCATTTTTATCTTTGACCTTCCTTATTAACTTAATTAAATTAGAAGAAAACAACAAAAGGGAAGAATGATAGACTTCTATTTAAAAAAAATCTGAGAAATTAAAGCCAAGTTCAGACCATGGGCAGGGATGCTCTATGGAGAAAAACAAACAAACATTATACAGGAACAAAAAGAAATTAAAAGATCCTGGAGGCAATACATGGAAGAGTTATACAAAAGAGATGAGGGAATGAATGATATTTGGAATGAGGAGCCATATGAAGACAAACCCCAAATTCTAAGAAGTTAAGTCGAATCTGCAATAAAGGAAATGGGAAAAAATAAATCACCAGGAACAGATGATATCCCAATTGAACTGCTACAGTGCCTACAGACAGGTGCAATTTTAGTGTTTACTGAAATATGCCAACAAATATAGAAAGCAAAGTGGTGGCCAACAGACTGGAAACACTCGATGTACATACCAATCCACAAAAAGGAGATACAAAAGACTGCAGCAGCTATAGAACAATAGCACTAATCTCACATGAAAGAAAAATAATGCTCAAAATTCTGCAGCATAGTCTCTAACCATATGGCGGTGTAAACAGAATTCAGAAAAGGAAAAGGCACTAGGGACCACATTGCAAACATGAGATGGCTAATAGGGTGCACCAAATAATTCCAAAAAAGAATCAGCATGTGTTTCGTAGACTACAGCAAAGCATGTGATTGTATAGATCATGAAAAGCTATGGAATGCACTCAAAGACATGGGTATGCCACTACATCTGATAGGCCTGATGAGGAATCTGAACCAAGGACAAGAGACCACTGTCAGAACAGAATTCAGGGGAAAAGATTGGTTCCCAATAGGCAAGGCTGCATACTATCACCTTACTTGTTTAACTTATATGCTGAAAACATTGTAAGAAAATCATAATTAGAATCAGAAAAAAGAGAAGTGAAGATAGGAGGAATCAACATTAACAACCTAAGATATGCAGATGACACCATAATATTAGCAGAAGATGTTCCGGAATTGAAACCTTTAATAACACTGTGCATGATCTGTTTTCCAACTCTCTTTTTATGGTAACTCATTTCCTACTACTACAGCCTCATATTATGGATGCTTGAAGAGTTCAGTTTTTGCATATTTCTATATAGTACATCCCAACATTCACACTCCTATAATGTTGTAACATAGTTAATCATCAACAATGTAAATAGATCAAAATATGTTTTGATTATTAAAATGTGGGATAAAAACTTATCTTAGTGGGGGGGGGGTTAAAGGATTAACATAGGAATGGAACAGAATGGCAGGATGGGTAGCAATTGTTATTGCTAGCTTCCTTCAAGTCATTCCAACTCATGGAGATCCTATGGATTAAGATCCTGTGGATGAGATGTCTCCAAGAACCCTATCCTCTACCTTTCTACTCAGAGAGGAAGGCCCATGGTCTCCCTGATTGAAGTTGCAGTCTTCCTCATTTTCTGCTTTTAGATAATTTCTTTTCCTTCTCATAATTCCATCCTACTGCCTCTCAAAGAACTCAACATGGTTGTCATCTCTTCACAACAAACTAGTGAATCTGTTCAGGTTAAAGAATGGTGGTTAGCCCAAGTCACCAGTGAGCTTCATGATTACATACAGATTTGAATCTGGATTCTTTTAGCTTCAGTGCACTACTCTTCTTCTTGTTGTTGTTACTGTCCTCAAGTTGATCTCAATTCGGTGACCCTATGGACAAGACATATCCAAGCTCCACTATCCTCTACCTCTCTACTCAGGTCCTACAGGCTCAGGCATGTGGTCTCCCTAATGTGACCTAGCCATCTGGCTTGCAGTCTTCCTCTCTTTCTGCCTTTCACTGTTCCTAGCATCATTGCCTTTTCTAATTAGTCTTTCCTTCTCATGATGCCTCCAAAGTACAACATCCATTTAGTCATTTAGTCAATTGTGTATGCTCACAATTGCAGGGAATTTTTTTTTTCTTCATCCCTAACTGAAGATGTTTGGGTTTAATCCAGGGACCAGATGTTAGGGATTAATTTAGCAAGTTCTCTACTGCTTAATTATAAAATGTATGAATGTGACATAGACCAGACAAATATTCATCTGTACCTACTCTATGCTGCCCGCATGTTTTCCTTTGAGTATTACATATTCAATACTCCCCAATATCTGCCAGTGAAGAAGACTTGGCTGAGAGAGTGTTTGTTTGCCCTACCTCCACCTGGGCTCCTCCCATGCCTTAGCTCCTAGATTTAAGGAGGAGAAATGGGCCTTTTTTCCCTCCTCCCCAACATCTGCCAATGAAGGCTGGCTGAGAGAGTGTTTGTTTGCCCTACCTCCACCTGGGCTCCTTCCATGCCTTGGCTCCTGGACTTAAGGAGGAGGAATGGGCCTTTTCCCTCCTCCCCAACATCTGCCAGTGAAGGAGACTTGGCTGAGAGAGTGTTTGTTTGTCCCTCCCTCCCATGCCTTAGCTCCTGGATTTAAGGAGGGCCTTTTTCCCTCCTCCCCAACATCTGCCAGTGAAGAAGACTAGACAGAGAGAGTGTTTGTTTGCCCTACCTCCACCTGGGCTACTCCCATGCCAGGGCTCCTGGACTTAAGGAGGAGGAATGGGCCTTTTTCATTCCTCCCCAACATCTGCCAGTGAAGGAGACTTGGCTGAGAGAGTGTTTGTTTGTCCCTTCCTCCCATGCCTTAGCTCCTGGATATAAGGAGGAGAAATAGGCTTTTTTCCCTCCTCCCCAACATCTGCCATTGATGACCGGCTGAGAGAGTGTTTGTTTGCCCTATCTCCACCTGGGCTACCCCCATGCCTGGGCTCCTGGACTTAAGGAGGAGGAATGAGCCTTTTCCCTCCTCCCCAACATCTGCCAGTGAAGAAGACATGGCTGAGAGAGTGTTTGTTTGCCCTACCTCCACCTGGGCTCCTCCCATGCCTGGGTGTTCAGAGGGGTGGGCTATAAATAAAATGTATTATTATTATTATTATTATTATTATTATTTATAAGGGCAGATATCCTATTTGTATTATGCACAGGGATGGAATTATATAGTAATCATAGAGTCACAGCCAGGAATAGTGAGGAGATTATTATGAGGAGGTGACTAAAAATATGACAACATGATGAGTAGATTCTTTCCAAAGAAGTTTCTAGTCTAATCCATTCTTTCTTATTCCCATTTTGGTTACCTGCATTCATGGTAAATTTGCATATGACGCTCACTTTTATGAAGTCCCTGCTAAAAGTCTGTTTTTGAATATGCTTGCTTTGCTCAAAGTTTTCTCATCCAAGGTTGGTCAGAAATTGCCATAAACAAATCTTGAAAGGGTTACATTTTTGAACCCCAGTTCCCAGAATCCCTTAGCCAGCATAGCTGCTGGAGATTCTGGGAACTATAGTCACAAAAAGTAATTTTACCAAGCTCTGAACCAAACACATACACCCTTCAGGGGAATTGAAAAAATGCCCCCAAATTTCAGAGCCTCAGTGAGGACAAGCTTTAAGCTTTCTTTTGTATAAACTAACATCAAGTCAAGAAAGCCAGCCTAACTTGCATTTAGTTACCACGAATTACAGTTCTTAGCTGGTTGAGTGCATGCCCTAAAACAACCTCAGTCCAACACAATTCATGTTCATTAAAAACAATAATCAGAAATCACAAGAAAGCCTTGAGGCATACAGACTAAAGCAAAATTGTATTACAAATAGACTGTGATGGGGTAGACATGCAATTAAACTTACCTGGGAATAATAATAAATTATCCATGAAGCTTCAAAGGAGCCATCAAATCATTACAAGAAATAAAAAATAACTACGGTGAGCATGCTGTGCTATGAAGAAGCCATTAATTAGTTACAGCATCACTCTCTCATCCACACATTCTCACACACATACTTATTGCTGAAAGTATTTGGTGATGTATTTTCACAATACTGGTCAGTTAATCATTTTTCTCAAGGGCTTATCTTAAGAAACAATGAGGAGCAGTTGGCCACCACTTCCCAAAATGAAGTGCTGACACAATCACAACTAGTGTCCCATTAATTATCATTTTGGTTGAATTCCCCAGCATTCAGCCAAGGCAGTTAAAGCAATCTACAACTGGATTATTTCTGCAGTGTGTTTTGGATCTCAGATGCTCTCATGAATTCAGAATGTTTCCAAATACAGTACCATATAAACGACACTGAAATGTCATTTATGAAAAGTATTCAGTTGATAGGTCTGCTCAGATAATTCACAGGTGATCCATAGTTTGCATAGACACATATTGTAGTAACAGAAAGTCAGCAATACAAGTGAAGCTGGTTCCAAGGAAATGGTATTAATCCTCTCTGGGAGCTAAGAATGAAAATATCCAAAATCTCTAGTCTTTAATAGACATCTTTGCCTTTCTGTTGCATGGACTGGTATGTGTGAAACTACTGATTTCCTGGAAAGAATGAAATTAAGCAAACCCCTGTTGCTAAGTTTGTATTAACAGATCTTCATGGGAAGCAGCCTGTATAACCTCCATGAATTAAACACAGTAACAATCAAAGGCCTTTTGGCACCAGCTGAGGATTAATGACCAAAAGGAAACATGATGGCTTAAGGCAAAATTGAGCAATCATTAAACCAATTCCCTAGGAAATGCAAAGTGCCAAGGTTATTGCTGTTACAGGATTTCTTTGAACAGGCAGAGGAACAAACAAACAAACAAAAAGAATTAGAATAACCATTAGTTTTGCACCAATGCCTTTTAGCAAAAATATACAGTATTTTGGAGGAAGCATGTGAATTCCACATCCAAAATGCTCAGATAAGCAGAAATATAGGTAGAAGACTACAATAAAATATCCTCACTACCAAACGATGTGTACCCAACCCATGTGTGTGTATGTGTATGAGAGAGAGCATGATCTCACAGACATGTGGGGTTGGTGAGTAGGTAAGCAGGCAACATATTTTATTCTCCTATGGCAGTGATGGCAAACCTTTTAGAGACCAAGTGCCCAAACTCAATGGCATTCCTGCACCAGGTATCACCCAGTGCTGGTGTGTGTGACTTCCAGGGGCCAGGACCTCTGCCTTCCAGGGGTGAGACTTCTGGGATGGAAACCCAAGGCACATTCTCTAAGCCTCAGGCTAGCAATAACAACCCCCCTGACTAAACTTGCCAAGAAAACTCCATGATAGTTTTACCTGAGGATCGCCCTAAGTCTGAAATGACTTGAAGGCACCACACACACAAGTCATACTCTCTCAGCCTCAGAGGATGGCAATGGAAATCTCCCTCTGGCAAAGCTTGCGCCATGATAGTTTCATCTTTGGGTCACCAAGCAAAAAGGGAGGGAGGATGCTCTGGGCCCATAAATTGGAAACGACTTGGAGGCTGTTATGATATGTGCTTTTAATAAAATTTGGGGGGAGGGGGGACATGTGGACTGTACTATGACCCCTGCTTGACCTGTACAAGGACCCACCATAAGTCCCAAGCGAGGAGGACACGTAGGCGAGCCCGCTTGGAGGAACCGAGTCCCCAGTAAACAACTCTCCATAGGAAGTTCAGGAGTTGCCAGACCGGATTTGCCACTACCCTCCGGATTAAGACAATAGCCTTGGCCTCACACCTGATGAGCCAGTGATTGACTTAACCACTCAGCCATTAAGTTGGCTGCCCCTTCAAATTGTGTCCAAACCTAAGTGCATTGTACACAGATTATTT
The DNA here is from genome assembly GCA_034509955.1 of Urosaurus nigricauda. NCBI lineage: Eukaryota > Metazoa > Chordata > Lepidosauria > Squamata > Phrynosomatidae > Urosaurus > Urosaurus nigricauda. Next base: position 36,462,614 of record JAOEGL010000001.1, read on the forward strand.
GCTCTTGGCTTAACAAAGCCCAGGCAATCAACACCTTTGTTTAAGCCTATATAGTAGCCTCAGGATATGTTCAGCCCTATAAAAGATTCCAAGTTTGAATCCTCCATTGATGCTATTCTCAGAGTACAGGCTGGTCCACACCAGTTTGACCTCTGCTCATAGCTCCCATGGCCAATCTCCTCTCATCCCGGTGGTCATGTTCATCATCCTCATCCACATCCATCAGGCTTCCAGGAGAAGACTTCTATTCCAGCGGTCTCTCTCTCTCTCTCAATCCTAACTCCGAGTCTTACCCCCTCCCTTTTCACTAGCATTGAACGTGTGTGTGTGTGTGTGTGTGTGTGCCCCCTTTTGCTGTGTGTGGTATTTATGCTCCCCAATAAATTGTGTATTTTCATTGGACTCATTTGGATTAGTGTCATCTATCTTGGGGTTTGTCAGTGGACCTCTGGTAGACAATTCTGGGACCGCGATTCTGATGTAAAGGCTTTGTTAGGACCTTCCTCTCTGCAGCATTTGAGTTAATTATAATTCCCCTAAGCGAGAGACTTCCTAACAAGGCACACAACAACAACAACAACAAGCATAATAAAGCCCAAAGGCACAGCAGAATAACAAGATGAAAAAGAGCCAGCAGTTTCAGTGTGCGACTCTGGAAACCAGGACTTGAATCCCAGCTGGGCCATGAAACCAACAGGGATAGCATGGGCAAGTCACAGTCTCTCACCCTCAGAGGAAGGCAATGGCAAACCTCCTCTAAAGAAATCATGCTAAGAAACCCCCGTGGATGGCCTCATTACACCTCACTACAGTTCCTAGAATCCCATAATATAGCAGTGTGGGCCTTCAGAAGGTGTGGGCCTTCTGACCATAAAGGACTGAACTTCCAGCCAGAAGAGGTGGGCTTCCATCTGGAAGGGGCGCACACCGCTCCACTTTGTCATGGCTCAGTTTTCTGCAGGAGAACCAGGCGGTGGCAAGGAGCCAGGATGGCTGTATGGGCTTCCCCACCCCTCCTTGCTGCTACCCTGTTCTCCCAAGGTAAACCAAGCTGCAACAATGATCTAGACCAAGCACACATGCCCCGCCCCTACTTGTTGTGGGTTCATGTTCATGTTCATGTTTGCCACCATAGTCCTATGGGAAAGCAGACAGACAGATCACATTTAAAATGCTTTACCTTTGGCAGGGGGTTAAACCAGATGGCCTTCAAGGCCTCTTACAACTTTATCATTCTACATAGGTATTATTGGTTGACAGTTGGGTATCTCTAGCATGTGATGGAAGAATCAGTTCAAATGTTTGCTTATTTAATTACTTTGTCCATTTTCCAGTGAGGAAAAAAGAACATCTGGGACTTAGTTCCATCCATCCATTGCTGCATGTTGTTAACTACAGTGCTCTGTGTGTGTTTGTCTGTGTGTGCACATGCATGTGCACATGCATGTGCACACATCTTTCAGTCTTCTGCCAAGTTATGGCAGCTCCATAGATTTTATGGGGTTTTCTTAGACAAGGAATACTCAAGTGGTTTGCCATAACCTTCCTCTGATATATAATCTAGAGCAACTGGCATTTCTTGGTGGTCCCCCATCTAACTGCTAACCAAGCTGGATCCTTTTTACTTCCAAGATCAAACAGGATCTAGTGTCTTTGCAGTATTTCAGCCTGTCAACCACAACTACATTCTTTATAGTTACACTAAATCTTATAAATCTTTTTTTAAACCATAGTTTTAATCACTGTGTTCGTTAACTACTATAAAGTCAACTTCAACCTATGGTGTCTCTATGAGTAAGATACCTCCAAGCTATGCTATCATCAAAAATCATGCTTAGGATATGCAGACCTAGGGTTGTGATTTCCTTGACTGGGCCTATCCATCTGGAATGTGGTCTTCCTCTTTTTCTACTGCCTTTTATCTAACCAAGTATTATTGTCTTTTCTATGGATTCATGCCTTCTCATCATATCGCCAAGTCTCAGTTTAGTCATCTGGTCTTCTAGGGAGAGTTCAGGTCTAATTCACTCTAGGATCAAATTATTTGTCTTTTCAACAGTATACTACCCACAGAACCCTTCTCCAGCACCACATCTCAAATGAATTGGTTATCTTTCTATCAGCTTTCTTCACTGTCCAGCTTTCACAACCATACAAATGCACTTTGCACTTTCCTTCCTTCACTTGCTCCAGTAATTGTTCCAAGCCTTTGCAGATTTTTGCTAGTGGTATGATGCTACCTGCCTTTCTTAAATTCTTGATATTCCTTCCTGCAATTTTCACACCTCTTTCTTCTGAATCTAATCTGGCTTTACATATATTTTCAGTGTGCAGGTTAAATAAATAGGTTGGTAAAATGCAGCCTTGCCTGACCACCTTGCCAGTTGGAAACCATTCAATTTCTCTGTATTCTGTCCTAACAGTAGCCTCTTGACCTGTTTACCGCTTACACATCAAGACAACCAAATGTTGTCGCACATCCATTTCTTTAAGAACATTACTTTAGATCATTTCTTTATGATCTATACAATGAAAGGCTTTGCTATAAGCTATAAAGCACAGGGTGATTTTTCTTTTGAAATTCTTTGCTATATTCCATCATCCAATGTACTTTTGCAATGTGATCCCTAGTGCTTCTTCCTTTCCTGAACTCCTCTTGGACATCTGGCATTTCTCATTCCATATATGGGAAAAGTCTTAATTGTAGAATTTTGAGCATCAATTTGCTTACATGATAAATTATTATTATTATTATTATTATTATTATTTCTAACCCACCTCTCCTCACAGCTCGAGGCTGATTACAACAGAGTTAAAACACAATCATTACATAAAATACACATATTAAGCTGCATAAAATACAAATATTAAGAGAGCTACACAATATTTATTTTACAGTATGTAGAACAATAATTAAATATAAAATTCATATTTAAAATTCATGACTAAAAACTGCCTGAATAGGCCTGCCAGAAGAGATGGGTCTTCAAATGTGTCTTATATCCCAACAGCCAGTTTAGCTGTTGAATCTCTTCCAGCTGGTCATTCCACAGTCTTGGGGCCACCAATGAGAAGGTCCTCTGGGGGAACAGCTGCCAGACGGGTTCTTGCAGGCGGCAGCAACTGCCCCTCAGAGGACCTCCGTGTTCGGGGTGGATTGTACTGGAGCAGGCAATCCTCCAGATAACCTGGACTTGAGCTACGTAGGGCTTTAAAGGTCAAAAATTTGTACTTTGCCCATGAGATTGGGGGGTGCATTGACAGAAATGAAAGGTAAAGATCTGAGTCAAAATACACAATGCATCAGCCTGCAGCTTTTTTTGAAAGAAGGCCCTTGGTAAGACATGGAAGGCAGAGAAGGAAAGAAGGAGCAAGGTGCTTTATTTCAATGAAAGGCAGCATATACTTTTTAATGAAATTCAATACTCTCTGTAATTGGACCACGTCTGTAGGAAAATTTTTCTCCTGGTCCCAGTTTAATCAGCATCTTCCATGTAGCACACAAGGGATATTGTGCAAATACAGGCAACATCATGACCACCACAAAGGCTAAGGAAGGAAATAAAGGGTCATTGAGTCCAATTGCTGTAAGAGCAGTTTTGCTGTTATGTGGCTTCTGCTATCTTTGCAGTGTTACAATCTGGTAACCCTGAGGGGATGATAGGCCTGTACTTGTTTTAAATGTACCTTTGCTGTCATGGCAATGGATAAATACTGGATGGGGTGTGCAGTAGCTAAGAAGAGGTGCAATGCATCTCCTCTTAAAAATAGTCAGTTACGCCCCACACATTTTAAAATCATTCTTCTCTGGGAGTGTTTTTAAGGTAAGATGGTAAGAGCATGATTGTAACAGTGATATTAAGATGAAATCATCAGTGAGGAAATCCATCCATGTACTGTACCTAGTTCTCAGACATTTGGGATTTAATACTGGTACGTACCTCTCTTTTAATGAGTGTCCTGCAGAAATGGAAACTTCTGTTATATTTGTTTTGGTACATCCTCTTTTTTATGGACCTGGAGAGAAAAAATTCACTGCTAGATAAGGCTCTGATTTGCTGCATGTATGGCTTTCACTTTTTTATTCCTTAGGGATCATAGGCACTCTTGAACTCAAAGAAGTGGGTTCACAGTGTTAATTTAGTGGTGCCTAGTCCCAGTATGTAACTGCTGGAAAAGATAGTATGTGTTTCAAGCATTTGACAAGGCTTTCTACTCTCCCTCTAGCTGCAGCTTCCACAACTGTCTTTGCTTTCTGAGGCATACCCTGGGGCAGAGGTAGCAGATCTCTGAGTTTCTAGGTATTTCTGGAGTAGGAAGACAGAGGAAGAAGCTGCCTACTTGATCTTGCATAGTGGCACTCTTGCATTCTGACTGCAAAGAAGGCATATAAGGGAAAGTTGGGGTAGTAAGCATAGTTGCCTTCTCAGGCCTTTATTTTAGTTTGCTAATGTGAAACAGCTACCTGCCACTGGATATTGGTTTACTTAGCACTGCACAAGTTGTGAAGAAAATGTAAATGTTGTTGGGGCATGTAATTGAATTGTGCTAACAAAGAATGGATTCTTTATAGGAATGTAATGTGTAATATTTTACGTCTGTAATTTCTTATGTACTGTGGGCCCCAGGATGTGCCTGCACATCCTGTTATCCTTTTGGAGAATTTCTGCTGTATGCTGTCACTATTCATAGTTCAAATCTCTGCTTTTCACATAGTATATGGTGTTTTAAAATGGAACACTGGGGTTTTAATGTGTATTTCAGTGTGGATTATAGTTTTTGTATATACATATCTATAAAAGTGCACACTTTATAGAATATAGAATCATAGAATTGGAGTAAAGCCTTTGTATAGGTCACAAAAACCTATGGTTCACACTTAGAGGAATGGAAGTGCCACATCATCTGATTGCTGTGATGTGTAGCCTGTACTCAGAGCAAGAGGCTACCCTTAGGACAGAATACAGAGAAATGGAATAGTTTCCAATTGGCAAGATGGTCAGGCAAGGCTTAATTTTATCACCTTATTTGTTTAACTTGTATGCTGAATGTATCATACGTAAAGCGAGATTAGATTTAGAAGAAGGAGGCAATAACATTGATGGAAAGAACATGCAGATGACACGTGCTACTAGGAGAAAATAGCAAAGATTTGGAATGATTACATTTCTGTGTATCTGTGTGAAAACTGAACAGTGAATGAAACATTAGAGGTAGATTGTTTTTCTTTATTTTTTTAATTAGATGGTATTTTTGATCACTTCTTCACCTGCAAAGCACTTTGGATCCTAATTGTAAGTTTGTATGTGTCTTCAAGTTACCTGCCAACTTATGGATGGCCATCTGTCGGGGATGCTTTGACTGGGAGTTCCTGAATGGCAGGGGGTTGGACTGGATGGCCCTTGTGGTCTCTTCCAACTCTATGATTCTATGATTCTGTAAAAATGTATGGAAGTTTATGGGCACACAATGAGTTTGGCAGTAACGAATGCCTAATGTATCATTACTCAAGAGCAATGCATTGGGTATTTTTCCTATTTGAATCCTGTACTTTGTACTTTGCCCAAAAACTAATTGGTAGTCAGTGGAGTGACTTGAGTATGGATGTAATATGTTCACTCCTGGATGTTCCTGCAACCAATATTTTGAACCAGCTGAAGTTTCTGAACTTGGCACAAAGGTAGCCCAATGTAAAGTGCATTGTAGAAGTCCAACCATGAGGATACCAGCATATGCGCCACAATCTTTAGGTCTTCCAGATCTAGGAAGGGGCACAGCTGGCTATGGGGTTACTGTAATCCCTGTTGTCTCCTTTCTCTGGTATTGGTATATATATTAATAGGGTGTTTCCAAACTGTAGGCCTTTCTATTGTTTTAGATATTTGGTGACAGATTTTAGTAAGAATTAGAGTAAATTCTATCTCTGTAGACTGAAACAGTCCTATTGTTATGCCATTCATGTCTCCTAAGTTCTCAAAGCAAAGTTTCCATTTCAATTTTGAAAATTGTAGGTTCACCTTCAAATGATTCTTCTTTGAATAAATCTGTCATCTTTGCAACTTTTATATAGTTCTTCAGTTAATTGTTTCAATAGTCTTTTTTATTCTACTTGTTCATGGAATGTTTTATCCTGCTGGTTGTAGAGGTTCCTCTCTCTTGGCTTAAATTTCTCTTTGATTTCTCAGATATTCCTTTTTTGTTGTCATCCTCTTTTTTCGTTGCATTGATTATTACAGTAGTTCTTTTTGTATCTGTGCACAAGTCACTGAACAGTTGCATTCAGATTTCTCACTCTATTTCTGTCTCCTTCTTTTTTTGTTTCTTGTCTGTCCTTAACTGCCTCAAAAGTTTCATCTGCCATTCATTGGGGTTTCTATTTCTATTTGACTGCAAACAGTGCCTTTTTTATTCCTTCCTGACAATGTCCTTCCTGTCCAGCGTTCTTCTGGCTCCCTATCAATTAGGCTTAAAAGTGTAAATATGTTTTGTTTTTGTTTTACATTCTTTAAATTCTATGGGGATGTTCTGCAGGGTGTAATTTCATAGGACAGTTGGTTTAGTGTTTTTCCTTAGCTTAATCCAATTTACGATATCAGCAGTTCATGGTTTGTGCCACAGTCTGCTCCCAGTCTTGTTCTTGCAGACAGGATGGAGCTTCTCCATCTTCTGATTCCTGTAGTCTATTTGATTTTTATGTTGGCCATCAGGTGATGTTCATCAATACAGTCACTTCTTTGATTGTTTGAAGAAGGTACTGAAACAGATGAAAGAAACTGACTGAAAGTTAAGGAAGAAAGGAGGAAAACAGGGTTTCAGCTGAACAGTAAAAACACACAAATAATTACCACATGAACTATGAACTTCATAGGATGTTAAATTATGTAATGAATACCTAATTGTTAATTTAGGTAATGAATACATTGAAAAAGTTTCAGATTTCCTAATCCTTGCCTCAGTCATTAACCACAATGGAGACTGTAGTCATGAAAGTAGAAAAGGACTAGATTTGGAAAGGCAGCTATTAAAAAGACTAAATAAGATCTTCAAGTGTAAACACATGCCATGAAACAGCAAAAATTAAAATGGTCCAGGCCATAGTATTTTTTTTTCTTTCTGTGAAGAAAACGGAAATGAATATATGCAACTCATTTGAAATGTGGTGCTGTAGGTCTACAGATTCCACAGACTACCAAAAAGAAAAATGAATGGGCTTTAGAGCAAATCAAGGCTGAAATCTCATTAAAAGTCAGGATGACTAAACTGAGCCTGTTGTACTTTAGACACATCATGAGACAACATAGCTCACAAGAAAAGACAATAGTGCTTCGTAAAGTGAAAGACTGTGGGAAAAGAGAGAAACCACACTAGGTGGGCTGATTCAGTCAAGGAAGCTGTAGCCCTGAGTTTGCAAGACCTGAGCAAGGCAGTTGATGACTGTGGCTCTCATTTATAGTATTCCCATAGGTCAACATCAACTTGATGGAAATAAACAACAAATTAAATCCCTATCAAAACAAACATATGCATTTCTATATATGCCTATAGACACAAATGTATAAATAATTAGATATATTTGCTGTACATATTTACTTAGGCATATGTTCTATTTACACCTAAGTGGCTATGCATAGCAAATGTATGTAATTCTATTGAGCCTAAATACCCTAAAGGCACCAGATTCCATCTGATCTTGGAAACTAAGCAGAGTCAGCCCTGGATAGTACTTAGGAAACCACCAATGAAAACCAGGTGCTGTAGGCTATATTTCAGAATAAAGAACTGGCAAAAGCACTTCTGCTTAAGAAAATTTTATGAAGTTAATGAAGTCTCTACAAGTTATCAGGTGGCGCACAAGTTCTATTTAACTTAAAAGAACATATGTTTGAGCATGCAGTTCATATGACTATACTATGGGTGGGAATCATGTGGCCTCCAAATGTTGTTGGACTGTAGCTCGCAGTTTTCATCTTCATTGCCTACACTGGCAAGAGCTGCTGGGAGTTGTAGAATTTACACACGCCCACCTCCAGGGCATCCCAGGATTTCTATGTGAGCCCAAAGATGGCAGTGGTGAGGCAGCTGAACCATCTCTGAATGAGCTACATTTGGTTCCAGACTTAAAATGACATGAATTAGGGTACAGACGGCCCAAAAGCGCTGTTCCCACACCATAATTAGGGCTGTGGAACGTGCAGCATTTGCACGCTACCCAGCCCTAGCACGTAACGATGCAGGCGTCATTACGTAGCACCATTTAGACAGCATGCGTAATGACACTGTTGCAACTGCGCAGCTTCTATATGCAACTGCACAGTTGTGGCAGCGTAAAGGCACACAATATCACCTTTTCCATTTAGTACGTCGCAACTGCGATGCTAAAAAGGAGCAGGGTTTCCCCACTCCTTTTTTACTGTGCACCTTCGCTGCAGCGTCTAGCTGCTGTGGCAAAGGTCTGCAGCAAAAAAAGGAGGCTTTAGACCACCCTTTTTGGGTGGTCTGTAAAGCCCCTTTATTTTAATCTCTCAGAGTACTACATTTATAGTGCAAACCCTTAACATTCAGTAATTAATAATAAACAAAGGTTTGGTATGATTCCCACAGAATAGTTTGCAAAGACCTAATGTGAGCATATTTCAATATTTCTGACAAAACAGGAAAGCCTTTCTTTCAAAGTTTGCTTAAGGCAGCATGTTTTTCTCGGGGGAGAATCTTCATGAATACTGCCATATTTTTGTTAGAGTATTTAGTTTAATTATAGCTTCTCTTCCCCTTGCTTACGATCAATGTAATCACCATTCATCATTTTTATTAGAATTATTAAATAAAATGATCTTCTCAGTTGGCTTTCTGTAACTGATTTAGAAACCTTAAACAGCAATTGTGACCATTAATGAGTGATCTAGATGATAACATGGTATTTGTATTTCATATCAATTTATGAAAATTAATATTGTAATAAACTCACATAGTTTTCCAAGTGATTCCTTTTAATGTCCTAGCAAAAACAAATAACTCATATAACTGAATACTTTACATTATTAATCCATGCTGCTGAAATGCTTGGGAAGGTGTTACAGTTGTTGGAGTTCCTGGGACAAGTTGTTTTTGAAAATAGGTAGTACATTCAGGCTTATTTAAAATACTTTAAGTTCAATGCAAACAAAAACTGTAATTAGCTACCTTTAGTGCACTGTTTAATGCATGCATAAATTTAATCTTGTAAATTTGGTTTAGTATTCTTATCAGTGCCAGATTTGTGTACACTAAAATAATAATAACAATAGTAATAAATATTTATTTATATCCCACCCCTCTGGGTTAGCAATCAGGGTGGGGTACAACATTTAAAAGCAATTACAATTAAAATATAACAATTCAATTTCCCCTTCCACCCCTTAAAAATAAATTAAACTACAATAAGATTTAAAAATACTAAAACAGAGCCATTACAATTAAAACATTAAAACATTGTAAAGCTCTAATTAAAAATGATGGGCGGCCTCAACAGTATCAGATATCCCAGTGGAAGAGGCAAGAGGGACAGTAGTTGGCAGAAAGGTTAATCATTGTCTGGGAAGGCCTGCTGGAAGAGATGCGTCTTGGCGGCCTTCTTCAAGCCATCCATTCCATAGCCTGGGAGCAACAGCAGAAAAGTCCCTCTGGGAGGTCTGTGCCAACCTAGTTTTCTTAGGTTGTAATAGGTTCCTCCCAGAGGATTGGAGTGTATGAGGGGGCTCATATGGGACGAGGCAGTCCCTAACATAGGATGGACCCAGGCCATGAAGGGCTTTAAAGGTCACGTATCATGAAGGTTCCTGTAATTTTTTTAAAAAAAAATTGTTATATTTTGTGGTCATGCTATGGGACCTCTTAAACTTGTCAAAACATAAAGGAAGGCTGAGGAACATGTGCTTCACATGCTCTTAAAGTGTGATCAAAGATATGCTGACTGTAGGAGATTACAATTAGACACAGAAGAAATGCCCTTGTTTGGCACAACCCTTTTCTGCCACCTATTCTTACATCTGCCAACAGAGCAATCTGCCAGCAGAACTGTTGTGCTAACTAAAATCTGCTAGCAGAAAAGCCAAAAAAGGAGACAAAGAAGGAGTAAGATGAGGGAAGAATCAAGTAAACCAGATCAAAATCACCTCCATTTCAGTGACACAACCACAAGGCCAAAGTAAAATTAGGAATGAGTGTCCTAAGAAATTTTTCAGCAACCGATGATGATGATGATATTTATTTGTATCCCACCTTCCTCTCATCTTTTGCTTTGGATTCAACACAATTTCCTCTGCCTTAATATTGCCCAAGCATTTCTTGACAAAAATGAAAGAGGTGGATACACAGCCTATATATATGAGATTGTTATTAGTAGCCACCAACTAGTTCCCAAATTTCAGGACTGGGCATGGGTTAGGGCATGGTCCTTCTTCTGGAGTCCTTATGGAGAAGAGCAGGAATCTCTGAATGAAATCCCCACCTTGAAAAGTATCATAACCTTCAACATTTTGTAGATGAAAACTGGGACACATGGCCAAGCAACATAGGAGTGTGGTCAAGATGGCAAACAGTACCGATGTGGGATATTGGACTAAAGGTAAGCGAGGCAGCAGCAGTTTGCTTTTACCTGAGTGAAGAACAAGATTCTGCCCTCTTCTCTTCTATCCTTCCCCTCCACCTCACTCAGTTAATAAAGTGCAAAGTGTAAACTACTTTTGGACTTTGGATTCAGTTCGAAGCAACTGAAGCAAGCACCTCTACTTACAAAGGAGGAACTGGGAGAAGGAGACAGAAACTGGTACATTTTAAAAAATACCTCAAAAAGAGCAATTACAGAATAATAATCAGGACTTTCCTTTCCAAATCAGTACAGTTGGAGAGTATGAGATATGTGTCCATATATTTTTCCACATTTGTCGGACCAGTATTTATTTAAATAGCATACTTCACGTCGATGTTTCACATAACATGCTGAATGACATTATCTTTGTAACAAGGCCTACTCGCTGACACATCACTAGGGTGTCATCCCTATGTTTCAGGTTTGGACCCAAAATATCCAGGCCTCAGATAGCTGGTAACCCTAGACTAGAGCCTGTAAGCTCATCATAGTGTCTCCTGTTGCTGACACATGTTGATTGTACACAGATACCATGGGAGCATCATTGATGCACAATTTCATGATTGCTGGGAAATGTTGAAGCTACCAGGAGAATTGTGATACTGTCAGGACATTTTTCTTCATTTTTTGGTCATTATCTCTTGCTTCAATCACTGTTTTGCATCTGTTTTGCTGCTAGGTGTTTATAAGATCTTGACAACAAACACAGACGGCACGTTCAACAAATCCGCCAGTATCCTAACCAACATGGCTGATGCAACCTATAATATTGTAACCAATATGGCTCTGGAGTCAATAATATTCTAAGCAATATCTCTGGAGTCAATAATATCCTAACCAACATGGCTGAATTCAAGAGTGTAACTGAAATTTATGAGTTGTGTATTGTATTTTTAACACTTTTCTAAAGACTCATTAAATCTCTTTTATGTGTAGCTTTCCCAGTCATGCTACCATTAACTAGAAAAAGGGAGAATAAAATCCCATTTACAGCCTTGCTACAATCACAAAGCAATTCTTGCTTGACTGATATTCTTCTTATGAATTACATGTATTATAAACAAGCATGACAAGCCACCCCAAGGTCTTCTCTATTAAATCCCATTAATGAAATGCACCACTTAGCTTATATGACATGTAAGTGACTCCATAAATTTCAAAGAGGGGGCTGGATAAAGCAATTTTTTGCAGGGAATAAGCCAATGAACTGGCCATATCCCCACCCAAAATACTTCCAAATTTCAATATTATGAAATTTGAAAATAAGTATTCTTCAGAAAGAGTCATGATTTAGTAGCAAGGTAAGTACACTTCCAAGCACAGCATTAGCTCACTTTATTTCCAACCAAGATCCAGCTAGCTAAAGAAGTACTTGTGCCTTTTGCTTGGAATGCATTGTTGTTATGTTTAGGGAGAAACTATTATTAATTTACATTGTGATCTGAACTAGATACCCTGTTTACCCGAAAATAAGACATCCCCATAAAATAAGACCTAGTAGAGGTTTTGCTGACTTGCTAAATATAAGGCCTCCCCCGAAAGTAAGACCTAGCAAAGTTTTTGTATATAAATATATATACAGTATATATTAAATGTTATCTTTTTTTTTTCTTTTTTTTTTTTGGTTCAACAATAAATGTGAATTTTTCTTCATGGAAAAATAAGACATCTCCTGAAAATAAGACCTAGCACATCTTTGGGAGCAAAAAATAATATAAGACACTCTTATTTTCAGGGAAACACGGTAACATGGTAAATATGTCATTGCATTTGCACATCCCTAGCTTTATTAAACAGTCATAGCAGAAGAAAACCAAAAGACATGGGCCCTTTCACAGTACACAGTTATAGTGCTATGAGTCCACTGTAACTGTTATGGCAGTACCCTATAGAATCCTTGGATTTACAGCTCAAGTAGGCATATTTAGAATTCTCAATCAGAGAGCTCTAGTGCTTCACTGAACATCAAAACCCAGGATCCCAGAGGATGCAGCCCAGATCACCATTCCTTGTCACAATGAGTGAAATCTAATCTAATCATTCTCAAATGATGTGTCAAGACTTGCAAGAGAATCACATAAGCTGTGGAGGTGTGGAGCCTCGATGAACAAGGAAAGGCATTCTGCATTATCTTATGTCATCAGAAGGGCAATGTTTTGGGAAGAAAGCCAATGTTTGCTATGATGAAACATAGCCAATGGATATTGGGAAATGTGGGAAATTTTACTAGATCTCTCAAGCAGAGTAATCAATTTGGCAAGGCAGAAGATGAACAGCACCCAGTCCCATGCTCATAGTCACACTTTCAGAGTCTAGAAGAGAAAAGAAAGAAGTTCAGTCTTTCTTGTAAAACATTTAAAAGTAGTTTTGTTTACTAAAACTCCTGCATAATCAAACACATAGTCTAAAACAGGAGAGGGAGAAAGACAGGAAGAAAGAACATAAAATGTCTTTAATTTTGAGTGATGCAAGATAAGAGTGGGTGTGGTAAAATATGCAAACAGCAATTTACCATAATAGAAATTAGCTTGCTAACTGTAACACAACAACCCACAATGCACATTGCTTTATTTACAGAGCAGGCCTACTACAGAAGTAGCTAGGCTTTCCTACATGACCTGTCAGTGCTTGTTGTTTGAGAGGTTTCTATACTTAACGTGGCTGCTTGCTTTCTTTCTTTCTTTCTTTCTTTCTTTCATTCATCAAAATCTGATGTAAGTGCATCAGGCTGGAATCTTTTTCAGATATCCCTCAAGCCCAAGGTTAGGATCAAAACCACTTGTAGGCTTCTAGACTGACAATTAGCCTAATATGGCCCAGAATGATCCCAGCCTATCACTCATTTTTTTTAAACCTTCAAGCATCAAATCTGACAACTCAATCATGTTGGTGTAAACAGTCTATTCTATTAAAAAGGAGAAAAGAAAGAGGAGGAGAAAAAAACATGGCAGCATCTTTAAGACTAACTGGTTTTTATTTTTGCCTGAACTTTTGTGGGTATAAACTCATTTCTTTGGATTCAGTACCAAGTGGTATTAGGGACTCAGGCATAAAGCTATTCAGTAGACAGATGTTTAAGGAGGGAAAGAAATTTTGTTTAGGGGTGGAAAGCAGCATTTTTGCACCTTGCAAAATGGTTAAAAGAAAATGCATATCCCACTTCAAGCATTTGCACATTTGCAGAACTGCCATGACATTCCGGAGAAATGCACATTGAAAAACACAAATGTTTTAATACCTGCAAATGGGCACACATAACAGAAAGCACTTCAAAATTCACTTTAATCAAGGAGGGAATATTCTGTAAACTTGGTAAATTATGCAAATACATGCACAAAGTAGGAAAAATCCATTTTGAAAATTTTGAAAATTTATGTTGAAAGGGAAATGTAAATGTATATGTGGCATGTGACATGTGAGGGACATGTGAGAAAAATGGAGAAGGAAGGACACAAGAGAAGGGAGTGAGAGAAACCCAGGATTTTTCTGGAAGGTGTTTAGGTGCAAAATGATGGATAAGTAAGTAAAATCAAAACAAAAAGAAATGGGAAGTCTTTACTCTTCCAGAGCTTTCCTTCCTTTCTGGATAAGCCCAGACAAATTTCCACATCCTTAGTGGATGTGCATAGGCACACATTAAAAATGGACTGGCCAAGAGACCATCTCAGAGGAACAGAATTATAACTATCTGGAAGTGCAGTCCCCAAATTTTCCTCCCTCTTTTGTGAACTAAATGTCACATAAAGAGACCTTAAAATATTTTCAAAGAAAAGACTATACCCTGTAGATTTAGCAACAATGCAGAAGATCAGAAGGCAATGCAGAAGGCAATTATGTGCTTTGATTTTGAAGAGAAGGTAGATATTGTGGGAGTTCTGAGTCTTTGGAGTGGCCACACAAACATGCACACATCCATTCATGTTCTGGCTGATCACACTTCAAAGAACCTAACAATAATGTCTGTGGAAACTAAAGGGATTATCCTTCATACTTGAAAGTGACACATCTGGCTCACTGGAATGAGATGGGGGGGGGTGCCTTGACAGAACTGAAAGGTAAAGATCTGAGTCAAAATGCACAATGCATCAGCGTGCAGCTTTTTTTTGAAAGAAGACCCTTGGAAAACATGAAAGAAGGAAAGAAGGGAAAAGGTGCTTTATTTGAATGAAAGGCAGCATATACTTTTTAATGAAATTCAATTCTCTCTCTAATTGGGTCACATCCGTTAAAAAAAATGTATGGAAATTTATGGGCTCACAATGAGTTTGGCAGTAATGAATGCCTAATGTATCATTACTCAAAAGCAATATTGGGTATTTTTCCTATTTGAATCCTATATCCTGTCATTACACAGCTTTATAAATGTGCTGAGTGCTGAATGCTCAGCAAGATCACACACATACTCATGTGCAACATGAGACAGAATTTCTTTAATCTGTACATGGGACATGAATGTAGAAGAGATGGAATAGGCTGACAACAAAAAATAGGAAGCAAAATTAATCACTGCAAGATTAGCATTCTTGCAGTTTTAGTTCTGCAAAGAAAACCCAATTGCACCAGCATGGCTCACTGTCTTCAACTCATTGTACAAGTTTTGTCTGTATGCTTTGTTAGGGTACTCATGGGAGAAATTGCTATTAATTTAAATGATAATTTTAAGGTGGTGACACCTATAAGAAATGCTTCAACTGTACAGTGATGATCAGAATTTAAAAGAAACAGGGCATTCCAAGATGATTTGTTCATTTAACAACAACAAAATTAGGCATTGTGTTACTTTATGTAAAACTGAATGTCTTCATTTTGAAAGGCTTCATCTTTTTTCATGCATTTAAACATAAACTAAATAAAATGTGTAGTACCACACTGATGCTGAAACAACAGGCTCAACAGGGCCTCTCTCAAGACATGCTTGCTGTCAACAGAAGATATTATCCACCACCACAAGGAAATCACGATGTCTAGTACGGAAGGCTAATCCAGCCATCTTGTCACATGGAGCAAGAATCTTTCCTCTTGTAATAAATTAATAATCAAATATTTCCTGCCTTTTCATGACACCAAAATTAGGCTGCCTCACTCTGTCTAGTGGCAAGAATAATAAACTGGTTCCGTCTACTAACACTGGTTTGTTATTGTTAGCTCGCTTTGAATTAACCTCAAGTAATGATGACCCTGTGAATGAGATGTCCTCATGCCCCCCATCCTCTACCTCTCTGCTCAGGGCCTATAGGCTCAGGCCAATGGTCTCCCTGATTATGTTTATCAATCTGGCATGCAGTCTCTCTCTCTCTTTCTACTGTCCTCTACCTTCCCCAGCTTCATTGTGTTTTCTAA
The DNA here is from genome assembly GCA_034509955.1 of Urosaurus nigricauda. Taxonomy (NCBI): domain Eukaryota; kingdom Metazoa; phylum Chordata; class Lepidosauria; order Squamata; family Phrynosomatidae; genus Urosaurus; species Urosaurus nigricauda. Next base: position 36,478,581 of record JAOEGL010000001.1, read on the forward strand.
TGAGTTGTGCCTTTTCATGATGTGGCTAAAGTACAGCAGCCTTAACTTAGTCATCCTGGCTTCTAGGGAGAGTTCAGGTTTGATTTGTTCTGAGACCCAACTGTTTGTCTTTTTGGCTGTCCAGCCCTCTTCTCTAGCACTGCATCTCAATCGAATTAATTTTCTTTCTATCTGCTAACTGTCCAGATCTCACATCTGTCCATGATAATGGAGAATACAATGGCTTGAACAATTCTAATTTTAGTGTTCAGCTGTATATCTTTACACTTCAGCACTTAGCATTTAGTCTACTCCCTTCATAGCTACTCTTCCCATTCCTAATCTTCTGATTTCTTGACTACAGTCTCCATTCTGATCAATGTTTGATTCAAAGTATGGGAAATCGTTAACTATTTCACTTTCCTCATTATCTAGGTTGAATTTATGTAATAGTGTGCACAGCGTTTAGATAACGCTGTGTGCGCCTGACAACATCACACCACAGGATGGCACCAAGAGCGCCCTTTTGGCGGCACAAAAAAGAGCTCGAAAATGGGGCTCTTTTATTGTGCCTGGTCTTTGGCACGGCCTTTAGACGGCCGTGCCAAGGACTCAGAGGAGAAAGGGGCTGCGGCAGTGGCCCCTTTCTCCCCTCAGCACTGCCAGGGAGATAGGGGGGCAGCGGGCACCCAGGGTGCCTGCTGCACCCTGCTTTCAGGCTGTGGGGAAGCCTTCAGCTTTCAGGCCATGGGGAAGCCATGGCCTTCAGAAGCGCTGGGATGGGGTCTCTGGGGCTGCCAGTGAGGTAGCCCTGGCCCCATCTCACCGCTTCTTAGGGTGGCTGAAGACTTCTTTCAGGCAAATGTTTGTCAGATTGCACTCCAGCTACTCAAGCTAATGCAGATCTACTCAGAAGTAAGCCCCATTTTATTCAGTGGATTTCACTGAATCCTTTGGATTCCCCCCCCCCCTTTTTGAGAGCCAAAAGATAGGGTACTAATATTTTTATAGAGTCAATAAGGTATAACACTCTTTCCCATCTCTTTGCATTGGAAATGACACATGATTGCTAGAAACAAATATTTGGAGGTAATCATCACTAACCCGATTTGAATCCAGTTCTGCTCCTGAATAACACAGCAGATTTTGGGACTTCTTCCTCCATGTGTCATGTGTCATGTGATATGTATAATTTGAATCACAAAACCTCTGTTCCTTTAGTTGGCATATTCACAAATACATTATGAGAACTTTTGAAACTCTTTCTCTATATTTATATTTTGCAATACAAAACACTTTGCCAACCATTTTTATTAAACTATCCTGATAAAACTTCCAGCTACATATTCAGTAATAAGATGAGTAACCTGCCAAGGTAATACTCTGGAGTTAATGGTCTTATTTTATGTCCTTTAATATTCTTTGTTCCTACAGAGTTGTTTACTGCATTAAATAAAGTTATATGATCCATGCATGAGATCAAGGAATAGAAAACAGCAGTGAAATTAATGCATATGTATCTATACTTCAGCTGAAGAAAAATGGATGGATATTTTGATGAGTCACAAAATGAATTAGGCCAAATTAATCACAGAATAGCTATTTAGGTCTGTTGCAACAATAAACAACTTTTCAGAAAAGTTGCAGGCTGCATAGGTGGGACATTGCTTCCTCTTTCAGGGTCTTGTCAGAGTTCACAATGTAAATTAATTAATTATTTAATATATTTATTGACTTTCTTTCAAGACTAAGGACTTTATCACGTCTCTGGTGCCCAACTTGCTTCTTCCAAATTTGAGCCAAATTTGAGCTTTCAATTTGGAAAAAATAGCCACCAAAGTGACAAAATGTTCTGAATAAAATTAAACCCAGTGAGTTTAGCTTCTTTATTCTTTCAGCTGGGGCCCTTTCACAATGCACAGTTATAGTGCTATGTTGTGCCATCCTATAGAATCCTGGAATGGCCTGGGTGACTTTTGATACAATAAAAATGATTTCTTTCTATATATGATGGCTGGTTTTTGGGATAAGTAGAGATCATATGGCAGTAGAGCTCTGCTTCTATCCGAAAGCTGCTATTTAGGACTTAACAGTATGCATCATTAGGTCAAATCTAAAGGATGCCACATCATCTTTCCCCCTGTTTTTCTACATGGACATGATGCTTTTATCTCCATTCCTTGGAAGCAGAAACAACCACCCTTGTTAATAAACAACTCTGGCCACAGAAAGAAATAATTCTACCTCCAGCTGGGAAAGTCAGTAGCATGTCACAAATGTGGATGGCACAAGTGAGGGTGAAAAGAAGAAAAGTTTAAAAAGAAACTTTTATTATAAATGAGAAAACCGTATAACATTGAAAAGCCATCTTACACCTGGAGACACCTCCCCTTGGTACATTGTACAAAGTTACACAGTTACAAAATTTTAAGATAACATTCAGCTTAGTTCAAAATAAACAAAAAATCCCAACACAACCTTATATACACAATCCCTAATGTATTCCAATTGAGGTTGGTAATATAGTACCATAGTTTCCATGAAAGAGATGTTGGAGTCTGAACATTGTTGTTCAGCCTCAACCATACTTCTACCACAGTCAAAAAACAACAAACCCGTGCCTCTCCATTAGTCCTCCTGAGTACTGTATGCACCGCATGGCACTTTCCTTTTAAATACTTGGATCCTAAGCATCCAGAAGTTTTAAAACATCATATCCCGTGGTGCTGTGCTAAGTAAAGGCAAGATGATGTCAGGAAGGAAATGTCAGAGATTTTTTATGAGAGAGAGAGTATCTGAAACATGTCCAGCATCATGACTCTATGCATCAGTTTTAACTCACTGCCATCAGTGGTGATTCAAATATCAATTGACATATTTATTTCACACCAGCAGCCAGATTTTTGCATTCATCGTGAGCATGATTATTAGAATGATCTTCCACTAGAATATCAATAAACTCCTAGTACAACAAAGCAAATAAGATAGGATAGGCATCACTGAAACCTGGTGGGATGAGTCTCATGATTGGAATGTAGTAACAGAGGGGTACAGACTTTTTAAGAGAAATAGACCAAACAAGAAAGGAGGGGGAATAGCATTATATGTCAGGGATGTTTATACCTGTAAAGGCACCCAGGACTTATATTCTGGAAATCAGGTGGAGAGCATCTGGATAAAAATGAAATGGGAAGGGAAAGGGATTTTATTATGGGAGATGATTACAGAACCCGTCAGACTGTGGAACTGGATGATGCCTTTCTAGAACAGAGGACTACACACTCAGAAAGGAAAGATGTAGTAGTGATGGGTGACTTCACATATCCTGATATTTGCTGGAAGGCAAGCTCGGCTAAAACCTCAAGGTTTAGCAAATTTCTCACTTGCCTGGAAGACAATTTCATTGTCACAAAGGTGGAAGAGGCAACAAGGAGGTCAGCTATTTTGGAATTTGTTATACAATGGAAAGGAGAAGCCAGGCATAGTCAGACACACATTCTAGATTTTAGGAAAGCTGATTTCATTAAACTTAGGGATATACTTGGAGTCAGGAATACTAAAAGGGAAGGGAGTTCAGGATGGATGGGAGTTTTTCAAAAGGGAGATACTGAAGGCACAATTTCAAATAGTCCCAATCAGGAGGAAAAATGTGAGATGTCTCAAGAAACCAGGATGGATGACTAAGGAACTTTCAACTGAGCTAAGTTTTAAATGGAACATGTATAAGAAATGGAAAAAAGGGGGAAATCACCAAAGAGGAATTCAAACTAATAGCAAGCACATGTAGGGGTAAAGTCAGAAAAGCTAAAGCACAGAATGAGCTCAGGCTTACTAGAGAGGTTAAGAACAATAAAAAGAGATTTGGGGGGTATGTTCACAGCAAGAAGAAGGAGGTGGATATGGTAGGGCCACTATGTGGAGAAGATGACAAAATGCTAACAGGCAACAGAAGAATGCAGAATTATGCACCTTCTTTGCCTCAGTCTTCTCACAAAAGGAAAAGGGTACTCAATGTGAGGAAAATGGAGCAGAGGACACAATAGGAGAAATGCAGCACAGAACAGATAAAGTATCTGGGACAAAATGAAATACATTCAAGGGTATTTTAAAAAAGGCTGGCAAATGTAATCTCAGAGCCATTGCCAATAATCTTTGAGAACTCCTGAAGAACAAGAGAAGTCCCAGCAAACGTTGTCCCCATCTTCAAAAAGGCAAAAAGGAAAATCCTAACAATTATCATCTATTTAGTCTGACATCAGTGCCAGGAAACTTTCTAGAGCAGATCATTAAACAGAGTCTCCACACATTTAAAAGGGAATGCTATAAGCACAAAAAGTCAACATGGGTTGTGTGGATATAGTATACCTCGATTTCAGTAAGGCCTTTGAAAAGGTTCCCCATTACATTCCTGCAAACAAGCTTGTAAAATGTGGGATAGACAAGTTAACGGTTACATGGATTCGTAATTGGTTGACTGGCCAAACTCAAAGGGTGCTCAACAATGGATCCTTTTCATCCAGGAGAGAAGTGACCAGTGGGATCCCACAGGGCTCTGTCCTGGGCCCAGTGCTATTCAACATCTTTATTAATGATTTGGATGACAGAATTGGGGGCATACTTATCAAAATTGCAGATGACACTAAACTAGGAGGAGTATCTAATACCCCAGAGGACAGGATCAAAATTCAAAATGACCTGAACAGACTAGAAACCTGGGCCAATGCTAACAAGATGAAATTCAGTGCAGAGAAATGTAAGGTTCTGCACTTAGGGAGGAAAAATGAAATGCACAGATATAAAATGGGGGACACCTGGCTGAATGAGACCACATGTGAAAGGGATCTAGGAGTCCAAGTAGGCCATAAGTTGAACATGAGTCAACAGTGCGTTGCGGCAGCTGAAAAGGCCAATGCAATTTTAGGCTGCATCAATAGAAGTATAGTGTCTAGATCCAGAGAAGTAATAGTGCCACTCTATTCTACTTTGGTCAGGCCCCACCTGGAATACTGTGTCCAGTTCTGGGCACCACAATTCAAAAAAGATGTGGAGAAACTGGAGCATGTCCAAAGGAGGGCAACTAAGATGGTGAAGGGTCTGGAAACCATGCCCTATGAGGGCCGCCTTAGGGAACTGGGGATGTTTAGCCTGGAGAAGAGAAGGTTAAGAGGTGATATGATAGCCCTGTTTAAATATTTGAAGGGATGTCATATTGAGGAGGGAGCAAGCTTGTTTTTTGCTGCTCCAGAGACTAGGACGCGGAACAATGGATACAAATTGCAGGAAAAGAGATTCCACCTCAACATTAGGAGGATCTTCCTGACAGTAAGGGCTGTTCGATAGTGGAACACTCTCTCTCAGAGTGTGGTGGAGTCTCCGTCTTTAGAGGTCTTTAAGCAAAGGCTGGATGGCCATCTGTCGGGTATGCTTTGATTGGGAGTTTCTGCATGGCAGGGGGTTGGACTGGATGGCCCTTGTGGTCCCTTCCAACTCTATGATTCTATGATTCTATGAGTCAAAGGCTTTCATGGCCGGCATCCATAGTTTTTTGTGGAGATTTCGGGATCTGTGGACATGTTCAAAAAGAGTTCCTTTCTGACATTTCGCCAGCATCTGTGGCTGGCATCTTCAGAGAAAGATTTCTCTGAAGACGCCAGCCATGGATGCCAGCCACAGATGCTGGCAAAACATTAGAAAGGAACTCTTCTAGAACATGGCCACATATCCCGAAAGCTCCAGAAAAAACATGGATTTCTGAAAAATAAGTCATGCCAGATTAATCTGATCTCTCTCTCACACACACACACATACATACAATATCTCTCTCTCTTTGGTAAAATTACCAGCTTGCTAGATGAAGGGAATACTGTGGATATAGCATATCTTGATTTCAGTAAGGCCCTTGACAAGGTTCCCCATGACATTCTTGCAAACAAGCTAGTTAAACGTGGATTAGACAATACAACTGTTACATAGACTTGTAATTGGTTGACCGTCCGAACTTCCTGACTGTGAGAGCTGTTCAACAGTGAAACACACTCCCTCAGAATGTGGTGGAGTCTCCTTCTATGGAGGTTTTTAAACAGAGTCTGGATGGCCATCTGTTAGGGATGCTTTGATTGTGAGTTCCTGCATGGCAGGGCAAGGGGTTGGACTGGATGATCTTTGTGGTCTCTTCCAACTCTATGATTCCATGATTCTATTAAAGTGTATTTTTAGATGGTATAAAAGGATGTTTGTTCCTGTGTCAAGGAGCACTCTCAGAACCTTAACCTGAAGTTCGATTACTCTGGCAAAAGGGAGAAGAAAATAGTTAAGTGACTGCTGTGAGCTGCAGGCTAACCAACAGGTAAACTGAACATTTTGAATGATCTCTGTTCCTCTCAAACTGTGCGAAAGGCTAGAATTGCCTCAGTGATCCACAAATGTGATAATTGGAATTTCTGTCATCCTGTGATGCTCCCTGCCATATACCAAAAGTTTCAACATATTTACTTTTTACAACCTGTCCACTCATTCCAAAATCTGGGTCCTAGTTTTTGCTGAATATCAACTCCCATAATTCCTAGAAAACATGGCCAATGTCAGGGATGACAAGAGTAATATTCCAACAACACAGTGTTAGGACTCTTTCATACAAGGCTAAATTGGAAGTATAATTTAAGGTCAATTCGAATGCAATCATGGGTTTTACATTATTGTGAATTAACTCTTCGCATGCAAATTCGGGCAAGAGGGAAGCCAATTCGAATGCAATCATGGGTTTTACGTTATTGCGAATTAACTCTTCGCATGCAAATTCAGGCAAGAGGGAAGCCAATTCGAATGCAATCATGGGTTTTACCTTATTGCGAATTAAAGCTTCGCATGCAAATTCGGGCAGGAGGGGGTTATTTTCGGGTAATGGGAAGTAATTCCGAACGGAGCAGGGGTTCATGTAAATTCGCTAAACAAGTGAATTTACATGAATCCACATTGGCTCCATTCGGAGTTGGGAGAAATTCCGCCCCGTTTGAAAGAGTCCTTGGTGCAATTGGGACTGTTACTGTTGCCACTAGAGTTCTAGACATACTGGAAAGATTCTGGGTTGAATCCTTTTGTTAATCCAGACTACAGGAGACACCGTCAGAACAGAGGGTTTATGTATGGGGTGAAACAGATGGGTATGAAGGGCAGCTTGAAGCTGTTCTCAGTCTAGTCACCCCAGGGCCACAGTGAACACACGCCACCCTTCTGAGGGCACCCTCTGCCGCAGTCCCAAATAGGAGTGGAAAAGATCTGCTTTTGGGCCACCCTAGGCAGCCCAAAAGAGAAGATTAAGAGGTGATATGATAGTCCTGTTTAAATATTTGAAGGGATGTCATATTGAGGAGGGAGCAAGCTTGTTTTCTGATGCTCCAGAGACTAGAATGTGGAACAATTGATGCAAACTGCAGGAAAAGAGATTCCACCTCAACATTAGGAGGAACTTCCTGACAGTAAGGGTTGCTCGACAGTGGAACACACTCCCTCGGAATGTAGTGGAGTCTCCTTCCTTAGAGGTCTTTAAGCAGAGGCTGGATGGCCATCTGTCAGGGACGCTTTGATTGGGAGTTCCTGCATGGCAGGGGGTTGGACTGGATGGCCCTTGTGGTCTCTTCCGATTCTATGATTCTATGAGCCCCTTAACAGCCCCAGAGTGTCTTCTGGGTTCTCCAGGGGCATCCATCATATAAACGCCATGCCCCCAGAGCAGCCTGAAGCTGACCCTGTCTGCCCATCTGTTTGGGGCCTATGAAACAATTGATTCAGCGAGTCTACTCTAGTTCTGATAAAACAATAGGGAGTTTATCATATGATGGAATTTGGGGGTATAATGCAATGACAATCTGAACGCAATCATGGGGTTTCACATTATTGCGAATGAGTTTATCTCATGTAATTTCAGGCAATGGGAAGTCATTCCTAATGCATAATGGGGTTTCACATAATTGCGTATTAGAGTATCTCACGCAATTGCGGGCAATGGGGGGTCATTTTTGGGAAATGGGAAGTCATTCTGAATGCATTCCAAATGCAATCAGATTTCACGTGAATTCGCTAAACTAGCGAATTCACTAATTGTGAATTGGCTCCATTGGCAATTGAGAGAAATTCCTCCCATATGATAAACTCCTAGGAATCAGCCTCGGTTTCCAACACTGCTCTACCATAAAGCTTTTTTGGTGATGCTAAGCCATCACTTTCACTTTCAGCCCTATTAATTGCACAGACTGAAGAGAAGAAAGTATACATTCTGCCTTGGGGTTGTTTCTTGCTGTCCGGGAAAGCTGCCAACACGTGGCTGATAAGATAATGAGTCCTAGACAAAACATAATTATAATAGAAACCAAAATACCAGTAATTGCTGGCCGTTGTTAAATACAAAGTCCACAAGGCAAAAGGCAAGTCCAATGAGCGTTCCGAGGTCTAAGGTTTTCACAGACGGAGATTCCAAAGCCGTTCCGAAGGTCACAGGTATGAGAAGTCCAAAGTCAAGCTGAGAGTCAAAAGCTTTCGCCGGTAAACCAAGATAAGCTTTGACAAAAGTTTGTCTTCCCTGATCTCTTATATAGCCCCAGCTCCTCCCCTCACAGCTGTTTCAACTTGGCTTTCTCTAGCAATCTCAGAGAGCATCTCAGCCTCGCCCGATCTGCTCTTCTTTGAGCAAAGGAAGGGATTTCTGTCTCTTGCTCCTGTGTCTCTTCCAGGCCTGCAACCTCTGTTGGGGAAAGGCTTTCTTCTGAGGAAACCCTAGGCTGCTGAGGTAGGGGCTGTGCCTCACTGTGTCCTATAGAACTAGGTCCAGGTTCACCTAAGTCTCTAGGATCTGGCAGCACTATGCTAGGACCTGACTCAGCATATTCTTCCTCAGAATCCTCCATGTCCTCCACCTGGCTGTCCCTGACACTTGCCTTCAAGTCAGCTCCTAAAGTTCATCAACAGTTCCGCTCAGTTCTTACCAACTCAGAATCTTATTTCGATTCTTACTGGCATGCATCTCACCAGGCATTATCATCTTTTCCAATGAGTCATGTTGTCTCCTGGTGTCTCCTGGTTGTCTCTGTTTAGTCACTTTGGGGCAAAATAGACATGCAGAAGGGAAGGCGTGAAGCTGCCCCTTAGGGCCATGCCAAACACACACCTTGGTTCCAATCCACCGTGAAGCTGGCTGAAAAGGATTGGCAAAGATCCACTCCTTTTTCAGCCAGGGAAAAGATGGCTTTTCCCATCCTGCTGCAACCTCTTGGAGGCTTCAGATAAATGCCATACTGCCAGAGTGCCTTGAAGCTGCCCACACATCTGGGATGCTGCCTGACTTCTGTGTGACTTCAGGGTGGCATGGGAGCATGTGGCATATAAACGCAGCACTCCCAAGCCACCAGGACAGTGGTTTTAAAGGGCTATCGGTCCAGCCCTCTGTCTTCTAAATAGCGTTCAGACATGATTTGCTCTAGTACCCATTTGTCTTTTTGGCAGTCAATGGTATCCATAAAACTATTCTACAGCTTCCTATTTGAAATAAATTGCTTTTATTTCTGTCAGCTGACTTCACTATGTAACTTTCACAGTCATACACAGAAATCAGAAATACTACAGCATGAATAATCCTCCCTTTGATTTTTAAAATATATTTGTTCACATTTGAAGATCTTATCTAGTTCCTTCATAACTGCCCTTCCAAGTCTTAGTTTTCATCCAGTTTACTGGCCACAGTCTCTATTGGAATTGTCAGTCTCTACTGGATTGCAGGAGGTTTACCATCTATGTCTAATCATCTGTAGTAATTGTTTTTGGTTCTCTTAATACACAACTATGACCCTGTTCTTCCACTCTCATCCTTGGCATCAGTAGTTATGCCAAGTCTTTACTGTTTCTAGTAATAGAATGGTGTCATCAAACTGCTGATGTTGCTTCCTCAGATTTTAACACCTCCTCCCTCCAAGTATAATCCCACTGTTAAAAATAGTGCACTAGTTTTACTAGTTGGGAGGAAGTTCTTCCAGGCTCTCTCTCTCTCTCTCTCTCTCTCTCTCTCTCTCTCTCTCTCTCTGCAGGACCTTGTAGGCTGAAGGTTTTATAAACTGACAGTTAACCAAAGTGACTCCAAGTAAAAATGAGGTAGAAGGACAAGCTGATTTTGCAGCAAAAACAATTATTTCTTTAAAAGACAGAAAAAGATAGAAGCAGGAACCAATAGAACACACTGTATTCAATACAAACTGTTTCTCAAAGTAAAAGAGGGGAAGGAAATGGCATGGGACCAAAAACTCTTCCCCTAACCAAGAGATGAGCTAGAACTAAATGTAAAGCACTTCCCCACCCTCTGATGTGAAGAAGATGACTGGAGCAGCAGAGGTCAAGTCTCAGAGGGAAACTCTCTCTCTCTGTGTGTATTTTTAACCTCTTCCTAACTTGGAGGTGATCTGCTAAAAGTGAAAGGAACACTTCACTTGCATGACCTAAATTTGGCTCTTGTTTGTTAAAAAAGAATTGTGCTTGCAAAGGTCAGTGGTGAACATTCTCTTCAGGTGCTGGTAATGACCCATATGTGGTCTGAGAGGTAGAGACAATGGGTTGCATAAACAGGACAAAGCCAATCAATATAGGCCCGTTTTACACGGGCAAAAAAAGGCGCTTTTAGGGCTAAAAAGCCCGCATTTAGGGTTAGGGAGGGCGTAGCCTTTACACCCTCCCTAAGCCTAAAACGCATGGACGCCGCCATTTAAAGATGGCGGCGTCTACACGGTGGCGCCGTACAAGCGTCATCACATGCGCAGCGTTTTGACGTGCTGCGCACGTTTTGACGCTCTGGCGGCGCGGGAGGGCGCCAATCGCGCCCTTCCCGCGCCACAAAAAAAGAGCTCGATCCCGGAGCTCTTTTTTGCGGCGGGTCGTTGCGGCGGGATGAGGCCTCTGGGGCTGCCCGTGTGGCAGCCTAGGCCATATCTCGCCGCTAGAAGGGGCGAGTTTGGACCGCCCCTTTTAGCCAATGTAAAAAGCACCCTTGATATTTATCTTTTTTCAAATCCATATAGGTTTCCCAACCTCTCTGATGGCTGCACAATACATCACAATAGCCAGGAGGCTGTACCTTTCTGAACCAGTTTGGCAGGGTCTCCATTCAGTGGAGGTAAACAGTACAATGAAGCCCTGATTATTCATCAAGGAAACCACCTGCTTGTCATCTGGAGGGCAGAGCTTGGAGTACCACTTCCAATTTGAATTTTTAGAACAAGGCTTGGCCTCCCCCCCCCCCCCAACCCTGGTAAAAGATTCAGGCCACCATCAGCCCTAGCTGTCTAGTATACTTTCTTAACAATTTGTGCAGACTCTGGCAACATACAGCTTTCCTGTATTGTGCATCAAAGTCTGATATTCATATTTATTGAGCATAACTGGCAACACTACTTACAGTATATGTCCTACACATAAACTAAAATGATACAGTGATACATTCAGCTTTACCTGACCCCTGTGCCAATTAGAAACCATTCTGTTTCTCCATATTGTGCCTTGACAGTAGCTTCTTGGCCAGAATGTAGATTAAATAGCAAAATAATCAAATCTTTCTTTTACTGTGACCAATATTTTTCATGGACACTCCATGGAAAAATGGAGGAGGAGGAGGAGGAGGAGGAGGAGGAGGAGGAGGAGGAGGAGGAGGAGGAGGGTTATTATTACTATTCAGCCAGGTATAGGCAGTATTAAGTGGTGCTATTTTGAAAAAGAATGCAGCCAGGTCTTTGCTTCTATTGTTCTACTATATTGTCATGACCTTACTCTTCCTAGATCAACCTGACCCTCACCTGGAGCACTGTCTGTAGTTCAGGGCACAGTTTACCAAGGATATTTATAAACTGGCACATGTCCAGAGGAGGATAACTAAGATGTAAATGGTCTGAAGAAACAGCTGAACAAGGAACATCTGAAATAACTGTGTATCTTTCGTATGGAGAAGTAGTAACTTCATATTTTTGAAGGGCTGTCACATATAATGGAGTAAGCTTGTTTTCTGCTTTCCTAGAGGGCAGAAGCAGAACTGAACCACTGGAATGATGTTACAAAAAAAAAGAACTTTTGTACTTAACATTAGGAAGATGATTTTGACATTAAGAGCTCTTTAACAATGCAGTTGACTACCTTGGAACATGTTTGCAAGGTTTGTAAGCAGAGGTTGAGTGGCATCTGTCACGGATGCATTACTATGTATTCCTGCAATCTTGATTCACATAACACATACACAAACTGGCTGAGAGGAACCAATTAACCAACAGTGCCAGCAAAGGCAGTAAATCACCAGTACCCAGAAAGCCTCCTTGCCTGTGGGAGTCTGTCCAGAGAAACGTGTTTGTCAAGCGGTCCAGTTCAAGGAAGTCAACAAGAAGAAAGGTTAACACAGTCCAAGGGTTGAAGAAGCCAAGACATCAAAGGTCTGAATTGCAGGAGTCTGGATGACCCTTGTGGTCTCTTCCAACTCTGTGATTCTTTGATTCTATGAGTCTGGAGATGGCAATGCTGGCTAGGAAGCAGACAAGTTGCCTTAGGCAGACTCAGCTCTTAAATGGGCTGGCACCAGCTGGTTCTAATCAAAGCCTGTCCATTGCTGCTTGGCAAGCAACCTGACTGAGCATTGTTGGTCTGTCTTTCTCTCTCTATGCTCATCTTTGGACATGGAGTCAGTGCTGTCTCCAATGTTGAGTCCTCTGCCCCATCAGTTGCTGGTGAGTCCTGCCTTTGACCTGCTGATTGAGGCTGCTCTTCAGCAGGAATAGCTGCATGAAGCTGTGGGGAACTTGCTTGAGTCCCTTCTTCAGCCTTCTCTTCAGACTCCTTTTCCAGGTCCAAATCCTGGCCTATGACACCTGCAGTAAAAGGAGCTGGATTTGATTTCTCACTGATTTAAGATTTCTCACTATGGACACTGAGGGACCTGCAGCAGTCACCTGCAACACCTGTGGGATGTTTGTCTTCTTGCCTATAGATGTGGGGAACTTCACCTGCACCAAGTGCAAGTTGGTAGCCCTCTTAGAAGGAAGAGTTCAGCAGTTGGAGGCCCAGGTGTCAACACTTCAGCATCACAGAGAGCAGGAGGTTCTCTTGAACAGAAAGGACCAGATGGTCCTGGACAGGAAACACACAGAGAAAGTTGCTGAGGAAGAAGAGGTCACTTCACACACAAAAGAAGGAGATGGTTGGAGGAAAGTTACACGCAGAAGTAGGGAAACCACGGTTCGTTCTGTGAGCTTGCAGCTACAGAATCACTTTGAATCTCTCTCTGTTATCAGAGATGATGAGGAAAAGCAGCAGGGACAGACATCAGGGACAGAGCAGGGGAGACTGAGAGTACCACGAAAGGGAACAGCCGCTGCTAAGCCTCGGAGGAGGCGTGTGGTGGTTGTGGGGGACTCCTTGCTGAGGGGTACAGAAGCAGTGGTTTGTGGGCCTGACAAGATGTCTCGGGAGGTGTGTTGTCTCCCTGGGGCAAAGATCCATCATGTAACTGAGAGGCTGACAAGACTTGTCAAGCCTACTGATCAACACCCCTTTCTTCTGGTTCATGTGGGAACCAATGATACTGCAAGGCACAGCCTTCAGAATATCATAAGGGATTATGAGGCTCTAGGAAGGAAGCTGAAAGAGATGGATGCACAGGTTGTCATATCATCTCTTCTCCCAGTAGAAAGGCATGGTCCAGGAAGGGAGAAGAAAATAGCAGAGGTGAATAACTGGCTCCGTAGATGGTGCCGCCAAGAACAGTTTGGATTCTTGGATCATGGGCTGCGGTTCCATGAGGAGGGACTTCTGGCAAGGGATGGGCTGCATCTCACACCAGTTGGCAAAAACATTTTTGCCAAAAGTCTCAAAAATCTGATCAGGAGGGCTTTAAACTGAGTTATATGGGGGAGGGAGACATTATTTTGGAAGGCAAAAGGGCTGGAGAAAATAATCAAACTGACATAGAGGGAACAAGGCAAACAGTGCAAGGACCCAACAGTGGGAAGCAAAAAAATTTGCACAGGCAGCAAGTAAAGGGAACACATGTTCTTAGATGTCTCTACACTAATGCACAGAGTATGGGAAATAAACAGGATGAACTCGAACTCCTAGCACAACAGAGCAAATATGATATAATAGGCATCACTGAAACCTGGTGGGATGAGTCTCATGACTGGAATGTAGAAATAGAGGGATATAACCTTTTTAAGAGAAACAGGCCAAACAGGAAAGGAGGAGGAATAGCATTATATGTCAGGGATATTTACACCAGTGAAGAGATCCAGGAAGTCAATACTGGAAGCCAGGTGGAGAGCATCTGGATAAACATTAAAGGAGAGGGAAACAACAGGGATGTTACTGTGGGAGTCTACTACAGACCCCCGACTCAGGCAGAGGAATTGGATGATGCCTTTCTAGAACAGATGAGCACACACTCAGAAAGGAGAGATGTAGTAGTGATGGGGGACTTCAACTATCCGGATATTTGCTGGAAGTCAAACTCAGCCAAATCCTCAAGGTCTAGCAAATTCCTCACTTGCCTGGAAGACAATTTCATTGTCCAAAAGGTGGAAGAGACAACAAGGGGATCAACTATTTTAGATCTGATCTTAACCAACAGGGATGACCTAGTCAATGGGGTGCAAGTGGTTGGATCCTTAGGGGGAAGCGACCATGTTCTCCTGGAGTTTGTTATACAGCGGAAAGGGGAAGCCAGGCATAGTCAGACACGCATTCTAGACTTTAGGAGAGCTGATTTCAATAAACTTAGAGAAATACTGGGGGAGATCCCATGGTCAAGAAAACTAAAAGAGAAGGGAGTTCAAGACGGATGGGAGTTTCTCAAAAAGGAGATACTGAAGGCGCAATTTCAAACAGTTCCAATGAGGAAGAAAAATGGGAGGTGTCTCAAGAAGCCAGGATGGATGACTAAGGAACTTTCAACTGAGATAAGCCTTAAACAGAACATGTATAAGAAATGGAAAAATGGGGAAATCACGAAAGAGGAATTCAAACAAATAGCCAGCACATGTAGGGGTAAAGTCAGAAAAGCTAAAGCACAGAATGAACTCAGGCTGGCTAGAGAGGTTAAGAACAACAAAAAGGGCTTTTTTGGGTATGTCCGAAGCAAAAGGAAGAAGAAGGAAACAGTAGGGCCACTGCGTGCAGAAGATGGCAAAATGCTAACAGGGGACAGAGAAAAGGCAGAATTACTCAACACCTTCTTTGCTTCAGTCTTCTCAGAAAAGGCAAAGGGTGGTCAACCTAAGGATAATGGAGCAGAAGACAGAATAGGGGAATCTCAGCACAGAATAAGTAAAGAGATAGTACAGGAATACCTGGTTAACCTAAATGAATATAAATCTCCAGGACCAGATGAACTACATCCCAGAGTATTAAAAGAACTGGCGAATGTAATATCGGAACCATTGGCAATAATCTTTGAGAACTCCTGGAGAACAGGAGAAGTCCCAGCAGACTGGAGGAGGGCAAACGTTGTGCCCATCTTCAAAAAGGGGAAAAAAGAGGATCCCAACAATTATCGTCCAGTTAGTCTGACATCAATTCCAGGAAAGATTCTAGAGCAGATCATTAAGCAGAGAGTCTGTGAACATTTAGAGGCCAATGCCATAATCACAAAAAGCCAACATGGGTTTCAGAGAAACAAGTCTTGCCAGACAAATCTGATCTCTTTTTTTGATAAAATTACCAGTTTGGTAGATGAAGGGAATGCTGTGGATATAGTATATCTTGATTTCAGTAAGGCCTTTGACAAGGTTCCCCATGACATTCTTGCAAACAAGCTCGTAAAATGTGGGCTAGACAAGGTAACCATTACATGGATTTGTAACTGGTTGACTGACCGAACTCAAAGGGTGCTCAACAATGGCTCCCTTTCATCCTGGAAAGAAGTGACCAGTGGGGTCCCACAGGGTTCTGTCCTGGGCCCAGTGCTATTCAATATCTTTATTAATGACTTGGATGACAGAATTGGGGGCATACTTATCAAATTTGCAGATGACACCAAATTAGGAGGAGTAGCCAATACTCCAGAAGACAGGATTGAAATTCAGAATGACCTGAATAGACTAGAAAGCTGGGCCAACGCTAACAAAATGAAATTCAATGCGGAGAAATGTAAGGTTCTGCACCTAGGGAGGAAAAATGAAATGCACAGATATAGGATGGGGGACATCTGGCTGAATGAAACTATGTGTGAAAGGGATCTAGGAGTCCAAGTAGACCATAAGTTGAACATGAGTCAGCAGTGTGATGCAGCAGCTAAAAAGGCCAATGCTATTTTAGGTTGCATCAATAGAAGTATAGTGTCTAGATCAAAGGAAGTAATAGTGCCTCTCTATTCTGCTTTGGTGAGGCCCCACCTGGAATACTGTGTCCAGTTCTGGGCACCACAATTCAAAAAGGATGTGGAGAAACTGGAGCGGGTCCAAAGGAGGGCAACTAAGATGGTGAAGGGTCTGGAAACCATGCCCTATGAGGAACGACTTAGAGAGCTGGGGATGTTTAGCCTGGAGAAGAGAAGGTTAAGAGGTGATATGATAGCCCTGTTCAAATATTTGAAGGGATGTCATATTGAGGAGGGAGCAGGCTTGTTTTCTGCTGCTCCAGAGACCAGAACGCGGAGCAATGGATGCAAGCTGCAGGAAAAGAGATTCCACCTCAACATTAGGAGGAACTTCCTGACAGTAAGGGCTGTTCGACGGTGGAACACACTCCCTCGGAGTGTGGTAGAGTCTCCATCCTTGGAGGTCTTTAAGCAGAGGCTGGATAGCCATCTGTCGGGGATGCTTTGACTGGGAGTTCCTGCATGGCAGGGGGTTGGACTGGATGGCCCTTGTGGTCTCTTCCAACTCTATGATTCTATGATTCTATGATTCTATGATTCTATGATGACCCGTGGATTACATATAGAGTCTACAATTCTATGATCCTTTGAACAGTAAGAGCAACAGGCCAGCAGGCCTTCCCAGAAACCTTTTAGTTCCTGGCTCTAGAATCGAGAACTGGATCATGTTTCCCCCCGCTATACCACCACCTATGATGCCACACCTTATTCTGCCCGCAGAATGTTAGTTTGTCTGACATTGTGATGTTTTAACTGTTCTTGATTTTAATCCATTACTAGTTTAATTTAATTTTAAGGGGTGGGAGGTTGGGTGGAGGGTATGGTACTGTTTTTACTCTGTTTTTAATGCTGTAACCACTCCAATTATCTTCGCAGAGGAGCAGGCTATAAATAAAATATTATTATTGTTGTTGTTGTTGTTGTTATTATTATTATTATTATCCACACTGCAGAAATTGTAAAATTCCCAGAGTTCCATAGCTTTGAGCTATGGTATCAGAATGGATTATTTGTGCAGTGTGAATAATAATAATAATAATAATAATAATAATATTTTATTTATAGCCCCCTCCTCTGTGAAGACAATCGTGTGGATGCAGCCCATATCATCATGATGATCAACATCATGCCAGATATCTTTGTGTGTACCATTCAAGATCTTCTTTATTGTTATCTTTATCCTCCTGTGCCCCCCCCCCTTCCAGTGGTTATCATTTTTAATGTTTAATATTTGTAAACAATCTTGACAGTAGCTTGAAAGGTCCATAGTTCATAGTTCCTGAGTGCCTTGCCAGGTTACTGCCAGAGACTGAAACCAAGGTTTCTTTGCCATAGATAAAGCATGTATAAGCATGTTTTCTCTTTAGCAAGTCAATGAGAAAATGGGCAAAAAAGAAACTAACTTTGAGCTAATGCCAGCACCACATTATGAATGGCATTAGTTCAATATATTCTACACTCCAGATTCAGAACAGCATTGTGGTAATAATTTTCTGTGCCAAGACCTACTCTGTAATATGCAAGTCATGTACAAAAATTGTCTTTTATCATGTTCACAGAGGAATTTCCTCTTCTTCTCAAATAAATAACCAGAACAGAATGTGGGGTTGAGTTTCATATCAGAGAATATATGACCCTCAAGTGAGTCTTAACTCAATTTTTTAAAAGAGTAATCACATCATTAAAAATGGTAAAATCAGTAATATTGGTGTGGCACTTGCTTATTTTTATCTTATTTTGTCACACTTTTTCCTCCAGATGCTGATGCTGATGATTCTCCTCCTACTGGGGATGGCATTGTGATAGAGATCAGGATCTAATTCTTTAGATTTTAAGAAGAAAAATAATACATATATAAATTATGTGTTATCATAATTCAGAGTTCTTTATATGCATTGACCAGAATCTTTGGGTAGCTGCCTTGAATCCCATTTTTGGAGGAAAGTGGTTTATAAAATCAATCAGTCAATAATAATAATAATAACAATAATAATAATATGCTTGAATCAAGCAGAATATTAAATGAACACATGGAGCCCTCCCTCCATCCACCATCATCCAAAAGGAGAGAAAGGCAGGCCAGTTCCAACAGGCCTTGCCTGAAAAGAAGAGCCCTCCATCCATCCACCATCATCCAAAGGGAGACAAGAGAAGGCCAGCTCCATCAGGCCTAGCCACAGTAAGAATAAGGGCCCTCCCTCCAGTCCATCTGCCATGGTCCAGGCAGAGGGAGAGAGGATCTGCTAGACTTTTCCCCTTCCCCACTGCCATTCCCTTATTCTTTTCTGTCTCTGCTTTTTTGATTGTAAGCCCGAGGGCAGCAAATGTCTAATTAACAATTTGTAAGCCACTCTGATAGCCTTTTGCCTGAAGAGCGGGGTATAAATAAATAAGTAGTAGTTGTAGCAGTAGTATATCTCACTAATTCAGTGGGTCTACCTTAGTGGAGACTAACCAACTTAAAAACCTAAACTATTTATTTATTTTCATTTTTAATTTACAATTAAAATTCAAAACAATACATTTACAATCTTACATATGCAACAATAATCTTGTATATTATTTTCCATAACTTTCTTATTCTACAATATGCTTCTTGTATATTCTTCTTTCCTCTTTCTATTTCCTAATCTTTTCTCTTTCCATGGCCATCACTCCTGGTCTTAATTAATCTCATATCAAATGCAGTGTTTGGGTAGATTTTGATTGACAAAATAATTCAAAAACAAATAAATATCTATTTAATTCAAGAAAATAACTACATCTAAGACTATACATAATGCTTTTTGTCCTCTTTACTCTTAGCTATCTCATATCTAATACTTAATTACATTCTCATATGTTCCTGCTTTCTGATCCCCTATATCTCTGCCTCTCTCTTTCTCAGCTCTTGTGCAGCTGGTGCATTATATGAAAGGTTTAACATGATTTCATCGTCATCACTATCATCACCAGCCCCCCCCCCCAAAAAAAAAACAGTGTGGGAAACATGGGGGAATAATGATGATTGTTTAAACTATAAAATGTTGCAGTGAACAGTTAGTTGGACTATGTAACCTTCAAGGTCTCTTTCAACTTGATGTGCATGGCATTTGTTGCCAGTTGGGTAATTCTAACATGGAATGCTAACTTTAGCTGCATGATGGATTCAGTTGCACAGGCCCATGTATTTTGGTTACGTTTGGATTTGGGTTCACCATTCTGCCAGTGTCAGACAGCCATTTTTAAGGTACTGGTGAAACTGGAACTTCCAAGAGCATAAGATATCACACTTATGAATAATTGTCTAAATAATATCTATCTCAAGGGCATGGCCTCTAATAGCTATAGTTTCCTGACATTTTGAAGCTTATGTGAACACAGAAAGTCCTTAATATAATATGTTAAACTGATTTCTGGCTATGAAGGTCGAATGAGATTCATTCAACCCAGCCTTAACTGTAATGTGAAAGAGGCAAAGCTCCATTGATCTGGCACTGTGTTGCTTGAGGGAAGCCTGCATTGCACACTGGGAATCATAGTTTTCCTGGAATGAAGCCCATATATGTATAATGATGTTCATAATTTGCCTACATGGTAATGTACATTAAGGCGAACACATCTCTAACGCATCTCCAATATTTCCTATCAGCCAGTCAGTTTTTCCTATTGTTCATTTTGTTATTCTCAGTTTATGGGTCCTTATTCCCTCCTACAAAGCTACTATCAAAGAACTTTGTCCTCACACAAGAAGAATTTATTGTGACAATAAAAATAAAGCTCCTTCTTCCACCAACATTCAATGTTCTGAAGACAGAGTGAATAAGCTTGGGGAATTTACAGTAGCATACCACTGGGTCATTGTACCAAACTGAAAAGTTGGCTCAGCAGACAGCTGTAGACGGTAATAAAGAAAGGTTGCCTAAGGGAGGAAACAGAGCGGTTTGATTTGTTGAGGAGAAAATGTACATTATTCTGGAGTATGACAGCCAAATGTTAGGCTGGGTTTGTATTTTGACCAAGAGAGTTTGTCAGCACAGCTATATTCATGCTCTCATAAATTATTAGTTTCAACAGAGTGCCCAAGGAAATGCATGTTTAGTTATGGCTTTGGAGAATGGGCCATTCACTTCAGACTTTGGAATGGCTCTGCCAACTCTGTTTTTGAGAGAATTAGTTGGAGACAAGAAGCAAAATTAATTTTTCCTTTGTGAACAAACCATTAGTGGCTAAGAAAGACATCCTACATAACAACATATCTGGGTTAACCATTTTGGCCATACAGTAAAATACAGTAACATCCAAAATCCACAAAACAGCTATACCTTTATTGGGCCAGCCAGAAATGCACAAAATGCATCATGCAAGTTTTCAAAGCTTCATTGGTTTCTTCATCAGGCAAGGTGTTAAAAATCATATAGGAGGAGAAGTAGAAGAAAATTGACAATGTTCTAGTCACAGCCCTACATTTTCTCAAGATGTTGTTTTTGGTGTGGTCAATGGAGATGGTCTGGAGGAATATCACTGCAGCCAGAAGCCACTAATCTCTTTGTTCATGTGAGCTCTTGGAGACAGAGTCATTACATCCAGGCAATAAAATTTAAACTCCATTAGCAACAGGAAATCGGGCTGTCCCTTTCTCTCTGAGGAGGTCCCCGCTCTCTTTCCCCCGGGTTACGAAAATTTTCGGGTTACGAAAGGTAATCCGGAACGGATTACTTTCGTAACCCGGGGGACCACTGTGTATATATATATATATATATATATATGGGGATGAGGAAACTGGCCTTTGATGCCATCTGGCCCAATAGCTCTGTGGCTATCCATATGGTTTGGTTTGGTTTTTTAGCCCAGGGGCCTCACAGGCTAGAATGATTATTCAGTTCCAAGGAGAAGTGACATCTCAGATTTTATGATGGGCTGAATTGCCTACATTGAACCACATTACTTTTATAACTTCTGTGAACAGAAGCCAATCTCAAAGTTTAGCCATACATCTTAATTGGTAAATATGTCACATTCAGTTGGCTTGCAGTTTGTGATTCTCTGAAGTTGGGCTAGGTGACAGGGGGAAAAGCAGCTTGTTATGGCTGCTACTGGGAGGTAGGGGTGTGAATTAAAATAGGTTGATAGGAGGACTGTCCCTGTTTTCTGAATGACAGAAGAGTATCCTCAGCATTCTTCTCCAGCACCACATCTAAAATGAGTTGATTTTCTTCTTATCTGTTTTCTCTACTGTCCAGCTCTCACATCCATACATGGATACAATGTTTTGGACAATCCTAACTTTAGCATTCAGTGTTATGTCTTTGCACTTTAGGATCTTGTCTAGTTCTGTCATAGCTGCCTTCCCAATCCTAGTCTTCTGATTTCTTATCTGCAGTCACCCGAATGTTCAGTGTCTGGTTCAAGGTATAGTATACAAAGATGTAGAAAGAAAACAGCTCTAAATTTGTCTTTTAATTAAATTATTTATTCTGTTACAATTAAATCCTGCTGTTTCCCCAAAGAGCTCAATATGGTTGTCCTCCCTTCAAACAACCCAGTGAATCAGTTCAGGTTGAAGAATGGTGGTTACCCCAAGGCCACCAGTGAGCTTTGTGATTATATATGGATTTGAACCTGGTTCCCTTTAGCTTCAGTGCAAACCTCTTGTTGTTGTTATTGTTAGCTGCCCTCAAGTTCATCTCAATTCATGCCAACCCATCTCCAAGCCCCACTATCCTCTACCTCTCTGCTCAGGTTCTGCAGGCTCAGGCCTGTGATTTCTCTGATTGATCCTAGCCATCTGGTTTGCAGTCTTTCTTGCTTTCTGCTGCCTTTCACTGTTCTTAGTAATATTACCTTTTCTAATGAGTCTTTACTTCTCGTGGTGTATCCAAAGTACATCAGTCTCAGTTTAGTCATTCTAGGGAGAGTTCAAATTTCATCTGTTCTGGGGCCCATTTCTTTGTCTTTTGGGATATCCACAGTATCCTCAGCATTCTTCTCCTGCACCGCATCTCAAATGAGTTGATTTTCTTCTTATCTGCTTTCTCTACTGTCCAGCTCTCACATCCATACATGGATACAATGTTTTGGACAATCCTAACTTTAGCATTCAGTATTATGTCTTTGCACTTTAGGATCTTGTCTAGTTCTGTCATAGCTGCCTTCCCAATCCCAGTCTTCTGATTTTTTATCTGCAGTCTCCATACTGTTCAGTGTTTGGTTCAAGGTATGGGAATACTTTAGCTATTTCTATTTTATCATTATCTAGGATGAATTCACATAGTTCAGTACTTTAGTAATTGTATAATACAAAAAGGAAGGCAATGCATTAGACATAAATTTTAAAGTGTAACCTTTCTTCTTTAAAAGGCATATAAGGTGCTCTACAATTAAGGAAACAAAAAAAGCACCTAACTGTATGATAACAAAAATAACAATAAAATTAATTTATAAAACCACTGGAGGCTTCCACAATTGAAAAAAAAACTATTTCATTTCAAAAAGGTTTTAAAAGTATAAGGGAACAATGATTTCTTTCTCTGTGTGAAACCCTATGGCAATATTTTCTGGCACTAGAACAATACACCAGGAAGGTTTCACAACACAATAGTCCAAACCAAAAGGGGAGAGAATAACAAAGTATCTAAACACTATGTATCACTAAGTACCATGTAGGCTAGTTGGAAACTGTACTTTAAAACTTTGAATTCTGGAGCTGATATGGTTTATTGTATTGAATGAAGAAGATCCTGACATTGAAATGGCTGTATAGCTCTGGAGGTAGCCATATTTGCTACCTTTCTACCTTTTCCTATCTGAAATATTGTCTCTTACCAACGGCTACTGGGCTCTACAGGCTAATGGTTACTCCAGATCAGACATCAGAAGGCCTACAAGACACAGAAAAACCCAGAGGAGTGAGGACAACCAACCAACCAAAGGAAAAGTATTTTTACCATACAGCAAAGGAGTCACAGACAGAATAGGAAAACTGGTGAGGAAACATAAACTCCAAATGGTCTACAAACTGATCAAGACAATCCAGCAAATGCCTCACTCAGTGAAGGACAGGAGAGACCACCTCATGGCTGCAGGAGTCTACCACATACTGTGCAGCTACGGACAAGTCTACATAGGGACCACCAAATTAAGTATTCAAACATTAATCAAGGAGCATTAGAGACACTGCAGATTGAGTCAGCCAGAAAAATCAGCAATTGCAGAACATGTTATAAACCATGTGAGCATAAAATGTTGTTTGAAAACATAGAAATTCTGGGCCGGCCAAAAACTATCAGGTCATGATGTACAAGGAAGCCACTGAAATCCATAAACACCTGAATAATTTCAACAGGAAAGAAGAAACTCTTAAAGTAAACAAAGTTTGGCTACCAGTCCTGAAAAACCCCAAAATCAGGACCCAGCAAATGCAAATGAAAACCATCCAGGGTGAGCGGGATTCCCAACAGTAAATGGACACCCTGTAGGCCTTGCCACTCAACAACAGAACAATGCACAGATTGACATGTAAATTACCTCCTCTTAACCAACAGTATATGTGTATACACACACACACACTACTCTCTTCCATGCAAACATTCTTTGAAGATGCCAGCCACAGCTGCTGGCAAAATGTCAGGAATAAATTCTTCTAGAACACAGCCTCATAGCCCGAAACCCCCCCAAAAATGTATGGATGCTGGCTATGAAAGCTTTTGACTTCAGATTCAGATTTAATTTTACATAAGGAACCTGTTAAACAAAGTGGCAGAACATGGTAGAAATAGGTAACCCACAGTAGTATATTACTACAGTCTGTTCAGAAGCAAGCCTGCTTGCACTCGCTGAGACTTTTTACGTGCCTTCAAGTTGTTTCTGACTAATGGCAACACTATTATTGAGTGTTATTGGCAAGATTGTCTTTGCCTTCTTCTGAGGCTGAGAGAATGTGACTTACCCAAGGTCACCCAGGGGGTTCCATGGCCAAAGATGAATGGAGACAGCATGGTCTAATGGTCTGAACATTGGACTTTGATCCAAAACTCACTACAGAAATAATCCAGTTTGAGACTGCTTTAACTGCCCTGGCTCAGTGCTAGGGAATTCTAGTTTATTGTGGCACCAGAGCTCTCTGACAGAGAAGACTACAATTTCCAGTTCAGTTAAAGCAGTCTCAAACTGGATTCTTTCTGCACTATGTTTTGGACCTATGAGTCACTGAGACTTACTCCAGGATAAATGTAATATAGGACTACAGTCTTTAAAAGCTATAACTGTGTTTCATAACACTCATTTTAAGGAGAACTATACTGTGGGAGGCATGCATTGGGTTAACTTAGAATATGAGAAAAACAAAAGAATAGGATTAAGAGAACAATAAAAGAACTATAAAGGGGGATGTGGTTAAATATATTTTAAAAAGAAAATGAAAAAGCAGCAAAGGGGGAGGGGAGTGATGAGCACAAAAAGATCAAGCAGCTCAGATCTTCCCAAGGAGCATCCACTGTTTGAAGTCCTCAAAGCTAAGACACCTTGTACAATCCTCTTCAAAGATAAGAGCACAGAACAAAATTGAGAGGAGAAGAAGGGGAAAGGGGGAAAAGTGAAAGCAGGGTGGGCTGTGAAGCTATTACCTAAAAATGAAAAGGAGAAAAAACATAGAGACTGTGAGAGGTTTGTCCTGAGAAAGTGAAGCAAGTGATACAGCAAAGGAAAATTAAACACCTCTCTTCTATCATCTTTCTGAGGTTGGAAAAGGAGGTGCAGAGTTTGTTTGCTTTACTGAAAACAGAACAAGACACATACATCATGAATAGAAAATCTAGGGAGATGACATATGGAAAATAGCGCCCAATAGTGAATCATAATTTGGGCTGGACAAATCCTAGACAAGCATATACAGACTGCTTTTTGCTGGCTGTTACCTTTAAGGAAAAATGAGATGTGCACAAAGACTTGTAGTCACTCTACAAGAACTGCTTTGGGATGTAGTAGTTTATAAGAGAGAACTGGTGGATGCATGGACAACTTAGTGTCTGAGTTCCTTTCTTTTCCAGTGTGAATCACTATGTGTTGAAGAAGCAGGCAGGGAGAGGATAATGCATCACTTCATTCTAGGGATGTAATTCCACACTAAGGATCTTCTTGAAAAGAGCAATGAGTAATTTCAGTAATTGTCTTTCCACTGAGAGAAAGTCTTCAAAAAATTTCAAAGGCTATTTGCAATTCAAGACTTATTTTGTGCAAAATTTGCATGTGGTTGTTTTGCACAAACAATAGCATTTTCTGTTCAGGAAACAGCATTTTCTGTGGAAAATAATTTTTCAAATGCAGAAATATTAATTCCTGTACAGCAAATGTTTCTTTTCTATATAACTCAACCATGTGCAATTTTTATGCATAACAAATTTCCAAATACATATTGTTTCTGTGCTGGAAACAATATTTTCAGTTCAGAGCTCAATATTTCTGCATTGAAATATTATTTTCCACAGAGAGAGAGGCAAAGCCCTTTCCAAAGGATTTCAGATCTTGGGCAGGTTCATATAGAAGGACTGAGGGGTTATACATACAGCCCCAAAGGAGTGGCCTCCAGCCTCCCCTTTCCTAGCCAGATCAGGGCTGCATCAACCTCATGCCACAGCTCCGATCTAGCTTTTCCAGAGTGCAAAAAGGAACCACAAAAAGTGGCTCCTTTTTGCACCCTGGGAAGAGTGCATTAGATGCAGCAGAGCAGCTATGCAGCACTTCTTCAGTACTATGTGATATGGGCACAGTGCTGGAGGAGCAAAGTGATGCCACATGCCTGGGGGGGGGGGGTGCACGGCATCATGGCACCCTGGATGTGGAGTCAGGGCATGTGTCATGAGGACACAATGCCCCAACTCTGCCCCCATGCTGGCCCAAAGTGACAGTCTGTATAGAGTCAAAGTCTGCCAGATAGTCTGGATTCAAGTTCTATACGGCTCTATAGGTCATAAACTGCTATCCGATTTGTGCCTGGAAAGGGACTGGATTTAAAAGAGGAAATGAGAGAGGGAGAATTGTTTCAGAGAGAATGCATTTGTGAAAAAAGCCAGCAGACTTCTAAGGTGCATCAACAGGAGTATAGAAATCACAGGTTTTCCGCTTGGGGGTACTCTGGACTCAGATCCGAGTCTGGATGCCTACATTTTGGCTGCAGCCAGGAGTGCATTTGCAGAATTAAAGTTAGTGTACCAGCTGTGCCTGTCCCTTGAGAAATCAGATCGGTCTACAAAGATACATGTCTTGAATATACTCCATCAGGACTGCTGTAATGCACTCTTTGTAGGGCTGCCTTTGGAAACTGTTTGGACATTTCAGCAGGTTCAAAATGTTGCAGCCAGACTGTTGATTGGGGTTAGGTTCAGGGATCATGTAATCCCTTTGCTGAAACAGCTACATTGGCTGCCAGTCCATTTCTGGGCAAAATTCAAAGGTCTGGCTTTGACATTTTTCTCCTTATATAACCCAGGGAGTGGACTGAGATCTGCAGGGGAGGGCTTTCTTACAGACCCACCTCCCTTGCAGGTGCAATTTGTGAGGACTCAGGAGACAGCCTTCTACATGACTGCTCCCATGTAAAACGTCTTTCCAAGGGAGTTCTGATTGGCCCCCAACCTGTTATTTAATTCTCTCCTCCCTTTCCATAAGCAGGTGAAGATTTTCTTATTTAGGCAGGACTTTTGAATTTTAATTATATTGTAGTGGGTGAGTAATGTGGTACGCTATCTTTTACAAACCTTTAAATGGAACAACATTGTAAATACCTCTTAAGTATTTTTAAGTGTTTTGAAGCTTGTTTTTAAAAATAATGTTATTTGATTTTCTTTTAATTTTTGTAATCTAATTCTAACTATTACAGTTTTTTAAACTATTGGAAGCCATGTCAGGGCACATTTTGCCAGTAGAAAGAATGGGAGCAAAATGGGAATTGCAGACAATAAATAAATGAATAGTTATGACCAGACAAAAATCTTTTCATGACTCATTCTTGAAGCTATTAATTGTTGCTGTAGGAGAGTTTCTTGATAGGGTTTTGTTTTCATTGTTATATTCTTAAATGTTTTTACATTGTATTTAATCAGTGCCGATTTTAATAAGATAGTGCTAATTGTTTTAGTAATTTCTTATTATGCTAATTGTAGTCTGTTTTAATATATTTTGTGATTCATCTTGAGTCCCATGTTGAACAAAAACTGATATATTAAATAAACCAGTCAGTCAGACAGTCCATGTTAATGTTAGAGATCTTTGTGTTCAACACAACCTCACCATATTTGAAGCTTCCCTTTGGAAGTCTCTTTGCTTCACAAAGAGCTAGCCTCATATGTTGCATCACCATTGCTTGAGGTTTTGCAAAGAATAGCCCTGTGTGTCTCAAAAGGAAAAGTAACATGCTTGAAAAATGCAAGCATTTATAACAGACCTCTCTGGTAGTTAAATGCTGAGTTCTTTATAATGGTATTTGAAATATTTTTGAAAGGGACTGTTTCTATTTCTGTGCCAAAGAAGCAAAACAGTTCAAGAGGAAGAAGCTTTTACAAAAGTGGTACAAAACATTGCGAGGGTGATTGTAATGTTAAAGAAATGACAAGAGCTTTCTTTTCAACAGATGAAGAATGTTGAAATCTCAGACCAGCTTTTTATGTTTGCTGGAGTATATGCATAAGTGGACCAGTCCTTCATTCTGCCACATTGGCTACCACTCAGCCTTCTCCTCATCATGCCCCACATGCCAATTACCAACTTCCTTTGCTCAAGCCAACAGAGTGAGCCTCATTGTTGGATAAATTTGTTTACCCATATAAATGGCAAAGCCAGTTGTGAAGGTGACAAAGTGGCACTGACAAAATCTCTTAAATTTTTTCACTCCTTTTTACTGTGTGCCACCGCTGCCAGCACTTATGTGAAGGTGAGACTCACTCACTCAACTATTTTTCTTGGATGGCAGCACAATGGTCTTTTTATCCCACTGCTACCCTAAATGTAACGGCTACCTCCCTACTGCCACCAAATTGCTCAACAAGACCCTCAAACTTGGATCTTTCACTTGAGTGACTCCCACACATTTCCTTTACCTCTGGGCCACTCTATAGACTTTCATTATTTTGAATGTTCTGAGACATAAAAGTATTATTAACCCTTGGTAGAGTTTGGCTTATAGTTTCTTAAAATACCTCAAGTGGCCACATGTTGAACCAAAACAAAACAAAACAAAAACCTTTATTTACAAGATAGTTGGTTTCTGTACCTCTCTTCTAGTGGATTTAGAGCTGATACAGTGTTTATGTGCTTAAACAGTTATAGTTTCACATATGACTTTTGACTAGACTCCGAACTTTAAAACTTTGTTGCTACCTTATGCCTTTTCCAGCCACACTAATTCACTTTCCACACTTGACCTCCTTTTAGGCCATCCTAGGTACTCAAACCCCTTCCAACCGCCCCCTTTTCAACAGTTTATCTCAGCCATCTTGGCTGTTAAAACCCCTCAGGGTCTAATAAACCTCTGACTCAGAGCTATGACCCTATCTGATCCCTATGTAATTCACCACACTCCTCTCTTCATATTTATACATTCTCTCTGGAGTAGCCCATCTTTTCTTGGCTAAGCACCTATTGGCTGTTGTCAGGCTCATTCTGATTGAATATTGCCACCCCTTCTATTCCTTTCTTTCTTT
This sequence comes from Urosaurus nigricauda, assembly GCA_034509955.1. NCBI lineage: Eukaryota > Metazoa > Chordata > Lepidosauria > Squamata > Phrynosomatidae > Urosaurus > Urosaurus nigricauda. The sequence continues at coordinate 36,507,615 of JAOEGL010000001.1, forward strand.
TTTAAAAGTAATCTGCAGAATCCTAGGTCATTTACACCAGTTTCCCCCTGCCTTCATGTCACCCTGTTCATATAAAGCAGGACCAAAGGCCTTGTTCAAGTAAGGATTGTCTTCACATGGGAAGGCCCGTTCTGTTCCAAATCAAGGCCATCCTTGCTTTAATCTGGTTAATTTGATCCAGATCATCCAGGAAAATCTGGAACACTCTGGAGCAATGCTGAGTGGCTGTTTACACAGCATTGCAGTGTGTCACCTGCCATCAACATGAGTCACTCACTGAGATCACAACAGTGGTAGACAGAAGAGAATCAATGGGAAAAAGCAGGTAGGTCACAGAAAAGTTCTACCATTGATTACTGTTGCATATCATTGCATCTCTTAACTAACAAAATAAAAAGTGGCCAGCTTTTTACTGCATTCATTTGACTCAATAAATACAACTCATTCTGGGGACAAATTATCAAAGTATCAAAACATATAATGATTTGAAACCATTGTTTTTAATTATGTCACTTTATACAGGTCCAGATAGTCCCAAATTGTGTTCCATGCACTCCAACCTTTCACAGATGAAAACCAAGACACATGTGGCCAAGCAACATCTAAATGTGATCAAGATAGCAAACATTATTAATGAGGAAGTACACACATGCTAGGAAAGGCTATAGCAGTTTGCTTTTGCCTGAGCCTTCAGGGAACGCCCAGATTCCACCTCTTCTCTTTCATCTACTTCTGAATTAATTTATTGCAAATTACTTTTGCACTTTGAACTCAGTTTGCAGTAACTGATGTAAGCTGAAGGCAAAGGGTTTGAGTGAAAATAGGAGAGAGAAAATCTGGGATATTTTAAAAGCAGCTGAAAAGGGAGATTAATTTGGACTTTCGCTGCTAAACTGGGACTGTTAGAGATTTGGTGTTTTTACTGATGAAGTGGTTATGATGGTTGTGTTCCTTGAAGTCATTTACAAGTTATGGTGATCCTAAAAAAAATTGCCATGGGATGGTCTTAGCAAGATTTGTTCAGAGGTGTTTGCCATTGCCTTCCTCTGAGGCTGGAAATATGTGACTTGCCCAAGGTCACTCAGGGGTTTCTATAGCCAAGTGTGGATTTGATTTCCAGGGTCCTAGTCAAACCATGATCACTCATAAGGTTCCCTATATATAAATGAGATTGGAAAGATTTCATTCTAGCTCTGTTTCTTTTTAACTTTTGTATAAAATAGCATTGTTCCAATTTTGTACTATCAAAATTTTCACATACCCAAGGTTCAGTTTATAGCAATAGCAAGTACATTTCTATACTGCTTATCAGTGCACTTAAGCAATCCCTAAGCAATTTATAAATTGCAAGCTAATTGCCCCCAACAAGCTGGGTACTCATTTTTAGCAACCTTGGAAGGATGCAAGCCTGAGTTGAGCTTGAGCCCCGGGCTGGTATTGAACTTGCAACCTTATGGTTTGGGTGAGTGGCTGCAGTACAGGCATTTAACCACTGTGCCATCAGGGCTTTAGATTTTTAAATATGTTTTTGATGCAGATGATTTTTGTTTTATTTTCAACATCTCAAGTGGGTTGAGAAAATTACTGAAATTGTTTATTATGTTGCCTGTACATAAACCATTTTATTTCTAAATAGTGCTAAATTTAAAGTGGTGGTCTTCAGTTGCAGGGAAAGAACAGCTGAAATCAAACTACAGTATTTCCTTTGTTTAGTCTGTTCTGTTTTAGTTTCTTGGATGCCACAAATAAAAAAAATGAACTGAAATCTGTTCTTTGTGTAAAAGCTTTAAACAGACATTTAAATAGAGTTCTGAATCTCTTGTACCTGGCCTTCATTCAGTTTTGAATGTTTTAGAGTAAATGTGATTGCAATGCTAATTCAGGATAGAAAAATGGGGATCTACAAACATTGCCAGAGTCCAAAGGATGTAAAATCATTTTCTATGTATGATTTCAGGGTTATTAAGACCTATTCCATTAATTCATGAGAGGCAGGTCTTGAAGCAACATGTGGCCAAACACATGTGAGGATATTGAAGTATTGACAAATAATTTCTGCTAGAAGCAACTTAACTTGAGGTCTGATCAGCTCAGGGATCATCCCATAGAATGCAAGTAGCTGAGGCTAGAATATTGACTATAATAGATGTAAGTAATGAATTACATCTGAAAAAGCTATTACACCATCCACTCTAAAACGGGGGGCGGGGGGGGGGAGATTCTATCTAACCCTAACGGGACCAGACAAATATCACACTACACTGAGAACAGGAGGATGGGCCATGCTCTGAAGCTCCAAAGAGCTATGTTTAAGGGAGTACAGACCTTAAATAGCCTCCAACTCCACTCTGTCAGATTCAGTATTTTGGCACTTTGTCCCAGAAACAAAGCACTCTGGTTTTTTACCATGAAAGGTATCAAAACTTTATTGCACCGCCTCTGGTGTCTGACTCACCTCTTCCAAATTTGAGCCAAATTTGGAAGTTAGGCTGATTTTATCACATGGACATTTCCCTCAAAATGGCTTTCCATTGCCTCCAGTGTTGAATTCAGGCCCCGTAAGTCACTTTGGTGACCATTTTTTTTCCAATTCAAAACAAACAAACAAGCAAACAAAAACAGCTTCATTTATATACCACTTCATACTGCCTAAGGAGTGTCTAAGCGGTTTACAACTGTAAGCTACTTGCCCCCAACAATCTGGGTACTCATTTGAGCAACCTCGGAAGGATGCAAGCCTGAGTCAAGCTTGAGCCCTTTTGCTGGTCTTGAACTCGCCACCTTATGGTTTTGAGTGAGTGGCTGCAGGACAGGCATTTAACCACTGCACCACCAGAAGCTTTGGGGGAAATGGCCGCCGTGGCAACTTAAGGGACCCAAATTCTTTTGAAGGAAAAAGTCATTTTGATAAAATCAACATAACTTGTGAATTTGGTTCAAATTTGGAAGAGGTGAGTTGGGCACTGGTGGCGGTGTGATAAAGTCCAAAGTCCTACCTTCCCCTGCAGCATCATTTGTCATGCAAGTCCAAGTAGGCATTAATACAGAATTTAATTATTTTTTAGAAAATTTTACATTTGTTACTCTAGTGTGGATTTTAAAGTATTGAATTCATTTGGAAATCTATCCAGAAATACCTTTAAATACCAAGTACCAATATGGTGTAGTGGTTAGAGTGTTGGTCTATAACTATGGAGACCAAGGTGTGAATCCCTACTCAGCCATGGAAATCCACCAGGTGATCTTGGGCAAGTCCCACTCTTTCTCAACTTCAGAGGAAGGCAAAAACAAACCCTTTCTGAACAAATTCTTGCGAAGGAAACCTCATGATAGATTCATTTTAGGATCATCTTAAGTTGGAAAGGACTTGAAGGCACACAATAACAAATCTCATATAGGAACACATGCACAGCAGCTCCTTCCTCATCATCTATAATGTGATGGCCAGTGTATAATATTGACATTAATATGAAAAATGTTTGTCATTCCCTTTGGGGGAAAAATTGAAGATTATCTTTTATCCATCTCCAGTTTTAACAGATGATGTCAATGGTCCAGCAAAGTAGACTTGGGGGTATGCCAGCCCAAGACACACTAAGTCTCTATGGAGCAACAAAATATTTGGATTATTACATCTTCAGAAGTTAGCTTTACTGTGATAGTTAATAACAATGGAGACTTTATTGAGAAAATTAAGTTTTAGAATAGGGATGGGCAATTGCCAGTGGTTGGGGGGGGGTACTGCCCTTTCCTTGGAAAGCTGCCCCTAGCAACACATCCTGAATCTGAACTTTTTTTAACTTAGGAGCTCAACAGAACAGCTCTAAGGGATGCCTTGCAGCCACCTCTTTCAGTGCTGGATCAGGGCTGTGGCAACTACATGCCGTAGCCCCAATATGGCCTTTCCATGGCAAAAAAGGGAGCTGCAAAAAGCAGTTCCTTTTTGTGCCCCGGAAAGGGCTCCATAGCCTCCAGTGCAACTGCTGGAGCACTCTTTTGGTGCTGTGTCATCTGGTCACAGCATCAGAGGAGTGCCGTGATGCCGCCTGTCATGTGGTGGGCCATGCGGCATCACACTGGCATGAGAGTGTGGGCGTGCATCATGTGGATGCAACCCCCCCCCCACACACACACACACACACTCTGACCTGATGCCAGCCTTTAATGCTGGTCTGCTGAGGCTCTTATTTATTTTTACCAAAATGCCCCCATGCCCTGTAGAGGGAATGTGGAGCATTTTAATGCTCACTTGTCATTTTGTTTTTAAAGTAATCCTGACAGGGCATAAAAATTAAAAGACCTTGGCTACACTTGTACCCCTTAGGCCTCACTTTTCCCATCTCTGAGAATGAGAGTGAGGATGAGTATCTCCATTACAAGGTGAAAATTCATGCAGAAAGTTACCATTTTTGTAGTTAAGGCTGGAAAATATTTTTAAATGACCTTTGCTGTTTTTTAGATGGTTCATTTATTTTACATGATGATGCCAGACTCAGGGGTTGGGGTGAAACAGTGTCCTGAATCCCCCCTTTGGTTTCATTCAAGTTCAAGGGAGGGAGGGGTAGATATCTTCCAAGGCCCACAGAATGAAAGGTAGATTTAAACATATACACCATGTACTGTGACCACTACTGGTTATATAAGCAAATGTATCTTCTGACTTGCCAACAATCTAGAATATAAAAAGATGCTGCATTTGAATGTGATCACCCTAATTTCAAACTCAGTAGCAGCTGGTAGCTTCTGTGTCTGTGGGGTAGAGAATCTGGTCTGAATTTTAGTGGAAATTTAAATTTAAATATTAACCCCTGTCCCCAAAACAGGCCCAATATCTTGGATAACTATTTTAAAGTTCAGACTGAAGCCCAAAGTGGATTCACCGACCCTGTGCCTTGGGAACCCTGAACCACTGAACCTCTTTCTCCCTTCTGTGATGGAGATCCAGTGGTCTTGGACAGGTTGCCCTCTCTCTGCCTACATCTGAAGATACTGTATATTCAATAAGAAATACTAAGCATTACAAAATGATGCAGGAATAATGAATAATATTCCCTTTTCAGTTGAGAGCAAATTGTCTCCCATTCTCTCTTTCTGTTTTGTGGCTTATCTATCCAGTTCTTTCTACCTTTCCTTTCAAACAAAGTGCGATCTCATTTATATCCAGTCACCAGGAATGATCTGAAATATGTATGCAACAGATAAAGCATCCAAAATAGAACGGCACATAAAACATGCAGCTATAGAGCAACAGCAATGTAAAATATGTGCCTTTTTTCAAATGGATCCCTTTTGAGGAGATTCAGATAAATGGGGCTTTATTGCATTCAAGGTGATATAACACAGAGAGCTTGTTGTAACTGTGCATCCTAAAACAGTTCTGCATATTTTGGGTGCAATCCACTAAGTGCTGCTACTGGGCAATCTCAATCAGTACACACCTGATTGAAATAAATTGAACTGGATGGCAGTCATGGCTTGAGAATCACTATCATGTTATTTGAGCTTTGTGGTTAGCAACAATATCAAAGCCAGCCCCAGAATGGTGCATAGGCTCATTTTCATGTTGCATCTGTTTGAAAATATCCTGAACATAATCCTTTTCAATAAATAAATAAATAACACAAATTGTTGTTGCATGACTTCCAGTCACTTCCAGCCCTAAGGAGACCCTATCACATAGTTTTCTTGGCAAGGTTTTTCAGAGGCAGTTTTACTTTGCCTTCCTCTGAGGCTGAGGCAATGTAACATGCCGTGTCATCAAGGTGAGTTTCCATGGGCAAGTGGAGATTTGAACCTTGGTCTCCAGAGTCATATCTAATGCTCAAACCACTCCACCACACTGGCTATTGCATCACAAATACAATAAAACAAAATGTGCAAAAATGTGATTTATTTTTTGAAGTACTGAATGTAACTCCATGATCTTTATTGAAACTCAGAATGAAAGCCCATGATCTTTATCCAAACCAATTTTTGAATGAATCTCAACTCCAGGATTTACCTAAAGCTTAATTCCTGCTAATCTGAAGTAGAGTAAACCCAGTGAATCAATAGGAATTTAATCATATTTATGTAAATACCATTGATAATGTTGGTCTACTGTAGTTGGGATTAGCAATGGGATTTAGAACAATTGCGATTTTAATTTACTTAATTTATTCATACTCTTTTATTTGTGCCTATCACTTACTCTATTTTTTTAAATATATTGCTTTATTTTATTTTTTATACCCTTTCTGTTTCTCTGAAAAGCAACTCAGGCTAGTGAAAAGACAAATGCAAAAGGTTTTACAAACCCAAATTAATAAAGAACAGCAAAAATTTTAGAAACTAAATCACTAATCAATTACAAATGATTGATAGTTATTTAGAGATGGAGCTTTACTAACTCCATTGGAAATGAGATCATCTGTTATGTGTATAAGCATTTTATACGAACTCACATGCTCTTTTAAAATAATATAAATACTTGCAAAGTCTCAAGTGTTTTCATTCATGGATGGTCATAGTGAAATGACTGAAAATAATTGACATGACCCATATTCCCTTGTGGGTGAGTGAGAGTCAGAGACTGGAGTGAGGGGTGATATGGCTCCTTAAATCTAACCAGAGAGGCCACAAGGACAATATAGATATTTAACCAAGGGCAGCATAAGTGAGATTGCAGCTGTTCATGTCTATGAAATAATGTTTGGATGTATTTTAATATTTTTTCCATTGGATTCATTTGTTCCTGTTTTGTTTATTTTCTTGATGCTTCCGAGTGGAGCAATAAAAAAGATGGAAGACAATATGAGCCTGGAAAGAAGGAGGTAGAATAATAAAGCTGCCGTTATTAATGATCTGTCCTGCTTTGTGCAATAAGACCCTGACAGCTGTCAGCTTTCAGACACATCAGACGTCTTGTGAAATGTAGTGAGAATATCACAGGGCTGTTATAATTCTTGGGCAGTTGCAGAGGTCCAACCTTGGAAGTCTGACAAGCCCTGTGGAATTATGAATAGTTTAATAATATGACAGAGGACTTTTTATTTGACAAAGAAGAGGAGAATGGGCTCTGTGGGGTATATGTCCTTCCACTTCACTTTATCTTGTAGCATAACCTGTTTGCACAGTTTTACAGGGGACTATAGGGACTGGCCCAGAATAAAGCTACCACTGAAATGCTATGCAGAGTAAAATGTGACATGAATTTGGGGATATCCCTTCAGGTAGAAACATTTGAGCTGTGTTAAGACAAGACAAAATGAAACTAATGAAAGTTACAGTGCTCTAGGTGTTCGCAAACACAATTTCTCCAGCATGTAACAAGTATCAGGATGTTAACCAGATTTTTTGATGTGTTACTATCCATCACAGGTATCTGTCCATCAACAGACTGTTGGGATTGAATCAAAGGGAAACATCAAGCCATGAGCAGGGCAGCTGTGAGAGGAATCACAGCCAGGAGATCAAACCAGGGAGGATTACCTGTATAGGAAGCTTTTGTAACGCTTCCTATTTGGTAGTTTCAATGGTGAGCCTATGAGGGCAGATTTGCTCTTTGTTACTTGGGAAACCTTTCCTACCAAGAGAGGTAGGTACTCTAGCTTTACCCCAGGGATTTACTCCTTTTGTGATAGCTTTGCAAACAGCAACAAGTAAATACCAAGTCTAGCTTCAGCAGTTCATGAAACAAATCCCTCATTCAACCTTTTTAAAGATCAATTAGTGTACTCATTGTGGCAATTTAAATAAATTTGCACTTTACTAGATCAAATACGTACAGTTCCAGATACCCAAAAAAGTGCAATATACCATCCCACAATGGTCAGCCAAATGTGACTGGGAAGCTTACAAGGTGGACAGAAAACCCCTAATCCTGTCCTAATACTCTTCTCCAGGAAGCATGTTCTGATGCCATTTAGCAGCCATGATTTCCTGCTTTCCATGAACAGGCCTAATAAAAAAATCCAGGGTGAACAGTTGTGAGGAGCCAAGAAACTCCCCACAGGCTCCATCCCTGCCTTCAATCAATTTATCAATCAACCAACCACCCAATAAGATTTTGTTACAAAATTCCCCCAAACACCCTCTAGCAGGCATGGGAGTATTTTTGCCATGTCTATATTGTGTTGTCCCCCCCCCCCCTTATCTCTTTTTAGTGGTCATGCTTTTTAATGCATCAAATTCTATTGATACCTCAGCTCATGGTGACCCTGCAGATGAAACATCTCTAAGACTCCCTTTCCTCCATTGTTCTTTTAAACTCTTGCAGATTCATACTCAGGACCTCCTTAATTGAGTCCATCTATTTAGCATGTGGTCTTCCTCTCCTTTTAATTCCCTCCATCTTTCCTAACATTATTGTCTTTTCCAATGATTCATGCCTTCTCATGTTGTGGCCAAAGTATGACAGCCTCAATTTAGACATTTTTGCCTCCAGGGAAATTTCAGGCTTGATCTGTTTTAGGACCAATTTATTTGTTCTTTTTGCTGTCCACAGTATCCTTGGCACTCTTCTCCAGCACCACATTTCAAATGAACTTATTCTCTTTTTGTCCATTTTCTCAACTGCCCAGCTCTCACATCCATACATGGTAATGAGTTAGGACAACAAAAATGCTTTAAAGTAAAACACATTTCTTAAACTAAGAACAATTTGGCAACTTTAGTTGAATCCTGCCTGTCCATTCCCCCTGCACATAATGCATGTGAGGTGGATCCTTCTTCATTTCAATCCTTTTTGCTGAGACTCCATGACTCTGAGACTCTGTCCTTCCATTGCAAACACAGAGGCCCCCTTTACACAGGCACTTAAAACCAACAGACATAGCTTTGAATAGAAATCAGCTATGTTGGGATGCAGAGCAGAAGCAATTCTGCCGATTTAATGAGAGGAGCAGTAACTTCTCTCAGCTAATATACCTCACCTGTTGGGGTTTTTATCTCTTCTGGCACTCTGTTCTACAATTCCATTTTCCATTGACCTTCAACGCTTCTAGTTTCTGTCAACCTGCTTCTGCTGACACCAGCAACAGCTACCACCTTTCCACTATGCATAACAAGGAGCTTTCACATCTGAGTTGTTTGTTATGATTACAGGCAATCTGCTGCTCTCTTGGTCTCCAGAAACCATATAATGTGGGAAGGCATTTTAAGTGCATTTATGTACATACTGTCACAATATCAATCTCCACATAGGGCTGGCTCCTACAGTCTCGCCAAATAAACTCAGATTTTTCTCTTTCTTAACCACTGCTTACCCAAAGGCACTACACACACACATGTATATCCATCAAGCTCCTCATCATTTTCTCCCACTGAACTGGGAGCTGTTAAAAGAACCAGTGTCAGGGAGAGGGCTAGACTTTTCTGCAAATACAAAAAATTAATGTATTATTGCTGTGTTTCCCAGTCCTTGACATAAGTTTGGCACAGCTGGAATTATAGGAAATAGGAGGAAAAGGCAGGAAGAAATTATCTGAAAGCAAGGGAAGGTTTGGCTGCTTAGATACTATTGGGGGCACTTGGCTTCCTTTCCTCTTTGAGATTCTGAGAGAAGACAGATTTGCTCTTTGTTGGAATACAAATCTCTTTGTCTCTATGTTCAGGTTATGTACCTGTCAATAGTTCCAATGATCTCTCATTTGAAAAGAGATAAACACAAATAAGTGTTGCCTCATAATTTCTCATCCCATTAGGCATCTAAGAAACATGTAGCAATACAGGTAAATTCCGAAGTCATAATCAAGAATACATGAAATGTTATTGTTCACCTTCTTTTTACCCAAAGATAGATGGTCAGAAAGATATCTACTTTTACACCCATGCATTTGCCCCAAGGTCATAATTTATGGTAGAATCCATACATAGGCAGACCTACAATGTAGGCTTTCTGTGTCATTGTCATATGAAATTTTGTTAGCAAATTTGAGCCATTCAATGGGTACAGGTTTTGCTGTTTATTTGTGTTATCAACAAGCAAAAGAAACAAACAAAACTGGGTTGGGTTTTTTTGGGGGTGGGATGCCACTCAGATTTTTTTGTCCCATAAAATATAATAGCACACACAAAAAATTGCCATGTCATTTTTAAATTGAATCATGCTGTTAACCTCTCCTTTGGGTATCACAGGCATACATATTGGTTCACTAAGAGTGTATCCACACAGCAGAATCAAAGCACTTTGACACCACTTCAACTGCCATGACTCTATTGTACAGAATCCTGGGATTTGTAGTTTGGTGAGGTATTCAGCCTAGTTTGCCAGAAAGCTTTGGTGCCTCACCAAACTACAAATCCCAGGACTCTGTAGAATAGAGTCATGACAGTTAAAGTGTTGTTAAACTGCTTTAATTCCGCAGTGTGGATACATACCAAGAACTGTTATTGTTAGAGATTCCTTTCCCATCTAATTAATAGTCTTCTTGTAATCCTATTTATGTTCTTCCTTTTTCCTTTGCATATTCTTAGCTCATTTCAAAACAAAATCCCACAAGAAAGGGAGAAAGAAAGGAAGGAAGGAAGGAAGGAAGGAAGGAAGGAAGAAAGAAAGAAAGAAAGAAAGAAAGAAAGAAAGAATTGAGACTTAGGGCTGATTTATACAGTTTCTTTAGTTTCAAGTGTCTCTGGAAAATATCTGAGAATACAGTACATTTCATTCAATGGTTCTTCATTATGTGTGATATTTCAGTTTCAGATTGTAACAGTATAACTTTAGAGGCTATTATGCTGCTTTCAGGTGATGCAATTTTCCTGGAACAATTGTTTTGAAATCATCCCAAGGAAACATAACAGCATGGAAAGATGGGGTAATGCTATAGCACAAGGCCCCACCAAACTTTCTAGGTGGGTCATAGAGCTGATATCTGCATTTAGAAATAACTCAGTGTCATTTATTGGTATTTCCACATCGTACTATGGGAACACCACATTCTGGAATCCAGAATAGCATTCTAGTCAATTCCTGTTGAAGTGATGCAGTATAGTAGCATTTGCTGAGGTTAGAAACAAGGATTCTTTTGGATGTAGAAAAATTGCAAATAACCTTTTTTTTTTCCAAAACCTGAGAGAACACCTCTCTAGGAATCTCTAGGTCCTCCAGCATACCTTTATGGTCAACATCCACCACAGGTTGACACAAGAGAGGTCCTTCTCGGTAGCTGCCCCTTGACTCTGAAACTTCCTTCCCAGGGAGGCCAGTATGGCCTTCTCCTTGTTGTTCTTCCATTGGCTGGCTAAGACATTTTTATTCAAACAGGCTTTTAAAACACAAAGTCTTTAAAGAACTGTCTGGGAAGGTTGTACTGTTTTAATTGTACAGTTCTGAACCATTTTTATCTTTTTTAAAAACTGCATTTTGTCACATATATCTTTATGTTTTTTTAAATTATCATTAGTAAAGTATAACACCAAACCATTCATACCCTATACATAAATATACTTGCATACACATCAAAAACTACATAATATGACAACATCTAAAACTACAGAATATTACATATTCTAACAAATAAAACTACATTGGATCACAACAAAATTGAATGACTTCCTTTCCAGCAGGTTTTGCTATTATTATCCGCTTATATGACTTATATGACTTACAGGCATTTTATTCTTTTAATGATCGGGGTGTTTTAACATAACAGTCACAGTAGAATATGACAGTAACAGTATAATTCTATTTTATATGTTTTAATTGTATTCTTTTCCGTTGTGAGTTGCTTTGAGTTCCAGTGTTGGTGGAAAGACAGAATGTAAATAATAAGTAAATAAATATAATGTATTTGATTTGGGCAAATAATTTTTCTTAAAATATTTTCTCCCTCTATTAGTCTATTTATTCCCTACCATCTTCTCAAAACTGAGGCTCAAGGTATATAGAGTGTGTCATTTTTAACGATATATGTATTGCCTTCATATAGAATTGAGAACGACAGAGACAAGAGTTGGTGAAATAAGACGATAACTAATCTGCAGCACCACAGGCAATGGGACATTCAAGTAGTTAATCTGAATCTGAATCTCCCAATTGGAGACCTCTGGGATTGAAACCCATGGTACACAGCCTGCAATCTGCCCTACCCTGATCCCATGATGGGATCAGAGGGTCCCAAGGGATTCCTCCAGATGGCACCGGTTTGCATTTTTTCCTCAGGAAAAGATTGGGACAAGAACTCACTTCATATCTCCCCTCAAGCAAGTCAGCAAACATGGAGCAATGGATTAATTCTTTCACCTTGCAGTGCCACCAAATGCCTTCAAAGAGCAACTGAAACTAAGTACCCACACCCCACCAGTTGTAACATATAAGCAATACTTAATCAGTTAGTCAAATAATAAACTGTAACCAACAGGCTTCTACTTCTATATAGCATGAAGTAAGAAAAACAACAACAGCCACGTGTGACTAGCAAAACAAGACATGGCACAAAATTCCTAGTCAGCCCCCATACAGAATAAATGAAACTTGTATTTGTACCCCACTTTTTGCCGTAGCAACCAAGAGATGAGTAGGTGTAGAGTGAAACGATGAAGAGGCCCAAATCAGGGCAGCACCATTTTAAATAAGCCAGTGTGGCCCTGTTTAATGTGTGGGCCTCAGCACACCCTGTTGTGGCATTTGGTCAATGGCTTAGGGAGGGCAAATCCACTTCTGTGATATGATCAAGGGAACTGACTTTTTGAATGCACTTTCCTGTTGTATGTGTCATTTTATACTCGTTTTTGCCAGAAGAACTCAGGAAAAATTGCAGAAGTACACATACTGACTGATACCTGTGTTTTAGTTCATGTTTTGCTTTATGAAGTACAAATGAAATTGGCTTAAAGAACAATTCAAACAGAGTTTAGTGTGGTGTAGCAGTCTGAATATTGGACTATGGCCTTTATCACATGGGGAAAATCAGGGGAAAGTGGGGGTTTAAACAAACATTAGCCCATGGAAATAGCATGATCGCGGTGAAGATTTTCACATGACATCACAATTAAAGAATATCCCAGCAATAAACAAGTAATAACCATCAACAAATCATTTACTGGATCAAATGATTTTCACAGGCAAACATCTGTTTAAACCTTTGCTTTTCCCCTGAATTCCTTCCATGTGATAAAGCCCTATGACTGTGGAGACCCAGGTTTGGATCCCCACTCAGCCATGGAAAGCCACTGTTTGAACCTTGAGTAAATCCCACACTCCTTCAGACTCAGAGGAAGGTAAAGATAAATCTTCTCACAACAAATTTTGCCAGAAAATCCTCATGAGAGGTTTTCTTATGGCTATGAGGATGTTTACTCAATGAAGCTACCAGGACCCAATGTATGGAGACTGAATGATGAATGGAATTCCTATCTTGATCTTTTGGCCTAAAAAAACAACAGTGGGCTTGCAAGGACATGACAACTGAGTGGATTTCTGGCATTACTAATTTTGACAGTCAGAATCCATGCTAGAAAAGATTGTCCATTCAGCCACCATGCACTTTCAGCTGGCACTTCATCAGTTACACCTAAAGAAAATTATGCAAACCTGTGTGTCCAGGGCATGGCTTCCTGCAGTTTTCTCTAGTGAATGGCTGAACTGGCCACTTCTACTTTTATACATGTCTTAAATCTCATAATTCTTTACTCATTACACATAGTTAAATTTGGAAACCATAGAAATCTCTTCTATATTTGAAGAAAATCAAGACCTTAAATCACAGTAACATTCCACAGTACCTAATTCCCAAAGAACGATCACCAGAAAAACTTGCCAACTGCTTCATAGAATTATTCGAAATTTCAGTAGGTAGTTTTTCCAACCTTTGTTGTTAACTGCCTTCATGTTGATCTGACCTCATGGATGAGATATCTCCAAGACATCCTTTCCTTAACTGCCCCTCTCAGGTCTTGTAGACTCAGGGCCATAGCTTCCTTGATTCTATAGATCTGGAGTGTGGTCTTCCACTTTTCCTACTTCCTTCTATTTTACCAAGCATTATTGCCTTATTGTGGCCAAAGTACAACAGTCTCAGTTTAACCTGACTTCCAGGGAGAGCTCAGGCTTGATTTACTCTAGAACCCATTTATTTGCTCTAGGACCCATGGTATTCACAGATCTCTTCTCCAGCACCACATCTCAAATGAAGTTGATATTCTTCCTGTCAGTTTTCTTTACCATCCAGCTCTCATAATCGTACAAAGTGATGGGAAATACAATGGCCTGGACAATCCTAACTTTAGTATTCAATCTTTAAACTTTCCAACCTTATTAAAGTCCTCTCTTGATTGTCTTTGTTGCTTGCTTGAAGTTAGATTCTACTAACCTCTTCTTTGCTCAGAAACCATCAATATGAAAACACATATCGCATCTCCATTTCTGCATGGATATATCTAGACAAAAGCAGCAATCTTAATTAATCAAATTAAATCAGCAAGACACTTCCGATTATCCCCTTTTAGTCCAAACCAGCTCTATAATGACAAGTGATGCAAAAATAATTAAACCAAGACAGAGTTGAGTGGGGAACCAAGGAATAATATATTTAGAGTTTGAAGAGAACTAATTAGTTTTGGCAGGTTATTTATGTATGTTTATATATGTAAATAGAAAAATTAGCTGTTCCAAGCAGACACAAACACATTCTAGTGTTTGGTTTGCTGCATGGTCAAAAGGAGAGAAAAGACAGGGGAATTTAAAAGTATAGCAGCAAACTGCTATTAAAGAGTGTAATATGTTATTGTTTTTATCTGTATGTCATATTTAGTTGGTAAATGTCAGTCAATGTGGATGCGTTCTCCAAATGTAACCTTGGAAAATCAACCAGATGTTACAATGTGTCCACTGGACACAAAACTACACATGTAAACAGCAAAGGTCATAAAAGGTCTGAAGCCCACAATATTATCCAGTTCAACAACTCAAGATCCCAGGCATGATCAACCCAGTACTTCATTTTTCCCTCCTAAAAAGTAGCTTTAAAATGATATTCTTTATTGGATTTTTTTCATTTTATATTACCTAATATTTAAGCAACAACCTACATATTTTGGTTCAGCAGTGCAAGACCATACTACCACCACTAATCTGGTGGGTTTTTTTCTTCTTTTTTCCCATCAAGCTGGGTCTGTGAAGTTATTTAAGGAAGCTACCTTCGGTCAGAACTGCAAATGAAACCATTTCTCACTTCTGGGTAGCAGAACATATGAAGCTACCTAATACAAAGGAATGAAGCCATTCAGAACCATAGATGGTCCGTTTCGTTTAGCATTGTCTTCACAGACTGCCAGTACCTGACCAGGCTTTTCAAAGAAAAGTCTTCCCAGCAGTACATCCCAGAAGATGTCAAGGATGGAAACTGTAGAGCTATGGATCTTCCCCACCAATATCTGTGCACTTTTTTTTTAACTGAAAACAACTGAAAACAACTATCACATCTGTTTCAAAGCTTTTCCCAAACAGAAGTTTCTTTACACCTTGAAGTGATATTTCTGAGTAAAGGACATCCAGGAAGATGAGTTTTGTAGGAATCTTATTGTTAAAATCAATCAAATTTGTATTTACAGGAAAATATTTAAAAGTCAATGGCAGAAAGAACCAGTGATGTTAATGACTTAGGGAACACTGTAGCTTGTAAACCCATTCCTAGCTATTACACAGGATACCATTAAAACTGTTATACTGATGCTATCATGTTTCCTTATATATTATTTGTTTCCAGACTATGACCATGTTTTCATGCTGGAATTTACCACACAAGCCCTTTTCTCACCACAATCATGCTAGTAAGGGGAAAAGGATACATACCAGTTTGGAAATATACCCTCGTCCTCCAGGGAGGTGGGGAAGAGGTAGGCCGGACCATCTGGGCCTATATAAAGCCCAAAAAGCCTCCCTTCCCCCAGTGGACAGACTGCTCAGAGGCAGGAGGAGAACAGGCCTCACCATCATCTTCAGGCCCCCTCCAAGGCCCCAGCGTCCTCCAGCGTCCTCCAGGGAGGTGGGGAAGAGGTAGGCCGGACCATCTGGGCCTATATAAAGCCCAAAAAGCCTCCCTTCCCCCAGTGGACAGACTGCTCAGAGGCAGGAGGAGAACAGGCCTCACCATCATCTTCAGGCCCCCTCCAAGGCCCCAGCGTCCTCCAGCGTCCTCCAGGGAGGTGGGGAAGAGGTAGGCCGGACCATCTGGGCCTATATAAAGCCCAAAAAGCCTCCCTTCCCCCAGTGGACAGACTGCTCAGAGGCAGGAGGAGAACAGGCCTCACCACCATCTTCAGGCCCCCTCCAAGGCCCCAGCGTCCTCCAGCGTCCTCCAGCGTCCTCCAGGGAGGTGGGGAAGAGGTAGGCCGGACCATCTGGGCCTATATAAAGCCCAAAAAGCCTCCCTTCCCCCAGTGGACAGACTGATCAGAGGCAGGAGGAGAACAGGCCTCACCACCATCTTTAGGCCCCCTCCAAGGCCCCAGCATCCTCCAGCTTCTTCCAGGGAGGTGGGGAAGAGCGCAGCGGAGCAGCGGAACGGCGGCAGCAACACCTGGGCCCTTTTAGGCCTCAAGCCACCTTTCCTCCCTGCAGAAACGCTGCGGCAGAGGAGGAGCCAGGAAGAGACCACTAGGCCTCAAAAGGCCCAGCGCCCTCCACCCGGCAGCGCGGCGGAACAGCGGAACGGCGGCAGCAACACCTGGGCCCCTCTGGGCCCCAGGCCACCCTCCCTCCCTGCAGAAGCGCCGCTGGAATGGTGGTGGACAAATTAGACTACTCGTCCCCTCAGTTGTCACAGGGAAAGGGCAGCTGTGGGCGCTCATCTGAACTACTATATTGGTGACGGCATATACAGCTCCTTTCAACTTGTTGGTCTGATGTTTATTGCGGGAGAATGGACTGGATGGGAGAACAAACAATATTTATTTATTGTTTGTTTCATGTTATACATCTGCTCTGAGACGAGAGTTTTAGCTGGATTGCTTGCCCTTACTTGCAGATAATGGAGCTGGGAACAATCCGGGGGCGGCGATTGAGGTTGTGTGGGGGCGGGGAAGGTATGGCGGAAACAGAGTGAACACATGTTACAAAAGAAGTAGGGATCGATGTCTAGTATCTATCCCTTCTTCAGTTCACTCTGTTGCCCGGGATAATTTGGAGAGCATACCAACCATTCCACAATCCCTTAATCTGCTCCTTTGCAATGTCAGGTCGGCCAAGGGTAAGACTCACATCATCCACGATCTCCTCGTGGATGAACGAGCCGACCTGGCTTGCTTCACCGAGACCTGGCTGGGAGATACCAGCTCTACTACTTGGGCGCAGACTCTTCCAGCTGGGTACACGGTCAGTGAGCAGATAAGGGAGAGTGGACGGGGGGGCGGCGTCGCTATAGTTCATAAAACCAACCTGACCTTGATCAGAAGACCTGTCCGGAAAACAGCCCACATCGAGTGTATGTACCTCACCCTGAAAACCAGGGATAGTCTGGGGATTCTGTTAGTATACAGGCCACCCCGTTGTCTAACAGACTCCCTAGCCGAGCTGACCCAGCTGGTCTCTGAGCTATTGTTGGAGTCCCCTAGACTTCTTGTCTTAGGTGACTTCAACATCCCTCTTGAGGCCAGCTTTTCGGATTTACCTGGAGCAGCTCGGGAGTTCATGGAATCCATGACAGGCATGAACCTATCTCAATTGGTCAACGGGTCCACTCATTGTGCAGGCCATACACTCGATGGGGTTTTCAGTACGGAACAGGAGTATCCGTGGGCGGAGGTAACCAAGACCTCCGCACTGTCATGGACGGACCACTTCCTGATCAAGCTGGAGCTAAAGACCACGTTCCGTCCCCCCGGGGGTGGCGGACCCATTCAAATGGTCCGCCCTCGAAGGCTCATGGAACCAATTGGTTTCCAGAAAGCCCTAGAGGGTTTATTGGTTGGGAATGCCGGCGATTCTGTTGAGACCCTGGTAGACACTTGGAATACCGACGTCACCAGGGCCATCAACACAATCGCTCCCGAGCGTCCTTTCCAGCCTGCTCCCAACAGGAAGCCCTGGTATACGAAAGAGCTCAGGGAAATGAAGCGGGCTGGACAACGACTAGAGTGTGAATGGCGAAGGACTCGGCTCTCATCCGACAGAACTCTCTATAGATTGCATCTTCGCATCTATGGAGAGGCTTTGCGTGCAGCGCGGAGATCTCGCTGCTCTGCACGCATTGCGTCTGCAGAGTCCCGCCCGGCAGAGCTGTTTAAGGTGGTGAGGGAATTGACACAGGTCCCCCCTGCGCCAAACCCCTTGCTAGATCCTACAACAGCCTGCTGTGAGGCATTTAATATCCACTTTGCAGATAAAATCTCTCGGATAAGAGCCGACTTGGACGCCAACCTTCGTTCAGAGTCCATGAGTGAGGTATCCAGCAACTCCATTGCTGTCAGTTTACTGGATGAGTTCCAATCGGTGAGTACCGATGACGTGGACAAGCTCCTTGGAAGCGTGAGGAAGACAACCTGCTCTCTCGACCCAGGTCCATCCTGGCTGGTCGTCCAGGGAGGGGATGCATTGAGAACATTCCTTCGGGATGTGATCAATGCGTCTCTCAGGGAAGGCAACGTTCCATCTAGTCTGAAGGAGGCGGCTGTTAAGCCCCTCCTGAAGAAGCCTTCCCTTGATCCCCTGGACAGGAACAACTACAGACCAGTTTCCTTGCTGCCTTTCTTAAGCAAGGTGGTTGAGAAAGCGGTTGCCTCCCAACTCCAAGCTGTCTTGGATGAAACCGATTATCTCGATCCATTTCAAACCGGCTTCAGGGCAGGTTATGGAGTGGAGACAGCCATGGTTGCTCTGACTGACGACCTCCGCCTGAGCATTGACAGGGGTAGTGTGACCCTGTTAGTGCTCTTGGATCTCTCCGCGGCTTTTGATACAATCGATCATTCCATCCTTTTAGATCGGCTGAGAGAGTTGGGGATCGGCGGCACCGCGCTCCGGTGGTTCCGTTCCTTCCTCTCCGGCAGATCTCAAAGGGTGAGACTCGGGGACAGCTGCTCTTCTAAAATCGAGCTTAGCTGTGGAGTTCCACAGGGCGCTATTCTGTCCCCGATGTTATTCAATATTTATATGAAGCCGTTGGGTGAGATCATTCGGAGGCACGGAGCTCAGTGTCATCAGTACGCTGATGACACTCAGATCTATTTCTCCGTGACCAGATCGTCTGCTCAGATCTCAGATGGCGTCTCCCCTCTCAATGACTGCCTTGCGGCGGTAATGGATTGGATGAGGAAAAACCGATTGAAGCTTAATCCAGACAAAACGGAGGTGCTCACAGTCACAGGCCCGAAACCAGGTTTGGGAATACAACTTCCAGTCCTCAATGGAGTCACACTCTCCTCGAAGGACTCTGTTCGCAGTCTGGGGGTACTCCTTGATCCGTCGCTTCACATGACAAGTCAGGTGAATGCGACGGTCAGGAGCGCTTGTTACCAGCTTCGGCTGATACGCCAGCTGCGCCCTTTCCTGGAGAGGAGGGATCTGGAAACTGTGATACACGCGCTGGTAACCTCACGTTTGGACTACTGCAATGCACTCTACATGGGGCTACCCTTGTGCCTAACCCGGAAACTACAAATGGTCCAAAATATGGCAGCCAGGCTTCTGGCTGGAACATCCAGGAGAGAGCATATCACTCCTGTGCTAAAAGCCCTCCACTGGCTGCCGATCAGTTTCCGGGCACAGTACAAGGTGTTGGTTTTAACCTTTAAAGCCCGTCATGGCTTGGGCCCATCTTATCTAAGGGACCGCCTCCTCCCATATGAACCCCCCCGCACACTCCGGTCCTCTGGGAGGAACCTGCTTCAACCCATGAAGACCAAGCTGGTACAGACCTCCCAGAGGGCTTTTTCGGCTGTCGCCCCCAAGTTGTGGAATGACCTGCCGGACGAGATGCGTCTCATTACATCTTTAGAAGGCTTTAAAAGAGCCCTAAAGACGCATCTCTTCCGGCAAGCCTTTCCAGAGAATGTGAATATCCCCAGCTCCATACCTAGGTTTTAAGGGCTTTTTAAATCTTTTCCTGCATTTTTCTCCATACAACCTAAGCTGGGTCCACTCCCTACTATTGTGTATTGCTGTTTTAATTTATTATGTTTTTTAACTCCATTGTGATTTAATTCTTTTTTAAGGGAGGGTGGTAAGGGTAAGGAAGGGGTATTTTAACTTGATATTGTTTTAACCTCTGCTGTACTCCGCCCCGATTGCTTGTTCAGAGGGGCGGAATAGAAATAAATATTATTATTATTATTATTATTATTATTATTATTATTATTATTACATGTCTTCTCAGCAGCATAACTGATGGCCAATACAGACCACCCAAAAAGGGCAGTCCGTGGGTGCCCCTTTTAGCACTGGACTGGGACCAGGGCAGCCTCACCAACAGCTCCAGAGGTCCCAATCAGCCATTTTTCCAGGCCACAGAGAAGCAGCAAAACACCTCTTCTCTGTGGCCTGGAAAGGGGTGTCCTTGGAGCTTCATGCCTCAAGGACACCCCGACCAACAGATCCATGGGAGAAAGGGGCAGCCTGGCCCCTTTCTCCCTCACTTCATTCCCTTCAATCTGCTTGCCATGGGAACGAAGCACACACATGAAAGGAGCTCCATTTTGGAACTCCTTTCTGCGCCGCTGAAAGAGCTCCCCAAGTGCAGTGATGTCAGGCACGCGCCGTGATACCATCGTTGCATGTCCGTATGGATGGCACGATTTCACAATGGTGCCATCCACACAAACTAGGGCTGGGGAGCGTGAAGTTGCTGCACACTCACCGGCCCCAGTTTTGGCCTGAGGACAGCACTTTGTGCCCATCTGTATAGGGCCTGAACCATCACACACTCTTCTGCACTCCTCCCTAACCTTACCCCCCTGCCTAATGCCCTCCTGAACATGCCTTTCGATTTTTATTTTTGTTTTGTTTTTTAGTTTTTCAATTTTTAACACAATTCTAGAGGTATGCTAATATGATTTTTTTAAAAAAAAATAGAAAGGGAAGGAGGAAAAAAGCCCACTTAGGAAACATGAAGGGGCAGGGTAAGGAGAAAGGGAGGAGACACTGACCCCACATGACAGCCCAATACCAGAACTGCCATTTAAGACTTATCGGTGGGTTTTTCCATCAGTGACAAGATGCATTATATTTATGCTTTGAGGGCAAGGCAGCAATGAGATGGAGATGGCGTTGTGCAATGCATATCAACAAAGGCAATATTTCCAAACTTTAATGGTGGTTTAAAAGCTGTGTGTGATAAAACCCACTGTTTGTAACATAAATGTGACATTTAGTTATTGACATTTAGTTATCTACCTTTAGTTTACAGCAGAGCTTGAAAGTGACTTGTAATTAATTGTAATTAATTCCATTTTTCACAATAATTGAACTACATGAATGAATACCTTCACTCCTACTGTGGTGTGGTCTAAATGTATCTTTTTAGTTACCTTTGGGGATGTGGTGAAGGAGGAATATCACATAGTTGAGGTGCTAATTTATGAAAACAAGGTGAACTAAAAACATCTTTTGTACCACAAGCCAGGGACCTGTACAATTGAGTTTGAGATTATTTTTTTTAATGAAAAGGTATCTAAAGGTAACTATTTCATAAGTTTTGTAACAGAAAGGTAAAGAATTGCTGTTTAAATATAACTATAATATATTTAAGTTCTCGAGGAGCTTTGAAACTGACTGCAGCTAACTTCTTTTTTTAAAAAAAAAAAGCAATAGGTGATGTGTCTTTGTGTTGTATTTTTAAGCAATAAGTGCAATTGGAAGGGACTTGTCTGTGAGTACAGGTTATCCCTCATTCAATTTGTTTTGTTTTCAAGGTAATTCTTTTCCCAATTGTAAGACATTTGTGAATTTGATAAATTCTTATAAAACTGAAATCCCTACACTGTAGGTGGGTGTTTGTTTACAATAGTATTTCCTAATATTGTGTTGTGTGCCTCCATGTAATTTCTGATTTATGGCCATCCTATCAAGATATTTTCTTGGCAAGATTTGTTCAGAGTAGATATTTCCTTTCCCTTTCTATGAGGCAGAGAGACAGTGGGACATGCCCAAGTTCCCCCAGAGGCTTTCCATGGCCGAGTGGGGATGTGAACCTTGGTCCAATGGTCAAATCACTACACCACACTAGCTCTCATTT
This sequence comes from Urosaurus nigricauda, assembly GCA_034509955.1. Classification (NCBI taxonomy): domain Eukaryota; kingdom Metazoa; phylum Chordata; class Lepidosauria; order Squamata; family Phrynosomatidae; genus Urosaurus; species Urosaurus nigricauda. The sequence continues at coordinate 36,529,760 of JAOEGL010000001.1, forward strand.
GCTAATACCTTTTATTATTTCTGTGTTTTCCTTGAACATTCAAATGCCATGCACTATTTGCTGAGGTCTTGCTTACATATTGGGCATAGCCTGCTATTAAGCAGGGAGAGAAAAAGAAATGACCTCTTCTAGGACTGAAGAAGTGGTTGCCTAGATTTCTCACTCCTTTTACCCTTCTGGTTCACAATCTGTTGTAGGCAGTGAGAGCGAGAAGTTGGGGGGGGGGGTAGGCTATTACCTTTAAAACCCTAAATGACTTAGGTCCAAAATATCTCCGGGACTGCCTCCTTCCATATAATCCACCCCACACACTTAGGTCCTCTGGGAGAAATCTGTTACAACCAATAAAAACCAGGTTATCTACAACTGCTCAGAGGACCTTTTTGGCTGTCGCTCCCAGACTTTGGAATGGCCTGCCAGATGAGATCCATCTCATAACCACCTTAGAGAGCTTTTTAAAAAGCTGTTAAGATGGATCTCTTCTGGCAGGCTTTCCTCGAATAGCCACCAAAGATGGAAAGTAATGGACTAATTCTGCTGCTGTTTTCCTGTCCATTGTTGTTTGTCTCTTTTAATTTATTGTTTACATTGTTAATAATCTTTTTAACATGTTTTAATTATAAAGTGTTTAATTCTATTTTAAGGGAGGGAGGGTTGGGGGATATGATATGTATAATTTTTAATGCTGTAAGCCACCTCAATTGCCTCAGTCCAGATGGGGTGGGAAATAAATAAATAAATAAATAAATATAATAATAAATAATGTAAATTTGAACCTGAGTGAGATAAACATGGTCTCTTTGGTCAGGTCAAAGATGTATATCATACAGAGCCAATATGTCATACATAGACATATTTCCAAGATAGCTAGTCAAAAGAAAGAGAGAGAGAGAGAGATGATATAAAGTTCAAGGTGGAATTTTTGAAAATTTCATTTTAAAAAATCTGGAACTCAGATTGTTAAGCACTTTGAAGTTACTTTGATTATGAAAGAAAGTAGAGGCTTAAATCATTTCCACTAAAATTAGGAAGATTTGAAAGCATGACATTAGCAAGACTGAATTTATTGGTAGCTGATTTGGAAACCATCAAATCAATGACAGACAGTTGGTTGAGATTATTTTTTTACAACCATGGAAATATGAAAGTATTTGTGGGACAAATATGTGATTACCATATGCTGAATCAGAAAGAAAAGCTGCAAACAAACAGGCTGACAGAGTCATTGACATTTTTTTTTTAATTTGCTTCTTTGAGCCAGTAAGCACCTCAGCCCACTGCCAGGCCATTCAGTATAATCCAACAAAATATAACAGGCAGCTATAAACACAAACAACCTTTGCCAGTGAAGTTTCAATGCCATTAGAAAGCTCTAATCAGCTGTCTATAGCAATATACAGCTATTGTGAATAACTGTGGGAAGCTGGTTGCTCAGATATTATCAGAGGAATTATGTATTTATTACTTCAAATATGAATTTGAACTGGGTCATTTTTTAGGGAGAAATATACACTAGTAGCAGCAACAAACTTTGTTGATTCACAATGTGTTACAAGATTGCATGTTCAGGAAGGGGAGGCACTGTGTTTTTTTTCACTGATAAAGTCAGGTCAGGATATTTTTTATAACGGAGGACTTTAGCTTCATACTGATGTTTTTGCTGAATCATTTGGTCTGGATGGAGTATGGACAGACAAAAGCTATTATGATGAGGCAATAGCTATTTGAATGGTCTCTAGCATGGCCCCTTGACTCAAGAACCTCCCACAAAAACTTATGTTCATTCTGCAAAGTTAAGGCATCAGCCTATGATGCCTATAATGTGTTATAAATGTTTGGTAAAGCTTGTATTATCTAGGTCACCTCTGAATATAACCGAAAGAAACCTGATTTTGCTCACAGCATTGGGATCAAGATCACAGTTATACATTTGGGTAAAGCTTCCATGGAAAGAAGGTTTCAAGTTGCAGTTGAAAGGGTTTAGGGTTAGAATGGGACTCATGAAGCCCTCCAGATGTTGTGGGATTGCAGGTTCCAGCAGTGCTGGACAACACAGCCAAGCGTGAAGAATGCTGAAAGTTTAGGGTTTGATACCTCTGGCATGGCTAGTTTTACCTGGGGCCCATTAGCACTACACAATTATAACTACAGAAATACAGAAGGATAATGCAATTATTCCAATTTAACTGCCATATCTTTTGGAAGAGAGTTTAATAAACCCAAGCCCCATCATTTGAAAAAGGGGACAACATAGGCGGGAAAATCTTGATCTTTTTTTCACATTTGGTGTCTTGTGACAAGATTAAGCCATATGCACCTTTTGTCTTATAGAGTCAAAAGTCTCTTTTTACCCCTTTTCCAGTATGAACAAAAGAGAAGCCCTGCTAGAGTTCTCTCAGATAATCTCAAGAAATAAATCCCAGATTATGATATTGCCTTGTTTCTCCCATAGTCTGTCCCTCCTTTCTGCTTTGCACAAGATACTCCAGGGCTGGTAGTTCTTGAAAGTCCATGTCACACAGGAAAGTCTGAAACTCTCTCTTCCAATCTACAAATAACCATTTCTAGGGCCAACAATAAACAGATCATAACAGTCTTGTTGATGCTGTAACATTTTTTCTGTTTGTCTTCAGAAAAATCATTCAAGACCTGGACAATATTTTCATAAATATCCTCAAGCATGATGTACAATTTAGACAATTTGTTTTTCTCATGACAATGAGGTTTCAGCATGGGGTCTGTTTCTCTATTTCATGCACACCCTCAACCCACATACATTCAACACACTATTTAAATATTCAGATAAATATGTGGAAGTCTGGAGCAGGGATGCCCAGTTCCATCTTTCCCACATTTACTGAACATGTGAACCAATTAGTAAACCTTCATCTTGAAACTAGACCCACATGAAGCAAATTTCAGCTTTCTGACTTCAGTTGAGAAATTCTGTTTGAGCCCCCATTTCAATTGTTGGTGACATTTTCAAGTCTCCTCTGCCTCATGTGAATTAAACCTTGTCCAATATCTATCTGCCATGGTTAGTATGAAAACTATTGTGGAAAATGTATGCCTCACAGCTCTCTCCACTGAATATAAAATCTGCAAGCAGAACTAATATGACAGCAAAATGAATTTCATTTAAATGCACAATGCATTTCTTGGCCTCCTTGGGTCAAGGTTTTAGCTGGGGAAAACTATCGTGTTTACTGTTATTTCTTATCCTCTCTTGAGAGCCAAGATACTTCACGATCCTTCATGGTTTGGAGGCTGCACTTTAGCTGGCTTCTACAGAACATGCTAGATGCCTTCTCAGACAGAATTAAATAGAGGTCACGGTCTAAGACTTAGAAATATCCTTAATATTTTGAGTGCAAAGTGGAATGAATACTAATCATGTCATACTTTATAAGTTGGTTTCACAGTTGTTTTTCCAGCTGTGAGGGTGGGTCACTAATGGTTAAAAAGAGGACATCCTTATACCAGTGTGTGTCCAAATTTTCATTTTATCTTGATAAAGCTGCCTATAGGTGAGCTTCTACCTAAACATTAAAAAGACCTTCCTGACAGTAAGAGCTGTTCAACAGTGGAACACACTCTGAGTGTGGTACAGTCTCCTTCTTTGGAGATTTTTAAACAGAAGTTGGATGGCCATCTGTTGGTGGTGCTTTGGTTGTGTATTCCTGCATGGCAGGGGGTTGGACTGGATGACCCTTGAGGGCTCTTCCAGTTCTATGATTCAAAGGTGCATTAATAAAGCCTCAATAAAATATTATCATAAATAAGGAGAATATTAGCTCTAAAAAGATAGCACACACACACTATGCTTCACACTGTGTCTTCAGACATGTATATATTGTTGGTTTAAGCTTTGGCCAAAGTTTGCTTGGAATGTGTATTGGCCAGAGGAGTGGCCTGCAAGAGGAGATCATGTCTGCAGTAACCTGTAGGACAGTACAGTGATACGGTACATGGAAGTGGCTCATCAATGTGTTATCAGTAAAGACATAAAATGTAACTACACTCTGAATCTGGAGTTGCTTGTTTTTGCATTCTGAGGTGTCTGGCAGCCTATTCTCTGTGCAGTAGAAAAAAGCTGTTTATTACTCCAGATACCTAATTCATCTTGCTTTTTGGCTTGGTGGAACAAGTAAAAAGGAGAGGGTTTCTTGACAACATTGAGTTAGTCAGAATTAACTGATATAAATTTTACCTCTTGCAGTGTCAAAATTCATTGGGTGCAGATATGATCACCTTGCTTCTCCTCAACTAACATGAGCCAGTTAACAGTAGAAACTATGAACTGTAATTGGATAAATCTATGATTTTATGATTCTATGACAGGTTTGGTGCCATATTGTGAATTCATTATTAATTAGGCTGCCTATCCTTACTTGAAATATACAGGTAAAGCACACTCAGGGCACTCTTAGGCCAGTTCACCCCTGCTCTGGAGAAGGAAGAGGCCAAAGGAAAATTTGGGATAGTCAGGCCTTTATACCCACAGTCCTTGGCTGCCTTCCTGATCATGAGTAATTTTTCCTAGCTTTAGAAGCCATGGTGGATTTCACATGAGCCCTTCTCATCCCTATTCTAATATCAAAGTCACCCATTCCTTCCTGGCTTATACAGTATCAACCTAGCACTCCCCTGAATATCTAAATCAGTATGTAGAGAGATCTTGTAGCACCTTTGAGACTAACTGAAAGAAAGAAGTTGGCAGCATGAGCTTTCATAGACTTAAGCCTACGGGCTTAAGTCTATGAAAGCTCATGCTGCCAACTTCTTTGTTTCATTTAGTTTCAAAGGTGCTTCAAGATCTCTCTACATACTAAATCAGAGAACCTATGTCTGAAAGAGATGGGCCAAAATAAGTGGCTATGGCATTCAGATGACATATGTTCCCAAAGCAGCTAGAAGCAGCTCTGAAGCTGCTGAAGGCAGCCCATAGCCTCCAGAAAAAGGAGCAGATTTAATCTGCTCTTGGCAGTGGCCAACTTGGGACCTGCTATGAGAGCAGGTCATGCAGTTGTTATGGCTCAGGACTGATCATGGGCCGATTGCAGCCAGATCCTTGCTGAGCATCTGCTTCAAGCCATAGTTTACCAAGATTAAAGCAGAGTTCTCTGGTCTGAATCATCAGAAGAACTCAAGTTTAATTTTGGATACCTAATTGCATTCTGATGTATTCTGGTCAGTTACCTGAGAATAATCTAAAGTTCAGGTCTTAACAGGTAAGTCTGATTTGATATAGACCAGTAAAGCCATAGAAAGCATCACTTGATTTGTTTCAGAGCCCAGTTTGAAAATTCTGGTCCAGTCCTGGTTTGTCCCAGATTGATTTGGACCTGATCCAATCTGGACCCTTTATCCAACTCAAGATTCAAAACCTGGATTCCAGCCACTGATATACACCATGAAATCAAAGTGTGTATAACTTTCATGTTGTTGTTTATCACACAACTGTGTGGTGCTAAGGAACACAATAGGCTCCCAAGACCCTACCAAATTTTAGACAATAAACATCAAGGGATTTTGTAGTTGGCATCTTTTCCTGTTTCCAAAATACAATTTTAAAAGCAAAAACATTTAGTTGAGTTTTCAATCTTGCCAATTCATGCTGCTTTCATTCTGCCTGTGTCTCCTTACTATCAGAAGCATCATCCTTGAGTCATTGATGGTCTCAGCTGAACACTCAAAGGGTCCATTTCATCTCCTTGTGACCTTCACCAGACTGCTTCCAGGTTTTGCCAAAAGTGACTGCTTTGCCCTGAGAAAACTGGGAAAATGCTGTCACCACAGCAGCACTAAAATGCAACAACCAAAGAAGACAATGTAATAGAACTCACTCATTTTTTTGCTCACTCATCCTTCTCCCAAGGATAGTCTCCCAAAACCCTCCCATTGGTCTGCCAGATTGACTGCCTCATGAAATAATACTTCTGAGGTAGGAAGCCACTGCTGGAAATGTGGGCAAAAGAGGGTTATTTTTTCCATATGTGGTGAGAAATGTAAAGAGGTAAAAGATTTTTGGAAAGCAATTCACAATGAAATCCAGTCAATGTTCCAGATTAATTTTGAGATGAAGCCTTAATATGATGGAAGATCTAGAAGGAAAAAATAAAACAAGAAGAAATGGGAGTGACAAGAAGAAATGATAACATCAGCCTGTCTAATTCTGGTAAAAAATTGGAAAGGGAAAAATGATCAGATGTTAGAAGATTGGAAAATAAAACTAAATAATATAAAATTAATGGATAAACTAACAATGTTAATAAATGGTAAAACAGAGCAAAGGTTTTACAGGAAATGATAAAAAAAATGATAAGATATGGGCTGGAGATAATTAGAAAAGATATAATTTTGAGGACTGATAACTTTATAGAATTGGAATTAACTATTTAGTGCCTACAATGTAACAGAATGATACAGAATTTTTCATTTATAGAAGATATAGGCTCGAGGTACCTGGTGAAAAGAAAAAGGAGGCTTACTAAGCATACCAATGTTGAAGTTTGTATATATTTTTTTCCCTTTCCTTTTCTTTCGACCAGAAATTTGGCTATGTTTACGCAAGCCTTTTCTTCTCTCCTCTCTCTTTATTTGCTTTCCCATGCTGATATAGCATATATATATATATATATATATATATATAGCATTAGAAAAAGAAGATAATGTCAATTTCAACTATTATGGAAAACTTATATTTTAATCAATAATAATAATTTTTAAAAAGGCAACAATACTTCTGATGTACAGAGGAACCATTTCCTGAAATGGTTATCTAGTCCAGGTTCCTACAGTGAATGATGAAAAACTCCAAACCTACAAACAAATACTGAAAGTCCTCAGGAAGGGCTTAAATGCAATAATAGCTATGCCTGCTCTTGCTCTCTAAGTAAGAATATTAGGACCCAAATCCAGTTATTTGTCCCAAATAGTGTAAAAGCCACTGAATCAAAGAACTGAAAACCTCAACACTTACAAAATTTCTGTTGTTTTTTAAGGCCTTCTTCTAATTGGGACTAACAATTGGTTTTAAGACAGCATGTGAACCTTGGAGATTCTAGTTATTGAAAGACTTATCCTTCATTAATTTGTCTAATCAGCTTTTAAGGCCATCTAAATTTGTGGCTATCACCACATCTGGGAGCAACCTCCATAAATTAATTACCTGCTATAAAAAAAGTACTTCCTTTTATCTGTCCTTGATTTCCTGCCAATCAGTTTCAGTCAGTGACCTTGAGTGTGAAATGAAGAATTAGTCAAGGATACTAAGGCCGGTGGCAAATTACGCTTCTATGAGTGTGAGTAAGAAAAGCATATGCCTAAGACCATCATGGAAACAATTGTTCATGCATTATACAAACCTCAAGTATTGCTTCTGTAGCAATTACTCAAGCCTTAAAAAACTCTTCCAGCCCTTCCACAACCATTATTATGTAAAACAACTTTGCAATGAAGTCTCCAAAGCTATGTTATTGGTTTAACTAGTGACACATATCTACTTAGGACACTAACTTCTTACTAAAGCACCCACCTAGCTTATAGTAGGTGAAGTACCAACTGGAACATCATAATTTAATACTCTCACAAAATACTCTCTCTCTGGCTTTTCTTTCCTAACAAAGATTCAGGAAAGGCTCATCCCACGCTTTCTACAAGCGCGTTGATGACTAAAAGGCCGATCCAAGATAAACAAGTCTGGTTGCAGAAAGCACTGCAGAAAGTCTCCTTGGGTGATGTTTCCAAGTTGTAGTTCTTTCTGCTTTGTCGTATCTCTTTGAGACTCGTTCAGCGTGAGTTCTTGAAAGAGACTGCAACATTCCATGCCTCCCAATGTGAGGCCAGAGCAGACCATTCTTGGTGATTAATTTGGCCAAGCTTGAGATATTGTTTCAGGGAGTCCTTGTATCTCTTCTTTAGGGTGCCCCCCTTTCACTGACCCATGGCAAGCTCACTGTAGAATATTATTTTCGGAAGGTGGTGATCCTCTATCCTAGAAACATGCCCTGCCCAGTGCAGCTGCATTCTCAATAGCATGGCTTCAATGCTGATGATCCCTGCTTGCTCCAGGATAGCAACATTCATCATATAGTCAGTCCAGTGTATATTTACGATTGTACATATACAACGCTGATGAAAACATTTGAGGTGTCGTAGGTGTTGGCGATAGGTAACCCATGTTTCAGACGCGTAGAGGAGAATAGACAGTACAATGGTTCTGTATACACTGATTTTTGTGCTTCGTCTCAGGTGTTTGTTACTCCAGACTCTTTTATGAAGCCTTCTGAATGGACTATATGCCTTTGCCAATCTGTGATCAATCTCTATATCAATTTTGGCATCTGAAGAGATGATGCTTCCCAGGTAGGTGAACTGCTAAATTGACTTAAGCACAGATTTGCCTATGGTGACATGGGGATGATAGTGCTCTTCCTGTGGTGCAAGCTGGTAGAAAACTTCCGTTTTCTTCAGGCTGACTTCCAGCCCAAACAGCTTTGCAGCTGTTGCTAAGCAGGATGTTAGGCACTGCAAAGCTGCTTCTGTATGGGCAACAAGGGCAGCATCGTCAGCAAAAAGCAGCTCAAGGACTAGCTAGTTTAGAGACTTTGTGTGAGCCCTCAGATGGCTTAAGTTAAGCTAACATCAGTACAGTAATGTATATAGATGCCATCTTCCTCTTTGAGATCTGCCATAGCCCTTTGGAGCATCATGCTGAAGAAGATTGTAAATAGAGTTGGAGCAAGAACCCAACCTTGTTTCACACCATTAGTTATTAGAAAGGGCTCTGAGAGAGCATCACCATATCTGACTTGACTGTGCTGGCCCTCATGTAGCAAGATAATCATTTTGAGGAATTTGGGGGAACATCCTAGTCCCAGCAACTCACAAGGAGCTCATGAAATTTAGCATGGAGTACATGATCTCTGTATTTCCAAGCTTCAGGTGGGATTCCATCAATCCCGGCTGCCTTGCCATTTTTCATCTGCTATGTGGCCTTAATGGCCTCTTTCAAAGTGGGAGCCACATCCAGTTCATTTTTCGTTGGTTGTTGCATCATATGTTGGATAGAATCATAGAATCATAGAATCATAGAATTGGAAGAGACCATAAGGGCCATCCAGTCCAATCCCCTGCCATGCAGGAACTCCCAGTCAAAGCATCCCCGACAGATGGCCATCCAGCCTCTGCTTAAAGACCTCCAAGGACGGAGACTTGGACTATTCAGAGACTTTGAAAGTGTTCAGCCCATCAATTCAGGATGGGAGCTTTGTCTGTGATTAGTGTTTGACCATCTGTACTATATAAGAAACTATGGACATGATAAATAGGTCCAAACACTGATTTAAGAGCTTCATAGAATCCTCTGGAATCAGCCAGATCTGCACAATATTGTGTCTTTTCTGCTAAATTGAATCACCGCTTGTTCTGAATATCCCTGAGTTTTTGTTGGAGTTTACTGCATGCAAGACGGAAGGCTGATTTTCTTACATGGCAAGATGGCTGAGCAAGGTGTGCTTGATGAGCAGTTCTCTTCTTTGCAAACAGCTCCTGGATCTCTTGGTTGTTTTCATCAAAACAATCTTGTTTTTTCTTGCAGGAGAACCCGAGGGATTCTTCCACAGATGGCAGGATAGTGTTTTTGATATGTTGCCAAAGCACTGTAGGAGAAGAATCTATAGGATGGTCTTCAAGTTTTGATTGAAGATTTGCCTGGAAGTTATCTCTCAGGACAGCTTGTTGAAGATTGTTGACTTGGAATCTCCTCTTTAAGATGCCACCCCTCTTAGGTTTGAGCTTAAGATGAAGATTTAGTTTGCATCTTACTAGGTGATGATCTGTTTGACATTCTGCACTGGGCATCACTCGAGTATGACAGACATCACGAATGTTTCTCTGGCGCACTAGAACATAGTCAATGAGGTGCCAGTGTTTGGATCGGGGATGCATCCAGGTTGTCTTCAAGCTATCTTTCTGCTGAAAAATATTATTTGTAATAGTTAGCTGCTGTTCTGCACAAAACTCTAGCAGGAGGTGTCCCTTATCATTACAGTTTCCAACCTCATGCTTGCGTAGAAAATCTTTCCAGGCTTCGAAGTTCTTCCCTATTCTGGCATTGAAGTCACCAAGGATAATGATTTTATCTTCTGCAGGGACTTTTTGTATGAGGTGGCATAGGTCTGAGTAGAATTTGTCGTTCTCCACAGGGTCGGTTTTCATAGTTGGGGCATAGATACTAAAGAGAACAACATGTAGGAGGGGTAAGGAGATAATGCGATCAGAGTGACCTGTTGGCAGGGTTTCGAGTTTGGAGGCAATGGAGTTTTTAATCATAAAGCCTACTCTTGAAAGATGTTTTTCAGTTTTAGGCTTGCTAGACCAGTAGAGTGTATAGCCAGAACAGTGTTCTTTAAGGCTGCCTTCCTCATGGAGACGAACTTCACTAAGAACAGTGATATCAATATTAAGTCATGGTAGTTCATGGGCTATTAGAGCAGAACGATGCTCAGGATGTCCACTATCTGCAGAATCGTGCATGGTTCTGATGTTCCAACATGCAAGTGTCAGTCTGTTTGCAACTTTGGAGGCCGGTGTGTGCCTCTGTATCTTTGTTTTTGTTTGACTGCATCAGAAGATGCTGTTGCCTGTGGCTAGCCATCCGGTAGATGGAGATGAGCTTTTGTTAGTCCACCTTTTCTAGGCCCCTCTCCGTATGGAGCAAGCAGTGCTCTCCTTTAAAAAGGCTGCTTGGTCATTCAGAATGCTGCCGAACAAGACTGTCATCTCCCAGTCAGTCTCAAGCAACCAAAGTTCTGAACTGCCTGCATGCAGGGTTAGGTCTGCGACTTCCAGTGCATCTTTACACCTGCCGTTTCATCCTTCACCTATCACTACAGGATAGATCCTTCAAGCCTGTGCAATATATTTTTGTGGTGGAGTGCAGTGTGCACAGAACTAGCATCACCCTTTAATCCAGAGGTTTGTCTGCTGAGGCCAATATATTGGGAAACCTCTGCCAGTCAGGATAAATAGTATTAGGTAAGACAGACCAACATTCTGACTTAATATTAAGGAATCTTAAAATAATGTACTAGCCATTTGCATGTTGTAGGGTGGAAAGATATCCCATTGGTGAGATCTTCAGAGATCAACTCAGGGGTTCAGCTATGGGAGGGGAGTGAGGACATTCCTCCCCTCCACACACACACAATAAGAAACCTGTCTTCCTAAATGAAATTTTGCTACAGCCCCCCAATTGTAACATTGCAATAATTTAACACTTCAGTTGAGCATCTAGAAATACAGTTTAGACCTCTGGGGGGCAAAGGGGGGGGGGCAGAAAAAATGACCAAGGGATTTGAAGCACAGTAAATATATGAGTTTTACGTGTGAATCATATTTAGTGTCCTCACTCTCTGCAATGCTAGAATTTGGAAATTGATGAAAAAATTCATTGAGTTGACAGAATGTTTACTTTGCAAGGCAATGTCTTTAGTTTTCCCCCTCCTCCAGATATTGCTTGTGTCACACAAAACTCATTCTTACTTAATTTGAAAGGGACACTCAAATACAACCTTCCATGAAGGTAACAAACATGGAGAGGAGGTTCTGGCAAGTCCAGGAAAGACAAATCAGCCCTTCAACCCCACTGCATACTGCTGCCATACTTTCCAAGTGTCTGCAGAGCTATTAAAGAGAGCTCCTACATGCAAGGGGTGGCTCTGGCCAGTAAAAAGTTCCTTGTTGTATATGGGAGCTTTAAAAAGTCTGTATTTGCAGAGGAGCATTATCCACTGTTCAAGCATGACAGCAATGGATGGTGACAATAGTGAAAAGGGCTAGCCCACAGTGCCCTTCAGTCACATTCATTCATTTTATGGATAGTGCTTTGTGTTTATGTTACCTAACAGCAGAACTAAAACTATCTAGGAGCCTTATCACATACTGAAAACTTTAGTTAAAATGGCTCTTGATATTATTTGGGACACCTTTCTTGGAAGCAGGGGGCTGCTGCAGTTGAGATTGCCAAAGTCACATGGAGAAGCACTATCTCTTAAATCAATAGCTTTCTACATGGGCAGATGCCCCTATGATTCCCATTTTTATGCTAAGAAGACAACACTTGTGTCTGTTAATAAATTAATGCACAATTATGGGGTGCCCAAGAATATGTACCCCTAGCTTTCAGTACTTTTCCATTTTCTGTGTTGAATGCATATGTATTTAGAAGTAATGTCATTTGTGCAATAAGAACAACAGGACAGTGGTACACAGGTAGTCAGAGTGAAGACTTGAGTTGGCATCACAGAGGGAATTGCAGACTAGGTCTTAAACGTACCAGTACTTTTGTGGATAGGATGGGAGAAAGGTAGCAGGCTTCTAAAACAGGCATCAGATGAACCTTACACAATATTCCCTTTTCAGAAACAAAGGGGAAATATATTTCCTTTTAACATATGTCTCTAACCACAATCCATATAATGGTTATTAAGATGTGAACTTCCACAAACACCAAAAATACAATTATGAGCAAATCATATAAGGCATTCAGTCAAGTTTGGCAATGCAGTGCTCCTAACAGATAGTAGCATTGGTTTAAGGCTGTCTGCTTGAAAACACTAGAAAATATTTTAATAAATTTACTAAATAAGATGCATAAATTAGCTCCTGCTTGGCAGAACTCTGGCAGCCTGCCAAAGCTGGTCTGTCTCAAGCCTGATTCAATGTCAGGATTACCCGCTGGCCCAGTACAAATAGGCTAATTAAAAAGCAGTTGCTGTTGTGCGTTCAGGTTTCATTTCTCTTGCTAATGGCTCAATTGATGCTTTTCCCTTTGAGAATGAGTCCCAGGAGAGGGTGACACTCACCCATACATGCAATTCATGGGCATCTGCAGGCCAATAGTGAAAGGGAAAGGAACAGAAGAAATATTTCTTTGCTCAGAGAAATCTTTGGGTAGGTTTCCCTTTTACAATGGGTTGTCTCTCTGGGCTGCCTGGCACATCCAGCAATGGTCACATGCATGCAATGGTCACTGCCATGGTGGCTGTGGACATGCTGGGTGGCTTAACAGGACACTTGTGCAGGCAGCTGCTGTGATGCAGAAACAGAGGGCTCTGAATCTTCCCAAAGACCCAGAGCAACAGGTAAGTTTTTAACACGTATCTCAACATTGTTATGCCCTGATTCTGGTGTGGGATGTGCTGGACATCATCCAGACAGTCCACACCAGAACTGGGGCTTGAGCCGTGCATTGTTCAAGCTGGACAATAGCAGAAGAGAGCAGAAATGTGCCTTTTGGCCCATGCAGACAAGGCCTGAGACATCAGAGTCTCAGTCTTGGAAAGCTGCTCAGCCTTGGAAAACTGCTGGGGTGTCTTGGGTAAGTCTAATACTGGCAGGGGACAATTCTGTAATTCATTGTCAACATTTCTAAAAGGTGATGCAGTTGGATCTTGATTATTCTATGAACAAGTATTGTTTTCAACATAGGTTCCATGAACCATATCACCATTCTATGAAGCCATTCATTCTATGAAGAGGAAGACCTCAGAGCTGTACTTATAACTGCATGATGACAGTTGAGTGAGGAAGAAATATAAATTTGAGGATATTTTTAGAGGCTGTGTCTTTTCCAAATATATGGGGCTGTACAGATTGCCCAAAATAGGAGGTCTGTAGGCACCCAGAGATGTGATGGATGGGGCTAGGGCTGCCTCGCCAGCAGCCCCAGAGGCCCCATTCCACCACTTCTCCAGGCCATGGAGAAGCAGCAAACTGCCACTTCTCCATGGCCTGAAAGCGGGGTGCAGCAGGTGCCCTGGGCACCCACTGCACCTCACCATCCCTGGCGTTCCCAAGGGGAGAAAGGGGATGCTGCCGCAGCCCCTTTCCCCTTGGGGTCCTTGATGTGGCTGTGTAAAGGTCACACCAAGGACGAGTGCCAAAAAAGGAGCTCCATTTTGGAGCTCCTTTTGGCACCGCAGAAAGGTGCCCTAGGCACCCTCCTGCGGCACCATGACATCAGGCACACGCCGCATTGTATAAACACGGCATGCACCATGACGCCATCACAGCGCACACATATGGATGACACCATCCATATGCGCTAGGGTTAGGGAGTGTGCAAATGCTGCGTGCTCCCTAACCCTAATCCTGCCCCACAGATGGCCCTTTTGGGCCATCTCTATTGGGCCTCTGTTTCTTTAAGAGAGATAATAAGCCTCCACATAGCCAGTTTATTAATCAGAATGAGTGGTCAGAAAAGGCTATTAGAAATGCATTATGTTCTCTTTATTTGACCAGTATTGTATTTGTTCAGCGTGTACCAGATTCACAGAGTCAGTAGCATCACTGCAGTAGTCATCATCCAATCTGGTAATTCATTATGTCACATACACCCATTTATCTCCTCCCATACCACACTATACAGAATCCTTAGTAATGTGTTTTGTATTAATGTTACTCATAAATTGTAATTCCCATGTTTCACTTAATGTAATGGCAATAGATGTGTGTACAATATTGTGCACACAGCCTAAATGTATTTACATGTACATAGTAAAGTGAAATTTTGGTAAGATATTGTGCTTTTAAAGATATTTTTAAAATAATTTTAAAAATTAAAATATTTAAAATTTTAATTTTTCCAAAATAATTAAAAACCCTGAGCATCACCCCACTCATATCATCTCTTCCACTGAGCACCAGCATTTTAAAGGGGCACAGATGACTATCATAGCCTGCTTCTGCCAAAAGGCAGATGTTTAGGGAGCACTGGTGTCACCTCACTTAGGGTGTCACCTGAACCCCACACACAGCCCTAGACTTACACAGAGAGACTCACAATTGAATAGAAACTATGAAAACATAATTCATGGTACACAGTTGTTTAAAAAAAATTGTAAATGTCTAAAAGCCAAATCCTAACTTAAGAGTTAGTACAGCTTTGGGGGAAGTGCTGTACTAGGTAGCTGTGGCATTCAAAGCAGAGTCACATAAGGTGATTTAAACAAAGCAAGAGGTGGGAGGAAATGCCAATTATCAGAAAGTGGGCAAATTCATGGCATGGATCCACCTTTCATGACCAGACACCTTTGAGATACGTTAGAGCAAAACTCCCAGCATCCCAACCATTCTATCCATACAGGTAGAGGATAGTTTAAGTCAGAATGCAGGTGATCAGGATGTAGAAAATCCAGGTCCCTCAGCTGCCTGTTTCACCACATCCCCTCTTTATGCAAGGATATATGGCTAGGAGAAAAGACATTGACAGAGAGTCATGATAATTCATATAAAATTGGCTCAGTTCCTCCAATTATCTAACAGCAAGCTATTAATTATTTCCCATATTTCTGGCATGTGTTTATAACCTAATTTAGAAAATTCAGATTACCTATTACATTTTACAATTGTTGACTGAACGAGGTTGTTGACTGAAAAAATAAATGCCAGTTCTTAAATTAGAAAGAGAGCATTGTCCTCCTTGAGCAAGAGACCTGAGACATTGATCAGAAAGATCACATATAAATTCAAGGCATGTTGTGAAAGAGTTCCTAGCTGAAAGAACAGCTTTAAGTCAGGAAAGTGCAAAGTGCTATATACAGCCCCAAAGGGACTTCAGTGTTCCCCAATTGGATTGTCAAATCTCCAGACCCCTCCCAATGTCTCGGAAAATCAAGCCCTTCTCACAGGACACAGGTGAGAAAATTCTGGCCGAGTGAACTGTGTCTTCCTCAGGCCAAGAAAAAAATCCCCTTTCAATACCATTCCAATACTTTTTAACACTTACAGCAAAATCATTTCATATATGATGATATACATGTACTTCTTATGGTGATATGTAAATTTTAAAGCAATCATAAACCATCAGACTCCAGCAGGACATGAATCAGAATATTGGACCTACATGAATCAGAATATTGGATCTACACAATTCACATTTTTCCTTGCTTGGCAAAGCACTGGATTCGTTCCGTGGAGGGTTGTTTACTTTGTATGAGCTGAGCTGTTTCTAATGTATTGTGGTAATTATGTTAATTTTAAAATTATGATAATTATTTTTAAAAAGTGATATAAGTATCCTATTTCATTTGGACTCTTTACTCTTAAAAGAAACACTCAAATAAATAACGGTGTTATACAAACCCTGCTTCTGTTGTGCATCCTACCAGTATTCCCCAAATCCTGTCAAGAAAACTCCTTAGGGTCGCCATGATTCAGAAACAATTTGAAGTCACACAGCAGCAGCAGCAGCAACAATAACTGGGTCACATCTGTATTCCCATAAGCCACTGGAATCTGTTAATCAAATGTTACTATTAAAACCTACTATATAAAAAATGGGAGACCACACTATCAGAAGCAAAGGACTGTGGGCTACAGCAGCACTTCTACTGATCAGATCCAGATATGGAGAAACTGCAACTATGCCCCATCTGTACTATATACCAGAGTACAAACCTAAAGAAAGTTTATTTTCTTGCACTATAAGTCCCATCACCCCATTCCATATGCTAAACTACAGCTAGGGACAGTTTGCACATGTCCAAAATGGGGGGTGGATTAGTGTTACTTAATGGCATACCCATAATGTCTCACTGTGGCTGCATTGATATTGCAGAACTGATATGGTTTGATACCTCTTTAACTACCAAGGCTCAATCCTATGGAATTCTGGGATTTGTAGTTTTATGAGATGTCTAGCCTTAGCTCTCGGAGAGTTGTGTGCCAAAAGAAACTTCAAACCCCAGTATTCCATAGGATGAAACCAGGACAATTAAAGCAGTGTCAAGTTGGATTAATTCTGTAGTGTGGCAGCAACCTAAGACATCATTCCTGCACTCCCACCTTGTGAAAAAAAGGGGGGGGCTGGTATGCACTTTACCTGGCAATCCTAGTCCCCATGAGCCACAAATTGCTCTATTTTTTAACTTTTTATGCTTTAGCCCAGCAATCCTTTCAATGGAACAGAGCTTTGATGCCCCTTAACAGAAAATACCTGGCTTGTTTACAACACCAGCCTTTTGGGGGTGGGGGGGGTGGGGGTGGAAATCAGCTAGAATAGTCTCTCTTTAGCAAACAGTTGCTTTACCTTTTTTAAAAAAAACAACCCTTGATTAGACAGAAAATGATTGGAAGACACTTGACAGTATCCCCAACTTCAAGCATCCTGGAAGTCTTTTTCTGACAGGCTGCCTTTATCAATTCTGTTGGTATATTGGTATTTGCTATACTTGGGACCAGAATTTGACACCTTTGCTAACATATTCTGAATTGTGACATTCTGAAAAGGGAGATGTTATGAAACAATGTGCTAATTTATGATACGTAAATGTCAACCTGTATTTATTTCCTGAATTCTACAGAAATGCTTCTTCTTCTTCTTTTTTTTTAGTTTATATTTCAAAATGACTTTGGCAAGCCATGGCACCGAACTCCACAGAGACACATCATGGTACCTGGATTGCTACAAGACCATGAAGGCATTGTTCATGTTCTGTAAAATAACTGCCTCTGTTAAACAATGGAGAAGATGTCACATACCTGCAATCTATCCTATGTCATATGATGGTTGACATGTGATTTGGGGGAAAATGCACAGCACTTTATATTCCATACCTGATCTTGACTGCTGGACTATTGTTCCATTCCTGTAACCATAATATGGGCAGTGTTTGATAACTTTATTCCATGAAGTCTTTTTAGAAACATTAGGTTTGCCTAATGAGCAGAACCAGACACAGAAATGGATGTGATTTGTGATTAGAAACATTACTGGGCTTAAGATATATATTCTTGGAAATCTGATATGATCATTTTCTGGAAATGTGCCCAAAAAACCAAAACACTGTATATGTTTGGGCTACAGTTTTAACTGTCATGGCCCAATGCTGTGGCATTCAGGGATTTGTAGTTATGAGTGATATTTTCTGACAAAGCGCTCTGGTCTCACCACAAACTACAAATCCCAGGATTCTATAGAATAGAGCCAGGACAGTTATAGTTATGTCGAACTGCATTAATTCTGTAGTGTGACAGTAGCCCTAATATGTTCAGATACGCTTTAATCTAGGAATAGGAGTTGTGCAGCCCTCTCAGCTTTAATGACTGACAAATCCATAAAGCCAACGATATGGAGTTTTATTCAGAAAACTAACATAGTACAAGCATGGCGATATTATTAGGACTAAAGCAATTTTGGGTACACTCCATTCATTCCCCCTCCAAAACATCCTCTTTTCAGAAATTATCCCTTGGCTGCACTGGCATTAGGGACAACAGAAATTAATGGTGGCACAACCAAGTGTGTGTGCCACCATGGGACCACTGGGGCTGTCCCTAATGGAAGCATGGCTGTGTGAACTATTGGGGACAGCATGGGCTTGGATCAAACATCCAAACAGATGTTTGGATCCGTGGATGGCAAGCTTGCAGATACTGAGAGATGACTCTTTATTGCACTGATTATAGGGTTACAAGGTAAAATATGGCACAGGGCTTTGTTGTTGTTGTTTAACTGGCATCAAGTTGACTTACTTATGCCCATTCTATGAATGAGAGACCTCCAAGTCACTCTATCATTAACAGCCCTGTTCATGCCTTGAAATTTCAGGGTTGTGCCTTCTTTGATTGAGTCTATCCATCTGCAATCTTCCTCTTTTCCTTCGAGCTTCTAGCTTACGAAGCATTTTTTGTCTTTTTTAGTGAAATATTTCTTCTTATAGCATGTCCAAAGTATGACAGTTTAGTCATCTTGGCTTCTAGGGAGACTTCAGACTTGATTTGCTCTAATACTATTTGTTTATTTATTTATTTAGCGCCATATGCAAATGGCTGTGCCACCACTGGTGACACCACTGACTTGCCATCCTTGGATACTCAAGTCAGAGGATACAAAGGGCTGACTCTAAAATTGTGTTTGTCATCCTTTTATCTCTTTCATATAGTTCTTCTCTGTGTTGTTTCCATCATCTTTTTATTTCTACTTGGTCATTTAATATCAACAATAGCATGCCCACTCTTGGTTTAAATTTCTCTTTGATCTCTCAGATCTTGTGAAAGAGGTCTCTTGTTTTTCCTTTTTTGTTGCCATCTTATGTTTCTCTACATTTATTATTATAATAGATCTCTTTGTCTTAAGCATATTAGAAAGGGTAGAAGGACAGGAGCAAGAGGATACAGTGATGATTGAGACAAATGATACTGAATATGACAAAGCTGAAGTTGACAAGAAGATGATGAGGACAACACCAATAACAAAAACAGATAAAAAGGAATGTATCTCACTGGCCTCAATCTCTGGCATCTCTAAATAGTGCTAAACTTCTAATCTTTTGGAGAGCTATCACTAATTAGATTTGAAATGGGAACCTTATTAGTCTGTTGCATCAAAGAAGAAAATATTGCACTACCTACATTTGACTAACAGTACGATGGAATATAACTCAGTATTGTCAACCAATCAGACCTCTGAAGCCTCCCAATACCCCTGCTAAATAAAGCTGCAGAATGGCCTCAATTCCTGTTCTGAAAAATGGGGATAAAATTGACTCATATCATGTGATTTATGTGATCTGGTAAACTGGAAAAGATATTTAATGCAGTCATTTTGCTTTCAAATAATCACCCAGCTGATGTAGTTCCCATTTCTGCTGGCATTCTGAAGGGAATTTATCAGCTTTGAACAGCTGGAAAAAAATAACATTCTCTAGGGCTCTGAGGCTCTGCTAATTTTTATTAATGATCCTCCCACAATGACTGAATTTTGCCAAACTAGCCAGCAAGCAAAAGATAAACACAATCTAAAAATAATTTGTCCCATAAATTAGTACTTCAGTCAATCAGGAAGAGTCACTATTTTCTTCAATAGATACAAAGCACTTAACACTGAAGATTAGACCTTAAGCATGATGAAGTTCTAAAATATTAGTTAATATGTACAATTTGTTTGTGTTCTTATGACTTGAGTAAAGAAGATCCCCATAGGCAACCTAGGAATGGTTCACTACTGCACATTTGGCTGCATGTTTTTGTATCCTCTCACCATATGGAGTAAGGAGGAGGCTGAAATGCATAAATATTAGAACTGTAGATCCTGTCCATATTTGGACATAATGAAGATGTCACCAATAGGTTTTTATTTGGTTCATATTTTCTTCATTGTGTCCAAATATAACTGACATTAATTCTACTCTTCCATACAAAATAGAAATCAGAAATCAGAAAAATCAACCAACTAGTAATTCCCTGTTTAACTGGAGAAGCATCTATGAGTAAGGAGGAGGCTGAAATGCATAAATATTAGAACTGCAGATCCTAGATACCTTGAGATGGAGCATCATCAATAGACAAATAAAAACCACAAAGCTGAACAGATTATTAAATAAGAGAGTATGTACCTATTACAGCACATCCAGTATACATAATTATTTGAACTCCGTTGTTTATGGAAATAATCCACAGTCACAGAACATATTACATAGGGGTTTTTTCCCTCAAGGACATCCTGTGAAGGACCTAAAAATGAATGGAAGAAGAAAGCAGGCAATTGTGTATATTAACTTTTTTTTCATACCAGAGGACTGAAAAATCCTGACTTAAACATAAAATGTACTCAAGCACAATGCACTCTTGTGTCCTGATTAGTTGGCCCTGAATTGTACCTTTGGAGCTAATAATTCTTATTTCCCAGGGCTCCTCTTTGCCAATATAATTCCTGGCAAGGATCTATCTTGCTTGGGGAAGTGGGAGCAGAGAGGATGGGTTAAATGTGACTGATTGGGCTCTTAAGGTGAGAATTCCCACCCCCCCAGTAATATTCTGTTTTTTATTATATAGGACTGGGCATTTGGTGCCCAGATGTGGACAAAGTGTGGTATCTCAAAGTTGTGTGGCTATCAGCCCTTTCAGATTCCCTGGATTGCCCCTGTTCTGGGGCCCTTTCATAATACAAAATTATATCTCTATGATCCTACTTTAACTGCCTTGGTGATATCCTATGGAATCATGGGATTTGGGATTTTGTGAGGGATATTTAGAATTCTTAACCAGAGAATGCTAGTGTCTCACCAAAGTGCAAGCCCCAGGATTCCACAGAAAGCAAGAGATGAAAAAGACAAATACACAACCTGACTCTTGGAACTAAGAAGTAACAAACCAGGAAGAAATAAATATGTAAAAATTATTTGTAATTAAATTAAAGAGGTCAATTTCCAGCAAATCCACATAAATAATGATCTGCATTAAATACATAATCCACATAGTTCTGTAACACAAAAGGTTTGATACATGTGAACATCTATTAGGCATGTTTTCACTGCCAGAAGATTAATGACCATTGGGGTAAACAAGCCAACACTACAATGTCCCAATATATGATTTGACAATGGTGCCTTCATCAATGGCCAATACTGAAGTCCTTTATATTGAGATATCTTCTAATTCTAATATTTTAATTCTTCCCACCTAACAGAGCCAAACACATCAGCCTTCACTAGATCATGGCTGGTGAAAGCAACAAGCCCTTCTGTTCTATATGAGGAACTATACAACAGTTCTTGGAAAGAAGAATTAGAAAACAGCTAGTGAAAAGGACTTCAATAAGGGCACCGTTGTTGAATAATGTCTAGCTTTTGTTATAATGTAGGCTTGTCTAGCCCAATGGTCATGAATTTTCTGCCAGCAGAAAGATTTGTGTGCAATGGATCTTCACAGTGTCTTGCCTTTAGTGTTACAAAGCTATATGGATTACATATTTATTATGGGACATTGTTTACTTGGGTTTATTGAAAACTGATTTATTTATTTATTTATTGGGAAGCTTTTTTGTTTTATAAAATTTTTGGAACCTTGGATTAATACTTTATATCTTTAGTATGTGAGATCCATGCATAGTAGTTTGGGGGTCAAGTGTTACCAGTACGCTGATGATACAAAGCTCTACTAGTCCGTGTTTGAGGGCAAACTAATTGAAGTTTAATCTAGACAAGACAGAGATGTTC
Source organism: Urosaurus nigricauda (assembly GCA_034509955.1). Taxonomy (NCBI): domain Eukaryota; kingdom Metazoa; phylum Chordata; class Lepidosauria; order Squamata; family Phrynosomatidae; genus Urosaurus; species Urosaurus nigricauda. The sequence goes on from JAOEGL010000001.1 coordinate 36,551,764, forward strand.
CTGGTCAGTCGAAAGACAGATCTGTGAATAGGGATTCAGCCTGTGTTAGATGGGGTTACACTTCACCTGAAAACACAGGTTTGCAGTTTGGGAGTGCTCCAGGATTCATCATTGAGCCTGGAGGCCAAGGTGACAATGGCAGTGGCTGAGACCAGGAGTGCTTTTCCACAGTTAAAGCTAGTGCACCCACTGTGCCCATTCCTGGAGAGGTCAGATCTAGCCACAGTTATACATGCCTTGGTTACAACCTGTTTGGATTAATGTAATGTGCTCTACATGGGGCTACCTTTGAAAAGTGCTCAGAAACTTCAGTTGGCTCAAAGAGCTGCAGCAAGGTTGTTAACTGGGGCCAGCTATACGGCACGTACAACTGTCAGAGCCATGCACTCTCCACTCTTGTGCTCTATCTCTGCTGGGCTCTGCAGTGCTGCCTGAAAAAGGTGCCAAAGAAATACCCAGAGTTTCCAAGTTCTAGTTACAGAACTTTACTGCTAAGTATATCCACTACTCAACAATAATCCAGTACTCAATAAGCCACACTTGTCCACTGGTCATGCCCTAATTTATGCACACTGTTCTTGGCATGATCTCACCTCACAGGTGCCTGCAATTGCGCCTTGCATCAGCCTCTTGCATCAGCCTGTTGAGTTATCCAGGGCATGTCCTCCAAGTGGTGTGATGACACTTCACTGTGTCTGCAACCCTGCATTATCTATCCCATGAAATTCTTAATACAAAATGTCAAAGAAATCCTGACATCTGTGAACTCCCTCTTATGTTTTTTGTGCACACATGGAAAAAGGAAGAATATGCAATAAGATATGTCTCTATTTTTTAAGTGTCCTGGAAGAATTGCTGCATATTTCACATTTTGGAAATTAATCTAGAATATCTATGATCCTTGCCTGTAACTCAGTCATCCTATGCCATAATCTTTCTTTCTTTCTTTGCTTCTTGACAACATCTGTGCCTCCTTTCACCTTCAATTTTGATTTTAAAAATGTTTTATTAATAAGCTATTGAGAAAATACATTTAAAACCTATGCTGTGTTCTCACTGGGAGTTTGGGTAGGTGGGAGTCTTGGGTCATTAAACAAAAACCACTTAATGACTCTTGATGCTTGCTAATTTGTGTTTGATAATTACTGAAAAACACTGTGGTAGAAGTGAAATATGAAAGACAGCACAGGCAGAATAAGGATTTCATGACTTATTGGGAGATAGAAAGTGGGGAGTGGAGGTGGATAAGAAGAGTGATGCATTGTGGAGTATATGTATTATCTTCAGTTTATTATATTAGTAAAGATATATGGAGTGCAATGAAGTGTAGAGCTGATGGTTTCAAATCTAAACTAAGTTGTTAAATACTTTGGCACTGAGCAGGAGACTTGAAGGCTTCCTTCTGCTTTTTTATAATGTCTCCTAGCCTCTCATCCATGCTGCTAGCAGAACTGCGAGAAGCAGAGGGAACAAATGAAGTTTCATTTCAACTTTACCTACCATGTTCTCCCAAGAAAACTGTGTGTTGTGTCATTTGTAACAAGTGATGGAGTCTCCTGTAAGATATAGCTGCTCTTGTCCTAAAAAGAGAAGAGAGAAGCTTCATTGGGAATACTTAGAAATTAAAAATAGTCTTTATTAAATAATAAAGACCAAGAATTGATCATTATATTAATAGATCTTGGAAGCAATAATCAGAAAACATAGGAGTATAGGAATTCAAAGGTATAGCTGTGCTAGTCTGTAGACAGTACATAGACAGTAAATAGCACCTTTGAGACTAACTGAAAGAAATTGGCAGCATGAGCTTTTGTAGACTTCAGTCTGAGGAAGTAGACTGAAGTGTACAAAAGCTCATGCTGCAATTTTCTTTCTTTCAGTCAGTCTCAAAGGTGCTACAAGATCTCTCTACATAGGAGTACAAGGGTTGTCTGGATCTGTGCAAATCCCTTGTAATGAGGGAGGGCAATTGCATGATAAAAGCCTCATCTAATAGTATCCAAAATGTTAATAGTGACCACAAGAAACCACATTATAGTACTGTCTGCCTCAGAAGATCAATTTGACACTGCCCGTAATAACTTTTTCTTCTAGCTGCTTACAAGCTCATCTGATCTAGCAGCAGGCACTTGTATGTCTGGCTGGCCAGGCTATTATTTATGGACCATATTCCGTCTACTCTGCTGTGTTGTTACTATTATTTGCTTCATTTATATCCCACATTTCCCCCAGAATCAGGACTCAAAGTGGCTTACAAAACAAGCCAGATAAAATGCTCATGTTACTATAATTAGCAATAGCATGTAGATATCTATGCCACTTATCAGTGAACTAGCACTCCCTAAGTGGTTTACAATGTGTAAGCCAATTGCCCCCAACAACCTGGGTACTCATTTTACCAATCTACGAAAGAATGGAAAGCTGCATGGACCTTGGAGCCCTTCTCTAGGATTAAACTTATAACATTGTGGCTGCAGTACCAGCATTTAAACACTGTGCCACCATGGTCCCTTGCCCACCACCACTTAATGGCTCTTGATACTTCCAAATTTGTGTTTGAGAATTACTGAAAAACACTATGGTAGGAGTTAGATTTTAATTATGCAATTATGTGTCTCTTTCTTTGTTAATTTTTTTCTTTATTTCTATAATGATTCTCATTGTAATAAAAATTTCAAAGCAGCTTAAAACAATAAAACATTAGCAGCAGCAGCAGCAGAAGTGGCAAATATTCCCAAAAAGTTCGTAAAAAGCCAAGGTGAATAGATACATTTTCAACAACTGCCTAAAACACACCAACACTGATGTATAAACATTGATGTAGGGAGAAGATAAGTTTGCAGAGTAAAGTTCAAAGATATAGCCATGTTAGTCTGTAGCATCAATACATATAGAAATCTTGTAGTACCTTTGAGACTAACTGAAAGAAAGAAATTGGCAGCATGACATTTCATGGACTTCAGTCTACTTTCTCAGATGCATTTGGTGGAGTGGAAGCCAGATACAGACACCAAATGCATCTGAGGAAGTGGACTGAGGTCTATGAAAGCTCATGCTGCCAATTTTTTTCTTTCACTTAGTCTCAAAGGTGCTACAAGATCTCTTTGCAGGATAAAGGTTAGTCTCATTGTCATCACCAAAAAAAAAAAAAAAAAAAAAACCCACAGGCCATGGAATGAATGAGAGAGGTTCCCCTGAAGATCATTGTTATAGTCCTCAAACGTTCAAAATGAAATTGGGACATATTTGAATAGAATGGAAAGATAAATTACTTAAATCAATGAAACAAATATAAGATGTGGTGTTTGCAACATTTTCTGCCCCTGCCGAAGTGAAAGCCAATACAGTGGAGCTGTAGCAAATAAAATTTGGAAGGGCCAGTGAACCCAAACTGTGCAAATTCCAAGAGGAACCAATTTAATAGATACCTTCCTGACAAACACATTCAAAATAGATCCTAACTAGAAACAGCCTAATTCATCCATCCATACTCACAATGTGAAAACATCCCATTACATATTTTTGTTTTGCTAGAGATGAGGAAAACAGGAAGAGGTACAACTATTTTTTTCTACCTTTGTGGGAGCTTTTAGAATAATAGAATCATGGAATCCTAGAGTTGGAAAAGACCACAAGGGCCATCCAGTCCAACCCCCTGCCATGCAGGAACACAGAATCAAAGCATTCCCAACAGATGGTCATCCAAGCTTCTGTCTAAAAAACTCTAAAGAAGGAAACTCCACGATATACTGAGGCAGCATATTCCATTGTTGAACAGCTCTTATCATCAGGATGTTCTTCCCAATGTTTAGGTGGAATTGGTTTTCCTGTAGTTTGAATCCATTGCTCCATGTCCTAGTCTTTGGAGCAGCAGAAAATAAGCTTGCTACATCCTCAATATGCCATCCCTTCAAATATTTAAACGTGGCTATCATGTCACCTCTTCTCTTCTCCAAGCTAAATATACCCAGCTCCCTAAACTGTTCTTCATAGGGCATGGCTTACAGACATTTCACCATTTTGATCGCCCTCCTCTGGACACGCTCCAGTTTGTACACTTGAACTGAGATGCCCAGAACTGGACACAATATTCCAGATGATGTCTGACCAAAACAGAATAGAGTGGCCCTATCACTCCCCTCAATTTTGAAACTATAAGGAAAATGCCCTTCACAGTGTAAAGGATGATAGAGTGGTTCAGTGTTCATGGGGACAAATTCTCCACTTTAATCTATTAAGGGAATAATTCTTCTTCTTCTGAATCAATTCTTCGCATATATCCTAGTTATGATCTCCATCATCACCTTGCATTGGTTACCACCTGTGAACAGTAACAATGATCTGTCGCAGAAGACAGTTACAAGGATGGGAGACCTAGAATTAAGAAGATATTGCAGATTAAGAATAGTGGTGCTGACAGGGTTTGTTTTTGTTGTTGTTGTTTTTTCCTCAGAAGATCAGTGGAAGGGAAATTTTGGAAATTGCATTCACTGGTTGCATTGTAAAGAGACAGAATTTAAAACATCATTAATTTGACTGTGGCTGCTTAGGCACAGAATAAGACTTGTGGATGCCCCTTTTATGCAATTAAATCATAACAAATATGTTGTTGGCTACAAACTTTTCAGAGGCAAAATTAACCTGTGAGAGGAGAGAAAGGTTCAATGGGACCAATCACTTCACATCTCTGACCTAAAGCAGATTTGATAGTAACACAGAAAAGGAGGCAAATGTGCCTGTCACCAATACATCTGTCAGCAGGAAGAGTAGGGTAGAATAGTAGAAATGTATCCTGACAACTGAAAAGCTCTAGAAAGCAAATTAGAAATTGATCTCGTTTTACATATGCAGTGTGAAGAAACTGAGAAATGCAGGTTTATGTGGGTCTGAAAACTTTTTGTTAAAAAAGAAAAAAAAACTTGCCCAGGAAGTCTGACTTGACTTTTGAAACAAGGATTTTGGTGACAATGCGGTGGGGTGTTATCAGTACGCTGATGACACCAAATATATTTCTCCATGTCTCAGTCATCAGCGACAATGACAAATAGCATTTCTCCCCTCAATCAATGTCTTGATGCAGTAATGGATCGGATGAGGGAAAATAAACTCAAGCTCAATCCAGACAAAATGGAGGGACTTACAGTAGGGGCCCCTGAACCAGGTATCAGGTTGTAACCTCCATCCTAGAGGGGTTCACGGTCTCCTCAAAAGACTGTATTCACAGTCTGGGGGTGCTCCTTGATCTGTCACTTCACATGAGAAATGTCAGGGACAGCCAGGTGGAGGACATGGAGGATTCTGAGGAAGAGTATGCTGGGTCAGGTCCTAGCATGGTGCTGCTAGATCCTGGAGACTTGGGTGAACCTGGACCTAGTTCTATGGGACACAGGGAGGCACAGCCCCTACCTCAGCAGCCTGGGGTCTCCTCAGAGGAAAGCCTTTCCACAGCAGAGGTTGCAGGCCTGGAAGAGACACAGGAGCAAGAGACAGAAATCCCTTCCTTTACTCAAAGGAGAGCAGATCGGGAGGGGCTGAGACGCTCTCGGAGATTGTTAGAGAAAGCCAAGTTAAAACAGCTGTGAGGGGAGGAGCTGGGGCCTATATAAGAGATCAGGGAAGACAAACTTTTGTCAAAGCTTATCTTGGTTTCCCGGCGAAAGCTCTTGACTCTCGGCTTGACTTCAGACTATTCATTACCTGCGACCTTTGGAACGGCTTTGGAATCTCTGTCTGTGATAACCCTCGAGCTTGGAACACTCATTGAATTTGCCTTTTGCCTTGCGGACTTTGTATTTGACGACGGCCAGCAATTACTGATATTTTGTTTCCATTTTATTGTGTTTATTAAAGACTCCTTTATCAGCCACGTGTTGGCAGCTTTCCCGGACAAGAAATCAGGTGAATGCAACAATCATAGAATCATAGAATCGTAGAGTTGGAAGAGACCACAAGGGCCATCCAGTTCAACCCACTGCCATGCAGGAACTGTCCATCAAAGCATCCTCAACAGAGGGCCATCCAGCCTCTGCTTAAAGACCGCCAAGGAAGGAGACTCCACCACTCTCCTAGGGAGTGTGTTCCACTGTCAAACAGCCCTTACTGTCAGGAGGTTCATCCTAATGTTGAGGTGGAATCTCTTTTCCTGGAGCTTACATCCATTGTTCCGGGTCCTAGTCTCTGGAGCAGCAGAAAACAAGCTTGCTCCCTCCTCGATGTGACATCACTTCAAATATTTCATAGAATCATAGAATCATAGAGTTGGAAGAGACCACAATGGCCATCCAGCCCAACCCCCTGCTATGCAAGAACTCTCCATCAAAGCATCCCTGACAGATGGCCATCCAGTCTCTGCTTAAAGACCTCCAGGAAAGGAGAGTCCACCACACTCTGAGGGAGTGTGTTCCATTGTCAAACAGCCCTTACTGTCAGGAAGTTCCTCCTAATGTCTAGGTGGATTCCTGGAGCTTGAATCCATTCTGCTATCTGCAACAGGAGAGCTGGCTAATGTAGCCTGTATGGCCATTTCAAATGCACTGGCTTGGCCACAAAGTCATTCATATTCAAGGAATGTAAAAGCTAGAAAATAACACCAGAAAATCCAGCAAAAAAAACCAATATGCCAGAACAGAAGCATCAAGATAATTCTGCTAAAGTCCATAATTATAATATGCAGAGATGTGGAGAGAAAGTGAAAATGGATATCTCTCCCACCCTATAAGACTAGACTGGGGTCAGCCAATGAAAATAACTGGTAGATACTGTTAGAATTAGACATTTTCCATGGGTATACTCATTATTTGCCTGTTTGCATGTTATTCTATGCAGTTTTGGCAGTTTAGGCACAATCATAGAATCATAGAGTTGGAAGAGACCACAAGGGCCATCCAGTCCAACCCCCTGCCATGCAGAACGCCCAATCAAAGCATCCCTTAAAGATGACCATCCAGCCTCTGCTTAAAAACCTCCAAGGAAGGAGACTCCACTACACTCTGAGGGAGTATGTGCCACTGTATATCTTTATGTTGACTTCCTGTTTGCTTTTCCCCATATGCTCTTCTAATCTGTGGCCAGTTTTTCTCCCCCCCCCCCCCCCCAAATAAGACCATGTGTTTGATATGCTTTTGGAAGTAAATGTACTTTATATCTTCTACAAAAAAAGGCTAATGGGAGTAGACAAATTATTGAAACTTTTTGTGATACTGTACTATTCATGATGACTGTATGTGCCTTTAGGTTCCAGAATGTAAGTCACCAAATACCTGACAATAAGCAAATACACCACTTGATGTTATATCCTTCTTATGGACTTTTTGATGGTATCTGATTTATCATAGAAACAAAATATGAATTAAATAGATCTGAGCCAGCATAGCTCTTCTGTTCTCCTCTTCAAAGCAGCACATCAAACCAGCATAGGTCACTGGTATAAAAGTGATAGACAAATATCTAAGTCATCATGTTTTTCCCTACAGTCATGCTTTCCAAAGGTGGAATATAAATTTCATTTTCACGCCTCTTTCAGTACTCTGATTATTGAGAAGGTGGATGTCTGAATGAGGACAGCATGCATAAATGAGTTCAACCTCATTTCCATTTAGAATGTCTTTTTAAATACTGATTTGACCTCTGGATGGATTTGGTATAGGGCAATATATGTAAAACTGTAATTAAAATGGAGTATGAAGGAAGTATTGAAATGGACATGATGTACTTTGCTAACCTTTCCCCCCCACAGGGATACAATGATAAAAGACATGTCCATATAATCAATAATAGAGAAATGGAGGAAGGGTGTTTGTGACAGAGTATCTGGGACAGGAAACCTCCCTTATCTTTGTATTTTTAAATAAAAATCCATATTGATAGTCATTTATCTGTGCACTTTTAAGATTATGAAAAGTGTTCTGTGCTTGATGCCACACTGATGAGCATGATCTAATAAAAATGCCTAGTCGAACATAAGAACCTGTCAAAAACTTTAGAACAAAATTAGGGTCTGTTGAAAAAATAGAACAAAAATAACTTAATTTCTCATTGAAATTATTCTACCAACAGCAAAATCCCCAAGGAGCATTTGTCTCCGAATAACTTGTTGGCAAAAGATTTGTAGATTTCCCCCTCCCTTTCCAGCCCTGCCTCACTGTTGCATAGGGTTCTTCAGACCAGCAGAATGGATTTTGGCAAAAGGAGCCCTTCCATCTACAGAAGTCTTTACAAAGGACAAGGCATATGGGTAGTTTGGTTGAATTCCTATCCAGTGCTACAAACCCACAAAAATGAAGAAGCTTCCTTTAATAGCAAGTGAAACGAATTAGCACAGGGGAGTGGAGAAAGTAAACAGAGATGGAAGGAGATAGGTTATTTTTGTCAATAAAGAGTAATTAAATGTTGGCACCTTTTTCCCTCCAGATGGCTCTTATCTTTCTCACAATGCACAGTAGAGCAAAGGGTCTTGTCAATATTGGCTACAGTCTAATAATGATGTACACAAAAGGAGGAACCCTCCCCTACTGTCAGCAACAGTAGGGGGAGAATACCCTGCCAAAAACAACCCTGGATCACAGGGATTCATTCCAAATCAGTGAAAATAATCTGCAAGCAGAAACTAGTTTTGCCATGAATCCTATGTACCATCAGTGCAAAAAAAGTGGGTAGTCTCTGAATTTGTGCCATAGGATTTTTATTTTGTATCTTTTTTTATTTTTTATTTTATTTTATTTTATTTTTTGTTATTCTTCCACTAGTGGGGGGTGTAGGAGAATACTTTTCTGAGAGGTTCTGTTGGCAAAAAGTGGGGAGTAACTTGTTAGGTTCTGGCAGCGTTTGTTTGGAGGAGGTTGATCATTTTTTTAAATAGATTTGCTGGTATGTTTTAACCAACATTTTGTTTTTATTGGTACTTTATTAACATTAACTGGCTGGACTGCTCTTATTTTACAGGATGCATATCATATGGACAAAATAATCTACTGAGCCATATGGTCAGTCACCAGCTAAAAACTGATATGTTAGCTTGGCTTCATCTTTAATCAGAATGGAGACTGCAGCCAAAAAAATTATAAGAAGACTGGGAGTTAGAAAGAACTGTGAAAGAACTAGACAAGATCCTGAATTGTAAAGATATGTCATTGATACTAAAGTTAAGAGATTGTCCATGAAAACAATATTTCCAGTTTCTATGTATGATTGTAAGAGCTGGACAGAAAAAGAACCAACTCATTTGAAATGTGGAGCTGGAGAGGATTTCTCTGGATACTGTGTTTGGCTACAAAGACAAATAAATAGGTTCTAGGGCAAATCAAGCCTGAATTACTCTTAGATACAAAGACTAAACTGAGACTGTCATACTTTGGGCACACTATGCTGTCTGCCCCAGGATGCCTCCTTCTAACTATGTATTAAGAACCCTAGCCCTCCCTGCAGTCATCGGCCTTAATCCAGGCCCCAGAGGGAGAGAAGAACCACTGGACCTCATCCCCTTTCCCACCACCTTTCCCTTCTCTATTTGTGTTGTCTCTTTTAGATTGTAAGCCTGAGGGCAGGGAACTGTCTAATTTATAAGATTGTATGTACAGCACTGTGTAAATTTACAGTGCTATATAAATAAAGGTTAATAATAATAATAATAATAATAATTAGAATCATAGTATCATAGAGTTGGAAGAGACCTCAAGGGCAATCTCGTACAACCCCCTTCCATGCAGGAAGATACAATCAAAGCACTCCTGAAAGATGTCCATCCAGTCTCTGCTTAAAGATCTCCAAAGAAGGAGACTCCATCACATTGGAGGGAGTGTGTCCTACTATCAAACAGATTTTACTGTCAGGAAGTACTTCCTAATGTTGAGGTGGAATCTCTTTTCCTGGAGCTTGCATCCATTGCTCCAAACACAGGCTTGCTCCATCCTCAATATGACATCCTGTCAAATATTTAAACAGGATTATCATATCACCTCTTAACCTTATCTTCTCCAGGCTAAACATATCCAGCTACCTAAGTGACTTCACACAGGGCATAGTTTCCAGACCCTTCACCATTTTGGTTAACCTTCTCAAGAAATGCTCCAACTTGTCAGCATCCTTTTTGAATTGTGGAGCCCAAACTGGGCATGGTATTCCAGGGGAGGCATGAACAAAGCAGAATAGAGTTTTACTATTCCTTCCCTTAATGTAGACATTATAATTCTATTGATGCAGCCTACAATTGTATTGGCTTTTTAGCTGCTGCATCACACTTTTGAATCATGTTCAACCTGGGGTCTACTAGAACTCCTAGATCCCTTTCACATGACATGCTGTTAAACCAGGTGTCCCCCATCCTATGTCTATGTATTTCATTTTTCCTGCCTAAATGCAGTATCTTACATTTCTCCCTGTTGAAGTTCATTTTGTTACTCTTCCTAACTTGGTGTAATTTGCAAATTTGATAAGTATGCCCTCTATTCCTTTATCAAAGTCATTGATAAATATGTTGAAAGCACTGCACCCAGGACAGAACCCTGTGGCACCCCACTAGTCACTTCTCTCCATAATGAAGACGAACTATTGCTGATCACCCTTTAGGTTCCACCAATTGCAGATCTTCCTAACAGTTGCATTGTCTAGACGACCCTATCCATGAGGATAGGTCCCTCATCCAGAAATCTTGTAACCTAAAATTTCACACATGGGAAAATAACCAAAGAAGCAGAGGGGAAAGAAGACAGAGAAAGGCTGGGTCTATAATACCAAAGCAATACATGAGTACTTAAAAAAGAATTTGAGGAGCAAATTTATTTGGGCTCTAAGGCTGATAAGATTAAATACTACAAGGAAAAGTTTCCAGATATCCAAATACTGCACTGGTGGGACAAGTGAACATAGAACAGAACCTGAAAGATCAGTTTCTCCTATATGCACCTATGGTGTCACTGAGGTCATTGGGAGGAGCATTCCTGGTGGTGCCAGTAGTTCCTGAGGTCTGCTTCACAATCTTTTGGAGAAGAGCACTGTAGCATCCACTACAGAAAGTACTCTTGATATTTGACATGATCTATGATTAACTGCAATATATTGGAAAAAATAACCTAGTTTAGAAAACGACCCATGAAAAATGACAAGTTCTCCCTCCATAATCCAAGTTACCATCACTTTCCTGGACAATATGAATACTATATTGTAAGTCTGTTTATTGTGTATATGTTATGCTTTATTTTTATTCTATGCTGCTTTGGAATTTTCAGTTGTAAGTCATTTATAAGTTTTCATAAATAACATCAACCTGACAGCCTTGCATTATTTCAGCTGCATTGTGGCCTCATGTCAGAAAAAAAAAGATAATTAGGTCCTACTGAAATGAGTGAGATTAACACTGACATGCTAATTGTAACTAGCTGAAGGTACTGCTAACTGATGGTAGCTATCACAATGGGACAGTGAAATATAGGAGCTATCCAAGGTCTTGAACTTATTTTGGGTTCAGTGTAAACACTGTCTGTGTTTGGCTGGTGGGAAAAATTAATGCAGCAGTTCATTTCCTTAAACATAAATGGAATGTGGTTGTGCATACACACATTAATTTGCCCAGCATTTCCTGTTCCCTTCAGATTCCCATGAGCAACAGTGAGCCCACACTGTATTTCCTACAGGAAAAAAAAATCAACACTTTTATTTAGAATCAAATCACATTTTTTCCTGTATAAGGCAAGTCATTAACCTTTACCTAATCATTACCTCTAGAGATAATTAAAACCAATCCCATTGAAATCCCAGCTAATATAGGTAGCCCTTGAAAAATAATACAGAGAAAGAAACAGTACTTGGCTTCCTAGGCAGACTGATTTCCTTAGAGTATATGAATTTTCTGGAAACTTTACAAACTTCTGTCCTGGAGCAGAATGTGACTTTGAAATGGACAGCTTGTATTAGCTTATCAGTATTCTGAAAATGGTATATTCTGAAGTATCTTTGTTACTGGTATTTGGAGTTTAGACAGCCTGATCTGCTTAGAACAGCTGCATTCCTTGAAATAGAGTATTAGTAACTGATGTGCTTGCTATGCAAGAATAGTCTTGGTCAGAAGCAGCAAAATCTTCCCCAGACAATCTAAGAAAGCATGACAGAGGGAAGGCAAGTGAAAATCAGCTTAGGCCTTAAGCAGAGTTATCAGCATCTACATGCCATTGCTCAATAATTGTTAATTTGCTTGTTTACAGACTTCCTGTTTGTTGCTTTACCACACCCTCTCTCTTCCTGTGTCATTCTAGCCTGCAGCCATTATTTTCTTCCTTCTCTGTCCTCCATTACACCATGTATTTGACCAGGAAAATCTACTGGCAAGAAAACCTACTTTATATGTTTCAGAAAGTAAGCTAAGTTTGTTTTTAATTTCTTTGTTAGACCCTGTGGTTGGGCAGGTAGGCAGGCATTAGACTGGTTATTTTCAGCTTCCGCCTTGCCACTTTGATTGATCTCCTTGAGAAATTCAGCACCATCTCTCATGTTTTCCAACATTCACAGGTTCTGCTATCATAATCACAAAGCTGATATTTGACAAAGTAGATCCAGATTTAGATGTGTGGAAGCACCTGTCTGCTCCCCTTCCTCCATGGTAACCCTTCCAACTCCCTAAAAAGGCTACCCATGAGAGCCCCAATTAATGGATAAAGCTATGGGAAAGGAGAGAAAAGGGAGATATTTTTCATGAGTACTTCCCTTATGTACACAAATCCAGCATCCAATTCATTGTTAAGTTTAACATGTTGTTTGAGGAATATATACTTGTGAAAATATTTCTCTCCTTAATAGGCAGTGTAGCCTAGGGATTGTAGAATTATGCAGCATTCAGGTTAAATTTCTCAGGTGCCCTGCTGTCCTTGGCTTTATTTTCTGTGAAAAGCTGAGTAAGGCTTTATTTTTCATTGTATTTGGATTTTATTTGCATCTCGTGCAGATCTCATCCATATGTGATCAAGATATCAAATGGTACAAAACTGGAGGAGGCTATTATTCAGTAGCAAAGATAGGGCTTTTTTCCCCCCAGATCGTATAGTTCAACTATACCATTTGGTATTATTCCATGTGCCATTCCAGATATGTTAAATTTATTACAGTATTTGTGAAAATTATTTGTGCCTATTGATGGGGGTGGGGGAAGAATCCCTTCCTTAATTAGAAAGTAACAGTTAATATCCTTACCTTCTGTGGGCATTGGCTGTTGTAGTTTACAAAAAGATCTTGTTCAAGCATTAATTGAGATTGAGCAACCAAATTCTTGTCTGGTTGCAGAGTTGAATCCAAATCTATCTGGCCCCAATTTAACACTCCTGCCCCTCCATTATACTGATTCAAATACCAAATATATAGTTTTGTCCCAAGTCTGGTATCACAGAAACCATAATAAGCATCTTCCAAGCTGTTTCAGTCATCAGTTGTATAATTCATCTGGGTAATTTATTTGGTCAATTGCTGACTTATAATTGCAGTGATGATTTTTGGTGGTTTTAATTCTTGTTATTATTTTAATGATTTTCTTGTCTCAATTTGTCATTAATTTGTTTTTAACCATGTTCATGGAGGGCCTGAGATAGTCATTTTGTTTGTGTGTAGAGGAGGACATTCCTTTTTTGTTGTTGTTGTTTTTTGAGTAAATGCTTTGCTGTCACAGTGTAGGAGGGAGAGGGCAGGATCAATTATTTAGAATGTAGACCTCAAAATATCCCTAACCCAATTCATTCCACTACTCTTTCAAGTACTCTTGAATGAACAGTTTCAGTCTTGTGATGTAAAATTATAATTTTCCAATTCTGCAAAACAAACAAAATGCACACAGTATTTTTGAAAGTATACGTAAGAACTGCTTCGGGTAAAGAGCCAACTGGGTACTGTAAAATTTCTTGACTCTTTAGCACTGTCTCTCATTTAATTCATTAGTAGCTTAATAACTCAGTTACTGGTATGTTAGTGCTGAAATTCCAACTTAAGTCAATCACTTTTGATTTTTAAAAAGTAAGTTGAAGTTGTCCCTTTTTTGTTAAAAAAGTTCTAACTTAAATTCACGAGATTTTCATTAGGCCCTGTCACTGGGTATGGAAATGGTTAACAACAAAGATAATTTTATTAGTTGCAATTTGTTATTGCTGTGGTTGTTGTTGTGTGCCTTGACATAATTTTCAACTTAACTCAATGCTAAGGTGACTCTATCATAGAGTTTTCTTGGTAACATTTGATTAGAGGGAGCTTGCCTTTGTTTTTCTCTGAGGCTGAGGGATTTTGGTGCTGATTTTAAACCACAATTTTAGCAAGATAATAGTGCTTTTGGGAGTACCTATCGCAAGATGTCACTGCCCATCTGTTGCTGCTCTGCCTCTGAAGTGTTGTTAGAGGGCAGCATTTCATTGACAGGAAAATGGCCTTTTGGCTAAGATCAAGTGTAGTGTGTAGGAAAACCTGTCGATGAGCAGTCAATAGCATGCCATCCCATTACTCACAGTTGTGATAGTGACAGTCTGCATAGCAGTGCCCCCAAGTCCCATCCCAGAAAGGCAGCTCAGAACGATACTACTGTTGATGGTTTTGAAAGCTGCTGGGAGATCTAGCTGGACCAACAGGGTTACACTCCTCCTGTCCCCCTGTGGAGGTCGTTCACCAAGGTGACTAAAGCTGTCTCTGTGCCAAAGCCAGACCTGAGGCCAGACGGAAATGGATCTAGATAATCTGTTTCATCCAGAAATCCCTTAACTGAACTTACTGTATTTTGTTGTTAACTGCCCACATGTCATCCCTGAATCTATGGTTGAAACATCTCCAAGACTCCATTGCTCTCCTTAAGACTTGTTGATTCACGCCTGTGACCTCCCTAATTGAATATAACCATCTGGCATGCAGTCTTCTGCTCTTTCTACTGCTTTCCACCTTTCCTGGCATTCATGTCTTTTCTAATGAGTTATACCTTCTCATGATGTGGCCAAATTTTGACAATTTGACCATCTTGACTTCCAGGGAGAGTTCAGGCTTTATCTGCTCAAGAACCCACTTGATTGTTTGTGGTTACTGTCCACAGTTTCCTCAGCAATCTTCTCTATCATCACATCTTAAATTAGTTGATTTTTCTCTTATCTGCTTTCTTCGCTGTCCATCTTTTGTATCCATACATGATAATGGTGAATACAATGCCTTGGACAATTCCAAATTTAGTGTTCAGTTGTATATCTTTAATCTTTCTGATCTTGTCTAGTTCTTTTATAGCTGTCCTTATATTTCAGTACTGTAATACTGTAGCTATACCATAGCTCATGTAACATCATATCCACTCCCTTGAAAAAATTTTTCCCTATTTGTTTCATTTTTTAAAAAAAAACTTTTGCTAACTTTGATTTATACCCTAGCCTATTAATACTGCTTCTTTGTGTGTGCATGTGTGTGTTTGTGTGTGTGTGTACATGTGCACCTGTCTATCTATGTCTGTCCATTGGGGCTACATAAGCAATGGCACTTACCCCTAAACATTAGAACTAGGAGGGAATGATGGGAGAGGCTGTTAAAAATATGTTCTAGCATAAGTCCCTCAGTTAAGCATCTCAGCCCTGCCTTGAAAATTGCAGCATGTCCACTGAGCACTTTCTCATTACTTCAGGTGGAGAGTGGAGCAAATTGGCTAGCTTTCCTTGTCTATCTGTAAATTTATTTCTTGTTGCACAGCCGATGCTATTTGATGGCACACTGGAGCTGTGTATCACTGTGGCCAATACCCAGGGTGTTTGTCAGTTCTACTATATGATTTTTATGAGGTTTGTGTAAAGGTTTCATGAAATAAATCACAGGCTTTTATCATTCTATGTAGTACTTGCTTGCATTATTTATGAGAGCTTGGCAATGTATCATGCTGGTTCATGCTAGAAACCTATAAATAATCTAATCTAACATAAAATGTACACCATTGAATCAAGCAAATATAAAAGTATATTTGCACCTTGGAAGAAAACCTAGCCAACCACACTTTGGAAATGCATCAAAATGATGTAGATGTGTGATCATATCTAATATGTTAAAGATGAGAAATACACCTTCACAACTAATATGTGTTCTTGAGCAGGAATGTAGGATCTATCATACTGGTAGTGTTTAAATACTAAAGTTTCAGGTACCCATACTCAAGTACAAAAAGAAAATGTCCAAAGTGACTCACATACAGAACAATAGAATATTGGGTTTTAAGTGTTTGTAGGTGATGGATTAAAACATGCTAAGCCCCAAAGTATGTCAGGTTTAAAATGTCCCATAAAATTACACACACATAACCCCCCCCCCCAAAAAAAAGTATATTATTTTAACAGAAAGGGCAATAAAATCAAAATAATAAATCTCTTTTCTGTTTCCTTTAGTTTAGCTATTTTTTTAAAAATCTCTACTTTAAAAAAATGGTAAGGTTTCTTTTTTCTTTATTATATTTCCAAAAATATTCTATTTCCAAAAATAGGTATTTGCACATTATATTTCAAAAAATAGGTATTTTCAAATAGGTATTTGCATTTTTCAGGGGAAACAAACATTGCATAATGTGCTGGGCTTTCATTTGTTGCTGTTTCAATTTTTTGAAAACCGGTTTCAAATTTTATGATGGTTTGATTGCCTTTCAACCTTTGTATGTTGTGTTAAAACTGTTTTAGGCCACTTTGAGTTCCAACCTAGGAAAAGGCAGGATATAAACATAAGAAGGAAGAAGAAGAAGGCAGGTAGAATATGACAACTCAGAGTGAGATGCATTGAAGGCACCTTACTTTGAATGATAAGTAAGAGCTGTTTGACACTGGAATATGCTACCTCTGAGAGTGATGGAGTCTCCTTCTTTGGGGGTGTTTAAACAGATGTCCAGAGTGGTTTGATTATGTACTCCTTTGTGGCAGGAGGTTGTACTGGATGGCCCTTGTGGCCTCTTCCAAATCTGTGATTCTATGATTACATCCACCAGAGTCGTCTGGAGGTCTCAGTAGATGATGCAATAAGTCTTCATCTTGCTACAGCTATACAGGCAGATGTTTCCTCTGCATCCCCTTTTTCTCCACCAGCTATGGAATTGCCATGAGAGAGGGCTGCAGTGATTGAACTGTGAATCAGAAGAGAGTTGGTTGCTGGAGGGGACAGAAGAGAATACCAGTTTCCTCAATAACAAAAGTAAAGATATAGAGAACAATGAGGTGTACTTGTGCCTGTGTATGCCACTTATAAGATGCCTTCCATGAAATAGGGCCAACGCAAGACCTTTTTTGTAAGTCCTCCCCACTTACTCTAGATAATCAGACTGGAAGCTAAATCTTGTTTTGAAACTGTTGACAGCACATTTCACTCCAGCAGGAAGCAAGCTAGTTTAGGGAGTATTTAGCAGGAAATGTAGCATGCACAGGTCTACCTTCCAACATTTCATTGCCCCATCCTACCTCACAGTATCTGACATCTGAAGCAACTTATTAATGGTGAAGGCAGAAATGTTGACATCCAGCATGGAAGAAGGTGAGATGTAACTTATTAATAAAGCAACAAATGTTAGAGAGAAAAGAGGAGAGGATAGCCACAACGACCTTGTAATTAAAATGTCTTATACATGTTCATCTTGGGGTTTGTTTTTTTAAGTTCTCATGAATTTTTATACCATTCTCTCCTCTGTTGCTAATTTCTTTCCCCTTCTGTTTTGCTGTTCAAAGCATTTCTTTTGGCATTTCAAACACCATCTACATTTTAAACAAATTAAATACAATAACCCCAAAGACCTCTTCTGAAATCTTGAACAAAATGGCAAAACATGAAGAAAAGAAGAATTCTTCTGTGTGATACAAACTGAAGCAAATTTCATATAAT
This sequence comes from Urosaurus nigricauda, assembly GCA_034509955.1. NCBI lineage: Eukaryota > Metazoa > Chordata > Lepidosauria > Squamata > Phrynosomatidae > Urosaurus > Urosaurus nigricauda. Next base: position 36,569,596 of record JAOEGL010000001.1, read on the forward strand.
CCAAGGTCTTACAAGTAAGACAGCAAAAGTTAGAACATGATGTGAATTCTAGTGTGTAGCCAGTATGAAAAAGTGTTGCTGTTGTTACTGCTGCTGCTGCTGTTGCTGTTGTTTTGTGTAGTCAAGCTAAAAACAGGGCAGGAAACTTTGGGGATGGGGAAGTCATGTGAACATACTATGCAATCTTATGTATATATTTTCAGAAGCCAATTTCATTATGATTTCAACCCTTTGCTAAGCATCTGCATTATGAAAGTATTCTGTGCTTGGTTATCTGTAAGGGAATACAAAATATCTCAGAAGAAGTCAAGAGCATGTTAAAGAGATCTTGCATGACCCTTTATTTACTCACACACAGGGGCGTTTTTTTAAAATGACATAAACTATTACCTCGCGTGTCCATGTAGAGAACAGCATAGGAATCAATGCACTCAATCTCTTTATCCCATCAAGGTATTTTAAACAGGAGTGCCAACAACTATAAAAATAATTCACAGCTTGTGGCCATCTGGAACCTGGGAGGCTGCTGTGTAGGAGGCAATGATTTGTGCTTGTTCTTTGGAAGAAGTCATGGGGAAGCCTTTGTACTGATGTAGGCTGTCTGCCTTTTTTGACCTGTGCATGAAATTAAGTTCTCATGAAAATTCAAAAGTGGTGGCACCGGAATGAGGACTTTCCACAGAACTCTCCTCTACTACTTTTGATTTCAAATAGTCCATATATATTCTCTGCATTCTCAAATATTTGCTGAATATTTTATATCTGTGATTTGATAACTATATGATATTTGCAGAGCTGGGGGCAGTTAAAGGGAAGGCTATAACTCTCAGAAGCTTTCAGACAACATAGCTTGAAGTGTCTTTTTGCAGTATTAGAGATTGGAATATTCAGTTTGTGATTTAAGCAATGATTTTTCTTATGTCTGATGGTTGACATAGAAAGAAAGTTAGTATCTGTGTGTCTTTAACAATTTCATTTGTTAAGATTTTTTCTTTGATTCCTTCCCAAACAATCAAAGCATGTTCCACCCCAAATGTCTAAAGTGCTGTAATTTTAAGGGGTAAGGTAACATCTCACATTCAAAATATGAGTGGTAAATCTAGTGAATCTCAAGCATTTCATCCCTAAATCCTGGGATATAAAGTTCATTTATCTAATCCCCATATGCAAGAATGAATTATTTTAGCAATTTTCTCCTCAAGTGAGCAAAATATGAACATTTGGCCATAATTTTCACACACTATTTGTGCTTTGCGGAAAATTAATTGTGGAAAATAAATTTTTTTTCCGCTACAGAAAATGTGTTTGGGAGCAGAAAATTTGCATTTTGTACAAAATAAAGTAATTCCTGTGTACAGATATTGTGGGGTCTAAAGAGGGAGAGAGCTTTTTTTGGTTTTGCACAAAAATCACATGCTACCCAAGTCACAAACTACCCAAAAAATCTGTACAGAAATTCCTGAATTTATGCAAATCCCATAGAGGAGCTTTTTTAAAAGTACAGATGCAAATATTAACAAGTAAACAGGCTGTAACATAATGGAGAAAGCAAAGCATGTCCACTGGGATCTAGAAGCTGGTAATGCCCCTCACAGATGTGTGGGTTTGTTTAGATGCCCAAAGATACCAATCCTTGATACCAGTCTTGGTCAAATCATAGAATCATAGAATCATAGAATCATAGAGTTGGAAGAGACCACAAGGGACATCCAGTCCAATCCCCTGCCATGCAGGAACTCCAAATCAAAGCATCCCCGACAGATGGCCATCCAGCCTCTGCTTAAAGACCCCTAAGGAAGGAGACTCCACTACACTCCGAGGGAGTGTGTTCCACTGTCGAACAGCCCTTACTGTCAGGAAGTTCCTCCTAATGTTGAGGTAGAATCTTTTTTCTTGCAGTTTGCATCCATTGTTCCGCGTTCTAGTCTCTGCAGCAGCAGAAAACAAGCTTGCTCCCTCTTCAATATGACATCCCTTCAAATATTTGAACAGGGCTATCATATCACCTCTAAGCCTTCTCTTCTCCGGGCTAAACATCTCCAGCTCCCTAAGTCGTTCCTCATAGGGCATGGTTTCTAGACACTTCACCATTTTAGTTGCCCTCCTTTGGACCCGCTCCAGTTTCTCCTCATCTTTTTTGAATTGTGGTTCCCAGAACTGGACACAATATTCCAGGTGGGGCCTGACCAAGGCAGAATAGAGTGGCACTATTACTTCCCTTGATCTAGACGCTATACTTCTATTGATGCAGCCTAAAATAGCATTGGCTTTTTTAGCTGCTGCATCACATTGTTGACTCATGTTCAACTTATGGTCTACTTGGACTCCTAGATCCCTTTCACACGTTGTTTCATTCAGCCAGATTTCCCCCATACTATATCTGTGCATTTCACTTTTGCGCCCTAAGTGCAGTACCTTACATTTCTCTGCATTGAATTTCATTTTGTTAGCATTGGCCCAGCTTTCTAGTCTATTCAGGTCATTCTGAATTTCAATCCTGTCTTCTGGAGTATTGGCTACTCCTCCTAGTTTAGTGTCATCTGCAAATTTGATAAGTATGCCCCCAATTCTGTCATCCAAGTCATTAATAAAGATATTGAATAGCACTGGGCCAAGTACAGAACCCTGTGGGACCCCACTGGTCACTTCTCTCCAGGATGAAAAGGAACCATTGTTGAGCACCCTTTGAGTTCGGCCAGTCAACCAGTTACAAATCCATATAACAGTTACCTTGTCTAGCCCACATTTTACAAGCTTGTTTGCAAGAATGTCATGGGGAACCTTGTCAAATGCCTTACTGAAGTCAAGATATACTATATCTACCAAACTGGTAATTTTGTCGAAAAAAGAGATCAGATTTGTCTGGCAAGACTTGTTTCTCTGAAACCCATGTTGGCTTTTTGTGATTATGGCATTCCCTTCTAAATGTTCACAGACTCTCTGCTTAATGGTCTGCTCTAGAATCTTTCCTGGAATTGATGTCAGACGAACTGGACGATAATTGTTGGGATCCTCTTTTTTTCCCTTTTTGAAAATGGGGACGTTTGCCCTCCTCCAGTCTGCTGGGACTTCTCCTGTTCTCCAGGAGTTCTCAAAGATTATTGCCAATGGCTCCGATATTACATTTGCCAGTTCTTTTAATGCCCTTGGATGTAGTTCATCTGGTCCTGGAGACTTATGTTCATTTAGGTTAACCAGGTATTCCTGTACTACCTCTTTACTTATTCTGTGCTGAAATTCCCCTATTCTGTCTTCTGCTCCATTATCCTTAGGTTGAGCATCCTTTGTCTTTTCTGAGAAGACTGAAGCAAAGAAGGTGTTGAGTAATTCTGCCTTTTCTCTGTCCCCTGTGAGCATTTTGCCATCTTCTGCACGCAGTGGCCCTATTGTTTCCTTCTTCTTCCTTTTGCTTCGGACATACCCAAAAAACCCCTTTTTATTATTCTTAACCTCTCTAGCCAGCCTGAGTTCATCCTGCACTTTAGCTTTTCTGACTTTACCCCTACATGTGCTGGCTATTTGTTTGAATTCCTCTTTCGTGATTTCCCCATTTTTCCATTTCTTATACATGTTCTGTTTAAGGCTTATCTCATTTGAAAGTTCCTTAGTCATCCATCCTGGCTTCTTGAGATATCTTCCATTTTTCTTCCTCATTGGAACTGTTTGAAATTGTGCCTTCAGTATCTCCCTTTTGAGAATCTCCCATCCGTCTTGAACTCCCTTCTCTTTTAGTTTTCCTGACCCTGGGATCCCCCCCAGTAATTCTCTAAGTTTATTGAAATCAGTTCTCCTAAAGTCTAGAATGCGTGTCTGACTATGCCAGGCTTCCCCTTTCCACTGTATAACAAACTCCAGGAGAACATGGTCACTTCCACCTAAGGATCCAACCACCTGCACTCCATTGACAAGGTCATCCTTGTTGGTTAAGATAAGACCTAAAATAGCTGATCCCCTTGTTGCCTCTTCCACCTTTTGGACAATGAAATTGTGTTCCAGGCAAGTGAGGAATTTGCTAGGCCTTGAGGATTTGGCTGAATTTGACTTCCAGCAAATATCCGGATAGTTGAAGTCCCCCATCACTACTACATCTCTCCTTTCTGAGTGTGTGGTCATCTGTTCTAGAAAGGCATCATCCAATTCCTCCGTCTGACTTGGAGGTCTGTAGTAGACTCCCACAGTAACATCCCTGTTGTTTCCCTCTCCTTTAATTTTTATCCAGATGCTCTCCACCTGGCTTCCAGTACTGATGTCCTGGATCTCTTCACTGGTGTATATATCCCTGACATATAATGCTATTCCTCCTCCTTTCCTGTTTGGCCTGTTTCTCTTAAAAAGGTTATATCCCTCTATTTCTATATTCCAATCATGAGACTCATCCCACCAGGTTTCAGTGATGCCTATTATATCATATTTGCTTTGTTGTGCTAGGAGTTCCAGTTCATCCTGCTTATTTCCCATACTCTGTGCATTAGTGTAGAGACATCTAAGAACATGTGTTCCCTTTACTTGCTGCCTGTGCAAATTTTTTTGCTTCCCACTGTTGGGTCCTTGCACTGTTTGCCTTGTTCCCTCTATGTCATTTTGACTATTTTCTCCAGCCCTTTTGCCTTCCAGAATAATGTCTCCCTCCCCCATATAACTCAGTTTAAAGCCCTCCTGATCAGATTTTTGAGACTATTGGCAAAAACGTTTTTGCCAACTGATGTGAGATGCAGCCCATCCTTTACCAGAAGTCCCTCCTCATGGAACCGCAGCCCATGATCCCAGAATCCAAACTGTTCTTGGCGGCACCATCTACGGAGCCAGTTATTCACCTCTGCTATTTTCTTCTCCCTTCCTGGACCATGCCCTTCTACTGGGAGAAGAGATGAGATGACAACCTGTGCATCCATCTCTTTCAGCTTCCTACCCAGATCCTCATAATCCCTTATGATATTCTCAAGGCTGTGCCTTGCAGTATCATTGGTTCCCACATGAACCAAAAGAAAGGGATAACGGTCAGTAGGCTTGACAAGTCTTGTCAGCCTCTCCGTCACGTCACAGATCTTTGCCCCAGGGAGACAGCACACCTCCCGAGACATCTTGTCAGGCCCACAAACCACTGCTTCGGTACCCCTCAGCAAGGAGTCCCCCACCACCACCACACACCTCCTCCGAGGCTTAGCAGTGGCTGTTCCCTTTGGTGCTATTCTCAGGCTGCCCTGCTCTGTCCCTGATGCCTTTCCCTGCTGCTTTTCCTCATCATCTCTGATAACAGAGAGAGATTCAAAGCGATTCTGTAGCTGCAAGCTCACAGAACGAACTGTGGTTTCCTTACTTCTCTGTGTGACATTCCTCCAACCATCTACTTCTTTTGTGTGTGAAGTGACCTCTTCTTCCCCAGCAACTTTCTCTGTGTGTTTCCTGTCCAAGACCGTCTGGTCCATTCTGTTCAGGAGAGCCTTCTGCTCTCTGTGATGCTGAACTGTAGACACTTGGGCCTCCAGCTGCTGAACTCTTTCTTCTAAGAGGGCTACCAACTTGCACTTGGTGCAGGTGAAGTTCCCCACATCTGTAGGCAAGACAAACATCCCACAGGTGTTGCAGGTGACTGCAGCAGGTCCCTCTGTGTCCATAGTGAGAAGACTTAAGGAGGCACTGAAACAAGACTGTGGGTTTCTCCTGTTAAACACCAGCGTAAAGAATCCTTGTGTGGCTGGCCTTTGTCCCCAAGCTCTGTTAGTGAGCTCAATCAACTGGGCCTATAGTTATCTAGAAAGCTCCTGGCTGCTAGTTCCTTCTAGAGGGAAGTCCTTGATTCACTTCCTCTGAACCCCCACAGCCCCTTAAGGGATAGTGAGAAGAAAAGTATAAATATTGAATGAGTTGTCTTCCAACACTGTGCTCAGGCTACCTTCTCCTCTGTACTTCCAACCCGCCTTGGCTATCAAATCTAAAAGTGAGTGTGAAAAGAAAAATTCACGCGCCATTAGGTGCGCGCCTCTCCAAGCAGTTATATAGAATGAGCTTTCAAATTTTAAGGTCTTACCCAATCAATAGGCACACAGAGAAGCACCAGGTTTGCTGTCCATCTAACCCTGCATTGTTTATTCCAAGAACGGGCAAGTCCAAGACAACTGGAGCAATTTTTGCCTCCTAAAAATATTCCGAGTGCTGCACATCCTACAAACAATTTGAAGTCTAGTGCCAGTTTTGTAAGACCATCCAGTCACTTCTAGTTTTGAAAAAAGATTTTACCATAGGAGCTATCTGAGAATAGGACAAAATGTTCTACTATGTCCTAGAGGGCATAATTAAAGGTGAGGGGCAATTTGGAACCTCCCAACATTGGAGGAAACAGGCTTGGTTTGGGTCAAAGGAACAAATGCAGCCTTCTGACATTGGAAGGCAGCAAATATATTCCCATAAACCCCTGGAAAATGCAACACATGTGCTGTTCCCCTTTCCCTAGGAACATTGCTATTTCCCAGCCCTGAAAAAATGGGAATACAATTTTTTTGTGTACCCTGTAAGTGACAGGGTCAGTAGGAGAAAGAAAGAGAACCACATATTTCTTCAACCAGATATTTGTCTTTCAGATTTGCACATAAGAGATGGACTTTAGTAAGTCTTTAGTGCCACTGACCCAATCATGTTAACTGAGGAGTATACAAGCTGCTTCTCACATCATATTTTCTACTCAGGTGTACAAAACAGACACACTCAGAACTGTATGTGTACATTCGTATTATCTGTTTTCTCAGCATGACAGAGACAAATTGTAAGTAAAGATTACTATGTATTCTGATCTGCACAAAGAAAGAAAATAGGCAACTTGTTTTTAATAAAGTATTCTTTCTTTCTTTCTTTCTTTCTTTCTTTCTTTCTTGTACAGATATGCACAGACATAAAGTACAAGTGGGTGCCTGTCCCTTCCAATATCCACTGCTGTGTATTTTCTAGAGTGGGACACGATTAGTGGATACCAGATATAATAGCAATAGCAAGTACATTTCTATACCACTTACAAGTGAACTGATACTTCTTAAGTGGTTTACAATGTGTAAGGCAATTGCCCCCAACAAACTGGGTATTCATTTTACTGATCTATCAAAGGATGGAAGGTTGAGTGGGTCTTGGAGCCTTTCTCTAGGATCAAACTTACAGTTGTGGCTGCAGTATCAGCATTTATCAGCACTGTGCCACCTGGGCTCCTTTTATAAGAATTTTGTATGTACAAGAACCTATCAAGTTAAGTTTTACTAAAATGGAAGAAGAGCTGCTAAAGGTCAGGAGCCAACCAAGACAAAGTGTAAAATTATGGTTTACATCTGTTCTCAGACATGGCTTAACTAAGTGGCATTGATCCTCTGTACTTCCAGCTCTGTGGCCCACTTTACAGAGTTGTTGTAAGAACTGATAAGATAGTGTAAGACCCAGCATAATGTAGTTGTTTGAGTGCTGGACTCTGAAGATCAGGGTCTGAATCCTGGATCAACCATGTAAATCACTGGGTGACCTTGGGCAAGTCACATTCTCTTAACCTCAAAAGATGGCAATGGGAAACCCCCTCTGAAGAAACCTACCAAGTAAACCCCATGATAAGTTTGCCTTTGGGTCACCATAAGTCTGAATGACTTGAAGGCATACAACAACAACAGCAGCAGGAATGTGTAAAATATATTGAACATGCATGGAAGAGATCATAAAAGCTGACTATTATTACTAAAAGTTATAGAGAATTGGCCCCTGGCTGAGAATTTGCTTGCCAAAGGGAAGTATGGCCATCTGGATTTGGCCCTTTTCCTTTGCAAAAGCAGCACATGCAAATGGGATGTGTTTTTGTTCAGCAGCTGGCAGGAAATAAGGTCTGGGAACACAACAGCAGCGTGCTGATGAATCTGAAAAATTAGGGGGTAAATAGATGAAAATAATGAGTCTGGGGTTCAAAAGGTTCCCTTTAATAGTGCATCAAACAATTTTTCAGAACACACGTAACTACAGGAATTTTCTGTTTAGCAGAGAGGGGTCATGTTAGTCCTGAATTCCTCTTGATTGCCTGTTGAGATGACAGCATGCACCCTACTCTTGTCTTCTGCCAACATGAATCAAGCATTAACATATTTTTTCATAATGAGCTCATCAGACTGAAGCACAACGTAAAGCAGGAGGGGGGTCAGATATTCCTGTTTGTTTAGCTGCCTTGGGGTCTCTCATGTCTTAATTCATAAGCAACCATCTCCTTATGAACTGGAAACATCATAGACCATGATATCTGAATGCCAGACACCCAACATGTCTGTGAATTCTATTTCAAGGCCCCACAAGTTGGATGCTCAGAGAAGAGGAGTGGAGAAGGATGGTAGGTTCTGATTATTTTTGCAACCCCAGCTTTTCCTCCTTGGTCCTCTTCCTCTTTATTGCATTCACTCAAACTAGATGATAAGTTAAATAAAGCATGAGGGGGTTATGGTGTTAAAGATGATTTTTATTCAAAGTTTACCCTGATCTTCTGTTAACAACATGCAGCAGTGTAACACTGGTATATGTCTTCTTTGGTTCATTAGGAAGGGAGGAATTCTATATTTCTTTATTGCAATGATCTCCACACCTCAAAATCCACCTGTCTCTTGCTGCCCATCCCAAATATGAAAAGCCAGCAGCTGGTGGAAAGTATGAGATAGCAGAGAAGCATGCTATTATATTCCTTTAGATGGGCACACAATGATGGTGCCATCTGGGACCTCTCAGCAGTCTTCTAGAAGTCCTGGAGGATGGTATCATCATTGTGTACCTGGTCATAGCAACATAGGCAGATTCTTCTCACTCTCTAGTGACCACTATGTGGCTATGGGGGGGGTGGGGAGTTTAAAAAAAACAGATATGTTTTATACTTATCTCAAACTCCATGGGACATAAATAGCAAGCCTACAATCCTCCTTTTTTGTTGTGTTCTTTCAAGTAGTTTCTGACTTATGGCTACCTTTAGGTGAATCCACCACAAGGATATCTTGCAAAATTTGTTCAGAGGGGGTTTGCCTATGCCTTTTTCCTTCTTCTGAGGCTGAGAAAGTGTGACTTGCCCAAGATCAAGCCAGTGCATTTCCAAGGCTGATAATTCCCCTTTCTTCACATGCAAAATATGATAGCATGAACAGAGATTTATGTCCTCCACATTTTGAGGGCTAAAACTCTCATCAACCCCAACCAGTCCAAGAACAGTGGAAGAAATTTATTTATTTATTGGGTTTATAGCCCACCTTTATTCCATAATAGGAAAAAAGAGAAAAACTAAAGTTTCACTCAAAACTGAAAAATATTTTCAGTTGATCCTGATAACAGAATGAAGGAAATCTAGAAATGAGCCTCCCACTTTCTATTTTTGGATGTTTGTTCATAGTGGGTATAGAAGCAAAGAAGATACAGAAGCTATTTGTCTTTCCAAATGTGGGAGTTAGACCAGTATTTTTAAAGCATTCCACTCCACTGTTGTCTATGATTTTTAAAATCTTCCTATTCTGACTCTTGGTAATGTTGTTATGTGACAGCAAGTTGATTCTAACTTATGGTGACCATATCATAGGGTTACTTGGCAAGATTTGTTCAGTGGACTTTTGCCTTTGCCTTCTTCTCAGGCTGAGAAAAAGTGAGCAAAATCACCCAGTGGGTTTGGCTGAGAGGGATTAGAAACCTGCTCTCCCAGAGATCTAATCCAACTCTCAAACCACTCCACTACCTTGGCTCTTCCATATCCTATCATTTCATAAACCCTTACAAATATAGGCCTACATTCTGGCACCATTCCCCTTTTTCCATACATGTATTACTCTTAGAGATTCAGTACTGGTATTTTGTCCAAAGTTAAGGCATTGATTTGTTGGTTGAATATGTGTAATTTTTCATTGCACAAGGTACACAAAAACAGTTCTCCCATTGTTTCCTGTTTATTAATTGCATGCTGCAACACAATCTTATCACAACATTCCTTTCTTAAAGATGACTAGAAGTCAACCTGGTTACAGACAGGAAGGTGGATAGGGCAGGAGAGAGGAGGAAGTGCTCAAGGAGGTGAAAGCCACAAAGCTGATCTCATCCGAAAATATATGCCCATCCTGGCAGCAATAGTATGTAATGCCGGTATGATGAAATGCATGGACACAAAGAACTGAACCTAACCACTGTCAGATAAAATACTGGTGTTAGCATGGAATTAGACTACTGCTAATTGATTGGTATAGACTCTCATTCATGTAAATTCTAAATAAGAAATCACAGAGATCAGTACATAAACAACCCCTTCAATCGAACTGTCAGAATTCTTCCCAAAAGAACTCCTGAATTGCAGATACAGAGAAATGTGTGTTTGACACACAATCTCCTCCTCCCCTCATTCAAAAGCTGGGTTCAGAACATTTTCCATTCCCCCACCCCCACCCCCTGCCTAAAGGGCAGGCAATTTTACCAACTGCACACCTTGTGCGCCTCAACACAAAATATATTCCTGATTTGTAATCCAATGAATATGATTAGAAGTATTCAGTCTGGGAAACAGACCAAGCATAAACACCACTTCTAATGTAAGATTGTGATCCAATGTGATTACCAAGCAGACAGAATCACTCAGAAGAATAGATGACACTGTCATCTCAAGAACTTTATACTATTGTATGATAGTTACCTCAACCTCAAAGATAAAGGCTACTTTTAAAGAGAAAGTATCACTGAATCCTTTTTTCTTTACTTCTCACACACACACACATATATACACACACACACATACATACATATATATGTATATACCTTTATTAGTAGAACAGTAATTTCCAAGTTGAGGAAAAGCATAGTCCTACTATATTCTGCACTGGTCAGGTTTCATCTGGAGTACTGTGTTCAGTTCTAGATACTTCATTTTAAGGAGGATATAGTTGGAGCGGGTTCAAAGAAGGGTAACATAGTATGATAAGAATTCAGAAACATAGATGGGTTGGTCTAGATTATTAGTATTAAAAGGGATCTTGTAGCATCTTTGAGACTAACCATGAAAAAGAAGTTTGTGGCATAAGCTTTTGTAGACTTGGTCTACTTCCTCAGAAGCATGAGGAAGTAGACCAAGTTTATGAAAGCTTGTGTTTCAAACTTCCTTTGCACAGTTAGTCTCAAAGGTGCTAAAGATCCTTTTGCATATGGATGATAAGAGGTATAGAAAATAAAAATTGTGAGGAAAGGTTAAGGAGCTGGGCATGTTCAGCCTGGTGGAAAGAAGACTGAGGGGTGACATGATGTCCCTGTTTAAATATTTAAAGGGCTGTAACAAAGAAGAGATGGCAGGTTAGTTCTGATGCTGCCTCAGAGGACAGAACCCCATCCAATGGTTTTAAGTTACATGAGGGTAGACTGAACATAGAAAGTAAGAGACAGTAAGAGAGGTCCAGCAATGGAACCAATTGTTCAGAGAGGTGGTGTTTCTTTATCTGAATATCTTCAAAAAAGAGGCTGGACAGTGACCTGCTACAGAAGATGCTCTAGCTAGAGATCCTACATTGAGCAGGGGATTGGGCACAATGACCCATGAGGTCCCTTCCATCTCTATTTCTACTGTAACTCTGAAGCCACATGTGGGACTGAAGGTAGAAGCAATGAACACCAAGACAATTCTTGGTTTATTCTTCATAGCATGGGGGAAAGTGGGTTCCTTTTCTGTCTAAGGCTTTATTTGATTTCATTTTCCCAACATCTTGTTACACTAGCCTTGGGGAGGATCATCATGACTCATAGATGGTACATCATCTGGGCAAATTCATATCCATTCACTCTATATAGAAGGTAAGGAACCAACATCTTACAAATTCATTATCTGTTATTTGTTCAGGAATCTACACATTTCTAAACAGTTATTGCAATACATGGCAATATTTAAAAACCTAGTTATAAGCAACATTATGATATATAGTACTTGACCAGGAACAACACATGCAGTCATGTTGGAACAATGGTATGGTATCCTTGGAAGCAGTCATGAGATTGCTTGCACTCTTTAATACTCTTTAATACTTTTGGCCTCTCCTTAGATGTATCTCAGTTTACCAGGAATAAACTGCTCACTGTTAAAATTCATTTATCCAATCAAAGATTTAATGATACCTGTTGACTATCAACAAAAAGGTGAAATGGTGCCTTTCATCTCCACCAACCAGAGATTGTATTCTGACATGGCTATCTGCCATCGCATATGACTTAAGTGATGGCAAGGCTAAATTGCACCTGGGCAGCCATCTGTGTTTTTAAATTAGTATTCAAATTTTACTGGATTATTTCTGATCTCCTGTTTATATTATATTGTTATTGTTAACAGTTGATTAAATGCCCATAGCTAGATCTAATATACAATTGCATACTACAGTTTCACCCTACAACCACTCTGTATTCATAGCCCAGTATGGGAATATATTTTCATTAATCTTTTTTAACTGCTAAGAAGCCAGTACTTCAGTCTGGCAAAATATACATATAAAATATAGAACCAGCTGGTAATCCTTTTATTGTCATTGCACTGGTTGTTTCAATGTCATTTATATGAAACCTACCCAATATTTTCTTAAACTAGCTAATAATAATAATAATAATAATAATAATAATAATCAAAACCCATAAAATCCAAACACAGAATAAAAAACAGGAACAGAGGATAAAGCAAATAGAATAAAACAGCACCAGAAACTTCATAAACATTGAACTAAAAATCTCACAAGTCCAACAGATCACTAAAAGAACTTAAAATTAAGCAGGCCTTGGAAAGACTTCATATGGTGTCAAAATTTGCAGGTTTTAAGTGCAAAGCATTCCATAATTGGGGTGCCACCGCTAAAACCTCTCTTTTCCCATTAACCATCTATCCCAAATTTCCTTTATGTGTACGTATATCCTTTTTTGAATGCTGGTATTCCTGCCTTCCACCCACAGCACTACCACTCCAGCCTTACTGTACCTCTTGGACTTAATGTACAGTCTGCCCCCAAATTTTATACCCTCAGCATGGGTTAGAGGTCTTACAACCCCACAACCTAAAGCTTCCTCTATAGCAGCACCCCAACTATAGGACTCCCTCCCAAGGGAAGTCGAGTTGGCTCAATTTCCTTTGGGTTTCCTAGTGGGCAGCTTTTATTTTGCATGCCCTTTGCTTCTTAAAGCTGTTAGCTGCTGTGGCTGTTTTTGGTTTTAAAACTATTTCTAGTCTGTTTTTAATTGTTTCCATCTGTCTATTTAATGTTTTAAGATTTTTTTTAGGGCCCATTCCCACTAGTGGAAGAATCCACATTGGAACCTGGCTCTGTTCTGCTAATGAAAGCAGTTCCAAAAGCCCCTCATTCAGACTATGAAAAGGGACCGTGTTTGGAACTGCTTTTTTAGCTGAGAACTCTTGTCATTCCCACTGGAGGAGCCAGGGAAATTGACAGCTCTTCACACACCCCCACCCCTTCCCACAGGGGAATTTTTTGGGGGGAGGGGAGAATAGAATTAATTGCAAAATCAATCCATTGCAAAAGCAACTAAGAGGAGACCCTCTCCTCCTCCTCCTCCATGCCATTCTCCACTGCCCGACCTTAGAAGGAGGCAGGGGCGAAAGGAAAGAAGCAGGCACAGAGGATGGATAATAGAGGATGGAGGACGTAGGATGGAGGACATGTGTGCCACCATACTTCCAGCCTTCCTCTGGGCCCTGCAAAGGAGGGGAGAGAGGCAGGTCAGGAGTATGAAGGCATGCACACACAAGAATCCTCCCTAGTCCATCCTCCTGGCCTGCCTGTCTCCTTCTGCCCTGGCCACCTTCTAAAGTAGTCCTGCCAGGGCAGAGAAGAAGGAGGCCATGCAGTGGAAAACAGCATGGAGGAGGTGGAAGAGGAGGAGAACTAGGAGAGAGCCAGCCCGCTCCCGCTGCCATCGCCACTGCCTCTGAGCCCAGCACAAGTAGCCAGGTAGGAAGGAAGCAAGGAGCGGGGAAGCACAGGGCATCAGGGAAGGAAGGAAGATCCTTGAGGGGTTCCTCTGGGGCCAATCCACACTTGGATCACTCAATCGAAGGGTGGCAGTGGGAAGGGAGACCCTTGGGACCTGGGAGGAGGAGGGTTTTTTTTTTTTAAAGAGATAGATTAATCGATTGAACACTTTTGCAACTACTTCCCAAGCCAAGTACCTGCAAAATCACTCAATCGCTTAATCTATGTTTTTTTTTTTTTTAAGTAGCACTGATGGGGGTGGAATGGTGGAACTGTCAATAGATCTCTGCCATTTTCCCTTCCCCTCAGGAAGAATCGATTCTGAGCAAGCGTTCCCACTTATTTGCCTCACTTCAGAATCGATCCTTCAGGAAAGGACTGCCAAAAATGTAATGTCAGGAAACCCCACGCTTTTGCTGTTTTCCGCTGGTTTTCCCATTCAAATTAATCCAATGAGGACCAATATCGAATTCCTATGGGAACTAGAGGCATTTACCTCACATCGGGATGGGGACTTTTTTGTAGTGGGAATGGGCCCTTAATTTGTTGTTCATCACCTCAGTGGCCCTGGTGGTTTCTGAGACAACAGACAAATATTTTAAATTAAATAAAATAGATAAATATGAAGGGTCGCATGATTCTCATTTCTGCTTTAAATATTACAACTAAAACTGTAAATTGTGCCCAGAAGCAAACTGGAAACCAATAGAGACAGCAAAAGCAATGACATAATATTCTACCATCCACCACCCCCACTGCTCACTTCACAATCTCACTGCTATATTAGTAGTATATGAACTTTCTGAATACAAGCAGGAGGGGAACAATAATTTTATAGAACTATTAGTTATTTCTGTTTAACTGGAAGAATCTGTTAAATGGTTAATATGTTTGGGGTCCCTTCAGTGTCTTCCCTGAATCCAGTGATCACTTTTCTTTCAAGCTAAATGAGTACAGTTAATTCTAATATTCCTTTGTAGACTTGATTAACTTGTCAGGATCTGCCTAATTTACTTCCTGGAATTTAATCACTGAACAAGTACAAAAATGTGCTTCATTAAAGAGACGCACTATTTAGCTTAGTCTGAAACCTCTGACACACAGAGGGAGTTTACAAATTGACATAGGCCTTCCATTTCAAATATGTTAGTATTCCAGCATGTTTAGTAGACTCTGATGCATCTAAATGTTCTGATCTCATTTCATGGGAATAAACATTATCTGTGTTTTTGTGTGCCTTTGTGTGTTTTTCTTTCAAGGGGCATACTTCTTTCCTAAAGCTATTTTCAATAATCACATTTAGTTTCCAGAATCCAATTACAATTTTGTTTAGTTAAGAGCTCCTGGCTGATCAAGTAACTCAGCCATGGTGGTACTTTTGACTGAAGTTTGTGTGTAAGGTATTAGTGGCATTAGTTTGTGTGTATGGTACTAGTGGTGCCTATATTATTGGGACTGTGAAGCTACACTGGTTTTTAGTCCAACTTTTGTCCAAGGGCCTTGGATCTCCACAATAAGTTTATGCTCTTGGATTCCCAAAGCAGATTCATCACTCTGCTGGTATAGAAACCATCAGCTGCTGCTTTATAGTACCACTGAAAAGCTGGATGTGTACAGCTGATGTTATTTAAGCTACAGATAGATAATTGTTTTCCTTGGAACGATTCAACAAACATTGTTCAAAGGGAAAATTAGTCTGTTGCAGGGCAAATAGCAAAGAGCTGGGTGGCATCTATAAAGGTCTTTACACACTACATAGTTATAGTGTTATGATGCCACTTTTACTGCCACAGCTCCATCTTTTGGAATCTTGAGATTTGTAGTTTATGGAGGTACATTTATAATTCTCAGCCAGAGGGCTGGAGGGATTGTAGAGTGCAACACATCTGGAAAGCCAAAGTCCTCATACACACCCTGTTTTGGTGGTGATGATAGGGGCTTAAGATTACGGTATATACTCATGTATACGTCTAGAAATTGTAGTCAAAAAAATTGATCCAAAAAACCTGAATCGACTTATTCACAGGTCAATAAAAGAACTGCACTTTAACTCATATTTAAAAAGCAACCATTCCCTGGTGAAAAGCAATGTGTCCTGGAAGCACTGACTCCACTCTATTCTCTCATCCATCCAACCTTTAATATGAGAACAAACAGCTATGTCTGCTGGAACTTTGTATGTTCTTTGACATTGTTCTCCTTTGCTTCATCTGTTAGATCCTTATTGCATGCTACTAGATTTTACCCTCAACTTATCCATGGGTCATATCAAAATCCATAATTTTGGTTCTAAACCTACCCTCAATTTATGCATGAGATTGACTTATAGTGCAGTATATACAGTAACAGATTTGATATGGCATGAGCATTCAACCAATGAGCCACTTTTTCCTGACATCTATTCCACCCTTGTGTAGTATAAATGCATTCACAAGATTTTTAAAAATGGTGTTCATATCTGTATTTTTTTAAAAAAAAAATAGATGTATCATATCACATTGTTTGGCTCTTTTACTTACACAGATTTTGCCAAGTTGAATCCAACTCGCTTAGAGAAATAAGACTGATTGTTAAAATGATTATGTATGCAGTCTTGATTAACTATGTCTCTCATATTTCAAACTTCATTAAAAGATCCCCTCCCACCCCATTCTAATGAGATTTCAAAGAAAGAAAGAAACAAAGAAAGTGATTAAGAAGCATCAGGTATTGGAGGCGCGTTTATATAATTAAGAAAGTCTATATGACTTCACAAAGATTGCCTCAGTTTTCTAGAAAATACAAACAGCAAGTTGCTTACTGAATATTAGTGACTTGTTTAACAAAACCAATGAAAGCTGACACACACATACTTAAATTCCCATTGACATACATATAGCACTGAACCAAAATGCCACCCTCCCCCCTCTCCCTCCCTCTGCTAACTTCTTCACAGGCTGCAATTGGGGTCACTTTTGATAGTTAGAAGGAACAAAGTGTAACATACCAACAGTGACGATTATACTCCTTATAGCTGGTGAATGATTTTTTTCAGTACACATTGATGCTTCTACCCATGCAACATTGGAATGTGGGAAATATAACAGCTTGTACAATCCTAACTTCAGTGATCAGTTTAATATCTTTGCACTTTAGGATTTTGTCCAGTATTTTCATAGCTGCTGTTTCCAGTCCTAGTCTTTTTCTCATTTCTTGATTCCAATCTCCATTCTGATCCAAGGTGTGGGAAATATTGGCCCGATACAGACAGGTGCTTTTGGGTGCCCGGATGACTTGCTCCCGTTGCTCAGGATCAGAGTGAATAGACACTCCACAACCCTAGCACATGGCCAGGAAGTCGTCACTCTCAAGCGCCATACAGACATTGTGTGGAGCGATAATGTTGCAGGCATGCAGGAACCAAATGGCGCTGCACACTTACGATGTCATGGATGTGCCTGATGGGGCCTGTAGCATCGCAGGTACGATGCAAAAAGGAGCCAGTTTTTCGGGTTCCTTTTTTCCTCCACACCTTCACTACTCCATTTGGTTGCTTCAGCAACAGTGCGGAGGAAAAAGAGATGGCACCAGACCGCCCTTTTTGGGCAGTCTGTAAATCCCCATTTATTTCAATTTCCTCCTCATCTGTGTTGAATCCTCTCCATAAATCCTCTACTGTCATTATTTTTGTTTTCTTAACATTCAACATTAAGCCTGCCTTAGCACTTTCTTCTTTGGCTTTCTTTAGTCATTGTTCCAAGTCAGTGTTCTTTTCCACTAGAAGTAATGTATTGTATTTCCCATCACCTTATACAGGTGTGAGAGCTGGACAGTGAAGAAAGGTGATAGAAAGACAATCAGCTCATTTAAGTGGAAGGGCTGGAGAAGAATGGTGAGGATAACATGGAGAGCAAAAAAGGACAAACAAACAGATTTTTGAATAGAACAAGCCTGAACTCTTGCTGGAAGCCAAGATTACTAAACTGAGGCTGTCATACTTTGGCCACATAATGAGAAGGCATGACTCACTAGAAAAGACAATAATGCAGAAAAAGGTGGAGGAGAGGAACACCACATACCAGATAGAAAGACTCAAGGAAGCCATGGCCCTGAACCTGAAAGGACTGAGAAGAGCAGTTGAGGACAGGGTGTTATTCATGGGATCACCATGAGTCAAAGTCAACTCAAGGGCAATTAACAACAACAACAACAACAGAATGGGAGCAGAAAAAAAATCCTTCTAACTTTTACACTCAGTTTCTAGCCTGATTTATGATGGCATATAGTGTCATAAACAAGCCAAAATAGTGTCACAACAAGAATACTTCCTGCCCTCACATAGATGTCTTCTGCAAAGACAGAGAAGCAAACAGCATTAGGCTACAGAGAAGCAAACTGCACTAACACAACCAGAGAAAGTGAATTATAGCACCAGTGCTAAAACTCAACACCAATGGGTGATTTCAACACCAGCATGTCAGAAATGTATAAAATGGAGGCAGCCATAAAAATGTGAAATGGGATACAAAGCCCTCTTGTAGTTATTCAAAGAACTTTCAGTTTAGGTCTATATATTTCATATAATAAATTAATATTAAAATTAATATTTCTTCCCAAGAAAGAAATCAAAGATAATGCAATACAATCCAGATTCTTGTTTTTCTAACAAATCCTTTGTATTGTGGCCTTTTGGACTGTGGTAGAATTCTAAAAATGACTAGCAATGGGCACATTTGTGTGGAACAGAATTCAGATCAACATAAACTAACAGAAGAATTATAATTTTATAATAGTTTACCTTAGTAAATGTATAAATTACTGTTTTAAGTTTTTTATGGTTCTCCTTGAATCCCAGTTTTGGTGGGAAAATGTGATATAAATCAAACAAATAAATGATGTTAGGATAATCTAAATGTTGCAAAATTCAGGAAAGAAAAGCAAGTATTTCTTCCCAGGTGCACAATTATACAATGAAACTCACTTTTATAGGATAAAATGGTAGCTACCAATTTTAATGTCTTCAAAAGGAGATTTGACAAATTAATAAAGGATAGTGCTGGCCATGGCTACTAGTCTTTTATGTATGTATGCATTGCTATTTGATTAATTTATATCCTGCCTTTCTCCCAGGATAGGACCAAAGGTGGTCTTACAAAATGGGACCCATATATATTAACTCCATTTTCACAGACAATATTGTTGTTAAATCCCTTCAAGTGAACTCTGACCTTATCACAGGGTTTTCTTGGCAAAATTGTTACAGAGGAAGTTTATCATTGCCTTCCTCTGAGGCTGAGAGGGTGTGGCTCATATAACATCACCCAATGGATTTCCATGGCTAAGCTGGCATTTAGAGTCCTAGTATAACACTCAAACCACCATATTATGCTCTTTCAGGCTTTATGCATCTGCAAATCAGGCACTGGGGAAAATAAACAAGAGGGTGGAATTCCAGATCATCTTCCCAAAGTGGTCACTGTGGGAGCAATGCTGGACTCTATGGAGATTATCACATGGGGTAAAGGATGGAGCACTCCCGTCCTTACTCCATTCTTATGGCAAGATTGTGCAAAGATTTTCAGATGACATCTGTCATTATCCCATCCTGAAGTCATCCTTATCATATGATTGCAATATGATTTTCAGGCGATGTTGCGCTTATCCTGTCACTGTCACATCACTGAAGTGGCATAACCCTGTCCCTTTGTATTAATGGAAACTCCCATTAATACATTGATGGGTGCCACTGATGGGAGAAGGATAGGATAAGAACAGACATTATAAGGACAACGTCAGGACAGTGTAAGGACAGGAGTGATCCCTCCTTACCCCATGTGATAATATCCTATGATTCCAGCAGGACACTTCTAATATTCTTATGTCTGGCAGAAGTGCAGGTAGTTGCAGAAACATAAAGACTTTCCATTCTCCAGAGAAGAATACCAACTGATCCTGCACTTCAGCAATCAGGTAATAATCAGGGGGCTTATAGCTGTCGCCCTGTTAATGATGAAAAAGGAAATCATTGATGGCCCCCATTCAAAATTCCGACTGCAACAATGGAACACCAGCCTCTATTTGCAACTGATGAATAATTCATTTGCAAGCAGTAGGCATATCCAATCAGCTGATTATATGCAAACCATTTTGATAAGGACAGGGATACAATAGCTGATGTCCATGGCAGTGGGACTCTTTTGACAGTGTTGTTTCAGAACTGATGGATGCATACCGGGTGACCTCTCCTCCTCCTCCTTCTTTCTCTCTGCCATTGGCCTTTAAAATAAATAGGTTAGCCCTTCACTTGGTTGGCTTCCTTCCACCTGACACAGCGATAGAGGTTAAATGTGACTAAGAAAAGCAATTAAAATAGATCTGTCATCTTATTCAAATGTGTTGTGGACAATATTCTGCCTACAAAGTGAGCTGATACAGTAGGATGGTAATTGAGATTCTTCCCTGTTGACAGCTTCTGACAAATATGGAAATTTTCTTTATGCACTACCTTAAATGTGCCAAACACAGACACACATTATAAATGAGAAAATGGAAGACACTTTGACTATGACATATCCAAATGTTGGTGATGTCAACATATCACTTAGTTGGCAAATGAAGGCCAACAGGGACACAAACAGCCAACTTTCATGGTCATTTGTAATGTAGTGAAACCATCAAGAGTTTATTTGGGACAGAAGACTGGCAGATGGAATGGATATAAATACTCAGCAGAATCATAGAGTTTCAGGTATCATATAAGCCATGTAGTCTGACCTTTTCAATGAAGTCCAAACCTTGAACATCTCTAGCAGATGGCTGTCCATCTGCTGAAAACAACAAAGTTTTACTGATGTACAAAGTCTTTCCTCTTTTGTTTAAGCCCATTGATCTCCTCTCTCTCTTCTAATCAGGAGAGGACACGTCTTTGCATTTTTACAATGTAGCACAACGTAGTGTTTTCTCGAATACATGTTGCACATGTCTATTAGGACTAATATGAACTGGACTGAAATTTTAGAGCACTATCTTATATATCTTATATATGCCTATTCAGAAGTAGTTCTTACAAAATTCAAGGGGATTAAGTTCCAGATAAATGTGTCTGGTTGGTGGTGTAGGCTTGGTTTTCAGTAATGTTTTTAATGCCCCATCGATACAAAGTGTAAGAAATTATTTCTCTTGAACATCAGGGTTTTTCCCTCATTTAAAAAATAAAAGTGAATCTGTGATCCATGTTATTTTCTCTGAAAAGAGTTATGTAGTTCAGAATAATTAATGGTGCAACCTGACTCTAAAGTACTGTGTGGATAATAAGCAAATCTGTCCGTTTTGCTTTCTGTAACATAAAGGTTCTTTCAGGCACATTGTATTTCTTTATCTGTTTCTGGATTTTTAAAATATGTTTTTATGAACATTGTTGTACATGTTTTCCTGACATACACATTCTGGCAATCACTTTTCCCTAGTATATGCCTTTTTTTTTTTTTTTTACCATTTCTCCATAGTGATTACTTATTTAATTATTCATTCATTCATTTTATATCCTGCCTTACTAATAGCACAGGATCCAAGGTGGTGTACACACTTTAAAAACACAATACAATACAATATTTAAAACTCTTGATGGGAGAACAGCATCACAAAATAAAGAAAATGTAAAAAACAAACAACAGGATACTTGTATTTTGGTAATGTGAATCAATTCATATGAGGATACAAATGTAAAAAGTTTTCCCCATGCCCAGTGAAGACATGGGTCCAGAATTTCCATTTCAGACCATGAGCAATGAGTGATTTGTCACAGACAGCTATCCACCATGAGCAGACAACTGGACTTGCAAAACTACTGGTCTCATATGAACTGCTGTCTATATGAAGTAGAGTCATCCTGTGCCTTTTAAACAATTATCTGGTTAAATCAGTGGGACCATTGTGGCCATTGAAGCCCTGATAGTTGTCCTCCATTATCTCACAAGAAAAAAGAAGAGAAAGGAAAATTGTACCTCCAATGTGCTCTTCTCCTATTAAATGGAATTCTCCCCAACAATAACCATGTTGGCTGGGGGATTCTGGTAGATGTGCTATGGAATGTTCTCCCACGTGCTATGGAATGCTCTACCTGATGTTGCTTTTCTCTAATATCTTTTTATAGAGGGTATAAACCCTTCTTATTTCATACAACCTGAAAGATGATGCTGTGTTACTTTTAGCATTGTCTTGTATGAGTTGTCTGATATTATACAGTTGATAGGCTTTTGATTGTTTGGAGAGGGAGTGTAAGCTGCCTTAAGATGAATAAAGAGGGGGTAAAAGACATGGCTCTCCAAAGGCCACCCAATTCAGATCAGGCTCCAGATTTTGCCTTATCTGATTAGGAAGTTTTTCATATGGGAGGAATTTCTCTTTATTTCGAATGGAGCCAATTGGAGCCAATTTGAATTCATGTGAATTCGCTAGTTTTGCGAATTTACGTGAATTCCAATTGCATTCGGAATGCGTTCAGAATGACTTCCCATTACCAGAAAATGACTGCCCATTGCCTGAAATTGCATGAGATGCTTTAACATATTTAATATATGCTGTGGATATAGTATATCTTGATTTCAGTAAGGCCTTTGACAAGGTTTCCCATGACATTCTTGCAAACAAACTTGTAAAATGTGGGCTAGACAAAGGAACTGTTAAATGGATCTGTAATTGGTTGAATGGCCGAACCCAAAGGGTGCTCAACAATGGCTCCTTTTCATCCTGGAGAGAAGTGACCAGTGGGGTCCCACAGGGCTCTGTCCTCGGCCCAGTGCTATTCAACATCTTTATCAATGACCTGGATGACAGAATTGGGAGCATACTTATCAAATTTGCAGATGACACCAAATTAGGGGGAATAGCTAATACCCCAGAGGACAGGATCAAGATTCAAAATGACCTGAATAGACTAGAAAGCTGGGCCAAAGCTAACAAAATGAAATTCAATACAGAGAAATGTAAGGTATTGCACTTAGGGCGGAAAAATAAAATGCACAGATATAGGATGGGTGACACCTGGCTGAATGAAACTACGTGTGAAAGGGATCTAGGAGTCCAAGTAGACCACAAGTTGAACATGAGTCAACAGTGTGATGCGGCAGCTAAAACGGCCAATGCTATTTTGGGCTGCATTAATAGAAGTATAGTGTCTAGATCAAGAGAAGTAATATTGCCACTGTATTCTGCTTTGGTCAGGCCCCACCTAGAATATTGTGTCCAGTTCTGGGCGCCACAATTCAGAAAGGACATTGAGAAACGAGTGTGTCCAAAGGAGGGCGACAAAAATGGTGAAGGGTCTGGAAACCATGCCCTATGAGGAACGACTTAGGGAGCTGGGGATGTTTAGCCTGGAGAAAAGAAGGTTAAGAGGTGATATGATAGCCCTGTTTAAATATTTGAAAGGATGTCATATTGAGGAGGGAGCAAGCTTGTTTTCTGCTGCTCCAGAGAACAGGACCCGGAACAATGGATGCAAGATCCAGGAAAAGAGATTCCACCTGAACATTAGGAAGAACTTCCTGACAGTAAGGGCTGTTCGACAGTGGAACGCACTTCCTCGGAAGGTGATAGAGTCTCCTTCCTTGGAGGTCTTTAAACAGAGGCTGGATGGCCATCTGTCAGGGGTGCTTTGATTTGGATTTCCTGCATAGCAGGGGGTTGGACTGGATGGCCCTAGTGGTCTCTTCCAACTCTACGATTCTATGATTCTATGATTCTATGATTCTAACACGCAATAACATGAAACCCATGATTGCATTCGGAATGACTTCCCTTTTGCCCGAAATTGTGTGAGATACTTTAATACGCAATAATGTGAAACCCCATGATTGCCTTCGGATTGCCATTAGATTATACTTCCAATTTCCGTTGTCTGATAAACTTCTAGGACTGATTTCGACTTGATCAAGCCCTATTCATACCTGAATCCAAGTCAATATTCAGAAATTAAAATGTTCGCATTACTCTTTAATATGCATTAGGAAATCAAAACGCTCATAACATTTTTTCCATATATGTACATGATTTTTGGAGATATGCACCAGAATCCTATTAGTGATATAGGCAAGATTAATTCCACTTTATGTTTGTGTATGTATTTTATTTTGTTTTTGCAGGGGTTGGTATTCTCTCATCCCTCTCCAAGGATTCACTGTATTAATATGACAGCCTCTGCTTAAAGACCTCCAAGGAAGGAGACTCTACCACATTCTGAGGCAGTGTGTTCCACTGTCGAACAGCCCTTACTGTCAGGGGATTTTGTGCTAACCATCTTTAAAGTTTGTCTTTAAAATTATGCCAGTTTTTCTGTATTTTTAGCGGAAGTACATGTAACTGGGGAACACAGCAGCCCATTCAGAGCCTAGTAACCCTGACAGATTGCACACACATACTATCTGTGTGATACCTGCAAACTAAAACTTGCCCTGGGTGTGTGACTAACATATGCACTGTACAGACAGAAACAAGAGGTAAAAATTAAAAAGTCTAAAGACACTAAGCAACACTGAATGAAATGAAACCCAAACCCAAGCCTTAAAAAGAGGATGGGATAAAGTTAAGGAAAACGAACATTCAGTGTCTTATAAAATTACTGCTATAATAATACTAAGATCAACACAGAGATTGACACAAAGGGGCTTACAAATCACCCAGAAAGGGAAGTCTGTAGCCACCTTTTTGTGGTGCAACTGCGCTGCAGCCAATAGATACTGCGGCTCAGTTGTGCAACAAAAAAGGAGCAGGTAAACCGCACTCCTTTTTTGTTGTGCAGTTGCAGCGCAACAAGGAGAAAAGGCACTTGTTATACACCTTTGCGCGGCCACAACTCCCCAGCTCCATCCAGAAGCTGTGCAGTTGCACCGGTGCCATTACGTACACCGTGTAAACAGTGTTATGTAATGGCACCAGTGCCATTACATGTTAGGGTTCGGGAGCATGTAAATGATGCATGCTCCCGAACCCTAAAGCCACAGCACCTCTTTGTGCCCATCTGTTTCGGGCCACAGAAACCATAAATGTACATTTAAAAAAAGATGGGATTAGATTGGGAATTTATCATCATTATTATTATTATTATTATTATTATTATTATTATTTCTATGCCGCCTTTCTCCCAAAAGGGACACAAGGTGGTTCACAGAGGAGGACTGAAGGTTTTGGCAGGATGACAGGAGAACCAAAAGGTAGAGGAACACAAAGCTTTACAGAGAAGATCTAGAAGCAGCAAGCTCAGAACAGAACTAGATCCACCAGGTTTGGAGAGCTTTTTCAAGGATTTTCCCTCGCTAAAAGGGCATTAGCAACAAAGCAAAATAATCCCTCTGCCTCTTTTTCCTCCTCTCAAAGCAATTTGAATTAATCCACATCTGATCCAGCCCTTATTTGGATTGATTCAACCCAACTGGATCAGAACAAATCAGCCCAATTCAGTTTAGGATTTGGCTATATCAGTTGTGTAGCCCTAATTAAATATGTTGTCTTGTTGTGGTGGTTGCTGTTATTGTTGTGTGTCTTCAAGTCATCTCCAACTTATGGTGACCCTAAGACAATCTTCTCACAGGATTTCTTCACATGCCTCTTCGGGGGCGGGGGGGGTGTGCCATTGCCAGTGCCATCCTCTAAGGCTGAGAGAATGTGCCTTGTTCAAGGTTACCCAATGAGCCAAATTGGGATTTGAATTCTGGTCTCCAAAGTTGTAGTCCAATGTTCAAATCACTACACCATGCTGGCTCTCTAGTTTCCTTTACTTATGTTATTATTACAATCATTCCTTGCCCCCACCAGATTCACAAAATACTAATTTTGTGCCGTGCAACTGTTTAATCAAGTTCATTTATTATAGTATTATCATCAAGTTTCTGCCTTTGTGATCCCTCAATTTTATAAACTTCATGCATGACAAAAACCTGAAATATTGTTGTCTTACAAAACTAGAATTCATCCAACAGTGATGTGCTGAGAAATACTGTGTTCCTGTAATATTCTCTTCTTATACTTTATATCTCTACTGTGTACACTCAGTGATGGATTATCCTAAATAGACTTTGTTCCTTAGTTTTGTAAGAGAATGTCATTAATTGATGTCCTACATTAAGGTTGTATAGTGTAGGAGTTATGCATTAATGGTACTTCACAACCCTTGTGTTGAATATCAGCGATGCACAATGGAACTGAGACACAAATTGTACAGTTCAGTCACAGCCAAACATGCATGCACATCTCTCTGCAATGCATACACACAAGATACCATCCCTGGAAAGATGCCATATGTAAAACTCAGCTCTGGCAATCTTGAATGTGGCTGTTGCATATCAGACAAAAATATCCAACTAGTTTGCATGGGAATTTATGCATGAGTAAGACAACAATGGACTCTTTCAAACGGGGAGGAATTTCTCCCAACTCCGAATGGAGCCAATGCGGATTTATGTAAATTCGCTTGTTTAGCGAATTTACATGAACCCCTGCTCCGTTCGGAATTACTTCCCATTACCCGAAATTAACCCCCTCCTGCCCGAATTTGCATGCGAAGCTTTAATTCGCAATAAAGTAAAACCCATGATTGCATTCGAATTGGCTTCCCTCTTGCCCGAATTTGCATGCGAAGAGTTAATTTGCAATAACATAAAACCCATGATTGCATTCGAATTGACCTTAAATTATACTTCCAATTTAGCCTTGTATGAAAGAGTCCAATGTTTCAGGTTTTTTGTCCTTACATATTTTTATACAAATTCCATCATTACAAGTGATGAGATAAGTACAGTGAAGCAAGGGTAGGTAGCTCAATAACAATAAAACAAACTCCATTATATGCTTGAACAGCCTATAGTATCTCCAAAAGCTGTCTGGGAATCCATCAGGCTATGGTTAGCAATGTGAATGCCACACAGCTTGATGAGCAGCCAGTGAAACATGATTGCTGACTGGGGTTGTTGTTTTTCTGTTCATTTGTGATATCAGCTGAAGTGTTTAGTATCAGCAATGCATCTTTGCATCAAGTGCCTCCACAAGTCAGAAGGCTGTCTCTTCTCATAAAGAAATGAATGTCATTCCCTCAGGAAGTGATGCTAGACACCTGTGGAAAATGCAAATCAGAAAAAAATGAGTTAAATAAACATACCATCCAACTTATCTGCTAAATTTGCAAAATCTGTTAACATAAGCAAAACAGACAACAAAACAAAATGAGAGCAACAGTTGTGGAAGCATCCGTCCCAACCACTAAAGAGGGAACAGTTGCTGGGAGAAGATTGTTGAAAATGTTATGAGTACAGAAATCATTCATCCATTGTCTTGTAAAAAAAAAAAATAGAAGATAATATTTTATTTAAATGCCTAAAAGCTACAAGCAGTTAGCCCCACATAAACTATGTACAATATTTAAATACAAACTTTAACTACACTTCCTAAGATGTCATGGAAGCAAAACAATATATGGTATGACCCTCATATCCACAGGACAGATATTCTAATTTTACCCACATCCAAAAAAGTATGTTCTTTTTAGGCATTTTCTAGGTTCTCAGGCACAATTCTATGGTATGCTTCTAGCAGAGGTTGACACAGAAGAACACAGAAGTGCCTAGAAAGATGTTCTCTCCAGGAGTCTCTAGGTCATCCAGTCCAACTTTATGGTTAACTACAAGTCATTGATTTCTATAGCGCTCATTATTATCCACAGTTTCATATTTCCATGGTAAGTCCAGCAACATATCCTTCATAGTACAGGGTTTATATAGTAATATAATATGATGTGACATTTTTACAAGGTATTCCAAACATTCAGCTAGTGGGAAACTATGGGAGGCTGATGTCAATGGGATAATGAATGCATTCTGGTTTTAGCCCAAACTTTAATGTAGATATTGAAGGTATACAACCCAATTTGGGGATACAGTTCATCACTGTGGAATCGTCCTTTAAAGTCTGGGGTAAAACAGGGAGTGGATTCTGCCCTGCTGGAATTAGACCAGCGCATGTACCCTGGAGCCTTGTTACACATTGAATGATAAATGGCTTCTTTAAAAAAAATGTAAGGAAAGAATGAAAACCTTGCCGTTATCTCATATGATTTAGTAAAGTAAATACAAACACATATGCACAAACATGTGAATTTCGGAGAAACTCCTCACACACATATCACAATACTTCCAAGAGTTCACTTGCCATACAAATACGGAATAGTCAAAACAAGACATTTTCAAGCTTTTCAGTTCAGCCTTTGTCTGGTAAGTACAGTCATTGTTTGAAAGGATAGGAATCAATTGGCTTCAGCCATTCTTTGCTGCTTGCCACATTCTTTGTCAAAGTATCCTAATGACATTCACAAAAATACACACAGAGATGTCTCATACGTTCTCACCTACCCCACCTATCTGAAGGGGGTCACTCTACATATCATATTTCTTTGAATGTCACATTTTAACAACTTTGGGCCCACCAAGAAAGCTCAGTCTTTTTAGACAAGTTAATGCACAAAGTTTTATTGATATTCTGTTACTTTAAAATGTGTTAGCCATGTAGAAAAGCATGTTCCTTCAGTAAAAATAGATGCTCACCATTGCTTAGTCACACAAGCACATCTATACACTTCAGGCAGCTTATTCCCTAGCACTGAAGCTGAACTAAATAAAAACCAGCCAAGTGTCAAAAATAGCTGGTAGGTCATTTTAAAACCAATCAGGTAGTAACTATATGGTTATTCTGTGCTGGGTATACAAACAATAAATGCTAAGGTCTGTTTCAGATACTAACCTGGATGGTGATAGTCTTCCTATAATGGTAGAGCACAGAGTCGTCCTCCTCTAACACAGGCAATTCAAATGTGAAAAAATATATTCAACGAAGTGGATGGATGTCCAATCTGTGTAATTCCTCTCCCTCATAAAAAGGGGGGGAGGGGTGATGTACACATCTGATTTCTATTCCTGCCTAGTCTTGGACTCCTATATCTTTTATTTAACCCAAACTGAGTGTGACCAAATTGATTGTCATCTTTTTGTTCTTTGCTTGTACCCTATTGTTTTAGCTACCTTTGAGGAGACCCTGGCTTGACCCTGTGGTTGCGACATCTTCAATACCACTTATTTTCTACTGCTCTGCTTAAGTCTTGCAGATTTATTGTTATTATTAATTAATTAATTTTATTTATTTATATAGTGCTGTAAATTTACACAGTGCTGTACATACAATCTTATAATTAGATGGATCCCTGCCCTCAGGCTTACAATTTATGCCCATGGCCTTTCTAATTGAGTCTATCCATGTGGCATGCAGTCTTCCTCTCTTTCTACTGCATTCTACATTTCCTAGCATTATTGCCTTTTCTAATGAATCATGGCTCCTCATGATGAGGCCAAAGTACAATAGTCTCAGTTGATTATCTTGGTTTTGGGGAAAATTTCAGACTTGATTTGTTCAAGGATCTATTTGTTTGTCTTTTTGGGTGTCCATGGTATCCTTAGCACTCTTCTCCAGCACCACATCTCAGGTGAACTGATTTTCTTCTTGCCCGCTTTCTTCACAGTCCCGCTTTCATATCAATGCAGGGTGATGGGGAAAACAATGATTTGGACGATTCTAACTTTAGTGCTCAGATGTATATCTTTATTCTTTAGGATTTTTTCTTTTTCATTCATAGCTACCCTTCCCATTCCTAGTCTTCTTCTAATTTCTTGACTGCAGTCTCTTTTCTGATCAATGTTTGATCGACACAGAGAGGCACAGACAGATGGGAGTGGTCTCCAGGGTCTTCATTCTGAACCTTCCACTTGGCTGCATTCATCATTGTGATCTCCAGTCATCCAGCTTATCTAGACTCTTCTTAACAGCGGAGGGTGAGAAAATCCAGGAGTGTGCTTTAGTCTGCGGTCCCTAAGCTTAGCTCTACCACCACCACCCTGCCCCCAGATTGGTTAGGAGTAGCTCCCATGCCATTCCTTGCTCCTGTACTTTGAGAAATAGCTTGCATTGAGTATTGACTGTTCTGTTGGTTTCTATTGCTATCTTTTTCTACCTTATAAATAACTAAATAAATGCTTTTGCTGCAAAATCAGCTTGTCCTCGACCTGATTTCTTCCCTTCTACTTTATTAGCACTTGGAATCACTCTGGTTAATTGCTTGTTTTTAAAACCTTGAGCCTGTACATTCCTGTAGAGAACTACCACCTGAGGGAACTTTTCCATCAAACCAGTAAACCCAGTACACTGCTTTTAGCAGCTAGGATCATGATCTCTCACATAAAGATGGAAAAAGCAGTCTTGCCCTCTTGTGGAAAGGAAGGGGATGAGGATTAGTTGCTATCTTCCTCACACTTTCCCTTCCTCCAATGCCAGGCCTGGAATGCCCCATGGTGCCTGGTCTAACAGAGGGAAGCTCAGGAAAGTATGCCCACCTTGCTTATAGCAAAATCACAGTGCCTAACATTTAAACAGTAGCATTGGGTAGTGATTGCTTGTATCAGCATCCAAAGAAATAAATTTCATCTGAGTGGTCCTACCTGCCACAGAATAATTAATAATAATAATAATAATAATAATAATGTTTATTTCTTACCTGCCCCTCTGTAAAAACACTCGAGGCGGGGTACAGCAAGATTTAAAAACAATTACAATTAAAATAATTCAATGATCCCATTCCAAACCTCCCACCCCTTAAAACAGAATTAAACTAGATTTCAAACAATAAAACAACCAACATGTTATACGCATAACACCACAATGCTGGCCACAGCATGAGTAACAACAAAGTACGGGGGGGAGGGGACAGAGAATAGACTGGGAGGATTGTAGATAGTAAAAGCTGGGTAGATTATACAGTTTCTGGGAAGGCCTGCCGGAAGAGATGCGTCTTTAAAGCTGTTTTGAAACAGTCTATGTTGTAATAAGACGTATCTCATCTGGCAGGCCATTCCATAGCCTGGGAGCAGAAGCTGAGAAGGCCCTCTGGGAGGTCTGTGCTAACCTGGTCTTCATGGGCTGCAATAGGTTCCTCCCAGAGGACTGGAGTGTGTGGGGGGGTTCATATGGGGAGAGGCGGTCCCTGAGATAAGATGGACCCAAGCCATGCAGGGCTTTAAAGGTTAAAACCAACACCTTGTACTGTGCCCGGAAACGAATCAGAAGCCAGTGGAGAGCTTTAAGTGCAAGTGTAATGTGCTCTCTCCTAGATGTTCCACTGACAAGCCTGGCTGCCATGTTTTGGACTAATTGAGGTTTCTTTTTTTTTTAATTAAATAAAATTTTATTGCAATTAAAAACATCTCCATACATAATCACTCAATTATACAATTACAGGTTTCAATGAAAGTCACATAGAAGACATTATTTATCAGTCCATCAACTTCTTGCATTTCGTAAGTATGTAAATCATATTCAAGAATACTAAACATTCCTATTATATTATTACTTCCTTAACTATACTCTCGACTAACTGTTAATTAAAAAAACCAAAAACTACCGGATTGTTGACATTTCTCTCATAATGTTTAATCTTTCTCGATATTTCACCTTTCTCTTAATTTGCCTTTCTTCTTCTTTTCTCCCCTTATCTGCCATCCAAACCTTCTTAATCAAGTAGTCATTTCCTTTATCCTTCTCATTTTTCCACATTCTTCTCCCTCTACCTGTTCTATTTCTATTCTACATTCTCTTACCTTCATCTACCTGCCTCACCTTTCTCCTCTCATTCTCTCTTCTCTTTCTTCCATACATACCAGACTTCTATTCTTTACTCACTAGGTAGTGTTGCAACTATAACCCACCTTCTTAAATATTTATAGTGAAAATAAACTAAACTTAAAGAATTCATCTTGTATTTTTCATTCTAAATTGTCTATATTCTTAGATATATTTTCTCATTAAAAAAAACAAGTTATTAAGGTCTTGTAGCTTTCGATTGTCTATTCATCTGCGTAAACTACATTAAGTCTGAATAAAAAGAAACTTATTCTTAATCTTAGTTTTATTCTTTATATCTAAAGCATGACTTATCTTATATATAATACCTATATCTTCCTTCTATTCTTTAGGTTGGTGCTCTTGTTCATTCCCCCTTATCTGATCAAATATCCTATTATCTTTATACTTGTCTCCTATTAACTGATGTTTCCCCGTCTATTCTAGCATTATCTAAATTTATTATCATATCCTATAACCGCAATTTTCCCCCATTCTCTCTTCAGGTATTCCAGTACTTTACCCCATTCTTTTTCTATTTTGTCTGTTTCTTGGTTTCTTACTAGAGTTGTTAATTCATCCATTTCAATTGCGTCAAATAATTTAATGAGCCATTCTTTGAGATTTGGTATTTTCTTACTTTTCCACTTTTGTAATAAAGTAAGTCTTTATTTTATGTCATCTACTTATCAATAACATATTATGTTATTGATATATTATGACATATTATTTATGTCATCTACTTATCAAATTTGCAGATGACACTAAACTGGGAGGAGTAGCTAATACCCCAGAGGACAGGATCAAAATTCAAAATGACCTGAATAGACTAGAAAGCTGGGCCAGTGCTAACAAAATGAAATTCAATGCGGAGAAATGTAAGGTTCTGCACTTAGGGCGGAAAAATGAAATGCACAGATATAGGATGGGGGACACCTGGCTGGATGAGACAACATGTGAAAGGGATCTAGGAGTCCAAGTAGACCATAAGCTGAACATGAGTCAACAGTGTGATGCGGCAGCTAAAAAAGCCAATGCAATTTTAGGCTGCATCAATAGAAGTATAGTTTCTAGATCAAGGGAAGTTATAGTGCCACTCTATTCTGCTTTGGTCAGGCCCCACCTGGAATACTGTGTCCAGTTCTGGGCACCACAATTCAAAAAAGATGTGGAGAAACTGGAGCATGTCCAAAGGAGGGCAACTAAGATGGTGAAGGGTCTGGAAACCTTGCCCTATGAAGAACGCCTTAGGGAACTGGGGATGTTTAGCCTGGAGAAGAGAAGGTTAAGAGGTGATATGATAGCCCTGTTTAAATATTTGAAGGGATGTCATATTGAGGAGGGAGCAAGCTTGTTTTCTGCTGCTGCAGAGACTAGAACGCGAAACAATGGATGCAAACTGCAGGAAAAGAGATTCCACCTCAACATTAGGAGGAACTTCCTGACAGTAAGGGCTGTTCGACAGTGGAACACACTCCCTCGGAGTGTAGTGGAGTCTCCTTCCTTAGGGGTCTTTAAGCAGAGGCTGGATGGCCATCTGTCAGGGATGCTTTGACTTGGAGTTCCTGCATGGCAGGGGGTTGGACTGGATGGCCCTTGTGGTCTCTTCCAACTCTATGATTCTATGATTCTATGATTCTATGATTCTATGATTCTAAGTCTTGCCGTGGAGATCAAATAATATAATATTTTGCCGTATTCTTTATCTAATTCTTCTTCCCACATGTTTAAAAGGTAGGTTTCAGGTAAAAATCTCAGTTTATTTGTTATAATCGAGTTTATGACTTCATCTACTTTGATCCAATATCTCTTTACCTTTTTACAAGTCCATAAACAGTGGTATAGGGTCCCGGGTTCTGAATTGCACTTCCAACATAAACTATTTCCTGATTTGTATATCTTTGATATCTTTTCAGGTGTCAAGTACCATCTATAAAAAATTTTGTAAAAATTTTCTTTTAGGTTTTGGGAGGCCGAATATTTTAATCTTCTGTTCCATAATGTGCTCTCTCCTAGATGTTCCACTGACAAGCCTGGCTGCCATGTTTTGGACTAATTGAAGCTTCTGAGTTAGGCACAAGGGTAGCCCCATGTAGAGCGCATTGCAGAAATCCAAACGTGAGGTTACCAAAGCATGCACCACTGTTCCCAGGTCCCTTAAATCCAGATAGGGGCACAGCTGGCATATCAGCTGAAGCTGATAACAGGCACTCCTGACCACCGCATTCACCTGACTCGTCATGTGAAGTGACGAATCGAGAAGCACCCCCAGATTGCGAACAGAGTCCTTCGAGGAGAGTATGACTCCATCGAGGACTGGAAATTGTATTCCTGAGCCTGGTTTCGATCCTGTAACAGCTAGTACCTCTGTTTTGTCTGGATTAAGTTTCAACCTGTTTTCCCTCATCCAATCCATTACCGCTGCAAGACAGCCATTGAAAGGAGAGACCCCATCTGAAGTCTGAGCTGACGATCTGGACATTGAGAGGTATATGCCTCTGAATGATCTCACCCAGCGGCTTCATGTAGATATTGAATAGCATCAGCGACAGAATGGCGCCTTGAGGGATGCCACAATTTAGCTCAATCTTGGAGGAGCAGCTGTCCCCGAGCCTCACCCTTTGAGATCTCCCGGAGAGAAAGGTGCCCCCGATACCTAACTACCTCAGTCGACTCAAAAGGATGGAATGATCTACAGTATCAAAAGCCGCCAAGAGATCCAAGAGCACCAGCAGGGTCACACTGCCCCTGTCGATGCTCAGGCGGAGGTCGTCGGTCAGCACGACCATGGCAGTCTCAACTCCATGTCCTGTCCTGAAGCCGGTTTGAAATGGATTAAGATTAATCGGTTTCATCCAAGACAACCTGAAGTTGAGAGGTGACTGTTCTCTCGATCACCTTGTTCAAAAAAGGGAGCAAGGATACTGGCCTGTAGTTGTTCCTGTCCAGGGGGTCAAGGGAAGCCTTCTTCAGGAGGGGCTTGACAGCCGCTTCCTTCAGACTGGATGGTAAACAGCCTGCTCTAAGGGACGCATTGATTGTATCCCGAAGGAATACCCTCAATGCGTCCCCTCCCTGGACAACCAGCCAAGATGGACAGGGATCGAGGGAGCAAGTCGTCAAGAAGAGGAAACCAACCCTCTATAGACTGCTTCACCCTTTTGCTGACCAAGAAAGACAGTTAAAAATCAATACACAGTGTTTTTACCATGTTAAGTAAGACTGTGCTAAATGAGAAATCAACAGAGGAGCTTTTCAACTATAAGCATATGTGCCTGGTGAACTCTTCCTCTTGACTTCTGAAATGTCAAGAGCTCACAATAAAGGTGATTGCTTTCCCATATGGCTGGAAGTTACCACTGACCAGTTATTCACACAAGTACCACTACCCTATGGTAAATCTTTAAGGAATCACCCCACAATTTGTGCTCATGCTAAGTGGACACAATAGAAGAAACCTCCATAGATCAAGAAAACTTGTGCATAGCTTTGCAGAAGGGAAGACCAAATAAACACAGGCAAATAGCCATAGTAAACTTTAACTGCATTTGAACTGAAGTGAATACATCCCACAGGGCAGAAAATGTACTTATTTGTAATGGGCAGGTAATACAATTGAATGCACACTTTGCATTCTGTGAGGAATGGGGAAAGTGAAGAATTAAGTGCACAGCATGGTCTCCAGAGATTATTGAGAGGGAGGACGATTTGGAGGAGGGAAAGAACTGAGAAGGTGACAGGATTAAGATGCAGTGTTATTTTTATTGCAAACCTGAGCAGGAAGATAATGAATTCTGCAGCTGGCTCCTGGGAATCAGGTTGCTGTATCCCTGGCAATGGAGAGATGAATAATTAATAACCCACTTCAAAGTTCATAACTTCCTCCTCCTCCTCTCCCAAGGAGATCATCAGAGAGGCAGCCGCTTACTAAAGGGACAGCCACTTGCAATGTCTTATGCAAATGTTCTTCATCCCGGCTTCAAGTTGCACAGAGCAGCTGAGCCGGCAGGACATCTCGGACATTCCCATATCTTATGGTGGTATGCTGCTACAGCTAGCTTTTGTTTCGAGGCCTGAAAAAACATCATCAAGGCAAATGATACCTGTTGTAATACATTGGTGCTCATAGCAGGGAACACAATGGTCATCTAATCCAATCACCTGTCATTATTATTATTATTTATTTATTTGTATCCTGCTTTTTTCCCAGAACTACCATGCAGATATACAACTAAAATACTCTTGCAAGACATCCATCCAAAAAACTTACAAAGAAGGAGAGTCCACCACCCTCCAAAGCAGTCTACTCCACTATTGACAAGATCATATTGTGAGAAAATACATGCTAATGTTTAGCTGAATTTTTTTTTCTTGTAATTTAAATCCATTGCTTCATATCCTAGTCTCTGGACAAATCCATCTTTACCATTATATCCCTTCAAATATTAAAAGGTGGTCATCATATCACTTCTCAGTTTTCTCTTCTCCAGACTAAACATACCCAACTCCCTAAGCCATTCTTGATAGGGCTTGAGATATACATACACAGAAACACACGTCCTGTTTTAATAGTGGCAATGATGGTGATGATGGTGGTGGTGGAGGTGGTGAGGATGAAGATATTTCACCTACTTCCCAATATTGGGGCTCTTTCACACCACACAATTATGGCCCTAAATTTCCACTTTAACTGCCAAGACTATATCCTATGGAATTTTTCATGAGATACTGGATCATTCATGCTGAAAATTCTAAATGCCCCCTCCCTTATCTGCAAATTCCAGGATTCTTTAATGGTTGCATCCACACTGCAGAAATAATCCAGTTTGGCACCACTTTAATTACCATGGCTCAAAGCAATGGAATTCTGGGAACTGTAGGTTATTGTGGCACTAGAGCTCTGTGACAAAGAAGACTAAATGTCTCACTAAGCTACAATTCCCAGAATTCCATAGTATTGAACCACAACAGTTAAAGTGGTTTCAAACCAGATTAGTTCTGCAGTGCAGACAGCCCCCCTAGCAGCTTAAGTGAAATCATAACACTATAACTGCATAGTGTGAAAAGACATCAGGACTCAATGTGATTTCTCCATCCCATTATATCATTTGCCATTCCCTTAGTCCTACTCAGTTACTGCTCATACTTACTGCTACATCTCAGTATGCATATTTTGGCACACTGAATAAACTTTTCTTCCCTGTATATTCTTTTCCATCTCCCATATCTTGCAAAACTCCTGTAGGAAGCATCTCTTCTCGTTACTGTTTCCTTTTGTGTCCAAGCAGTAGCTGAACTGGATTTCAGACTAGTTCCTCAAATGCATCTGAGGAAGAAGGTTCAAGTCTACAAACGCTCATGCTATCAACCTCTATCTTCAGTTAGAATCATAGAATCATAGAGTTCGAAGAGACCACAAGGGCCATGCAGGAACTCTCCATATCAAAGCATCCCTGACAGATGGCCATCCAGCCTCTGTTTAAAGACCTCCAAGGAAGGAGACTCCACTACACTCCGAGGGAGTGTGTTCCACTGTCAAACAGCCCTTACTGTCAGGAAGTTCCTCCTCGCTCCTCATAGGGCATGGCTTCCAGACCACTCACCATCTTAGTTGCCCTCCTTTAGACATGCTACAGTTTATCCGCATCTTTTTTGAATTGTGGTGCCCAGAACTGGACACTGTATTCCAGGTGGGGCGTGACCAAAGCAGAGTAGAGTGGCATTATTACTTCCCTTGATCTAGACACTATAGTTCTATTGATGTTCTATTGCATTGGCCTTTTTAGCTGCCGCATCGCACTGTTGACTCATGTTCAACTTATGGTCTACTTGGACTCCTAGTTCTCTTTTGCAAGTAGTTTCATTCAGCCAGGTGTCCTCCATGCTATATCTGTGCATTTCATTTTTCCTCCCTAAGTGCAGGACCTTACATTTCTCTGTGTTGAATTTCATTTTGTTAGCTTTGGCCCAGCTTTCTAGTCTATTCAGGTCATTTTGAATTTTGATCCTGTCCTGTGGGGTATTAGCTACTCCTCCTAGTTTAGTGTCATCCACATATTTGATAAGTATGCTCCCAATTTTGTTATCCAAGTAGTCCAAGTTAGTCCCAAAGGTGCTTCAAGATCCCTTTACATGCAGATTTTCCATACTAACATGGCCATGTCTTTGAATTCTACCATCATCTTGGGTAAATCAATTAAAGTTCTCACTAAAATCCATCCCACTGACATGGAAGCCACCAACCACAACTGTAGCTCTGTGTACCTGCTCCCTTTCGTAGTGTAACGTAAGTACCTTCAAGTCACCTGTTGTCTTAGTAGACCTCTAATGAATTTTGTAGGGTTCTCTTAGAAAAGGAATAAGCACAGGTGGTTTGCCTTTGCCTCCCTACAACACCTGATATTCCTTAAGTACCTTTAAAGAATTTAAATCTACTCTTAACCTCCCATGTAGTACAAACACTAGGCTTTTGATCCCACAGAATCACCACACCAGAGAATCAATCTAAAGCAGTCTTTCAGGTTCTGTTCTGTCTGTGCCACTTCCATTTTGGGGAGCTCTGAAATGCGCTTTTCACATTTTATCTATTTTTGTCCAGGTCCTGACCACAGGAACAATGTATAACAATGCCAACAAAGGATATCTTCTGTGACGGCTCCAGGGAACTCTGCCACAGAGCCACATCTGAGTTAAAACCCCAGCCTCTGGAGCAAGGAAATTTTGCAGCCCTGTACTTGTCTGGAGAATTGTATATTTCCCTTGAATCTTCAAAAACCATTCTTATAGGCTTTTATACAGCTCATTCTCTGAGTTGTGTTTACTACCCAGGATTTAGAAGAACTGGAGGAGGTGGCGTTCACTCTCATACAATTTGTTCAGCTGTTTGAGAAAAGCAGTTCTCTTGCTAAATATGCAAATCTTGACAGGAAAATCAAAACTCCCCCAAATTCAGTTTAAGCTTGCTTCTCTAAAATAAAATTATATAAATAGCAGTGAGAAGCAGGATAGGATTGCTGGTTTTACAAACAATATCATAAATGGAAAACCAGCCCTAAGCCTAACACTTCCCAGGTTACCTTGGAGTTGCATTTATAGAGTAAGAAACCGCAAATCTTTCCCTCCTCTTGCTTTCTCATGGTACTCTAGTTGTGGCAGCAATGCAGGAGGGGAAAACATAGTTCTTCTAAGAAATGTCAAACTCTCTAGGTATAGGAGATAGGCCTTCTTTTCCCATATTTTTAAAATATCATTTTGTTCTTTGGGTTAATTCCATGGACTCATTTATTTGTTTTAGAATACAATGCCTCAAAAACCAGTTATGGTTCCTCTCATGCTGTCTGAGATAGAAAAATTAAAAGTTAAACTAGACTTAAAATAAAAGATTCTTAATTAGGATCTCCAATTATTTAAATGTGATTAATAGCAGCCAAGAAAGTTCTACATGGTAAAAGATTGAAATTTAGCCCTTTCCTATTCAGAACTTCTAAAAACTTGCTCCCCTCCATATGTATTGCATCGTAAATCCCATTATCACTGACAATTGGTGAGATTGACAGTAACTGATGGGGGTTATAATTCAAAACCTCTGGATGGCACCAGATTTGGGAAGGCATCATACTATTTTCTCAAATAATCCCCTCCTACTTGTTATTTATCCCCCTGGGATAAATGCATTTATCCCCTCTGGGATAAATGCTTATATCTATGAAATGCCTAAATCTATGAAACATGTATGTTTTGATCATTTGTCCTTTGGAGGTAAATAGCAGCTTTTTCAGAATGGGTAGAATTTTATTTAAGAGAACTACAGCTTGTGAAATTTTCTTTTGGATGCATTTTCAAAAATATAGACAACTTGCCTAAGTTCTGATTCTAATAGTATCATGGCTCTATGCTTTTTTCTCCTCTATTCCTTTCCTCTCTATCTTCTCTTCACAAAAGTATCCAAAACATGAAATGAGCTTCTGATCACCTGGGGCAAGGTCAGGAAGAGCATCATTGCTGTCCCAGGTAGAATAATGAAGCTATCAATAACAATTAGATCAGGGTTAATAAGTGGGAGATAATGAAAGGAAATGCAAGGTCACATTGAAGCAGACTGAACACCTTGCTTCAGAAGGACATTGCTTGCTCTAGAGGATCAACAGACAAGAATTTAATGCTTAACTTCTGTGTGAGCTACTAGTGTCCTACACAGCTGATTAATTTCTTGCATGCTTTGAGGTCTGGATTGAGCAGAATCCAAGCCATGACCCCGCATGAGATATCAGCCCCATATTCAGTTCTAGGATATAAAAAGCAGAGGAAGGCCACTGTGGCTTTTTAGATGTTAGATTCTAACTCCCTTCAACTCCAGCAAACATGACCAGTGTTGGGATAATAGAAACTGCAGTCCAAGGACTCTATCGCATGGGAGGCAAGTATCATTAAAACGTGATTAAAATGTGGTAATAGCATGATGATGGGAAGATTATCACAGTCCCACATTCTTCTCCCATTTGTGTCCTGTGCATAAACTGTAATGGATACGTCAATAGACAGAAACTCCCATTATTACCCAATTATGTGTCCAATACAGCTTATGCATGGAACTTGAATGGGAGAAGTGTGTAGGGGTGTGATAATCTTCACCTCAGTTGCTCTGTTACCATGTTTTAATGATGCTTGGCTCCTCCACATGATAGAATCTTAAATTGTAAGATAAAGGCTGAAATCTTGAATTGCAGAAGAGTTCCATACTTGGAAATATACTACATCTCTCTTCTCACCTCTTCAAGGACTCACCTTTTATCAGCTGCAACCCCACTCTATGGCTATATTTTGACTGTCAGAGAGCAGAGGGCATTAGACATGTCCATTTGGTCAGATACCAGGTAACATAATCTGCTGGAACTTCCAGAAAACACCTAAAGGTATAAACTGGACTCCCACTATCATAAGTCATTTAATATGATGCCAGTCATTATAACAGTTAAGGCTGTAATACCCTTAGGCACTATAACAGTGCAATCAGTTGTTGCTCATGTTTACAGTTGCCTCTTTAGTTGCTTGAAGAATGAGTTTGTGATTAACAAACTGTTGGCCTTGGAAACTTCAGTCTGTCACTCTCCTGCTTCAGTTTTTGATCCTAGGCCACATTTTCCTACCATCTTTGATTCTACTCTGTTTCCTGTTTTTTGCATTCCAATCACCTATGATTAACAAGAAGTCCTGGTTTGGTAGGTGATCAGTTTTCTCCAGGACTTCAACATAGAATATTTCCATTTCTTCTTCTTCTGCCTCTGTAGTTGGAGCATAAACTTGTATTAAGGTTCTACTGATAGGTCTTCCCTGAAGTCATATTGATATTATTTGGCCAGACTTTGCATTATATCCTTTTGAGTGCTTTTGCTATATCTATCCTTACTATTAAAAATATATAATTTCTTCTTAAATTTTAATGTCCTAGGTGAAATACTGTGTGATCTGACTCAAAATGACCCATTCCTGTCCACTTAATTAATTTACCCCAAATTTTGCTATGTTTATACATTCCATTCCTTGTTTTACTATGTTTTTAGCTTCCCTTGATTCATGCTTATCACATTCCATAGTCTTATAATAGGTGTTGTGCAGCTTCAGATTTCTGTTTCATGCCTGAGCACATTAACAGCTGAACATCCTTTTGGCTTGAGTTTATTTGCATCATTCCCCATAGCACTAACTGTTATTGTCCTCTGATGTACCCCTGTAGCTTGTGAGTGTAAGCTCTTGTTTCATTTTGGATTGTCTCATCATAAGGTTTTCATCATAAAAAATATTCAAAAGGAGTTTACCATGCCTCATTCTGCATACTACTAACAAGTGTTAGCTATGGTACCACTGCTGTTGTCTCTAAGAGATCCTCTGCCATTGTCACCCACCTCCACACACGCACACACGCACACACACACACACACACACACACACACTGCAGCTGCTACTACCCAGTAGCTGTTTGGCACAGTTAGTCTGGCTCTTCACCAAATGCCTGGCTGACATTGGACCCTACCATCAGCAATGCTACCACCTGCACAGCCCCAATGTGTCACTAGAGCTTAAAATCCCACCCCTTGGAAAGGTAGTGTCATGGTGAATCACTCTGCTATAGCTCCTTATTATACCAATATAGGTACCCCTAAGGATTTTGGCCCTGCTCTCCCCTCCCTCCAGTCCATCTGCCTTGGTCCAGGTCCCAGAGGGAGAGAAGAACCACTGGACCTCATCCCCTTCCCACCACCTTCCCCTTCTCCTTTTGTGTTGTCTCTTCTAGATTGTAAGCCTGAGGGCAGGAATCCGTCTAATTT
Source organism: Urosaurus nigricauda (assembly GCA_034509955.1). Lineage (NCBI taxonomy): Eukaryota > Metazoa > Chordata > Lepidosauria > Squamata > Phrynosomatidae > Urosaurus > Urosaurus nigricauda. The sequence continues at coordinate 36,611,579 of JAOEGL010000001.1, forward strand.
TAAGATTGTATGTACAGCACTGTGCAAATTTACAGTGCTAAATAAATAAATAATACAGAATTCTAGGAGTTATACCACAAAAAGCCACTTTTCAAAACTCAGACTAATGTTAGTACATGTAGGGCTTGTATGTGGATTGGCAATCTTTACCTCCCTAAATAAGACAGAAGGACAGGATTAATAGAGTAGATCCAAGTCAGAGCTAAGTGGAAGGCTGCCACAGATGAGAGCTATGGCCCTGCTACATTGGCAGAGTTTGCTTCTTGGAAGGGTAACCAAAAGGCCATCTCTGAGATAAACCATGAATTATTTAAGATACCTTATCAGAAGTTGTAAAGAAAACTATAACTTATGCTCTAACTGTCCTGAAGTGGCAAAGATAATGCCAATTAATCCTCTGTTATTCCAGCTGTGCTTTAAATATCCTGGTTTCTCTCTCCTCTTTCTACTTTCTTCCTTTATCCTCAGCTTACCTCAGTTGCTGCAAACTGATTTCAAAGTGCAAAAGTAGTTTCAACTAATTCAGTAGTTGGGATGGAAGCAAAAGGGTGGAATTGTACTCTTCCCTGCAAGCTCAGGCCAAAGTGCCTCTCCTACCTTGTGTGTATAACGTTTGCCATCTGAAGCACACTTTGCTCCTGCTTGGCCACATGTGCATTTGCATTCATCTGTGAGATGTTAGAGAGCATGCTACTAACATGTGTATTTAAATGCTGAACAAGCAGTTGCAAGAGTTCTCAGTGAAACAAACATTGTTCCACCCCTATGGAGAATACATAGATTAGAGAAACAATTTGTTTCTCTCACTTAAAATATGAGTGGACTGTCATAGTCTAAGATGATTGCACTGCTATGAGAACAAGTCTTTTTGTTTGTTCATGTAATAACTGTCAGACAGATACTGTTATTTGATTTTTCTGGATTATGAGTTGTTTTGCAACCCTCTAATTATTTAGTACTCTAGGATAAGTATGCCAGAAGCACATTTTAAAGTATTTGTTTTAAAGGCTATTTCTTTTTCTTGATCCTTTTTCTTTAGTTACACATACACCATTTCACCTTGTTAAGCTCTGATATATTTGAAGAAGAGACTACTATTTCAGAGACTGGGAAGAACATAATATTCCATTTAAACTGTAGTCATTTTAGCCACAATTACTTGCAAATAGGTGTTATTTGAACACAATGGGCCTTCTAAGTATTATAGAATTCCACTGTAAGGCTCCTTGTCAGACATGTAACTAAAGAAAAGTTTCTGGTTTCTATCAAAAGATGTTTTTTGCTTCACAGCTTTTTGATCGCCATCTTTTTCTTTGCAAAGGGAAATAAAAGGTTCAAGTAGCATTCACACACCTGATAACCTGCAAATATGATGGACTACAACTTTACCATGGCCACTCCTGGTAAGGTTTTGGATCTTTTTTGCAGAACTTTATATGTTGGAAATATGGCATTTATTGGGAAATGGGACAGATAACCTGGGTCTACAAATGTAGCACTACAAATTGTTTGAAGGAAAGAGGCATCACATACTTTCCAAAATTTTACAGATAAAAACAGGGACTCATGTGCCCAAGAAACATCAGTGTATGTGATATATTAGATCTACACTCTTATAGCACTGGTATTCCACTTTAACTGTTCTGGTTGCTTCCTCCTGCATTCTGGGATTTGCAATTTAAGGAGGGGCATTCAGACTTCTCAGCCAGAGAGCTCTCAGACCTCAATGAACTACAACCCTTAGAGTGCAACAGGAGGTAGCCAGAGCAGATGGCAAAAGCTGTCAATCAAGAAAATTCACACAAGCCAGGAGAGGCTGCAACAGTTTGCTTTTGCCTGAGCTCACTGGGAAGGGAAGGATTCCATACCTTCTCCTCTCCCTCTGCTGTGTTAATTGAGTGCAAACTGCTTTTGCACTTCAAATTCAGTTTGCTCCAAATGAAATAGCTTGAGGACAAAGGGGGAAAGTGAGAGAAAGTGGTAAAAACTGGGGCATTTTAAAAGTAGCAGAAAAAAATGATATGACAGGATTAAGCCAAATTGGATTCCGGATTTGAATAGTTGGAAGATATAGCATCAACACTTGGGTAAAGTGATTTATAAGACTGGGGAGATAATGCCTGCTCTTCATATCATCTCTCTGTATTGTTCTTTGGTCCATATATTCAAACCTTTTGCTTCCTCCTTACCGCTTGAAGTCAGTTTGCCCTTCTTCAAGAAGTTAGGGGCTAAACAGACAGGCAAAAAGAGGTGCTTTCAGGCTGGCTTGAAGGTGTGGCGGTTAGATGAGACCTGCCTTGAAGCCAGCAGGAAAGTTCCCTCTAGGCACCTTATGAAGAGAAAAACCATTTCAAAAAGAAGCAGCTTTTTCCTGCTTCTTCCTGACTTGAAGCCGTGTCATGTGGTCATGACATGAGCACTCCAGCTGCCTTGGGAGCCAGCGGTTCAGTTGGTGGGGTTTCAGTGTGGCTTCAGAAAAGGCAGCTTCAAGCCACTTTTTCCTGCCCATCTGTTTCACCCCTTAGTTTGCCTCTTTGTTCCCCTTTCTGGAGAGAGAGAGCATCCACATGTCCCCAACCCCAATGAAGGCTGCTAACTTACATCCATTCACAAGAGCCAGTTTTCAGAGGCTCTCAACAACCAACTTCTTTCATCTGTCTTCTTTCCTGTTCCATGATGGATCTCCTGAAACAATAAATGCAAACTTTCTTTTTATCTCAGAGCATCCTCAGTAATTACACCTATCTCCACCACAAGCTCACATTGAACTAGTCCTACTGCACTCCATTTAATATAGATGCCAGATTTTCATACACAAATAACTGGGAATACAAATGGCCTCTAAAATAATTCCTCATGATGTTCTTCTAGCACTATTACTCTTGTGCCTCACCCATATTTCCATGGCCAACATTTTCTGGTTTCCTGCTGAAGAGCTTTAGGGCCTCATTTACCCAAAGAAATCTGGTTCCCTTGTATGCCAAGAGGCATAAGGGAAAAGAAGAAAATGTTATATAGCAGAACCAAACAAATGGAATTGGCACACACAAGCACAAACAATCCACCATTCCATTAGCTATGGGACTTGTACAAACAAAAAAGTTTACTCCTATAGTCTTTTCTCATCTCCCTCTGTAAACTTCAACTGCCAAGCTAAAGTGAAAGTATTAGAAGGGCCTACTGCACACACAGTAGCCTTTTTTGGGTCAGTAACATTTGGCCATGATGCCAAAAGGGATTCTAGAACCCATCTGCCTGGTTGCACTCAGGGCATAACTATCTATCTATCTGAACAATTATATTTTTATGTCCAGTCTTTCAACTCATGAAGATATCTCTCTTCAAACTCACTCTGTACTCCACTGCAGATGTCCCAAAGTGTCTCCTCCTCCTCTCTTACATCACTCTAGAGATGCTTCCAGCTCTTCTTTAGTTATGCTGACACTCTACCACCCTTCCTCTGGCCACATGCAAAGCCTATACAGATAATCAATAGACCTTTCAAACAGCCATCTCCTTTCCTTCCTGCTACAATCCCGCATACTGCAGAGTGACAGCTTGCTTGCCCTGGGGGAAATTAAACCATCAATTCAAATCCCAGAGAGCTTTGAAAGGCCACCTTTATCCCTGCCCTCTCCCTGCTGCTGTCTGCACAGCTGGAAGCTCTCCTCAGAAGAGAGTGAAGAGCAATCAATAGCATTTCCAAAGAAGATGCCATTCGCAGCCTGGGAGCGCTTAACTGCAGTGAACCTCATGCTGTTGATTAAGATGCCAGAGAGGGGTCTGATTGATTTCTCTCTCTTCATTGCATGCTAACCAGCAGCTCTCCACTCAGCTGTTCACGGTCTCTGACAAGATCTGACTGCAGAAGGTAAAAGCAACTTTTAAATCTGCAAATGGTTAGACAAGATACATAGGGAAGATAATTCAGATTTTGGCAGTATGTAACTCGGAAAAACTCAGGTGTTGGAGAAGAGTGCTGAGGATTCTGTGGACAACTGCAAGGACAAACAAATGGGTCCTAGACCAGATCAAGTCAGAAATCTCCCTGGAAGTCAAGATAACAAAGCTGAGGCTGTCGTACTTTGGACACATCATGAGAAGACACAACTCATTGTAAAAAACAATACTGCTAGAATATATGGAGGAAAGAGAGGAAGGTCATTTGCTAGATGGATGGACTCTATTAAAGTAGCCACGGGTAGGAGTTTACAGGAACTGAACAGAACAGTAGAGGACAGGGAGTCTTGGGGATGTCTCATCCACAGCGTTACCATGGGTTGAGATTGCTTCAAGGGTGGTTAACAACAACAACAAACTCAAGAGTGTAGCAAGGCCGTTTTATGGCAGGGCAGAGACAAAAATTGGGTGGGTAGAAAGGTTGAGGTATCATTCATTCTGAAAGAATTTTTTGTTTCAACAGGAAAGAAGAAACCCTTAAAGTAAACAAAGTTTTGCTACCAAATCTGAAAAACACCAAAATCAAGACCAAGGAAGTACAAATGAAAACCACCCAGGGTTGGGGGGGGGGGGGGGTCCCAGCAGACAGTGGATCATTAATTAAATAGACACCCTGAGGCCTTCCTATTCAACAACAGGCCACACACAGATTAACAAGTAAATCACTTCCTCTCAACCAAGGGTCACATCATATATATTTTTTGTTGATTCCCCTCCCAGAAAAGGCGGAATAGAAATAAATCCTATTATTATTATATATACCCCACTCGCTTTAATTCCAGCATTATCTGATGATGCCATCCAAAGCTGCTGGTAAAACGTCAGGAAAAAACTCTTCCAGAACATGGCCACATAGCCCAAAAATGCACAAAAAACTATGGATGCTGGCTGTTAAAACCTTTGACTTCATATTAGTGTCGAGATTTGCAGTATTCTATTAAATCCTTTTCTTTGGATGCCTAAACTGTATTTTTAAATGCTCAACTGAAGTTTTAAATCCAGTAAATCAAGCAGTCCATCAAAGGCACTGATGTTCAACTGAAGGCAATTGAAGATCCCCAGTGAGCAAATTCATGTGCAATAGTTACATGTATGGCACTCCATAGATGCCACAACTGTGAAATGAATATAATTGTTATGCTATGGCCAAAAAAAACATAGAGCTGTATGAGTCAGAAAATGTATATGTTCATCGAACACCACCAGGATGCCAGCCAATTTTTATTTGGCATCATACCTGTACAATCCTTTTCTCTCTGTAAATACAGACTTTTGTATTAATTCATTGTATTCTCAGTCCCCATTTGATACAGTTTGAGCAATTAGCCTTATAAATATAGATAATATTGGCACTGATTAGCAATGACCATGCTTTTTAACTAAATTTGGAGCAAGACTAGACTTCTATAGTATGTACACTTGTAGTAATAAAAAAATCAGTCTGTATAATTACACCTTCTAGGACTTTCCTGTATCCCAGTCTCCAGGTGGCAATTTCATCACATTATATGTTCCATTAGGTAGGCAATGGCCTAAAGTGGTATGGAAAGATGAATGTATTTTCAGTCTATTAATTTTGTAAAAGGAACAGGACTTTGCAATGTTGCAAGCAGGGAGAAGGGCAATCTTTGATGCAGCTGGGAATTTGATTAGCTGTATGCTTGCTTGATGAAGTGGGGGTCCTTTTTTCATCATCTCCAAGCATTATTCAAAATCAGGAGGTAGATTTAAAAGGTTATATTAAACCATGTTGGCAAAGCTTGCACTTATTCAAAAGGGCTGTATGCAACTTTTTTTTCTTTGGAATTTCCATTTCTAAATGCAGAAATAATAGTTTGGGCCCAAATCCAACACAGGAGATTATCACATTAGCTTTGCTGCCAGGAAACCTATGATGGCTAGGAAAGCTAGTATTTCATGTAGTATGAAGGGATGGGGAGATGGGTTGGGGGTGGGGTAATAATGTGCTGGTGAAGTACTATCAGGACTAAGAAGATTATTGCATTAGCTCTGCTGCTTGGATAGACCCAGGATAGAACTTTCTTAAAGTGGATCTTATCGCATTCATCCATGTGCAGTCCGTAATCCACCCAGGCTTCTCCAGGCTTGTCTCACATCTTCTCAAGAATAGGAAAATCCCATTCTTGAAAAGCTACAAGAGAAGCCCGGGTTGCATATGGGCTGCATACTGCCCGGCAATGGGTGAATGCAATAAGATCCACTTTAAGATCCAAGCAGTGGAGCTATCCAAGCAGTGGAGCTAATGCAATAATCTTCTTAGTTCTGATAGTACTTCACCAGCACATTATACTCCCCCCTGACCCACCTCCCCATCCCTTCATGCTATATGAAATACTAGTTTTCCTAGCCATTATAGGTTTGGGGATTATACAGAGGACTTCAGTGGAAAGGGGTTAACACACATACATACACAGACTGATTTGGCTGATAGAAGCAGTTCACTCTTTATAAGTTCTATGTTGAATCTAGGCCATAAGAAGCGATGGCTGTGGGAAGTTATGTTGTCGTTGTGTGCCTTCAAGTACTTCTTCACTTGTGGTGACTCTAAGGTGAACTCATCAAAGAGTTTAATGCCTTGGTTCCCTTATAGTCTCACAGAATTATGCCAGTCTTGGCAAGATAGAATCATAGAATCATAGCATTAGAAGAGACTACAAGAGCCATGCTGTCATCCCCGGCATGCTGGAATACACAATAAAGGAACTGCCAACATTATTATTTTATTAAAGTATGTATACCCTGCTCTCCAGCCCTAAAGGTTATCAGAGAGGCTTACAATTATTTTTTTTAATTAGACAGTTCCCTGCCTTCAGGCTTACAATCTAAAAAGACACAACACAAAAGGAGAAAGGACTGGTGTGGGGGAAGGGGATAGGTCCAAAAGTTCTTCTCTCCCTCTGAGGCCTGGACCAAGGCAGATGGACTGGAGGGAGGACTCTTCTTCTTAGTTCAGGCCAGGCCTGATGGAGTTGGCAGGCCTCTCTCTCCCTCTGATGATGTAAATGGCAAAGGAGGGCTCATCAGCTTACTTTAGGCCAGGCCTGATGGATCTGTCAGGCTTCTCTCTCCCTCTGATGATGTAGATGGCAAATGAAGGGCTCATCTGCTTACTTTGGGGCAGGCTTGATGGATGTAGCAGGCTTCCCTCTCCCGGTGATAATGTAGATGGCAAAGGGAGGGCTCATCCGCTTACTTATGACCAGGCCTGATGGAGGTAGCAGGCCTCTCTCTCCCTCTGATGATGTAGATGGCAAAGGGAGGGCTCATCACCTTACTTATGGCCATCCAGTGTCTGTTTAAAAACCTCCAAAGAAAGAGACTCTGCCACACTCTGGGGGAGCTTGTTCCACTGTTGAACAGCTCTCGCTGTCAGGATGTTCTTCCTAATGTTGAGGTGGAATCTCTTTTCCTGTAGTTTGAAATCAGTGCTCCAGATTCTATTCTCTGGAGCAGCAGAAAACAAGCTTGCTCCATCCTCTGTATAATATCCCTTCAAATATTTAAATAGGGCTAACATATCACCTCTTAATCTTCTCTTCTCTAGGCAAAAGATACACAGCTCCCTACACTGCACATGGTTTCCAGACCTTTCACCATTTTGGTCGCCCTTTTCTGGACACACTCCAGATCTCATCCAAAGCCTGCAAACATGAAGAAATAGCTTAGAATGTATTAGTGTCAGACTTCTCCTCAAGGAATATCAAAACAGCTGGCTCTCTTTCCATCTATAGCAGATTTACATGGCTGAGTTTATGAAAAAGAAAGAGAGAAAGCAATAAACTATTCATATGTACCAAGTCACAATCCATGTGGGGAATAAAGGAACCATTTCTATAGACAAAGAGTTCTGGTCACTCGATGAATTCTCCAGTGCCTTTGTTTGAAGGATGTGGTTCTCTGTTGGCTGAGAGCCTGGAGAATCATAAGAACATCAGCGGAAGATTCACTCTAGGTGGCACACTACATAAAACAGACTTTAAAAGCCAAATCATTAATACTTCCTTGTGGAAAGAGGCTGTCAATCTCTTCAGCAATTATGAGATCAAAAACTGGACATACAGTATCATGAATTCTGGGGATTCATGTTTAAGGTCATGAATAACAAAATGTGGCTGTAAAAGCTCAGCGTCAGAGCCTGGCAGCACTCCAAGTGTCCCCAAGCCACTGGAGACCAGGACACAGGGAAAAGATTCTGCAGTGCATTCCTTGTCATAGGTGCCTTGGAACAAGCAGTTATGGCAAGACCCCAAGGTTTCTCTCCAGCTGCTTGTTCTCAAGGCACCTCATTACTAAGGATATACTAGGGATGTTATTTACTAGTGCTCCAATCTCCAGATTTTCAGGAACACATTAGGCAGGGCAATGCCAGGCTGTGGAAGTAGGTTTGGGGGTGACATTGTCAAATATAACATGATGGAGTTCCATCAACAAAGCCAACTTGGATCCCATCCCAGAATGAATGAATGAATGAATGAATAAAGTTAGAATGATGATGCAGGATCTCAGCCAGAGTGTGTGGTATAGTGCAGTTCCTCTTGACTGGTGGTAAATCTCATTTCATAGAATCAGAGAATCATAGAGTTGGAGGAGACCACAAGGGCTATCCAGTCCAACCCCCTGCCATGCAGGAACTCCCAGTCAAAGCATCCCCGACAGATGGCCATCCAGCCTCTGCTTAAAGACCTCCAGGGAAGGAGACTCCACTACACTCCGAGGGAGTGTGTTCCACCGTCGAACAGCCCTTACTGTTAGGAAGTTCCTCCTAATGTTGAGGTGGAATCTTTTTTCCTGCAGCTTGCATCCATTGTTCCGTGTTCTAGTCTCTGGAGCAGCAGAAAACAAGCTTGCTCCCTCCTCAATATGACATCCCTTCAAATATTTGAACAGGGCTATCATATCACCTCTTAACCTTCTCTTCTCCAGGCTAAACATCCCCAGCTCTCTAAGTCGTTCCTCATAGGGCATGGTTTCCAGACCCTTCACCATCTTAGTTGCCCTCCTTTGGACCCGCTCCAGTTTTTCCACATCCTTTTTGAATTGTGGTGCCCAGAACTGGACACAGTATTCCAGGTGGGGCCTGACCAAAGCAGAATAGAGTGGCACTATTACTTCCTTTGATCTAGACACTATACTTCTATTGATGCAGCCTAAAATAGCATTGGCCTTTTTAGCTGCAGTGCATGGCTAACTGCGATTTTTTTAAATAAAAAAGGGAAAAAGAAAAGCAGTGGTGTGGTTCAAGAACCAAACCAAAACAAACAAACAAACAAAATGGTTTTGTAATACTAAAGTGGTCCAATGAGGGTATTACCCAAACCTCCCTCTTTGGATCCCATTTTGGGAGAAAGATGAGATATAAGTGAAATAAAAGTATAAATAAAATAATAAACCTGTTTTGGGATTTTACTCATGGCCCACAAGCTGTCTTTCTTTTCCTTTCCTTTCCTTTCCTGTCCTGTCCTGTCCTTTCCTTTCTTTTATTTCATTTTTATCCTGCCTTTCTCCCAAAATGGGGCCCAAGGTGGCTAACAACATATATAGAAACACATTAAAACAACAATTAAAATTGTACAATGAAAATCATAAAAAATATAAAAATTACAAATTTAAAATTTAAAACATACAAAGTTTAAAAATAAAAACCCCAAACCAACCCCCCATCCCCCAATAAAGCCAAGCCTGCAAGATCTTAAAAGGCCTGTTTAAACAGACAGATGGTAGTGGAGGTGCATCTACACTGAAAAAATAATGCAGTTTGACATCATTTTAAGTGCTGTACTTCCATCCTATGGAATCCTGGGGTTTGTAGTTTTGCAGGATCTTTAGCATTTTCTGCCAGAGAATGCTAGTGCCTCACAAAACTACAAATCCCAGGCATCTGTAGGATGCAGCCATGGCAATTAATGGTTTCAGACTGCAATATTTCTACAGTGTAGATGTACCCAAAGAGAAGGAGGGTACATAAATATTATAAATATTATAGATGCAAATGCATTTGCAACTCATGTTGCATCTACCATTTGTAAAACTTTTGACCACCAAAATTAACACCTACATACAAATGTAGATACAAACCCTATTCAAGTGTTCTGGTTTAGGATTAACTAAGCACATAAGAAGGGAACCCTGATAGCCTCCTCCCTTCTATCATTTGCTTGCATGATCACGTGACAAGCCTGAAAACGAGAAGCCTGAAGCTAATTGGCTGTTGGCATTATGGGAGTAGTAGCATATATGGGGTGGGAGAGGACCAGAGTGAAGCCTTCATTTGTTTCCAAATCTTATCCCTGCCAGCCAATCAGGCTGACTCTGTTTAGTTGGCTACCCACTCCATATCAGAGTCCAGAAAACCATTTGTGATACGGAATTCACCCTCATTTTGCCCACAGACACCATGAACAAATTGGTGTTCCAACTGAGTCTGGGACTCACTTTTATTTCTTAGTATGTTTCGATCGCATGGTAGGTTTTCTCTATAACATTTGAAAAAGATCATCCCATATTTTAGCAGTCCAAATTCTATTTTTTTAAAAAAAACTATCTCAAAAGGGGGGGGGGAGCGCATTGGCTGTTTGTGTTTATACTTCTAATAAGTTGAAGCAAAGTTCTAAATACATGGTTCATGAACTTACCTAATTGTCCTCCCCAAAGTCTGTTTATAAGCCCTTCAACATAACAGGAAAGCTTCCTAATTATTCTGTCTGTATGCCAAGTTCAGACAGCAAGGGCACACAAAAAGATGTTCTAGGTGACTAACCAGAGCAGCCCCCATCTCCTAGAGCCTTTCTAATGATTATGGCAGATCATCTTCTGAAAGCATTGCAAATGATATTTTCTTTTGGAGGTTTTTAATGGCTGAGAATAAGCTTGTACTTGTGTGAAAAAGTATAGCAGAGGAGTTCAACGCAAAAATAAAATATGAAGAGGTGATTAGTAGGAATTGAATTTGTATTCAAGTCTTCTTCTGAATAAAAGATCCCAGCCATTATTCGGCTATTTAGCTAAGTATACTTAAGTCATTGGTTCTAATCACTAGCAGAATGGACCTCCTTCTCCCCATACAGTTGATGCCCTAAATAGGTCAAGGTGGAGTTACAATCATGGTAATAGCCTTAGAATTGTGACTAAGTAGTAATTGTGTATATGAAACATTTATGGATCAGTAAATCTAGATAACTGTCTATATTCACTACTTAGTCACAATTATGACACTGTTGCCACAACTGTATCTCCTCCACAGGTACTTTACCAGAAGTCAGCTGCATAGGAGAAAGATATCCATTCTGCCAGCAATCGAGGTACCTGTGAGTGATGTTTCCATCACGTTTGCAGAGATCAGGCTAGGTTACTGGGGTCCGAAACACACTGCAGAAATAATCCAGTTTGAGACTGCTTTAAATGCCCTGGCTCAGTGCTAGGGAATCCTGTGTATTGTAGTTTATTGTGGCTCTGGAGCGCTCTGACAGAGAATGCTAAAAGTCTCACAAAACTACAGTTCCCTACCATTGAGCCAGGGCAGTTAAAGTAGTCTTAAACCGGATTATTTCTGCAATGTGTTTTGGACCTCAGTTAGGTATACTTAAGTAGGCATACCTAACTAAGTAGCTGATGTAGAATACTGGCCGTCACTGCAAAGGTATTTGATGTGATTTCATCTGACTATCCTAGCCACCACATGGTACTGAATTCTCTTCAATTTAATACAAGTGAATAGCGTTAAACTAAAGATCCTCTGCAAGCTGAGGATACAAGTTTCTATGCAAGCCATATCATGAATTTTCCAAAAGAAGAAGAGCCTCTGCTCTTCAGAACCTTAGCTTTTTGACATGATGAAAGTAATATCACACGAGAGTGGGGCTCACATACCCCCTTCCTCATTTGACCACTTTTTGAATATCTGAATAGTAGTTTTGTGTGGATAATAACAGTATGTTTCAACTAGAGTAGACCAACTGAATTCATGGGGTTTGCATAAGCAATAACTCACCATTCAATGATTGAATTAATGGCTCTGTTCCATTTGGTTTTACCAACATGTATCAATCCTACTTGTGCTGACTTTGACCTGCACAGACACCCAGCATACACTCAGCAGAAATACAGGGCAATAGTTGTCAAATCCCTTTTTCTCCCCAGCTTTCCCATCATCAAATGTCAATCTCTCAGAAACTGTGTGATCTATAAAGTGACAATTACATATAAACTTTTGTATAAGAGTCACAGCATTGTGTTGTGCTTCAGATTTTTAAACAAACAACACCCAGATTAATGGCCTCATCTGCTGTGTTCATTTTAGCCAGTATTTAGTGATCATTCGGGGTAAAAAAAAAGCATCCTTCCAGAGAATTAACAACCATATTAATGCCTCTATTGACTCTCAGGCCATATCTAAAGAAAACATTTTACGCCCTGAATATTAGTTATTAGATCCACCAATCTGTAATGTAATTGAAAGATATTATTGCACTTGGCTAGCAAAGCCAGCAAAGCCATCCACTGCAAAATGAAAATGAATGGAGGTAGTGTGGAAAAGACATCTTAATAAGAATAATGAAATTCACACCTCCAGGAAGGTATGGTGTATAATCCATTACATGGAGATTAGATGCCTCAAGGATATGAGATTATTGATCTGACATAAATCATATGGTTTTGTAACTGGAGGACAGCAGAACATGGGCAGCTGGATAAAGGAGTGGGGCCAAATTCTCTTCTACATGTAAAATACATTGAACAAGTTAAGTCGAAGGCTTTCATGGCTGGTATGTTCAATAGTTTTTTGTGGGTTTTTCATGCTATGTGGCCATGTTCTAGAAGAGTTTATTCCTGATGTTTCACCAACACCCGTGGCTGGCATCTTCAGAAAAAGAAAGACAAGAAATATCTTCCCTGAAGATGCCAGCCACAGATGCTGGTGAAGCGTCAGGAATAAACTCTTCTAGAACATAACCACATAGCCTAAAAAACCCACAAAAACACTATTAAACAAATTCTGGTCCATGCCCTAGTGGTTTCATGACTAGATTATTGTAACCTTCTTCTGACAGGGCTTCCCCTCTCTCACCTCCATCCTTTAATCTCTGTCCAGAACTCAGCTGCACATAGAAGAGGAAGGAGGAGGAGGAGGAGGAGGAGGAGGAGGAGGAGGAGGAGGAGGAGGAGGAGGAGGTTTATTTATAACCTGTTCCTCTAATAGAATACTCGGAGCGGGGTACAGCAAATTAAAAAATACAAGAATAAAACAGCAGTCAAATCCCTTCCCAACCTCCCCCCCTTAAGACTAGATTAAATCAAAACTAGTTAAAATTGACATCAGTTTAAAAATTTTAAAATAATAAAAATAAAGTGCAGTTGATGGGCAGTACGAGTGCAATCCCCAGTGGGTGGGATCAGAAGGTTTGAACAGAGGGACAGCTAGAGTTAATCCCCCGGTGCCATTTACATTTTCATTTGCATTATTAGGGTCAGGGGTTGGTGATATATTATTCCCTCTTCAGGGGAAGGCCTGCCGGAAGAGATGCTTCTTTAAGGCCTTTTTAAAGCTGGTCAAAGATGTAATGAGACGCATCTCGTCCGGCAGGTCATTCCAAAGTAGCTGAGAAAGTCCTCTGGGAGGTTTGCGACAGCCTGGTTTTCATAGGCTTCAGCAGATTCCTCCCAGAGGACGGAAGTGTGGGGGGCGGTTCGTATGGGAAGAGGCGGTCCCTAAGGTAAGACGGGCCTGAGCCATGTAGGGCTTTGAAGGTTAGTACCAACACCTTGTACTGTGCCCGGAAACTAATGGGCAGCCAGTGAAGAGCTTTAAGCACAGGTGTTATGTGCTCTCTCCTTGATGTTCCTGTGATAAGCCTGGCTGCCATGTTCTCAACTAATTGAAGTTTCTGGGTTAGGCACAAGGGTAGCCCCACGTAGAGCGCATTACAGAAATCCAGACGTGAGGTTACTAGGGCATGTACTACAGATTCCAGGTCTTTCGTATCCAGGAAAGGACGCAGCTGGCGTATCAGCCGAAGCTGATAACAGGCGCTCCTGACTACCGCGTTCACCTGACTGGTCATGTGAAGCGATGAGTCAAGGAGTACCCCCAGACTGCGAACAGAGTCCTTAGAGGAGTGTGTGACTCCACCTAGGACTGGAAAGTGTATTCCCAAGCCTGGTTTCGGACCGGTAACTGTTAGTACCTCCGTTTTATCTGGATTTAGCTTCAATCTGTTTTCCCTCATCCAATCCATTACCACTGCAAGGCAGTCATTAAGAGGAGAGATGCCATCTGAAGTCTGAGCCGACGATCTGGTCATGGAGAGAGATATCTGAGTGTCATCAGCGTACTGAAGACACTGAGCTCCATGCCTCCGAATGATCTCACCCAACGGCTTCATGTAGATATTAAATAGCATTGGGGACAGGATGGCACCCTAAGGGATGCCACAATTAAGCTCAATTTTGGAGGAGCAACTGTCTCCGAGCCTCACCCTTTGGGATCTGTCAGAGAGAAAGGATCGGAACCATTGAAGAGCAATGCCTCCGATTCCCAACTCCCTCAGCCGACCCAAAAGGATGGAATGATCTACCGTATCAAAAGCCGCTGAGAGATCCAAGAGCACTAACAGGGTCACACTACCCCTGTCAATGCTCAAGCGAAGGTCGTTGGTTACAGCGACCATGGCAGTCTCCACTCCATGTCCTGTCCTGAAGCCGGTTTGAAATGGATCAAGATAATCAGCTTCATCCAAGACTGCCTGGAGTTGGGTGGTGACCGCCCTCTCGATCACCGCCCGCTCGCCGCTTTGACCATGTTTCTCCTCTTTTATCCTCCCTTCATTGGCTCCCCTTCCCCTTCCACATCCAGTACAAGCTTTTGTTGTTGACTTTCAAAGCCCTCCACGGACTGGCCCCTCCTTACTTGTCTGAACTTCTTTCTCCTCACACTCCTTCTCGTACCCTCCGCTCTGGTAGTCAAGGTCTCCTGTCCCAGCCGAGGATTTCCACTGCCCCGTTCTGGATTCATCCCTTCTCACTTGCTGCCCCTCACTCCTGGAACTTTCTTCCCCCACATGCACCCTTCATCACCTCTCTAACCAGATTCAAAATTAAGTTAAAGACTATATTGTTTAGAGAAGCATTTCCAGGATTGTGCCATCTGCCCCAGGATGCCTCCTTATTGTTGGGGATGATGGGAGGTGATGCACATTACCCAGGCTCAGGTCCTCACCATCTGGTCAAACTGGGCTGATCAGAACTGATCAATGGTGTGATGTGTTGCAGGTAGCAGAGTTGCCCATGAAGCAGCTCAGGAACAAAACATCAGCTCTGGAACTTCTGGAATCACTGTTGCTGCTTCCCCCTTCATGCAGTCAACAAACCACGCGAGCTGTGCACTAAACTATCTTTATTGACTACTTGAATAATACAAACTCTATAGTAAAACAATAAACATCTTTGCAACACATTTCTTGCTCTTGCTAAACACACTCTGGCTATGCTAATCAAGCTATATACATACTCATCTCCTCCTGCACAAAAGCTTAGTTACAAGTCCAGATCTTCCTTCTAGTTCACATTGTTGTTGATGTTGTGGAGGATGTTGCAGGCTGGGGGTGCAGAGAGACAATGGCTCACCGGAACAATACTGAAATAGTTCAACTTTTGTTACCACCCACTGGGTGTGCACTGGGTGTGTACTGGGTGTGTACAATGAATACTATTGGTTATTTCCACACTTTCCCATACTATAGTCCAACCTCTTACTATGACCTAAACACTCATGTGATGTTTTCAATGATGTCGTTGTTTACCTTTTCCATGACCTTCCTTTCCGGAACTTGTGTTGCTATTCCGTGTGTGTTATGGCTATACTCACATCTGTTGTTATTGTGTACGTGTCTCACTACACTATCTCACCTCGTGCTGGAAATTTACAGACTTTGGTTCTCACATACAGCTTTGCATTTCTATGACTATAATTCCCATGCTCCTTGCCTTAACAATCCCCTCCGAAATGAAAAGATGTATGTGCCTCAAACTGTCAAACCTATTTGTTGTGTAAAACTCTCATGTTTCTCTGCTGTTAATGCCTTGGTAAACAAATCTGCAATGTTGTTTTGAGATTCAATGTACCTCAACTCTATCTCACCTTTCTGTACCATGTCCCGCACATTCTGATATCTCACTGCCACATATTTACTTCGATTTCTCAAATTTTCTGTTTCTGCCATTGCTATACAAGATTGTGAATCCTCCAAAATTTCAACTGGTGTTCTATAACTCTCATCCAAATCATCTAACAATTGTGTAATCCATTGAATTTCATTCACAATTTCATTTAATGCTGCAAATTCAGCTTCACTTGTACTCAAAGCTACGTTGTTCTGTTTCCTGCTTCTCCAAATAATTGGACTCTCACTATATTTTACAATCATTCCTGTAACTGATTTCTTGTCATGCATTTCAGAAGCAAAAGAACTATCAACAAAACATTCTAAATCTTCATCACTACATCTGATTACTAACTTCTTGTCTAAAGTACCTTTCAAATACTTTAACAAATGTTTCACAGCTGTCCAATCCTCTACTTTTGGACTGTTCACTCTCCTTGACAACACGTTCACAGCATAAGCAATATCTGGTCTAGTATGACAACTTATAAACTGCAAAGATCCTATAACGCTTCTGTACAAAGTCTTGTTTTCAAACTCTTTGGTTGTCTCTCCTGAAACAAAACCTGTTGTCATTGGTGTTTTTACAACTTTAGCAAATTGTAAACCACACTTGTCAATTAACTTCTCAATTTTCCTGCTTTGATTCAACAAGTAATCTCCTTCATCTGTCTTTTCAACATCAATTCCAAGATATGTTCTCAACTTTCCAAGATCTTTTAAAACAAACTTTCTAGACAATTCCCTTTTTACAGTATCAACCTGTTGTTGTGATTTAGCCGCCACGCATAAATCATCAACATATATCACAAGCACAATGTCTCCTTTGGTATATACACATGCATCTGCTACACTTCTCTTATAACCAAGTTTTATCAGCTCATCATTTATGCACAAATTCCAAGCTCTGGCACTTTGTTTCAAACCGTACAGCTTGCTCTTTCCTAGACAATTCCTGTATTACATCAAAACTCTCAGGCTCCTCAGTTACTAAACAAACTCTTGCACTTTGAACCACAAATCTATCAGGCGGTTTCCTCACTCTTTGTGTGCGTCTAGGCTGAAAACTTACAACTCTGTCAGTGTCATCCTCTGTGTCTGTCTTGGGTGTTTCTGTCCTGTGACTAAATCTCTTATCTTGTGTCATCCTACTTGTTGTGGGTCTATCTTGCATGTCATCATCTGATGCACTACTGTGACTGTCAGAAGATTCTTGTTTTGTTGAAACCCCTCTGTTTCCTGAAGTTGGTTCTTTTTGTGTGTCTGTGTTAGTGTCACCTAACCTTAAGAAAACTTCTTTATTTGCATGTAGTTTGTCCCAACCAGCATGCTTTTCAAAATTTGCTGACCTAGAATATTGTATCTCTTTCTGCCCAAGTAGAAATCTGTACTTGTTTCCAGAATAGCCCAAAAACATTAGTCTCCTGCTTTTAGGATCACCCTTTCTCCTAAAACAGGCTGGAATGAAAACATGTGCATATTGTCCAAACACTCTCAAATACTTAAAGTTTGGATTTCTCCCATACAGCACTCTGTAGGGTATGTCATCTATTCCTGAATGATACAAACGATTTATGATGTGGTTGGCTGTGTAAGTTGCTTCACCCCAAAAACAATCTTTGACACCTGCATCTGCTATCAAACAAGCTGTGATTTGTTTTAAATCTTTTACACATTTCTCCGCAAGCCCGTCTTCCGCTGGCGATGCGGGAGAAGTCGTTTCACGTCGGATTCCCATCTTTTGAAACCAATTAGACAATTGTTTACTTAAAAATTCTCCACCTCTATCTGTGATTATTGTGCCCACTTTGAGATCAAACTCTCTTTCAACCATTTTCACCCATGCTTTCAAACTTTCACCGGCATCTGACTTGTTTTTCAAAATTCTTACAAACGAAAACCTTGAATACCGGTCTACTATCACAAGAAAATATTTACAACCGCTAAGTGACAAACAATTTGCTTGAGCAACGTCAGCATGAACAAACTGAAATGGTCTTTCGGCTACCCTCTTTGTTTGCTTCTCTACTGGATAAGCTTTGACCTTCACTTGATTACAGACTGTGCAATCCAAGTGATTTCTGCATTCATTTACTTTTACTTCAGGACACAACTGAAGTAATTTTTTCAAACTTTTAAAACTGGCATGGCCAAACTTTCTGTGTAACTCATGAATGCAGTTGGAATGTAAAGGCACATTATCAACATGGTTCACATTTTCATCATTTCTACCATTAACTCTATCTTGCAAATAATACAGTTTCTCATATTTGTTTCCAACACCACATAATTTTCCATTACGGGTTATTTGACATTCATTGCCCTGAAAAATCACTTTGTAGTTATCCTCTGTTAATCTGTTCACAGATAACAGGTTGTTCTCCAATTCTTTTACATACAGTACATTGTCAAAACTTGCATTCAAACCTGGAATAAACACTGTTCCCATCTGCCTAACTGTTCTGGTTTGCTTTCCATCAGCTAACACAACAGAACTTACATTAGCAGGTTTTAAATTAGTCATTAAATCAAAATGTTTACACATATGAGAACTGGCTCCGCTATCGACCAACCAATTTTGTACATTGTTTAACTTCCCTTTAATTACTTTAGCAACCCCCTTTTTGTTACCAGTGTCCTTAAAACTTTGAAGTCTTGGTTGTTGTTGCTTCTGCTGCCATCTTTGTCGCTCAGGCCGCTTAAACTGCTCCCGAAATTGCTGCTCCTTCCGATCTGCAGCTAATTTCCTACAAAATCTTCGTAAATGTCCCATCCGACCACAATAAAAACATCTGCGTAGCTCCCTTGAAGAAGCTGCTTCATCACGGTGCCTTTCATCTGTGAAAGGTTTTGAAGTTGCCGGCTCTCCTCTCTCAGACTTTCGCCTCTGGTTTTCCTCCAAGATTCTGGCAATTATCAAGTCTTTGTTTAACTCAGTCTCTGGGAGGTTTTGTAAAAAACTGGTGATGTTTTCCCACTCTGAATTTAATGATTCCAAAATAATGCAGCACTGTTGATATTTGCTTATCTCCACTCCTCTCAGTTCAGCTTGTACAAATAAATCCATCATAGTTTTCAAGTGCTTTTCTATACAATCTCCTTTCTCCAACTTTTGTCTGTAAATACGTTTTGACCACAAGATTTTTGAGTAATTGGACTGTGAAGCATAAATTCTTTGCAAAGTGTCCCAAATCTCTTTTGCAGTAGTAAATTCTCTGACTGCATTTAGCTCACCAGGCTCTATCAGTAAAAAATAAAGTAGCTACTGCTTTTTCATTCCTTTCTTTTTCTGCTCTGCTTGCATCCGCTGGCAAGCTGTTAACAACTGAAGACCACAAACCGTCTCGGACTAGGAGAGATTTCGCATAAATCTGCCAAGTCGTAAAATTGCTATTGTTCAGTTTCTCAAATTTCAACACCTCCATTGTAAAACAACCAAAATGTAGCTTTCTATCTCAACACAAAAATAATTAAAAATCACAGTCTCTTGGTGAATGTGTGCAGTGACTCAATTTAACTCAGTCCTTCCGAGTTTGCACAGACCGATTCCCTCAGGAACAATTAAGACTGTTGATTTATTTGCTTACTTACATAAGCCGTAGACAAACGTTGACTCCCCTGCTCCGGACTGTTCCGCAGACTCCGGCCAGGATTTTCAAAGAGGCTTTAAATTTTGTAATCCACAAGAATTTGTCAGTGTAGCACAAACAGCTTACTCTGACCTTCGAAGAACTTCAGCTTCGGCATTCATCGGTGTTTAGCATTTTCAGGAACATCCAGTATTTCCCCTTGACTTGTAGCATCCAGCATTCACACACCTGGACCTACTGGATTGCCCAGCATCCACGTATCTGGGATGACTGTAGTGCCCAGCATCCACACGACTGGGCCCATAACCTTTGTTGGGGATGATGGGAGGTGATGCACATTACCCAGGCTCAGGTCCTCACCATCTGGTCAAACTGGGCTGATCAGAACTGATCAATGGTGTGATGTGTTGCAGGTAGCAGAGTTGCCCATGAAGCGGCTCAGGAACAAAACATCAGCTCTGGAACTTCTGGAATCACTGTTGCTGCTTCCCCCTTCATGCAGTCAACAAACCACGCGAGCTGTGCACTAAACTATCTTTATTGACTACTTGAATAATACAAACTCTATAGTAAAACAATAAACATCTTTGCAACACATTTCTTGCTCTTGCTAAACACACTCTGGCTATGCTAATCAAGCTATATACATACTCATCTCCTCCTGCACAAAAGCTTAGTTACAAGTCCAGATCTTCCTTCTAGTTCACATTGTTGTTGATGTTGTGGAGGATGTTGCAGGCTGGGGGTGCAGAGAGACAATGGCTCACCGGAACAATACTGAAATAGTTCAACTTTTGTTACCACCCACTGGGTGTGCACTGGGTGTGTACTGGGTGTGTACAATGAATACTATTGGTTATTTCCACACTTTCCCATACTATAGTCCAACCTCTTACTATGACCTAAACACTCATGTGATGTTTTCAATGATGTCGTTGTTTACCTTTTCCATGACCTTCCTTTCCGGAACTTGTGTTGCTATTCCGTGTGTGTTATGGCTATACTCACATCTGTTGTTATTGTGTACGTGTCTCACTACACTATCTCACCTCGTGCTGGAAATTTACAGACTTTGGTTCTCACATACAGCTTTGCATTTCTATGACTATAATTCCCATGCTCCTTGCCTTAACACTTATAACTATGTATTAAGAAGCCATGCCCTCCCTCCAGTCCATCTGCCTTGGTCCAGGCCCCAGAGGGAGAGAAGAACCACCGGACCTGATACCCTTTCCCATCACCTTTCCCTTCTCCTTTTGTGTCGTGTCTTTTAGACTGTAAGCCTGAGGGCAGGGATCTGTCTAAATATAAGATTGTATGTACAGCACTGTGTAAATTTACAGTGCTATATAAATAATAATAATAATAACAACAACAACAACAACAACAACAACAACGATCAAAAGGACCAATTTTGGTAGGCAATAGAACATATGGAAGAAATCCAAATGGAAAAACTGAATCAGAGAAGAAGGCTCCTCCCCTGGAGGTAAAACTGGAACTTTTGGTTTCAATTTTTTTTCTCATTTTAGCTGATGTTTTTGTTGGGTCAGAGTATAAATTTTTGCCTATAGCTTTTTGGTAGTTTTTGATAGTGCCTGAGTGGGGCACTAAAAGCCCTTAGGGTGGTGTACCACTCACAGGCTAGTTTCTCAATGCCTGCATTAGAACATGTGCAGACTGCCCCATACACCAGCTATATGCCCACAGGGCTAGCCATACTTGATCAGGAGGCATGCTTTAGCTGAGTTTCTGATTCCTTGTAGCTTACAGGGCACTTGCTCCAGAGAATGCATGTAAGGTCTGGAGGGATCTTGCTCCTCCTTGCTCCCATGCACTTTGACTCCGCCTGAAAAGGGCTACATCCTTGTGTTTGATAAAGACTTTGCTGATACTCCTGGATCTTTTAAAGACATGAATATAGAGCAGCAAGATATCAGTGTCTTGAAGGGGGGGCCAAAGTATGTTCTGTGAACTGATTTTGCATTTCCCAAGCCCACTCACAACCCCAGTCAGCCCCCCACAAGCATATCTAAATAAAAATGTAGCAAGAACAGGTTAAATTCCATTTCTGAAAGTCTTCAGCTGGGGCAATTCACTTTTTAAGTAGGTTGAATAGCTCTCCTGTACAATTCTATTGCTATATTTTTATGGCAGTTCAAACAGAATCATAGCCCTATAATTGTGCAATGTGAAAGGACTCCAGAAGGGGACTTCCAGTTTTATTTTGTATTTTCATTTTGAAGGAGTCTGTCAGCCAGTCCCAGGGTAAAAAAAATAAAAATAAAAATAAATAAATAAATAGGTCTTTCAGCCCCTGGAGCTTACCCATGCCATTCTAAAGTTACTTGTAAAGATCTTGAATGCAACTGTCTTTAAACGTAAAAATGTGCTTTGTACCCAAGTATTACAGTTAAGAAGATGAAAGGAAACCAGCTCTACTGGTAGAAATTTTAAAATTCCATGAGCCTGTCAAAGCTTGAAATGCAGTGGGCATTTTCAAGAGATAAAAGGTATTCAAAATGTTTACAAGTACTTTGCAGGCATTCCTTTTTGGTATTTTGTGGCAGAAAGACCTCATTTTCTCCCATCAGGCTGTATACTTGCCTTAACTGAATCAAGCTGCTGGTGGTTCACACATTCAGATTTGTCATGTGATGACTGTAACTCAAGCAATGGCTTGTATATGTGACTGGGCCATTATAGATCTAAGACAACAGAGCAAACATTCTTATGTTCTGACGCGCAATGCTTCCCAATGGGGAAAGATCATACATTCAGCTGTCAGTCAAGAGCAGAGAGATGAGCTGAAGATGAATGAAGTGAGGTAAATTAAGACATGAGTGAGTCAGCCTTAGGGATAGAAAGGCCTGTCGGGTTGGACTTCTCCTGCCTTCATTTTTTTTTTTTTAACAATAAGTTTTTTCCAGTTTTTTTAGCTAAAACTAGTATAGTTTAAAAACTCCAAACAGTGAGAATGTCTTAGATAAAAATGTTTTTGGCACCATCCAAATATGTACAAACTATATAATGTTGTATTTTTCTGTGATTTGAGTCCAAATAAGGAATCTCTAATGAAAAAGAGGGAGCACTTCTTAATCCAGTACAAACACAGATATTTAAACTTAGTCTTTTAAGAGTTTTAAGAGTTAGGAGATCAGTGTCTTTCAGTTTCAATTTGCCTCACATTTGATTCTTTAAAATAGCACATTCTTTCCATCACAAATATGAGGAATTCTTTTGCACATTTCACTGGATTTTTCTCAAAGAAATCAATGAAATTTTCACCCATTCCTAGCCAGTCTTCCATGTACTATCCTGGAAACAATAAAAGCTGCTTCAATCATGTATGTGGGCTTCCTCATCAGTGGAGTGGTGAATTCACCCCAGATTTTAACCCTAACTGTTGAACTCTATCCCTAAAATAACTTTTGTGCCTTGAGTATCACCTTTAAAGCAAATTCACTATTTGTTCTGTGCCTCTATCCCTAAAATATGTTCTGTCCCTTGAGTATCACCACAGCAAGTTCACTATTCCATCAACATGGAAGCAACCAGTTGTCACTGCTCTGCCTTTTACTGTGCACTAGATTATGCAAAGCTTGCAAGCTTTTTGGATGCACTCTGAGGATCTACATACAGAGGCCCAAATTTAACCATTAATCCCAACTAGGAATGATCAATTAAATTTTATTTGTCCCAACTAGACATCTCATACAAGGATCCATTGGATCAATGGGAGCATGACAATTCAACACCTATGTAAATCCCATTCAATAAATGGGTACAATTCTAGTTGAAACTAACAAACAGAATTATTAGCCAGAAGGTTTTTTAATGTAATGGAGAAAATGGATATGGAAATTTGTCTCCACATACAGACCAGCCCACAGTGGGTTAGGGCAGTCATTGTGAACTCAAAGGCCACCCATATGAAATTAACAATTCAGCTAAAGCAGGCAATATGGTCACTTCTGTTAGCAGTAGGGCATCATAATAGATTGTCTGTAGGTCTGACAGGAAGAAATAGATGCTGTATTGATTCATTTCAGCTTGTCAAACTGCCATCCTGTAAACTGACACATTTGGGATTAAGTTCTGACAATCTAAATACTTGAGCCTTCACGTTCTCCTCTCTGCTTAAAATCTATAAAGCTGGGTTGTAAAACATGTACTCTGCTGAATGAAATCCATGAAAGAGATGTATAGTATTTTATTTGCTCAAACCATTTACCCAGACCAAAAAGTAAAATTTGAAGTGGATACAAAATATTACTCATAATTCATGAGACAAATTAATATGGGTTACAGGACAGTAGATTTCAACTGAATACTAGAAGGAACTTCTTGACAGTAAACACAATTTAGCAATGGAATGCTCTAGACATCTTCAAAACGAGTCTGGACAGCTCCCTGCTATGGATGCTTTCACTGGAGATCATTCCCTGAGCAGGAGATTGTATTCAAGGGTCCATGAGATATGTGACCTATTTCTCCTTCTCTGTCAGAGAGCTGTGATTCCATAGGATAGAACCATGACAGTTAAAGCAATGTCTACCTGGGCCAAATGGCCTGGCTTCTTCATGTCATCTAATTGAAACAATGTCACCCAAACCTCTGTGGCAGGATCAGAAGGATCTGGTCTGACCCTGGAATAAAGAACCTTTACCCCAGGGTAAAATAGCCCTGGTTTTCCAGTGTTTCTAAGAAACTCCATGGCAAAATTGGGATGTGCACATGCCCCACTGTGCTCCTTACCTATCAAGCAGTCAATTCATCTGAGAAGATCCACAGTTGCCCCATCTGTTGTTGAAATGAAGTGCCAGGCCATTTTTAAAGTTTTTTTTTTAAAAAAAAAATTAAAGTTACATTGGCAGGAATCCTATTGGGGAGTTATAACTGTATAGCCACCATAGTTATGTGGCCACACAGTGACTCTCAGCCCAATCCTTCTTATGTCCACTTACTGGGCAGTAGCCGCTGTGATCAATGAAGAACTATTCGCCTGTTGCTCAGGAAGCAGCTGAACGACTTTCACATCCCCTTCCATGAGTAATTGTCATTGCAAAAGGAAGAAGTGGGGTCCTTGTCACAATTCCCCCTCACACCAGACATTGCTCATGAAAGGTGGATGGGAACATCAGTCTGCTGGTTCCCAAACAACAAGAGAAAGGACTCCCATCAACTGCAGTGGCTGCTTCCCAGTAAGTGGGAACTGGGGGACTTTCACAGTCCCTATGTGTCCCCTAAAATAGGGAATACATAGGATTGTGAACACCAAACCGTTATAAAATTGTAACTCTGGATTTAACATTCATAACTCTCTAACAGGATTCTGGTCATTTATAGCTACAGTGGGCAGGACAGCTTCACTTCTTTGGCATGTTTTGAACCACATGACTTAGAACATTTTGGTGCAAAGGGATCTTGTAGCACCTTTGAGACTTCTATGACAGAAGTTGTAGCATACGCTTTTCTAGATCTGGTCTACTTCCCCCATGCATCTGAGGGAACATACCAAGTCTACTAAAATTTATGCTACGACTTCTTTAACACAGTTAGTTTCAAAGGTGTTACAAGATCCCTTTGCATACTGATATTCCAGACTAACACAGCTATAAAGAGTATCACACTAGGGCTTACTGTCTGTCAGTCATCCCTGGATCGTTGGAGAAGTGCACGTGTATGAATGCCTGGCACGCTTCCTCAGCGTCATGGAATCATCAGCTCCCTATAGTGCCATGGAATCATTCAGGAAGAGTGAATTTCCTCTTAATGCAAAGTTTCCATTAAGGGGAAATTCACTGTCCCTGAACGATTCCATGATGTTAGAGGGAGCTGACGATTCCATGACACTAAGGAAACACACGCTTTTTCCCACCGATCCAGGGACGATTGACAGAAAGTAAGTCCTAGTGTGATAATCTTCTCTGAATTCTACCAGCAATCTAGTGGTAATTAAAATTAATTAGCTACTTTTGAATGAAAAGGGAATGATCACTTAGGGGCTGAACAGACCGACCCTTTCAGTACCAGATCAGGGCCACAGCACCTACATGCCACGGCCCCAATCTCGCATTTCCATGGTTCAAAAAGGAGCCATAGCAGGACCTTCTGGTGCTCCTTTTTGCACTGTGTCATCCGGATGCAGCACCAAAGGAGCGCTGTGATGCTGCCCACCATGCAGTCAGGTGCACGGCATGATGACAGCACCAGGGCAGCATCGGGGTTTCATTGTGTGGATGCCATGTGCCCACTTTGCATTTATCGTCAGTCTGTAGAGGCTGTTATTTTCCAAATTATAACTAAAGTGATAGCTAACTCTTTTACCTGATACTAATTACTTGTTAAAACTAACTTTCCAAGTTCTAGACTGAAATTCAGGACTGATTGAAAGGCCATTGATTTACAATTGTATACAATTTACAATTTGTTTACAATTGCAGGTGACACTCCAGAATGAAACAGGCTGAAAGAACAAGTGGCCTTATATAAGTCGAGGAAACCATACGTGGAGAGTATCAAGCACTGGCCAGATGGAGCAGCATATCTGAAAACTCTATATCCTGCTCCAGGTAGAAGCCTTTGGAAATGTGGCCCATCAAAAAGCATAACTATATTTGAATAATTTTGATCATCTATTATATATCAGACCTAAAGATTTCAAAGTGAAAATCAGTACTCTGTGGACCTCTGTCCTTTTTTTCCTGCCATGAGCTTGTGAGCATATTGACTTGAGTTGTATTTCAAAGTGCTTATTTAGAAACATTCTATGGATGTAGTATTTGGGAAAATCAACAGAAAAAGAAAAATTTTGGACAAACAGTATGGGTGCCCCCAAGTTAAAATCACAGAAATTTTCTTGAAGAGCTCTTTTTTAAAAATGGAAATTAACATAGGAGAAAACACTAGAAATAAACATTAGTGGCATTTAAGCAGGCAGATATAATTGGATCTCCCTCCACCCTCAAAACCCTTCTTCTCCTAAAGCAATTATACTTCATGAAATTTTCATTCCTGCTGATGCACTCATTTCACAAGATTATTATCTTAATTACAGAAGGGCTAGAAATGTTACACGGCACGTTAAAATCCACAGAAGTAGCAGGTGAGTGGTTCATTTGGGACAATCTTTCAGCATTGCATGGCAGCACCTTAGACGTTTACTGTTTGGGGAATATTATTTCTTTCATCTGCCACAGTGCTACTGAGAGAATACATTTGTTCCCTGACTAATTTATGAACATGAAAGCATGCTTTGCCAATAGGAACTTTGCAGAGATTTAAGGCCTATGCTGCCAAATGTATATCTCCCATTGAATTATGCAAGTGTTTAGTTCTGCTCTGAAATAAAATCTGCTTTATTATAGTTGAGTTGAACTAAACCCATGGATGGGCACACTATGAAGTCCAAAAGCCTACATTTTCCCATTTTAGGGACCTCTGCAGCTGGTCCATACTTTCTCATCATGGCTGCTATTCTAAGTGACCAGAATTTAAGATATGTCACTTCTGATATTTAAGAATTTAAGATATGTCACTTCTTCCATGGGCCACACATCATTGCCACAGAGTCTGTAGAAGTATGCTGTAAATTTCTAATATTTGGAGTCTAAACTTCTATACCAGTTTGGGCAACCTGGTACTCCCCAGATGTTTTGCTGAATTAACACTTCATTCTGCTATCATCATCATCATCATCATCATCATCTCACCTTTCCATTAAGTTCAAGGCAGATAACAACATTAAAATACAATAAAATGCAATGTCCCAGAAACCCACCCACCTACCATAGCCAATTAATCATAATTATAAACTGCAACAATAAAACAATACCATTAAAATTATTTAAACGGACAAGACAGAGTAGTCAATGGGGGCGACTGAGATGCTAATCTGGGAAGGCCTGTCGGAAGAGAGCTATCTTGACTGCCTTTTTAAGGCTGTAAAGATTGGTAATGTGGTGGTCGGCCATTCCATCACTTGGGAGTGATAGAAGAGAGGGTTCTCTGGGCAACCGCAGCCAGCTTAGTTTTTGCTGGCTGCAGTAAATTTTTCCCAGAGGACCTAAGTGTGCAGGGCAGATTGTATGGAAGAAGGCGATCCCATAGATAAATTGGGCCCAAGCCATGAAAGGTTTTAAAAGTCATAACCAACACCTTGTATTGTGATCGGAAACTAATGGGGAGCCAATGAAGGGACTTTAAAATCTGCGTTATATCATCACACCTGGAACTCCCAGTGACCAATCTGGCTGCCCTGTTTTGGACTAGTTGAAGTTTCCAAACTAGGCACAAGGGTAGCCCTATGTAGAGCGCATTGCAGAAATCAAGTCATGAGGTTACCAGCGTGTGTACTACAGTTTCTAGGTTCCCAGGCTTCAGGAAGGTATGCATCTGGTGTATCAATTAGAGCTGATAGCAAGCACTCCTGGCCATCACGTCAATTTGAGCTGAGATCTGAAGTGACGGATCCAGGAGCACCCCCAAGTTGCTAACACAGTCCTTTAGAGGAAGTGTGATTCCATCCAGGACCAGTTGACAAATCTCCATACCTGGGTTAGAGGCTCCAACAACAAGTACTCTGTCTTATCTGAATTCAGTTTCAGTGTGTTTTTCCTCATCCAGTTCATTACACCCTTAAGACATTCATTCAGAGGGGAGATGCCATCCTTGCTTAACGCTGTAGTTCAAGGCATGGAGAGAGATATCTGGGTGTCATTAGCGTATTGATAGCACCCTGCCCCATGCTTCTAGATGATCTCTCCCAGCAGTTTCATGTAGATGTTAAATAGCATATAACTAGTGGCATCACAAGGGGTATGTGGGGATGCAAGCCATGCCTGGTCACACCATCAGAGGGGACGACACCATGTAGCAGCAAGGAATCCCAAAGCCCCCCCCCCAAAGATCTCTCTTCTTTGCATGCCTTTGAGGAATGAGGAAGATGATGAAATGCCAGACCTGCAGCCTCCTTCTACTAATCTGTTTGGCTTCTTTTCGCCTTTGTCCTCTGGGAGTTGGGTAGGCTGCTTGATGTGACTTTCTCTTTCCCTGTAATTAAAAAACTTTTTCTTGCTCCATGGGGCATCCTGTCTTTGCTGTCTTGGGTCAGGGGATAGTGGCAGCAGGATGGGTTCCCTCCTCCTCCTCACTCTCAGCCCATCCCAGGAGATCCATGGGGATGACACCATGATTTACTGCACTTGTTAACATTAAACTCTAGTGATGCCATTATATATAACTCGACCCCTAATGCTACAGTGAGTCATCATAGAGTAGAATTCTACTGGGGATAATCCTGCAGGCAGAATTTTATGTTGGTATTCATGATCATGCTTGTCAATATGAAGTGGAGTTTAACCAAGTACAAGAGAATCGATTCCTGTCCTGAAGAGCTCGTAACTTAAAATTCAATACATTCTCACTGAAACCTTTCAGAATTTTTCAGACCAGAATTATCATATTATCACCTTCAGTAGCAGCCAAAAAAAGTTACTGCTATAAGAGCCAAAACTGGAACTGGGTGAGGCCATTGTATTTGGCTCTGCAGACAGGGCCAGAGCCTTTATTAACTGAGGTGTGCTTGTACTTTTGTAATAAACCACTTTCTGTTCCATCAGTCTGTGTCTTCCCTCTGGTCGCTAACTTTCTCTTCCTGCCTGCTGCACTCATCTTTCTAGTTTACCTACATAGACACAATTTATATAATCTACATGGGGCAGGGGGGCAAACGATTCAACTAATAGGTCTCAAGGGGATGTGAAGAAGACTGACCAGGTTTTCTAACTTTTCATGGTTGAACAATAGTAAAAACAAATATTCGGTATCCCATCCTCCCAAATTTTACAATGAAATGAAAGAAGCTTATTGTAACCAAGTGCATGTTGTTGTGTGGAACCAGTATAAGCTGTTTGGTGCTCAGAACAAATCCCTGGGCTTACAACTGATTCTAAGTATATTTAAAAATGTAAAAAGAGCTACCAAAGGCCTACATATGTCCAACATTCTGTTTCCATGACAGCCAGCCAGGTGACTACAAGAAGAGCATGAGTGCAACTACACCCTACATCTTAAATTCCCCAGCAACTGATATATACCAATAAACAGTGATTCTGACTAGGAGCAATTGATGGTCCTAAACTCTATGAAAAATCTTTTGTATTTGGCCCTCGTCAGAGTATATATAGGCACTAGCAAAAAATGAGGTAGATCTCCTTTTCCCGATATTGGCTTATCCCTGATCTGTATTATGGGATGGTTGTAATGATTATTCAGTTAATATGTATCTTTTTTCTTAAGTGCATGTAAACATTATCAATGTAATCCTATGAGTCTGATGGGACTTACTTCTATGTTGGTAGATTGCAGGCTTGGTGTCACAATAATCTAGGGGGAAATGTGATATAAATAAATACAGAAGAAGGTGGTAAGGGCAAGCAAAATCAGTGGGAGTGCCAGGGAGTATGACAGTAGTAAAGTGCAGAAAGGAATAATAGATTGCCTGAGTCATTTTGAAAACAACACCCTGCCCTACCATCTGTAATAGGCAGAACTGCTTTGGCTATTTGCTTTTTCACAAAAATTCTGGTCATTCACTGCACTCTTTGTGGACAGTAAATTAAGATTAGCCATCTGTTTTGGCTTGGAGACAGCAAGTATGAGCTAAGCAACTTTTAGCCAGTCTATAACTATAAATTAACCTATGATATTCTTCCCCAGTTGGATGAAGGGGGTTTTTTTATCACTCAGTTTTTCCAGTATATTTTTGGAGCACAGTAAAATTAAGTAGCTCAGATGACATTAATGAACATGTAAATAACATGCTTATGTCTTGAATGGGCACAAACTTTGGAACAGAAAACTGAAACAGAGGAGCTTATCACATGAGCCCTGGGGAATGGGCCTGGCACGGAACAGAAGGGGGCAGGAAGGGAATGGAATGGGGATATCACACATCTTACCATACAGGAGAATGCCACAAGAATGCTGCTGATGTTCAGAGCAGTTCTTGAAAATTGGCCTTTGTGGGACAGATGGGGAAGAGAACTTGGACTTCCGGTGGTGTTGGCGGCATTCTCCCATGCAGTAAGATGCATGATTTCCCTGTTCCACTCCCTTTCCATCCCCTTCCGTTCCACGCCGGGCCTGTTCCCCAGGGCCTGTACAATAAGCTCCAAAGAATGTACATCGTCCCTCAGTATTCATGGATTCAACCATCCTTGAACCTTTTTTTAAAAATAATCCAAAAACAAACGTTGAGTTTGCCATTTTATATAAGGATTCCATTTTACTACCCCATTGTATATAATGGGACGAGTATCCACAGATTTTGGTATCCACATGGGGTCCTGGAACCAAATCCCAGCAGATTCCAAGGGCCCACTTTATTTACACTCCATCTTTTCATACTATTTTAATGGCCATGGCTCTGTTTTATGAAATCTTAGGGTTTGTAGTTTGGAGAGCTCTGATGGAGAGTTTCCATCTACTAGTCTGAATCATACAGTGCTAGAACTCTCTAGCATAAAATTCGAAGTACCTTCGAAATTGCAATTCCCAAGGATAAGGCCAAAGCCAAGTGGTATAAGCTGTTATAACCACAGTATATATGCTCAGTGTGTGTATCTGCACTGGGCAGTTTAATATCACTTTAATTGTCATGGCTCCATCCAACAGAATCTGAAGATTTGTTGTTTAGTAATGCCCTTGAAATTCTGTGTTAGAAAGAACTAGAGCTTTCTAGCAGAGAACAAGTACTTCATCAAATTAGAAAATCCCAGCATTCTCTAGGATTAATTAATTGCATAGCAATTAAGATGGCATCAGATAGCTATAAGTGTATACTATAGACAGACACACTCTGAGAATAGGGTTTTTTGTGGGGGGGGGGGGTTGTAATTGTATTGATAGTATTTTCTCCTGGATCGAAGTAAATGTGCTCCTCAGAGCAATTCAGTTAGAACAAAATTTACCAAGCAAGAACTTTATTACAATAATGTACTGTAGTTACAGTTTGCACTGTAAAAAAATCTTCATTCTCACTCAGTTTCTCAAATCCTTACAAGCAATCTCATTCTGTCTTTATCCTGTGTTGGATTGCAATTCATGTGTATTTCTGAACAGTTCATATATTTTCCAAACTCTTCTCATGCTTCCAAACATTTTATTAATATTTGCATTTTGTATGTATTTTTCCTGACCAAAGTGTGTTTGTATGTCTTTTCAACATACAAACACACTTTGTTAAAAAAAAAAAAAAATACAAAAGTGCACATAGCTTTGTGGCACATTTTCCTTTCCAAACATTGTAAAAGTACATTTTTTTTCAGGGAAGATTCCTTTCTGTTCTTTTACCCATCTCATTAAGTACAATATGGGTATTTTCATAAAGAAATGTGAATCCAGCAAATTTCTTTTCCATCCCTTCGTATGGGGCCCCTTCTAACTCTGGAGATTATTGCACAACCAAATCGGTCATGCTGAAAACGGGCTGAGTACGGAAATTTTTGTTATCACACACCCCTGTGCTCAGACCAGAAGCATCCCATCCTGATGTTAGTCATCCTGACCCCAATCAGTCCTCCCACCCTTTGCAATGAACAGTTAATTCCCGTTCTTTGTGAAGGATGAAAGAACGATGGATGGTGGTCAGAATGGCTAAGATTGAGACATGATACCTTTGGTCTGAGCATGGAGGTGTTCATTAATACCTGATCTTAACAAATTTTCAAAAATTTCCTAACACACTCAGCCTGTTTTCAGCACAGCTTATTTTACCATGCAATAATCTCCTCTATCTATGTTTCTAATACAGGCCTTGTCTAAATATGAGGAAGAATATTGGATAAAACGTGTGGTTATAGTGTGCACATACTAAAACAGCCCAGGGAAGAGCCAAAAATGTTTATAACATGATTCTACACACACACACACACACACACACACACACATCATACTGGTATTGCTTCCCATGCTCATGCACACTACTAAATCCCTGAATCAGCAGCTTGCAAAAATCCCATCTCAGCAAGCCATCACAGTGTTGACCTTTACATTTTTACAACAGGAGTGAAAAGTCAAAACAGCACCCCAGATTTTGGAATCCACCCTCTCAGCATTTTATTTATTACCCTGATATCTTACTACCCATTCAAGCAACTTCAACTGACTTACACAGGGCTGGCAGTCTTGTATTAAGTATACTAAAGCTGGGCTGTTTTAACTGTGTATTTCTGGGAGGCTTGCCTCATCCATTTTCTATTTCTTCTTCTTGCTTCTTCTTCTACCTCTCTGTGTCTGTGTCCTCCTCTTTGTCTTTTACATTTGCTGGGTTTGGTAGGAGGAGTGTGGAATATCCATTTCATTCTTTTCTGTTTTATTACCTTATTTATATGCACCCTTTTCCTAAAGTCGGAACATAAAGCAAATTGCAAGATAAAAAGAAATATAAATAAAAATGCGTAGTTACAAATATACAAAAAGGTATGGTTAAAATAGTATTAAACCGTCTGCCAAAGATCCAGTGTGGTATAGTGGTTTGAGTGCTTTCAAATAGCTCTTACCATCAGGAAGTTCTTGCTAATGTTTAGGTGGAATATCTTTTCCTGTAGTTTGACTCTATTGTTCCATGTGAAAGGGCATGTCTACATTGTCCAATTGCACTGGTTTATTCCTGCCCTCACCACAACCTATCCACATGATGCAGGGTCAAAGTCCCAATTCACAAACTGTCTTCATGAGAGAAGGCCACCCACACTGACTTCGCCCTTTCTCTGGCTAAACCTAAACCAGTGTAAAAATGTTGCTGGAAAATCTGGAGCACTCCATAACAACATGGGGTGGCTTTATATACAAATGTCCTGCTATGCCATCCAGCACCATCAGCACTACTGTGATTTGCTTCCTTGAAGGTCATAACAAGGCAACCCAGCCATGTGATTGATGCTAGGCTCCTCATTTCTGACTTCAGAGAGAGAAACTTGTGCCAGCGGTGGCACCAGGCAGCACAGCAGGAGGCATGTGTTGACAGCTGCCCAGCATTGCTCTGGAGTGAGGAGGTTACAGGAAATCCTGGGCCACTTCAGGGCCAGAATACTCTGGCTAATGTAGATGAGCCCCTAGTCTCTAAAGCAACAGAAAACAATATACCCATCTTCACATTCATCAATATATCCAGCTCCATCTTCAATATAACAGCCTTTCAAATATTTAAACAAAGCTATCATGTTACCTCTTCAGTTAGACTGATCGTAGACTGAATCTCCAGGAAGAGTGACTGTTGCCATAGATTTCCTTATTTTCTATTAGTAACAGAAATAGTGCAATAAATATTGCAATAAACTTTAAATATAATAAAGCATGCTTGAAGAAAAGCTCATAAAACCTACCAGAAGATCAGAGAGTATAGCCTTTTACTTTGCATGTGGAATAACACTCTTTACTGGTCAGTTATCATATTTATCCAAATCATATTTTTATAATTGTACTGCAGTGATGGGGGATTGTTCTCTTGAATTAGATTTGTTGTTCTTTCTTTCCTCTGTTGCTCTGCTGCCAAAGTTCAATGAAGATTTTAATTCAAAGGAAAAGAAATGTAAGGGCAAAAACCTTCACAGAGACAGCAGGGGCACAGCATCTCCTATTTTATAATCTTAAGTAGCTCTGGTGCTTCTCCCAGATCTTAAAGAGGCATAAGATCAAGTGGATTAGTAGGTGAAGGAAGGACTGTGTCCAGTACAAATGAGGCTACTGGGTGACATCTGTCTCAGAAAACTACTTATTTAGCAATAATTCTTTGGATAAAACTAGATGTTCCTGAAACACTATTTCTTCCAGCTGCTTAGGTTCACGTTGGTCAATGGAACCTCAGTAGGTGTCATCCATTTCCCTTTTAAGCTTCTTGCTTGAATCGGGTATTAATGGATTTTGTTTCTTCTAAATCCTGTTAATGAGGACAGATCGGGTGAGCAGTTAATAATGAAGGTCATTGTGACTTCAGAAATGGAGTGCAATTCAGCAGCATGGTTTGTGGCACAGTGTTCTTGACAGGTTCTTTAATGTTGAAAAATGCTATCTTACCTTCTCATGATTGTTTCCAAGCTAGTGAGTGAACTGAAATGTCTCTCCTCCCCACCCCATAACTATCTGTTTAGCTAGAAGTGCCAGACTTCATCCACTGTAAAGCTGCTGATGTGCATCACCTCCCTTTCACTGACTAACTAAGGTCCCAATTCTTCCATCCTCTGCTAATCTGCTGAATCATAAAATGCCCAAGCACTATCAATGCAGACATTCAGTCAGTCATACACTGAAATATGCATTTGACTCAGGGCCTGCACACAAAGTCATTTCATGCAGAGGGGCAGGATATGAGACTCTCCCTCTGGTGATGAAAAAAATCATCTGTAACATCCTGTGACAACCTGGTTGCCTTCCAAAATTGTTTAGGATTGCTACCCATTACCTTTTCATCCACCCAGGCTTTAGAGAAGCATCAGTTGTTTTGAACTGAATTTTTTATTCAGGTATTCATTCTGCTGCTCTCCAATGGCAAACTGTCTGGCACTGGCACTCAGAAGTGATGCAAGACAGTAGCATGCGTTTGGGCATGTTTCTGGCACAGATTGGGTACAAAAATGGGATTTGGAAGTTGCTTGCAACCCATGGGATAAACTTTTACACTCTGAACTGATTTTATTGAATAATACATGAATGAAAGAAATAACTTCCATGGTGTACAGGAGATGTGAGAGAACAGCTATGAGAATACTCACTGATGTCCAAGTGAGCTGTTTACCAGAGAGAATGAGAGAGAGAGAGGCTGGATAGCACAATATGGATGGTATACTGTATACTGTCAAAGAACATGACATGAATAAAGATAGTGAATGAAAGATGGGTTTTCATTAATGAAAACTTGGAAGTAGCAGAGTTTTTAAGGGCACTGTTTTTGGAATCTCAGTGTATCCTTTGCTGTTCTCTGTCACCCCCTCCCAGCTTTCTTTTCCTCTCCCCTTCTGTCCCATTTAGATCAAGGAATAACAGCATGTGTTGTTTTCAATAAACAGGGAATCCTTGAAATGGAAACATGAGGGAGTTTGTGGATAACTTTTATAGAAAATAAAAAGATATGCAGAATTTCTGGAACAAGAAATTAAAATCTAAAGAGGTACCAGTGATCACAGGGGAACACAAATGTTCAGCTCCCACTAAATCACACGCTACATTCTCAGAAAAAATGTGGGCTTTTGCTGCCATCTACTGTTTTGCAACAGCTTTAACAAAGAGTAATTTTTGCCAAGGAGAGAATGTTGTTAGAGGTGGCATTTTGTGACAAGATGTAGGCCAAGACTTACATTCAAAGCATGGCATTGTTAATGCAAAGAAGTAGCAAAGAATTAAAATAGGTGGAGCTTGGAAAGTTACAATTTCAGAGTACTGTTCCCAAAACCTGTGGCCTTGCTGGCTGAAAGAATCTGGGAGTTGTCATCTAAAATTATTTTCCCATTCTCCAAAAATAAATGTTGGTAGTTCATACAATCATAGAGTTGGAAGAGACCACAAGGACCATCCAGTCCAAACCCCTGCCATGAAGGAATCTCAATCAAAGCATTCCTGACAGATGGTCATCCAGCCTCTGTTTAAAGATCTCCAAGGAAGGAGACCCCACCATTCTCTGAGGGAGTGTGTTCCACTGTCTAACAGCCCTTACTGTCATGAAGCTCCTCCTAATGTTGAGATGGAATCTCTTTTCCTGTAGCTTGTATCCATTGTTCCAGGTCCTAGTCTATGGAGCAGGAGAAAACAAACTTGCTCCCTCCTCAATATGACATCCCTTCAAATATTTAAACAGGGCTATCATATCACCTCTTAACCTTCTCTTCTCCAGGCTAAACATCCCCAGATCCCTA
The DNA here is from genome assembly GCA_034509955.1 of Urosaurus nigricauda. Lineage (NCBI taxonomy): Eukaryota > Metazoa > Chordata > Lepidosauria > Squamata > Phrynosomatidae > Urosaurus > Urosaurus nigricauda. Next base: position 36,648,218 of record JAOEGL010000001.1, read on the forward strand.
AGTTGTTCCTCACAGAGCATGGTTTCCAGGCCCCTCACCATTTTAGTCGCCCTCTACTTTATGAAGTTGCTGCATCTGAGGGAGCAGACTCAAGTCTACGAAAGCTCATGCTACAAGATTCTTTCTTTCAGTTAATCTCAAAGGTGCTACAAGATCCCTTTGCATATTGATGATTAACAGTCCAGCATGTCTACTCAGAATCATAAATGCATCCTATTAAACTTAGCAGGACTTATTTTCAGCAGGGTTGTAGTCTTACAATAAGAGCCCTGGTGGCACAGTGGTTAAATGCCTGTACTGCGGCCACTCAATCAAAACCATAAGGCTGTGAGTTCAAGACCAGAAAAAGGGCTCAAGCTCGACTCAGGCTTGCATTCTTCTGAGGTCGGCTGAGGTCGCTAAAATGAGTACCCAGATTGTTGGGGGCAAGTAGCTTAGAGTTGTAAACTGCTTAGACACTCCTTAGGTGGTATGAAGCGGTTTATAAGTGAAGCTGTTTTTTTGTTGTTGTTGTTGTTTTGTTTTGTTTTGTTTTTTGTTTACACATTGGTTCATCTCATGAACTGTGAAATCCAGCACACAATTAAGATGAAGAAGTTTCCAGCACAGCAGTATTCCATTGTTCTATTCTACCATGTTAGAGTGAGCACCTTTAGTATGTTTACACCCACTAATTGCTAGTTAGCATTATAACTTTCTGTTTGCTCATTTTATCACACCCACTCTCTTCCTGCCTCACTTTAACTAGCAGCCATTTTCTGCTCTCTCTCTTTCCACCATTAAATCATGTATTTGATTATGAAAAAGTATTGTAAATAAAGCTACTTTTTATATTTTTACAAAAAAAAATACTAAGTTTATTTTTTTTTCTTTCTGCTGGGCTTTCACTGGGTGGGTTGTTGTGGTGGTCATTCAGCTTCTGCTTTGACAATTTCATTCATCTGCTTGGAAGATTCTGCACAGTCTCTTTCATTTCCCAATGTACTAGTATTTCTGCCAATCACTTGGCCATAAGAGAGGAATATTTTTTTGCAGACTGTTGTTACATGTATCCGTTCAAAAGTATATTCAGTTTCATTGGGAATTGTTCCTAAGGCCAGGCAGTATCAGATCTGATGGGAGATTCGATCCCAGGCAGTATAGATTTGAACATTTTAATGCTGGGGGGCAAAGGGAATATATGTTCGGGAAGGGGTGAGGAACTTGTAACCTTAGGGTATTTTCAGCTACAAGTCCAATAATTCCTTATTTTTGTCTATGTTAACTGGGAGTTATGAGATGTGAAGTTCAAATCATCTGCAGGGTAAAAATTTCTCCCTTCCCTGTAATATTTTGGATGTTGATATTTCCCATTTAAATAAAAAAAAATCCATAACAAGCAGTAACAGTGAACATTTTCCTTCTACACTTTTATTGCATGATCATGAACTTTTATATAGCACTTTCAAGTGTTTAAAGCACTTCAAGTGCATTATTTCACTATAATCCTTACAAGATGCCAGGTAACATAAATGTATCATTGCTTCCTAAATTGCAGATGTGGGTAAGGGGGACAGGTAGAGAGGGTGCTTGCCTGAGATCACATAAAGAATTCATGGTAGAAACTATGAACAACAACAAAATAAACTGTGATCTATTTTGCTTTCTTGGGTAAAGAAACAGATTTGTGTTGGAAATCTGACAGGATTAATGAAGAGAAAATTAAAGATTTTTAGCAGTAACTTACATTGCAGGATAACACACACTCATTATTTGATCAGCAGTAGCAAATACAGGCCTGTAGTCTTCTCTTCCAGATGTTCCAGACTATAATATCTATCATCCTTTGCCAGCTAGTTTGTTATCTGACGCATCCAGAAGGCCCAAGTTGGGAAACCCAGCAAAGATGTAATGCTGGGTTTCTGCCCAGCTGTTTCTGCAGTCATGAAACCAAACAGTGCTCATAGTCCCTTGGTTTCACCCATCCATGTGCAAAGATGTCATCCCTTTCTCAAAAGACTTGAATAAAAAGCAATGGAACATTGGAAATGGGAAAGTATTGCTGTTAAACTTATGCTATTCAGTTTGGACCTGGAAGGTATTAGTCCCAATATTCTAACCAATTCTTATTCGTGTCCAGAGTAAGTTGTAGCAACCAGGATTGAAGACATAAAGACATCAGCCCATCTTAGCATAATCTTAGCATAATACTGGGTAATGTTATTGGATGGTGTGGTGTTAACAAAAGAACTGAGGATGTTATAGAATTTAAAACATCCTTCTGCTATTTTATGGAGGGGCATAAAAGTGGTATATGACCTTGCTTATTTGATAAGGTATCCCAAGAGGAAAACTTTTGAAATGGCTTTAACCTTTGAATCAGACCCTGTTCACATGAACATTAAATCTGTGGGTTTTTAAAATCCTCTGCACTAGATTCAGCATCTTATTTTCTGACTTGTTCAAGGACTGAATCAAAGGTTGAAATTAATTTAAGGAAATATAAATGACACCAGGAGAAGCAGAAGCTTTTATTTCATTCTGTGATAATTCCTTAATATGACACAATGATATTATTGTCACTTCAGAGCTCCATGGGATAGATCAAGGACTTTGCAATGACTCCAAGACAGCCAATAAAAAGTGAGAAGAAAATGTACCAGAATTTTTATACATATAGGATCAATACTTTGGCTGGGGAGAAACAGTGGATTAGTCTGAAAAAATTAGGATTTAACAAGTAATTAAGGGAGAAAGGGTTTCATCAAATGATAGCTCACCCAACTTTGCTTCTCCAAATCATTTCAGTGATTGTTCCACATATTTTCATGAGAGCATGAATGAGTAAGAACTTCTCTGGGTTTTTTAAATGAGAACTTTCTAAAATTCATTCATTTCTTCATTAATTTAAGGGAAAGAATTTGATTTTTTAAAAAAAAATCAAACATGGAAGAAAGCTAAACTGGCAAAGTCATCCATCTATATTTTGGAGCATGTCTTATCAAGCAGATTGGGGCTTCTCATCAGACATGCAGAAAAATTCATTCACAGGTCATAATCCTGTTGGTGGCTTAGGTTACAGCAATATACAGCATACCATCCAACTGTGCCTTTTTTGGCAGTCCCAATTAATCCTGTCATTCCATGTTTTAAGATGCTTTTGAAATGCCCCAGTTTCCCTCTCTTCCTCCCACTTTCCCCTTTAATCTTCATTTTACTACAGTTTCTGCACACTGAATTCAAAGTGCAAAAGCATTTTGCACACAATTAATCCAACTGGAGGGAGATGAGAGCGAGCGCAGAATCTTGACCTCCCAGTAGACTCAGACAAAAACAAACTGTTGCAGCCTCTTCTAGTCTTTTTCATTAATATGATTTTCTATCTTGACCACACTCTGATGCTGCTGGATCACATTTGTCTGATTTTTATTTGTTAAATGTTTGAGGGTTTGTATAGTGTATGCTTAGGCATTGCACAAGTAAGTAACCCTTACTGTTATTAGATATTTACAAAACTGCATACACAGTCCAAGTCCTCTTGCTGACATACCCTGGAGCCCTTTCACACTACACAATTATAGCACTATGATTCCACTTTTAACATCATGATTCTATCCTATGGGACCCAGAGATTTGCAGTTACATACCTTCCAACTGCCCTGATTTGGCAGGGCCAGTCCACATTAATTTTTATGACATTCCAGATTTTCAGCTGTTTTTAAAATGTCCCATTCTCTCTCTTCTCTCATGTTTTCCCTTTTTTCTCAGCTTACTTCAGTTGTTACAAAGTGAGTTCAGAGTAAAAGTAGTTAAACTCAACGTGAGAAGCAGTGGAGATGAGGCAGCCAAAATGTGCCTTTCCCTGCAGGTTCAGACAAAAGCAAACTGCCATAGCCTCTTGCCTTTCCTTCCTCATTAATGTTACCATCTTGACCAGACCTTGATATAGCTTGACCACTTGTGTCCCAATGTTCACCTGTGAAATGTTGGAGGGTATGCAGTTTAAGAAGGGGAATTTGTAACCTTTAGGCAAAGCACGCTAGAGCCTTAAATTCCAGAATTCATAGGATGCAGCCATGGCAGGTAAAATGGAATCATAGATCTATAATTATGGAATAGTAAAAAGGAATACTACAAAGTCTCTCCTGAGTTGTGATGGAGATGGAGTTGCAATGGTCTATTCATTCCTCTGACAAGGTGCCCCATCCCATAGTTAGCAGGATTTGAGTGTGTGTATTTAAAGCTATGGTGGTCTGAGGGTTGGTGTTGGAGTCCCTTCTGCTTGAGGTCCTGGGGACTTCAACATTCATAGTGATACTGCCCTCTCTGGAGTTTCTGAGAGCTTTATGTCCACCATGGATCTGTCCCAAGTGAGGTTTATGGATCCAGTTGGATTCCTGCTGGCTTTTGGATACTTTTCTGTTGTCTCAGCAAGTGATTCTGTCAAAGCCCCAGTTAATCTCTGGAATGGGAAAATGGCTAGGCAATGGACACAATCATTCCAGAATACCCCTTCTCACAGAATAGAGCTAAAGCAGCCCCCTGGTTCTCTAGGGATCTGGCAGCAGCAAAACAAGTGAGGCAGTGGCTACAGTGCCATTGGAAGAAAACTTGGATTGAATCTGACCCAACATAGGCTGGAGTCTACTTGATGGCCTACTCCATGGCAATGCAAGCAGCAGAAAAATCTGTTGTCTCTGTCACCATTGTGTCTAGGGAGATCTGTCCAGTGGAGCAACCTCCCCCAGCCCAAGTGGGCAGTTACTGGATTCAAGCGAATGCTGGGAAATCTGCCTGGCACTATTGGCCAGCTGGCACATTTGTCTTCCCTCTTCACTTGCCTAATTTGGAAGCACCATGCAGACATCTTTCCATTTTCAAATCTATACCCTCTTTCTGCTTATTTGACAAAAGGCCAAGGATCATGAGAATCTCATGGAGTGATCAGAGAAAACCTGTCCTCCTTTCACCTTCACTTTCCTGGCTCTCCAGAGGAATATGCCAGAAGAACTTTATGCTCTGCCAATTTAAGACAGATACACAATTTGCATATGAGAGTGCATAACCCTATGCCCTAAGATCTGGGGAAAATGGCAACCTCTGTATATTAACTATTCACACTGAAAAAAAGGTGAATAACATACATATAACTGATTCATCACACAACACACATACAGATTCATCACACAACACACATACAGTGGAGAATGGAGGCCTGTAAGTCAGCTCTTTAAGTCACATGTATGTTCATGTACACATCACCGCCATTGAATAATATGGGTGTAACCGTCTGCACTTTTTTGCCATTCACAGTGGGGCATGAAACAGATCCCACAGATGGAAAAGGTCCACTTTAAATAAATAATAGCAACTTGCTAACCTTAATGGCTTAAGATTTTGAATTATGGTATACTGGTTATGGCCATATTTAAAACCTGTCACAGAAAATTAAAATATTTTTAAAAAGCAATCTATTAATGCAGGATTGTATCCCAGTTAACTTTCATTTGTCATCAGTATCCAAAAGCCCACAGCTTAACATTTACATATCCATTAGTCTATAATACATTGTAAAGTGGTGATACCATTTTTAAAGCTTTTAATACAAAAAAAGGGACGGGGAAGAGCAATCAAAGCTTCAATCATTAAATTTTATTTTATTGCTTGGAAAACAATTGTTACTATCAGATGTTTATTTCAAAATGTATTTTGTGAAACTCTACAGGCAAAGCAGCCAAAGGAAAGTGTAGATTGATTAGCACACTCCCATTGTTTTAACAGGAAATCCAGAACAAATAAAATTGATGTAAACTGTTGATCTTCCTTCAAGAAGCTTATCTAAAGCACACCTTAAACTGATGTAAAACAATGGCTGGATTCCTGTTGATAATATATGAACACTGAAGTTTATACACATGTGTGTTTTCTTTCAAGCAAGATGGATTATTCACTCATTCCTTGCACTCTATCCAAAATCTCATCCCCAGCAAGTGTCAAGTTCCCGTTATTGAAGAAATGGATGCTCTGTAAATGCTTTGAGGATGGGAGAGGTGAGGGGACACCTCAATGATGAATCAGAATTGCAACTGGCTATCACACCTTTGTGCTTCAGGAGCGTTTTGCTGGCGTTTAACCCATGGTAAGCCTCCATGGTGATAATCTCCATAGATTCCTAACCTCCAAGCCGGAACCACATCTGTAACGTATGTGTCCTACGGTCATTTTCTCAGCTACTGCCGCACTTCATTTCCTTTTCCTAAACCACACCATAGTTCAAGAAGCTTTGCTTTCCCTCACAGTGCACAGAATCTAATTTTTTTTTAATTCTGTTGATTTATTCCATGAACTGATAAGGTTATGCATGGGGATGAGAATAAAGTCTCTGAAGGTATGAGCATGATTATTCTAATTTAGCTGAGCACAGAATAGGGCCCATTGCTTAGCTAGAAAAACAGTAAATACTATTTCCTGCATGTGCTTGAGAAAATGATGATAGATGGTGCTGTATTTTATTTCCAGAGTGCCATCTTTTCTGAGACTCGCCAAAAAAGTGGAAATTGGATGTCTCTGCTTAAAGAATAATCCTTATTTATCTCGACTTTTTCCAGCCTGCTGCTGGCAAATCACTTTAAATATTTCCAGTGATTTAAGAAAAACTGCAGGAATCAACTGTGAAAGCAGGAAGAGGATTACATTGCCTGAGTTTTCCCCTCACAGCAATCTTGCAAGGTAGTTTAGGCTGAGACAGTGTCATTGCAAAATCCACACAGATTGAATGGGAATTTGAACCTAGATTTACCACACCCAGATAAAGGCTTGAAGGTCTGGGGTGAGGATTTGGGTTAATGGTCACATTCTGAAGTGGAGGGCACAAAATATTGCGGGAATTCATGCAATGGGGCAGGGCCAAAGTTTGCTTGTACTACATACACACACAACACACACACACACCTTCTCTCATTCTTTCTGCCATCCCCTTTCCTTTGGTATAGCTGACATATCACATTAACTCTCTCTGTGTTGTCTTCTACTGATATGTGCAAATATATGCACCAGTATCTTCTGTCAGTACCATTTTTCTTCCAAACCCTTAAACCGTGTAACAGTTATAGTTCAGTTTTTACTGTAATTTTTTGACTTTTTGTAAGCAACCTTGAGAAAATGCTAGATATAAATAAAGGGAGGGAAGGAGGGATAAGCATGTGCCTCACATACAAAAGAAACCATGGCATGGTAAAATAATTTTTGAACTAAAATATCCAGAATCCCTAAGCCAGCATGTCCAAAAAGGTAAGTTTTCCAAGTTCCATCAGAACATGTGAATCCTGTATTCCACCCCTGCCATCTCCAGGTAGGATAAGAAAGACTCCTGTCTGAAATATTGGAGAGAGTTACTGCCTGTCAGTATAGATGATGCAGTTTAACAGACCAGTATCTTGCCTTGTTACAATCCTATGCTTTTCCCTTAATGTCATTTTTTTTCACACACACACACCAAAACTTTGGCGAATAGACCGTTAAGAGGTAAGTTTCATTTATTCAAAGTATGTACTTTAGTTTGTATGAACAGAAGTTGTAAATTTGTGTTATTGGGCATAGAATGCAAAATTTCGCAGAAGGAAAAAAGTGGATGGGTGAAACTGATTAATGGGTGAATGAAAAGGATAAGTGAAGGTGTTACAAAAGCACAAAAGTCTTTGGATTTCTTGTAAAACTGCACATTATGTATGGGTCATCAAGTAGTCTTCTCAGTAAATCACTGTGACTATCCAATGGTCTTATTGCACCAAACCATTAATCTTATCATCTCCTAAAGAGAGTTGTGTTGGACTGATTGGTCAGTTTATGATATCCATGAAGCTTTACTAGGGATTAAATGAAAAGCACTACTGGCTCTTAAATTTGTGGTCTGATCAAGATTGATCTATTCACCTTTATGACCTCAGGGTTCAAGTTTCACAGAGATGTGTAGTATTTCTTTGAGAAAATAGTGTAGTTAGTTTCTCTTAAGACACTGCTTCTCAAGAGCATATACAGTATTTGCTTTTACAGTCTTATGATATTCATTCCTTCTAGTCAAGTGCACTTCTCTTAATACAGTGGGCCCTTGTTATCCACTGGGGTTTCATTCCAAGACTCCCGGTGGATAGCAAAATCTGTGAATGCCCAAGTTCCATTATATCAGTGGTATAGTAAAATGGTGCCCCTTATATAAAATAGCAAGACTGCAAAATGTCTCCTGGTAAAATGGCACATGTTGGGAACTGGGGGGGAGGGGGGGTGTTTTTGTTTTCTTTTTTAAGATCTTCTTTCGTGTCAATGTTATTATCATGCTGACAAAATCCAAATGGACTGAAGAAAAAAGCACTTTTTATCTTAAAATCTAATTCAGTATAGGAAAAAATACAACCATTTTCAACCATGTCCTCTTTTGATGTTTTGGATGACACTTTCTATCCTTCCCTAGCATGATGCCTGGGGATGCTGAGAGCTGGCCAACAGAACTGGAAGACATTGTGGTGAGTAAATGACACCACCTGACTCAGCGGGCCAGAGTTGTTGCTGGGGTGGATAGGCGCCCCATTTCTGCATTTGCAGAAGCCCCATTCCTCCCCAGCAGCCTCTACATTGGTGGAACAGCCCCCATTGGCTGTTGGAGCAGAAAGGGCAGGTCTTCCAGGTTGGGCATGGGGACTACATGTCCCAGCATGCCTTGTGACTCAGAAGAAGGACTCCAATTGGCTAGTCCAGTCCTCTGGGCTCAGCCATTGGCTGGGGGGGCCTGGGAGGTGGGCCTTCCACTCGAACCAGGTCCCCTATTGGTTGATGGGCCTATTTAAGGCCACATCTGGTGCTCCTCGGTGCCATTTTAGCTTGCCTTTCCCACCCGACCTCCCTTGGCTAGGGTGTTTTTTGTCACAAGTCTTTAGGGCGGCAGCAACATAGATCTTGAATCTGGTTGACGTGGTTTCCAGGGCTCTGTACACTGGATCGGGAGTCCTTTGTGGAACCGGGAGCGCTGAGGACATGGGGTGTGGCCATTGTGGCGGTCACATTGGGTTCATCTGCTGGTGACTAGGAGCTTATTATATTTTTGACTGGCCGGTTGCGCAATTGCGGAATTTCGAGAGGGCTTTTCCATTGCTCCTACATCATCCCAATGCTTGCTGGTTACCAAGCAACCTTACATCAATCAGCTGGGGTGTTGATCAATGTAACCAGATCCAGACCTTATGATCTGGGGTCAACCCTATCCTTTGTGCTATTTGTTAATAAAGTTGTGGCCTTTTCCCCCCAACCCCATGTTATTGTCTTATTGGGTGCCTTCCCTCCCACAGCAGCAGGTTATATCAGAATGATAGAGTGGAGTGAAGGAGACCTGGGTAAAGATGTTTCCTTTAGCTAGTCCAGCCCTCATAATTATTCCTGGAATTTCTGGAGTACAACTCTCACCAGCACCAGCCATTATGGCCAATGGTCAGGAATTATGGAGACCACAGTCCAAAACATCTGCAGCATAGCCAGCTGTGAAGGCTAGGCTAATCAGTCTTTCTTATCCATATGAATACTACAAGGCTGTTATGAAGTAAAAATGAATGACTCCATGAAGGACAGATGAGATACAAATAATATAATCGCTGTCTGCTCCCTAAATTCAAAGCATAGAAAAGTTTCTTTTGTCCACAGCTTCTCAGAATCCCTAGCTGAAGAAAGAGGGTCAGACTAAGAAAGATTTCAAAAGGCAAATGGTCTGGGTTTTTCTAAAGCATAGCAAAGACTGAATAGGAAGTTTATTGCTTTTTACATTTTTAGTTTAATTTTGATAAGATTTTTTTAATTTAAAAAGATAAAAACAAATCTTCAACTATCCTTAGCTATTACCTACCTGCACTCCCCAAACAAATCTTCAAACTACAAATTGGAACTCATTAACAGGAAAGGAGGGAAGGCAATTTATGCCATATGTAGGAATTCATGTTTCAGACTGCTCCTAGGGTGCCCACCAATTATTTAGAGCTAGAATGAAGAACCACTATCTACAGTGAGAAAATTCTGCTTTTACTACAGAGTTGTTTTACAAATCAATGTGTTCTCAGATGTTTTCTTATCAGAAGATCTCCACATCACCCAGGCTTGGTTGTTTCATGGATGCACAACAGAAGGCTGTATCCTGTTATCTCTCATTAGCAGGTATATTTCTTTCTTCTGAGGCACCCAGTAAGCATGGCAATGTAAGTATTTTCTACAAACACATGCTGTTATTGTAAAGATTAAGCTGAATTCACTTATCCTTGAAACATTCACAAAAATATTAGAGGATGAACAGTGCATTGTAGAAGTATTCACCTCCCATTGACTTTTCTACATGTTGTTGTGTTACAGCATGGAATTGTTACCAAGATACTCAACACTGTGAAATATTTGTATTGACACTCAAATGTTACATAAATAAAAGTGGCACTTTTAGGTTGCATTACTAGTTGCCTGTTTGATGTGACACACTTCAGTAAGCTCTCATACTAAATAAGTAAATTGAGTCCACCTGTGTGCAATTCCAATGCTGCATATCTCTCAAATTAAATCCATTTGTTTCTAGAAGGCCCCAGCGTCTGTTGGAGTGCATAAACAAACAAATGACATCATGAAAATCAAAGCACTATTCAAACAAGTCCAGGATAAAGTTGTGCAAATACACCAATCTGAGTTGGGCTATTTATTTATTTTTTTAATCCCCAACTATGACCATTCCACCACTTGTTACAAAATGGAAAGAATATGCCTCAAAAGTGACTTGGCATAAAGAAGGCCATCCACATAAGCTCAGTGATCTGTCACTGAAAACATGAATCAAAGAAGCAAACGAAAAAGCGAACATGTCTTGAATGACATTGTGGGAGAAAGGTGGAATATAAATCTTTGGAATAAATAAAAATAAAATGAACAAGAGGCCAATGGTCTTGGAGGAACTAGATGGATCTGCAGAAGAAATGGAAGAAACTACCCACGAGGCAATAATTGTATGCATGCTCCACAAACTGGATCTATGGAAGAGTAAAGATAAAGCCATTGCTGAAGCAAGCCTGTTTCAAAGCCCATTTGGAGTTTGTGAAAAGGGTGCTAGAGATGCACTACTCACTTCCCTGAAAAATACAGTCCCCACACTGAAGGATGCTGGTGGCACCTTCATATTGAGGGGCTAATTTTTCTCAGCAGAAATTGGGAATGGTCAGGATTGAGGGAAAGATTGATATACCCAAATATAGAACAATTGTAGAGAAACCTGGGCATGAAACAGATAGTCAAAATGAAACGGCTTCTGACTGTGTTGGAAATTTGGCATTTTGACAAAGTTTGTTTTCAAAATTACCAGAAGCCATAATAAAGTCATGCTCCAGCCCTTTAGGAGAAAAAAGAAGCCAGGATACCGACTCCTGGAAGCACGATTGGCCCCTGTGTGCAAAGCTGCTCTTTCATGCCCCTCTGCTCCAGCCCATCTATTCCAGATTACAAACTTTCTGGGACTGTGACAAAACCACAGTAATACTAGAATGGTTCAAAAACAAGAACTTGTTTGTCATAGAATGGCTTGGTTAAATCCTAGATCTCATCCAACCGAGAATCCCTGACAAAACTTGGAAGTTATTATTCCCCAGTGGTCCTCATCCAAAAAAGCTAGCATGGTGTAGTGGTTTGAATGGTGAACTATAACTCTGAAGACCAGGGTTCAATCCCTGCTCAGCCATGGAGACTTATTGGGTGACCTTGAATAAGTCTCATTCTCTCAGCCTCAGAGGAAGGCAAAAGCAAACCAACTCTGAACAAATCTTGCCAAGAAAACCTTCAGGTCACCATATACTGGAAATGACACAACAACAACAACAACAACAACAACAACCTTGTCCAACCTGAAAAAGCTGGAGGACTTTTGCCAAAATTAATGGAGGGAAACTGGAGGATCTAGATTTGAAAAAGCTGTTACAGATTTACCCTCAAAAAGCTTGGAATTATAATTGCTACCTAAGGTGCTTCTAACAAGTTTTGAAGCAGAGTGGTAAATACTTATTCAACCAACAACTGTCAGTATTTTTGTTTGTTTGTGTATAGTACTCAACTTTTGTGCCACAAAACAAATGTCTTGTACCTTTACTGTGTTATTATCTTCTTCTTTTTTTTACATCAAGATAACAAGGCCAGTTAAATCCATTTCAATTCCAGGTTGTAGCACAACAAATTGGGGAAGGGGATGAAAGGGTAGTGAATAAATACTACAATAACCAACATGACAAATTGTGAAACCATGGTTTTTTTTAAAAAAAATGGTTGGAGACTTGATCACCACTATTCATGTAAACGATGGGATGTTTTAGTCCCTGTTTCTTAGCTCCGATGAAAATAAACAAAATGATAACCTTTAGCTAAGGCTTCCTGCATTATTAAGTGAAATTACTATTATTAAGTAATAGGTGGCTTAGAGTTTAAATTTAAAAATGCATATGGTAATAATAATCTGTAGAACCATATAATGCCATTGAAAATTCCTTAACAATTTGCCCAAAGCAGGTAGTAGTAAGTGATAAGACTGGTGGATTTTAAACTGTCATTGACTTTACAGGGCAAAATGAAGTAAAATCTTGGTTTTAATCAGCAGTTATGCCCTGAAGCAGAAAGAGAAAAAGCCGATAAGTTGAGTATGAAGGTGCCATTACAGGAATCACTTTCCTGATTATTACAGCACTTTTGAGGGAAAAGAAACAATAAGTAGAGCTAATACTCAAAATTACCATGAAAATCCCATTCTGCCAAAAGTCGAGGGCCAGCAAGGTTACCGGTTCTCACAAGTGGACAGGGAAATTGCAGTAGGTAATGGGTGTAACAGATGATCTGAGCGCATTTAAGCAGATAAATTAGACAGAGCATTAAAATTTATAGCCTACCTAAAAGTTGAGCTTCCTTAAAGAGAAGAGAGAAAAAACAGAAAGAAAGAGGCTGCAGCCACATTTCCAAGCTGTGAAATAAATGGAGGGTACTGAAGGGCTTGTTAATCCTTAGTGCTAAGGACTGGTTTGTGAGAAACTTACACCAGTGCTTAATGGGACCCACATTGTCTAGAAAGATAGGCAGGTATTTATTACACAGTTTTTCTTACAAAAATACTTGAGTTTTTCTTCAGCAGATGTGTCAGATATTTTTGATATCTGGTTTGGAGCTCTCCTCTGCTATTAGTGGCATCAAGAAAAAAACCACTGTATTGTGGGGTTTTTTTTGGTGGCTTTTTATTTCGTACATTGAACAAACTACTGTGCGATAGGTTGACGTTGGAACAGAAGTGTTTCCTGTGGCGGTATCAGTCATCTTCTAATCCAGAAAGTATATCTATTTTTTGGTGGATTCCTGATTCCCAGTTATTTAACAATAAAAGTCAGAAAAATTGATTCTTGACCTCAAATTAAACTGCCGAGATGAAGTAAGGTTAGGATAATTCAGTTTTAGTGTATCTCTTTTACACATGATCTGGTTGATAGATCTCAAGGTTCTAATAAACAGTGTAGCTCCTGCAAGCCTGAAGCCTTCCTACACCTCTTGTGACCTATAAAAATCCAACATCTTAAAGTGAAGAATGAACATGTTTAAAGGCTCATTTTGTTAGACTTGGGACACCTTCATTCATGCTTATGCTTCATTCTTATGCATCAGCCCTGGTGGCGCAGTGGTTAAATGCCTGTACTGCAGCCACTCACTCAAAACCATAAGGTGGCGAGTTCAAGACCAGCAAAGGGCTGAAGCTCAACTCAGGCTTGCATCCTTCCGAGGTCGCTAAAATGAGTACCCAGATTGTTGGGGGGCAAATAGCTTACAATTGTAAAACCGCTTAGACACTCCTTAAGGGTATGAAGCGGTATATAAATGAAGCTGTTTGTTATTCTGACAACATTCAATGACAGTGAGCATCTTAAGATGTAAGGAGGTAAATGCAAGATTTGAAATGGCACAAAAGCTAACTCTGTAGGAAAATTTAAACAAAATCTACAATACTTCAAAGTTAAGTCAAGTGGCTCACCCCATATATTCAAGGAAGCCAGATAAAGCTACAACATAACACAAGTTGGAAACATGCTTATTCCTTTCACCATTGTTGATGATGATAAAGCAGAAACTAGAATGAGCCATGTGCGGTGCCTCTACTTGTCAGACTTAGAATTGAATTTAAAAACCTGCAGTTTCCATCAGAACTTGAAAACTGCTCAGTCTCAACACAAAATAATTAAGCTTATTGCACGGCCTTTGCAGGAATGGGAATGGAACAGAACGAAATGGAACGGAACAGGGGAAAAACAGGGGTTGTTGCACCTGAGAATGCCACCGATGCTGCCAGGAGTCCCCAAGACATTACCCAGCCATTCCATGGCAGCTGATTTTGAAGAATGGTTCAAAATTGTCCTTCAAAATCGGCTGTTAGGAATAGCTCAGAACAGCTTGTGAACTCCCAGGAGCATCAGCGGTGTTCTCCCATGCGGTAACACTCACTTTCCTCACATTCCACTCTGTTTCTGTTCCTAAGTGCCATGCAATAAGCTTAAATGATTCAACATGGACTATGGTACATCCATCCTCCTTGCCACCCATGAATGTGGGTTTTCTCCTGAAAATAGCAAAAACATTTGGGGCCCTCTTATCCCCTTGCCTATTCACCTGCCTTCAAACCTTCTTCCTCTGTGTTCCTCTATCATCATCATCATCACATTTGTTTGCATAGTACCATAAGCTTTACATAGCTTTGCTTACTTCTTGCTCTGGTAGTATAGAAGAAAAAAAGAACAATCTCCTCCCCATTCTGGTACTATGCCACAAAAACAGAAGAGTGAGGAGAGAAAATGGACTCTCTCTCTCTCTCTCTCTCTATTTTTTTTGGTCAGAGATTTGAGACTTGAAAGTAGAGACTTGAGACCTGACATGAGACTTGGACAAAAACACTTGAATACGTCACTGCCATATACTAAGGTAGCACAAACCCTTCAGACTCTAACACATAGGTTGGAACAACACCCAGAAGCCCTAGCCAAGGTAGCCGATAGTGAATAATGCTGCGAAAAACAGTTCAACAACAGAATTCCCAATTCTGCTGTAACAGGAGTAGATAGTTTTTGCTCAGCAGCAAACTGCAGCCTTTAGTAGGAAGTATAAATCCAAATCATCCTCTTGGTCCTTGTGCAATGCCACAGAGTCAAATGAATTGCCCATCTGGCATCACATTCCATCTCAGTTCCCAAAACACAATCAGAGTCTATCCATTAAGAGGTATGAAAACAAACACTAGGAAAGGATGGGTTCGGGCCATGATCAAACTCATTTGCAATGCATCCCGTAATTAAGAACTTCAAAAGGAAAAAAATGAGGTAGGTTTTGTCAAATGTATTATTAAAGTATAATAGAGTCCCCCAGGTCCCAATTAAGAAACTGATTCAAAAGTGCTGGAGTTAAAAGAAACGGCAGGTAGGTAGCTCTGTTCACTCAGCCGTCTTGAATTAGCATATTGATAGGACAACGATTCCAGCTGGGATGAAATGTGGAGGTTGGCCTCATGCCTTGCTAGGCCAAAAGGGGACGGCTCCTGAGTGCTCAAACCCCAGCTTGAATTAATGAATATATGCACTGCTACCTATAATTTTCAATAAATACAAAAGTGGAGGGTGTACTGTTGCTAACCTATTATTGTCTTGGGGACCAGATTAGTGTGATGTTATTATATTATTGAAAATAATTAAGATTGTCAGCTGGAACAAACAGGTATTTTGCCATGTGACCACAGGGAGGTTTTTAAACAAATGTTGAAGTGAATCTGGGTTATTATTAAAATAAATTCATGGATGTTTTTCACCAGCATCTTTAATTGCAATTTGGGGGGGGGGGGGGGTAGTAGTACCTTCTTCTTTTTAAAGATGCTATAAGATCCTGGGTTAATAATGCAGGGTGAAAATGTTCAAAACAGATGTATGGTGTGGTTTTTATCTTTTTTTTAAAAAATCCTTGAAATAACATTTTAGAACCCTGACAACAAAGCCAACATTTAGCTGTCAAAAGCTTATTCTCAGCTTTATTATTGGAAGTAGGATTATCCTTCCCTAGCCTGAAATCTTTGAGTGATTTACCCTATACTGCACTACACTATAAAGAATAAACAGCATGTTACCTGTCAAAGACCATGGCAGATGGTAGCTCCCATGTTAGTACCACAGTGAATCAGTGCTGTTGGTAGTGCACATTGCCATGGGAGCCACTAGTTGCCATGCTGGCAACTGCCAGCACTGGCACCACCTCCTGTGAAGTTCAAAAGGTCCTCCTACCCTAAAGAACATATTGCAAGGGAGCTAAAGAAGGCATCTTCTCATGGGGATTTATGATTCAAGTCATTGTGAGCTGTGCATGTATCCAAATGCTCTGTTTTGCACATGTGTGCCCTTTTGGGTCCCTGGTGGATCCAAAAGATGAGAATAACCAATGTGGAGTCGAAGGCTTTTGTGGCCGGCATACATTGTTTTTTGTGGAGCTTTCAGGCTATGTGGCCAAGTTCTGGAAGAGTTCCTTTCTGACGTTTCACCAACATCTGTGGCTGGCATCTTCAGAGAATGCCACAGATGCTGGCGAAACATCAGAAAGGAACTCTTCCAGAACATGGCAACATAGCCCAAAAGCTCCACAAAAAACGATGAGAATAACCCTTTCCAATGCTGCTCCTTTTTAATTGTCCATGCCATCAGGTAATATTTCAAATGCGCATTTACAGGATTGCAGAAAAATCAGACCCAGAAATTCACACATGTTCTTCAGTGGAAAAAAATCTGCCTGCATTGAGGTGAGACTTTGTTTGTTTTTCATGTTTTCAGTTGCTGTGTGAAAACAAAAGAAATCAAGATTTACATCCTGGTTTTCAGCAGCCCTCATGGCCATTAGCTAACAGCGAGGCTCAGTATTTCCATCTTTTGAGGAAAACATATTTATGTAGTCCACACCTATGGGACAAATCTGGCAGTCTCTAAGTTCATACATGCAATACATTAATATAAGATAGTGTTATATGCTAACAATCTTATGCTGTGTATTTTTTGGGAGAACCATCTTTATCAGAGTTTATAAAATCAAATTATCTTTTGAGTTTTTTCTGTCTGCACTGTTAACTGATCTGAGGTTATGCCTGTTGTGACTAATATTCCATCTCAGCTAAATTTGCAATTTCATTGATGTTCTGAACCTACTGGATATTTAAGCATATCTTGGGATATTACAGTTTGCTCGAATACCTATTGATTTTGATAGATAGAAGTCAATTAAGTATTTTGATAGATAGGAGACATTTAAGTATAGTTGTGCTGTATTGTTTTGTCTTAATATTGTAAGGTGCCCTGGGTCCCAGTTTTGGGGAAAGGGTGGGATATTATTATTATTATTATTATTATTATTTGGATACTTAAGATGAATGTTCTACCATAGATACTTCTTTTTGGATGGACTGCCTTAGATTCCACTAATTTAAGGAAGAAAGAGATGGTACCTCCCATAACTGCCACTGCAAGAGTAGCTTGATGTATAATTTCTTGTCAATTACAATTTGATCTATATGAAATACTTGTGAATGGACAATTGAGAGACAGTCCTTCTTATGATAGAATTGGGTTGACTTTGGATCAATTGATTTAAACTTCTTGTTATTTTCAGTATTGCATTCTACTTTCTGTTTACCCATGAGGTTATAGCCAAGCCTGCATCTGCACTGCAGAAATAAGGCAGTTTGATACCTCTTTAACTGCCTAGGCTCAATTCTATGGTATTCTGGGAATTGTGGTTTTGTGAAATATTTAGCCTTTTCTGTCAGAGAGCTCTGGTGCCAGAACAAGCTACAAATCCCAGGATTCCATAGCATTAAGGCATGGCAGCTAAAGCAATGTCAAACTGCATTATTTCTACAGTGCAGATGCAGCCAAAGTGCTTCTGCTGTACTGGAAGCATTTATTATATTCTCAGAAAAAATGAAACTAACAAGCCATATTGGAAAGTGTGAACTTGATGTTAATGAGATTAGAACTGAGTAGAATACAGAGTTAGATCATCCTATACAAATCAACAGACCTACCCTAGTTTCAATATCTAAAATGTCTTTAGATTTAAGATCATGATAGGTTTATTAAAAATGATGTTTCAAGTATATTGAACACCATTACACCTCTTTAGAAAGTAATTGTCTACTTCAACTAAATGTTTACAATTAATAAAGATAATGCTTCCCTGTGTCATACAATAAGGATCCATCAACCTGTGCCATATAGTGTGAGTATATTCAATAGTTACCCTTTTTAGTTGGAGGCATAGCAACATTTTTCCAATTCAGTTTTGTACTAGAAAAAAACTTTGGCATTTCTAGACATAAGTTGTTTTTTTTAAATTACATCTCTCTGACATAGAATTAATAAATGTTCATTGTGACTGAATCCTGTGTGCTCTTGCTCTTACTGAAAGGCTTACACTCCAAGGTTGGGAAGATAAACATTTGCAATCTATTGTTGAATGGTCAGAAGACCTCACTGCTTTATCTACTCATGATGTGTATTTCATAAATGTCAACTTCAAAAAACTGTGGTTGAGAAATATGTTAGTTTATATCGATATATACATAACCCAACTCTATCCTATGCACTTTCTCCTTCTTTGATTCTCTTCTCTCCTTCCCCCCTTCTTTGTGGTCATGCTTTCACAAAGCCAGTTTAAATTTTTAAAATGTAGGCAAAATGGTAGTGTGCCAGATTGAGATACTGGCAAATTTGCAGGAATCCTAATATTTGCAAAAGAACAAAGATGCTGCAGGTGGAAGATACAAGAGGGGGACTCCAAAACATCAACTACTTCCACACTGCAATATTTTCTTGCTGGTCTCTTGTCATTTCTCAGCAAAACAATGATGCACTGTTGCATCATCAAGTCAGTTCCAGGTTATGGTAAAGCTAAAGTGAAACTATCATGGAATTAGAATCATAGAACCATAGAGGTGGAAGAGACCACAAGGACCATCCAGTCCAACCCCTGCCATGTAGGAACACAGAATCAACATGACCATCCAGCCTATGTTTAAAAGCCTCCAAAAAAGTTTTTTTTAGTTCAGAGTGTGTTTGCTATTTCCTTCCTTTGAGGCTGAGGGAGAGTGGCTTGCCAACAGTCACCCAGCGAGCTTCTACAGCCAACAGGAGATCTGAACCCTGGTCTTCCCAAGTCCTACTCCAGTACTTAAACCACTACAATATATTGGCTTTCAAACCTAGAGATGAAGAGATGAAGCTAGTCTGAGGTAATAACCTGAGAGAAATATCCCTTGCTTCTTTCATTCATGCAGTGTCAAATTTGTATATAAGCCATGCACAAGGAAAATCATTCCCATTTCTAACCAAGCTGATAACTTGGACACTGCCAACCAGCTCCTGCATTTGCTGTTTCCTGTTTTAAACAAAATACACATAGATACAGATACAGATATGTATACATATTCATATTCTTTATCATTGTAGCTGAGCTAGGAACTAGCAATTCACAGCCAACTAGAAATGAAGGCTTAAATTCTCTGCCTCATAGCGGATGGAGGTCTACTCAGTGAACCATTGGAAGCTCATTACACACAGCAATAAAAAGGACTGATCCCTTAATAAAATTCCCTTGGAACTTCTAACAATTAACCCATGTTCAATTTAATGCCTGTAGCATAAAGAGACTGCCAATAAATCAAACTTTTTAAAAAAAAAAAGTTGCTGAAGGCAAGGGGGAATAAGAACCATATTAATACACAGCAGCATATGGAATTAATACAATTAGGAACTAATAAAACAAGCTGCTTGAAGCAATGCTGCCTTTGCAAAAATTTCAAACTGACATGGCATGCAAGCAGCCAGTTTTCTGCCTCCTGTATCTTTCTTACATTATATGAATCTGTCCAGTGTGTGTGTGAACTGATCTGCAAGAGCAATGCCATCTGATGACATAGAATGCAATGACAAAAGTTAGTAGTAGCACCAGGAAACTACTATATTACTTCCTGATAGTTCTGAAATGCAATGGAACCCTGGCAAGTACCCTTAACCTACTGTATCTGTGGGGCTGTACAGACAGGCAGCTAGAAGCCACCCTGTAAGCTCTGCATCTGTGCTGCAGCATCCACATGATACAGCACAGACACACCATCAAAAAGGAGCCTTTCTAGGCAGCTCCTTTTTTTGGTGTGTCATAAAAGCTGCAACACAGCCCTATTACGGCTCTTCTGCCCACAGCTGTGTGGGCGCTCAGGTGCCCTTATGTCATGAGACTGAGCCCCGTGTGGAAGGGAATGCAGTCTTGTGATGTAATGGTGCCGATATTAGGGCTTCGTGCATATGGATGCTGCGCCATATAGAGCCCTAATATCAGCACAAATGGCCTGTCTGTACTGGGCCTGTATTCTAAAGTACCCTTAACCACTGTATCTTTTTCATTCTTTATCTTAATGCTGGGCAACTATGGAGAGCCAGATTTTCTGTCTCTGTGGCCCTCTCAAAGTATAAATGCAATTCAGAAGCAATCAGAAACCAACATCCAGTATATGTTGTTTATGTTTTCTCCAATTTTGATTGATTTGGGAGTTCTATTTCATTTGGGATTTAAAACTTCTTTTTGTTGTTGTAGGGTGATGGTGATGGTGGTAAAGCTCTCTTAATTGTGAATTGACTGAAACCAGGGAAGAGACAGCAGTCAGTGGCATCCGGATGACCATTTCTAAAAGGTGATGCTGGGGAGTGGTTGAATACATTGCATTTAAACTTTGGAGGTCCAAAAGATTCCATCTAATTCCCCCATACCATTTAACATCTATAATAAACTTCCAGCAGAGGTCACCCATAGATTTTAAGGCCGTTATCAATTCCAGCTGTGACACTGGATATGCTAATGGCTGACGACAGTAATAAAGTGAACAGGTCCGATATTCTGCTGTCTATCCAGAGAAGATAGCTATTGCCAGTGGCTGGTTCACTCATGCTGTTCATTATGGTCTAGAAGGGGCTATATAAGCAGGGGGCCAAATTTTGGTGAGGTGGAGTGACAATGAGCAGGACCACCGAGAGTTGTAAATGAGCCCCCGAACCTCTGGCAGCTACCTACTCTGTCCCAAGGGGTCAGATTTGTGGGTGCTTACAGTTCTATCGGTGTTACTATACAAGATGTCCTCTGTGTCAGGTGGCATCTTCTATCAGTTTAGGCTTAAAGGCAAGCTAAAAAGCTGCCCGGATAGGAATAGCCTGGTTTCAGTTATTCATCCATATCCCTTCCATCAGATTACTGTAATGCATTGTACTTCAGGCTCCTTTTGAAGAGCTTCAACTCGTACAAAATATGGATTAGTAGCAGATGTTATCATCATATTACTCTAGGCTGATCATATTACTCTAGGCTATTAGTGAATTTTGGGTTGCAGAGGATGGAAGAACTCAGCACCTTTATCTTTTACAACACCTACTCCGAGTCACCTATCTTTTTTCTGTCTGACCATCCGACCCACAGACATTCAGTGGACAGGACTGGGGGAGGATGAGATCAGCCAGCCAGCTCTGTTCCTGCAGCCACCTACAGGAAGAAAAAGAGATATTCTTTGAGCTCACAGGAGTCGTCTAGAAGTCCAGGACAATGACATAATCTTCCATCAGCATGCTTACAGACAGGGTGCTAACTTTCCAGCTACTGATTGGCTATGGCTGTGGTGGCAAATCTATGGCACACATGCCAGAGAAGGGACATGAAGCCATTTTTCAGGGCATGCACAGGACAGGGAAGAGGAAGAACAGGTGTGCCCCTGTTCAGCTCTCTCTGGAGAGGGAGCTGAAGGCCCGGGAAGGTGCGGGGGGAGGAAGAGAAACAGGTGTGCACCCTCGTCCCTCCAGGCCTTCAGCTATCTCCAGGAAGGTGGCTGAAGGCCCAGGATGGAAGGGGGGAGAAGTCCCATCCTCCAAATGTAGAAGTCCCTCCCAGGAAGTCCCATCCCCCTCCCCAGCACTCCTGCTCCCAGCACCGAGCAACACCCAGTGCCTGAAAGCCTTTTAGTTTGGGCACTCAGTTCCTAAAGTTCCCCATCACTGGGTTATGACATACTTTCCAAATGATTGGTCTGGCAGGCACCACCCCAATTAATCCTCTGTCATCCTAGTTTTTCAGTAGCTTTTAAAATGTACCAGTTTTTCTTTCCTCCTCCCACTTTATCCCTTCGTCTCCAGCTTACTTGTTGTACCCCGCCCCGATTGCTCATTCAGAGGGACAGGTTATAAATAAAATTATTATTATTATTATTATTATTATTATTACTTCAAGAGCTACAATCTGAGTGATCTTCACTTGGTTAACTCAGGAGGAGAGGAGAGGAGAGGAGAGGAGAGGAGAGGAGAGGGTAATCCTGCCCTTCACAGTAGACCCAGGCAAAACAAACTGTTCCAACCTCACCTAGCTTGTGTGTTCTTTCTCATAAATAACTTTTGCTATCTCAATCATATTCTGATGTTGCTTGACCACATGTATTCTGTTTTTTATCTGTGACATGTTGGAGCATATGTTGTGGTGTTCCTCCATCTGGCTGTTCTTGAACACTGGGGGAAATAGAGGAGCAGCATAACAATGTGTACATCCTCCAGAATAGCCAGAACAAAACCAGGCACATCTCTATAATGAATCAATGTCTTGGAAGAAAATGCTGCACCTGGCAGACTACCAGCTGTTGTTGCACACCTGAGAAAGAGAAAACAGCCAAGCAGAGGCAACAGAACCCACTGCCTCCTGTAACTATTCTGACAGAACTTATACTCCAGGATGTAGGATCTCAGCTCCTATTTGAGGCTGGATGTGAAGACAAATGAGACCAAATGAGGAGAGGAGATTTCATGGAATTGAGATGATATTTAGTGCTGGTAGGATGAATCAGCAGACTCATTTGAGGTTATCCTGAGACCCTTGGATGTCATCAGGAAAAACCAGGTATTACAAATGACAGCTTCAGTAATTATAATACAGCCTGATACTTACTTAACTTCTATGTTCTGCTGTTTTAAAGAAGATGTCATCAATCAAACTTATGTACATATTTTCATGTACTGCCTATGCAGCTGAGCATTAATTTAAGAGGCAGATTCTGATGTACAAAGGGGCAGAGTTATATCTACTTTGGGAGATAAAACTTAACTGGTTTTTATTCTTGTGTATTTTAGACAAAAATGTTTTGTTCTTGCAGTGCATAAACAGCCTCACTGTGAAGTATCAAAAGAACAGGATAACAAAGCACTAGATCAATGGGCAAATTCATTGCTTAAAAGATATTCCTTGATATAAAATTAACTTATTTCTGTAGACAGGACATTTTGTTCTCCCAAATTTTTAAGACAAACCTCTTTCCTCTTCAGAATAATAATAAACACCAGAGAAGGCACACAGAAAACTTGTTTAGATGGGGAAAACAATTTTCTAATATTTAATTTTCTATTTTTCAAGAATAAGATGAGCATGCCTGAACACAGTGAATACAGTAATTTGTTAATATATTACTGTTTGCACATTGGATGTTGATTTAGCAGAACTTAAAAGCCATATTATATGATATTATATTACTGAAGCAACTGTAAACGGCTCCCAAGACCAGCTGAGGGGCATTCTACCAGCAGAAGTGAAGAGCCATCAGAAAGTTAGGACATCTGTCCCGAAGGTTGTCCAGTACCACTGTTGAAAGCTCAATGGGAGCTTTGGGCAGTATTCTTGCTATTGGTAGAGGCCATACAAGGGTACTTTTTAGGTATTCCATGGATGGACTGGGGAATGAAGGGATAAGCTTCAAAACACTCTGAGATTTCATACTAGTACCATTTATTTCAATGCAATGCCATCCCTGCCCCTGCTGTCACCTGATGAAGGGGGGGGGGGGCTTCTGGGGGGCAGCAGTCAAAAATACACATCTCCTTTGCTGTGATGGTGGAGATCTCATGCTTTCACTGAATTTGTAAACTGTGTTGAGGCACATTTTGGAGAAAGGCAGGATATAAATTATTTATTTATTTATAAATAAATAAATAAATAGTCTTCTGCTATCTGGTAATTAGATATATCATGCCTTTGGATATGGTGGTTATTGTAGTATCATGTAGTAATACAGTTTTTGGAATAATAAGAAAATGGGGGATGGTGCTAAAACTAATGTCAGGTCTTTTAAAAAAAAAAAAGTAAAATGGAGACTGAAGGCCAATGGATGATATCTATTGATAGAACTGCTTCCATCCGTGGAATGAGGAGGAGACAATCTTCCCTTCTCACTGCAGCTCCTTATGCACTCCAAAAATGTAGTGACGGCACACATGGGTGAGGTATTTAAATATACACATCTATTGGGAGGAAAAGCTCCTCTGCCTTTTTGCAAAGCAATGTAGTCACTTTGAACAACAAAAGCTAAGAGGGGACACTAAGATCCTAGAGGTGAGAGCTAAGTACCACACAGCCCATGCTGCACCTAAGTAGGTGCACTGGAATCGGGGTGCTGACCCACTGTCAGAACTGAAGGAAGGAAGATTAAACTGACAAGCTCAGGCAACATTGATTCACAGACTGGAAAGGCAGGCCATCATGTTCTTTACTCAAGTCCTGAGCCAGCTGTGGGAACAGCACATTTCAAAGCATACTTTATCAAAGTAAGGCCCTCTGAATTCTGTGGACCTTATTTTGTAATTAGGATTGTAGATGAAAAGATCTAACCTTGTGCTCACTTCTGTTGCATTTGTTTAAAAGGAGCATTACTGGGCTTGGAAACAGTAAATAAAACTCTTTGTTAGGGCAACCCTGGTAAGCTTGTATTAATCAATCATCTTCACATAACCAATGCAAGCTCTCAGGCGCAAGGCAGACTTACTATTGAGAGGCCAAGCTAGTGTGACCATTTACAGTGAAGAAGGCCAATTTAGAATGTATGCTAATGGGAGCTGAAGCCTCATTTGTAATCCGAGCCTATTAAACTAAGCTCCCATGAAGCCAATTTCATTAGTTAAACACACATAATGCAATGAAGAGATCTCAAGGTTCAAATCATGATTTAACCATAAGTCACAAGGGAAACGTGTCTGGCAAGTTTCATCCGAGTACAGATGAGAGCAATCACCTAACGGTCTTGCATGATTTGTAGTCTGCATTTGAAGGCCAGGCAAAGACTAATGGAGCAGTTTGCAGGCCACTGCAAAGACACAACATCATGGGCATAGGACTGTTATTTAGAAGCAGAGAGAATACAAAGTAGTTAGAAGCTGGGAGGGGATATCAAACTCATTCTCTTGCTCTAATTTTACTTTCAAAAATTCTATTTCACATTATCCTGGCTTGACTTTCTTCTGCCAGTCATGTATTCAGATGGAGGGATGGGACTGGATTAGAGAATGATTTTGTGCATGTGCAACTGACAAAACCACCTCTGATTATTCCTTGCCTTAAAAAACACCCAATGAAATTCCTGGGGTCAATGCAAGTCAACAAGTAACTTGAAGGCACATGTGTGTATTGTAAAAATATATTTCATTTTTCAAGTTAATTGTTAGCATCATTGCTCAAAAACAAGGGTTAAAATTTAAATTTTCAAAGAGGGCCTCTGAAGTATTCATCTAAAACCTAAATCAATTTGCTGAACTGGGAAACAGTTAATTTCAATCCTAGCAGGGATTGAGGGCTATAGAATATGATCAGTTAGCTGCTAAGTTAAATCCTAAACTTACTGAGAAATTTAAAAAAAACAAAACCCACAGGCATTCATGCAGTGAAGAATCAGTGAGGAATTCCCAGACCAGTAGACCAAACAGGTAATTTTTCTAAGTTGTACATTTAACCCTAACTGGCATAAACAGAGTCTTTCAATTGGGAACTTAATTGACAAACCATAAACTAGAAAGCACTTTCACACTAATGTGACAAATGCAGTATAATAACATTTTGGAGCAACTTTCTTAAGGTAAGAGTTCCTAGCCTCTGGAACTCGTTGCCCACTGAGCTCCGTCTTGCCACCTCTCTCACTCTGTTCAAAAAGGGCCTAAAAACATATTTATTTGAACAGGCATATCCTTGATACTTTCTCCTTGTGTGACTCCCCCTCCCCTAATGTGACCAGGCCTGATAATTGCTATTGTAATATTGTATTGCCATTGTAATGTTATTTGATTTTAATATTTTTGTTCATTTTTATAATGTTTTTAACATTTTATGTTGTGCACCGCCCTGATCGTAGGAAGGGCGGTATATAAATAAAGTTTTATTATTATTATTATATTGGATTCTTCCCTATTCATCTCCTTTGTCATGGCTAAGCAAGGTCATGCCTTGCTTTGTACTTGGATGGGAGACCCACACTGAATATCAGATGCTGTGTGCTGTATTTCAGAGGAGGGAACTGGCAAAACTACCTCTGAATATTCCTTGCCTAAGAAACACTTGTGAAATTCATAGTCACCTTAAGTGAACAGGTGACTTGAAGGTGTGTGTGTGTATGTGTGCGCGCGCGCACATGCACACACACACATTGGAAAGAATACGAACAAAATCCAAAACTTTTCAATCAGTCTGGACCCATCATGGCGAACCTATGGCATGAGTGCCACAGATGGCACATGACACCATTTGGCCTGGCACCAGGAAGAGAGAAGGTGGAACAGGCATGCACCCCTGTTCCTCCTCCTCCAGACCTTTCCCAGCCTCCAGATGGTGAGAACCTCAAAACATGATGATATGTTTTTATAATAGGTCTTTGCATAAGGGCGGCATTCATAATGAGGCTTCCAGATCACATACTTGGTATTTAAAGCGATGTAATACCATGGTTTGGTGCTGAGCTTGTGTCATGATCAGCAGACCCAAACTCGAAGAATCAGGACAACATATTAGTGTAAATTAACTGATGCTTCATCCCAGAATCCAAGGTAGTGATTTGCTACAAAGGTAGTGTCAAATCTGAATTGCCCCCCAAATCAGCCAACATTTAAGTGTTCCTTTGACTCCTCCTTCTCCCAGCCCACAGTCCACATGCTTTCAACCAAATCAAAGGGTTCTTTAAACCTGCTGCTTCCTGCAACTCCCCCATCTCCTGTATCGATCCATGTCTCCCAGAAAGCAAAATGTTGCTTTATTTACCATCAAGTCTTTCCTCAGAAGCCAACAGGGCCATAAACTATGACTGTCCCCTGCCATTATCCATTTGTCCCCACTTTGCATTTGGATTACAGCCCCTTTCCAGTTTGTCCCAAGCATATTCTCCCTCTGTTTCTTGCTCCTCTCCCTTCACGCTTCTCTCTAGCTGACTATAGCTCTATTTTCCAACATCAAATTACTTCTGTTTCACTATATCAACCTATTACTGCATCACTATATCCCCTTCCTATTTCTTGTCATGCCAGATCGATAACTTTTGGGTATGAGAGTTTGTGCCTGTTACAGGGATGTGTTGGTTATAGTAAAGCAATAGTATATTTTACAACTGCGTAAGGCATGGCAGACTCAAAACAGACTATAAAAGACACAGGTGATTTTAGTTAATCTGAGTAAAAACTGAGTAATCAGGAAACAGCTATAAAAAGGGGTGTGCCAAACTCACTGCAGCACTGAGCATAAGTTGAGTGTAGCAGCTGTGAGCTGGTTATATTACTAAAGGAAAGTATTGCTGAAAAGTATTGATGGAAGATTATTTTGTTTAAAGCTCAGTGTTAGAAGGTATGCTGTGATATTTTGTTTATGTGCTGCAACAGAAGATTGCTGATAGGTTTAAGCAATCAAGGACAAAAATTGTTTTTTCATTTGTAATCAAGCCTGAAGGACAATTGTGCTCAAGGACTCTATATATGCAGCTTATATGAAAACATTAGTTGTTCATTAATTCTATACATAAAAGCCTACTGAGTCAAATCTTTTTATCTGCAAACCTGGAGTGGCAACTGTGTTTTCCATATAGAGGATTGGAGGTGAATTCTGCTGTATAAACTGCAATATACTCTGCTATAAAACCTTAACAGCATGGCAACAACATCCTTCTCCATGTGGTGTTGAACTACAACTCCTAGATTAATAATAATATCCTGCCCCTCTGTGCAACGCAACCAGGGCAGCTAGCCAGCATAGCAAATGGTGAGGACTGTGGATTTGCAGTTCAGCAACAACTGAAGGGTCAAATGATTCCTATCCCTGGCCTGTTAAAAGTAAATAAATATTATGGTACCCAGCAGTTAGTTCACATATAGTTCAGAAGGGAAATCCTAAAAGTTCACAAGAGCCCTTAGAATTAGCTTCAGCAGTACAGGCATACTACTAATGCTACTACTGTTGTTGTAGTTGTTCTCATTATTGTTGTTATATTTATTTGTATCCAGGGTTTTTTTCTCAAAACTGGAACTCAAAGTAGCTTACAATTTAAAAGAAAAATACAGTTAAAAACAAAAAAGTGAGCATCAAGATAGAACTAAATATTTACAGTATTAAAACAATTCATGCCTAAAGTTAAAAGAAAAAAATGCAGTTAAAAAAACAAAAAGCCCTTTAAAACCATTTAATTAAAGCTTTCTATTTTAAAAGTCTTTCTGAATAAAAAGGACTTAGCCAACAAGGAAGGGACCATTGTTGCCTCCCTGAGAAGGTAGTTCCATAATCTGGGGGCAGCCACTGAGAAGACCCTCTTTCGTGTCCCCACCAACCATGTTTGTGATGCTGGTGGGACTGAGAGAAGGGCCTCCTTCCCCTCTCATAGTCTGGGCTGCCTCATACAGGAAAATATGAACTGCCAAATAGCCTGGACCTGACCTAAATAGACAGTGACATTACTAAGAGAGTGCGAAGGATGAGGACCACACCAAGTGTTACCTCAGAGAAAGGTGAACTCCCATCCATCTCAAGATGCCACCCATCCATCAACCACCAGCCAAATGTTCTCTGCCATCCATCAGCTTCTGGTGGGAAAGGGCTGCCTTTTAGGTCTGGGGTCTGCTGACCAGGTGGGAAAGTTAGTTGCTTCCCTTTGCCTGGTGGCATTAGCACCTCACCTGAAGTAGCTTAGATGGTGCAAGAGGACGCTGGGCTGTGTGTCAGACAGCCTGGGAGTGACAATTTGAATTATCACATTGGGGTGATATCAGCCCTAGTAATGGCACTGCATATAGGACTTTATAGGTCATTTAAATTGTGCTTGGTAACAAATGGTAGTCATCAAGGAGATGTGTAGCTGCTTCTACCAAAAAAACAGAAACACCTAAACTTTTGAGAAGAAGGAAGGAGACTGAACCTGAGAACAGAACCTACATATTAATCAGTACATAAAGAAAAGAGGTGGAAATGCCTGAGCTTACCTAGTTATTGTACTATTTTCACATTTTGGGTAAGATTCCTTATAACAAGTGGTGATGCTCAACTTCCTGCATATATTTCTGAGCTTTCTAGGAGTCTTGGGAATGGGCTAAGGACACATGGGATTTTTCCATTTCACTAGGCTTTCCTGAGCAGATTGTTTGGCTGAGCCACAATCATATGAGCTATATCTCTTATTAAGAGTAGATAATGACATAGAGACTATTACAGAAGAAAGACATATATGGAAAAATAGAATTTTAATACTCCTCTGTTTAGCTTTAGGGGATAAAGTATGCAAATTAACAACAGAGGCTTAAAAAATTCCAAATGTCCCTCCTGAGGGTGGTATATTTAATTTCACCCCATCTTCTACTGAAACACATTTTTCTCAATGAGGAATGCAACTCATTTGGGATGTGGGGGAGGCAGGGGGAAGAATTAACAGCTCCAGACACCTTTTCCCTTTTAATCATAAGACATATGTGGCTGCTTCCATTAACTCCAAATGCACAACCTCTGCTCGCTTCAATGCACTTCATTATCATCAGCAGAAAACAACACTTGCGCACTTGTACACACAGAGAACTTTACATGGCAAAGATCATTTGCAGAGCACATTGCTTCTCCAGAAAGAGCAATCGCATGAATTTTGTCAAAAAGTTAAGAAAGCAGGAGAGAAAAGCAAAGGTCATCCAGCCACTTATGCTAATATTTGGCCATAATTCTCTCCCAACTGACACTAAATAGCTAAGCTACTAAATTTTAATAGCAACGTTAAGTCTTTGAGACAAGCACAATATGGGGCAGGAAAGGAAGGGATAAAACCATAGCTATTTAACCTATTTTACTTCCTCCAAGGGAGGGGGAAATCACATAGTCTAGCATTTTGATACTGCTCCACAAATAGATTGTTAAGGTATTTCTGCTTTGTGCTTGAATTAGCTATCACCAGAATAATAATATCAGTTCAAAATTAAAGAAGCTTATATAAAGCTGTAATGCTGATAAATCAGTTTAGAAGGATATATTTCAGCCTTGATTTGATTTTGTAGAAACTAATTTAGCTTATTCTAAAAGTATCATGGCTGCTTTCTGATGCCATTTTCATCCCAACCTAGAAATAGCAATAGCAGACTCAAATACTTCACTGCCTCCATGTTTATTGCTCAAACAGGTTGAGTATCCCCTATCCAAAATCTGAAATACTCTGAAAATCAAAATTGTCCAAATGGCTGGCTCAAGGACTCTATATATGCAGCTTGTTGCTGAACTGCACTGGCTGAGACAGTGACACTTTTGCTTTCTGATGGTTCAGTAAACACAAACCTTGTTTCATGTTCAAAATCACAGAAAGTATTATGTATAAAATTACCCTCAGGCTTTGTGTTTCATGTTTCAACTCACCTCCAAGATATCTCATTATGTATAATACTTCTGGTCACAAGCATTTTTGTATTTGGGCGAGCCAACTTCCACCAACAGCAGCCAATAAAGTACAGTACAGATTAAGGAAGGAAAGAATACTGACTGTGATATAACACAGGATATAACAGAGGACAGGATCAAATTTCAAAATGACCTGAATAGACTAGAAAGCTGGGCCAAAGCTAACAAAATGAAATTCAACACTTTGGACTCTTTCATACAAGGCTAAATTGGAAGTATAATTTAAGGTCAATTCGAATGCAATCATGGGTTTTATGTTATTGCAAATTAACTCTTCACATGCAAATTCGGGCAGGAGGGAAGCCAATTCGAATGCAATCATGGGTTTTACCTTATTGCGAATTAAAGCTTCGCATGCAAATTCGGGCAGGAGGGGGTTAATTTCGGGTAATGGGAAGTAATTCCGAACGGAGCAGGGGTTCATGTAAATTCGCTAAACAAGCGAATTTACATAAATCCGCATTGGCTCCATTCGGAGTTGGGAGAAATTCCTCCCCGTTTGAAAGAGTCCAGAGAAATGTAAGGTTCTGCACTTAGGGCGGAAAAATGAAATGCAAAGATATAGGATGGGGGATACCTGGCTGAACGAGACCACATGTGAAAGGGATCTAGGAGTACAAGTAGACCACAAATTGAACATGAGTCAACAGTGTGATTCAGCAGATAAAAAGGACAATGCAATTTTAGGCTGCATGAATAGAAGTATAGTGTCTAGATCAAGTAAGTAATGGTGCCACTCTATGCTGCTTTGGTCAGGCCCCACCTGGAATACTGTGTCCAGTTCTGGGCACCACAAATAAAAAAGGGGGAGGGGGGCTCTGTTTGAAAGGCTGGTTGAAGCTGGACAATGGAGTCCAGGCTCCCAGCTATCTCATGAACATTCAAGGCCTACAAATCCCATCTGATCTGTGAGTAAGATTAGGAAAAGGTGCATTAAGATATTTGATTCTTTTCTTGATTTAGCTAAAACCACTTAAACTGTAATTAATACTTTCTATCTGTGCCTGAAGAACCACATGATTCTCCACGCAGGAGAAACCCTTTTGTTATGGTTATTCCTTACTTAGAATAAAGCTCATTTCTTGAAAGTGCTTCATCTGTCATGTTCTCTTTCATGTGCCTTTGCTCAGTTTCATCTCCAAACCAGGGTTGCGGGGGAGGAAGAAATTCTCTGAGCTTCAGAGATGGAAATTAACCCCAAGTAACTCCCTCCTGACTTACTAGAAAAAGTCAGGGATCATTTCAGTAGTTGATAGCAGCTTAGTTCATTCAAGGTGATCTCAATGGGTCCCATCCAGCTGATGCAGAAGCAAAAGGGGAACACAGAGACCCATCGCACAGTACTACAATAGAGAAGGGTCTTTCCAAATGCCCTCAATCGTGTCTTCCTACATTATATTGTCCAACATTGGTGGGACATGGAGGAGGCTTCCTCCTGCAGATCTCAGCCCATGGACAGATGTATATCTGAACATGTATTGATTTGGGTCAACAGTCTCAAAAGGTATGAATAAGAAACCGTATTTTAACTTGGAAACAGAAGCCAACATGAATGTCAAATGGACCTCCAAAAGCAGAACATTTTTAACTAGGGTGCCACAGCAGAAAGGACATTTTGTCAGCCTTGGCTCAAATAACAAATCTTGGATCAGGGATTCTGACAGAGGATCTGGATTTTTAAAAATTGTTCTTGCTAACGTGATAGGTTGTGAGTCTGGCAAGAGCAAGCATTTGGGAAAATGTATTGTCTTTTAAACTGAATTTTCAGAACCATTATAGTATTAACCCTATAAGGAAAGGCCAGAATTCTGTGGGGTGTTCTGACAGCTATTGGTGGATGATTTGGGGTGAGTCAAACTTAGCTTGGGTCAAACTGATATCAGTTGTAGATTTTCGTAATGATAGCAGTACCTATTTTTTTGAAAAGCATCAAATGGTTGGGAAACATCAGAGAAACAAAACAAAAACAAACAGCTTCATTTATATACCGCTTCATACCCTTAAGGAGTGTCTAAGCGGTTTACAATTGTAAGCTATTTGCCCCTCAACAATCTGGGTACTCATTTTAGCCACCTTGGAAGGATGCAAGCCTGAGTCGAGCTTCAGCCCTTTGCTGGTCTTGAACTTGCAACCTTATGGTTTTGAGTGAGTGGCTGCAGTACAGGCATTTAACCACTGCACCACCATGTGGCTCTGAAGTGGAGGAATGAACACAAATGGAAATGAGCAGTTTAAGCACTCATATTATTGGGTTTATCATTCTTTTTCATGTGGAGAACACTTCTGCTGAAAGGTTCATTCATATGTATGTGCGGTGAAATTGGTCTGGGATGAGGGTGGAACAGGAAATCTTATAATGAATATGACGTAGCAACCAGAAATATCTGCCATGAGTTGTATTCACCCCTCTATCTTTATAGAATGTGCAGTGGAAATGGGGAAAAAATAGAACTATTGTGATGTCAACATTGCTATGAGTTTCCCCAGCTGCATTACAGATGTAAAACGTCACTTATGTGTTTCTTGAATGCAAGAGGAAAGAAAATTATTTTTCCTTCTCTAATTAGTGAAATTATGAGGGTTTTGTGCATTTCTCACACTTTGTAGCTTTTTTTGTAACACACACACACAATTTGAGAAAGCCTTTTTCTTAATAAATCATGTACTTTATACAAAATAACTGTTTCCTGTACAAAAAAAAAATGTTTTCTGTGCAACTCCTCCAAGATTTTTGGACAAATAGATTTTTTCATAAAAGGGCCTAAGTGTGTGTGTGTGTGTGTTATCTTGGACAGTACTGACATTTTCCTGGATTCTTGATATGTTGATATGTGTCTGGAAGCCCTTTCTGAACAAGCTCAAGAAAATTTGCCATGGTGAAGTGAGAAGTTGGGCAAGCTTGGGTAGAGCCAGCCAACCACAGTTTCTAGAATGCTGCAGTGGCAAGGCTATGAGGAAAAATATAAAACCAGCGGCTTGTCCCTTAAATGGTTAGATACATCAAGTTAATATTATGGGCAAGCTGGAAGAGAGGTGTTGATAATATCTGAAAAGGGTTTTCTTTTAGGAGCTGCCAGTGTGGAGTGGGTTCAGGGGGGAATGTTATTTTGTTTGAAACTACGGTGTTACTGTGTAGAACAGGCACAAGGCTACAATTTTGTTATATTATGCAATCTAACAATTCATATACAAAGACTTGGATGAAATTATATATTTATATATATATATATATTTATATATGTTATATAATAAATTGCTCCTTGTTTTTTTTTTCTACACTCACTGTCTGAATATTTTAAGAATTGATAAGGAGGATTCAGTCATGTATTACCACGATGAATCCCCTGATCAACACACTCATTCATCCGTTATAGGTGTCACTTTGATAGCTGAGTACCAGGTCCAGGGAGAGAGCACTAGGGCAAGGTGACAGAAAGGAGCTCAAGGTTGGAAGCACAGGGTGAAATAGAATCATAGAATCATAGAGTTGGAAGAGACCACAAGGGCCATCCAGTCCAACCCCCTGCCATGCAGGAACTCCAAATCAAAGCATCCCCGACAGATGGCCATCCAGTCTCTGCTTAAAGACCTCCAAGGAAGGAGACTCCACTACACTCCGAGGGAGTGTGTTCCACTATTGGACAGCCCTTACTATCAGGAAGTTACTCCTAATGTTGAGGTGGAATCTCTTTTCCTGGAGTTTGCATCCATTGCTGTTCTCTGGAGCAGCAGATAACAAGTTTGCTCCCTCCTCAGTGTAACATCCCTTCAGATACTTAAACAGGGCTATCATGTCACCTCTTAACCTTCTCTTCTCCAGATATTCTGTTGTTTCAGCTCCCTCCTCATGGTGCCTCTTGAGCCTTTTTAAAACCCTTGCCCAGAATCATCTCAAAGGATTGTACTTCTGCCCAACTGCCCATCTCATTGGGCAATTGCTATTTTGTCACCCATGATGCTAATAACTGTATGTCCTCCCACATTTAACTCTTTGTTATCTGGGAAGAAGACTCAGATAAATGGAAGGACTCCCATTTTTCACTTGCTCTGATTATGGAATACTCTCCCAATAGAGGATGTCCTATGGTACAACAGGACACTTAGTATTAACAGGAATGTCATTCTGGAACCAAGTAAAAACATCAGCCAAGGTCCGATCGTATATCTGACCGTATAATGTGTAGTTTTGCAATAATAGAGCTAAGTCAGTGACACAACATGCTAGTGAATTACAATAATGGGGCATCACACAACATGTTCCATTGCACAATGTGGGCTCCCATTGTACAACAGGACACATTACTCCTCTGGACCCATTGCATAACAAAACACATTGTGCATTGAAAGACACTGGTTTTGCTAGTGCAATGTCACAGCTGCACCTCTACTTCCTTCCTAAGAACGCAAACATTTTGCAGTGGTACCATCCAACTTTACATGATTTTAAGTCAGTTTACAATGGCATAACTGCATAATAAGATGCCAACCCTAGATTTCTACTAAAACCTTTGGGGCCTAAAAGATTTCATCCAAGTCTTTGTATATGAATTGTTAGATTGCATAATATACTTTTAGTCTTTTCAGTTATTCTTACTCCTTGGCTTAAAGTCACCCAAGGGGGCTAAAAACATGGCAAAATATCCTTCACACAATGTAGAGAGGAATGGAGTGGGGGATTCCCCCCCCCCCCAGTGGACTATGGCCCTAAAATGTCTCCTGCAGGGGGCTGCTAGAATCTCATAGTTGCCATCTCTGTTTTAAATGTTTTAACCAGATTTTTTGTGTGCTGCCCTGAAATCCTAGGATACTGGGTGGAATATAAATATTTTAATTAATAAATATATAAAATGCACATAGCTTTAAACTGTTTAAATTTCTTTTACATTTTCATATTACTGAATGTGCTTTTTAAATGTTTATATTACTTTTTACTGTTTAACATTTTTAAATGGCTTTAAATTGGTTAAATGGAGTTTAGTATACCTGCGCTGGTGTAGGGTGGGATAGACAGACAGACAGATATTTAATAGATAATTAATAAATAACCAGTGAAGAGCTGTTAAAGATACAATCACAGCTGCACAAAGAGATAGTTGGCTTTAGAGCAACCATAGTATTTCTGTGAAATATTATAGACATTTATAAGTATATCTTTACAATCTTAACTCTTCTTTCCATCAAGGGTAATGTGAGAGAAACACTCCTTACCAGGCATGGTATCAGAAAGTATATGTTGCAAAAGGGTAAGATGAATATTATCAAACCAGACACACAGCATGTGGATATTCGCTAATTTGAGAGAGCTGAAGGAAGAATGGAGAGATTATAACAAGGAAGGATGGTAGCGTAAATTATATCACAAAGGACCCCAAAGAAAAGAAGACTAGTATAATGGAGGTCTAATCTTGACAACAGAGGCTGCCAAGATGAAAGGAAAAGGGGGCTTTGTGTGTGTTCTGGTTTCTTGTGTTTGGTCTCAGATGCAATGGCACATCCTTGCAAAATGTCAGCAAGTTGGAAAGTGAATCAAAAGGAACATCTCTGATCTGAGATGGGTGTGTGTGTGTTTTTTTTCAAGGAAGATGGCTTGAAGAGGTAAAATACATCCCATTAGGCCATCTGGGGTAATAAAGGAAAGGAGATGAAAAAGAGATGGAATTATGTCAGCCCTGGAATGAAAAAGGCTGATGGGAGAGAGATGTCCATTTTGCTGCTACAAGTACAGTTCAACTCCATTTATGTAAGAACTCACTGAATTGCAGCTTTTGTTCCTCTTCATTTTATTTTCCAAAGAAGGAGGTGATTTAGAAGCTTTTGATATGTTGCATTTCACAGCAACCATATATACTGCAGCTATATTCAAAAGCTTTGACCATGGTTACCTAAAAGCCGAACTTCGTATAGCGGAAACACAAAGAGCTGGCTGAGGCAGCCATTTTGCTGTCACAGGATGTGGGCATCAGCTCTGTGTTTGTGTAGTTCATTGAATTTACAAATCACATTATTACATTTATATCCCACATTTCCTCCAGAGGAGTTCAGTACTCTGTATATGTTTCTCCCCTCCTCTAATTTTTATCAGACCTTGGGAAATTACTTTTAAAATGAATGAATATAATCACACACTGAAGCCAAATATAACTGAGTAATGGTAAAGTAATAATCAAAATCCACTTCCCACACAAAAACCATGTAAGGAAGAATTCAGAGACATAGCTGTAAACCGTAACAATGTATACAAGCTACAGGAAAAGAGATTCCACCTCAACCTTAGGAGGAACATCCTGACAGTAAGGGCTGTTCGACAGTGGAACACACTCCCTCGGAGTGTAATGAAGTTTCCTTCCTTGGAGGTCTTTAAGCAGAGGCTGGATGGTCATCTGTCGGGGATGCTTTGATTGGGAGTTCCTGCATGGCAGGGGGTTGGACTGGATGGCCCTTGTGGTCTCTTCCAACTCTATGATTCTATGATTCTATGATCAATATACAAAGGGATCTTGTAGCAACTTAAAAAGTAACTGCTCCAAAGATATTTTGGTATTAGTTCTCACAAACTGCTCTACTGAAGTAGACCAGGGGTACGTTTATACTGCAGAAATAATGGTAGTTGACACAATTTTAAGTGTTGTAACTCTTGGAATCCTGGGATTTGTGGTTTTCCAAGGTCTTTAGTGTTTTATGCCAAGGAGTCCTGGTGCCTCACAAAACTACAAATCCCAGGAATCTGTCAGATGGTGTCATGGTTGTTAAATTGGTGTCAAATTGCATAATTTCTACAGTGTACATGCACCCCAAGTCTACGAAAGCTTATGCTACAATTTCTTTCACACAGTTAACTTTAAGGTAAGTTAGGCTGGAAAGTGGTGAGTGGACAAAGATCCAACAAATGAGTGTCATGGTGGAATAGAGATCTTTTTCATTCTGATGTCACATTAACCAACATCACACCACAATAGGAGATGTTTCCATATTCTTCATTATCAAATGACAAGTGAAAGAGACTGAATGCTGAGAGGAAGATGTGAAAAGTCATTGATCTCAGTATGAATTTGTGAGTCATCACTGAGTTGTGTTAGACATTCAGACAAAGGTTTCACCCTGAATTAAACCAGCAATACCAGCACAGCAACTGAATCCTGCACCTCATATGGGTTTATTAATTAGCTCCTGATCCATTTTAATGATAAATTGGGTTGGGAAGAAAAACTGAACATTCATTTCATTGCTTCCCTATTAGCACAGGTTGCCTGGGAGCCCATAACAAACTGTCTTGAGTTCTTCCACCCAGCACAGATTTTCTGGCATTCTCTTCCTCTGACAAATAAATATGAAATGAGGTTCAAGTTTCCAACCAGCTGTCAGATGTATTTATTTTACTTATTCTTACAAATTGCATTGTTTATGCTGCATCACCATTATTTTTTAAAAAAGGAATCAAGGTGCCTGAAAACAATTCAAATACTTAAACCATTAAAAATATCACTGTGATCAAAGCAGGCTAAAAGGTCACACTGAAATCTGTCTTCAAGTCCTTCCAAGAAACAGTAAGAGTGAGAACAGCATGTGGTATCAAGGGGAGTGTATTTCACAATCTGGGAATAGCATAGGAGAAATTGTGGCAAATAGTAATTATATTTGCCTGTTAAAGCATGAGATACCCTACATTGAATTGCAGATAATGAACAGTGTGCTAAAATGGATACTTACCCAATATAAGTAACTTGTTTTGATTATGCTTGACCTGATGTACGTAGATCCCTGTGCTAGTGCGAAACAAAAAAATCCTTCATAAATTCTGTTTGAGGCAGATTAATTCACAAAGACAGAATAATTCACACTTCTCCCCTGATTCCATCTGACTAGAAAGGGGCAGAAACATCTTCCAGGGACCTTCCACATTTGCCCCACAATTACTTCCCTGAAAATTCTCATCTTTCCTTATTTTTGCAATGCAAAATATTAATCCCTTCCTTTGGGTGCTTCCAGAACAGACAAGTCTTTTATTGTGCAATCTTACTGCCTCATTCAGAGAATTTTATTGAGGGTAGAGAATTTTATTGAGAGTAGAGAGGTTTCCAAAATGACATTGTCAATTTATAGTGTTCCCAGGGTTCTCCACTGCTCCCTATTTGTTTGTATGTGTGTAAATGCATGTGTGCATGCACGTGTAGAATTTAGAGACATAGCCATTTTAAATATCAATATACATGTATCAGCTTTGAGATGAACTATGTGAAAGATGATGTAGTGTAAGCTTTCATAGACTAGGGCTCCATCTACACTGCAGAATTAATGCAATTTGACACCTCTTTGACTGCTATAACACAATGCTATGGAATTATTGGATTTGTAGATCTCTGTCATAGATCTCTGGTGCCACATAAACTATAAATCCCAGGATTCCATAGGATGGAGCCATAAGGTTAGGGTTGTGTCAAACGACATTATTTCTGAAGTGCCAATGCAGCATATAGGACTCCAAGAGGTGGTCCACATGGACAAAAAAAAAAAAAAAACATTTTGAGCCCCACCTATTCATACAATGCATGTGGCCACAATGGGACGAAACTGGAATGAAGCTCCACTCCTCAGCTAAAAACGAGAGCAAAATAATCCCTCATTGCTACATGCCAAAACAGAAAGTGCATATTATTACACCAGCAGATAAACTGCACAATGCAAGCATGAGCATGTGGTAAGGCCCGGGCCAGAACCATTGTGGAAGTGGTCTGAAGTATGCACCGTGGGCCCAGTGACAAGCAGCTACCAATGTCATTGCTCATCATACAGGTTTTTGTCAAGCGTACAAGCACATGAGTGCTGCACCACTGACCCATTGCACCATTGAAACTTCACACACCCCATGAAACAAAAATACAACAAACACAGCAGTTTGTCAATAATGAATGGATGTAATAAAACATTAACAAAATAGACAGTCCAACAAGAGGGGAAGGGGAGAAGGGGGCATGGAAGGGGGCATGGAAGGGGGCTTCAATGATTGTGCTTTGCCAATGTGTCACTGGGTGCACCGATGCACTGTGTGGGCAGAGTATCACTTGTACAACTGTGCAGCTGGTCACATGGAGTATTCAATGGGATGAGAGATGTATTTGGCAGTCACAGACAATGTGTTTGTGTGATGGTGCATATGCATGGGGGGGAGGCAAAAAAATTATCGAGCAGCTTGACACTGCATGGTGCAGATTGTCCATGGGTGTTCAGCCCACCTTTGGAGTGGGCTGAGCAGAGACAGTAGATGGTTCCCCGATTCAGGGGAAACTGGAGGCAACCTGGATTTTCCCCTTTATCTGCTCAGCCCTCCAGTGGCCAAAAAAAAAAAAGCTACATAGGTTTTTAAAACATTAAACAATTAATCCAATGAAAACATCACTTGAAACAGTTAAAAGGCGTTTAAATCATCCTAAAAAATACAGCACACCTATTAAACCCCAACCAGTTAAAAGCAGAAGTCCTGGTTAAATACATCTTCCTCTATCAGCAAAAAGATAGCAAGAAAGACCAGTTGAGCCTCCTTTGGGAGGGAGTTCCATTATATAAAAGCGGCTACCAGAAAAAGCTATATTCCATATCTTCACCAAACAAGCATGTGAGTGTACTTAGATTGAGAGAAAGCCCTCTGTCAATTACCATAAGATTCAGGCAGAATGATACAGGAAGGTATGGGTTTTCAGATAGTCTGGACTTAAAGCCAGTGAGGAATTTATATACAGTATTACCAGAACTTTGAGTTGTTCCTGGAAACAAACTGGAAGCTAGTGAAGCTGTTTAAACAAGGGAAGCATATTGTCCTTATATAATTTCTGGTAATGTGTGAAAAGAAGTTATATGGGAACTTGAAGTGTGGAATGATTTACATTGTGAAAACAGGTAAGGCATCACATGAATATTCAAACAATCATGTCCATTCTAAAATGCAGAAGATTATAAAACTTGGGCAGGACAATAGGAACAAACAGTCAAATTTTCATTCTTGTGGATAATTTTTTTTAATGAAAACTAACAGCTGTTCTTGTGTTAACAGCCTGGAAGGTAAGAGGCTCCAGCCTTTCCAAGACAAGGCTAGAGTGGCTGATAATATATACTATATGGTCATTATTTTGCTATTGTTTTCATAGAAT
Organism: Urosaurus nigricauda; assembly: GCA_034509955.1. NCBI lineage: Eukaryota > Metazoa > Chordata > Lepidosauria > Squamata > Phrynosomatidae > Urosaurus > Urosaurus nigricauda. The sequence goes on from JAOEGL010000001.1 coordinate 36,689,176, forward strand.
CATAGAGTTGGAAGAGACCATAAGGGCCATCCAGTCCAACCCCCTGCCATTCAGGAACTCTACGTAAAGACCTCCAAGGAAGGAGACTCCACTACACTCCGAGGGAGTGTGTTCCACTGTCGAACAGCCCTTACTGTCAGGAAGTTCCTCCTAATGTTGAGGTGGAATCTCTTTTTTCCTGCAGTTTGCATCCATTATTCCGGGTCCTGTTCTCTGGAGCAGCAGAAAACAAGCTTGCTCCACCCTCAATGTGACATCCCTTCAAGTATTTAAACAGGGCTATCATATCACCTCTTAACCTTCTCTTCTCCAGGCTAAACATCCCCAGCTCCCTAAGGCGTTCCTCATAGGGCATAGTTTCCAGACCCTTCACCATTTTAGTCGCCCTCCTTTGGACACGCTCCAGTTTCTCCACATCCTTTTTGTGGTACTCAAATTGTTCGCATCTTCAGTTGGATAATGATTATGCACTATATTTTGCGTTCCCACTGTTTTGTAAACACATACCACCTACACATAGTTAAAATTAATAATAACCTACCTTCCAGTGTTGAACCCCTACCAGATTTAAAAACCTGATGAACATAACATGACAGTTTCATTCTAAGTATATCCCATAAACCTTTGGAAAATAATGGGGGGGGGGCTTCATAACATGAAGAGCATCTAAAAGGAGGGATAGCAAAGGACAGTATAAAATAAATTCATGGTTTTTAAAAAATACTAATACTAAAAATACTAATTATAGAGGATTTTTCCTGCTGTGGGAAATCAGAAAGACTAGAGCAACAGAATAGAACAGAGTTCATTCTGTGGCTTTAATTAAAGGCTTACAGAGGATTATCATCCAATGCCAGTTTATTCTGGCGGATAGCATCCAGTCTGCTTTAAAAAAGGTCTTCATGGGTGTAATTTGGACCTGAAGTTTTTCTTATTAAGAAAGAACCTTTGCAGCAAGGGAAGAAGTAGAAAATCAGTTTAATATCCCTGCTACTTTTTAACTATTCAGCTTCCTTTGTCAAAATCAAGAATTCAGCCTGCAGGAGAGATGAATTCTGAAGGCAAGCATCTGGGGTTCACTCATCCCAGTATGAACTGTAGAATTTATCAGACCCCAAAGAAACGTTTGCTGATAGTGAACCTGTCACCCTGATCACTGGGCACAGTACAGCATACCACAATAGCCACATCTTCATGGGCCAAATATCACATCTTTTCCCCTCCCCCACCCCCCATGGCAAGTAGTCTTAATGATGCAGGATGTACTAATTTCTGGTGTGAACTGTCCAGCCAGTTCAACACCAAATCCATAGTAAACCCCCTTAAACTGATTTTTTAAAGTTAGCTTTTGCTCCAGTTCTTCCAGAGGCCTTTGGAATGATGGTGGGCAGCTGTATACAACTTGTCCTACTTTGCCACCTGCCACTGCTGCGAACCACTCTCTCTAAAGTCATAACAGAGAAATCCAACCATGTGATCAGTGCTGGTATTCAGCCTCAGGGGGAGCATCACTGAGGTAACACTGCATGACAAGCATCCAAACAGTCACCTGCCATTGCTTCAGAGTTCCAGGTGTTAAGGTGAAAACTAATAAAGCCATTGATAACCAACTGATAACCAATAATCTCTGCTATTAATGATCAATAATGAACAGTTCAGCCATAGTGAGAAGTAGAGCTAAAGGAATCTGGCTTGTAGCCCCCACCTTAGGAGGGAAGAGTAAACAAAGAGACTTTGAAATTGTCCCTGATAAGAGGAGAATTGGCTGGATGCCCAGAAATCAGAATGTTACAAGGACTAAACTAAAAACAAAAGGTTCCAGTCAGTAAGGCAAATAGATAGATAGAGATATATATACAGACAGTGAAATGAGGTGGGAATATATGGATGAATGTTAAACTACGCATGCTCAATTAATATTTTGTGGGTTAATAAAAACTGTTTACGCCATGTTTGGGACATTCAGTCAATGAGATGACTTTGGCTGAAACTCTGCATGCAGACTGAGACTGTTTGGAATAAATTGGATCTGTTTGGAAATTTTCACAAAGCCTCACTTGCATAATTGGTTGTGAATGGGTTAATTGACCCTTTGTTTACTGTAACACAGGTAATGAGAAGACATCAGGGCAGTTCCAGGGCCAAAATACTTTGGGCTGCTCCCCGTGTTTAGTGGTCCATGTGGACAACATGCCAAAGACCACATTTCAACACAGTAAAAAGAACAGCTGATTTGCCATGTACGCAGAAATCTTCTGAACTGGAACAATTGGCCAGCTTAGATATATTGGAGAAATAATTGCTGAGTAGATTACATATGAGAGCCAGCATTGCGTAGTGGTATGAGCATTGGACTATGCCTTTGGAGACCAAAGTTCAAATCACCAATCAGCCATGGAAAACACTGGGTGACCTTGAACAAGTCACATTGCCTCAGAAGATGAAAAGAAAAAACGATTCTGAACAAATCTTGCAAAAAAAGAAAAAGAAAAAAGAAAATGTGATCTGGCCTTAGGGTTGCCATAAGTTGAAAATGACTGGAAGGTACACAACAACAACAACTTGTTATTTTTGAATTCTAACAACAACAGGTTTCATATACCAATCCACATTAAGGTGAGGTCTGGTTTTTAAGTAGGTCAGTGAAGTCTAGCACCACCCTGGATTTCTTTATTCACCTTCTTGCCTTGGATGGCCTAGTGACTATCATAGTAGGGTGAAACCAGTCCAGAGAATACTTCATAGCTTCCTGTGATACTTCAGTAACATTCCTGGAAAGCACTGGAAAAGCTGCACATGGAACTGTGGCTTTGGACACAGATCAAAGAAAGAAATCAACGAAATAATTGGTTGCTGTATAAAACTGTACAGCATATTAAATGCGAGAGAGGTTTGCCTAGAGGATTCAGAAAGCACTGGCCAGGCAACTAAAGCGATCTGGTGAAACTGTGTAAATAGTTCATCTGAGCATATTCAGTATCAGCTCCTAACTAAACTCTTGTAATCTTTAATGAAATCCCATTAAATGCTCTGGTGACATTGACAGTGCCAAACATTTGCTTAGAATATTGGACTGAATGTCTGGTTAGCCATCCCAAGCAGATGGTAGTTACTGACAATGTATTTAGGGTCAAAATGCCAGTGCTTATAGGGAAAGCCACCCATGGTACTTTTGTTTTCAGATTTTTCTCTACCACACCAGTATATGAGGCTGTTGTAGCCCCTCTCTCTTGCTCTCCTATTATATGAAGTAAGCCTATCTTTTTTTCGGTAAGACAACTCTTTAAGAATATAGATTAAAAATGTACAAAATGGAACCCCCAGAACCATTTTTGTGCCCATCCCCAGCAGGTCAACATTATGACCCTAAATGCTCCCCCAACACTCCTACAAGGCAATGGATATAATTTTGGCATGTTTTAGGGACAGTTCAGGATACACAGTCTGTCCTGGACTGCAGCCAGCACACACCAACCCATGCTGATAAGAAGGCTTCACAGACCTTAGTATTGTCCAAAAGAGTAATCCAAAGCCAAAGCCAAAATCAGGATTGGGGAAGTCACAGAAATCAGTCCAGTCCAAGATCAGGGTGAGGAGAAGGCAGCAGTAGTCCAATTCGTTCCAAGGTCACGGGGTCAAGGCAAAACAAGAGACACAGAGCCAGCACACAGTCACACCTAGAGACTTTCAATAAGTTCTGCCAAATTGATGGCGTCCCACAGGTGCTTAAGTAAGAGACACCCTCCCTGTTGTCAGTTGTGCCTTATTAGCAGCTTGCTTTTCTGCAAGCCTGCAGGACCGACGCACGCAAGCACTCTCAGCTCTCCTTTCCTTAAAGGAAGGGACCTCCAAGCTGGATTCTTCCTTTGGAGTCACACTCAGCTGCTGAGCCACTGAGCTCCACAGTGCTAGAGCCTGGCTGAGCCTCTACTCCTGGGGCTGAAATGTCAGGGCTGACAGGGCAGAACTGGGACCTGGTCTAGCCTCCAACTCCTCTTGCTCCTGAGGAGCCATGTCCTCCTCCTCATCTTCCGACTCCATCTCTTGGCTAGCCATGACACAGTCCCATTCTCACTCCATGTTTGTGATAAGTAACAATGGACAAGGGCTGGTCATCAACAAAATGTCAGTCCAAAAAAAAAATTTGTCCTTCAGTGTTTACTCTGCTGAGAGTTTACGATGTATGCTCAAAATGTCATTTTATATTCCAGAGGGAACCATAGGTATTTTTAAGGATAGAATGAGAAGGTAATGATGTTCAGTCTGGAATATAATCAAGCATTATGAGCTGGACAAATTTGTATTGTGAACTAAGTAATTACAAACTTCAGCAACATTACTAATTGGTACCATAGATTGTAACTTTCTCTGATAGCTAAACACTTGCCTCATATTCATTAGAGATGCTTCAATTCTCATAGGAAAGATCTTGGTAGGGGCAGTGCACTTTATGTACTGACTATGCATAAATAGACATTTAATGAATGCCAACTTGCCATTTTGTATGGGGTGGGAGGAAATTGCAACTGGGAAAAAAAATCAGTGCTTCATCCAAGTTTAAATCTGAAATATATCCATTTAAAATTAATTAGTTTGGGAGAAACTATTAAATAATCCTAATATTTTTTCACAGAGGAATAAAAAAAGCAATTTATTTATTTTTACTAAGCTGTTGCCAAACTCACTACTAATTAAAGCCAAGCATCACTAGCAATTTATTCAAAACAAGGATTTGGGAGGGGTGGAAAATGTGAATAATGAAGTCAAATAAGCTAATAGCATTGCATTTCCTGGGAGCAAAAATAAAATATATAGAGCAGGAAAATATTTGGGAGACTAGAGGGCAGAAAGAATTTCCTTTTCCCTCTTGAGTACAGACGGCTTAATATTTTATGAATACTGATGTACCATATTTCTTCTGGAGGAGAAAGATGAATTTTGTCCATGCTTTTCTACATATATAACTTGTTATCAAAAGGTGCTACCCAAACTGGAAAGCAAAAGAAAAACTGAACAATGTTCAAGAAGCTATCAAACACCCATCACAGAGCGCTATTGAACCAATTTACATTTGCCACATTTGCATGTCATCACAAGCCACAGTTTGTATTAGATATTTCTAGTTTTAGCTATACATTATCCCACAAATGGCAAAACAAAACAATTTTTGGAGGGGAATTTCCAGCTCACAGTTAACTCCAGGTAACAGGGAGCCCCGGGAAAACACTTTCTGGTGGGTCACCTGAAGGCACTGCCTGCACTCACATACACAACTATATTAAAGGAGACTCCAATGATTCTAGTTCAATGATTACCACAAGCAACATCTGATGGGGAATAACAGTGCCATGATCTCTTGATAGAGTTCTGAGATTCTAGGAGTTGCTCCCTCCTCCTCTAGGCTGACCAGTAATGGGAGGAATCTTGGGGCAAGGGTGCTGGCTTGAAAAGACTTTTTTTCTTTTTAGTACATTGCTGCTATGGACACTATGGCCTAGCTACTCTTCTCCCTCCTTGCTTAAATTGTCTTGCAATTTACTGCCCACTGATGCCAGGGCTCAACAGAAGATTATGGCCATCAGCACCAAGAAATAGTGAGTTCACATGGGCAGATGATACATGTTCTCTCTGTATGTGTATGTATGTGCGTGAAGGGGGGAGGGGAGAGAGATACTATAAAGCCACTTGTAGAAAACATGACAATAGAATGCCTAGTGCATTGAGGTTTTCCATTCTTTCTTCTGAGGTGACAGGTAAGGAATAACAAGATGGCATCAGAGAGATGGGGACTATTGTCTCTGTGTCTGGACTTTGCACATTGTTTCTAGCAAGGGATGGAAGGAATTCCCTGTACAGTGGATTCAGTGCAGATGGGATAAGAGACTGCCATGAATAATATCAGAGTCACAGGCATGAAAGGAAGACAGGACAAGTAGTGAAGGAAAGTGGGAAAGCTAAAAGGTTTGCATTTCATCATGCCCAACCAAATGCCCAAGAGAGGCAAAAAGGGGGGGGGGGGGTTGTTGCTGCTTGGATAGTTTGGGGACAGCAGGGAGTGCCCTAAAATCACTGCCTGGTTTTAAAAATATTTCACATTTGGACTATACAGCAGAAGCTGCTTTTGTACCAGATTGTGTCAAGTTTGGGAAAAGGGTACTGAAAGTATGTGCTTCCTTGATGTTTTTCTGGGGCGGTGTATGTTAACTGGATTTTTTGAGAGAAGAAATTTTGCTTCCAAGGGTGCTTATCTGATAACTGAGAGGAGGAGTGTTGTGCCTGATAAGCTTGTGTCTTGGGTATGTGCATACTAACTTGGTGTATTAAGAGGTATTTGTGAGGGGTTTCTTGAGAAAAGGAATACTTTCTGAATGTATGAGTGTGGGGGGGGTTTAGAATGGATTGTTGTCTATGTTAGCATTCTTTACAGTCCTCTCATTGAATATGGGGCTTCATATTTTCATATTTCATATCTAGAATCAGGCATGTTTTTAAGAGGTCAAGATGACCTTTGAAACACTAGGAAATTTCATGTGGGAAAGGCACACTGGTCCACAGACATGTGGAACAGGTATATAGCACTAAATAAAGGTTTGAAAGGTTTACGGATTACTCCTCCAGACTTTCCGCATATCCTCTTCCATTGAAGATTAAGTTGTCCCATTGCAAAGTAGTTAAAGCCCAAACTTTCCTTCCCACCCCAAGTTGTTTCCCTATTCCTATGTGACTATACAGGGCTTGTCTCAAATCCAATAAATGTTTTGTCAGAAGAAGAAGAAGAAGAAGAAGAAGAAGAAGAAGAAATTATTATTATTATTATTATTTATAAAGCTATTTTCCATAACATTATCTCAATCATCCTTAAAGCAACCCTGTAAGATAGGTTAGTATTTATATAGCCATATCAAACAAAGAAAGGCTCCTAAAGCCAAGATATAACAGTTCATGGCTCAGCTGTAACAGGGACTTCTGTCTCATGGGACGGGGATGATAGAAAATGCAGCAAAGAACCACCTTGGTACAGATCAGGTTGTCCTGAAACTCTCCAGACCTTCTTGCCACCTTCCCCACCCCAACAGCTTGGTTTGCTGAGACCTTTCCCCAGAGTTTAGAAAAGTTACTTTGGAGGACTGCAACTCCCTGTGGCCATGTTGACTTGGGAAATATGCGAGTTAAAGCTATCTGTCCTTCCGGGAGCCTATTGTCCATTCCATGGGCAATAATCTGTCGAGCCTCTCAATCTTTGCCCAAGTGTCTCCACTTTGACATTATATGCCAGACAACTAGACTGCCAGATGATCTGTATGTTGGGCTGCATGATTGTGTTCATCTAGACTATCTTGGCAGTTATGAGTTGGATAGAATAGATAGATAAAAGGTTAATATTATTGTTATTGTTCCTATGAATTCTGAAATTCTTTTTCCTCCCCAAATGGTTGATGCTTGACGACATCATGAGGAGCTGACCCTGGGTCTCAGGCCCATATAACTCAGGGCCTGTGGTGTTCCTGATATGGAAACCCTATCTGTGGCACATGGCTGCAAGCCAGCACCACTATAAATTTTCCACAGAAGGATGCATCTATAGGGCTACCCTCACTTCCACTATAGTAAACAAGAAATCTCCCATGGATCCATGCACAAGGTTTGTGGGAACACTAGCACACAACACGTTATATATTTAAAACCATTTTTTTTGCCTTAAACAGTCCACATATTGTTAAAAAATACCCCATCAAACTGAATCAAAACAAAGAAAGGAATAAATGTTGATCTTGTAACAATGCTTCTTGGGTGTGTGAATAGGACAGGGCAATACAAGGTGAATTGGTCAGAATTTGTCAACTATAATGAGGACATATGATCTTGGGAAATAAAACATAAACAAAAAATGTGAAAGCACTGCCACCCTAGCTTTCAAGTTCTTGTTTATATTTTCTACTATGTCTACTATGCACATCAAAATCAATCGCAACTCCACTTTTAGGCAACAGGGTTGAGTGCCCACACTGGCCCTTCACGGGCCACCCACACCCTGCCATGTTCCATCATAGCCCCCAGCCTACTCCCATTTTTAAAAACTATAAAAATATCTCAGAATGCCCATCCATATCAATTTCATCATATGTGAGGGTTAGAGGATGGCTCCAAATGCCTTTAGGATGGTGCATGCAGTCTGTAGGCCATACTTTACCTATCCTTGCTCTGCAGTTTGAAACCATCAAGTGCTTAATTCCTCTGTTTGTTCAAAAAGATGGGTGATTATGATATAGCAAACAATTTAAACACACACACTATTTTTTCAGTCATTGCAATATCCTTCCAATAGTGCTTCCATCACTAATATGCTCCTAGCCCAAGAGATGAATAGCTATCATATCATTTCAATAAAGTGTTACAAACTGGAATAAATCCTTGCCTTTTATTCCATTTTATCGTGTGCACTGGTCACCAGTATTAGTCATGCTTGCTTCACTTTAATTCAACTGTTTGTTAATCCAGTTGGCTTAACGTATAATGAGATTTTGGCAACTTGGGGCTATCTTCCCAATATCTCCTCTTGCATTTGTACTTAGCATCATTAGTTTTTATGATTTTTACAAGTTTTACATAGCAGAACCTTCACCCTGGTATTACTCTGTGCATTATAATAATATCCAATTAAAGCCAGTTCTGAATATGACCGTGCATATACTGTGTGATTTTTATTTAATGAGAACATGTTTTCCCACAACTGACCTTTCCGTCGTATTTTTCTCTACTAAAGAGGAAATAAATGTTTCTTTCTCTTTCAGTTCTGTGCTCTTTGGCTCAACGTGGTAAGTACATGTGCACACAAGATAATTAAAGGACTCCCTCACTTCCAACATTCCTTTTCTTCCTTCTGTAGACTTTTTTTAAAAAAAAAATAGTAATAGTGTTTTCCTGTTAGTCAAAAGGAATCCCTACTGAATTAAATTGGATTTATTATCTTGAAATTCCCAATTGGATTTATTCTCTAGCTTTAGGCACCTTGCAAAGGTGAAAGATTACAGCTGAAGCAACCTTGAGTTTTCACCCCTTTTATATGTTTAACCTGTCAGATTCTAACAAATTACATTCCCCTGGGGATTGCATTGTTGTGTGCCTTCAAGTCATTTCCAACTTATGGTGCCCCTAAAATGAACCTATCATGGGGTTTTCTTGGCAAGATATGTTCAGAGGGGGTTTGTCTTTGCCTTTCTCAGAGTGTGTGATTTGCTCATGGTCACTGAGTGGGAATTTAAAGTTGGTCTTGCATTGTCCTAATCCAACACTCAAATCACTCTGACAGCTGGTTCTCTGTCTGGGCAGGATATATTCAAAATCCTGGTCATACTGAGTCACAAACTGAACACACAGGGGCTTTCTAGATTGGCAGGAAAGTGTGACATGAAGTTGCCTTTTCCTTAATGCTTAGCAGCTGCACCAAAGCCTTTAGATGGAGCTGCACTGTTCCGCAGTTTTTAAAAAAGAAGCTGGGAAAACCAGCACCTTTTTAAAGGCGCTTCTTCTCCCCTAAAATGCAAAAAAAGCATTTTCATGGCACACTTTCCCTTTTTCTCATCTAAAGGCTAGAGTTTCATGCAGCTATGAACACACTTCTTTTTGCCAATCTAGAAAGCCCCTTAATTGGTTTTAAGATGAATTCAGTACATAACCAAAAACAGGAAAGAATTTTTGGAGACCCTTCCATACACCCTCTTCACAGGCACATCTGGTGGGAGTGCAAGAGAGGGTCTTCTTTGTAGTTGATCCCAGTCTCTAGAACTCACTTGCTAGGGACATTAGAGTGACCCACTCCTTGCTGTCTTTCTATTGGTAAAGATGTTTTCTTTCCCAACAGATTTTTGAGAACTAAGATGCTGGATAGACTGCCCCTAAGGAGCAGCCTGCAGCTGCCCCTTTCAGTGTGGGATTAGGGCTGCAGCAACTACATGCCGTGGCTCCAATCTGACCTTTTCACAGCACAAAAATGAGGCACAAAAAGCAGATGGATGCAGTGCCAGATGAGCACCATGATGCCACCCACCATGTGGTGGGGTGCACAGCATCATGCTGGCATAGGAACGGAGTCAGGACATGCGTCATGCTGATGCCATGCCCCCACTCCACCCCAATGTCGGCCTAGTACACAATGCAGCAGCCAGACTAGTAGAGACATTTTAGAGACCATATAACACTGGTCCTATAGGAAGTTAACTGGTTTCTAATTTGCTTCCGAACTCAATTCAAGGTGTTGATGTTGATCTACAAAGACCTAAATGACAGGGCCAAGATATCTGAAAGGCCACTTCCTTCCATATGAGCTTGTTGGAAATTTGAAAACATCAGAGGTACACATAACAGGACTCTCTTTGTAGCAGCACCTTGACTGTGGAACTTCCTACCCAAAGGATTGATGAGAAGGGCCCACTGTACTACTTTTAGGAGGTTTTAAAGAGTTTTTTCCACAGATGTAAATTCACATACAAATACATAGGATCTAAACAGGATTCCAGCCACAGTTTTTAAACTGCTTTTTTATTATTTTAATTATATATATATTAATACAGCTAAAATCTTTCACCAACAAAACTTAAGGGGTATTATATTGATCGGTGCAAAGATTTTGGAAATTCATAAATGGCATTCTGCTCTTTTATTAATTTAGAAGAGTAGTGTTGAGTGTGGAAATGAGCAGAATTGTCAAAAATAGTTCATTTGGTACAGGTAATGAAATTATTAAATTCTGTAAAAAGCTAGAAGCTACGCCATGATTTGCCAGCTTATTTTACTTTATTTTAGCTCAGTCATATGTTCAGTGTGTATTACATTTGATTGGTTGGCTATTTGGATGGTAAAAATTTCCCTACACTCTGGAACATTTGAACTATATAACTTAGGGGGGAAATCAACAGAAAGCCAAGACAATAAAATTGACTGCAACAAATGACCATACAGTTATTTCAGCTGGTAGCTTTTTTCCTTTGTCTTTATTGTCTTTTATACTAATAATGACAACATCCAAGAGTTAACTTCAATGGGGCCAGATGTAAAATATGACTTGGGATACATCTGCTGCTGGCCAAATGTGCTAATTTATCTCTCTCTTATTTCTCATAAATGATTATACAAGCTGCGTTGTAAAACCCCAGGAGGCAAATTCAGATTTGGCAAAGAAAAAATGCACACCACCACCACCCCACTAGGCAGGACAAACACTCAACATATCATTTTTTTAAAAAAGAAAGAAAAAAAGACAAAGAGGTCTCTCAGCTGTGTTCCCATTTGTTTTAATTACATTTTTATTGAGGGGACAAATGGTTTTGTATACTTTATAAAGTAAGCAAAATAAAACTTTCTCCACTTTGTGAATAGTCACCAGAGTGTCTTTTAAAGGATTATTATTTTAAAGGAACAATTAACGGAAGTACATCAAGCAGAACAGGTCTACTGATTCTCCTTTTAACATACATTTAAAGCACCTTTTCCTTCAACCAAATAAATATTGCCTCAAATCCTGAGTTTCAGCCAGCTATGTAATTTCCAGCTCCCTTTATTCTCTATAATGAATGCATTCATTCTGCCAAAAATATTTTCATAATCTCCCTACTAGTCTGTGCTTATCATAAACATCTACATTCATTATAATCATCAGTGCCATCATCATGTTCTTTGAGGCCATTCGTCAGTCGAAAGATGGGCTAAAACTCCACAAAATATATATAAATAAATAAATACTTACAAATGGGACTGCTCTTTTGGCCAAAAGCAGGAAGATATTAAAATGATGTTCACACAGTTATTTCTATTCCTGTCCCATTCCTATGAGGGTGAATTCAAATTTATTCACTTGTATTACCCTAACCATAGTTTTTCTCTATGCATCGTCCTGTTCATATAACATACATCCCAAACCCAGGTTCTGATGGAAGCAGTCTGGATGGCATGCACCAAAACTGGAGTATTACAGCCTTAAACCTTATTTTAAAAACTTACTTGTTACTGTGGATCTTCTAGAAAGATCTGGAGCTCTCTGTCCCTGTGCTGCCTCAGTTGTCTGTATGGGCATCCTGCTGAGCTGCATGATACATTCTCTGCCACCACTGATTGCCCATTATTAAGTCAGAACAAGGTGCCCAGCCATGTGAACATCACTGGGCACATCGTTCCGACCTCAGAGGTGAGTGACAGTGGTGGATGCACTGGACAGCTCAATGGGATGCCCATGCAGACAGCTACTGTAGCATGGGAATGGAGGACCAAATAATGGAGGAGATCACAACAGCTGCAGGACCAGAATACTACAAGTTGCACTGAGAGTATCCTGGCCAGGTGTCATTCAGGTTTCAATTTATACCAAAAGTGGGGAGCAGGGAGGTCAGTGTGTCCATTACATGAGGGTAGCAAATTTACAATCCATTTTATGGCTACTCTACCTATAGCTCCCACAGTATGGGAGCCAGCTAGGTGCTGGATCTGATTTCTGACAGAAGTTTGGCATCAGAAGAAGTGCAACAATATCTGGAAGCCTATTCGCAGCTTATATGTAGGACTATTGGGTCAGGGACATCTGGCCCCAGATTTATGTGAGAGCCCATTTTGTGGTCAATAGAAGGGAAAGCAATGCAGACTCTTTGTGGAATTTCCCCCAGCAGCATTGCTGTCTCCTTCCCATGAATCCACATGGGCTTGCTATACCAGCATGAAAGTTGGACAAACAGACAGTGAATCAGCTGTGAAAAGGCTCTTTCAGGCTAACCTGTAGGTACCTCTGAGAAACAGAAAATCAGCACTTTCATACATGCTAGCTCAGTTGAGTTTCAGTCTTCTTCCTAGTCACCCTCCCTCTGTTTAAGTTATTGTTTTATTTTATTTTATTTTTATCCCATCTTTCTCCCAAAGTGGGACCCAAGGCATCTAATAACATATATAAAAACACATTAAAACAACAATTATCTGTACTTATTGTTGATTCTGTTATCACAATTTTGATAGTCTTGCATGGAAGCTGGATCCAGTTTGGGGTAAGCAATGCCTGTGTGCTCCTCATATCCAAATGGAGGACTCCCCTTGTGACACTTGGAGGGCTGAAAGCAGCATAGGTTATGCCCAACATGAAGGTGGGGGAGAGCTCAGATTTATTTCCAAGTGGCAGAGTATCCACACAGTGGCTTCCACCCATGTGGCATCTCACTTCCCATCGCTGGTTCCAGCATACACACTGGATTTCCAATGTTCATCAGTTGGCAAGCAGATCATTCAATGCCTGGATCCAATACCATGCTGGTCAACAGAGCTGAAATCAGTAAAGGTTCTGGCCTTGTTATATCCAAATTGAGTTAGTTTGTGTGTTATTTGCCAAGTTCCACCCTTCACATATTCACTGTTTCCCTCAATTTTGAAAAACATAAAATCCAGTTGCTGCTTTGATTTGTTTCCAAACTTAAGTGAAAAACACAGCCCTCCCTCCATTCTTGTGCGAGGGACAAGCAGAGGGAGAATGAATGGTGCACATGCCCATGGCATGTGCCTGCACACTCTGCACCCATATTCAAACCAATGGGGTTTGAATATAGGCAAAACTCCATTTTCACAAGGGGGGCTGGAATGGATCACCTGTGAAAAAGGAGGGGTGGCTGTAGTTTGACTCCATTGCTCCAGGTCCTGTTCTCTGAAACAGCCAGAAAAAAGCTTGCTCTCTCAATATGACAACCTTTCAAATATTTAAACAGGGCTATCATATCACCTTTTAACCTTCACTTCTCCAGGCTAAACATATCCAGCTCTGTAAATCTTCACCATTTGGTTGCCCTCTTGAGGACAGGCTCCAGCTTGTCAACATCCTTTCTGAGCTGTGGTGCCTAGAACTGGACGCAGTATTCCAGGTGAATAGAGTGAAGCAGAATAGAGTGGCATATCACCAAAAGTAAACTGTTTATTATCTGTCTGCTAAAAGAAAGATAACTCTTAAAAACCACAGTCCTATTTTCAGGTGTTAGATCAGGGTGGCCAAAGTGTGACCCACAGGCCATATGTGGCTTCTTCTCCCCTTATGTGCCCCCCCCCCCCACAATCAACTAGAAGATAAACAAGTGACCACCAAATTCAGCAAGTTAGATCATGCACTGGTATAGTTATCTTCCTTTGAGGGTTATCTTCTCTCCAGTCATGAGTTAACACTAAGTGTGAATTCTCTTGATGTTTTTATCTAGCCTAGCACCCAAAAGTAACCTCCAGCTTAGCTAATAAATTTGAACAAAGGAACAAACAGCAGAAACACAGAGAACAGACAAGTAGCCTACCCATTTTATTTTGGAATGTACTGGGTTAATGTAAATTGACCTGAGGAATGGAAAAAGTCTTTTGTAATACTGGGAGCTCTGAGGAAATACCTTGGGTAGAGGAAAAGATCATGTGGATCTCAAAAATAAAATCAATTTGTACTGGAACAAAACCTAGCATTTTCTGAAACTATTTTTCCCATCTGGAAGCATCCATATAGAGAACAAGTGTCACCACTTGAGCACAACTCTTCCTAAATCTGCTGTTATTCTGGAACTGTACTACTTGGTAGGAAACAAAAGCCATTCATGTTCCTCATGGATCTTTTGGGGGAGATCATCTTTGTGAATATTGATTCAATACCATCAGCTTAATACTGAGCGGGAACAATATTCACACACAATAAAGCCAGTATAATGACAAAAGGTGTGTGTGCTTGCATTCAGAATTCAATCCAGTGGGCCAGTTTTGCTCTTGTTATTTCTCAGATAATCTTTTTTAATGCTCAGTTCTCAGATTAATGGCATCAGATAAGGTGTAGCAGTGTTTAGAAAATACAAGGACTGCCAGCTCATTACATGTTAATGTTTTCTTGCACTTCAAAAGTCCCTGTACACCTCAGTGTACAAATAGGGAGCAGCACTGAACAGCTTCTTCTTATAAGTCACTGTGTAGAGGGAGAGCCAGCATGGTGTAGTGGTCTAAACATTGAATTACAGCTCTAGAGATCCCACTTGGCCATGGAAACACTTTAGGTGACCTTGGGCGGGTCACATTCTCTCACCTCTAAGTAAGGCAACAAACCCTCTTGGAACAAATCTTGCCAAGAAAACCCCATGATAGGTTTCATAGGGTTGCCATAAGTCAGACAAAACTTGAAGGCACAAAACAACAACAGCAGAAGCAACACATAACACAAGATCTGATAAATTTGCTTTTTATCTAGCTGAGCTGGCAAGGAGCTTCTGGGAACTGTAATATTTAAAAAGTAACTCGTCTGCACTCTATGGAGAATTTTTGCTAGTCTTTGCACTAGTGCTAACCTCTGAATACAGCTTCGCCATTTCTCCACAGGACAATAACACTCCCTTTGCAACAGCATCCCTTTTCTTGCCATGGAAGGGCTGCTACTAAATCGGCAAGACAAAGTGCAGATTCACTTTTTGTTATGGCTCCTGTAAAATCATTTATCTGACTGACTGCATTTTATCTACTTGTTCGACGAATGACACAGGTGATCGGTGACACAGGTGGTTTCCCTCCATGCATTCATTTATTCTGGGCCTTGATATGTACATAAGTAAACTTTTATTACGTTCACAGACCAGGTTCTATTACAAGGTAAGCAAGTGCAAATTAAAGTACAGGAATATTCCATGTTACATACTCACCATAGCAAAAACATAGCTATCTTTAATAGGACTACCTCTTAGTGCCTACTTGTACTGATATAATTACTAAAAAGGTTTAAATCATCAGATTTCTGGTATAGCATGCTGCAACAAAAAATTCTTGCCACCTTAAAGTTAATGTTGTTAATGGAGTCTCAAATCCTCAAACTGTTCCAATATGACAGGCACACTCTTGATTAATTCTCTGTCATTCTATTTTTTTTCAACTGCTTTTAAAATGTCCCAGTTTTTCTCTCCTCCTCTCTCTTTCCCCATGTGTCCTCACTTTACTTCAGTTGCTGCAAACTCAATTAAAAATGCAATGTAGTTTGCACTCAGTTTATTTTTTATATCTTTTTTATTCATTTTCAGGACATGGTAATATAAATATTATGAAGTTAACATATATGAATATTCCATCATCACAGTCTCTTAATATTATGTAATACAGTCAGCCCTCCATATCCATGGATTCCTTATTAATGGATTCAACCATTCACCATTTGAAAATCATAACATATATTATATATATTCCAAAAACTAAACCTTGATTTTGCCATTTTACATAAGGAACACCATTTTAATATGTCATTGTATTTAATAGGATTTGAGCATCCATGAATTTTGGTATCCATGGTTGGGGTCTTGGAACCAAACCACAGCAGATACCAGGGGACCACTGTATTATCTATTATATATCATATATTATTCCACCAATCTAATTTCAGTCTGATTTGTATACACTATATGCCTTATATAGCTAAGAATTTCCTCAAACATCCTTATCTTTGCAAGTAACTTACTATTGTCTCATTTTTCCAGTATATCCTTTATTCAATTCACCTCTCACTTTCTATATTATCTTCCTCATCCTTTTCTTTAACCTTCTAACCTAAATTCTCCTTCCATGTCTTTCATTGCTTTAATTTAATTGAATTTTCTTTCATTTCAACTACATATTGTTATCCCATTTTAACCTTCTCCTTCTCGTATATCTTCCCCATACTTCTCATGTTTTCATTCACAGGCTCTTGCCCTCTTTGACTTATTTATACTTTCCGGTTGATGAGGAATGATGCTCTCTTCCCACTCAGTTAAGAGGAAAGGAGGAAGAGAAGAGAAAAGAGTGGGCTCTTGTCCTTACCAGTAGATTCGGGCAAAAGCAAATTGTTGCAGCCTCTCCATTCTTATCTTTTCTTCCTCACTAATAATGTTTGCCATCTTGACCATACAGTGGTGTTTCTTGACCACATGTGTCCTGGTTTTCATCTGCGAGATATTTGAGGGTATGCTATCTGCATCCTGTCTTAGACTTTACAAGGCTAAAAAGCAGAATTTTAGCAGAGTCTTTGACTGGTACTTGTCAGATGACATTGGATGCTATCACACAGAGAAGGCAAGTGTAATGAAAAGTGATTAAAAATTGTAATAGTGTGATCAAGGGTTAGATTATCACCCCCCCCCCCCAGTTCTCCCATTCCTGCCCCATATGTAAACTGTAATGGATGCATCTTTGGGTAATAACAGGAATTTCCGTTATTACCCAATGACACGTCCATTACAGTTTATGCACAGGCCACGAATGGGAGAAGTGCAGGGGTTGTGATAATTTTCCTGCCCCCCGATCATGCTATCACCACATTTTAATCACATTTTCATTATGCTTGTCTCCCGTGTGATAGAGTCTATTGTGTCCTTCCTGCTGCTGCCCTGCATTCCATTCAAGTGAAATATCACTTGTGTGACTGTGCGGCTGGTCACACAGTCAGGCAGGGTGTCCAATGGCAGCTGGGTGGGACAAGAGAGGTAATTGGCAGCCACAGGTGGTGTTTCTGTGCTATGGTGCCCATGCATCGGGAGGGCAACAATAATAATACAGTGGCGCAGCCTGATGCTGCATGGTACAGACTGTCTGCGAATGTTCAGCCCATCTTGGGAGAAGGCCATATAGACAGCAGGGATTCCAACCCATTTAGGAAAACCCAGGAGCAACCCAGATTTTCCTTTCTATTATCTCAGTCCCTTAGAGGGCCACAGACACACCATCATGGCTACCGTTTGGGTGGCAAAAACAGCATCACACAACTCCATGTTGCCTTTTAGCAGGTTTTTTTTTTTTTCTGTTTCAACCTGGGGGGGACTCTCAAAATGATGTAACTTGCAATTTTGTAGCATTTTGGAGGGTGTTTTTAGCAGAAAATTTAGAAGAGTTGGGGGAGGCTATTGATATGAACAGAACCAGGGTAGATTCCACCCAAGGCCTGAACGGTATGCATTGGCCACACAATTTCCATCCCTACAGTAGGATGATTACACCCTGGTTCCTTCTGGTAAATGAAACTGAGAGTCATCAAGGATTTAAATTAAGCTTTGAATTGGGATTCCCCCCATTTCTTCTTCTTATCTCCTTATAGTTTCCAGGACAATTTGCAAGTGTAATTACAAAATTTGGATATTAAAAGAACCTAGCAGAATCAGATTTAGGTTCCAGTTAGTACAAGACTGAGCAAACTGTAGCTCTTCAGATGTTTAATTGCCACAGCCCAATGCTATGGAATCCTAGGATTTGTAGCCTGTTGTGGCACCGAAGCTCTCTGACAGAGAAATCTAAATATCTCACAATACTGCAAATCCCAGAATTCCATAGCACTGAGCCATGGCAGTTAAATCAGTGTCAAACTGCATTATTTCTGCAGTGCAGATGCAGTCTGAGTTGCAGTCCGACATAGAAAGAGCCCCAAATTGCCCACCCCTCCTTTAACCTCACATCCTGTTTCCAGCTTGCCAAAAATAAAATGTATAAGAAAAACACCTTCACCTTGAATGCTTGAATTAACCTGAAATATTCTTCATCCTTCTTTCATCTTTTTTACTACTGAGATTTTTTGGGGGGGGGGGGATTATTGAACTGTGCACAATTAAATATGCTTGCCTGCTATAGCAAAGCCGGCTTTAAATGGCACTTTTCCAGTCCTTATTTATTTATTTATTTTCAAAATCCAGTTCTAAGAATCCACATATGCCATTTTGCTGCTGAGAAACAACATGGTTCCCTGGAGAGCTCATGATTGGCTGCTGTGTAGCCATGACAGGTTCTGCATTCTTAATGCTCGGAGCAATTCTTCAGTAACTGGAAATCAATCTTGTGGGAGCTGTCCAGCTGCTACTCCACACAAAGTATTTTGCTATTTATTTTTTCTCACACACATTGCCTTTTTGTTTTTTTTGTGTTTTTTTTTTACAACATAGTTTAACTCAAGCACAGTTGTCCCTGTGCCAGGCTGGCAAAAGCCCATTCCATTCAGTGTGTTTGGTGGTATATACCTTTTAGCTCTAAGTTTACTGCATCAATAGTACAACTCCCAAGAGGTATTTGTATATCAAAATCAGTGAAGGAATGTGTGATAGAAACATGGGGCTATAGATTGTGCTTTTCATTTGGGGGAGGAGAAAACTTGAAGAGTTAAATTAGGAAATTCAGAGAAAGGAGATTTCAGGAGTGAAAGCATAAAGAGATATAGATTCTTCTCAAAAAATAACCTGAAGTTGTTATGGTTGGAAGTGTAAACATTCTGTTGGGACTCAGCAGTCTTACCTTATGGTAGTCACCATCATGATCATTTCATTGAAGATGATTGATTGATATTACCAAAAACCTACCAAGATGGGTTTTGGTGGATCTTTATGGAAATGCTCCCCAAATATCCATAATTTTTTTATCATGAGTGACTTTTGATACATGCAGATGATACATCATCATCATCATCCATCCATCCATCCATCCTCTTTCCATGAATGGAGGCAGGAAGCAATAATAAATTAACATACAACATACAACACACAACCTCAGTTAGAAGTACAATTTTAAGGGTGGTTGGGTATGGTCATATATATTTTATCTTGTATTTTTTAATTGATGTAACCCACTCCGATTGGATACAGAGGAGCGGGCTATAAATTAAATGTTGTTATATTATTATTATTATTATTATTATTATTACACATCCGTTAAAAGCACACATCAGTTTAAAAGCATTTTAAGCACACATCAGTTTAAAAATAAAACATTAAAACAATAAATGCATACTTTAAAAGTCACAGTTTAAAATTCCTCTGAATAAACCAACTGGAAGTGCTTGGTCCTTAGTGGTGTTTTCAGTTGTCAAATCTTTTTAAGCAGGTCATTCCGCAGGAACAAGGAAGATGGTGGTCCAATTAATGTTCCTTCTCAGGTGAAGGAAGTCTACTTGTATATATCATATGTGTTTGCATTTGATTCCCATGCCAGCCAGCATATTCAGGGGTAGCTGTGTTGGCTATGCAACAAAATCCAAACACCATAAAACAGTGATACCTTTACTGGGCCAACTAAAGTGCATAGAGTACTGTACTGATGGGAAACTTTGACAGTTTGCATGATATATTTTGTGCATTTTAGTTCATCACATAAAGGTATCACTGTGCTGTGGAGTTTAGATTTTGTTGTATTTTGCGGAGCCACACAATTATTTCAATGAATAGGCTCTTTGATAAGAACCTCACAAGTGAATGGCTTTCTATTAGATTTACAGTCCTCTAAACTTGAGTCCACTTTCAGAAAGGAAAGTTGCTTCATGGTACAGCAATTTTGATGGAGGGGAATATACTTCTCATGAGCTCTGCTCGAAATTTTCTCCCCCAAGGATTGGTTTTCCTTTTTAAAACAGTATTTGAGTAAATGCATGCAATTTATAATTTGGCACTATGAAAACAAATCACAAAACTAAGTAAGTGGAAAGATTAAAAGCTATGGAACTTTGAGCTTTTCAGTGCTGCCAGTTATCTTCTATGCTCCATTGTCTTTATTTTCCAATCTCATTGATAAGTAGGTAAGTAGCTAGGTAGATAGAAGATAGATAGATAGATAGATAGATAGATAGATAGATAGTTCTCCACATCTCTATTGGAGGCTTTTCTTCAGGCTGCAAAGACAAATTTGGGTCACTTTAAGCCCTATATATTTCATAGTAAACAACATTCATTTGGGAGAATTTTGTCTATGATAGAGCAATCTGAGTATGCTTTTAATTTTTCATGCCAAAGTTAAGCCAAATATGTTCCCAGTTTGATTCTTGGCACTGCAAACACTAAAACGCTGTTGATCTGGGAACCATCCTGGCACTCTGTTCTAATTACAGAATCATTGCCTGGTTTCAGAAGACAGTCAGCACACCCACCAAAAAGACTGGGGTGCGCAAAACATTCTCCAATTTGCTGCCATGCCTATGGAGGAGTGTGTGATACCTCTTCTATAGCAAGTGTCTCAGCTGTTCTAGGAGGAGATGCTAACAGCTTCTAAAATGAGCCTGCTCTCATTTCTTTGCCAGTTCACGAGATCAGAGCCTTGCATAACTTTTCCACTGAGATCAGATTGGAAACAGAGAAAATGAGTTTCTGGACACCTGCCACTCACATGGCTGTGGAGGCGGTGAGCTTGAAATGGATGTTGTAAATTGTTTCATTTTGTTTTTTAAGCATCTCTCCTCCTTCTCAGATTCAGACTACCCTTGAATTAGCGAGCGCCCTTCTTTCCAAGAGGGAAAAGACTCCTGTTAGAATTGTGTCATGATGATTATGATGGTGGTGGTGATGATGCTTATTGCTATATTATAGCCTACTTTTCCCCAATATTGGGGCCCAAGGTGGCATACAGAATATTAAAACCAATCCAAGTTCTAAACATACATACATCTGTATGATATATTTATATGTGTGTGTGTGTTAGTGGTTTTTTTAAAAAAAGCAATTAAACATTCAATAGAATTAAATCAATTTACAAATTCATAAAAGACAAGATACAAAAAAATAAAATTAAAAGCCCAATCCAGAGTAATTCATGCTTTCACCCCCAGTCAGGCAGCCATCCCACAGCTCTGATCTGGTCTCCATTTGCCTACCTCAGACCATGGAGCAAAGAGAAGCTTCCAAGACATCTTCAAGGGCAACCCCACAAAGAAAACATTACAGTAGTCTAATCAGCAAGTTATCAGGTTTCCATCGATTCTATGGCTCTACGCTACTTGGCAGGTGTAACTATATTTATACATCAGTTTCACTATTAATAACCTTTTCATGATTTTAACACGGAATAACTCTCAACTTAACTACAATGAGCCATGTAGGCCCAATGGGGTTTGGTTCCAGGACACCCCATGGATACCAAAATCCATAGATGGTCAAATCTCATTATATACAATAGAATATTAAAATAGTGCTCCTAATATAAAAAGTCTAAATCAAGGTTTGCTTTTTGGATTTTTTTTTTAATCTTTTCAAACTATGGATGGTTGCAGCATCCATGAATACGGAGGGCTGGCTGTATATAGTGTTTCCCACAGTTCTATACATATGCATTCTTTCAGTGCAATCCAGTTCATGCCAATGTAGAAGTAAATACTATTATATGTGACTTAGAACAATAACAACAACAAAATTCAGCAAACCTGTGGCAGAAGAGATAAAAAAATTAAACAAGGTTTAGGGGACCTCAGAAGCTAAAATTAAGAATATATTATTGATCAGATAACTGTTTTGAGGAATTGAGCTCTGGTGTGCTGTCCAGGAAGCCACTGCTCAGCAATTAAGACCTTCAGTGTCATTTTGGAATGAAAGGGTTGAAATAGACCACAAATGTCTTTTAGTCTGAAACCGTTGCACAGATAAACAAAGCTAAGCACTCCTGGGAGACTGTGATCCAACCTCTGTATAAAGTAGTTCTATTCCATCCTCAAACAGCTCTTACAGTAAATAAGTTCTTCCTAACATTTAGGTGGACTCTCTCTTGTAATCTGAATCCATTGGATCATGTCCCAGTCGTGGATTGAGTCCCTTGACCATTTTTCTCTGCTGAAGAACAGAACTATGTGTTCTCTGTTTTTGCCCCCCCCCCCAAATAAACCAGACTGCTGTTCCCAGAGACAATGGAAGACACTGTTACAGGACCAGTGTTGACATAAGATTGATCTCCCTGTCTAGTTTGCTTCTGTATGTGAAATGAAGAGGTAGGATGACATCTTATCCAATGCCTGAAGCAGCAAATTACAGAGCTCAATAGGAAATATTTCTGAATACACTTCTTTTGTACTGGGGTGCTGCTTGACTTCAATGGAATAAATATAAATGCTTTAAATTGCACCTTTGAATTGCACATCTGAGATATGGAAACTAGTAGCATTCTCTATTCTGACTATCTTTCTCTTCTGGCCATATTCCTGCATGGTGGAGGTAGACAGATGCAATTATGGAAAGACTGCACATGTTCAATTTCTGCTTTGTCACATATCTGTAGAGGACTCAGAGGCTCACCAGAACATTCGTTCTTGTTGATGCTCTAAGTGATTTATGTAATTGGTAATTATTTAGCAACCTGTTCCCAAACTCCACAGTTTTTCTTACAGAAGTGTCAAAATCCACAGGCTTAAAGCCTGCATGTAGAGCTCTTTACAGATGAGACAAACAGATCATTTAGTACACATCACATTAGTTTCACTGGTGCAGCTTCTTCTAAGATGACATCAAGTAAAATGAAAAGCCACCTAGACAAATTACAGACCAGAGAACTAAAACATAGTAACTCCAGACTATTCGTTCAGTTGGAAAAAAAATTCTCCATTATGTATTGAAACCAAGGAGAAAGGTTGTTGCCTCTACTCGGGTGTAAAACTTTATAACCCTAAAGCCAAAAAATAACTCTGTTTTGGAACATAAGGCAGTTTAAGCTTTCTGCCCCTCCATGATACTGAGTTCTGTTTGCATCATGCAGGTCTGCCATGAGAGACTCACACAGGCAGAAATGATTAGATTTTCCATCACTCTGCTAATGCCGTCAAGCCTGCTGAGCTTTTCATAAGGCTCCAGTGTGTGGAAATCTTCCATGCCGGGGGGAACATAGTTAAGCCAGATCTCTACATTGCCCCAGAAGGCACAGGGGTGTTAACATGAACAGAAAATTCCTAAAATGCATTTGCTTTGGGTACAATAGGTATCACCTGTATTTCTCAGCCTCTCTGAGTACAGGCTTTATTCTCAGTTCTGTGATCTTTCTCTCTTGGGGAATTGTTGCTGCACAGCAGTGGTGGAATTTATTTTATCTGTCTTTCTCTCTTGTTCTCTGTCTGCTTCAGTTGTAACCCTCTGAGGAGCTCAGTGCAGCTTACAGTTCTTGTTTTATCCTCCCATCTAACCTGTGAGGAAGGTAAGGTTAAAATGTGCAGACCTCTCCAAGCCCACCCACTCAGATTCACGGGGCCATAGAGATTTGAATGTATGCTTCCTGAATTTAAACATATTGTTCTAAACTAGAGGTGGGATTTGTGCAAACCTCCAGCAATTGTTGAACTGCAGCTTCCAGAATTCCTCACCACTGGTCATGCTGGCTGGGGCTGAAAACAATCCCTATCCTCCTCTAACCACTGCTATCAGAAACAAAGGTTTATCTCTCCTTCAATAGTAATTTCAGAAGATTAATACCAACAGCATTGGGACCAAAAGAAGACTATTGAGAGGTAAAAAGAGAGACATCAGTATACCTGAGGAAGGAGAGTGGGAATATTTCAAAAAAATTAAGAAAGAAAGGAATCTCTAATCCAATAGGCACTAAGCATGCTCAGCAGACACAAAATATGGAGAGCTGACCAGAAAAGAAAAATAAACAATGGAGTAGAATGCCATCTCTATGGATAAACATCAGCATTTTGTTGCAGATGCCACCTGCTATTAATATGGTTAAAGAACCAAATAGTTTTATATCATTTTTAAAGTTCTTAGTTCCTGGGTATTTTCTTAACAGTTTTGACTTCAGATACTAAGTAATAAATGCAAAATAGAGGGTGAAAGATGTGTGAAAGAAAATCTTGCAATCTCTGAGTCTAATATATTTCTGCATGAGCTTTAATGGATATCAATCCACTTTGTCAGATGCACTAATGGTGCGATATTAAAGCCACAGGCATTTATGCATAGTTACACAGTTTTGTATAATTGTGTGACCTATGTAAAATTGTCTCAAAACAATGAACCACTACCTAAATACCTGTGAACATCTCACCATGTGTGCATCTGAAGAAGTGAACTTACACAAATGATCATGCTGGAAAAAATCAGTCTCAAAGGTGCTGCTTGGTTCTGTTTCCCCACATGTACACCTCTTTTTCTTTTTTCTTTTTGTGCTAAAACAATATTGTGCTACAACAAGTACTGAATATTGTGTGTAAACCACAAAACATATTCAAAAAGTGCTGAAGGGAAATGTAAAACTGATGCCACTCTTGTGCATCCTTGTGCACTGTGGTACACAGGCAAAGCTGTACATTAGGAAAAAATTGCAAAAAAAAGTATTTCATCCAATTCATTGAAGATTGCATCAGATAGATAACACTGTGTGAGAAGAACACTTTTTGTTACTTTCCCTATACTGTTGTAATTCTGCAAACCAAAATGTACATACTAGGGGTGAAGAAAGTAGGGGCCATGGGATGCATACAGTCCCACAAGTGCCCATTTGTGTCCCCCTGAAGTTTCTATGGAGACCATGTAAGCCCTCCAAAAGCCCACAAAAAACTTTAAAACTTTTTTGGGTTGAAAATGGCCCCCAAAACACCCATAAATGTAGTGGTTTACCCACCAGAACCTCCCACCAAGTGCCAATTAGAGGTGACACAATGCCATTTTCAATGCATCAGATGCACCAGTGCAGCCCATGGGGGCACACAGAATGGGGCACACAGAAGAAAAACTGGCAAAACAAACAAACAAACAAACAGCTTCATTTATATACCGCTTCATACCCTTAAGGAGTGTCTAAGCGGTTTACAATTGTAAGCTATTTGCCCCCCAACAATCTGGGTACTCATTTTAGCGACCTCGGCAGGATGCAAGCCTGAGTCGAGCTTCAGCCCTTTGCTGGTCTTGAACTCGCCACCTTATGGTTTTGAGCGAGTGGCTGCAGTACAGGCATTTAACCACTGCGCCACCAGGGCTGGCCCCAGCTCCCTACACAGATGCTCACCCCAAAGCATGTTTATCACACTGTATATCCAGGGTTAATTTTGGAGAATTCGTTGCTACCACTGCTGTAAAGGGCTTGTTAGTCCTTGCCAAGCAATAAACATGTTCAAAATGTTTAGCCTGCAACAATACACCCTAATGGCTACAGAAAAACTGTTGCCTGCATTGGAGAGACAATGGAAAGGGTAAGGAGTCTGCAAAGCTGCTAACTTGCTCGCTAACTTGAGTGGCATGATCCCAGCATATGGGAACTGGGGAAGGGGTGAGAAGGCTGTCACTGACCATGTGATGGTTTTGTTTCTGATGTACGTATGGAAAGGAAAGGAGAATCTGGGTTGTTGAAGCACATAAGTGGCACCAAGGGGAAAGAGGGAGGGTGAAAGTGTGTGATTTGGGTTGAAGGGAAGCAGGAGGGTTGAGGGAGCAAATAGGAAAACTGTAAGTGAATGTAATACTTTAAATATAGTAAATGTTGCTAGTAAAGTATATTTTAAGCATTTGTTTGGCTCAGAGTTCCCTAAGTATATTGCAAGTCAACAGAATATTTTAACCAAGATAAGTTCATCAGAAAAATATGGTTCAATACATAATAAAATACAGTATATGTAATTTATGTAATGTAAATATAATACAGTATATATAATTTAATATATTTATATTAATAAATTAATAAACCATATGAAATTAATTTACATTTATATTTTTTGGGTTTATTTGATAATGTCCTACATTTTTTAATGACCTACATTTTGCAGTGCCTTGTTCTCCTTTGCAGTTATGATATCTGGTCACCCTGAACCAAAGTGCTACAAAGTGTTGGTTATTACCTTTAAAGCCCTAAATGGCTTGGGTCCGCCTCATTCCATATAATCCTCCCCACACACTTTGGTCCTCTGGGAGGAATCTGTTACAGCCTTATAAAACAAGGCTGCCTACGACCTCCCAGAGGACATTTTCAGCTATTGCTCCCAGATTGTGGAACAGCCTGCTGGACAAGATCTATCATATTACCACCCTAAACAGCTTTTAAAAAGCTGTGAAGATGGATCCCTTCCAGCAGGTCTTTCCTGAATAGTTCTCTGGCCACTAGTAGGAAAATCTTACTGCTGTACTTTGATGTCACTTTAGTCATGGTCTATTGTTTACTATATTAATTTTAAGTATGTTTTAATTCTTACATTGTTTAATAGTATGGGGGGGTTGAGAGATTTGGATTGTATGTTTTTAAAGTAGCACGCCTGGAAAAACAGGTAAGAAAAAAATCTTCACCCATTTTGTCACTCTTAACTGTTGTTTGGTTTGGAACAAAAAGGGCCAGTCCACATACCAAGAGCACTTTTATTATGCCCTTAGGATTCCTTATTAACTGAAGTCTGCAGGGGATCGGGGCACTGTTATTACTGTTCTGAATTTGCAGTCCTCCAATTTTTGGGACTCATTCTTCAAACACAACCTTTCCAAGCTCTCTGTTCCCTATTCAATAGTCCTCCTCAGATGTCTTAACTGCCTAGCAAACATACTTGGGAGGTACAAGAGGGACAGATTTTGTCATCAGACCATCCATTTTACATTCTCTATAAACATACAAGCCATACCCCTGTGAGCTTGTCTAGGACCCCTTTCCCCAACTCTTTGCTCTCCAGGTATGTTAGATTACAGCCTTCATCATCCCTTAACAGCATCACCATCCTGTAGGTAGACAGGTGTGGAGTGAACAACATAATGAATGAAACATACTTTTCAAAAAGGTAGATGAGCCATATTATTAATTTACACCATGAGGTTTTAGTTGTGTTTATTTCCCGTCACTGTAAAATTAATATTTGTAGGACCAGAGAGTTGGAAGGGATCACAAGGATGGTCATATCATCTCTGATTAAAGCTCTCTGAAGAACAAAAGTCCATCACCTTCTGAGGCAGTTTATTCCTCAGTACTACTGTCTTACAGTCAAGAAGCGCTTCTTTATGTTTAGCTGGAAGCTCTTTTCTTGTAGAACATGTAGAACATATCATGTAGAACATTGAATGAGCTTGTTTTCTCTTGCTCTAGAGACTTGAAGACAAACCAATGGATACAATCATAGAATCATAGAATCATAGAGTTGGAAGAGACCACAAGGGCCATCCAGTCCAACCCCCTGCCATGCAGGAACTCCAAATCAAAGCCATCTAGATGCTTTGATTTGGAGTTCCTGCATGGCAGGGGGTTGGACTGGATGGCCCTTGTGGTCTCTTCCAACTCTATGATTCTATGATTGTATCCATTGGTTTGTCTTCAAGTCTCTAGAGCAAGAGAAAACAAGCTCATTCAATGTTCTACATGATATCCCATCACAAATTTAAACATGGCTTTAGAATTATAGAATATTCTAAATAACCAGACAACTGAAAGACTGTAGTAAAATATATTGGCGGAAATTTTTAAAAAGGAGAATACAAAATACAGATATGCCCTGAAGGGTGTGATCAGAAAGGTTAAGTTCTCCCCCTGGCACATTTCTCTAACTAGCTGTTACTGTGTTTTATACTGGGAAAAGAAAGAGCTGAGATTAGGCTGTTATAGACAGATTTAATCAGACACCACTCTTTTTGTCAGGCAACTCTGAGAAAGATATAGCTTGGGCTCTTCAACTCGCCTCAAAACAGTTAATTAGGAGAAGAGGGCTTTTAATTTAGAAAAGTGCTATCTAGTTTCCAAAATGTTCTCTGTCTGTGTGTGTGCTATTTTTGTCTTCACTTCATTTTTAGCAAGTGACTGAAAATGGAATTGCATGAAGAAAGCCAGAGAGAGAAAGAGAGAGAAAAAAGAGAAAGTCAGAGATAAGATGTCCCTCTGCCATTTTGACAATCCAAAGCATGGAAACTTCTTGGTCTGTGCTTTCTACAGCATTTGCACATGGCACAACATTTAAAAATAGTTGCCTATGCGTAGCAGAAATACCCTAAAGACACCTGATCCCATTTGATCTTGGAAGCTAAGCAGAGTCAACTCTGGTTATTACTTGGGTGGGAGATTGCCAATGAATATCAGGTACAGGCTATATTTTAGAGGAAGGAACTGCCAAAAGCACCTCTGAGTATTCCTTATCTAAGAAAACTCTATGAAATGTATAGGGCCATCATAAATCAACAGGTGACTTTAAGGCACATATATACAAACATGCATGGGTGTCCAGCCCTTTTACATATTATTATAAATATATAGACATGGAGGAAAGAGCCAGTAAGTGATCCTGCAATATTTGGAGTGGAGTTGGGAGGTATGATCCCACTCACCACCTCCGGCTAGTACTTGTTGACTTTATCAACAGATAGGTGAAAGCAAATAAACCTATTTCCTTATTTCTGGGAGCAGGGGGAGATGGGCCTTCTTTATGTATTAATGTAATTTTGTGATATTGTCAGTGGAAGAGAAATAATGCTTTTTATTTCCTTCATAAAAAAGAAAGACAACTAGGAATGTTATTAGTTTTGCATGCCTTAGGACTTCATTTGAAGCATTATCTTTTCATAATATTTTAGTTTCTTACTGTATGAATTTCCATTGATTCTGCTGTATTTTTATTTTAACCAGAGATTATATGGGAAAGCAGGATGTATGGCAGGCAGTGTTGTACCAATGCTTTCATCAGCGCTGCATATACACAATCCTAAATATACACTGGACTGACTATGTGACAAATGTTGCTGTCCTGGAGCAAGCAGAGATTGAGGCCATGCTATTGAAAACAGCTGCACTGGGCAAGATATGTTTCTAGGATGGAGGACCACCGCCTCTCAAAAATAGTACTCTACAGTGAACTCGCCACAGGTCACCCCAAAGAAGAGATACAAGGACTCCCTGAAACAACATCTCAAGCTTGGCCAAATTGATCACCAACAATGGTCTGCCCTAGCCTCACATTGGGAGACATGGAGAGGCACTGTCCACAATGTTGCAGCTTTTTTTGAGAACTCATGCCGAACAAGTCTCGAAGAGAAATGGCAACATAGAAAGAACCATAATGTGGAAACATCATCCAAGGAGACTTTTTGCTGTGTTTTCTGCAACCAGACTTGTTTATCTCAGACTGGTCTTTTTAGTCATCAACTAAAAGTAGAAACCGTGGGATGAGTCCTTCCTGAATCTTCGTGAACGAAGAAAAGCCAGAGAGAGAGATTAAAGAAATAAAATAAAATTTATTTTATAGTGCAAGAAATGCCATTCAGAAACTAATCCTTCAATTAACATAAGTTCAGCCAAAACAAACAAACAAAAAAACTTGTTTTAAAAGAGGACTTCTTTTTTTTTTTTTACAATTAATTATGCTAGAGGTCATAACATCTGAATTGCATTTTGCTACTTAATTTTCTTATTTATTCCTGTATTGCTGTAGCCCTACACATTAATGCAAATAAATAAATAAATAAATAAAACAAGACCCTAGTTTAAAGTGCATTTTAAACTAAAATCTTTTAGTTCTCAAAAGCCTGTCAGAATAATAATTAAGAAAAAGACTTTGGGTTTTGGTTTGTTTGCCAAAAAAAAAAAAAAAACCACGTATTTTGGGAAAGCTGTCTGCAAAACTTTTGTTCTGTTTTGTTCCCTGTTGTTGTTTTGTTTTGTTTTGTGTGTGTGTGTGTATGTTCTGTGTTGTTTGTTTGTTTGTTTGTCTGCAGGGAAAGGGAATTCCAAAGCCCAGGGGCAGCTGTCAAGAAGGCCCTTTCTCACTCTGCACAGCCTCGCAATCTGTAAAATACACTAGACTAGGGATGGAAAAAATATTCTGTTACTCATTTCCTGGCCAAAGAATGGCTTGCCTGACACTCCAGATACCCAGTTGGGGAGAATTTTCCACTTTTAGCCTGGTATTCTCACACCCAGAAGTGTTTTAGGAAATTATTCAACAAAGAAATACATATCGGTTGATATTAAGTTTTTGTTTTGTTGTTGTTGTTGTTGTTGTTGTTGTTTGCATAAAAATTGTGAGGCTTTATGCAAAAAGCATTATTTCCAGACAGCCACATATGGCTTTTGAGCAAGGCTACTGGTTTTTTACATACACACTCCAGCGATCTTTCACAGAAAACACACATGCTGCTAGTTTTTGTGTGAAACTCTACAATTTTAATGCAAAAACAACAACAACAATAATAACCCTGCATTTTTGCACAGAATAATTGCCACCCTCCCCCCCCAAAAAAAGCTTTGGGATATGTGAATATCAAATGAAAAGTGTATAGAAATGTTCATTTACTCCACAGCAGGGTGAAAACTGTGGAAATTATTCATACTCACTTGTGTTGATCAAATAGTCAAATATTATCCCTAGCCTGGATCTATATGACTAGTGCTTTATAAGTCATAACCAGCACTTTGAATTGTGCCTGAGAATGTTACAGGATAGTGCGAAATTTCAAATGCCTGCTCATGGAAGCTATCAGATTCCAAAATTTAATTACACTTTTGATAAAGGACATTTGCAGCATTTTTGTGAGTCTGAATGTTCTAATTTTTTACAGATAACGCATATTCAGAAATTCTAAATTGAGACTGAGGGTAGACACTTAATATTATCAACAAATAATGAGCTATGTACTCCTAACTATTGCTGATATGGCCTTACGAAGGAAGAAAAGGGAACTGGGGGAAAACATAGGTGGGGAAATGTCTTGTGGAAAAATATAAATATAAAATGAAATAGTATAGGATAACCAAGGAAGGGTGAAAGTTTAGAAACTGGGGAGGGTGTGTACATCCTAAGAAAGGCTCTTTACCTGAAGTGCCATCTTTCATAAAAAGTTCCCGAGTACAATTTGTCATCATCAACCTCATCAAAGACAGACCAACCATATTCTACAGACTGTTAGGTCATGAGATGCCACCATGCCTGACCACCACATTTATCAGTTTGGGAAACCAACATCTAGTAGTTGGCATTATGAAATATGGAAAGCCAGAGGCAACATTTATCTTTGTTAGAACTGACAGAACACCCCCCACAGTTCCAACTCAGTCCATGCTGACACGCACGCACAATGCATTACAATTCATCATTGCAATCTCCTTTGAAATGCTTCTTGGAATCAGGACTTTTGTGTGTGTGCACAGTTGTTGCTGTTGATGGATTTTGACTGTTTCAAAGGCACAGAAGAAGAAATTGCTCTTTTGAAATGCTAAGCAGTGGTCCTGCTGCTCTGCATTCATACAAATTATCTGCACTGTAGGCTGGTTCCTGTCACTACCTCTGTCTTCTAGTGTTGTTTCATTTTAAAATGTTTGATTCAGATTTTGAGTGGTGAAAATTATCCATTTAGCAAATTACAAAATGGCATAGACATTGGGCCGAGTATACTGCTGGGTCTATAATTTCCAAGTTACATATTTCTCAGGCAGACATATTTCATTGAATTTCTTTGAGACCCCTTATGGTGCTGGCACTTCATTTTGCCCAGCACAACAGAAGTATGTTGTTATTTTTGTTAACTGCCTTTGAGTCAACTTTGATTCATGGCAACCCCATGAATGAGATACTTCCAAGTCCCCCCGTCCTCAATCACTCTACTCAGGTCCTGCAGGCTCAAATCTGTGGCTTCCTTGATTGAGTTTATCCTTCTAGTAAGTGGTCTTTCTCTCTTTGTGCTGTCCTCAGTCTTTCCCAGCATTATTATCTTTTCTATTGAGATATGCTTTCTTACGATTTGGCCAAAGTACGGCGGCTCAGTTTAGTCATCTTGACTTCTAGTGAGAATTACGATACCTATGTCTTATAGTCCTGTACAAGTATTTGTTTGCACAAGTACAGGGCTAAAAGCGGAGACAAGGATATGAGCTCTACATAAGATACTGTCTCCAACAAGCAGCAGGAAGTTCAGTCTTCACACACTGGGCATGAAGATCTGATGAGATCTCTGCATGTGGATGAATATGGTTACAAGGCTCCCATGAGTGCGAACAATGACAGGGTTGGCCTTACCTGCCACACACATCCCC
Organism: Urosaurus nigricauda; assembly: GCA_034509955.1. Classification (NCBI taxonomy): domain Eukaryota; kingdom Metazoa; phylum Chordata; class Lepidosauria; order Squamata; family Phrynosomatidae; genus Urosaurus; species Urosaurus nigricauda. The sequence goes on from JAOEGL010000001.1 coordinate 36,721,867, forward strand.
AACCAAGTTTAGTTCTACATGTCTCTGGGTGATTTACCTGAATAGAACTTATTTTGAGTATAACAACAACAACGACAATTTATATGTATGCCACCTTTCCAGCAGCTTACAACATCAGATAAAACACAATATAAAATACAACGTACCAATTAAAATACATCCCATTAATTCCCTCCCCCCCAAACAAACTGTAATAAAATACCATTAAACAATCAAGAAATGAAAATTAAATATTAAGATTTTACAATGATTAAACAATCAGCCAGTCAGAAACAAGGGGATGGGCAGTTCAGGTGTTCTCTATTGTCTGTGTCTATGGGGGGCCAGGTGGGTTATTCAGGGAAGGCCTGTCAGAAGAGATCCATCTTGACAGCCCTTTTCAAGCTGTCAAAATGGGTAATGTTCCAGATCTCTTCCAACAGGCCATTCCATAATTCCAAACTGAGGCAAAATAAAAGGCACCCATTTTCCACAAGTTTAGGTCATAAGATAATTCATCTTAGTGGCATTCCCCCACCCATAAACCCATATAAAAGCTTATGGAAAAAGTAGGATGGGAGACCACATGAATTATGAGAGAAAGTTCTAAAGGGGACTTCTATTGTTTGAGTTTTGGGTCCCCTTAGTGGTGCTGTTGGTGGTGACATTTCAATAAGACTTATGTAACTATTCTTCCTAATGATGCAAATACTTCTCTCTTCTTTCTCAATGGTACTGTTTTGGCTACAGTCTTGCTGACATTTAGCATCTGAGGTCACTAGTAAAAGGACTGAATGTTCCTTTAAGAGAATTGTATTAAATGCTTGATGAGAAAATATGAAAGCAAAACTGGTACCTCCTGTGTCTTGAGGCTAATAGCTCTGATCATAAGACATATGTTAAGCTTTATCATACTTGAATCATATTAATAAATGTTGGTGTTTAATGCAGGGTTGGATATGCTAGTATTTATCTAATTTCATGCATAAGCAGCAAACTTTACAGTGATGATGGTACCAGGGCACTAATTTATTTATTTATTTATACCCCACCTCTCTGCACTCAGGCAACCAGGGCAGCTTACAACAATTATATATATGTATATATATATATATATACACACACACACACACATACATATACACACATATACATATCCTATCCCCTCAACCCTCCCCCGATTAAAACAGAATTAAACCATTTGCAATCTATAACATATTAATATAAAAAACAATTTAAAACAGTTAAATTACAAGCAAACAGCAATATATAAACTAATAGGATCACTTGAAGAAGTAATGTAGCTGCCTAAATATGTAGGCGTTTTTGCCATTAACACTAACTGATACAAATTCATGGCTCCTGAATGAATAGATTACAAAGAATTGTTTATTCCTCCTATATAATCTCTTATCTCATTAACATTTTCATAGCTGTTTCTCCAGATGTTTGAGGCCAACAAATTTGTGGGGAGGGGGGGTATATGAAGACTGTATGTTATGTGTATAATATACATAATGTATATTATATATATGAAGATGGTCCCACAAGAGAAGTTAAGGTTATGATCAAAGATGTTTGAAAAATTCAGTAGTGAATTCTGTTACAAAGTAATCTTATGCCCAGTTCAAGAACTACTTCAGAGCCAGGATGTCCTCCTGCCCCTCATGAGCCTTCATCAGAGGCCTTCATCAGAGCTCTTAAATTAGCGGATATAGGGAAAAAATGTTTTTTCTGTAGCAGCATCACATCTGTGGAACCACTGCTATCACCACCCTGGAAAAGTTGGTTTGCTATCATCCCTACTGACAAAACAAGACCATTGAAAATGCACAGTTTCACTATTCGGTTCTATTCAGTGTTATCTATTGTGGATAAATTGAGGAGGGGGAGTAAACTAGTGCTGCTTTCCACCATAGCCATGTCAGGGATGATGGGAGGTGTTGCACTTTACCCAGGCTTAACTCCTCACCACCTTGGTAATGCTGTTCTGACCAGTGTTGATCAGTGGTATGATGTATTGCAAAACATGTAGCAGAGTTGTAGAGAAGCTGCTGAAGATCCTGACAAAATCTTTCAGCACTCTCTTTCCAGGAATGAAACGCCAGCTCTGGAACATCTGGAACTGTAGTCACTGCTTAGCCCTTCTTGCTTCCAGCAGTCAAATACCACACGAGCTGTATTCTAAAACTACCTTTATTTGCTACTTGAAGAATTCAACTAAACAAAAAATAACAAACATCTTTGCAACACATTTGCTATGCACTAACTTGCTATCCTAAATAAACTATATACATCTACATCTTTTTCCTGCACAAGAAACTCAGTTTCAGCCAGGTTGGCTGTTCTCTCTGTTGGCTTACATTTTTAGATCCTAAGAAAAGTCCAGTTCTGCATAGCTCAGTTCAGGATCACATCTCAAGTTACATTCAATGATGCATATTCAGGTTCAGATTCAGAATGGCTTACCGGAACAATACAGAAATATTGCTGTTATTAGTTGCCACCCACTGGGTGTGCACTGGGTGTGCACAAACATTTTCATTGGTTAATTTTACATTTTCCCATACTAAGTCCAATCTTTTTTTATGACTCTACTTTCCATGTGACATTTTCTAGTGATGTCGTTGTTTACATTTCTCGACCTTCTTTCCAGGAGTTTTGTGTTGTTTTCCTTTATGTGTTTTGACTATGTGTGCACCTGTTGTTGTGTGTACATGCCTCGCCACACTGTATCATCTCAGACTGGAAATTTACAGAACTTTGGTTCTCATACATACAGCTTTGCATTTCAACTACTATATCTCCCATGCTCCATTTCCTAACAAGCCAGTGCCACCCTCCTTTATGAGTGGAGGGGAAGAGTTTGAAGAAGAAAGACCCTTGTGTCTTTGGAGACTCACCATGCAGTTTGAAACTCTAGAAAATCTGATTTCCAGACAACCCAGCCTCTATGGATAGCAGAGACTCTCTTCTTCAGACTGTCACCTTCTGTGTATAGAAAGTGACCAAACCTGTAGCAGGGAGAAACAAAGTAATGCACTCCTCTCCCTCACATGTTTCCTCTTTCCATACACAGATATGCCAGAATAGGTCTTGGGCCTTTGATGAACATCAATATTGTTTTCACCAGTTTTGAAAAACAGTTTGCATCTGGGTTTTTTATTCTGTCGTATTCTTACTGGTTGTTATGTTATTTAAACTGTACCTCCCTGTGAGCATACTGTTGGGCATAAAAATGATACAGAAAACATTATGAATAATAAATATCACATAAATTTATATTTTTGGTCCCATGCCAAAAAACACAAATTGAATTAATTAATTAATTAATAACCAGAATGGAGTTTCATTACCTTCCAGTTTTCACATTTCCAAAATATTTGATAGATTTTTTTATTTCCTTCCCCAAAAATAGATCAAAATGACTTTAGAAAAGTGCAGTTCAAGATTAAAATATATTTTAAAACATCATTGTGAGAAAACATACATGTTTTAAGAGAAAACTCATTTTAATAAAAATGGGCATCAATATAGAAACTCATAGGTGAATGCATGTAAAAACGGCCAAGGCTGTATCTGCCCTGCAGAAATAATGCAGTCTGAAACTTCTTTAATGGTACAGTACAATGCTATGGAATTCTGGAATGTATAATTTTGTGAAATATCTAGCCCTCTATGTCAGAGAGCAATAAAGCCACAACAAACTACAAATCCCAGAATCCCATAGCATTGAGCCATGGCAGTTAAAACAATGTCAAACTGAATAATTTCTGCAGTGCAGATGCAGCTAAGGACAGAAAATAAACTGATTCATCTATGAATGTCTTCAGTAATTTGTGACCCTCTCGTTTTAGTAAATTATATCATGCTATAAAAGCAGAGCTAAGAGGAAAGGGTTGGTATGATCTGCCATGCGGAAACACACAAGACAATGCATGAAAATTACCTCCTAGAACAATTTATGGTAGAAAGAGAGAGAAGTGGATGGGTTCATGTTAGGGCTTCCATGTGAACTAAGACCCTAAACTGGCACTTTGTGCCAGCCTTGGCCTGAACTAGCGCTGCGGTAGGGCAGAGCGTTCACACGCTCCCAAACCCTACCATGCACCACAGCCACATCTTGGCGCACTGCCGTTTACATGGGGTGTGCCATGATGACATCCCTCATGAGCTGTGTCCAAATGACACAGCACACGAGGGACATCACAGTGCCTCATCAGGACACTTAATGGCATCTCTGTAGCAGCAGGTAAAGGAGCCTCATTTTGCGGCTCCTTTTTCGAGTGGACCATTGCCGTGATGTGCGGTTGCCATGGCAACGATCCAGTGCAGAATGAGGCAGCATATCGGCGCTGCTTTCTGCCCATCTGTCAAGCCACTAAGGGACAGGCATTGAGTGTTGGACTATTACTCTGAAGACCAGGAATTCAAATCCCCTCTCAGCCTTGAAAACCCCCTCATTGACCTTGGGCAAGTAACACTCTCTCACACTCAGATGATGGCAATGGCAAACCCAAACAAATCTAGCCAAAAAAAAATTCAGTAACAGTTTCATCTCAGGGCCGCCATAAGTTGGAAATGACCTGAAGGCACACAACAACAATGAATGAAAACTACTTACAGGGTCCTCCAAAATAAGGTTTGTTTCTACTCACTGATCACTCAGTTTATAACTTTAAATTCCCAAGTAGCTTTATTGCCAATGATAAAATTGTTTCTAAAATGGAAGGATAAGATTTGGAATAAAGCCATGAAATCCTTCAGTTTCCTCCTTGATGTCTCATTAAAGTTAGTAACCTGATGGACCTAGCGTTGCAATATCACAGTTTCACTATGTTGTTCTGTATTATGTCAATTTAACACAGAGCCTTTGTAGGGCCATTTTGGATTTACTCCCAATTTTGCGCTTTGGGGGTATACATTGTAATTAGAAGAGTCCTTCTCAAAGGGCAAGCAGACTCTCAACATATGTGCACCCAACTGGCTTTAGAAAAATCCCAAAAGCTGGCAAATAAATGCTATTACCAGAGTTGTTTAGTGGAGGGCATACAAGGAAAGAAATCAAATGAGAACTGTTTTATGTTTCCTTCATAAGCATGTTTGTAAATTCTTCTGCCCTCTGATTCCTTATTTGCCAGGATCAGCTTTAGATCCCAAATAAATTTATCAAAGAAACACAATGTAAAACAAAAAAAAAGTTTTATGTTGCAAGATAATTAACTGTTCAGGAGAAAATCAGTTACACAAAAGGGAGGGATACTGAAAGCCTAACAACAAAATTAAACACAAAATACAATTCTGTCAGCATCTCCCTCAGTGCTTTATATTGGGCTCAGCATAGGAAAGCCCAGCCTAGGAGGAAGAGATTGCAATGGAAAGAAGCCATGAAACCTGGCTAGCAGTCTCCTTGGAAGATTATTATGAGAGCTGTTGTGACAATGGTTTTCAATAACCAGAAATCAATAGCTTAGAAACAAGGGCTATGACAAAGGACCCCATCTAATGGGGCTAAAACACTGGCTTACCTTTCCAGAATTCAGTGCTAATTTGGGAGGCAGCCTGGTCCTATCACACAGAAATCACTGCTGAATTGCTGTCTGAATCTGTCCTGGATGCAGCTCAGGTCCTGTCAGCCACATCCACAGCTATTTTTAGAAGCCAGAAGCTTCTGACTTCAAAGAATGGCCATCAAAGTAGCTTACAGGACCCGAGCTGCATCCGGGACTGACCCAGGTGGTGATTCAGTAGTAATTTCTGTGTGAAAGGATCCGGCTGCCTCCTGAATTAGCACTGAATTTGGGAACAGTAAACTGGGATTTTAACCCCATGCAATAGGATCCAAAACTGCAAGCAGGTCACAGCAGCTAGCTTTTTCAGATAAATTATCATCATCATCATCATCATCATCATTATCATCATCATCATTATCATCATCATCCTTATTGTATTTATTTATATACCACCCTTCTCCCAAAACTATACCACTTTGGCCAGATCTGGCATCTTAAGGAACGGGCGCAGCTGGCACACGAGTTTTAAATGTGCAAAAGCACTCCTGGTCAAAGCAGAGACCTGGGCCTCCAGGTTCAAAGCTGAGTCCAAGAGTACCCCAAACTGCAAACCTGAGTCTTCAGGGTGAGTGTGACCCCATATAACACAGGTTGGATCCCTATTCCCTGATCTGCCTTTCAACTGACCAGGAGCACCTCTTTCTTATATGGATTAAGTTTCAACTTTTTTGCCCTCATCCAGTCCATTACTGATGACAGACCCTGGTTAAGGACCAGGACAGCCTCTTTGGATTGAGGTGGAAAGGAGGAGTAGAGTTGAGTGTCATCAGCATATTGATGACACCGCACACCAAAACTCCTGATGACCTCTCCTAGCAGCTTCAAGTATATGTTAAATAGCATAAGGGACAACACAGAACCCTGAGGGATCCCACAGGCCAATGGCCAGGGGGTTGAGCAGGAGTGCCCCAGCACCACCTTCTGAGTTTGCCCCTCCAGGAAGAAATGGAGCCACTGTAAAACAGTACCTCCAAGTCCCATCCCATAGAGGCAGTCCAGAAGGATACCATGGTTAATGGTATCGGAGGGCACTGAGAGGTCCAGAAGAACCAAGAGGGATACACTCCCCCTGTCTAGTTCCTTGCATAGGTCATCCACCAAGGCGACCAAGGCTGTCTCTGTTCCATAGCTAGGCCTGAAGCCAGATTGAAATGGATCTACATAATCTTTTCATCCAGAAACACCTGGAGTTGGGAAGCCACAACACATTCCAAAACCTTGCCCAAAGATTGGGTGCTGGCCGATAATTATTCGTTATTGTGCGGTCCAGGGATGGCTTTTTTAACAGAGGCCTCACAATTCCTTTAGGCAAGATGTCTGCCTTGTTGTAGGGAGACATGGTCTACTTCCTTCAGTTAACTTCAGTTAATTCTCATGTTAATGTTTTAATGTTGATTTTGTAATCATAATTGTATGAAAGCTTGGGTGTTTATTTGCAATGGTCTTGGACTAAGCTATAAACTGTATGTTCAAGTGACCCATAGCAATGGTAGATGTGCAGGGTGGCTAGCAGGATGCCTGTGAAGACAGTTGCCACAGTGCAGAAATGAAGGCTGAGGTATATCTTGGCCCACCAGCTGCGGGTCAGGGCACCTGGTGGATGGAGATATTCCAGGCTGCCCCCAGAATATCCTGGCCAATGGAGACAAATTCAGTAATCTTGCTTCCAGCCCATTCCTTGTACCTGGATATCACAGCTAGCAATTTCTTCTTTGCACCACCTCTTCTTGGAATTAAGTGCTTGTGTCTACGCACACAGAGGTAGACAATAATGGTGATTTAGAGGTTTTTGAGCCAAAATTCCCATCAATCCTAGCCATCTTTGCCAGTGGTAAAATACTGCTGAAGTTATAGTCCAAAAGCATCAGAGGGGAGGGTATTGTTGTTCAACCCTGCAGTAACAGGCTATGTTAGATTTACCTTGGGGCTTTTTAGATTGGCAGGAAAGTGTGACATGAAGTTGCACTTTCCTGAATGCTTAGCAGCTACACTGCAAGCCCCAGGTGTGCATTTAAAAGGTACAGGGCTGCTAGACTGAGGGGTTTGGGAACGACTTATCTGAGGTCTTTTCTGTGGCTCAGCAGCTACATGGGAAGCTGTCAGAACGCTACAAACACAGGCGGAGCAGTTACATGGGCGGCAATGAACGCGGCTTTTAGCCACGGTGAATCTTTAATTTTTTTTTTTCCTTGCCAGCTGCGAACTGCGCAATTCCTCAATGCCCTGCAGGTGTAAAAGCTGGGGTTTAACCACAAAGTTTTTTAAAGCTCCCAAACCCAAGCTCCACCCCTAATCCGAACCCTAGATATGCGCAGTAGGGACTCTGGGATGCCGTTACTGTTATTCTACTGTGGATAACATGTCAATTCATTCACAAAATAAAGGGGTTCATTCATGATGCACCAGTGCAACGGCACAGTTTAAAAAGGCAGAGGAAACGCAATGATAATTTGATGGATCCTCATAAGTATACATTTGTCCTGCGCAACTGCACAGGTTTGCAAATTGCGCAAACACAGTTACACCATACAGTCAAATTATCATTGCCGGCTGCGAACTGCGCAATTGTGCAGTTCGCAGCCGGCAGCCAGCAAACCTGCGCAATTGCGCAGGACAAATGGATCCGTCAAATTATCATTGCGTTTCCTCCGCCTTTTAAAACTGTGCCGTTGCACTGGTGCATCATGAATGAACCCCTTTATTTTGTGAATGAAGTGACATGTTATCCACATTAGAATAATAGCAACGGCATCCCAGAGTCCCTACTGCGCATGTCTAGGGTTCGGATTAGGAGTGGAGCTAGGGTTTGGGAGCTTTAAAAAACTTCAAGGTTAAACCCCAGCTTTTACACCTGCAGGGCATTGAGCGTTTTAATTAGAAGTGAAGTCCACACCACGCATGCTCCCAACCCACGATCCATTATGATCCGCACCTGTATCGCTGCCTTTAAATGGATGCTTTAAAGAGACAGAGCCCCATTTAACCGTGCAACTACACCTTAGTCTTTAGATGCAATAGCAATGTTGCGCCCTTTTTAAAAAAGTAGTGGGGAAATCAAGCTACTTTTTAAAGGCGCTTCTTCTCCCTTAAAACTCCAAAATAGTGTTTTCATGGCACACTTTCCCTTTTTCTCATCTAAAGGCTGGGCTTTCATGCAGCCATCAACACACCTCTTTTTGCCAATCTAAAATGGGCCCTTGAGTTTCAAACTATCCATTGCATTTTTCATGCTTGCTTGCTTCTTTTCACACTGTAACAGTCTCAATTATGTTGATCTTTTATGTGCATATGCACATGTTTCCCAATGAAAATAGTGGCACAATCTTGTCTGATGAAAAGTAGTACCTTCAGTTCAAGATTTCAGAAATAGAGTTCTGCCTACGGTACTACTGCATATGCAGCTGTGCCTTCCACATAGGTGTACAAAGTGTGCATTCTTTATGGATGTACATTGTGCATTTTCTCCCCAACTCCACCTGGGCAAGAAGGCAGCAGAGGCCAGGCAGCAGCAAGAGGGTGTGGCAGGAGTGGTGAACTATAAAGCCACTCCTTTTCCACCCCTCAGGAAGACCAGCAGCAAGCCAAGCCAGAAGCAGCCTTCTTTTCTCCCCAACTCCACCTGGGCAAGAAGGCAGCAGAGGCCAGGCAGCAGCAAGAGGGTGTGGCAGGAGTGGTGAACTATAAAGCCACTCCTTTTCCACCCCTCAGGAAGACCAGCAGCAAGCCAAGCCAGAAGCAGCCTTCTTTTCTCCCCAACTCCACCTGGGCAAGAAGGCAGCAGAGGCCAGGCAGCAGCAAGAGGGTGTGGCAGGAGTGGTGAACTATAAAGCCACTCCTTTTCCACCCCTCAGGAAGACCAGCAGCAAGCCAAGCCAGAAGCAGCCTTCTTTTCTCCCCAACTCCACCTGGGCAAGAAGGCAGCAGAGGCCAGGCAGCAGCAAGAGGGTGTGGCAGGAGTGGTGAACTATAAAGCCACTCCTCTTCCACCCCTCAGGAAGACCAGCAGCAAGCCAAGCCACAAGCAGTCTTCTTTTTCCCCAATTCCATCTGGGCAAGAAGGCAGCAGAGGTCAGGCAGCGCGGAGAGGCGGCGGGGAAGGAGAAAGCAACACCTGGGACTGCCAAGGCCACCCCTCCATTCAGCAAAACAACGCGGCATTGGCCGCAAGAGGAGGAGCTAAGACATTTCCATATATTGCTTTCCCTGTCATCATTGCATGGCTAGGTTAGCCATAAAGGAGAACATTCTACCTCAGGGCCTTTTGTTTTTAGGCATAATGCTTATAATGGGAGAGCTGACTAGACAGGAAAATGTTAATATCTGTCCATTGTCTGTTAGACATGGACCTCCTATTCTGGGTCAGAAACCTCTGACGGATAAATCACTTCCAGCACCAGATGATGGAGCCGGGAATAGCCTGGGAGCAGGAATTGAGGTTGTGTGGGGGCAGGGAAGGTATGGCGGCAACAGTGTGAACAAATGTTACAAAAGAAGAAGGGATCGATGTCTGATATCTATCCCTTCTTCAGTTCACCCTGTTTCCCAAGATAACATGGAGAGCGCACCAACCATTCCACAATCCCTTAATCTGCTCCTTTGCAATGTCAGGTCGGCCAAAGGTAAGACTCATATCATCCACGATCTTCTCGTGGATGAACAGGCCGACCTGGCATGCTTCACCGAGACTTGGCTGGGAGATGCCAGCGCTGCTACCTGGGCGCAGGCCCTCCCAGCCGGCTACACGGTTAGTGAGCAGATAAGGGAAAGTGGGCGGGGGGGCGGTGTGGCAATAGTTCACAAAACTAACCTAACTTTGATCAGGAAACCTGTCCGGAAAACGATCCACATCGAGTGTGTGTACCTTGGCCTGAAGACCAGGGATAGTTTGGGGATTCTGTTAGTATACCGGCCACCCCGTTGTCTAACAGATTCCCTGACTGAGCTGACTCAGCTGGTCTCTGAGTTGTTGTTGGAGTCTCCCAGACTTCTTGTATTGGGTGACTTCAACATTCCTCTTGAGACCAGCTCTTCTGATCTATCTGGAGCAGCTCGGGAGTTCATCGAATCCATGACAGGCATGAACCTATCCCAATTGGTCAACGGGCCTACCCATTGCGCAGGTCACACACTCGATGGAATCTTTAGTACGGAACAGGAATATCCGTGGGCGGAGGTAACCAAAACCTCCGCACTGTCATGGACGGATCATTTCCTGGTCAAGTTGGAACTAAAAGCCACTTCTGTCCCCCCCGGGTGTGGTGGACCCATTAGAATGGTCCGCCCTCGAAGACTAATGGAACCAATTGGTTTCCAGAAGGCCTTAGAGGGTTTAATGGTTGGCAACGCCGGTGACTCCGTCGAAGCTTTGGTGAATACCTGGAACACCGATCTTCCCAAGGCTCTCGACGCAATCGCCCCCAAGCGTCCTCTCCAACCCGCTCCAAATCGCAAACCCTGGTTCTCGGAGGAACTCAGGGAGATGAGGCGGGTTGGACGACGACTAGAGCACAAATGGCGGAAGACTCGACTCTTCTCCGACAGAACTCGCCATAGGCAGCATCTTCGCGCCTATCGGGAGGCTTTGCGTGCAGCGCGGAGATCCTTCTGCTCTGCACGCATAGCGTCTGCAGAGTCCCGCTCAGTAGAGCTGTTTAGGGTTGTGGGGGAGCTGACGCGGGTGCCCCCCGCGCCAAATCCCCTACTGGACCCAACAACAGCCTGCTGTGATGAGTTTAACACCTTCTTTGCAGACAAAATCTCTCGGATAAGGACCGACTTGAATGTCAATGTTTTGTCAGAGCCCATAGGTGAGGTGTCCGATAACTCCGTTGCTGTTTCTTTACTGGATGAATTTCAACCTGCAAGTACCGAGGACGTGGACAAGCTCCTTGGAAGTTTGAGAAAGACGACTTGCCCTCTCGATCCTTGTCCATCTTGGCTGGTCGCCCAGGGAGGGGACGCAGTGAGAACATTCCTTCGGGATGTGATCAATGCGTCCCTCAGGGAGGGTTCTTTACCATCTTGTCTAAAGGAGGCGGCCGTTAGACCCCTCCTGAAGAAACCCTCCCTTGATCCCTTGGATAAAAACAACTACAGGCCAGTCTCCTTGCTCCCATTTTTGAGCAAGGTCATCGAGAGAGCAGTCGCCTCCCAACTCCAAGCTGTCTTGGATGAAACTGATTATCTGAATCCATTTCAAACGGGCTTCAGGACAGGACATGGAGTTGAGACTGCCATGGTCGCTCTGGCCGACGACCTTCGCTTGAGCATTGACAGGGGTAGTGTGACCCTGCTCGTGCTCTTGGATCTCTCAGCGGCCTTTGACACGGTAGATCATTCCATCCTTTTGGGTCGACTGAGAGAGTTGGGGATCGGAGGCACTGCGCTTCGGTGGTTCCGGTCCTTTCTCTCTGGGAGATCCCAAAGGGTGAGGCTCGGGGACAGTTGCTCTTCTAAGATAGAGCTTAATTGTGGCGTCCCTCAAGGCACCATCCTGTCCCCGATGCTGTTTAACATCTACATGAAGCCGCTGGGTGAGATCATTCGGAGGCATGGAGCTCAGTGTCTTCAGTACGCTGACGACACTCAGATTTACCTCTCCATGACAAGATCGTCGGCTCAGACTTCAGATGGTGTCTCTCCTCTCAATGACTGTCTTACGGCAGTAATGGATTGGATGAGGGAAAACAGGTTGAAGCTCAATCCGGACAAAACAGAGGTACTAACTGTCACAGGACCGAAGCCAGGATTGGGAATACACCTCCCGGTCCTAGATGGGGTCACACTCTCCTCGAAGGACCCTGTTCGCAGTCTGGGGGTACTCCTTGATTCGTCGCTTCACATGACTAGTCAGGTGAATGCGGTGGTCAGGAGTGCCTGTTATCAGCTTCGGCTGATCCGCCAGCTGCGCCCTTTCCTGGAGCCGAAGGACCTGGAGTCAGTGGTACATGCTTTGGTAACCTCACGACTGGACTTCTGTAATGCGCTCTACATGGGGCTACCCTTGTGCCTAACTCGGAAACTTCAATTAGTTCAGAATATGGCAGCCAGGCTTGTCACGGGAACATCAAGGAGAGAGCACATAACACCAGTGCTCAAATCTCTCCACTGGCTGCCGATTAGTTTCCGAGCGCAGTACAAGGTGTTGGTTTTAACCTTTAAAGCCCTACATGGCTTGGGTCCATCTTATCTGAGGGACCGCCTCCTCCCATACGAACCCCTCCGCACACTCCGGTCTTCTGGGAGGAACTTATTGCAGCCTATGAAGACTAGACTGACGCAGACCTCCCAGAGGGCCTTCTCGGCTGTCGCTCCCAGGCTATGGAATGGCCTGCCAGACGAGATGCGTCTTATTACATCTTCTGATTGCTTTAAAAAAGCCTTGAAGACGCATCTCTTCCGGCAGGCCTTCCCAGAAAGTTCTTAACCTCCCGGCTCTGTTTGGGTTAAGCTCTCCCATTAGCATTTTAACATCTTGACCCTGATCTCTATGCAATGGGTTGCCGTTTTAAATTGAAATTTTTATTATGTCATTTTAATTGATGTTAGTTTAATTTAATTTTAAGGGGCGGATGGTTGGGTATGGGTCATGTATATTTTATCTTGCATTTTTTAATTGATGTAACCCGCTCCGATTGGATACAGAGGAGCGGGCTATAAATAAAACTTTATTATTATTTATTATTATTATATTTGATTGTGCATTTTGGTTGCACATTTGGTATCTTGAATGGCACTATTACCATTCAACACAAGGGATGTATACCACAATTCAGCACAAGGGATGTATACCACAGTTAATGCAGAACTACACAGTTCCAATGTAGGATCTCAGCCATTTTCTTTCTTTGATTCCTGCCCTGCTTACAGTCTGCAGCCCTGTGGGCGGGAAGATGCACTGCATGTCTTATGTAGCAGCACTAAAGATCAATAGGGAAGGACAGAGAGTCTGTGGATTATTTGGATGATCCAAGATATGAGCAAGCCTTTTGCCAAGACAGAGCCTTTTAACCCTCCTTCCTTAACACATTGTAGTTAACCCCAGAAATCTTCAATTAATAAAAAATTCTCCATTACATCCAAACCAGATCATGCTTACCAAGTTTAATAGAAATCATATTCTTAAATCAAATTCAAACTGCAGCTATACATTCTGGCTTGTTGTGAACCTAGTAGCTATAGTTTCTGCATTTAGACTTCAATTAGCTATAGCAACAGCTAACTGAAGACTTCAGGGCTAATTGTAGCACAGTGAGGAAGGAAAAGGCAGTACACTAAAGCTTGTGCATATCTAAGCTTATTAAGCCAAAATAGAATTGTCCAACCTAGACCATAAGTTTCTATTCAATTGAGAGGGGAACATAAATATAACAGGACCACCAAAAGGAATCAGAAAGCAAAAAAGTAAAAACTAAGTGGTGGGGTGGAATGTTACATCTGCAAAAAACTGGATGGTATGAACAATGTAGAGCAAGACGAAAGAGACAAAACATACACAGTTTTGGTCAGTTTACAAAAACAGTCCTCATACATGTGATTGTACAAAAGAAAATGAAAGGAGATGTCCAAGCAGTACAAATAATTACCATCTGGAAGCAGAAGCCATAAACAACATTTCTCTCAAGCTATGCACAGCCACCTGAAATGATGAGCATTAACTGATATTTCAAGGTACTTCTGGAAATCTTGGTTTATACATAATTTAAATGTTAAATTTGCTAATGTTACCGCATTACTGTTTTGTAGGTAAAACAATTTCAACTTTGAATTTGAACAATGAAAAGAAGCTGAGAGGGACAGGGTCACAATATAGTCAACCTTTTCGACAGTTCTTTAAGACAGGATGTGCAAGCAATGCTGCTTTTATCTGTTCCAATTCCAAGTAAAAGCTGCATCCTACCCAAAGTAGTCATGCTAGGAATAACAGAGAATTTAACATCTTAAATTATATATAAATATGGGTTCCCAGCTGTTCCTTAAAATAAATGGAACTAATGTAAACACAGACACTAATGGGGATTAATGATTTAGAAGTTTCCCTTGATAAAGAATAATTCATTGGTGGTGTATATGCTTTGGCTGGGTATCTTCTAGCTTCCTCCTTCTTTCCTCAACTCAGTGTCCCTACTCATTATGTCTTACTCTTTCTCTCCCTTCTAATGATTAATTTTTATGTTCTTATCTCAGCTGGAATGAATTCACTGTTTTGCACACATCCCTACCACCTTCCTGTATCTTCCCCTTTGGCCAAAATCAACTTCTAGCCCTATTGAGAGTAGACACAGTGATTTAATGTAAATTTGGTAAGTCAGCACTTATGTAAGTTCCATAGATTCAGTGAATCTACTTTATTTGGTACTAATTGAATTTAAGCTTTTTGTCCAGTATACAATCACATTTCATCTTGCAACCCAGTGAATCCCTTTCTATATGTTCTGTGTTCTACAGAGCCACTAAAGAAATATGTTACCATGAGGCAACTTGGGGCTAAAGGTTCCAGACCTGAGGAGATGCCTTCCCATGACCAGCTCTTTTTTTTTTTTCCAAATTGGGACCATGAGACTGCAATCACCCAATCAAAAATGAAAATGATGACACTTCGTTCTAAAAGTGTATGCAATGAAATAAATCATTACAATAAAATCAATATGCAAACAGAATAGTCCACCTATGTATTCATTAAACATTTAGTATATTATTCTATTCACTTCATATCAAATGTACGATTAAGTAGAAACCCTGTTGAGTAGAAGACAAAACTGGGAGAAATATGAAAAAGTGAGTGGGGGAAACAAGCCTTAACCGAGAGGGATGAGTTTGCCTTTATGGCTTCCAAGGAGCTGGGTTCTGTTGGCAGCAACCCAATTATTCTTGATCTGCTTGACATAAGGAGCTAGAAGGCTGAGAAAAGAGGGAGAAATGGAAATGTAGTAGAGATGTCATGAACATAGGAAGACTTGAATATGGAAGTGTGCCTACGGAGTTTCGGGAATATTTACTGGTCTTGAAGTGTGGGTGATCGGTCTTCAGGATGTCCCTTCAATGGCCTACTGGAACATAAACCATTCATGCCAAGGAAGCTTTTTTAATGATAAAGTTTTCCTAGTAGTGACATTGAATTTCTTCAGGTTTTAATTAATTGTTTACCTGGAAATCCTGTCATTTAAGTTCACTTTCCTACTGGCCTGCTATCTTAATTATTATCATTTACTATTATTAGTTTACTTATTTATATCCCTAACCTTGGTACTCAGGTAGCTTACAGAATTAAAACAGATATGGTTAAAAATCCACATCATTAAAACCAACAAAAGTTAAAATATAAACAAACAATAAATAAATAGAACTGAAAGCAATGTGAAAACATAGCTATTTAAAACAAAACAAATACAGCAACGCCACACGTTATTAAGAGACTTTTCCTTTGGAGAATGAGTTTCCAAAGGCCTGTCAAAACAAAAAATATTTGCCTATTGATGAAAGAATTGCAAAGAGGAAACCAGTGTAGACACTAGGAAGCAAATCCAGAGATGGCAGCAGTCACCAACAAGGCACTCTCCTATATAACTACCCAATATACCTGTGAGGGTGATATGATGAAGAAGGGCCTCCGCTGAAGTTCACAAGACATGGAAAGTCCCATATGGTAAAAGAGGGTCCTTCAGATAATCTGGACCCAAACCATATATAAGGCTTTACTAGTGATAACCAACGCTATGAATTGTACTTAGAAGCAAACAGGTAGCCTGTAAACGTGTTTTTAATAAGCGACATGGGACATGTATGTTCTGTGTAACACCTAGTGAATCACTAACTTAGAAAAAGTACCCCGCTTATCTCAGTTTCATTAGCAGAATTAGAATTTCTTCTGAAGAAAGTGACTTCATGCAGTAAGAGAGTAAGAGAGATGGAGCCATATATCAGAAATGGAAAGGTTGCATGGACCAAGATTTCATGCAGTCTTGGTCCATGTAAGCTCTTCATTTCTGATATATGGTGCCATCTCTTTTACTCAGATGAAGGGCTGAAGTGATGTAGGCTAGCTTCATATAACACTACTATTGTGTTTCCCTGAAAATAAGACAGTGTCTTATATTAATTTTTGTTCCCAAAGATGCACTGGGTCTTATTTTCAGGGGATGTCTTATTTTTCCATGAAGAAGAATTCACATTAATTTTGGACAAAAAAATGAACATTTATTATATACTGTATATATATTTATATACAAAAACTTTGCTAGGTCTTACTTTTGGGGGAGGCCTTATATTTAGCAATTCAGCAAAACCTCTACCAGGTCTTATTTTCAGGGGATCTTATTTTTGGGGAAATAGGGTATTAGGACATTCTATTAATAACAGATATAGTGGGTCCTTGGTATCCCCTGAGGTTTGATTCCAGGACCCCCATGGTCCATTAATGCTCAAGTCCCATTAAATAAAATGGCAAAGTAAAATTGTGCCCGTGGTATAAAACAGAAAAATCAAAGTTTGTTTTTGGAATTTATATATTTTTAAAAATTATTTTCAAACAGTGGGTGCTCAAATCTGTGGGTTAAGTATACAGGGATACAGAGGGCCAACTGTATGTCTGTATTTCAGTATTAGCATGAGCAATTTGTGTAGAACAGCTTGAGCACTTGACTAAGGGGTGACTGAAATATTTGATCTTTCTAAATTCCTGTTAAATGATCTGATATGCACATCCTACACAAGACTCTGTGTGGTGTGCTAGGATTCTGGCGATCAGGGTTCAAATCTCTGTTCAGCCATGGAAACCCGCTGGGTGACCTTGGGTAAGTCATACATTCTCAGCTTCAGAAAGCCCTGTGGTAGATTCACCTTTGGTTTGCCATAAGTCAAAAAAGACCTGAAGGCACACAGCAACAATTGTTTTCCATTGTATCAAAAAAACAGCAAAGCTTCCAGTTTTCTCAGGTTCCTCTTTTTCCTTATGACTGGATGGAGACGAAGGAAAGGAGAATTGACAGATTCACCAGTTTCTAAGTAGTTGGCACACTGCAGGAATACATAATCTTTCAAGGAATCTTCAAGAGCTTATACAGTGTAATAATATTTATAAACTTACACTTAAATCTTGAAAAGCATGAGCTGTGGATGCAAAAGTACCTTTTTCAAATGTGAAGTCAGTCATGAATTCACCTCACTGCATAGCTTTAAGCAGCCCATTTGTAGACCAGTCCTCTTTCACACACACATGCACATACAAACGGGACAATAATATGATGTACCTTACATGTTTATAAGTAGAATTAAAGGTAATACATTTCAATCACTTATAACATTTAGAGAAAGGTCTATAGAATGCCATGAGAAATCCATTATTATACACAGAGAAAAGGAAGTGTTCACCAAATTACTAGGGATTAGTAATTAGTTCAGCAAACAATACCCAATAGGTGGCCATGACATTTGCACAACCATGTTCCACACAGCAATTACTGTAGCAATGAATATGCTATTGGGGGTAGGGGAGGAATTTCACATTTGCCAAGGTTAAAAACAGACTGCGAGTTGAGTCATGGTGAAGTGGTGATATCTTTCAACATTTGCAGGGAAACAATTACATAGAACAAACAGCTGTTAACACACCCCAAATCCTCCTCCACCTCATCTAGTCACATATACTGTTAACATACCCCATGCTGGATTTGGGGTCCCCATATTTTTATATTTCATATTTGGAGCCAGCATGTTCTTGAGAGATCATGATGACCTTTAGAAACAGTAGGTCAGATTCCCAGGAGAAAAGGAGTGAGACCCAAAGCATGTGGTCAATCCAGGTAATAATACAACCAAAGCTAAAAGGTGTACTAATTGTTCCTTCTTTCCCCCCCCCCCCAAGTCATTTTGCATATCCTCTAGCTTGAGACAAAGGATCTTCTTGCACCCAAAGCAGTAAGCCAACCTTTCTGCTTGCCCCCTGCTGTGTTCCCAGCCACCTCACCCTGTCCAGTTACCCTGGGTTTGTCCTAATCCAATCTCTGTTTTTGTCACCATAAAGTTATCAACTAGCCAAGAATCCATTGTCAATTCCCAGGAAAGAACATCAAGTCTTTGTTACCTTATAAGATAGCATATCCCAGAGGCAAGATTTCAGTTATAAAGATTGGTCTCAAAATCCTAGCCTCCATGCATTCACAGTACACATACAGTTGTCTCAATTTGTGCTCTGTATATGAAACTGTGCCACCGTCAGATCCCTCCCAATCTGAGCTGCTCCAGCTTTCTGCAGTCTACTCTCCAGACAAGTAATTACCATCTCCATTTGAACCCCTCAAACTTTGCTATGCAGTTTCCATATTTTCATTTTCATTACTTCTGAATGTTGTGTCTGAATTAATGTGTATGTGTGGAATTGCATTCTGCGTTTTTCTAAATAAAACCTTATTAATTCACCCAAACCTAGCGTTCTCCTCAGTTATTACTGGTATATACGGGTGCAAACTAAAGAGTATTCAGCCTCTTGAAAAGCTAATTTCCCCAATAATTAGAGTAACACTGACATACTTGGTGGGGGACCCACACACCCCACCAGTACCCCCACTTTTCTTTGCTTAACATCTTTCTTTGGAGTCCAAATGTACTTTCATACCCCCAAGACTGAAGGTTTTGGATGTTAGGTAATGTTGTGTCACCTTACAAAAACTCTGGCAGTGGTGGCTGGTGGAGACAATTTCAGCAGGGCAGTGAATTTGCTACATATTTTAGTGTGACATTTCAAGAACCAAAATGCCGAACCCTGCCACCAAACAGATTCAAGACCTTGAATATCTCCTTCAAAGTTCACATCAAAATCCAATTTGGATTCTGTGCCCTACTGCCACAGAAGCCACCAGCCACCATTAATTTCCAGAGTATTATCCCAAAGGACAAGTAACTGGGATGGAAAACCAGGATTTTCATTACCTCTGCCTCTGGGGTGGGTGTGGGGATGAGTGATGTTATTGACAAGGACAGAATTGTATTCAAGGTTTGGTTGTCGTATTCTCACTTGATGTTGTACATCAAAGCACTGGAAAAAAGGAATTTCAGGTGGAGACTCTGTTGAGTCTCATTTGATAGAATATTAAGATTTTTTAATGCCATGATAGCTTTTTGTGTGGAAGGATGTTTAGTGCAGCCTGCAGCTCTGAACTGGTATTGCCAGAAGGACATTTTACACTTCACCTGCTGAAGAACAAGACCCAAGTAAAATGAGGTATTAAAGGAAAATTAAAGGATAGAAAGTGGGTACAGTTTGGTTTACAGCCTGGGGGAGTGGGACATAGGAAAATAAATAAAAATGTTGTGAGCCTTTGTTACTCAGGAACATAACAGGAGTCAGTCCAGATGGCTGATCTCCTCCTGACTACATTTATCATGGCCAAAATAGACACAACATTCTTGATGTATAAGCAATCAATTGTGCCCAGTATTGTTAATTAAAAGAGTCATTTTTATTCAGATGTGACTTTGGCACTGGGTGGTTAGTTGGTTTGTGGGCTGAAAGGGATTTTATTTTATTTTTTTAAAAACTGGCTGGGTGCTGTCCTTTGTATTGCTGTGTTTTTAATTATGCTTTTTATTGTTTGTGTCATATATTCTAACTGAGGTTTTTTCTTCATTTGTAATTTCATTATTGGTCAGAAACAGACAGGCCCAATGGAGCAGTAGAAGACCTGCAGCGTCACCATTAGCACTGGCACTGCAGCAACCAGAAATGCCTGGTCCCAATATGGGCTGCTGCCGTGGTCCTGAATCAGGCCGCCGGCAGGAACAGATTCTATCCAATCCTTCTTGACCCAGTTCTTTTTCGTTATCACAGCCTCAGTGCAGCTTCAGGCCTTGTTTGGGGCATGTGACATGTAAACAGCATGCCCCAATGCAACCTGAAGCCATGTCATTTTGCCTGTGTGTTTTGGGCCATTGTTAACTGCCTTGGGTACCATTTTAGGAGAAAGGCAAGATACACATTACATTTAAAGCCCTACATGGCTCAGGTCCATCCTATATTAGGGACTGCCTCTTCCCATATGAGCCTCCTTGCATGCTCCAGTCCTCTGGGAGGAATCTGCTACAGCCCATGAAGACCAGGCTGCCGCAGACCTCTCAGAGGGCTTTCTCCGCCATTGCTCCCAGGCTGTGGAATGACCTGCCGGATGAGATGCATCTTATTATGACCCTGGATGGCTTTTTAAAAGCGGCCAAGATGCATCTCTTCCAGCAGGCCTTTCCGGATAGTGGATAATCTTCCCCGGTCTCCAAAGACAACTACCCAGCCTTCCCCGACCACACATCAGATACCACTTCTAGGCTGCCCAAGAATCCTGATTGAATATATTGTATTGTTTTTATTGCTGGATTGTCATTTGTTTTAAAATCTGTACTAGTTTAATCTTATTTTAAGGGGTGGGTGGTAGGGATTTGGTTGTAATATTTTAATTGTACTTGTTTTTTAATTTGGTGTACCCTGCCCCGATTGCTCGCTCAGAGGGGTGGGTTATAAATAAATATTTATTATTATTATTAAAATAAATAAATATGGCTATAATTTGGAGTGTCATGCAGGACTGGGATAGCAGAATGTGGGAAAGGCTGTTTACCCCTTTCCTCCCACCATGGTCCTAATGAAAACATTTTCCCTGAAAACTTCTCTGTTACACCAGAGAAGAAGCCTTCCACTGGCAGCTATTGAAATATTAAGAGCATGGCAGGAGAAGCTGAGGCCAGAAGGCTCCTGAGACCAGCACTAACCACCAGCCCCACCCTTCTGCTCTGCTATAAAACCTGCAAGCAGAAGAGACTGTAAATTACTTAATTATTGTTTTAGTTCAGGATTAGGATGGGGTGGTGGTGAAGGAATTAATTTGTACTTTGATTTGTTATGCCATTTGTATGTATTTTGTATTGTATTTGATATACATTTGTACTGTTATTTTTTACTGTAACTGTTAATTTGCTATGAAATTTGGGGTGAGAGTTGGGATGGGATTATTTTTAATTTTGCACCGTTTTAACTCTGTTGTAACCCGCCCCGATTGTTAGTTCAGAGGGGCGGGCTATAAATAAAAAATATTATTATTATTATTCATGTGATACTTATATACAATTAATATTACATATAGTCTGGTCACAACAGAGCAGGAATTCTTCCTGCACATGATGGCCTTGCCATAAGAGAGAGGGAGGTGACTGTCTTGAAGTGACAGATGCTGAGATACAGTGGCAGCGGCGGCAGCAGTCACTTGAATCCCTTGCCCATTCCCTTCTACTAGAAAACAAAGCTGTGTGTTATACAGCTTATCCTATGCCTCTTCAAGGGTGTCACTGAGAGCTGTGGAGGGTTCAGGCTGCACCAGGTAACACCCTAAGGTGGGATGGCAGCATTGCTCTCCAAACATTTGCCTTTTGGCAGAAATGGCTGTGCCATTTACCTGCATCACTTTAAAACACTGAAGAGATGGTGTGAATGGGGCAAGACTCAGTAAAAGAGAAAGGAGATGCCCCCAGATTTTATATATATACACACACATTATAATTGTTTATTGTAAAAACAATTATTTTTACATTTTTTAAAAAACATCACATCATACCAAATTTTCATTTTCACCACATGAAACAACGTATAGGTTAATATGTTTAGGCAGTGGGTATGATAGTGTAATTTAAAAATATCATTTTTAATTTTGCAAGTTGTTTGTTTATTTTATTTATTTATTTATTTCATTTTTATGCTGCCTTTCTCCCAAGAAGGGACCCAATGTGGCTCACAAGATGCAAACTCTTTAAAAACTTTACAATTTTTTTTAAAAACACACAATTAAAATAACCTATTTAAAACAGTATAAAATTAAGATTAAAAACTTACAAAAGTTGAGAACATAATGTCACACAACTATTACATTCAGTGATATACCAGAATTACAATTTATGAGTAACTTTATTATTATTATTATTATTATTATTATTATTAAATTTATTTCTATTTTCCCGCCTCTCCCTCCGGATCGACAGCATTGTACAAAATTAGAACAAAAAACATTACTAAAGACTCTGTATGGTGTGGTATGGGAAGAGGTCAATGAGGGGATGACACCATTAATGCATTGGGTGACACCAACCCTAGTGACACCAGTGTACCTCCTAAAGCAGGCTGGGCAAAGTGCAGTCCATAGGCCACATGTAGCTTTCTAGGACCTCTCCAGGGGTCAAAAAAGAGATCCCTAAGTGGAAGAGGGCATCACCTTGTTCTTAGACAGCAAATGTTTTATGCAAACCCTGCTCTGTTACCAGCAACAAATCAAAGATCATTGATGCTTTTGCAAAGGAAGTCAGAGATATTATTGAAATTCATATAAAAGAGGATAAAAATGGCTTCCACTGTTCCCTCCACAATATGAGCCAAACCAAAGGGAATTCATGTAATGCTATCTTTATAAATCAGTGGGGATCCAGGATAAAACCAGAGGAAAATTTTCAGCAGGCCCCAATGTGTTTTGAAATACTTCTAAGACTCATGGAGAACGATCCTTTCCATTCAAAACCAGAACAAAATAAAACAAAATATGTATTTGTGTGTTTCTAGTGAAAGGTACTTCCTGCCCTTTCCTTCATTTCCCTTTAGATTAATTTCCATCTAATAAGGGCAGCCAGTGTAATAAGGGGAGCCACCCCTGCCTCCTTTCCCCCAGCTCTTCATGATATTTTCCCACAACGGCTGGTAAAACATCAGCCTCTCAGTCACAAAATGCTTCAGCAAAAGTGTGACTCCATCAAGGCTTAATAACCTTTCTCCTGTCAAGAATAATAGAAAGGTGGTCTTCCAGTAGTTGTGTCTATCAGCTTGTATTAAAAGTTTCCCTCAGGCTGTCAAGATACTCATTTCTCCTTAGGACTTGAGGGAGAGCTCCAAATAGGGGGTACTTCTGAAGAGGTCCAGACGTGCGTTGACATCACGGCTCAAGTGCCCCTGTCACAATTGCCGACACCAGGCTTAATCTAAGTGAGGCTATTAGCGGATACATGCTTAGGTTGCCTCTAGCCATCTGCAAGATAACTGCTTTGTGGACTTCAATATACTGAGAGAGAATTAGATTTTTCTAAGCCAAGGGATGGAATTTTTTCTTCTCCTTCTCCTTTTCCCTTGTGCTTCATTCTACCCACTCTCTCGCCACACTCATGAAAGCAATTTTATTCTTGTTGTGTATTAGGTAAGGGATATTGTGCTACACTTGCCAGAGGCTGGACAACCTAGAAAGTCTGATATTATTTATAAAAGTTTCTCACTTTTTTAAACAGAGTCTGAGGTCTGTTTAAACTGTGGCTGTAAGGCAGTAAGCCAGAGGTTTTTAATCTTGAGCAGCTTCATGACTAAAGTAAAGAACAAAGTTGCTTTGCATGGTTTTTTACACAGAAGTGTATGCTCTGCTGCTCCTGACACTAAATATGTTTGTATTTTATGGGGTACAGGACACCCAGTCTGTTTGTTTTTCTCATAGAGAGTGAATTTCAAACTAGTTCTAAAGATACAGGCAGTCCAAGTCATTTGCCTACCTGAATTGTTTTTGTTTTTATTTGCCTTCAAGTTGCCTACGACTTGTGGCATGCCTATGAATAAGAGGCCTTGGTCAAAAGCAGTCCTGTTCAGGTCTTGCAAACTTTATTGAATCAATCTATCTGTAATGCAGTCTTCTTTTCCTATTGCCTTCCATTTTATTGAGCATTAGCATCTTTCCCTATGAGTCATATTCTCCCAAGTATGGTAGCCTTGGTTTAGAAATTATGGCTTCTAGTGAGAGTTCAGATTTGATTAGCTCTTGGTCCTATTTCTTTGTGTGTTTGTTTGGCACTCCATAGTATCCATAGAACTCTCTTCCAATACCACATTTCAAATGAGTTGGCTTTCTTCTTGCCAGCTTTTTTCGCCAGCCAGTGTTCACAAACATTTGCTAACTAAGGTCTAATGTGCCACTTGAACTGTCACAGTTCAGTCCTATGGAATTCTGGGATTTGAAGTTTGTTGTGGCACCAGAGCTCTCTGACAGAGATAACTAAATATCTCACAAATCTACAAATCCTAGGAACCATAGCATGGAGCCATGGCAGTTAAAGTGGTGTCATTCTGCATTATTTCGGCAGTACAAACTACATTAATTCTGCAGTGCAAATTAGACCTCAGGGTGCATCTATAGTGTATAAATAACACTATAGCTCCATCATACAGAATTCTGGGATTCATAGAAGATTATCACATGGGGTAAAGGATGGATGCTCCTGTCCTTAAGGTGTGATTGCACTAAGATTATCATACGACATCTGTCCTTATCCCATCCTTCTGCCGTTCTTATCACACAATCGCAATAAGATTATCAGATGACATCGCACTTATCCTATCCTTCTCCTGTCACAGAAGTGGCATGGCCCCATCACTGTATATGAATGGAAACTCTCATTAATACAATGACAGGGCCACTGATGGGAGAAGGATGGGATAAGCACAACATGAAAAAGATGGGAACAATCCCTTCTTTACCACGTGTGATACAAGGTGTTTCACCTTCTCTGCCAAGAGCGCTGTTGCCTCACAGAACTGTAAAACCCAGGGTTCTGTAGCGTGGAGCCATGGCAGTTAAAGCGGGGTCAAACTTTATTAATTCTGCAGTGCAAATTAGATCTCACGTACATCTACACTGAAGAAATAATGCAGTTTGACACCCCTTTAAGTGCTGTAACTCCATGCTATGGAATCCTAGGATTTGTAGTTTTACAAGGTCTTTGGCCTTCTTTGGCAAAGAGCGCTGGTGCCTCACAAAACTATAAAACCCAGCATTCTGTAGGATGGAGCCATAGCAGATAAAGTGGTGACAGACTGCATTTTTTTTTTTACAGTAGATGCACCCTTTGATAGAAGATAAAATGACACCCCACCCTGTTCTTCACACTGCAGATAAGACAGCTTCCTTCACCATATTTAAATAGAAATAGCAGTTTTATTTATATACTGCTTCGTACCACACTAAGCAGTCTCTAACTGGTCTACAACTGTTAGCTAATTGCCCCCAACAAGCTAGGTACTAATTTTAGCACCTTCAGATGAGTCCCTGGCTGGGATCGAACTCACAATTTTGTGCTTTGTGAGTGAGTGGCTGAAGTACCAGTATTTAACTACTGCACCACCAGGGCTCTTCCACTGTGCCACCAGGGCAAACTAAAGGAAGCAAGCTAGTTTAGAGTATACTGGCCAGAATGCATTGCACATGCAGCCCACCTCATCCTAGTATCTGCCACTTGAGACAGCTGCCTCATTCTGCGTATTAGCAGGCCAGGTCCATTTCAGGAAGAAGGAAAAAGACTGATTAACTATACCTCAGAGTCAAGGCTAGGAACAGCAGGCCAAACTTTTCTGAAAGATAGTTTACGCAACTCGACTAATTTTATATGGTAATATGCAACCACGGGAAAGCTGTCAGTTACGTGGTAGGAGGCACCTTCCACTAATCTACATGCACACTCACCATTAATATGAGAATCTCATCATTTTGGTGGGGCCAAAGCAGATGACTCTATATGATGGACTGCTTTGAAAATTGTTCTTACATACTTCAGAGTACCTGACACAGTACCGTTTCTGAGCATTGTGGAAAATCTACAATTTAAACGTATTATTAAAATTTCTCTACAGTGAAAACTAGCACCAAGCCTAATACTGATCTTCTTTGAGGGTTTATTTGTTTGATTGTTGTTGTTGTTGCAGGAGGGTTGTTGGGGGGGGGCAGTCTTTCTGTGCAGGCAGTTTTTATTTGAAAATACTGTACCTATCTTCCGGCATCTTATCCCCTGCTGGCACATTGTATAGGTTGACAGATGCAAGTAACTTTGGCAGCTATAATAAATACAGAGCTTACAGGAAATTAGTGAAAATACATGAAAGCTAGGAAGCTTTGAAATAAATTGTAACCTTTTCCTTTGGTGTGGTATTTGAAAATCACTAATGGAGTGAGCCTTTGCTATAATGTGCTATATGCTGGCTCAAATCCACAGGACTTTGTAGACAAGATCCACTTTTCACAGGAGGAAATAATGGATCGTATCTACTATTTACAGAATTATTTTAGCAAATATAGTTGTGACTTACCTTGGATCTTTTTTTCAGCAAATGACAGCTAATAGCCAGTTCCTGTTAATTCCCTAATCCAGCACTATACATTCAATTCAGCTTAAGGCACACCTGTGCTAACTAAAGTGGCCATGTGTCCTTCTTCAAAGAGGACACTCCTTGGTTTGAATGTGGCCTTTATTTGAAGGATTGCACAATCAGTTTCATGATAAAGAATCATAAGAGAGAAAAGAATTTTAAATTGAGGGCTTGCTCTGCACTTAGCAGAGGGAAGTGGCTGCCATAGGCAACTTCCTTGGCTGTCAAGAAAGGGGAGAAAACTGATATTATTTTATTTTTATAACGAGAGAGAGGTTCCTGTGAGATTATTTGCTTAGGACGCCAAAACAGCTTGACTGGCTTTTGGGTATTGTGCACCTTGACTCAGGTCGATGCCACCTAGTGTTTTGCCTCCAACAGCAGAATCTCTTGGGCCATTCCTGTTTAACACTTGTCCAGTTAGACAGTATACACTAACTCTCCAGAGTCATGTTCTGTTGCAAATTCACTCAAAACTAGAACTACAAAGTAGATACTATATAACACTGTCTTCTCAAAATTTGTAATCAATATTCCTGAGTTTCAGCTACATGATATTTATAGTTTCTGGTCTTGTATGGATTTTTATAGAGGGAAGTATTAGAGATAAATTTACACACACACACAAATCAGTTACATTTTGCCATTGTAGTACTTTTTTGTCTCAGCTAATGTAACATATTAGGATAGGAATGCCCCATGCCATTTTGGGGTTGAAAATGATGCAGAGAACCTGGTATGTGTTTTCAAATGGGAAACAATTCCTCCCCATGCCCAAGCAGAAATAAAATGGAAGACAACTACAAGCTGAAACCCAACCACCTCCATAAAATTACCTCAACCAGCCCATATAAATCTAATGCAAATACTATATGTGAGCTCTTTTGCTCTTCTGGAGGATGGGGTGTTCTCTCTGTTTTGGGAATATGTAAGCTGCCACCTTAACACAAACCCTTTTTGAATGATTTCTCAGTTGAAAAGCCAAACCTGAGTTTGAGTATAGCATTTCTGAAGGTCAGCTTAGGCTCTGTCTTCTTGGATACCACATAGGGATGCTCATAAAGTCTAGCATGTTTTCAAATACAAGCTAGAGGAGACTAGCTTGTACTTGATGCCAGATAGGCTGCTGT
The DNA here is from genome assembly GCA_034509955.1 of Urosaurus nigricauda. Classification (NCBI taxonomy): domain Eukaryota; kingdom Metazoa; phylum Chordata; class Lepidosauria; order Squamata; family Phrynosomatidae; genus Urosaurus; species Urosaurus nigricauda. The sequence goes on from JAOEGL010000001.1 coordinate 36,749,742, forward strand.
CCTATCTCAAACTCATCATTCTGGAAGTATCATTAATATGTGTGTGTGTGAGAGAGAGGGGGGGGGAGAGATCATACATTCACACAATAATATAAAGGTCCTAACCAGATGCGTCTATTAAAGATACCACATAATTTTTGGTTTGTATTAGTGTAGAAGTCTGGGTACCACCTTATCACATCCTTTTAACAGAAACCCCACTTGACTGCAAATTGAGTAATATATTTTCCCGTCACCTCCTGGCCTGGCCTACTGCATCAAGCAATATTACCTGGTGTTAAATGTGTTCTGCCCACAAGACCAGGCTTTTGTCATATTTCTGTGACATTTAGTTCTTTGGGTAGGAAAGGGCTTTTGGAAACCTGTTCAGAGATGTTTACTTCAATCTATAACTTGCTATAGAAACTCTAGAAATATTTCATCTTGCACAGAGCTGAAAAGTGTCAAGATTGGCTTTCTCAGTTTCCTTCAGTTGTCAAATCTGAATGCTGTTGTGGGATGTAGCTGTGATGTCCCCATGGTAACTAAAAGGCTTCATTAAATGAAGGGCATGGTGCCACTGGCTCTGCTTCAAAATGACCTCTGGAGTTTTAGGCCAGGTTTAAACACCTTCAAATCTCCAGTGTATACAAGGGTCTCTAATACACTGGCTTATTTGTTTCTAATTGTGTATTTTTAGCAGGCTGCTTAACTCAATATCAGAAAGAACAGCCAGAGCAGTCTGAGTTGTTCAAGTCTTTTCAGCACTAATAGCCATGACCAAAGGAACCCTGCCCTGAGGCAAGGAATGCTAGACATGCAGCCATTTATTCTTACTTGGTTCCTTGTGGGAAAAGTTAAGACTTAACTAACTCACAGTGAGAAGAGGATTTATAAATGTGAGAATGATGAAAAATTAATCAGCCAGTGTCAAACTGTGCTCGGTGGCTCCCATATCAGCCAGCTTCCCCTATACAATGACAGCTCACTACCACCCTGTCAGAATTAGCAGTAATAAGATGGATGGAGAGAAAGAAAACCTGCTTTGTGCTACGCGGTGCTCAGCAACACCCTTCTGCTTTCCTGGCAGGTGGTGTACATGCCTGTAGAAGAATGAAGGGATAAGTCATTGCAGAATAACAGCCCTGGGAAAATGGAATTGCCATGTTCAGAGGCAGCATAGATGCTAAGGACAAAAGACATTGGAGAGGCTGTTGTTGCCTACATGGAAACACAACGCAGGACTACAGAGACTCTTGGTCTCATCCTGCAAGGCAGAAAGTGTAAGTTTTTTTCCCCCTGTTCAGGCTAGTATGGATTCAGTTTCTGGGTCACAAATTAAAATTTACATAAAGGTCTCAGCCCAAGTCAGTGCATACTGTTTTTCATGCACTTATTTCTAAAAAGCACAAGTCTAGAAACAATAAATTGAGCTAGGTATACACTGAGCTCCTATACCCCAACTTTATGTTTTCTCCTCAATACCTGTGCATTCTCCTCTCTTTCAAGCTTTTTTTAAGCCACTGTTCCCAGGACATTTGACTTTAGACTTGTCTATGTAGGGTAAATAAAGCAGTCTCACCTTATTTTCACAGCAGGATGTCCAAACAGCATGCAAGACAATTTGAATCAAATCTGGGTCCTTGCAGCTCCTCAGGGCTTTAATCCAGAGAAAAAAGTAGTAGTAGTAGTAGTAAATTTATTTGTATCCCGCCTCTCCTTGTGTTGCATCGAGGCAGGTAACAGCAAGTAGGAAACAATTTTAAAAATGTGCTACTGCAATAAAAATATAATGATCTAAAATAGTAATTTTAAAAACATTAAATTAGAATTCACAATAAAATCGGAAAAACATCCAATGGGGGCAGTGAGACACATGTACTGTTAAAAAGTCTGAGGAGGTTAGTTAGGGAAGGCCTGTTGGAAGAGATCCATCTTTATTGCCTTCTTGAAGGCCTCCAACAATGTTATGTGGCAGATCTCCTCCAGCAGGTCATTCCATATTTTTGGAGTGGCAGCTGAAAAGGTCCTCTGTGCAGTTGCCACCAGCCTGGTTTTCTTTGGCTGCAGTAGGTTCCTCCCAAAGGAGCTGAGTGTGCGAGAAGCATTGTATGGGAGGAGGCGTTGCCTCAAGTATGCTGGACCCAAGCCACGTAGGGCTTTATAGGTAATAACCAACACCTTATACTGTGCCCATAAGCTAATAGGCAGATAATAAGTAATAATAATAAGTAGAGATTTACTCCTGACTTGAGGAGAAAATTCAGATATTAACTTGTTTATCAATGATGGTCCGTTGCCTGGCCACACACACATGTCAACACACGTCCTAGCTTTCATTTGCAAAATGTTGGTAGGCATGTAATTATCAGCCTGTGCACACAGTGCCTCAGGATTGCCTCCACCCTTTGACACACACACTCCAAAAATCCTTCCTAAATGGCATATTGTGTTCACTATACATCTCTGGAGGACACCATTTTCCCTTTAAATTTATCCTTCCCCACGCTGCTATAGGTTTTTAAAATGTGGTCTCAGAAACTGTTTCTAAAAATGATTTCTTTGTCTTTCACCCTTCCAGAGACTTCTGGGGGAATAATTTGCCATGTGAAAGTAAACTCTTTTCAAGAGGGAGGTCAGAGTGGGGTGAAGCCCTCCTACTTCTAGGGAAGGGCAGAAGTGGCCTCTGAATCTTCACAGGCCAGCCACCCTACATTAGAGGCCAATACAGACCAGCCATTGAGGCACACTCTCCCTTATTAGAGCCTTTTAATTTAGTTTATTGCTGGAGTAGGTGGAGAAAGCTGTTAAAAAGAGCTATAACTTTAGGACAGGTTTTTGAAGGAGCCCAGTTCACCAAATGCAAGGAGGACCACAGTGATGACAGATCCAATAAACAGACCTTAAGCACACATACTTTTTTTTCTTGTAAGAAAACAGCTTTTGGGGAAGAAGAACATATGCCTTAAAGTGAAAGGTGTGGAGGAATCAGCAATTGCATTTTTAATATTTAATTTTATTAAATTAAAATTTTATAAAGCTGCAATTGACTTAAGGTCTCTGCTAAGTGTACACATTAAATGTTTACACTTAATTGGGAATCACTAATATTTACATTCTTATTGCACCTATGCTTACTTTAATATGAACAAAACTCCATTTCAATGCAAGACAGTCTGGGGATCAGAGGCAAGACTGAGTACATACTGGAGATGATTCCAGCATCAGCACTTTGCTCCTTTATGCATTCTTCTGAACATATGAATAAGGCCATACTCTTGAATCTGAGGAATAGAAACCTGGATTGTGGCCATTAGCCTATCACCATGTTTATGCTTATTGAATATCATTTTTAAAAGGCCCCATTTTAATGTATGAACACTTGGATTTTTTTTTTTTAATGAATAAATCTAGGAAATCTCCTTGCAAACATTTTTCCCCTTTCAAACAGTCCCAGAGGCATGAAAACAAGGCAAGGAAAATTGATAGGTCACAGTAAAGCTTGGCAGCCTCTAACCTGGAATTCAACTCAGCACAAGGAGAATGTCTTTCCTGACAACCATTCTCTCTGCCACTCCAAGAGACCAGTTTTCAAATGAGCATTAGTGGTTTGCTATGCCAGATGCTTGAAAAATTGCCCTTCCCACTTGCTGTTTGCACTCTCCCACAAGACACTGTGGTTACAACTCTTCCTGCTTTCCCAGTTATAGGACCTCTACCAGTTCCAAGATTCACTCAAGCCCACCCGAGAGCAGAGTCTCAAGAGAAGTTTACTTTATAAATGATGCTCCTCCACTTTCTTTGATTGCTCTGGGCAATCGCTGGGGATGTAGCAGGTTCTTTGTTAGCAAATCTAATTAATGGTATATGGTATTTCCATTTATCTGCTCTTCTCTTTACCTTACTATTCACTTCTGGGACTCTCTATGGTGATCCTGAGTTGTTATTGTATGTGTGTGTCCTGTGCATGTGTTTCTTTTTTATATTTTGCACACATCCCCCGCTTAAAGACTGGGGAATTAGGCTGGGTTATTGTTGTCTCATGGGGTATATATCAGGCATGACATACTGTTTTATCACTCCTTCACTATTATTTCCCAAAGGGAGAAAGCTGAAAAGAATATAGAAAGATGTCAAGGAACCACTTTGTGAACTGCTATGGGGAATTAAAAATGTTAATTGAAGTGTTTGTGCAGATTTTTTTTTCTTCCATTTCAGAGCACATGAATTTTGGGGGGAGTTTCTTTAGAAATTTCTTGACTGGTGTTATTGTTTCCTTTTCATTAGACTACTACAACTTGACATCCAACATCAACACTCAAGAGAAACCTTTCTAAACAGTTGGGCTAATTCACAAATAAAAACTAACATTTTTTATTACGAAACTATGTATACTTACACTCCACACCTTTTCATATGCACAGGTTTCATGATTCTGGCATTACCTTCCTTCTCTTATTCATATGCTCTTGTACTCCTTCAAACACAATCCTAAAACATCTGCTGAAAAGGAAGTCTCGTTGAATTTAATAAGCCTTGCTCTCAGAAACGTATGGGCTAAAGCTTTATTGTCATATTTGGTTTTGAGATCCACTCTTCTTTCATAGGAAAACATTCATATATTCCAGTGTGTCCTTATGTATTTCAGTGAATCAGCACAATGAAATCAGAAAGCCAGAGTCTTGGGGACCACTTAATCCCATACAAGCCTAGTTATTTTACTTGCTTGGATCATCCAATGCTGAAATAGGTATCTACTCCACATTTGGAGGCCGCACAAGTCACTTTTCAAACCTTGGAGAACCACACTTCCTCATGCCACCTGCAGTTGCAAATTGCAATGCTGAGGGCTGAATGGACCAATTTTGCAACATTTGGGACCTTTTCTGTCCTGTTTCATGCCTATGAGTCACCTCTAGTTGGAGAAGCACTCCCCAGGTTTTCCCAGGAGACAAAAACATAATGAGATTGACTCCCATGGTCCCCAGAAGCATGTGCATGTCTTTATACCTTCAAGCTGACTGTCTGTTTATGGCAATCCCTTGAATTCCATAGGATTTCTTAGGCAAGGAATATTCAAAGGTGCTTTTGCCAGTTATTTCCTCTGAAATATAGCCTACAACACCTCATATTCATTGGCAGTCTCTCATTCAAATACTAACCAGGAGTGATCCTACTTAGATTCAAAAATCATATAGGATCTGGAAGGGGCTTTTAAATCCTTTTTTTTAATTGACAAATGAGCACCCAGGTGACAGGATAAACCCGATGTCTCTAGAAGAGCATATGCAGGATTTTATCACTTGGTTTAGTAATTTGGATTACCTCTCCCAGTTTAAATTTCAATTCAGGCTGCATACTGATCTTATCAGAAGGTTTTTGCCACTGAATTTGCCATCTGAATACAGCCCAGGTGCATCCCCACTTCCAGGAACACTCCGGTGGCCATTTTCTTAAGCTAGAAAACTCCTGGATCTGAAAAAAGCCACATGGAGCTGTATTTGAGTGGCAAATTGAGTGGCAAAAATCTTCTGATAAAATCAAGATGCAGCCCAAATTGAAATTTAAACCGTGAGAGGTAAACCAAATTGATAAGCCAAGAGATAAGCTCCCTAGTTTCAAACTTCACTTTGTCTATCCGCAATCTAAAGAAATCCTTCTTCAGGAGTCCTTACCGCAGCAATTTAAGAAGGTAGTGATCTGAGATTGAACCTCCTTTGTACTGGCACAGTGTTGGGTGCCTCTTCTAGTTGTAGGCACACTAAGAAGCTTATCCCATGGGGAAATAAGCTGGTTTACCTCTTCCAACTTCAATTCTGGATCCGGGATGCCCCCAGATGTTATCATAACTAAATCACACCTATCTAGGTGTGATGCATCCCAGGTCAAAGCCTCTCTCAGCCCACAGCTTCCGACTTCAAAAAATGGCCATCTGAGCAAGACTTCGACCTTGCTCAGGATGCATCCAGGTGGCAGCACCACAGCTAGATTGGTTAGTTATGATAACATCCAGGGGCATCCCGGATCCAGAATTGAAGCTGGAAGAGGTAAGCTGTCTTATTTCCTGTGAGATAAGCTCCTCAGTGTGCCTAGAACTAGAGGAGGCATCCAACACTGTGCCAGCTTATCTCCATGGAGTAAGTCCTATAGTTAAAATTCCCCTTTGCTTGTTCAAACATATATTCTAGCCCTTAGTTATTTCTAGTCCTTAAGTCCTTTCCTGTTTTATTGTAATTGTAAACCTCTATAATTTTGTTTTAGAAACTGTTTTAGTATCTGGTTTTATCAATGCTTTGAGTCTTAGAAATATTTAACTGAAAGGCTGGATTGCAAAATTATTTTAAATAAATATAAGAAAGTATTCCCTTTCAGCCAGAGTTTCTGTACACTACCCAAGAAAAAGGTGAAAGAGAAGCTGGAAATTAATGGTAATGGTAGTCTTGTTATCAGAATGCAGGGAGGATTTTTTTTTTTTAATGACTCCACCACTCACAAATGCAACTGAAAGTTGAAGTGTTACTTTGATCGAGGAGAAGGCAGCACAATGCTGTGTCAGTGTGAAAAATCACCAGCACCAAGGACAGACTGGCAGTGCTTTGAAGTCAAAGGTATTAGGTGTATTGATGAGACTCACTAAGATGCTCATTTGAATCCAGGCTACAAGTCCTTGGATGTAAATGCAAAGTCAAAGCAGTATCACTTCCAAGAACGTCACTTTCTAATAAGGACAGAATCAACCTTACGTATTCATCCTTCATTTATAGGAGAAGGATACATCTGTTCTTCCTTTTGCCTGGGCAGCTCTTATAGCTTGGTGATCTAGAAGGAGGAGGAAAATACAAAATGAACAGAAAACTAAAATCTTAGCAGAAGATGATCAGTGGATCTCCCCTCTTTCTCTTCCCCCTCCCTTTCATTTCAACTATATGACTATTTATATGAGTCCCAGTTTGAGGGACAGGTAAAAATAAAGAGATGGAGATGATGGGAGAGCAGACTGAGGCAGCAGTACGATGACCTACGGTAAGTGTGTTTTTTACTAGAATCATATAATTGTAGAGCTGGAAAAGACCACAAGGGCCATCCAGTCCAACCCCCTGCCATGCAGGAACTCCCAATCAAAGCATTCCCAACAGATCCAGCCTCTGCTTAAAGACCTCCAAGGAAGGAGACTCCACCTCATTTTGAGGGAGTGTGTTCCACTGTTGAACAGTCCTTACTGACTAGCAAGAGAGTTTCTTTGTGCCATCTAAATACTAACATTACATAGTGCTTTAAACAAAAACCAGGAGCATTTGGAAAACTGTAGCATGAAGCTTCCAAATCAGAAGTACAACTGAAAACAGAGGGGAATGTCAGGAGGGATGAGGGGAATTAGATACCCCCACAGTGACCGTCAAAATGAACAACAGCTTCTTGTTACTGTTGTTGTGTGCCTTCATGTTGTTTCTGACTTATGGTGATCCTAAGGCAAACCTAACATAGGGTTTTCTTGACAAGATTTGTTCAGAGAAGGTTTGCCTTAGCCTTCCCCTGAAACTGAGAGCATGTGGCTTGCCCAAGGTCACCCAGTGGGTTTCATGGCCAAGCAGGGAATCGAACCCTCTTCAGAGTCGTAGTCCAACATTCAAACCATTCAAACCACTACGTTGCACTGGTTCTCAAACAATACTAGTAGATATCCACAATTAAGCTGAAATTTACAAACATACCACACTATTGTGGGGTTTTTTAAAAACAAAAAGTCAGGAGAAAAATGTAGCAGCATTTGGAAGGGCAAGCAACAAGAAACAGCATTAACCATTAGAGAATGGTGCAGTAAAAAAAATGCTCAAAATAGACCTGTCTGAATGAATCCACCTTTAATTGTGCTGATCCGCCTACGATCTTCCAATGAATAAATAGCTGAGAGATTTATTGTTAATTCAGATGAGTAGAATTAATGATATTGAAAACATGAATGATACTGATAAAATATTTGATACTGATAAAATAATGATAAAACATTATTTGATAAAATAATATTGATAAAATCCAAATGCTAGTCCCAAATAGAGCAGACCCATTAAATCAATGAAATTTACACAAGTGTTAACATACCATACAGCAAGCAGCTTGTCCAATGGATCTGTTCTAGCTGGAACTAGAGACTGAATTTAAACTAAGAGCCACTGTATGGTTATAATTTATTCGATTGTTCTGAAGTGTCCCTAACCTCTTAGAAAGAAATGCATGGAGATTCAAGGTGCTAGTTGTGAAGTGCATAACAACAAAACCTAACAGATTATCTTTTATTGTTTTTCTGTCATGGCATTTAACTGCTTTGCTGTTGTAAATAGTTTTTTAATCGTTGGATGGTCAATAAAAAGAAATAGGATGATTGGCTCTGAATGGCTCTAAGCAACAACCTATTCCAAAGAATCTACATATGTTTTTCCTGATGTTTTCCACTTGTGTTTGGACTGACTCTCACCCTTCCAGAGGCAATTTCCTGATAGTGATATTACACTCCATTGAATTCTCTCCTGTTTGCAATCTTGTTTCTTCCATTTTATCAAAGTGTACTGGTTTAAGTTTACTTTGCAGTTCTTTCACATTTCTGCCCTATTTACGTTCTGGTCTCAGCAAATTTTCCAGGCATCTGCTGTATTGAATCTTCTCCTGTCTTCTTGTTCCCTTGGAGAGTCTGTTTGTTGAGCAATTTAATCTTAAACTCTTTCCTTGCACCATGTATGAATTGTGTCAACAGAACACTTTAGAAAATATTTTTAGTCTCTGATGTCAAAGTTGCAGCACCCAATCATAGGGTGACTGAAAGGGACAACAGGAAAATAACACTAACAAAACAATCCAGTTGTGTAACCTTAATGCGCACACATAGACTATGTACCAAAAGCAGATAAGAAACCTACTTGGACTTAGACAAAATGAGAAGAAGCTTCTGCAATATGTATCCTCCAGGAACAGAGGACATGATAACAGACCCCCTGCAAAGGCCTTGGCAGATTACTATGATGGTGATGTTGGTGGTGATCAAAGAATCATAGAAATTTAGAGTTGGAAGAGACCACAAGGGCCATCCAGTCCAACCCCCTGCCATGCAGGAACTCCCAATCAAAGCATACCCGACAGATGGCCATCCAGCCTCTGCTTAAAAACCTCCAAGGAAGGAGACTCCACCACTCTCTGAGGGAGTGTGTTCCACTGTCAAACAGCCCTTACTGGCAGGAAGTTCCTCCTAATGTTGAGGTGGAATCTTTTTTCCTGCAGTTTGCATCCATTGTTCCGAGTCCTGTTCTCTGGAGCAGCAGAAAACAAGCTTGCTCCCTCCTCAATGTAACATCCCTTCAAGTATTTAAACAGGGCGATCATATCACCTCTTAACCTTCTCTTCTCCAGGCTAAACATCCCCAGCTCCCTAAGGCGTTCTTCATAGGGCAAGGTTTCCAGACCCTTCACCATTTTAGTCGCCTTCCTTTGGACCCGCTCCAGTTTCTCCACATCCTTTTTGAATTGTGGTGCCCAGAACTGGACACAGTATTCCAGGTAGGGCCTGACAAATGCAGAATAGAGTGGCACTATTACTTCCCTTGATCTAGACACTATACTTCTATTGATGCAACCTAAAATTGCAAAGACCAGCAGCAAGCCAAGCCAGAAGCAGCCTTCTTTTTCCCCAATTCCACCTGGGCAAGAAGGCAGCAGAGGCCAGGCAGCAGCAAGAGGGTGTGGCAGGAGTGGTGAACTATAAAGCCACTCCTCTTCCACCCCTCAGGAAGACCAGCAGCAAGCCAAGCCACCAGCAGCCTTCTTTTTCCCCAATTCCATCTGGGCAAGAAGGCAGCAGAGGCCAGGCAGCAGCAAGAGGGTGTGGCAGGAGTGGTGAACTATAAAGCCACTCCTCTCCCACCCCTCAGGAAGACCAGCAGCAAGCCAAGCCAGAAGCAGCCTTCTTTTTCCCCAATTCCACCTGGGAAAGAAGGCAGCAGAGGCCAGGCAGCAGCAAGAGGGTGTGGCAGGAGTGGTGAACTATAAAGCCACTCCTCTCCCACCCCTCAGGAAGACCAGCAGCAAGCCAAGCCAGAAGCAGCTTTCTTTTTCCCCAATTCCACCTGGGCAAGAAGGCAGCAGAGGCCAGGCAGCAGCAAGAGGGTGTGGCAGGAGTGGTGAACTATAAAGCCACTCCTCTTCCACCCCTCAGGAAGACCAGCAGCAAGCCAAGCCAGAAGCAGCCTTCTTTTTCCCCAATTCCACCTGGGCAAGAAGGCAGCAGAGGCCAGGCAGCAGCAAGAGGGTGTGGCAGGAGTGGTGAACTATAAAGCCACTCCTCTCCCACCCCTCAGGAAGACCAGCAGCAAGCCAAGCCAGAAGCAGCCTTCTTTTTCCCCAATTCCATCTGGGCAAGAAGGGAGCAGAGGCCAGGCAGCAGCAAGAGGGTGTGGCAGGAGTGGTGAACTATAAAGCCACTCCTCTTCCACCCCTCAGGAAGACCAGCAGCAAGCCAAGCCACCAGCAGCCTTCTTTTTCCCCAATTCCATCTGGGCAAGAAGGCAGCAGAGGCCAGGCAGCAGCAAGAGGGTGTGGCAGGAGTGGTGAACTATAAAGCCACTCCTCTCCCACCCCTCAGGAAGACCAGCAGCAAGCCAAGCCAGAAGCAGCCTTCTTTTTCCCCAATTCCATCTGGGCAAGAAGGCAGCAGAGGCCAGGCAGCAGCAAGAGGGTGTGGCAGGAGTGGTGAACTATAAAGCCACTCCTCTCCCACCCCTCAGGAAGACCAGCAGCAAGCCAAGCCAGAAGCAGCCTTCTTTTTCCCCAATTCCACCTGGGCAAGAAGGCAGCAGAGGCCAGGCAGCAGCAAGAGGGTGTGGCAGGAGTGGTGAACTATAAAGCCACTCCTCTCCCACCCCTCAGGAAGACCAGCAGCAAGCCAAGCCAGAAGCAGCCTTCTTTTTCCCCAATTCCATCTGGGCAAGAAGGCAGCAGAGGCCAGGCAGCAGCAAGAGGGTGTGGCAGGAGTGGTGAACTATAAAGCCACTCCTCTTCCACCCCTCAGGAAGACCAGCAGCAAGCCAAGCCACAAGCAGTCTTCTTTTTCCCCAATTCCACCTGGGCAAGAAGGCAGCAGAGGCCAGGCAGCAGCAAGAGGGTGTGGCAGGAGTGGTGAACTATAAAGCCACTCCTCTCCCACCCCTCAGGAAGACCAGCAGCAAGCCAAGCCAGAAGCAGCCTTCTTTTTCCCCAATTCCACCTGGGCAAGAAGGCAGCAGAGGCCAGGCAGCAGCAAGAGGGTGTGGCAGGAGTGGTGAACTATAAAGCCACTCCTCTTCCACCCCTCAGGAAGACCAGCAGCAAGCCAAGCCACAAGCAGTCTTCTTTTTCCCCAATTCCACCTGGGCAAGAAGGCAGCAGAGGCCAGGCAGCAGCAAGAGGGTGTGGCAGGAGTGGTGAACTATAAAGCCACTCCTCTTCCACCCCTCAGGAAGACCAGCAGCAAGCCAAGCCAGAAGCAGCCTTCTTTTTCCCCAATTCCACCTGGGCAAGAAGGCAGCAGAGGCCAGGCAGCAGCAAGAGGGTGTGGCAGGAGTGGTGAACTATAAAGCCACTCCTCTCCCACCCCTCAGGAAGACCAGCAGCAAGCCAAGCCAGAAGCAGCCTTCTTTTTCCCCAATTCCATCTGGGCAAGAAGGGAGCAGAGGCCAGGCAGCAGCAAGAGGGTGTGGCAGGAGTGGTGAACTATAAAGCCACTCCTCTTCCACCCCTCAGGAAGACCAGCAGCAAGCCAAGCCACCAGCAGCCTTCTTTTTCCCCAATTCCATCTGGGCAAGAAGGCAGCAGAGGCCAGGCAGCAGCAAGAGGGTGTGGCAGGAGTGGTGAACTATAAAGCCACTCCTCTCCCACCCCTCAGGAAGACCAGCAGCAAGCCAAGCCAGAAGCAGCCTTCTTTTTCCCCAATTCCATCTGGGCAAGAAGGCAGCAGAGGCCAGGCAGCAGCAAGAGGGTGTGGCAGGAGTGGTGAACTATAAAGCCACTCCTCTCCCACCCCTCAGGAAGACCAGCAGCAAGCCAAGCCAGAAGCAGCCTTCTTTTTCCCCAATTCCACCTGGGCAAGAAGGCAGCAGAGGCCAGGCAGCAGCAAGAGGGTGTGGCAGGAGTGGTGAACTATAAAGCCACTCCTCTCCCACCCCTCAGGAAGACCAGCAGCAAGCCAAGCCAGAAGCAGCCTTCTTTTTCCCCAATTCCATCTGGGCAAGAAGGCAGCAGAGGCCAGGCAGCAGCAAGAGGGTGTGGCAGGAGTGGTGAACTATAAAGCCACTCCTCTTCCACCCCTCAGGAAGACCAGCAGCAAGCCAAGCCACAAGCAGTCTTCTTTTTCCCCAATTCCACCTGGGCAAGAAGGCAGCAGAGGCCAGGCAGCAGCAAGAGGGTGTGGCAGGAGTGGTGAACTATAAAGCCACTCCTCTCCCACCCCTCAGGAAGACCAGCAGCAAGCCAAGCCAGAAGCAGCCTTCTTTTTCCCCAATTCCATCTGGGCAAGAAGGCAGCAGAGGCCAGGCAGCAGCAAGAGGGTGTGGCAGGAGTGGTGAACTATAAAGCCACTCCTCTTCCACCCCTCAGGAAGACCAGCAGCAAGCCAAGCCACAAGCAGTCTTCTTTTTCCCCAATTCCACCTGGGCAAGAAGGCAGCAGAGGCCAGGCAGCAGCAAGAGGGTGTGGCAGGAGTGGTGAACTATAAAGCCACTCCTCTCCCACCCCTCAGGAAGACCAGCAGCAAGCCAAGCCAGAAGCAGCCTTCTTTTTCCCCAATTCCATCTGGGCAAGAAGGCAGCAGAGGCCAGGCAGCAGCAAGAGGGTGTGGCAGGAGTGGTGAACTATAAAGCCACTCCTCTTCCACCCCTCAGGAAGACCAGCAGCAAGCCAAGCCACAAGCAGTCTTCTTTTTCCCCAATTCCACCTGGGCAAGAAGGCAGCAGAGGCCAGGCAGCAGCAAGAGGGTGTGGCAGGAGTGGTGAACTATAAAGCCACTCCTCTCCCACCCCTCAGGAAGACCAGCAGCAAGCCAAGCCAGAAGCAGCCTTCTTTTTCCCCAATTCCACCTGGGCAAGAAGGCAGCAGAGGCCAGGCAGCAGCAAGAGGGTGTGGCAGGAGTGGTGAACTATAAAGCCACTCCTCTCCCACCCCTCAGGAAGACCAGCAGCAAGCCAAGCCAGAAGCAGCCTTCTTTTTCCCCAATTCCATCTGGGCAAGAAGGCAGCAGAGGCCAGGCAGCAGCAAGAGGGTGTGGCAGGAGTGGTGAACTATAAAGCCACTCCTCTTCCACCCCTCAGGAAGACCAGCAGCAAGCCAAGCCACAAGCAGTCTTCTTTTTCCCCAATTCCACCTGGGCAAGAAGGCAGCAGAGGCCAGGCAGCAGCAAGAGGGTGTGGCAGGAGTGGTGAACTATAAAGCCACTCCTCTTCCACCCCTCAGGAAGACCAGCAGCAAGCCAAGCCAGAAGCAGCCTTCTTTTTCCCCAATTCCACCTGGGCAAGAAGGCAGCAGAGGCCAGGCAGCAGCAAGAGGGTGTGGCAGGAGTGGTGAACTATAAAGCCACTCCTCTCCCACCCCTCAGGAAGACCAGCAGCAAGCCAAGCCAGAAGCAGCCTTCTTTTTCCCCAATTCCATCTGGGCAAGAAGGCAGCAGAGGCCAGGCAGCAGCAAGAGGGTGTGGCAGGAGTGGTGAACTATAAAGCCACTCCTCTTCCACCCCTCAGGAAGACCAGCAGCAAGCCAAGCCAGAAGCAGCCTTCTTTTTCCCCAATTCCACCTGGGCAAGAAGGCAGCAGAGGCCAGGCAGCAGCAAGAGGGTGTGGCAGGAGTGGTGAACTATAAAGCCACTCCTCTCCCACCCCTCAGGAAGACCAGCAGCAAGCCAAGCCACAAGCAGTCTTCTTTTTCCCCAACTCCATCTGGGCAAGAAGGCAGCAGAGGTCAGGCAGCGCGGAGAGGCGGCGGGGAAGGAGAAAGCAACACCTGGGACTGCCAAGGCCACCCCTCCATTCAGCAAAACAACGCGGCATTGGCCGCAAGAGGAGGAGCTAAGACATTTCCATATATTGCTTTCCCCGTCATCATTGCATGGCTAGGTTAGCCATAAAGGAGAACATTCTACCTCAGGGCCTTTTGTTTTTAGGCATAATACTTATAATGGGAGAGCTGACTAGACAGGAAAATGTTAATATCTGTCCATTGTCTGTTAGACATGGAGCTCCTATTCTGGGTCAGAAACTTCTGACGGATAAATCATTTCCAGCACCAGATGATGGAGCCGGGAATAGCCTGGGAGCAGGAATTGAGGTTGTGTGGGGGCAGGGAAGGTATGGCGGCAACAGAGTGAACAAATGTTACAAAAGAAGAAGGGATCGATGTCTGATATCTATCCCTTCTTCAGTTCACCCTGTTTCCCAAGATAACATGGAGAGCGTACCAACCATTCCACAATCCCTTAATCTGCTCCTTTGCAATGTCAGGTCGGCCAAAGGTAAGACTCATATCATCCACGATCTTCTCGTGGATGAACAGGCCGACCTGGCATGCTTCACCGAGACTTGGCTGGGAGATGCCAGCGCTGCTACCTGGGCGCAGGCCCTCCCAGCCGGCTACACGGTTAGTGAGCAGATAAGGGAAAGTGGGCGGGGGGGCGGTGTGGCAATAGTTCACAAAACTAACCTAACTTTGATCAGGAAACCTGTCCGGAAAACGATCCACATCGAGTGTGTGTACCTTGGCCTGAAGACCAGGGATAGTTTGGGGATTCTGTTAGTATACCGGCCACCCCGTTGTCTAACAGATTCCCTGACTGAGCTGACTCAGCTGGTCTCTGAGTTGTTGTTGGAGTCTCCCAGACTTCTTGTATTGGGTGACTTCAACATTCCTCTTGAGACCAGCTCTTCTGATCTATCTGGAGCAGCTCGGGAGTTCATGGAATCCATGACAGGCATGAACCTATCCCAGTTGGTCAATGGGCCTACCCATTGCGCGGGTCACACACTCGATGGAATCTTTAGTACGGAACAGGAATATCCGTGGGCGGAGGTAACCAAAACCTCCGCACTGTCATGGACGGATCATTTCCTGATCAAGTTGGAACTAAAAGCCACTTCTGTCCCCCCCGGGGGTGGTGGACCCATTAGAATGGTCCGCCCTCGAAGACTAATGGAACCAATTGGTTTCCAGAAGGCCTTAGAGGGTTTAATGGTTGGCAACGCCGGTGACTCCGTCGAAGCTTTGGTGAATACCTGGAACACCGATCTTCCCAAGGCTCTCGACGCAATCGCCCCCAAGCGTCCTCTCCAACCCGCTCCAAATCGCAAACCCTGGTTCTCGGAGGAACTCAGGGAGATGAGGCGGGTTGGACGACGACTAGAGCGCAAATGGCGGAAGACTCGACTCTTCTCCGACAGAACTCGCCATAGGCAGCATCTTCGCGCCTATCGGGAGGCTTTGCGTGCAGCGCGGAGATCCTTCTGCTCTGCACGCATCGCGTCTGCAGAGTCCCGCTCAGCAGAGCTGTTTAGGGTTGTGGGGGAGCTGACGCGGGTGCCCCCTGCGCCAAATCCCCTACTGGACCCAACAACAGCCTGCTGTGATGAGTTTAACACCTTCTTTGCAGACAAAATCTCTCGGATAAGGGCCGACTTGAATGTCAATGTTTTGTCAGAGCCCATAGGTGAGGTGTCCGATAACTCCGTTGCTGTTTCTTTACTGGATGAATTTCAACCTGCAAGTACCGAGGACGTGGACAAGCTCCTTGGAAGTTTGAGAAAGACGACTTGCCCTCTCGATCCTTGTCCATCTTGGCTGGTCGCCCAGGGAGGGGACGCAGTGAAAACATTCCTTCGGGATGTGATCAATGCGTCCCTCAGGGAGGGTTCTTTACCATCTTGTCTAAAGGAGGCGGCCGTTAGACCCCTCCTGAAGAAACCCTCCCTTGATCCCTTGGATAAAAACAATTACAGGCCAGTCTCCTTGCTCCCATTTTTGAGCAAGGTCATCGAGAGAGCAGTCGCCTCCCAACTCCAAGCTGTCTTGGATGAAACTGATTATCTGAATCCATTTCAAACGGGCTTCAGGACAGGACATGGAGTTGAGACTGCCATGGTCGCTCTGGCCGACGACCTTCGCTTGAGCATTGACAGGGGTAGTGTGACCCTGCTCGTGCTCTTGGATCTCTCAGCGGCCTTTGACACGGTAGATCATTCCATCCTTTTGGGTCGACTGAGAGAGTTGGGGATCGGAGGCACTGCACTTCGGTGGTTCTGGTCCTTTCTCTCCGGGAGATCCCAAAGGGTGAGGCTCGGGGACAGTTGCTCTTCTAAGATAGAGCTTAATTGTGGCGTCCCTCAAGGCGCCATCCTGTCCCCGATGCTGTTTAACATCTACATGAAGCCGCTGGGTGAGATCATTCGGAGGCATGGAGCTCAGTGTCTTCAGTACGCTGACGACACTCAGATTTACCTCTCCATGACAAGATCGTCGGCTCAGACTTCAGATGGCGTCTCTCCTCTCAATGACTGTCTTACAGCAGTAATGGATTGGATGAGGGAAAACAGGTTGAAGCTCAATCCGGACAAAACGGAGGTGCTAACTGTCACAGGACCGAAGCCAGGATTGGGAATACACCTCCCGGTCCTAGATGGGGTCACACTCTCCTCGAAGGACCCTGTTCGCAGTCTGGGGGTACTCCTTGATTCGTCGCTTCACATGACTAGTCAGGTGAATGCGGTGGTCAGGAGTGCCTGTTATCAGCTTCGGCTGATCCGCCAGCTGCGCCCTTTCCTGGAGCCGAAGGACCTGGAGTCAGTGGTACATGCTTTGGTAACCTCACGACTGGACTTCTGTAATGCGCTCTACATGGGGCTACCCTTGTGCCTAACTCGGAAACTTCAATTAGTTCAGAATATGGCAGCCAGGCTTGTCACGGGAACATCAAGGAGAGAGCACATAACACCAGTGCTCAAATCTCTCCACTGGCTGCCGATTAGTTTCCGAGCGCAGTACAAGGTGTTGGTTTTAACCTTTAAAGCCCTACATGGCTTGGGTCCATCTTATCTGAGGGACCGCCTCCTCCCATACGAACCCCTCCGCACACTCCGGTCTTCTGGGAGGAACTTATTGCAGCCTATGAAGACTAGACTGACGCAGACCTCCCAGAGGGCCTTCTCGGCTGTCGCTCCCAGGCTATGGAATGGCCTGCCAGACGAGATGCGTCTTATTACATCTTCTGATTGCTTTAAAAAAGCCTTGAAGACGCATCTCTTCCGGCAGGCCTTCCCAGAAAGTTCTTAACCTCCCGGCTCTGTTTGGGTTAAGCTCTCCCATTAGCATTTTAACATCTTGACCCTGATCTCTATGCAATGGGTTGCCGTTTTAAATTGAAATTTTTATTATGTCATTTTAATTGATGTTAGTTTAATTTAATTTTAAGGGGCGGGTGGTTGGGTATGGGTCATGTATATTTTATCTTGCATTTTTTAATTGATGTAACCCGCTCCGATTGGATACAGAGGAGCGGGCTATAAATAAAACATTATTATTATTATTATTATTATAGCTGCTGCATCACACTGTTGACTCATGTTCAACTTGTGGTCTACTTGGACTCCTAGATCCCTTTCACATGTTGTCTCATTCAGCCAGGTGTCCCCCATCCTATATCTGTGCATTTCATTTTTCCGCCCTACGTGTAGGACCTTACATTTCTCTGTGTTAAATTTCATTTTGTTAGCTTTGGCCCAGCTTTCTAGTCTATTCAGGTCATTTTGTATTTTGATCCTGTCCTTTGGGGTATTAGCTACTCCTCCCAATTTGGTGTCATCTGCAAATTTGATAACTAGGCTCTCAATACTGTCATCCAAGTCATTAATAAAGATGTTGAATAGCACTGGGCCCAGGACAGAACCCTGTGGCACCCCACTTGTCACTTCTTTCCAGGATGAAAAGGAACCACTGTTGAGCACCCTTTGGGTTCGGTCAGTCAACCAGTTACAAATCCATGTAACGGTTACCTTGTCTAGTCCACATTTTACAAGCTTGTTTGCAAGGATGTCATGGGGAACCTTGTCAAATGCCTTACTGAAGTCAAGATATACTATATCCACAGCATTCCCTTCATCTACCAAGCTGGTAATTTTATCAAAAAAAGAGATCAGATTTGTCTGGCATGACTTGTTTCTCTGAAACCCATGTTGGCTTTTTGTGATTATGGAATTATCTTCCAGATATTCACAGACTCTCTGCTTAATGATCTGCTCCAGAATCTTTCCTGGTATTGATGTCAGACTAACCGGACGATAATTGTTGGGATCCTCTTTTTTCCCCTTTTTGAAGATTGGGACAACATTTGCCCTCCTCCAGTCTGCAGGGACTTCTCCTGTTCTCCAGGAGTTCTCAAAGATGATTGCCATTGGTTCCGATATTACATTTGCTAGTTCTTTTAATACCCTAGGATGTAGTTCATCTGGTCCTGGAGACTTATATTCATTTAGATTAACCAGGTATTCCTGTACTGTTTCTTTACTTATTCTGTGCTGAAATTCCCCTATTCTGTCCTCTGCCCCATTATCCTTAGGTTGGGCACCCTTTGCCTTTCCTGAGAAGACTGAAGCAAAGAAGGTGTTGAACAATTCTGCCTTTTCTCTGCCTCCTGTGAGCATTTTACCATCTTCTCCACGCAGTGGCCCAACTGTTTCCTTCTTCTTCCTTTTGCTGTGGACATATCCAAAAAAGCCCTTTTTATTGTTCTTAACGTCTCTAGCAAGCCTGAGTTCATTTTGCGCTTTAGCTTTTCTGACTTTATCCCTACATGTGCTGGCTATTTGTTTGAATTCCTCTTTGGTGATTTCCCCATTTTTCCATTTTTTATACATGTTCCGTTTAAAACTTAGCTCAGTTGTAAGTTCCTTAGTCATCCATACTTAGTCATCTTGAGACATCTCCCATTTTTCTTCCTCATTGGAACTGTCTGAAATTGTCCCTTTAGTATCTCCCTTTTGAGGAACTCCCATCCATCTTGAACTCCCTTCTCTTTTAGTATTCTTGACCATGGGATCACCCCCAATATTTCTCTAAGTTTATTGAAATCAGCTTTCCTAAAGTCTAGAACGCATGTCTGACTATGCTTAGCTTCACCTTTCCACTGTATAACAAACTCCAGGAGGACATGGTCACTCCCACCTAAGGATCCCATCACTTGCACCCCATCATCTAGGTCTTCCCTGTTGGTTAAGATCAGATCCAAAATAGCTGATCCCCTTGTTGCCTCTTCCACCTTTTGGACAATGAAATTGTCTTCGAGGCAAGTGAGGAATTTTCTAGATCTTGAGGATAGCGCTGAGTTTGACTTCCAGCAAATATCCGGGTAGTTGAAGTCCCCCATCACTACTACATCTCTCCTTCCTGATTGTGTGGTCATCTGTTCTAGAAAGGCATCATCCATTTCCTCTGTCTGACTTGGGGGTCTGTAGTAGACTCCCACAGTAACATCCCTGTTGTTTCCCTCTCCTTTAATTTTTATCCAGATGCTCTCCACCTGGCTTCCAGTATTGATGTCCTGGATCTCTTCACTGATGTAAATATCCTTGACATATAATGATATTCCTCCTCCTTTCTTGTTTGTCCTGTTTCTCTTTAAAAAGTTGGTGATGGTGGTGATAATGATGACATTGATGACCATGATGACAACAAACTCCCAAAAAATACATAACCGAACTAGGAAAGTAGAGATTGTTTTCAGCTGATTGTTTTTTGAAAGCTTGCTCTTGCTTATCCTCAGTGTCTTGAGCCAAGCCTCTCGCTTTCTATTAATCACAAACTATTTCACAAACTGTGTGAGTAGGCAAGCACAGCCTATACTGCAGAATGCTGGAGTTCTTAGTTGACATATCATGGATGATGCATTTTACCTTCCTTTTTAGGACTAAGTGGTCTGGCCATCACTAATCCATTTTAGAAATGGATTGCCTGTGTAGCTCACCTCCAGCTATACCTTCTGTATCTGACTTCTATACCAGCTGTTGCCAATCTTCAATTTGTTCTCTGCTAATGGAACTGACTATCAACTGCCCATGAGATATTTCATTTCTGAGGAAGCTCTCAGTCCAAAGAACCAGGGTTTTAACCTTTAAAATAGTCCTGATGATGATGATGATACTCAAGGAGGCTTACAACATACTTTAAAAAATACAGATTTTAAAACAATCCACAAACTTCAACAAAAATATAAATAAAAAGATATTTCAAAGACAATTAAACAATTTATAAAGGTAAAAACATTAAACAATGAGCATGATGATCATGATGATGAAAGCCATTGGATTAGGATTCTTTCTCATGAGCCCCATTCTAGTAGCAGTCATGCTACTAAAATAAATGGGAACCCACCATTCTCAAGGAAGCCTTCATTGCATCACCTTTCATTTGCACAACCAGGACTGCCACCATTGTGCTCTCTTCCTGACTCAGCTGCTCCTCCCTGCCTTATGCCCTACCCAGCATGCCTTTAGTCCCCACCACCATGACTTTTTTCATGCATTTCCAAAACTCTGCTATTGCAATTGATGTCAAAAGGAAGAAAGAAGAAAGAAAAGGAAAGATTAGGAAAAAATTAAAGATACTAAAGGTAATCCGAATAGTGAGGAGGAAGAGGGACAAGGAGAAGAGGAAACACAGACAATACATGACCTGCAATTGTGCAACTGCCCTGGAAATCATGTTTTCACCTGGGGACATGAGCACTTGCCAGGTCATTGATGGCTTTCCCATGTGAATGAAACAAACAAACAAGCTTCATTTATACCACTTCATACCGCCTAAGGAGTGTCTAAGCAGTTTACAACTGTAAGCTAATTTGCCCCCAACAATCTGGGTACTCATTTTAGCAACCTCGGAAGGATGCAAACCTAGCTGTTGTACAGTGACAGGTTGGGAACAACACCATTATGGCTGGGAGATGGCAGTGTGCAATTACTGTGGCCAATGCCACTTCTTTCCTGGTGTAATTGTGGTTTAAAAGCCACATGTAATAATGTCCTGAGAAACTGTCTTCTTTTCCATTTACCTTTTGCTTCTCTTATGTCTACCACAAGAGAGTAGCCTAACATATTTGTGACCTCATAATACATGGAGGTCACTACAATGAAGGGAGAGAGAACTTTGCTTACTGCTCAGAACTTTATGTAGGAAGATAAAAATGCAATTTAATATTAACAGCACCAGAGAATCAACAATTGCTGAAAAGTCTCAGGAATATGAGCAAATTCAGATTAGTTTTCAGGCTATGTAACAGAGATCCTTCCGATGAGTTGAAAGCTATTCCTAGTTTGGGTGAAAACAGGCTAGCAAAATACCCCCTCCAGATGAGAAAAATGTCTCCAATTTTTCCCCCTGTGTAAACCAATTTTATTTTGGAGATTCACATGTCATGTTCTTCCTCCTCAGTCCTAGTTTTGGGAATAGAGAGGGATGCAAATAACAACAACAACAATATTTCCTAGGAGCTCCCAGCATTACTTAGGACTTTTCATTCCTACTTCCCAGATCATTTTAAATTAACCCAGTATTTTCAATATGTTTTTATTGTCCTGAAACCAGCTAAGATGGTCGCCACAAGCAAAACACAACTATTGTTTCCAGGATGCAGATCCAACAGAGATCAAGCAAGGGGAAAAAAAAGAATTTTTGCACCAAAACAAAATGATCCTAATGTTTAATTAGTATAATATTGCTAAAGCACTTTAATGAATGGAAATTTGCAATGCCTCCAGACCCTTCCCCCCAACACTGCTACTTTTGGATGAGCACTAAAAGAATCTATTTAAACAGCTTTTTCCAAGCTGGCGCAATCCATATATGTTGGACTACAATGATCATTTCGCATAGTTGGGAGATGATGGAGGCTGTAATCATAGGAACATAGAAATATGCCTTCTATCAAGTAAGACCACTGGTCCATATGTACCTTTTTGGTTTCTTTCTGCCTGCAGGAAAAGACAGAATATTTATAGACCTCTTTGCTTCTTAAATTGTTGGAGGACAATGAGTTTTTAATGTGTTGTGCTGGTATTATTGTTTTAAGTGTGTTTTGATGATGATGATGATGATGATGATGATGATGATTTATAAACTGATTTAATTTTGCGTTTTTAATAGAATAGTTGTTTATTTTTTTAAAATTGTGTATTAATTTTTTTTTTAACCTGCATTTTGTTTTAGCTTATTGCAAGCCACCTCAACTCCTTTGCTAGGGAAAAAAGACACAACATATAAAATTAATAAATATTGTCAGCTCTGATTTGCAGAAACTTGTTCCAGAATATCCATCCAAATTCTTCTCTGCCCTATCTGGAGATATTGGAGTTGCCTGGAGGCCCCTCATCCAAGTGATAACCAGTCCCAGCCCTGTTAAGCTTCTTAAGTCAGATAGGATTGGGTACATTCAGTCTGGTATCATGGGCAAATACTTGAACACATCTGGAAAGCACCAAGTTGAGGAAGGGTGACCTTCAGAATACAAAATGCCTAATGATTACCTGAGAAGATGCCCTAGTGTTTATTCCTATTCCTGTTCTGTTCCAGTTAATGGGAAACTTGTATTGTGAAGTAATGAACTGCAAACTGAAGAATTACCAATTAATGAGGAAATTGCCATTGTGAAGGTGCAATTCTAAATGTCTCTACAGCACTAAATTGAAAAGAATTCTGAATTGCGATTGGCACCATGCTGATGAAATTAGTGAACCTCCAACCTTCAGCATGTAAATGTTGCACCATCACCCTGAGCACATTTACTTGGAAGTAAATGCCATTTAAGCTAGTATAGCTTATTGTGGTGTGCCTTCAAGTTGTTTCTGACATATGGCAACCCTAAGGCAACATGGGATTTTCTTGGCAAAGTTTGCTCAGAGCAGAGTTGCCTTTGCCATCTTCTAAGGATGAGAGAATGTGACTGGCCCAAGGTTACAGAGTGGATTTCCATGTCCAAGCAGGGATTCAAATCTTGGTCTCCAGAGTCACAGTGAACACTTAAACCACTACATGACATTGGCTCAGGTCAGCACAGCTTACTTCTAAGTAATTATGCTTGGCATGGCCAACATGCAACCCCCTCTTATGATTGTTCATTCAGAGGTAAATCCAATGAATTCATACAATGGTATGCAGGACTGCAGCTTTAGTTGTGCTCTTCTCCTTAGTGTGTTTGTGTAAGATTACTTCCCCATCCATTTCCTTCTCCCTCTTTCATTTCTATCCATCCATCCATCTATCACTGTATTTATATCCTACCTTTCTCCCAGGCTGGGATTCAAGGCAGCTTACAAAAAGTCAGAGAATACTATAAAACACAAATAGTTATTTAAAAAAAAAAAAAGCAGACAAAATTAGGATTAAAACAGTTTTAAATAACAACAGAATTAAAACCAATTAAAATCTTACTTTAAAACAGATTAAAAATTGTTTGTGGTTGCTGTGTACCTTTAAGTCTTTTCCAATTTATGGTGACCCTACCGTGACCTTATCATGGGATTATCTTGACAAGTTTCTTGCCATTGCCATCCTCTGAGGCTGAGTGATTCTGACTTGCCCAAGGACACATTGTGAGTTCCCATGGCCAAATGGGGATTCAAACCCTGGTCTTCCAAAGTCATAGTCCAATGTTCAGACCACTATATCACAGTACCAGGCCATGGAAACCATTTTTGTTTAAAATCAGTCTTCAAAACTTTTCTGTTGTCAAAAAAAAAAAAAAAAACCCAAAGAAGGAGCCATCCTAACTAGCCATCCTAGTCAAGTCTTCATTCCAGAGGTCAACCAGAGATTTGCCAGAATCACCTGCCAAGGCTACAGGAAACTCCCAAAGAGCCATCAGGAACCCACTGAGATCTTTAAGCCACCCCTACAAAGGTTCTGGACCAGGTAGTAAGCTACCCATGACAATGGAACTATAGTCCCAGTTCAGACAGAAGCACCATGAGGTGGATCCATAATCCATAAGTCATTAATAAAAATGTTGAAGAGTGATGTCCTTAGAACAGAACTCTCAGAGATTTCACCTGAGATTTCCTTCCAGTTTGAAGTACAGCCATTGATGAGGACTCTTTTGAGCACAGCTGGCTAGAAAACTGTGCTCAAAATAATCGTCATCTGTGGCTGCACTTCAAATTGGAAGGAAATCTTGGGTGAAATGCCAGACAGTTCTGTTCTAGGGCCATCACTCTTCAACATTTTTATCAGTTATTTAGATGACAGGGTAGAGGAAATCCTTATCAAGCTTGCAGATGATACAAAGCTGGAAGGGGCAACTAACACATTGGAAGATAGGAACAATATTCATAAGGACCTTGATAAACTTGATAGACCTTGAAAATGGGGCAGAAATTAATAAAATGAAATTCAGAAAAGACAAATGCAAGATTCTACATTTAGACCACAAAACCCAAATGCACAACAATAGGATGGGGGATAAATGGTGCAGCAGTACTACATGGGAACAAGACCTTGGGATTGTTGTTGATCAAAAACTAAATATGAGCTAGCCAGTGTGATGGTGCAGCAAAGAAGGCAAGTGCTCTTTTATTCTGAATTAATAGAAGCATAGTTTCCAAATTAAGGTAAGTAATAATCTCACTATATTCTGTGTTGGTCAGGCCTTATCCAGAGTACCGTGTTCAGTTCAGAGTGCCTCGTTTTAAGAAGGATATAGACAAGCTGGAGCAGATTCAGAGAAAAACTACAAAGACAATCAGAGGGATGGAGAACAAAACATACAAGGAAAGGTTGAAGGAGTTGGGCTTGTTCAGCTTTGTGAAGAGAAGACTGAGGTGTGACATGAGTGCACTTATTAAATATCTCAAAGGCTATCACAAAAGGAGGATGCAGGTAGGTCTCATGGTTTTAAGTCTGGGTTAGTTTTAACTGAACACTAAAATGAACTTCACAACAATAAGAGTGGTTCAGCAATGGGACCAATTGCCTAGAAAAGTGGTGGGGTATCCTTCTCTGGATGTCTTCAAAATTAGGATGGACAGCTACCAAACTGGGGGTGCTTTAGCCTGAGATCCTGCAGTGAAGGGGGGGGATTGGACATGATCATCCGTGAGGCCCCTTCCAACTCTATGGTCCTATAATTCTATCACCATCATCTCATCCAGCACTGAAGACAAGGTTCAGAGTGTGGCCAGCACTATGAATAAGGCCAGATAAATCCCTGGTTGTCATACAGACATGAAATCCTGAGCTACTTTAAGAGGACAGACTTAGCATAAATGTTGAATGTTGAAGTTCATCAACACCACAAGCTGAAGGGACTCCCCAGATAGCTCAGGAAGGGAGACTGTTGCGCAGCAGCATGGACATTGCACCAACAGAATTCCTAATCTGTCCTAGCCAGCCATCTTTAAATACACAACCCTACAGGCCATGGAAGCTGGCACCTGGTCAGGGGGATGAAATTATGATAGGCCAATGCAACTTCATCGTTTCGCCCTCCATATCTTGCCTGCTGCTGCACAGGAAAACCTGGTGAGCAAAGCTAAGACAGGTGTCTGTGATACACGCCAGTTTATCATGCTCATCCAGGATTAAACCCTGAATGTCAGTTCACTGACCTGGCATTAAGCAGAAGCATTTTCAACTAAGGGAATCTCTTGCCACTGCTACTCAAACTATTCAGAACAGAGGGCATTTCTAGGAATGCACCAAAGGGCTTGTTCACAGCGTGAAAGCATTCCAAAACATGGAAATTAAAGCTCCTAATTCATACGATATTACAAGCTGTTTAAGGGTATAAGACTATGCACAGTTACTGAAAGTTACTGAAAGTAAGCCCCAAAGAAATCTGAGGGCTTATTTCTGAGTAGATATGAATAGAATTGTGCTATCAGTGACACATCCTGCTGCCCACATCTCAGAGAGGCATGGCTAATATATATATATATATATATATATATATATATATATATGGACCCGATTCTATATAGTTGTCAACTTTCTACTCATCACTGATGTCAACATAAAAATGCATTACAATTCTGTTTCTTTTGGGTTTTGACCAAACTTTTCAAAATTTGCTAATTTCTTTGAATGAATATGTGTGTGTGTGTGTGTGTGTGTGTGTGTAAACATGATTCAGAAATTTAGCCAGTCAGGCACTAGGCTTTTGTTGGTTTGAATTCCTACCTATTCAGCCAAGTTTGTTATGCTGGCTTAGAGTTTGATGTCCTAGGGTGTAACAATGGGTGAATGTTAAAATGAAAGCATTGCCTCCAATAAGATTTCTGACTGCCCCCATGGAATTTTCCTTCAGTCCCCAAATTTCTGACCTTGCAGAAATTTAACACTTCAGTTGAGGGAATGGAAACACAGAAAAAATAAGTGTTCCAGATATGAACACTCTCTGTAATACTAGAATTTTGGGGACTGAAGAAGATTTCATTATGGAGACAGAATTTGGGGGAGCAATTCCCTTACTCTCCCCCACCCCCCAGTAGCTACTCCCCTGGCTATGTTTTTCTGGTTTGGTTTTTTGTCTGACAGATAAGGGACAGGAAAAAGCCGTATCTCTTGAATTTCATAGAATCATAGAGTTGGAAGAGACCACAAGGGCCATCCAGCCCTGCCATGCAGGAGCTCTCAATCAAAGGACCTCCCGACAGCCATCCAGCCTCTGCTTAAAGACCTCTAAGGAAGCAGACGCCACCACACTCTGAGGGAGTGTGTTCCACTGTTGAACAGCCCTTACTGTCAGGAAGTTCCTCTTAATGTTGAGGTGGAATCTCTTTTCCTGGAGCTTGCATCCATTGTTCAGGGTCCTAGTCTCTGGAGCAGCAAAAAACAAGCTTGCTCCCTCCTCAATATGACATCCCTTCAAATATTTGTCCATTGCAGATATATGAGGGCTTTTTTCAGCTTGCTTTTGAGAAGAACATAGCAAAAATTCAGAAATTCTTTATAAAAAGAATGGAAAGAACAGTTTTATATATTTCTAGTTCAATGTGTAAGCAGGTGTATGAATGTTTAAGATTGTGAACTGTACTGCGGACAGAAGACAATTTTTTCCTGGGTTGTTCTTTCTCTTTCAGCTACAGAGTCTGATTAGTTCCATAAAACTATAACCAAAACAGAATATGATGTCAAAACAAGTGTCCTTATCACCCAATGGCTGCACATATGGCAGTCAGTGACACTTTACTGAAATAGCTTACTGGGAGCAAAAATAACTAATGTGAGACACACACATCCTTTCTCTCCTCTCCCTTAAAAGAAAGAAAATTTCTCTCCATTTTTCCTTTGAACTTCTTGAGTTGTCTCCCCTAATTTTGTTATTACCTTATTTGTGCTTGCTCATAAAGATGAAGATGACTCTCATGCTAGGAGATGAAGTACAATTTAAACAAGATGCCAAGCATGTACCAATGCTGCTATTTCAAGTCTGAATGAGAGCTGTTGCTGAAGACTTCCCAAATGCCAGGCTTGGACAACTTTCAGAGACTCATAGGTGGGTACAGACCACCCAAAAAGGGTAGTCTGGCACCACCTCTTTTGGCGCTGTAACTGCTCTGGAGCAGCTAGATACTGCGAACAGTTGAGCACCGAAAAAGGAGTGGGGAAACTGTGCTCCTTTTTATGTGCGCAGTTGTGGCACGATTTACAAAAAAGGTGCCATTTGGCGCTTTTGCACCACTGCAACCGCGCAGCTCCGTGTGGAAGCTGCGAAGTTGCGGCAGCGCCATTACGTACTAGGGTTCGGGAGCGTGTATACAATGCATGCTCCCTAACCCTAATGGTGCCACGATGGTGCCTCTTCAGGCCTGTCTAGATCAGGCCATAGAGGCCCATTTGAAATGATAGAGGAGCTACTAAATTCCACAAATATTTTTTTCTTGCTGAAATAAACCTCATAGTTGCAATAATGGTCTGCTTTTTCTCTCTCTGTCACTGCCTGCCAATACTTCTCAAACTCTACCACCACCACCACCACCACCACCACCACCCAAAAATGCCCCCCACATTCCAGCAATAAGGGCAGCTGTAATACCCCTACATCTTCCATGAGCCCCTGGTCTTGATTGCACTGTCTGGCAACTGTGTAAGACAGGTCAATAAAGAGGGAGAAAGGAACAGACAAAACTCCCTCCATTGCATGCCTTCCTCTACTAGTGTTCTCATTGCCATTTTCTAGCTGATTTGAACCCTGTAGTGGGATAAAGGGGAAATAGAAATTAAATAAATAAACAGGCAAGGAAAGGGAAAGTAGAAGGGTTTAGAAAGTATTGGCTAGTAGAGATTCTGGAAACAAGGTGGGCTAATGGGACCAAAAACATTGTTCATCAAGCCCTGGATTAGATTGAAAAAATAATCCAAGGTCTTTCTTGTGGGAAAAGGGGAAAAAACTTTCATCATAACTGAGTTGGGAGAGCTGAGACTATGGATTTTAACTTTTAACAAATTTTACATTTCCCTGACTGAAAGTTCATTTTGGCCTGTATTTGCATCAGGTTTTCAAATGCTATGAAATTAATCGAAAGAAAATCCACTCCAATCTGTATATGCATTTTATGCACATTTTCCCCAATAGGGCTTTACAGACCACCCAAAAGGGGTGGTCTGTAGGCTCCCAGAGAAGCGCCGGACTGGGGCCAGGGCTGCCTCACTGGCAGCCCTTGTGGCTACAATCCTCCGCTTCCCCAGGCCACGGAGAAGCAGCAAATTGCCATTTCTCCCTAGCCTGAAGCAGGGTGCAGCAGGCGCCCTGGGCACCTGCTGCACCCCACCATGAGTGGCACTCCCAAGGGGAGAAAGGGGCCACCACTGCAGCCCCTTTCCCCTTGGCCTCCTTGGCGCGGCCGTGTAAAGGACGCGCCAAGGACACACACACCAAGAATAAGCTCCGTTTTGGAGCTCCTTCTTGCGCCACAGAAAGGGCACCATTGGCGCCCTCCTGCGGCGTGATGCTATCAGGCGCATGCTGCACCTTTTAAACACAGCATACTCACAGTCATGGCAGCGCACACGTATGGACGGCACACTGTAAAGACTGCATCATCCATACGTGTTAAAGCTGGGGAGCGTGCAGTTGCTGCGCACTCCCCAGCTCTAATCACACCCCAGTGATGGCCCTTTTGGGCCATCTGTACTGGGCCATAGGCACTTTTCTTATACAGAGTGATTCAAAAAGAATGATCCAAAACCAAATAAGAACAGCTTCACCTTTGCACATTCTTTTTAATCACTCAGTATAGTGTGCACGTGTTTTTAAAGATTTCCTTCTATTGTTATGCATTTTGTGTTTTCCCCCCTAACATATGTGTTTTGCATGCACTTTTCTGCAGGTGTTTGTTTGTTTGTTTGTTTGTTTAGAAAACTGAATAATTCTGGGGGTGGGGAAATGGATTTGGCAAAGCAAGTGTATTCAGTTCATTTGTAAATTCAGCTAATGTGAATTCTTGCAAAAATTCAGAACTGACAGAATCCCTAAAAGAAGTTAATCTGAGATTAATGGTTGAGAGCTAAAGTGGGTAATGCATGGATCCAGGTAAAATTACTCTGTACTGAGACCCAATGTGGCATAGTGCTTTGAGTGATGGACTGCAGCTCTGTTGACCAGGGGTCAGTTCCTCACTCAGCCATGAAATCCACTGGATGATCTTGGGGAAGTCACATGCTCTTAGCCTCAGTGAAAGGCAATGGCAAACCTCCTCTGAACAAATGTTACCAAAGTGCCATGACAGGTTCACCTAACAGTTGCCATAAGTTAGAAATTATTTAAAGGCACACAACAACAACAATAACACCAGTACCATATAGCATCCTGTGTAGCATCCTGCTTTTTGCACCTAGCATAGTAGTCACCTATGTCAGAGATCCCAACATGCTAACAATTCATAAGAAACTTAATTGTAACCCAAGATCATTTCATTCCACACAGTTATAGCATTATGATCCCACCTTAACTGCCAAAACAAGAACAACATCCTATAGAATCAAATGGTTTGTACTTTGGTGAAGTACTAGAGCTCTCTGGCTATGAATTTTCAATGGTTGTTAAGCTGACTTTGGCATATGACAACCTTATGTATGAAAGATCTCAAAGTCACCCTTTTTCCAATGGCCCTGATAAGGACCATGGTTTCCTTAATTGAATCAGTCTGTCTTTTCTAACAAGTCATTGTCATCTCATGATGTGTCCAAAGTATGACAGTGTCAGTTTAGTCATCTTGGCTTCCAGAGAGAGTTCAGACTTGATTTGCTTTTGGACACCTATATTTGTCTTTTTGACAGTCCTCAATATCTCCAGAACTCTCCTCCAGTACCACATTTCAAAAAACCTTCAGGTCCTAGGATTCTATAGGATGTTGCTGTGGCTGTTAAATTGGAATTATAGCACTGCAACTATGTCCAGTGCACCCTTCTCATCCATGGGGATTTGGTTCCAGGGCATCCCATGGATGAGAAAAAATGAGCATGCTGAAGCCCTGCAGCCTCATTGGCATGGGGTGGGGTAATCCACAGACACTCAAGTCTGCAGATGGCTAGCCCACTAATTATTATTATTATTATTATTATTATTATTTTATATCCCGCCCCTCTGGGAAACAATCGGGGCGGGGTACAACAGTTAAAATACAACTACAATTCCCCCCCCCCCCACTTAAGATAGAATTAAACTGCAGTAAAAATTAAAACAATGTAAAAGATCTCCAACAATAAAATGGCTCTAGTTAGGGACAAAAAAGGCGGCCTCAAGAGTATCCAATGTATACAGCAGGCCCACTGTAGTATGTAAATACACACACCAGTTCAATGTGACCAACCTGGCATCACATTCAAGCATTCTTGTTGTCCATGTTTCATCTCCATCTCACCAACTTTGAATTTAGGCTAATATGGCTTTCTTATTTATATATAAAAGAGTAAAAAGAAAAAGTAATTTAACAACCTGGGGGGAAAAATCATAGACTTGTGAATCTCATGAAACTCCAGCCAATTCAAACCATACGTTTATGGCTCATTATATCACCCCCGAGAACTTTATAAGCATAAAACTCTCAGCTGTTGGGTGACTTTTGTGCTTCGGTGTAATTAGAAACTTTCCCTCAGCCTTATCCACCTGTTTTTCTTCATCCCAAACAGTTAATATTTCCATATGTTGATTTACTTCTGTGGATTGATTGGGCTCCAGATGCACAGCCAATAAGTGTTTCTCCATTAGCTGGGGGATCATTGAAATACATTTGTTGTAAGCAACTGCTGCTGGACAGAGCCAGCCCAGATGGCTTCCTGGAAGCTGTATTCCTGATGTAAGTAAAAGAACCATGTGAACTGTATAGATCAAATCCCCAAGTGATCCTGAGCTTGCTTGCTTTGATGTTTAGTGTATGGCCTCAACATTCAGGCTATCATTGGCAGAAGATCACAGGTCTAGACTTGGATTCAAAAGGAATGTAGTTTTTGTGTGTGTGCTGTGGCTGCTGCTGCTGAAGACCTTTTCAGCACAAAAGCTTCACTTACTACTAGACACAATACAAAGCACAGGCAGAAAGGGTTTGTGGTCAATGCATTTGTATGTAAAGGTCACAAACCAGTGAAGATGTTAGTCCCATTGTGTATGTTGCTAAAGCTACACAGAAACCTCTGGTTTTCCTATCTGATAGCTTTAAGATGTCATAAAGCTCTGGTTTTCTTGCTACAGACCAACATAACCACCCCTTTGGAAGAAATACTCACCGGTATAGAGTTTCTATATATTAAGCTTTCTCTGAATTCTGTTCTGTTTGTACAAAATATTTCTCTAATAGCAATAAGATGCTGAATCCACCCCTGGTTTTCACTTGAACTATAGGTGTCTAAGGTGTTGAATGTTATTCCCAATATAGGTTCAGCATCCTAGATAGTAAATCAGTTTATACCAAAACTGGGAATGGAATCACTATTCTACTGGCCTGAGAGCCACCATCCACTTGCTTCTATTGGTCCTCTTCTATCATTCTCATCCAGACTCTGATACCTTGCAGAGGGGCTTCTCTAATCTCATGAAACCGAAGCCTGCATCCAAATCACCCAAGTACATGGGAAGGGCTAAGTGAACAGACCTTGTCTAATAATCAACATCTTTGGGTTTCCATGAATTTAGATGCCCAGATCTGGGCCTCCAAATAGGAAAGTTTAATTCTGCTCTTGAATAGAGAATCCCATCCCAAAAAACACCTGTGAAAATCACCAATTCTTTTTTCTGGGCTTTTATGCCACTGTCCTGTGCATTCATCACAAATATCAGTTGCTGACAACTATCCTCCATTCCTTATAAGTCTAAACCCCCTTTTAGAATAACCAAAATGTAGCATCTGTTATCCAGCTTCTTTTGAACTCAAAGGACCTCCTTTTCACTCACATATCTTTTTCCACTTAGCAAATAAACCACATTCTCAACATGCTTAGAAACACGGAGCAGCTGGAGATTTCTGTTGTTTCACATCCACAGAAATATCCCTCTAATAAAGCATTCTGACAAATTCCAGGCTTCTCTCTGCTCATGTGATCCTGAAGAATTGGCAGTTGAGCAAGTGAACAGAATATAAAATGTCCCCTGTTAAGGCAAGGGGGGGGGGGGAGAGAGCAGCAAAAAGAAAATTGAAGTACATGATGTTCATTTCTGGCTAGCAAAAACTATGCATGAACTAGAAGGCAAATAGATTAATCTCACTGGAAGGAGAAAGAGAAAGATCCATAAAGCATAGATTTAGCCTCTCTCCCCAGTTCATTGGTTTCTTGATAACAATAAGATGAAAACACCTGGGGAGAGAGACAGCCCTCTTGGTACCATTATAAACCACCACCTAACCTCTGGACCAACACAATTTTATCTCAGGTTATATTAACCCTTGCTGCTTTCCTGAAATCAACTATTAAAGGATGCAAGCATTTTTCTGCAAAGTTACTTCTGCATGCTATTGTTTTCTTCATAGTTTAGATTTTTAGTTTTATATCTCACCTTTCCATTGGCCAAAGGAGACTAACAAAGCAGTTACAGAAATGCAGCAGAAGAACGTGCCAAACAAATGAATCATTGTAGAGATGATGACTTCTGATGGAAACTTGGAAATATAAAACTACATGATATAAGACTCTGGAGAAATCCAGGCATGCTACCTGCTGGCCATGAAAATATCCAGGAGCTGAGAAAAGTTCGAGCAATGTATTTCAACATCCTTTTGGCTCCAGTGAATTACAATTTTTTTTCTTTTGGAATTCCTCAGGTCAATAAAAGTTATTTATGATACTGTGCAGGATGGCTGGTTTTTTGAAGGGTGTGAGCTCTACTGTTCACATGGAAGTAGCTAAATGCCTCTCTGGATCATTGCCAAATTAACAGGACATAGAGTTCAGAATATCAGATCTCAATATTCATATAACTTTGGAACAGATGGATTGATCTCTATGGCAATCCAATCAGACATTATTCTTCCTATTACTGTTACAGTGCCTTCTTCAGGCAATTAAAAGCAAAGTATGGCCAAGATCCCAAATCGAACAGATGGAGTATAACTTGATGCCCATTGGCCTCAACCCTACATCCTCTCAGTGTAGTGTAAATATCCACATGTGTACCTAAAATCAGCTGAACCATATATCCCCTTCAACTTACTGAAAAGCCCCTAAGGGTACTCCACAATTCCATGCTTCACAATGAGCAGGCAGGCTCAGAGAAGCATCAGGTTATATTCCCATAGCCAGTTGCGAAATGAGGATATCAGCACTTGAGGTTTATCAGGTTCTTCAAGGGCTCTCAGAAATGATGGGATCATTCCACATCTGGCCATAGGGATGTCGCTCATAGCTGCAGTGACCCAAAAATGACATACACACACATAAGAGAAACTTACATATGTGGATACTCCTAAAAGAATCTACTGAGTTATGCAGCATTGGTACAGTGTTACCTCATTAGTGAATTGCAATGGCATGGAACCAAAAGCACAAGTAAATGTGCATTTGCATGTGCAGACACATCAGCATGCAACTACACATAATGCACTTGAACATCAAAGCACAATGCATGATCATGTACAATGGTGTCACTTCTACAACCTTGAACTGAATCCAACTGTTACACTTTCGACAAATATGTCCAACTGTTTTCAAAAGGAATTTATACAGGTATAAAACACCAACAGGATTCCAGACCATATCTAAACTAGTCCTCTAGATTTTTATGAAATTCAGTTTTCACCATAGAAATTGCTGTTTGGGAGAGAGAATACATTTTTGTAATTTATTTATTTTTAAAAAGCATCCTGCACTTTTTTTGTACATTTTCAGTGCCTGTTCTCAGGCTCTGCAGTCTGCTGCTGATGACACTGCTTTGGTTATGTGACACATTCCCACTGTTCAGATAAGAAACTGAGACCAGGAATGTAGGGAAAGTTCATTTGGTTTTCATTTTAATATGAACTGACCTAATTTGTACTTCCTTAACAAAATGCTGACCAGAACACAACTATCTGTCCATTTCCACACTCTTTGGATTTTGCAATGCAGTTGTCCAGTCAAAAAATGTGTGGAAATAATTATTATTATTATTATTATTATTATTATTATTTATTTCTAGTCCGCCCCTCTGAACAAGCAATCGGGGCGGATTACAACAAGAGTTAAAAACAGTTACAGTTTAAATATCCCATCCTTTTTCTTACCACACCCCCTAAAAAAAATTAAATCACAATACAGTTAAAACTTACAATAGCTAAAATAGGCAATAAAAAACAGCAGCAGGGAAAACGGACCTAAGGCCTAGGTCACCTAGGAATAAGTACAAGGGAAGGAAAGCTGGAAAAAAGACGATTCTAGGGCCTAAGGTTAGGCTCAGGATTGGAGCTGGGAGATATTCACATTCTCTGGGAAGGCCTGCTGGAAGAGGTGCGTCTTCAGGGCTTTTTTGAAGCCTTCTAGGGATGAAATGAGACGCATCTCATCCGGCAGGTCATTCCACAACTTGGGGGCGACAGCTGAAAAAGCCCTCTAGGAGGTCTGCACCAACCTTGTCTTCATGGGCTGTAGCAGGTTCCTCCCAGAGGACCGAAGTATGCAGGGAGGTTCATATGGAAGAGAGTAACATAAATTAAAGAGAGTAACATAAAAACATTAGGGGAAACATATATTAGGGGAAAGCAGAGTTTTTTTAAAAAAAACTTTAAACATGTATCTTAGCAGGACAATTATTTGCAAAAATATGCACACATTTCCATCTGCACAAAAGTCCTTCACAGTGTCACACGTTTTCTTGCATCTGATGAAGTGGGCTAAATCCATAAAATTCTATCTTGTAATAGAAATTTCTTCTTCCCAGTGAGTCTCAAAGGTGTTGCTGGATTTCTCTTTATGTGTCTGTGTGGTTTTGTGTTTACCCTTTTATGTAGACTTTGAAACAACATTGCAGACTGACGAAGAGATGGGATGGAACAAATTTATGCTTCAAAAAAGTGTGGATGTTAGAGAAACCAAAACAGATAGATTGGTCCATTCATGGTTTCGCAACACTGCTGCTTTCATCCTCCCAGCTCTGTCAAGTCAGATATAATTTGCATGTCTGTTTTGGGATAGTGAGGCACTCCTGATTGCACATCTCATTGAAAATGGTGAAGCACAATACATGCGGCCACCATAAGTCAACAAGTGGCTTGAAGCCCTAAGCACAAACAAAGAAAGTGAGTAATAGGGAGTCAGAGTGCTCTAGCATTGTTCACTTCCTTGCCTCAATTTTCTACTTTCCTCCAATACAAAATTTGCCCATCGAGAACAACTGCTTTTTTTCCTGCTCCCCCCCCCCGGTAAAAAAAGAAACAACAAACATCTTTCAGCCAGAAGAACAGTTTGCTGCAGGTGTACAAATCCAGACTTCAGCTCTGCAATCTTGTACATAACCTGACATCCACAGAGATGTGAAACTTGGATAGAGTTTGAGGTTAATGACCCTTGACAGAGACTAAAGGGTTTTTTTAAATAAAAAAAAACCTACGCTCTGTCTCAGTTCTTGGATAAGAAGAGTATACTTGTAGACCACTAGATGAAGCAACAGCAGCACACTTGCACAGAGCATAAGAAAAAACAAGTGGCAGTCATTGAAACAAAAGAAAAGACATTTCAGAATGACCCTTAAAGAATCACATGGAGAAGAATTTTAGGAACTCCAGAGAAATTATGTTCCCAGCTGTTCTGCCATGATTCCATCACATTTCTGCCTCCACAAAGGCTCCTCAAGCTAAAGCACATCATCGGTGCAGATATGAGGAGGGGAGAGTCATCAGGGATCACACAAAGCATAAAGTCATCAGGAAACAAAGATGAAACACCAAAATCGTCTACAGTGTTCTGCATTCCCACTCTACTGAGCAGCAAGAAGCTCCACAGGAAGCACTCTAGAGTTCAGTTTCTTTTGACTAGAGAATGCTGGAGACTTTGTAATATTTGATTGACTTACAGGCAAACCACAAATGGTAGATGAATGGGCATTCCTCAAGGTAGTAACGTGATTGATGCCTTGATTCAGATCACTAGAAATTGGCTCTACATTTCAAGATACTCTACCAAGTAACATTTCTCTCTGTCTCCAGATTCAAAACTGGTATTTCTCAGGCACACAAAGATCATTATTGCATGAGAAAGAAAGCCAAAATGGAGTGGGGGAGTAGCAGCTTTCTCTGTCCATTTCCACATCATAGCATTTCTGTTCTCTTCCCAAGGGAGACAGTTGTTAAAGCATGTCTTTTGTCATGGTGGAAAAATCTGTTCAACAAAAGATCCTCTTTTATTATCGTCTCCCCCAGGAAGAGAATAAATGTGCTATGACAGCATGTGGAGAGGCATAGAGAAAGCTGCTACTCTCTCACTCTGTTTCAGTTTTCTTTTCTCATGCATTAAGGATCATAGTCTTATAGGGACTGACATCTACAACCCATCCCTGAGAATCACAAAATATTCACAGTTCTTAAGAAATACTCCTATCCCTCACTCACTCAGTCTCTCTCAAATCATAAACTCTAAGGAGGCATCACTTTAGACAAAATGAGAGTGGCAGACCCATTAAACAGAGAATTTCCAGGTGAAAAAAAGACAGGACTCGTCTACCTTTACTGATTATACATAAGAGAGAATTATAGCAGGTGGAACATTAATGACAAGCAAAACCAGTTGAAATTCCTTCTACACAACTATTAAAATTATTCTGTCCTTTTAATTTTCAACTGGCAACCTTAATTCCATATCAGATCATCAACTTCCTAATCTCAGTAAACATAAAGATTAAGTTGGACAGAGTTTAAGGACAATTCCCATGACCCTCTCTAGCCTGGCAGTCTCTGACTCAAATATCTACTTAGGAGGCACATATAAAATCCCTTGGGGAGTCATTATCTTTCCACTCAGCCTCAAGATAGTTTTTACATTAGCAAACAAAAATTATATTCCATCACACCCTTCTTCCAAACATTCAGCATGGTGTAACATATTTTTTTCCAACACAATTATATCTTCACAACCATCAGAGCAGATAGATTGTGGTTAAGGTGGAAAAGAGGATGCTATAGTCATATAGTCATAGGTTTGTCTCAGAAGGTCTGTCTCAGTCTGT
Source organism: Urosaurus nigricauda (assembly GCA_034509955.1). Taxonomy (NCBI): domain Eukaryota; kingdom Metazoa; phylum Chordata; class Lepidosauria; order Squamata; family Phrynosomatidae; genus Urosaurus; species Urosaurus nigricauda. The sequence continues at coordinate 36,787,378 of JAOEGL010000001.1, forward strand.
ATCTTATGAGATACAGTGATTGCCACATTGCCATCATGAGAATTCTGATTGAATGGGGATTTGGACTCAGGTCCATGGTTGATACTCTATTACTATTATTATTATTATTATTATTATTATTATTATTATTATTTTCTAAAGCACTGTAATTATACTCAGCGCTGTACAAAATTGGTAAAACCTAAGAAATATATAAAAGCCTGCTGGATGTGTACACTCTATGATAGTAACAATTAGATAAAATTACAAAGGGAAGGAAAGACAAGTTAAAACATCAGACATAAAAGCAAGTCACATCAAACGATATCAGACAGCCAGAAGACAATCACAAGTTCCCTGAGAACGCTTCCCTAAACAATAAGGTTTTCAGCTCCACCTTAAAACTGGTTAGGGAAGTGATGAGACGAGCATGCAGAGGGAGAAGGTTCCAGGAATGAGGGGCAGCAAGAGAAAAGGGACGGATCCGGGAGGGGGCAGAGGAAAACCTGGGTTGGGAGAGGAGACCTTGGTTACCAGAGTGGAGGGCACGAGTAGGGACGTAGGGGGAGAGAAGATCAGCTAGATAAGGAGGGGCCAGCCCATGGAGGGCTTTGAAGGTAAGTAACAAAAGTTTGTACCTGATGCGGAAAGGAAGAGGGAGCCAGTGAAGGGAAGACAACACAGGAGAGACATAATCATAACGGCGAGCAAGTGAAATAATGCGTGCAGCTGAATGCTGAACAGAAATTACTGGGTGGAGGTGAGAGAGAGGAAGCCCAGCCAGGAGGAGATTACAGTAGTCTAGTCGTGAGACCACTAGGGCGTGGACCACTGCATTACACTGGCTTTCATATGACACCAGGTAAATGGCATAAGAATATAAGACTGCAATCTGATGCATTCTTAGTAGAAAGGAAATCTTTTTAAATCTGTGGGATTTAGTTCCAATGTAACATGCTTAGGATCCAGGTAGTGCACACACTGGCTCTGATCTAAGTGTGTGCATGGACTAAGTATACAGGGGTTGTTATTATTAACAGCCCTCAGTTTGGCCCCAACCAATGGCAACCCCATGAGTAAGCCATCTCCAAGCCCCCCTATCCTCCACTGTACTGCTTAGTCCTGTAGACTCAGGCCCATGGCCTCCCTGATTGAGTCTATCCATCTAGAATGTGGTCTTCCTCGCTTCCTACTGCCTTCAGCCTCCCCTACCATTATTGTTTTTTCTAGCAATTCATGTCTTCTCATGATGTGGCCAAAGTATAACAGCTACAGTTTCATCATCTTGGCTTCCAGATAGAGGCACTGTCCAAGGAATTGCCACTTGGAGGAAAGGGGAACTGAGATGCTAAATTGAATCTCTTATATATTCTCTTATGAGGAAGAGCAAGATGTAAATGAAAGCTGTTAATTCAGTTTTGCATTTACATATATTTAACTTAGAGTTCCAGTTCTGTAACTGGTCTTAAAAAGGCGAGATGGTGTAGTGGATTGAACACTGGACTAGGACTCTGGAGACCAGGGTTTGAATCCGACTTGGCTATGGAAACCCACTAGTCGACCATGGGCAAGTCATACTCTCTCAACATCAGAGGAAGGCAATGGCAAAATTCCTCTGAACAAATCTTGCCAACAACTCATCTATATTCAATAAGACTATGTTGCATTGCTGCAAACCTATACAAATGCCACCCCAGTCCACCCTAAGAGCCAACTGCAACCTCTAGTGAAGGAGGTCCATTCAGCTTCTGATCAGGCCACAAGGAGGACAATCTTTTCACCAAATAGAGGTGAAAATATTGTCCTCCTTACACTCCAATCAGAAGCTGAATGGACCTCCTTCACCCAAGATGGCGACTGGGTCTTAAGGTGAGCTGGGCAGGTGTTGAGCCAGAAGTTATGCAGATGTGACATGAGTAACCAATCTAGGATTTTGGCAACAATAAGTAAATGAATATGTAGGATGTAGGATATTGTATTATTTTTCTGCTTTTCTCATTGTCATGTCTTCTCCTGTAGTTTACTGGGCATTGCATCCATCCCTTCTCATGGCTCCCCGCATCATCCAACCTTTCCCTATCTCCCAGCTTCCATTCTTCTGCTCCCTCTGGAACTGTTGCTCTGCCGCTCCTAAAGCCACAGCAATTCATGATCTTTTTCTTTGTAGATCATTTAATCTCCTTGCCTTAACTGAAACTTGGCTCCCAGCCCATGATACTGCTACCTCTGCTGCCCTCTCTTTTGGTGGTCTTTCTCCCACACAAGCTGCCCCGAGGGTCGAGGAGGTGGGGTTGGTATCTTACTGTCTAACTCTTGTCAGTTTCAACCCCTTTCTCTTCCCCCTATCTATACTTTTTCTTCATTTGAGTATCATTCTATTAGACTCTTTTCTCCTTTGCAGCTCCGGGTTGCTTTCATTTATCGCCCTCCTGGTTCTGCTAACCAATTCCTTTCAGACTTTGAGTCATGGCTCACCTTTTTTCTCTCAGACTCAGTTCCCTCTCTGATTCTAGGTGACTTTAATATCCACCTTGATGATCCTAAGAATCCTTCAACGTCTCGTCTTAGCTCCCTCTTAGCTTCTTTTGATCTTCAACTTCATTCCAACTCTCCAACTCATTCTTCTGGTCACTGCCTTGAACTAGTTCTCGCCACCAAGTGTGTCATCTCCGACTACTTGGCATCTGACTATCCATTGTCAGAACATCATCTAATTTCTTTTACTCTTACTTATATCCCACCTCCTCATCATGTTGTTCAACACACTTTTTGTAATCTTCAGTCTGTTAATTCTGATCACCTCAGCCAGACCTTGAATTCTTCTCTCTCTTCTCTAAATCTTGGGGACTCTGCTGACTCAGCAATGACTTTATTCAACTCCACTCTCTCTTCCACCCTTGATAGCTTTGCCCCTGTATCTGTTCACACGTCCTCCTCTATGTCTAGGCCTCAGCCCTGGCTCTCTCCCACAGTTAGGTTTCTTCAGTCCTGCTCTCGAGCAGCTGAACGTCTATGGAAAAAGTCCAGGGAGTGGGCCAATTTTATTCATTACAAATTTGTTCTTTTATCCTTCTCACAAGCCTTGTCTATGACAAAACAGAATTACTATAAATCATTGATCTGCACCAACTAGAGGCGCCCACGGCGCTTGTTCTCCTGCTTCAATTCACTGCTAAAACCTTCCTCTCCCCCGTCTTCTCATCATTTTCCCCAACTGACTTCGTCAACTACTTCCTCACAAAATTGTTGAACAATCTGAAATTGTTCCTCCTGATCTGCCCCCTACCACCAATCTCCTGGTAACTTCTACTAATAAACTCTCTGTGTTTCCACCTGTTTCTCTGGATGAACTCTCTACACTGCTAAATTCTTCCAAACCTACAACTTGTTCTCTTGATCCTATCCCCTCCCATCTTCTAACCTCTATAACTCCTTCTTTTCTGCCCTCGCTCCTCCATATCTTTACTCTCTCTCTCTCTTCAGGTTCCTTCCCTTCTGACTTCAAACATGCTCTCGTTTCCCCAATTCTGAAGAAACCCTCTCTCGACTCCTTTTCTTTGTCTAGCTATCGTTCGATCTCTCTTCTGCCTTTCCTCTCTAAGGTTCTGGAACGGGTAGTTTATTCTCGCTGTCTTGAGTTTCTCGAAGCCAACTCCATCCTGGACCCTTTTCAGTCTGGTTTCCACCCACAGCACTCTACAGAGACGGCCCTCACCAAGATCTCAAATGATCTCTTGCAAGCCAAGGCGAATGGCCTCTACTCTATTCTCATTCTTCTTGATTTATCTGCGGCCTTCGACACCGTAGATCACTGTCTCTTGCTTGACTTACTTTCTGACCTCGGTTTCTCTGACTCTGTTCTCAACTGGTTTAAATCTTACTTGTCAGACAGATCTTTTGCAGTGGTCACAGGTGGTCAGACTTCCTCCTCTGTTCCCTTATCTGTAGGAGTTCCTCAGGGCTCTGTCCTGGGCCCCCTTTTGTTCTGTCTATACACATTATCCCTTGGTAAACTATTCAGTTCTTTTGGTTTCTCCTATCATCTGTATGCTGATGACACTCAGCTATATCTCTCCACCTGACCTTTCACCAGGGCTTAAACAGCAAGTCCACTCTTGTCTGGCTGCCATCTCTCAGTGGATGCAACATTGGCGGTTGAAGCTCGATATGTCTCAGACAGAGCTTCTCATCTTCCCACCTAAGCCCACCCTTCAATACTCCTTTTCTGTTTCTGTTGACGGCACTTCTATTCATCCGGTTCAGCAAGCCTACAATTTTGGTTTCATCTTTGATTCCTCTCTGTCATTTATCCCCCAGATTCAGGCCACCGCCAAGACCTATAGATTCTCTCTTTACAACATTGCTAAAATCCGTCCATTCCTCTCAGCCTCCACTGCCAAGACTCTGGTCCATGCCCTGGTGGTCTCGCGACTAGATTACTGCAATCTTCTTCTGACAGGGCTTCCTCTCTCTCACCTCCATCCTTTAATCTCTGTCCAGAACTCAGCTGCACGTATTATCACATCGGCTTGCCGTTTTGACCATGTTTCTCCCCTCTTATCCTCCCTTCACTGGCTCCCCTTCCCGTCCCGCATCCAGTACAAGCTTTTGTTATTGACTTTCAAAGCCCTCCACAAACTGGCCCCTCCTTACTTGTCTGACCTTCTTTCTCCTCACACTCCTTCTCGTACCCTCCGTTCTGGTAGTCAAAGTCTCCTGTCCCAGCCTAGGATTTCCACTGCCCAGTCTTGGATTCATCCCTTCTCACTTGCTGCCCCTCACTCCTGGAACCTTCTTCCCCCACATATACGCCTCATCACTTCTCTATCCAGGTTCAAAAGTAAGTTAAAGACTATATTGTTTAGGGAAGCGTTCCCAGGATTGTGCCATCTGCCCTAGGATGCCTCCTCTTAACTATGTTTTAAGAACCCAAGCCCTCCCTCCAGTCCATCTGCCTTGGTCCAGGCCCCAGAGGGAGAGAAGAACCACTGCACCTCATCCCCTTCCCACCACCTTCCCCTTTTCTTTTTGTGTTGTCTTTTAGACTGTAAGCCTGTGGGCAGGGATCCGTCTAACCATAAGATTGTATGTACAGCACAGTTTAAACTTACAGCGCTATATTAATAATAATAATAATAATAATAATAATAATAATAATTGCTCCTTCCTCTAAGCAACTGACACATGCACAAGTCCAGTGGATGTATCAGACAAGGTAATCATGCATCTATCTGGGGTGACATGTGGTCCAAGCAGAAGGAGTGCCTCACCCTGAAATGCAGAAGTGAGCTACAGCCCCTATTCCAACCACAAGTGTCCACTCCATACAGCATTTGTTTACCTATGTGACTCCCCACCCCCATTCAGCCTTCAGAAGTGCACATGGACCATAGTGTCTAGGGTTGCCTCTGCTAGAATAAGTGATAAACATTAATTCCAGTATAGTGTGGCACTCTGGGTGTTGGACTAAAACAGCAGGAGACCATGCTTCACTTCTTCACTCGGTCATGGAAATTCAGTGGGTGACCTTTGGAAAGTCACACTTTCCCAAACTTACAGAAACCCAATTGCAAACCTCCTCTGAACATATCCTGCCAAGAAAAACCTACAATAGGGTCATCATAAATCAGAGATGAGTTAAATGCAAATAACAATACCAACTCAGATCGTAACTATCTTAAAATTATATTAGAAAAACCCACAATTCTAGTAGTTCACCAACAAATGGTGGAATTTTTGGACTGAATTTTTTCATCAGCTCTCCCTTTTTTCTTTTTCTTTTTTTGGTTTGATTTTCCACATCACAGTGCACCTCAGACAGAAAAGTGAGAATTATACAGTACTGGGGCTGGGGCTCTTTCCCCAATCTATGGACTTTAGGGCACACTTTTACTTTTCAGATATTCTTGTTTGTTGTATGGAGGTGTGATAGCTGCAAAATCAGCCAAGGAGCCAAAAGGTTGGACATTGTGCAGTCCAAGTCAAACAGGATGAAGCCATTAGAGGGGATCCCAGGAGCAAGTCTGTGAGGTAGAAAATTATGCCCCCGTGTATCTTGTTTAAGTTGGCTATGTTATTGTGAATAAGTAGTTACCATAATTAATGCATTTTTCACTGAGGCTCTGTCTTACTGCTAAGCCTCTATTGGTGTTGCTACATTGCCACCTAGTGATGACTAGATATATGGAATGCAGGTTTTTGAAAAGACATGGCTGGGATATGAAAACTAAGATGGGTTTTTTTTAGTGGAGGGTGATACATCTATAGCACCATTTGTAAATTTCAACCAACTCTGCAGCAAAATTATCATTTCATTTTACATTAAAATTAATTTAAAATGGGAATAAAGTCTTGATGTGCTTGAAGGGATGCTCAGCTGAGCAGCACTTAAGCACTGTCGCCTGTGCCAAAGCTAATCACCTATTTCTGCATAGAGCATTGGGAGGAGGCATCTGGATTGAATCTGGCAGATGTGGAATTATTTTCCTCCTCTGCAGACACTTGCATGGTTGAAAGATCAGGTCCACAAGCAGAAGCCTGTCTTATTAGGCTGAAATTTAGTTAAGGGACCATTGCTCTGTGAGAGAACACATACTTTGAACAGAGAAGAAAGTCCCAGGTTTAATCCTCACTACAGCCAATTAAATTATTTCAGACAGGAGAATGAAAAAAGACCTCTCTGACTGAGACCATGGAGAGAAACTGTCTGTTGGAGTAGACAGTACTTGACTGGATTGACTAGTGTTCTCACTACAGATGTGAAGATAAGGGGGAATTGAAAATTTTCAAGAAATGAACTCTTGTTCATGTTTTGGGGGATGGAAGGAAAAACTGTTGTGTAGGGTGCACATCTGAGGAAAGGGAAGGCATTGTGTTCAATGTACATAGGCCTCATTCCTACTGCATTTTAAACTGGTTTGCAAACCAGGTTGAAGCAGTTTAAACAACCCTGGCTCGCACTTGGACCAAATTGCTAAAGTGGTTCAGAGAGGGGGGCCACGTGCTAAACCCATTTACCGCACGTCTTTTTGAGGCTGATTTTTTTCTGCATCTTTTTCAATAAATCAGTTCTGCACAGGTGTGAATGAGGTACAGATCAGAATCGATTTAAATTTGCTCTTCGGCCAGCTGAAGCAGGTCCATTTTGAATTGATTAATTTGTCAATGTGAATGACAAGTGGGTTATTTTACAGGGGGAAAAATGTGAACAGGGCAAATGTAGTGTGAACCACACCCCACTTTCAAATCGATCCATTGAATGAGGCCATAAATGATGACCACCATGCATGGAGGTCTCTCCACCCCAATGTTATTCTAGTTCAAATTCAAAATAATAATAACAATAATTTATTTCTAGCCCACCCAATCATGAAGAATCTGGGCGGGTTACAATAATAAAATACACCATTACAATATAATCAAACCCTAAACCTCCCCCCCCCCCAGTCCAAGTACTAAAATGGAATATAAGGTTCATATGATTAAAATAATCAAATATAGAGTTGGAAGAGATCTCAAGGGCCATCCATTCCAACCCCCTGCCATGCAGGAATACAGGATCAAAAATCAATTCCACCAGATGGCCATCCAGCCTCTGTTTAAAAACCTCCAAAGAAGGAGACTCTACCACTCTCCGAGGCAGTGTGTTCTACTATTGAACAGCTCTTACCATCAGAAAGTTCTTCTGAATGTTTGTGTTGAATCTCTTTTCCTGTAGTTTGAATCCATTTTTCTGTGTCCTAGTCTCTGGAGCAGCAGAAAATGCTTGCTCCATCCAACCTCAGCCAAGGAACTGGCTTGTTAGCTTAAAATCAAAACTTACTATCAGTCTCCCGCATCCCAGCGTAGCTACTTTTGTGTGAAAATGCTTTCCATTTGTGGGTCAAATCCTTCCCTCCATACCCCATCACAGCTAGATGAATCTTGCAGGTCTCAGCAAAGCAAATAATGACAGTGAGTGTAGCCACATCCATCAAACTTGGTCACCCAGTGCTTTGCTTCTCCTCCATCTAAGTCCAGCTAAAAGTGCCCAGTTTCGGTCTCCCTGCCCCTTCCAACATGGTAGCTGTTATGTTGGTGTCATACTGAATCCACACTGGGCTATAGTCCAGACTTTAAAGGAAATATACATGATTCAAAACAGGTTCAGCACCATGAATAGAACATTTAAAATCTGGAATAAAACCCGGAACGGATTCACTGTTCCATTGTTAGGAAAGCCTTCTATTTCTTCTCAGAAACAATGCCCAGTGATGCAGCTGGACTTACTTATAGGTAAAAACACACCAGATTGTAATCTAAGACATTTCAAAAGACTATTGGAAAGCATAATTCTTTATGACAATAATGTAAAATATAGTACATCATAAAGACAGAAATGTATACATCATGTAATTAATGAATGTGGACAATATATTAATTTTAAGGAGAACAAGATGGCTAGATTAACTGAAATCAATACTTTCATTTGGTATTTAGATATAGCACATACAGTGGGCCCTTCTTATCATGAGGGTTCTGTTCTGCCCCTCCAACCCCTCACCCCACAGATGAAAAAACTGCAAGCCCTCAAGTCCCATGTTTTTCAATGGTGATGCATATGTGCATGGCCATCCTGCATATGCGGCCATTAGCAGCAATGGGGCCTGCAGCCCATGGATCCTTAAATCTGCAGATGGCTTGTCCCTCCACATTTGCTAGGGCTACCAGCACAGGACCCCCGTGAATGTGGAAAAACTGCAAATAACAAAACACTATGTTTTTATTTATTTATTTATTTATTTACAGTATTTCTAACCTGCTCTTCTCAACCCCCAAGGGGGGACTCAGAGCGGCTTACAAGGCAATCATTAGATGCCGGCAGTATACAATTTAAAATATAAATACAGCAAAGTTAAAACAAGCACAATAAACAATAATTAACAATCCAACAGTTTAAGATCTCAATATATTATCCTTCCATATCCCAAAGCGGTAATCCGTGTTCTTATGACCATCATCGTTAGCTAGTCCCAGTGAAGTGCTGCATTACATTAATGTGCAAAAGCCTGGTCCCACAACCATGATTTTACTTTCTTCATTGTCCAAAAGGTGGAAGAGGCAACAAGGGGATTAGCCATTTTAGATCTGATCTTAACCAACAGGGAAGACCTAGTTGATGGGGTGCAAGTGGTCGGATCCTTAGGTGGAAGTGACCATGTTCTCCTGGAGTTTGTAATACAGTGGAAGGGAGAAGCTAGGCATAGTCAGACACGCACTCTAGACTTTAGGAGAGCTAATTTCAATAAACTTAGAGAAATACTGGGAGTGATCCCATGGTCAGGAATACTAAAAGAAAAGGGAGTTCAAGACGGATGGGAGTTTCTCAAAAGGGAGATATTGAAGGCACAATTTCAAACAGTTCCAATGAGGAAGAAAAATGGAAGATGTCTCAAGAAGCCAGGATGGATGACTAAGGAACTTTCAACTGAGCTAAGTTTTAAACGGAACATGTATAGGAAATGGAAAAATGGAGAAATCACGAAAGAGGAATTCAAACAAATAGCCAGCACATGTAGGGGTAAAGTCAGAAAAGCTAAAGCGCAGAATGAACTCAGGCTTGCTAGAGAGGTTAAGAACAATAAAAAGGGCTTTTTTGGATATGTCCGCAGCAAAAGGAAGAAGAAGGAAACAGTGGGGCCACTGCGTGCAGAAGATGGCAAAATGCTAACAGGGGACAGAGAAAAGGCAGAATTACTCAACACCTTCTTTGCTTCAGTCTTCTCAGAAAAGGCAAAGGGTGCTCAACCTAAGGATAATGGAACAGGAGACAGAATAGAGGAAATTCAGCACAGAATAAGTAAAGAGGTAGTACAGGAATACCTGGTTAACCTAAATGAATATAAATCTCCAGGACCAGATGAACTACATCCTAGAGTATTAAAAGAACTGGCAAATGTAATATCAGAGCCATTGGCAATAATCTTTGAGAACTCTTGGAGAACAGGAGAAGTCCCAGCAGACTGGAGGAGGGCAAACGTTGTCCCCTCTTCAAAAAGGGAAAAAAAGAGGATCCCAACAATTATCGTCCAGTTAGTCTGACATCAATTCCAGGAAAGGTTCTAGAGCAGATCATTAAGCAGAGAGTCTGTGAACACTTAGAGGCCAATGCCATAATCACAGAAAGCCAACATGGGTTTCAGAGAAACAAGTCATGCCAAACGAACCTGATCTCTTTTTTTGATAAAATTACCAGCTTGGTAGATGAAGGGAATGCTGTGGATATAGTATACCTCGATTTCAGTAAGGCCTTTGACAAGGTTCCCCATGACATTCTTGCAAACAAGCTTGCAAAATGTGGGATAGACAAGTTAACTGTTACATGGATTTGTAATTGGTTGAGTGGCCGAACTCAAAGGGTGCTCAACAATGGCTCCTTTTCATCCTGGAGAGAAGTAACCAGTGGGGTGCCACAGGGTTCTGTCCTGGGCCCAGTGCTATTCAACATCTTTATTAACGATTTGGATGACAGAATTGGGGGCATACTTATCAAATTTGCAGATGACACTAAACTGGGAGGAGTAGCTAATACCCCAGAGGACAGGATCAAAATTCAAAATGACCTGAATAGACTAGAAAGCTGGGCCAGTGCTAACAAAATGAAATTCAATGCGGAGAAATGTAAGGTTCTGCACTTAGGGCGGAAAAATGAAATGCACAGATATAGGATGGGGGACACCTGGCTGAATGAGACCACATGTGAAAGGGATCTAGGAGTCCAAGTAGACCATAAGCTGAACATGAGTCAACAGTGTGATGCGGCAGCTAAAAAAGCCAATGCAACTTTAGGCTGCATCAATAGAAGTATAGTTTCTAGATCAAGGGAAGTTATAGTGCCACTCTATTCTGCATTGGTCAGGCCCCACCTGGAATACTGTGTCCAGTTCTGGGCACCACATTTCAAAAAAGATGTGGAGAAACTGGAGCATGTTCAAAAGAGGGCAACTAAGATGGTGAAGGGTCTGGAAACCCTGCCCTATGAAGAACGCCTTAGGGAGCTGGGGATGTTTAGCCTGGAGAAGAGAAGGTTAAGAGGTGATATGATAGCCCTGTTTAAATATTTGAACGGATGTCATATTGAGGAGGGAGCAAGCTTGTTTTCTGCTGCTGCAGAGACTAGAACGCGGAACAATGGATGCAAACTGCAGGAAAAGAGATTCCACCTCAACATTAGGAGGAACTTCCTGACAGTAAGGGCTGTTCGACAGTGGAACACACTCCCTCGGAGTGTAGTGGAGTCTCCTTCCTTAGGAGTCTTTAAGCAAAGGCTGGATGGCCATCTGTCAGGGATGCTTTGACTTGGAGTTCCTGGATGGCAGGGGGTTGGACTGGATGGCCCTTGTGGTCTCTTCCAACTCTATGATTCTATGATTCTATGATTCTATGATTCTAAAGGCCAGGAGGGATGGGGTTGATCGTATCTCACTCGGAAGTGCATTCCACAGGCGGGGGGCCACTGCCGAGAAGGCCCTGTTTACCTGAGGGAACACCTCTCTAGGAATCTCTAGGTCCTCCAGTGCAACTCGGTGGTCAACATCTGTCAGACATTGACCATAGACTTGCACTGGGGGAGCTACAAAAGCCTAGTGGAGTGTTCTCTCTAGGAATCTCTAAGTCCTTCAGTGCAACTTTTGGTTAAAATTGACCATAGAGTTGCTCTGGAGGACCTAGATATTCCTAGAGAGAACATATTAATAAAATCCATGAATTATCAAATTGGCAAAAGTCAAAGCCACAAGTGTGAAGGAATGAGTGTACTAGTTAACAGCTGCTTCCTGATTGCAACCCTGCAAGTCTTGAATTTTGACTATCCCTTATTGCTGTTCTGAAAACCTGACAACACCTTGTGTGTATGTTAATTTATATCAGAGAGAGACAGACAATGTGAATTTGCAGCACTAGCTCAAAAAGAAATATTATGTTCACCATATAGATGGTCAACAAACCTAGCCCTAGGTGGTCTCAGGCTATGAATATTAACACACACACACACACCAATTTTAAGCTTGCCCAAAGAGATGTGCAGCAGGTATATAGTCATTTCCTACGTATTCTCATTGGAAAATAGTTAAATATGCCTTAGGAAATGCATAGCTTAACCAGTGTAGCTGCTATTCATTTGTGTTACTAATTAGTTTGACAGAACAATCAATTGACACAGAAGTGTCTGAATCCCAACTGTATATGAACAAGCTTTATTTGATGCTGCACTACAGATATGGAATGACAAACACAAGATTTACAGCATTGCCTGCATTAAAACAATGCCTTTGTAATAAGTAGTGAACAATAGAGTCACCTATAGCTTTCATAAAAATTAGGGTTATAATAATTATTATTTTTCATTTAATATGTTTTATGTACAATAATTCTGATAAAAAGTTTCCTTTTCTTTAAAAAAAAAAACAGTTTCAGACAGTAAGGTGTATGTGAACACATGTGGATCATTTGTGTCTTCATGCTCATAAACTTCAGCCTAGTTTTCCCCAATGTCATTTACAGAGTCCCTAATTGAAACAATATGTTTTAAGGCTTCTTGCTTCCAGAAGTTTAGAGCCTGTGTAGTATACAACGTGCAGGTCTAGATTCAAAGATCCTGATTTTGGTGCTGACTGATCCATGAAACTTACTGGATGAGCTTGGGCCAGTCACTCACTTTTAGTTTGACCACATGGGTATTGTCAGGATAAATTAGACAGAAGGAAAACTATATATGCCACCTTCATTGGAAGAATGATGCTTGTTCATTGGTCCTCAAAGGATGCCAGTTCTTGAATGCCAGGTTTTCAACAGAGGTGCACTGCCATCTAGTGGGGTAATATACATTTGGCCCTCAGTTCTTTGCCACATAAGTTGAACTGAGAATAACAGATCTTCCTTAGTAAACTGAGCATTTTTACAGGATTTACTTACACAGTATTGTATGTTAAATACACATCTAGAAAAATTGTGATAAAAGATTGCATACACATATACCATAGAAGACCAACTGTGCAGAAGACCAACTGTGCTGGGTTAGAACTACATGTTCCAATGAACATAGGGCCATCACAGAAACCTATGTTGAGCTCCCAAGCTCTGTAACAACTAGTTTAACATACCCATTCCAATGCATTCATTTCCTTAGCCACTTATGCCAGTGTTCGTGACAATCAGAAGCAGGACTCCAGTCACAATTCCATGCCACAGCCTTGCTCACTGCTGGGAGGAGTCCAGAAATGTCATCCTCCTGGCACCCTAATCAGCACCTTGTTAAGAGCAGTGCATTGGTTTTACTTGTGTGGGGCAAGAAGCTGTTCCAAGCACTAACTCTCTGCAGAATGTTACAGGCTGAAGATTTTAAAAATGAACAAAAAACCAAAGTGACTCTGAATAAAAATGAGGTAGAAGGACAAGCTGATCTTGCAGCAAAAGCAATTATTTCTTTAGTTTTTTGTGGAGCTTTCAGGAACATGGCCACATAGCCCGAAAGCTGCACAAAAAACTATGGATACCAGCCATGAAATCCTTCGACTCCACAATTATTTCTTTATTAAAAAGTCAGGAAAAAGTCAGGAAAAGATAGTAGCGGAAACCAACAGAACAGTGCACTCTGTTTCTCAAAGTAAAAGAGGAGAAACAGCATAGAAGCTAAAACCTTTCTCCTAACCTATCTAAGGGAGCCTGAGGCTATGTCATGCCCCTGAGGCTGAAGCAGACTTACCAGACTTACCCCCAAGAGTTCAGCTTTTGAAGATGAAGCTGACTTACCACAGCTGTATCCCCTTCCAGCTCAGTCTGACAGCCACCTGAGTGATCCAGAGGAGGATCAGGTAGGAGAGATAGCCTTAACTCCTCAAGAAGGTTGATGGCAGAGGCATCTGAAACAGTGAAATTCTCACAGGCAAATTGAGAGGCTGAGTACACAAAGCAGGAGAATGCCCTCCTGAAATAAGTGCTGCAAACTGAGTGGGGCTGAATTAGTGTGCTTTGTAAGTGAAGGGCTTTTCTAATTGTTGGAAACAAATTTGATTCCTTTCCCAAATCTGCATTTACAGTGAAATTTAAGGGGCTGTACAGATGGGCAGCAGGCAGTCACCCCTTTATTGGCTACATCATGGCCGCAGCAACCGCATGCCACAGCCCTGATCCAGCCTCCAAAGAGAACAAAAAAGAAGCTGCAAAAAGTGGCTCCTTTTTGCACCCTCTAAAGGGTGTCATAGCCATGGTGGTGCAGCTTTGTGATGCCCCTTCAGTGCAGCATCATGTGGATGCAGCACCAGAGGGGCTTCATGATGGTGTGCACTGTCTGGAAGGGCACAAACCATCATGACAACCTGGGGGCGGGGTTAGGGCATACAGCGTGTGGATGCTGTACCCTAACCCTACTCACAGACCAGCACAAAGTGCCGGTCTGTACAAGCCCTTACATCTGTGATTTGTGGCCCTGGACTGCTTCATGACCTTGTTATCTGCTACCCTGGACTTTCCTTAGGATTTATGACTCCTGATCCTAGGCTGTTTGGTTGCGGACTCTGCTTGCTCCTTCAGCTTCTGAACATCTGGCACCCTGTCTGCTGGTGCACTGGGAAAACATGACAGGCTAAAACACACATGGATTTTCTTGCCCTCCAATGTGAAGAAGGTGACTGCAACAGATCAGAGAAGGAAGGTCAAGGAGAAAGAGATTGTCTTACTAGGACTTTACAGACCACCCAAAAAGGATGGTCTGGCGCCACTTTTTTTTACTGCGCACTTTCGCCACAGCAACTAGATGGAGCAGTGAAGGTGCGCAGTAAAAAAAAAGTGTGCAAACACAGCTCCTTTTTTGCATCACAGTTGAAAGTACATCGCAGCTGTGCAGCTCTGTATAGAAGCTGCACAGCTCTGTATAGAAGCTGCACAGCTCTGTATAGAAGCTGCACAGCTCTGTATAGAAGCTGCACAGCTGCGACGACGTTGCTACGTACACCATTTAAATAGCGCTACGTAGCAACGATGCCCCCATCACATGCTAGGGTTGTGGTGTGTGTAAGCCCTGCCCCAAGGCAACCCTAGCATGTGACAGGGGTGCCTTAAAGGACCGGTCTGTACCGGTCTGTGTCTTTTTGACCTCTTCCTAACTCAGGGGTGGGTCCTAAGAGTGAAGGGAATATCTCTGGCTGTGGCAAAACATGGCCTAAAGTTGTAATACAGAGGTGAACTTTAGGTTCCGACAATGACTTTTAAGTGGTCCTTGCAGGGTCAAAAAATGAGGTTGCGAAAACAAAAAGTCTATCAAGTATAGCTATTTACCCTCTTTGAAATCCAAATGTGTTGGTCAATCTCTCTGAAGGCTGCAGGATACATCATAATGCTGGGGGAAGTTACCAATCTGAGCTAGTTCAGCAGATTTCCATTCCATGGCAGTAAATAAGATGGTTAAGCACTGATTGCTTTCAATCAATGCAACCATTTTCTTGTCAGCAGGAAAGAGGAGTGAGGGAATTTCCAGTTTGCAGTTTGGCTTGGTTTTGCCCAAGATAACAAAGGTTCCAGGTCACAGCCCTACCTTTCCAATAAGCTGCATCCCTGCAGTAAGCTTTCTTTACAGTTTGTGCAGACTTTGGCAACATACAGCTTTCCTGTCTTACACATCAAAGTCTAATACTCATATTTATTGAACATAACATGTAACAAGCTGAACAAACCTTCATTGCCCAATTTGGCTGCTGGCTATATTAAGATGGGCAGGAAGAACCAGGCCAGGAGAAGTCAGGTAGTTACACATATATAATTAAGCAGCCAATGTAAAATATTGGTGGATGTTATAACTTTTGTTTTTTGGAATATTTTTAGCTGTGTTTTTTTTTAAATTCTGCCACTTTGATTCCGTGACTGGGAAACAGGAGGGATTTAAATAAATTTTATCCTCATAAGACTTATCTTTATCCTCACAACAAAACAAATGAACACAACTACTTTTTGGCAGCAAATCATGTGGCAGCAATTGCCACCATTCCCTCTCGGGCTCACCCCATTATCTAACCTTTTTTTGACAGTAGCCTTTTGTTCAGCTACAGCAGCAGTGTTTAAACCAGTGCCATGCTACCGGGACTGCAATGCTGCCTTTTGGCCTTCAGTTTTGGTCCCATGTTTACAGCTATTTTTCCTGCTTTAGTTTTTCCACTGGGGATAATTTTGGATCACCACCCAGTGTTTTCCCATCTCTCATTCTTCTTTGGCTATTTCCCAGGAAATTATGCCATTTTCCAGGAAAGGCTTTATCCTGGGAGTACCCAGTTCTTCCTTTTAACTCCCTAACCAAAATAAAGTGAGAAGCAGAAAGCCAATTGGAACCATTTCAGCTATACACACCCCAAACAACCCCACCTAATGCCCTAAATCAGGATACTTACAAATGGGATGGGATCTACTATACCGGTTTTTTTAAAAAAAAAAAAAAAACAATACAATACAAAACAAAACTCAACAATACCTGGGTTGACAAATGGATTGTTTTGTGATAAAAAGAAAAAAGAAAAACTGGGATTATACTAGGAAGAAAACAAAACAGCAAAAAGACCTCCTTTTTGCCAGTGCTAAACTACCTCTGTCCCCCATAAAAGCCTTGCATAAAAATGACACCACAGTCAGAGCATTTCTGCACAATAAGTCCTTTCTGCACCTTGCCCAATTGTTGCCAGGTGTCATGTCCCAGATATCTGGTAGCAGTTGAACATGTTTTACTTATTTATTTATTATAGCACTTCCAGCCTGCCTTTCTCCCAAAATGTGATCCAAGGTAACATCAACTTGGAGGCCAAGGAACCAGCAAAGATATGAGTCTTGGGTCCCAACCCTCAGCCAGCCAAATCTAGTACCCTTAATCCAAGAAGCCTCAGCACTTGAGAGCTGGCCAGACCTGACATTCAACATCTTTGAGTCTGTTCACTGCTTCCTCCAGATGCTCCAAATATGTACAGCCTAAGTCATTTGGGGCTTTGAAGATTAAAATTAATTCCTTTGAAATTAGTTCTGAAAACCACAAGTAATCAGTACAAAACTGTTAAAATTAGGGTAATGTGATCTTTATATTATGCATCAGTAAGCCTATCTGCCACAGTTTGCACCATCAAAAGTTTCATACGCTTTTAAAGAGGAGCCCTACACAGAGTGCATTGCAGTAGTCTAAATGTGGTTTGAGCAAGACAAGAGGTTCCAGATCCTTTGCATCTCCAAATCCATAATTATAGAATTGTTTGTGAGATACAAACAAAACCGCCCATATACATTAAGAAGCAACATTCCAAAACATATATCAACATGTGCTAACAGTTTTCTTTTGTTTTTACGTGGAAAATGTAATAGAGCAAAAGGAGAGAGAACAGACAAGACGTGGTACAGGTGCTGTAAATTAGATGAGCATTCACAAAAATAACATAAAATTTAACTGGGAAAACTTAAAGTGCAGACACACTTTGAGGGTCAACATTTCCATGCCTGTTATTTGATATAACAGGAGTGCTTGACAGAGATAAAAACCCTTCAATGATTCAGCCATAAGCTTGCTGCAGAAATCAAGCGGGCACTTAAAACCAAGCCAAAATGACTCCCAGCTATTTTGTGCTATTTTAACTACAAATATTTCAGTCTTTTATGTTGCATATATGAGGAACTACTTTGTAAAATGTGAAAGAATTGTTTAATGTCTTTCTTGGATTTGCTGCCCACTGGCCAAACATTACAGTGTTTGTAAGAGTGTCAGCAGGTAAGCTCTTCCTCGCACTTCCTCTTTAACACTCAGCTTTTTAAATCACCATAATTGTGTTTCCCACTGTAGGCATAACATTTTGTTGTTATGTGCCTTTAAGACATTTCCAACTTAGTGACTTATTGGGGTTTTCTTGACAAGTTCCTTCAGAGAGGGTTTGCCATTGCCATCTTCTGAAGCTGAGAGTGTGTTAGGTGTCCAAGGTCACCCAGTGGGTTTCTACAGCCAAGTGGGGATTTGAACCATATTATCCAGTGTCAGAGTCCATTGCTCAAACCACTACACCACACTGGCCCTCAGATATAATATGGCTATATCTTAAATCAGAGATAGTCTTTAAGTGGAGCTTCTTCTGACTAGTTTTCTATCAAAGCTTTGCAAAAGTTTTTTTTTTCCTTTCAACAGTGATGTTCTAAAATGTCTGATCTGACTACAGTGACTTATGCTCTAGTTACATTCCATTTAGATCACTGTAACACAGTCTGTATAGGCTCAATAACTTCCATTGGACCAGAGATCACCAGCCAGACTACTGTCTGGTGCAGTATAGTGAGCATATGACTCTTTTATTACAACAACTCCAGTCTGTTTCTGTGACCAGTTCAAAGTGCTGGTTATGCCCTTGAGTCTAGTCTATCTGAAGGACTGTTATCTTCCTATATGAGCCTGTCTGCACTACGACATCTTTAGAAGAGGCCCTTTCTTCAGTCCCAGCACCCTCACAGATACATCTGAGGGGAACATGGGAGCCTTTTCAGTGCCTCCTCCTAGGCTAGAGTGGTTCCTTCCTTACTGTCCTTCCATCAGCACAAGATTTTTTTTTTCTCTTCCATCAGGGTTGATAGGAAGTGACTCCAAGAGCTATCAACATACTGCTGTTCTACTAGTTTTCATAATTTCCCTTCTTAATGGATTTGTTTTAAATTGTTTTAATTCTATAGGGAGTTTAATTATACTTTATTAATAATTTTAAAATGTTTTACTTATAATTTTGTATGCACTTTTATTTGTAGTTGTTTTAGTTTTCATTAGGCACCTTGAGTCCCAGTTTTGACAAAAGGAATGTCAGTTCCTTTTGTCAAATGAGTATATGAGACTTGGTGAGGAATTGCAGGAGGATTCCAGGAAACTCCTCTTTCATCCATTGGTAACCCAGTTATTTCATTCTATTCAGTACTGATGTATAATATATATTTTTATAATTTTTATGAAATTCAAAAATAAAAGCTAAGTAATGCTCAACTATCACAATGTCTTTAAACTGACAGATCAGAAGAAATGAAGGAGGGAGTTCATTTACTTCTTAGGGAGAGAGTCAGGTACAATACTACCTGCATATCAACTCTAGCATCAGCATGCACAATATTCAATGGTGATGTCCTTCCTGGGCCCCTACAATTAATCTCTACCTGGTCCATCTTCGGAATCCTCATTGAAGTTTGCAGTTTTCTGATTTTCGGTGCATACTAAAATTGGGAAATGTTTGCCAGTCTGATCACTCTGCTGTAGAAATCCACTGTTATCTCTTACATTTCTTGCACCACTGAGTAGAAGAAGAAGTGTAGCTCAAGATCCAACTCTCACCCACTCCGTTACCTTTCATATCAAGTCTATATCAAAAAAGGAATGTTTTAGGCAAGTAGCCAAAACAGGGGCTCCCCAGTGCAGGAAACCAGCTATATCACATTGATTCATATGGCTCAGCATGGAAGAAGCCCAAGGCACTCAGCCATGATAGGATTTCTCAAGATCAGAAACAGAATTATCCCTTCACTACGGGAAGGTGGTAGTGAGCTGGATTGGGTGGGTTTTTTGCATATAGCAGACAATGAAGGTGCCAGCCACAGATGCAGATGAAACATCAGGGATAAATTTTTCCAGAACAAGGCCACATAGCCCGAAAAACCCACAAACAACTATGGACAAAGGGAGTTTCCTTCTGGGAATGAAACTATTTTGATCTGAGAACATACACACTGATTGTCTGGTCATTATTATATATCATAATCCATTCTTCTTCCCTGGGAAAGCTTTTCCAGTGGCTTTCTACTCTATAGTGTACTGTGCCCAAAACATCTCTTCCATATTCTTGCTAGTCAAATGTGCCCCAATGACTGATTCATAGAGTTTGCACGCTTTACATTTCAACACCTTCAGTGTTTCAACACCTTTGATCAAGAAGATTCCAAATCATGTAGAGGTAGGACTTGTATTTGAATGGAGCTGATGAACAAAATGAAATTATTTTTGTATTTTTTATTATAGAAAAAAGTGTATTAGTTGTAGTCCACCAACTGCTTTACAAAAGGATAGAGCTTTGCCTGTTCCTTGCAGTAAAGAGATTCCTTTCTTTCTGAGCAGCTAACTGCCTCTGTTTTTGTGCATGATATTTTAAAGCTGTGCACCTAAAACATAGGAAAATGACAAAAATATGTACTGTTAAGGTACAGTTGTCAGACAGCTAAGAACAGCACAAGGAGGCATCAGCTTATGAAAAGGTGATAGAGTGAGAGTGTTGACCCTGTAAAAAGATACACTTCAAGAGACAGTTTTCTCTCCCTTTGAGATGGAACAGAGAATAAGCAGGCTGTCCCCTATGGCTACATGAAAAGAGGAGCAACCCTAGCCAAGAATTTCTGTGGCTTTGCCAAGAATCCAGCACTGCTTCATTATGAAGAACTATGCTTTCCTTTGGTAATTAGGATTGGATATGCATAAGCCTGATAGCTTAAATTTTACATCAGGACCCTGAGTTTTAGGAACAGTAAAGGCTCAGTCTTCAAGTGATCCAAAACGCATGGACAACTCCAGAGGATGGCAAGGGGGGCAGAAGCCCGTGGTGGCAAAATAATGAAATATATGGGAACATCAAATGCAATGGAATTCACCTCCCATTAAGCCTTAACCAGCACTCTGTATAACTCAAAGGAGATTGTCACATGTGGTAAAGGATGGAACGTTCCTATCCCTACCCCGTCCTTATGACACGATCGCACAAAGATTATCACATGACATCTGTCATTATCTTGTCCTTCTGCAGTTCTTATCATGCAAGCACAATAAGATTTTCAGACAACATCACGCTTATCCCATCCTTCTCCCGTCAGTGAAGTGGCCTGGCCCTGTCATTGTGTATTAATGGAAAATCCCATTAATACAATAACGTGGCCACTGATGCCAAAAGGATGGGGAAAGTGCAGACGCAATAAGGATGAGGTAAGAATGGGAACAATTCCTCCTTACCCTGTGTGATAATCTCCAAAGACAGCACTTGGAACAGAGAATGGTGAGGCCATTTATTTATTTATTTATTTATTTGGTTATCCCAAAGCTGGAAGATAATGGCCTAAATCCAGTTATTAGTCCCATCTAGAGCAGAGCCATTAAATCAACTGAATCTACATGAGTGTTGACATACAAAGTTTCCATTGATGCAATGGGTCTATCCTAGTTGATTTAGCAATTGGATTTTGGCCAGTGTGCACCTGTTTCAACTTTTCCCATTTAGATCCACTTCAGACCTTCACCCTAGTTTACTGCCTGATACACCTGGCTGAGGAGTCTTGGGCACATTCCCAGCTTGTATGCACATACTCACACATGTAGTTACGTATATAGACTCATATGTAATGCTCCGAGCTTAAGTTCTGGTTACTGTAAATAGGTCGTATCAGCCACACCATCTGTATGTGTTTGAATGTGTATCACTCACAGCATCTGTATGTGTTTGGGGGGGAAAACAGCCATATTAAATGCAATAATGCATTTCCTGCAACACTGAGTTGAATTTCACCAAAATTCTTTTGCATAAAGAAGTTGTGGGGAGGGAGAACCACAGTGAGGTCAGTGTCAGTTAAAGAAAGCTTGTTTTCTCTAAGCACTTGCTGTTCCTGAGGTTTTATTCCTGCTTCTCAAGTCTGTCACATTTGTGGAGGCAATTTTAGTGCTTGCTTGGAATTGTATTAATTTTCCTCACCCTCCAAGTCTTTGTAGCCACAAGGAAAAGCTTTTCAGAACTAAGTGGCATTTGTACAATGACAAACAATTTTCCTTTAAGGAACACTTGACTGCACATTCCTGATATGAAGGCACTGTTTCTTTAGGGGTGTTTTTTGTTGTTGTTGTTTCTGTTGCTGTTTTTTAGGACAGGCAAGAGAAATAAACAAACGTCTATTTCCACCTTGTCTGTGTGGTCATGGTTGTACACTGTTATAATGAATATTATTTTAACTGGCATATGAATTCTCCAGACAATGAAGAAAAAACTAAGTCCACCTTTCTTGGCCTGCAGAGAATATTAAGAAGTATGTTGCATAATGGTTACTTAGGTAACACAGAATTGTCCCCAAATTCTGAATATGAGCTTAATTCTTCACTTATTCCTTTAACACTGTTGTTTCATTTTGCAGCCAAAGTTCTTTTGCTGTATGCCTTCTAGGTATATCTAAAACAGGAGGAGAGGGGGATCATGTTTCTTGTTGACAAAGGAATCATGATTAGATGTTTTAATGTTTTGTAATGATTTTATCAATCTAATTTTATATAATATGTTGTGTACTGTATAGCTATATGTGTTTTATCTTGTTGTAAGCCTGCCTCAATCCGAGGGGAAAGGTGGGAAATAGAAATTATTATTATTATTATTATTATTATTTAGTTTGGTGGGAAGATTTAGAGTGAAGTGGAGAGCTTGTTACATCCAGAGGTCATTTGGCTCTGATTCCCATCACTCAGCCAATATTCAGCCAATATGGCCAATAATGGAAGCTGTGATCCAACAATATGTAGAGAGCCACAGCCTCCCTGCTTCAGATTTTACAGATTCCAAGGCACACAAACAACAAGGCCCATGCAAGAATTTCAACATGGTACATATAAATAACAATTTCACAATATTCATCTACCTGTGGCATGTGGTAACCTCCTGTAAGATCAGAATACAAAGACAAAGGAGCTACATTAATGTGAGATAAGATCATGATGACGTAGGCATCACTGTAAGAAAAATATTTCCATAATATATGGATGTGCTAATTTATATACTTAGATGTAGATTACTATAATTTGAGAGAAACATGGCAGAGCTTACCATAGTGCTGAAGACGCTGGTCAGGTGAATCTACCGTTCCTTCAGAGGCTCTTTATACAGAGGACACATGGACAACATCTGAGACATCCTTGGAGGGTGGTGGATTTTCCTTTTCTTTTGTTTTCTCTTTAAACAGAGAGGTTGGGTGGCCCTCTCCTAGGAGCGCTTTATTGTGTCACCAACAGCCCTGGTCAGGTCTGGGAAACTCAAATCCACCAGTACTACAGTCTATAAGTCCACAATTCAAGTTGTATCTGAACCACAAACTTGCGATGTACTTTTAGATAATTCCTCAACCCCTTAGTTCAGACCTTGGGAAAGTTATGTTTTGGACTATAAACCTCCATTTCCTTTTGTGGTTTATCTTTTGGGATTGTAACCTGCAGTTAGGAACTGTCTTTTTAACTTACTATATGTAAATCCAGGTTGTTTTTCTTTATTTTTTTACTGTGAAGTGGGATAAAATGCTTTAAATAATAAATAACTTAAACCCACTTGTTAGTCTCTATGGAATTATAGAGACTGAATCAATAGCTGAATGCATATGTGTCAACACTTATGTAAATCCACTTGATTCAATATATCTGCTCTAATTGAGCACAGCAATTGGATACAGATCAAGAGTGGGAACTACTATAACTAATATAGCAATAAGAGAAGTGAATCCTGCCTGTCTCTTTAATTTTACTGCCAATATTGCAAAATTAATGAAGGAAAGCTGGTTGCATAAGGGGAAAAAATTAGATTCTACCAAAAAGAGTATTAGATTCTTTTCTACTGGGAGGATCTGTATTAGTGCAGAATGATGCTTCGTGCAATGAAGAGTTCCCTCAAGTCATTTTCATAATCATATCGATATTGGGAAACACATGACTCCCAATATGATTTGTACCATTGCACCTGGCTGTGCACATACCTGAGATATAAACCACATAACTAAAAGTCTGCTTGGGTTCTGCTCAACAGATGTCTCAAGCATATCAATACAGGGAGGGTTGTGTACCCCTATGCTCCCTCCCTAACACTTGTCTTTGGCTAACTGCCTACGTATTAAACTACTCTTTATCTCTGGTGGATGAGAACCTCAAATGGAAACCCACTCAGCAATTTTTGGAAGATTGAAACAGCTCTTCAGCATCTGAGGCAAGACAGCTGCGGACAACCTACCCTGTTATATGAAGTTAAGCCCCTGTCTGATTATTTCAGTACGAGACATTTGTCATATATTAGCCATGCCAACAAAACAAAACATTATTCCTCAAAGCCATACAGATATCCTGTCCAAAAGTCTATACAGACCAGAGACAGTGTTCACTGGAGGATAGATGATGATGATGATGATGATGATGATGATGATGATGATATTTATAGCCTAATATGATTTATTTATAGGCAGGTTACAAGGCGGGGATAAGGATGAGATCAGAATCTCATCTCAAACTGTTTTTTTCCCTAAATATTTACCAAACCTTGCAAAAAAAAAAAATCATAAATGGAATGGAAAAACCTCAAATGTGGAAGAAATGAGAACTGACCGATTCATCTTGATGAGGCTTTGACTGCTTAACCCTTCAAAGTTTAGATCAGAATCCCTGTGCAATCCTGTATGCAGAATTAAGATTGCCACCTCTTTTCTTCTGAGAGACTTCTCATCTTTAACACCTACATGGCAAGCAGATTTCCAGTTGTCTTTTCCATGTTAAACATAGCTCAGAAACAGGAAATATAATTTTAAAAGTGCTATTACATTACATTTACACTAAAAAGCCAAAAGATGTAGCATTGACGCCATGTTGAAAGAGAAACTTTTATTTCAATTGTGTTGATTCTAAATTGGCATTTAAATTTATGCCACAACACTGCACTAAAAACCTTACTAAAATACGAAAATTCCTTCAATGATTCCAGTTCTTCTCCCTGCTCTTGTCCCTGTTTTCAGCTAGGGAGATAAGGGAAGAGTTGCATGAATTTTCAGGAGATTGGACTGGATGGCCCTTGTGGTCTCTTCCAACTCTATGATTCTAGGTATCCTGTGTCAAACAGCCAAAGGTCAGCAGTTGTACATTAAAACAGAGCCTACATAGGTGAAGTATCAGACTCAGTGAACAGTCCAAGGTTGAGATTTGGACTAAAGTTTGCTTCCAGTAGCTCGAGTGGAGGAGGCTTTCCACTTTTAAAGAAAGCCAACTCAGCCAATACTCACAAGTTGACTTGCATTTTAGGAACACGTTTAACTGCTGTGAGCATGTAGCCTTTTGTTGTGTCAGATGCTAGAGTTGTTGCTTCTCTCAGGGGTTGGGGGATGTCTTTCCTCCAACTTGCTGAACTGAAGAACAACCAACATCAACTCCAGCTGCAATAAGTCTGCTTTATCTTCCTTGGAAGACAATTTCTCAAGGGACACAATTTCAGCACAATGCACAAATGAAAGTAACAATTTAAATGTAGATTCAATCAAGAGTTTGTTGCTAGTAAAGTACAATTTTAAGCTCGGAGTTCGATAAGTATATTGCAAGTCAACAAGGCATTTTAATGAATTAATCAGAAAAATAAAGTTGAGTACCTAATAAGATACAGTACATATAATGTTGTTGTAAATAAACCATATAAAATGATTGTATATTTATATTAATATTTTTAACTTTTATTTGTAATGCTCTACATTATTCTTGAATGCCCTACATGTTGCAGTGCCTTGTCCTCCTTTGCAGTTAGACCATCTGGCCACCCTGGACCCCCAGCACTTACTTCCTGTGTGTTTTCATGGTACTGAACAAAGACCTCTAAATTTTTCTGTCATCTAGTTTTAGTCTTGTTGATTGTTTTATGCCACATTTTATTTTGTCATAGAAATCAAAGAGTTGGAAGAGACCTCAAGGGCCATCCAGTCTGACCCCATTTTGCCATGCAGGAACTCACAATCAAAGCATCCCTGACAAATCGCCTTCCAGCCTCTGTTTAAAGACTTCCAAAGAAGGAGACTCAACCATATTCTGAGGGAGTGTGTTCCACTGTTGAACAGCTCTTACTGTCAGGAAGTTCTTCCTAATGTTTAGGTGGGATCTCTTTTCCTGTAACATGCATCCATTGTTCCATGTTCTAGTCTCTGCCCTTGTAGCCCTTGAGACAAGGCTTGTGAGACCTCATCCAGTGTCTCAGGGCTTAACTATTCTTTTCCATTCCTCAGGGCTAAAGGAAGTGGTGCTTTAACAAGTATATGTATGTTTTCTTTATCTGTTAGACTTGATGTTTTTATTGGAATGGCAAGCTCTGTTCAACTGTGGTTGGTATTTACTGTATCCTGCTAAATGTCATCACCAGGGCCCATCCCCTGTAACAACGTAAGAGGTCATCCCTCTGTCTCAGATTTTGGCCCCTGAAATCTCAGTACCTGGGATAATCTTGATCTGGCTATTGACAATCGGCAATCTTGCTTGGGACACAGCAGCCTAAGAGCACAATCCTAAGAGGCAAAGATGGCCAAGGTCTATGTGAGCCTATATTAGATCAGCTGAAGATGTGCCAAACTCAGCCGCCTCACAGCTCAGGGATACTGGAAATTACTTGCCTACCTTCATGCAGGCATTGTGACTATATTTCCTGGCCTTGAAGAGGGTTGGATCGCATGTAACTTAGCTCTTCTTTTAGCTCTTCTGCCAGTTTTTAGTTCTTCTGTCAGTTTTGCTGTCGGGTCACTCTGCTGGCAGGTTTCTGAGATCAGCTGGCAAAAGACAGTTCCTCTTGCAAAAGGGAATTTCTACTGGAAAAAAAACTGTTTTGTCTAATTGCAATCTCCTACACATGGTACATGTTTGAGTTAGAATGGCACTTTTAAGTCTTTCCTTTCTTTTGCAAACTTTCCTCTCTTTTGCCCACTTTTCACAAGTGAGTGAAGCCTTATTGTAAAAACAAAGGAGGCTACATTTTCCCACACACAGAGTTCCGGTAATCTCTAACATCTTATTATATGCAAAAATTTCAGCTTGTGACATAGGCCCTTTGCAGACCAGTCATTAAGGCCAGACTGGGGGCAGAGTCGGTGCATTGCATCCACATGAAACATGCTCCGACTCCACCCCCAGGATGCCACACACTGCCCCACATGGCACGCAGCATCAAGGCAATCCTCTGGCGCTGCGTCCACATGACTCAGCGCTAAAGGAGTGCTTTCAAGCTGCAATGTCACAGCTATCATGCCCTTTCCAGGGTGCAAAAAAAAGCCATTTTTCCAGCTCTTTTTTTTTTCGCCCTGAAAGGCCAGATTGGGGCCAGATCATGAGGTTACTGCAGCCCTAATCCGACGCAACTGAAGGCAACTGCAGGCCACCCCTTAGGGGCGGTCTATACAGCCCCATAGTTTCCATCATGATCTCCAGAAATTATCAGGTTAAACTTCACAACCTGTAAACAGATTCTTTCATCTGTGAATTTCTATAGCTCAGATAACTGTTAAAATTAAAGCATACCGTAGCTACGGAGGACAGTGCAAATGTTTTCACCTCTGATTTATTTATTTATTTATACCTTATATAACCAAGAGAATGTG
The DNA here is from genome assembly GCA_034509955.1 of Urosaurus nigricauda. Lineage (NCBI taxonomy): Eukaryota > Metazoa > Chordata > Lepidosauria > Squamata > Phrynosomatidae > Urosaurus > Urosaurus nigricauda. The sequence goes on from JAOEGL010000001.1 coordinate 36,814,762, forward strand.
GAAAGCAGCCAGCAAACATTAAAATTGTACTTATAATGTACAAAAAATATCAAATAAATCTCTTTGGGGGAAAAAATCTTAACCCTAACATTGTAATGCTATACATAAATTGCCCATATTTATTCCAAATGCCTCCAGAAAATACTTTTTAAAGAAAAGGTTAAAATAATATATTCAGACATTGGATTCAGCAATTATGCAATGAAAACCTGTGCCAAAAAAAGGAAAAAAGACCTCTCCTACTATGTAAAATATTGAGTAATGTACCTTTTTAAAAAATCTGGTGAAGCTAAAATCCAAAACACAATAGGTCCATTGTAAAAGTCTGTTCTTGTAATTTTGAGCTTGACTTTTGTTTGCTGATTCTTTTGTAGGAGGAAGCCTCATTCCATTTAAAATTTGAAGGTTGATACCAGCTATGATGCTTCTGCATTGACTGTTAAGGGATCCCAACACTTGTGCCAAGGGTTTTCAACAGAAAAACAGGCTATGGAATTTCACTCTTAATGCTGCAATGCCATCTAGTGAGCTTTTAGCTCACAATACTTGAAAGGACTGTTGGAGTATTTCCAATCTCACATGCACATTCTGTGGAAAGCAAGAAACACAAATGAGTTGGTCTTGGAGCAAATGAACCCTGAAATCTCACTAGAAATGAAGGTGACTAAACTGAGCCAGTGGTTCTCATATCATGAGACTATGTGAGCCGCCTTGGGACCCTTATTGGGAGAAAGGTGGCATAGAAATAAAATAAATAAATAAATAAAATATGTGACTCAGTAGAAAATTTAATAATGTTTGATAAAATAGGGAAAGAGAACAGGCAGAGAGGGAGACCAAACTATAAGTAGATTGTTTCAATAGAGAAAGCCACAGCTATGAGTTTGCAAGACCTGGGCAGGGCAGCTGATGACCAGGGGGGCTCTTGAAGTTCTCTGATTCATGGGGTTGCCATTAGACAGAGTTGACTTTATGCCAAATAACAGCAACAACTTGGATAGACTAATAGAACTGAGGATTGTTTACAGTTCTTTCTTACTGGCTTCAGCAGTAATTGGAGATGTCTTTGCATGTTATAGCATATCATAGCCACGTCTTGCAAAAATGTGATAAAAGAATGCAAGCATGTGTATCATACAGGTTTCAGAAGATGCTGGGTTAGAGTTATATGTTGGAAACAAAAAAACTCATGGGGCTGCCACCGAAAATGGCAGCACCATGTTGAGTTTCCCAGCTCTGTGACATCTAGTTTAAATTACCCAGTGCAATACATGCATTTCCCCAGCCACCATGCCAATCAACAATAAGGAAGGAAGGCAAGGAGAAAAATGCATCATAACATCAGTGTTCTGGTGAAGTCCTCTGATAGTACTTCTCAACCTTGGTGCAGCAAAATCAAGAAAAAAGAGCAACAGAATCTTCAAAATCAACTCATTTAGAGTCAGACTGGCAAGAAGCCAGCATGGCATAGTAGTATGAGTGTTGGACTACAACTCTGAAGATCAGGATTAGATTCCTGGCTCAGCGATGAAACCTATTGGGTGACCTTGGGCAATTCACATGCTATCAGCCTCTGAGCAAACCTTGCCAAGAAAATCCCAGGATAGATTTGCCTTAGGGTCACCATAAATCAGAAACTACTTGAAGGCACACAACCACAACATCAACAACTGGCATAGAAATCCACTGTGATATAGTGATGGGCTGTAAGTCGGAAGAGTAAAACTGTGGACTCATCATTTAAACTCACTGGATGGTGTGGGGCCAGCCATTTGCTATCAGCCTGACCTAGGGATGTAGAAATTTAAAAAAAAATGTCCCATATAAAAATTTAAATAGATCAGGTGCTCTTGCCTCTTCTGTCATCTTCGGAGCACTCTTTCCAGGCTATCTTTTCACCCTGGTAGATTTGGGGTGGGAGAAATGCATGCAAAATAATATGCAATTTTCTACAATGCATGCTAATGCAAAGCCGCTTATATGCATTACATATGTAAAATGATTTTCTTCCATCTCCTCTCATATTTGCATCTCTTTCATTATTCATCCCTCACTTTCAAAAGTAATGCAGTATTTTCCAGAGATGCATATGTAAATATATCAATCACTTCCAAGAGTAGTGGATCCTTCCCTCCAGGCCAGAGATTTCATTGAGACATGGTGGTCCAGCATCATTATGCCATTGGTACAGGGACCTTGTACCAATGGATTCCATGGTAGATTTTGCCGGCATGCCTAGCCTGACCTACCAGGCAAGATATAAAGGAACTCTGTAGTTTATTTGCTATTGTTCTTAACTGCCCTCAGGTTAATCCCAGCTCATGGCAACCCTGTGGATAAACATCTCCTATCCTCCACTGCTCTGCTTAGGTTCTGGAAATTCAAGCTCGTGACTGATTGAGTCTATACATCTGTCATGAGGTCTTCCTCTCTTTCAACTACCCTTTCCTAGCATTATTGTCTTTTCTAACAAATTGTGTCTTCTCATGATGTGGCCAAAATAAAACACCTCAATTTGATCATCTTGGCTTCCAGGGAGATTTCATGTTTGGTCTGTTCAAGGACCCAGCTGTGTGTCTTTTTGGCTGTCCACAGTATCATCAGCACTTTTTTCCAGCACCACATTTCAAATGAGTAGATTTTTTTTCTTATCAGCTTTCTTCACTGTCCAACTTTTGCATCTATATGTGGTAGTGGGGAACACTATGCTCTGCATGAGTTTAACTTTGTTGATCAGTTGTATGACTTTACTCTTAAGTATTTTGCCTAGTTCTTTTATAACTGCCCTTCCCATTCCTTGTCTTCCACTGATTTCCTGACTACAGTCTCCATTCTGGTCAATGTTTGATCCTAGGTGTGGGAATTCTTTAACTTTTTCGATTTCTTCATTGTCTAGGTTGAATGTATGTAGCAATAGCAATAACAAGTACATTTCTATACTTTTTATCAATGAACTAAGCACTCCCTAGGCAGTTTACAATGTGTAAGCCAATTGCCCCAAACAAGTCGAGTACTCATTTTAGTGACTTATGGAAGGATGCAAGGCTAAATGGACCTTGGAGCTCCTGGGATCAAACTCACAACCTTGTGACTGTGAGTGGCTGCAGTACAGGCATTTAACCACTGCACCACCAGGGCTCCCGATGTGTAGTCCTCTATTGTCATTATTTTTGTTTTCTTTATATTCAGCTTTAGGCCTGACATTGCACTTTCCTCTTTGACCTTCCTTAGTTTGTGATGTTTTCCACTAGTAGTATGGTGTCATCTTCATATCTTAGAAATGATGTTCCTTCCTCCCGTCTTCTCTCTTCCAATGATATTTTCTGCATACAAGTTGAACAGATAGGGTGAAAGAATGCAGCCTTGCAAATTACCAATTGCAAACCAAATTTAATATGGAAAGAGAGAAAAATCTAACATTAGCTTTTGTGAACTCCTTACCTAATTTATCAAATGCAACTGAAGCCCATGAAAGCTTGTTTTAGAAATTTCTTTCTCTGAGGCTCAAATAGGGTTACCTTACTTCCTCCTTTTCACAGACATGTCCTTTTTTTTCAGAGTTGGAACTTCTGTCTACGTGGCGTTTTAAAATGTCTGGGGATTTTTAGAATGCTTCTCCTTCTCCCCTGCTGCTTCTCCTGCTCCCCACCATGCCATGTCCTCATGACTGTCTTGCTGGTTCTATTGAGTTTTGCTAGGAGAAAAGAAGGGGACTAGCCCAGAGTGTTCAGAGAAAGAGAGAGCAGCTCTGAAGTGGGGGGGGGGGGAGAAGGGGGCAGACCCCAAAGGAGGAAGACAAGCAAGTGGCAGGGAAAGGGGAGACAGACCCCAAAGGAGAAAGGTGGCTGAGGGAGCTTTCAGATGTGCAGGGACAGTAAAATGGGGCAGCTTGGTGGAGTGGATGGGGTGACTGTGAGAAGTGACAGGGAAGGGGAAAGGGAAGGGGAAATGTATTGTTATTTAAATACAGTGAAGGTTGGGAATATTTTTAGTAGCAATTATTACAGCTTATATAGTAGGGTTACTTGAAACAAAAATTGTCCTTGCAATCGGTGGTTCGAAGCCGTAAGTTACTAAATGTGTCTTTTTTCTTTTTCTTTTTTTCTTTACAAAATATGGTGATCTTTGTCTCAAAGCTACTGTTGTTGGTCTGATACAGACTAACTGAACTATGTCTTTAAATCAACTGCCTGATAAGGTTCATGTGAGGATAATGTTCATTGGGAGACACTTTCCATTCACCTGAATTCCCTGAAGGAAAGGAAAGATACAACTGTAACAAACAAAATAATTGTGTGTGTCTATGGGTATCTGCTATGATTGTTTAGCCTGAATCCTATTGTTCATCCCAACCAGAGTAGAACTACTGAAGTAATGGTAAGTCAACTTCTATGTAAATCTTACGATTCAGTGGGTTTGCTCTAGCAGTGGCTGACAATAGTATTCAGCGCTTTGTTGATCTGAGCATATCTTGTAAGATGTATCTAACACACTAACCCTGAAACCTCATGTTTCACAATAAAGTTGTTAGTCTTTATCAGAGCTTGGATGAGTTAATTTTTAGAACTACAGTTCTCAGAAGTCATGATAAAGGCAGGGGGAGTATATACCCAAATGGCAACTTGTATAAGCTCTGGTCTTTTATTTAAAGTGTGAAAGGGTTTTATTTTGAGTGTTCAGTTTTGATTCTGTGTTCTGCCTTCACCCATAATCAGTAAGCAAAGATTCACAAGCAAGTAACCCCCCCCAAAAAAAAACCCTAGATGCCCCCTTTTTGCCCTCTAGAGTGTGCAATACTGCCTCAAAATATGGAGGTTCCACTTTAAGCTATCATGACAAACATAAGGAAAAGACCACTAAATGACTTGGGAGATGTGTGAGCAAATATTAATAAATCTTGATGGAGACAGATCACAAGTAGCTTTTTCTCTAATAAAACACCATGCCTTTGCAAAGAACAGATGGAAGAGTCACCATTATACAAACAAGCATGCATTTTCCACCCAAAGCCAGGGAAAATAGTCATTGGACAGGATGAAAATAAATGAGACATTTGGGACCTTACACTCCTTCCAATTACAATTGTCCCAATTATTTCTTGCCCCACTGTTTAAACTCTCTGCAACTCTGATGACTGCTAAGCAGCGCTGCTTAATATGCTGCTCAGTGGTGGCTTCCCAGACAGCTAAAATCATGAGAGAACTCCTTTTCTCCTTTGAAAATGTGCTTCAAAGGAGCACATGCTCCTGCCCTCCTGCATGGGAAAGAATTCCCTGACCTATTCTTGACTTCTGCTTTCACCTTCTCTTTTCTTGTCCTGCAAGAACCAAGGACAACTTAAAAGTCAGAAATGGGTTAGGAATCCATCAGCAGTAATGATCCTTCAAGTTTGACTGAAAATTGCTTGGGGCTTAAATTTCAGTGGCTTTGGGCTTAAAAGGGTTACATTTCAGGGGATTCCCCTCCCCCTTTAACGTCACCATAAGCCAGAAACAACTTGAAAACACACAAAAATAGCAGCAACAACAACAATCCACAAGCTTATATGAAAGCAGATGATTTTTTTTTAATTTCACATTGTCTAATAAAATAACTGTTTATTCACCTCTGTCTGTATGCATGCTTATTCTGTTGGCTTGATAGTTTTGTCCAAGCAATAAAGGGAGACATATTTTAAGATATGGTGGCAGAGGATTACTCTTGGTCCCAAGGAACAGATTCAGAAGATATTATGGGTTTATCTGTATTGCACAATTATAACAGTTTGGCAGCATTTTAATTGCTATGGCTACATCCTAAAGAATCCTGGACTATGTCATTTGAGGGGGGACTTAGGGGCTATACAAGATGCCCCAAAGGGACAGTCTTCACCCACCCCATTAATTGGCTGGATCAGGGCCATGGAACCCTCATGCCACAGCCCTGATCCAGCCTCCAGAGTGCAAAACGGAGCCAAGGGGCACCACAGCCACAGCGGTGCTGCTTTATGATACCCCTTTGGTGTTGCATCATATGGATGCAGCACCAGAGGGGCATCATGATGGCACATGCCTCGTGGACCAGCGCGCACCAAAATGGTGCCCTGGGAACAGGGTTAGGGCATCCAGCATGCAGACGCTGTGCCCTAACTCTGCCCACAGGCCGACACAAAGTGCTGGTTTGTATCAGGCCTAAGACTACACTAGTGCTCTCCCCTGAACTACAGCATTAGAGCTCTCTGGGCATTTCACAAAGCTACACATCCCAGAATTCCATATCATAAAGCCATTAAAGTGGCTTCTAGCAGTGCATGATGGATAAACCCTGGGACACTGATATTGGCATAGATATTCCAGGCTGGGGCATACTTACCATCTTCTGCCCTCAGTGAACTCACAGTTGTTGTTAAGAGTTCTTCACAAAATGCTGAATGAGATGGATCATGAGACCCAATCAATGAACCATTTCACAGAAGCAAACCTGTTTGTTTAACAGAATACAAAGAACAGAGAATTCAACCTTAACCTGATTCCCTGATGAGTGTATCTATGGAATACTAGTATACAGAAATGTCACATGTAAAACTAATGTTGATATTTATACAGGAACTTGGGAGATCCAGTTCTGAGTCCCTGCTGAAACCTTAGGTCAGTCACTTTCTCAAAGGGTTATGTGAAAATAAAAGTGGGAGAACTGTATCTTGAGATCACTGAGGAAATATATTTTAAAAATGTAACTAATGGTTGCTATTGTTGTTGTTACTATTACTAATATCACTAAATAAAGCAGAATACTTGAAAACATAATTTGCAAGTTTAGAGCTTAGGCTTTGGAGCAATTCCAAGGTTTGCTCTGCCTGAAACTCATTTCCACTATTCCCAATGAAATGCTCTGATATTCATATTAATATAACTAGACTTTTGCCTAGGAGTCAATTAGTTTCTTTTCAGAGCTAAACTCCCAAAAGATCCATATATTTGGTGCCAAACCTATACATTTCATTTAGCCAGTTTCTATAAATATAAACTCCTTTTTAAAATAGAATTACAGTTAAGAGATGTTGCCAGAATAGAAAAAGTTATTAACTGAGAAGATAACTGTAGTCAGTACTGTGTTAATGAGATGGCAGGAAACTTGGTGCCTCGATGGTAAAGGTTGCCTCCATTTGGAAGGCTGTGAGAAGACCTGATTGTATTTGTAATGAATAAATGAAATCTCATGAACTGATCCCTGCAGTCTAAATCTAGAGAACATTTACCTTTAACCGCTATGCTAGATAACCTAGTATGATAGATGGCTTATCTCAGATTATAACAACAAGATGAAGTGAGCATTTAAGCCACATACATAAGGGGAGTCTTGCCTGGCATGTTTATATTGACAAGAGAATGAGCATAGACTCATTGCTTCTGACTGCTTTAAACAGCTAAGCTACAATAACAGTAGCTAGCAAAAACAGCTTTTTAAAGCACTAAATGAATATATAGGGGGAAAAAACAGAATTAATGTACCGTGTATACACAACTGTAAGTTGACCTCATGCATAAGTCAAGGACAGGTTTTAGGGCCAAAATTATGGATATTGATATGACCCATGGATAAGTTGAGAGTAAAACATAGGGGCATGTAACAAAGGATCTAAAAGATGAAGCAAAGGAAAACAATGCCAAGGAACTTACAAATTTTGAATAGGCATAACTGTTTTTGTTCACGCTAAAAGCTGAATGGATGAGAAAGCAGATGGGTGCCTAGGACAGAATACGATCTTACCTTTCACCAAGGGATGGTTCCTTTTTTCATAAGAGTGAAAGTATAGTACTTACATTGACCTGTGGATAAGTCAACTCATGTTATTTGGATCAATTTTTGGACCTAAATTACTAGACTTATACATGAGTATATAAAGTATATAACAAGCAAAAGTATAGCTTTCTTTTCCTACCACACACTAAGAAACAGCAGGACTAGTCTTCCTATGAAATGGGGAGAACCAGCCCTCCTCAGTCAGCAGAATGGAAGAAATGGTGAATTATAGAATCATAGAATCATACAGTTGAAGAGACCTCAAGGGCCATGCAGTCCAACCTCCTGCCTGCCATAGTATCAAAACATCCCCAACAGATCCAGCCTCTGATTAAAAACCTCCAAAGAAGGAGATTCCTCCACATTCTGAGGGAGTGCCTTCCACTGTCCAACAATTCTTACAGTCAGGAAGTTGCTCCTACTGTTGAGGTGAAATCTCTTTTCCTATAGTTTGAATCTATTGCTCCAGGTCCTATTCTCTGCAACAGCAGAAAACAAGCTTGCTCCATCCTCAACATGACACCTCTTCAAATATTTAAACAGGACTGTCATATCACCTCTTAATCTTCTAAACATACCCACCTTTCTAAGTCTCTCCTCATAAGATATGTTTTCCAGAACTTTCATCCCAAAGTCCTTCTCGCACTCCAGTTAAATGATCTCTACAAAAAGGATGAGAATCATATGTCTCTTCCAGATGTTGTTGGGCAGCAATTCCCACCATTCCTCACCACTGACTGTCCTAGCTAGGGCTGCTGGGACTTTAGAAGTCCAACAACATCCTGAAAGCCACATGATCTCGCCCCTCCTCTACATGATAGCAATGGTTTTTCAATGGAAAGAAAAGGAACTTGGCATTTGACCTCTGGTGTTATCATTGGTTCCTGCAATTATACTGTTGCATGTACTGAATAAGTCATTTCTTATTACCATTATTACAGAATTAAAAACAGATTTAGAAAAAAAAAAACAAGTGCTTTCTCTGAAATACAAAGAAGTATCACTAAGGGGCGATACAGACCGCCCAAAAAGGGTAGTCTATCACCACCTTTTTTTGCTGCGCAGGTTCACTGCAACAGCTAGATGCCATGGTGAAGCTGTGCAGCAAAAAAGGAGCAGGCAAACCCTGCTCCTTTTTTGCACCACAGTTGCTGCATGATTAGGAAAAAAGGCGCCGTTTGGCGCCTTTAGTTCACCACAACTGCACAACTGCATCTAGCAGCTGTGCAGTTGTGGCACCACCATTACGAATGGTGTCCAAACGGCGTTCTGTAAAGGTGGTGCCACCATTACACGTTAGGGTTCATGAGTGTGCGGATGCTGCGCGCTCACGAACCCTGATGGTGCCACCCAGGCGCCTCTTGAGGCCTGTCTGTATCAGGCCAAAGTATTTTAAAACTTAAGTTTTTACAAGATGAAGCTGATTAGAGCAATCAAGCAAGCCAGAAAGTTTTAAAAAATGAAAAAAAAATGTGCACATACATTTCACTGACTGGAAGGCCAGGACCACTACCACCACCTCAATGAGACAGTGGACTTTATCAAAAGGGGGGAAATCAGTGGTTTAAAGAACCATTATCCTGTTAAAATTGTGCAATTGCAATTAAAGAGCCATTATCCCATGAATAACTTGGCAATAAACAGCAACTCATGGGATTTCCCCGTAAATGATTTGTTGCTGCTTATTGCCTGGTTACTCCTGGGATAATGGCTCTTTAATCGCGATGTGCGTGTGAAAATCTTTACCACAATTGTGCGATTTTAACGGGATAATGGCTCTTTACACCTCTGATTTTCCCTGTGTTATAAAGTACAGTGTAGTGGGTGCTCTGTTATGGTCAATAAATATGAATATTAGACTTTGATGCATAAGATAGGAAAACTGCCTGTTGCCAAAGTCTGCACAAATTGTTAAGAAAGCATAATGAACAAGGTAGGGCTGTGGACTGGACATTTTGTCCATTTTGGGGGAAACCAAGCCAAATTGCAAAATGTTTTAGCCTATAGTTTAGCTCAATCCCCCTTAGATTGGTTAAAAGAAAGTTTTTTAGCTTCCATGTTGTTGTTATTCCCCCTCCCCCCCCTTTTTTCTTTAACTTTGAGAAACAGCTTGCATTGAGTATAGTCTGTTCTGTTGGTTCCTGCTGCTATCTTTTTTGGTCTTTTTAACAAAGAAGCAATTGTTTTTTTGCTATAAAATCAGCTAATCCTTCTACCTCATTTTTACTTGAACTTGTTTTGGTTAATTGTCCCTTTTTGAAAACTGCAGGCCACAAGGTCCTGCAGAGAGCTAGAGTATAGAAGAGTACCTCTCCCCCCCCCCCCCCACCTCCCAAAAACAGTGCACTGTCCTTAGCAGCTCTGGGGGATCCTGTCAAGCCTGTTTCCCCACTGATGCAAATAGTGCAAGAGGAGGCAAGTGGACCTGGAGACACTGGAGCAGCTGCTTGCCTGACCTCTTGCTCTGAAGGGACCTGTTGCCAAGACATAAATGTTTCTGCCTGGGGAAGTCAAGGTGACAGAAGTTATTAATGAGAATGAACAGACAGGCTAGGAAATCAGTTTGCTTTTGCCTACTGGGAAGAGCAAGATTTCATCTCTCCTCTTCCCATACTGAGTTAATTGAGTATAAACTACATTTGCACTTTGAACTCGGTTTACAACTAAAGTAATCGGAGGACAAAGGGGAAAGTAGGAGGAGGAGAAAGGAACAAGGACATTTTAAAAACAGCTGAAAAGGTGGGATGAGAAAGGATTAATCAGGACAGTCCTTGCCAAATTAGGACAGTTGGAGACATGCAGCTGTACCCTGGCTAGTCGCTACAAGGGGAAAAGCAGCAGCAAGCTAGTACAGTTGGCCCTCCTTATCCACGGATTTCTTATCCACAGATTTGAGCATACACAACTTGAAAATATTCCAAAAAATATATAAATTCCAAATAGCAAACCTTGATTTTCCATTTCATATATGGGACACCATTTTGTTATGCCATTATATTGAATGGGACTTGAGCATATACGGATTTTGTTATACACGGAGGGTCCTGGAATCAAACCCCAGTGGATGACAAGGGCACACTGTATCAGCACTTGTTCCACTGCCCCAGGTAGCCGACATCTTTGACACGGCCGATAACACTCTGTTTATCAACTTTCCTTCCTACAGGCATTGCCAAGAACATAACAACAAACTATTGACCTGACTCATCATGGCAGTTCTACTCATATTTAGGCACTTCTTATTACACAGTTACAGACACTGAATTCTTTTCTTTTTTTTTTTTAAAGAGAGACATTAAAGGCAACCCTAAGCCCTAAGGAAGTTCTCCAGGCTATTTCCAGAGTAAATGGTTAGTGGATAGTTGTAAATTGAACTATTAAGCCAGCTAGCTGCCAAACCACACTGAGCAACCCTCCAGAGCAGTAATTTATTGAACATCTCTAATAGTTCATTAGGCCTGCATAATGGCACATTGAAGAGTTAATGGAACTTTTCAGAACCCTGGGAATTGCTTGCATTGACGAATGAGATGCCACACAGTTCACATTTGACCTAGCCCAATGTTCAGGGAAGCAATGTATTGAAAATAGCCTTTAACATTTCTCCTCATTGTGAGTAGGGCCACAGACATAAACTGGCTGTAAGATATTTCCTTTGAGATCATTGGGCATTAAAAGCCTCTGTGCTGTGACGGAGATTTCAGATTCAACTTGGACCTGGACACAAGACAAAAAGATATGCTTGGAAATAGATTTTGTAAAGGTTAATCAGCAGCGCATAACATGGGTCTAATGATTCTGGAGGAAGTTTATTGCTAATTCCACCATCTAGTGCATAGACATTCTGCCACTCAGAAGGCAAATCTTTCCTCATTAAAAGAGTCTGCTCCAAAGATGCCTCTCTCAAAAATTCTTTGAACAGTGATGTTATTTAGACAATTAAATATACAAATCACAATGCTATTCCAGAGTCTGGAGAAGTCACTTTTTGGGCTATTCACTCTTTATAGCTACAGGTTTCTGGTAGTTGTAGACCCAAAATAACATTCCCCAGATATTTCTGGCATAATAAAAAAATAGTGAGATGTCTTTTGGGTACAGGCCTAAACAACATATGGCTACTTGCTGTGAAAAATGTGCTGGGTTCTTTGAGGGAAATGTTGCTCACATTCACTCAGAACGTGGCATGGCAGTTGTCACAAAGCCTGGGGAAGTGTCCAGTATACCTTTCAGTTAACTTTTATGGGATCAGTTTCAGTTTTTGAGGTCTCATGATATGGACAAGACACTTGTAGTATTTTGGCCTACCATATATAAGCTTGACGCTTGCCTTTTTTGGCTGATAAGATCTAGCAGGGGCAGATTGGCCAGGTGGGTTCAGGGGGTGAAAATCCCTCGCTATGTCAGGAGGAGGTGCCTGCTGTCTTGAAGGAGTCAGTGGGGTGCCCTCTCCTCAAAAGGACTTCCCTGAACCTAGAGAATATGGGAACTACTTCTATATTGCAAATATCCCTTTTGGTACAAGGTGCTTGAGCATGTGGTGGCTAGGCAATTTCAGGCATTCTTGGAGGAAACAGATTATCTGATCCATTTCAGTCTGGTTTCAGGCCAGGGTACGACACTGAAATGGTTTTTGATGCTCTGAGTGACAACCCACTCTGGGGGAAAGACAGGAGGAGTGCTATCCCGTTGGTCTTCCTTGATCTCTCAGCAGCTTTTGATTCCATTGGTCATGGTATCTTATTGGACCAACTCTGTGGGAGACGCTGTTCTAGAATGGCTCTACTCCTACATGAAGAGCCAGTTCCAGAGAGTAGCATTGGGGGATTCTTGTTCAGCACTATGGCAATTGATCTATCAGCTGCAAAGGGTTCCATGATGTTCATTTATTTATTTATTATTAAAATAAATGGGGTGATATCTGAGTAACATATTAGGGCAAAGCCCTTCTCTCACTGATAGAGACATGCTTAATAATAAATGGCTAGTCTTTGGGATAAAAGAATGGCAGAAAAACATTTGAAGGTGACTAAGTTGAGGCTGTTGCACTTTTGATAAATCACAAGATGATGTGATTCTCTACAAAAGGCAACAATACTTAGTGAAAGACAGTAGGAAAAGAGATTGCATTACAGGTGGATTGATTCAATCCAGGAAGATACAGCCCTGAGTTTGCAAGACCTCAGCAGGGCAGTTAATGACCAGGAATGTCTCTCATTTAAAGGGTAGCCATAAGTCTAAGTCATATGACAAGTAACAACAGCAAAAAAGTTGACTGTTTTGATGTTTTCGCCTACAGGATGGCCAGTGGGAAGTGATTGTGCTGATATAACTACAAAACATCAGGAGGGGCCTGCAGATGTTTCATTTCATCACCCATGAGTCAAATTATTTCAGGTAAATTCTTGACAGAGGGAACCTGGTCAAGATTTGGGAACCACTGTGTTTCCCAGGAGACAATTGTTTATTTTATATCAAGTAGTCTTAATTTTCTACTCACATAAATGTTCAATAAAATATATTAAAAACTCAGTGTAAAAACAGATATAAAGCCATTTTACAAGCTAATTTCAAAAACCAAAATTTAGCTAAAAGAAAAGTTTTGTGCACCCCCCAAAAATTCAACAAGGATGAAGGCAGCCTGCTGTCCCTTGAGAAGGAATTCCACAATCATGGAACTGCTATAAAGAAAACCCTTAGATACTAACCTAGCCTCTCAGGTATGTTAAATACAGAACAGGGCCTTTGTTGAAGATCTCAGATTCTGAATAGAATAGAAGACATCCTTGTTGCATTCCTTGCCCGCTATTGTGAAAGATGCAGTAGCCAGTTTATTTAGTACTTAGCAGCCAATTGAAACAATGAAAGCTGTAGGTATATTTAGAGTATCTAAAATTAATATACAGTAATCCCTCCCAATTCTCGGCGGATCCATTCAGGACATACACACCCACAAATCTGGATAAATGCCAATATTCAAGTCACCATTGATTTCAATGGCAGCGTACTCCCATGCATGCACCATTTTGTTCCTCCCCGCTTGCCATTTGCACATGGGCGAGAACGCGGACTCCAAGTCCATGAATCAGAAGGGATGACTGTATTTTCCAAAACTAATAGGAGGGAAAATAAAACTAAGTGTAAACCAACATCACTTCACATACATTCACATACCATCGAACTGTTTCAGTTTCTCAAGGATGGTCTCAATTAATACTGTTTTGACCCACCTTTTCTGCTGTTTTTCAAATATCTCGGTTTCTTTCTTCTCTTCCCACTTTTCTCCTTTGTCCTCAGCTTTTTTCAGTTGTCTCAAACTGATTTCAAGTAATTTGCATTCAATTAACTCAGCAGCAGGAAAGACGGGGTGAATCTTATCCTTCCCAGTAGGCTTAGGGAAAAGAAAACTGCTGCTGCATCTCCTAGTTTGTGTGTTCTTTCCCATTAATAATTTTTGTCATCTTTACTAAAGTATGATGTTGCTTGGCCACACATGTCCCACTTTTTGTCTGTAAAATGTTGAAGGGTATGAAGTCACCTTCTTCCTCTAATATTCATGTGGCTAGGTTTGTATCAGTTTTCCTTCCCTCACCTTACTCATCTAAGAAAAGGCTGTTGAGAAGTCCTCTTGTTTTTCTGAACTAGCTAATTCAGCCTAATTTAATAATGTGCCTAAATCCTGGCAGCTAACTAATTTCGCTCAATATAATATACACAGATATACAAGAGCACAGTGCATTGAGAGAAAACAATAAAGTTATCTATGCACCAGCTATAAAATGCTTTCTTTTCTTCTTAACCAATCTGATATCTTATTCCAGGAACTTTAATAAATGTTTGTTTATTTTTCAATTATACTTTCCCATTCAGTAATTATTTCCATGGAGCTGTGCCTGCTATTGGCAATTGCTGTCGAGATGTAGACCTGAAGACACAGTACTATTTCATTTCAAAGATAGAAATCCTCATATAAAAATTATCATAATACTTACTGATTAGCAGGAACATTCAGCCAAGTGAAGCATAAAGCTCTTTGTTGGTCCCAAACCATAGATCTCCAGGCTGTAATCCTTTATACACTTATTTAGGAGTAAAAGCAATTTATCCCCATCTAAGAGGCTTACTGCTGAATAGACATGCATATCATTGCACTGCCAACGCCGGGCTTCAACCTCCAATCTTTAGAGCTAGGGTTCCAAGATCATTCCCAAGGCCTAGCCCTAAGTCTCTGGTCTTTAGGGCAAAACTAAGAAAACTGAGGGCGAGAGTAATGTCTTGAAAAGCAAAAAAGTTCCGTCTGTGCTCCTAGCCTCACAGTTGCAGCCTTTATGCTCTTTAGGGATCCACTGGCCACTCTCCCCTCTGTCATCCCCATCTGAGGCTGCATCTGCACAGCAGAAATAATGCAGTTTGACACCATTTTAACTACCATCGCTCAATGCTATGGAATTCTGAGATTTGTAAGTTGTTATGGCAACCTCTGACAGAGGTTAAATATCTTGCAAAACTACAAATCCCAGATTTCCATAGCATTGAGCCTTGAAGTGGTATCACTGGGGTTGGTGTCATCCAGTGCAGTAACTCATGGTGTCACCCGCACACAAACATTGACCTCCTCCTATACCACACCCATACAGAATCCTTAGTAATGTTTTTTGTGCAAATTTCCTCATCAATTGTAATTCTCGTCTATCACTGAAGGTAATGGTAATAATTGTGCCATAAAGAATTATCAAAATTAAAATTATATATTTATATTATAATATAATATGTACAATATAAATGTGCTTACATATACATAGTTTCCTGTGGTTAAAGCGAAAATTTGGTAAAATGTGATTTTTTTTTCAAAAAATAAAAATTAATTTTTTAATGAAATTTGAAATTTTAATTTAAAAAAACTGGGGCTTCTCCTTTTCCTCCCACTGAGCCTCACCCCACTCACACCATCTCTTCAACATTTTAAAGGAGATACAGGCAAATGCACTGCATCCTACAAAAACATCACATCTTACAAAATTTTCACTTTAACCACATGAAAAAATGTACATATAAATACATTTAGGCAGTGCATATGATATTGTCATTTAAAGGTATAATTTTAATTTTGCTAATCGTTTATGTCACAACTATTGGCATTACATTCAGTGATATTGGGGAATTGTTATTTATGAGTAACATTAGTACAAAAAACATTACTAAATATTCTGTATGATATAGTATGGGAGAGCTCAGTGGGAGGGTGACACTATATGTTATTACACTGGGTGATGCCAATCCAAGTGACACAGCTGAGAGGAATTAGGTTTTTTTTATGTTCAAAGTAGAGCACAGAAAACTTTCATTGGTTGAGTTATGGCTTGCCACTGGTTTTAAAATCAGTACTTGCAAAACTGTTGAAAATAAAGCTAGAAAAAGTATTTTCCAGGTAGCACATAGAATACTGTCTTTGGTGGGACCACAGCTTCCATGTGTTAAGACCAGTTCTTGCAAAGATGTTAAAAACAGGGCTGCGATAAGGGGTTTTTTTTTTCTGTTCAAAGCAGAATTTGAAAAACTTAATTTCCAAACAGAAAAACATTTTTCCTGTTTCTCTATTTAGAGATCAGATTGTGATGAAAGCTATTATCTTCAGAGCAATGGCATAGATTTGACTCATTCTGTTCAGTCAAGGCTCCTGTAGTTTTAATAACTGCATGCGTATCCCCCAACATTTTACCTACATGTTTATCATTAGCAAGATACAATCAAGTTAGTGCAAACATGCCACTGCATTCTGTTTATACTAAAAGGCTTTTTAAAAAATAAATTATATTTACATAGAAAAGGAGAAGCTTATTACATTTATATTTTTCATGTGATGTTTAAATTTACAGTACATTACATGGCTAAACTAAAAAACCCTATCCATATCATGAGATGTTGCTAAGGCTTTTTTTTTCTTAATTCAGTTTATACAAGACATCTATGTTACTAGAAAACTAATAGTTCCAAAACTGTTTTCTCGGCCGACATCTCCAGGCAGAAGATAAAAGAAAGCTAATTAATTCCTAGGTGCATTTTCCACCTGAACTTATCCTGTTTGGATAGTTCTTCAATAAGCCATATTGGCAAGACACTTGATGAGAACAATCTGGCTGAACAGATTTTTTTTAAAAAAAATGTATTTATCCAGGCATTTGAGATAGGTTATGATAAATACACGGGAACATCTTGATGTTGTCATTTCTTGTCTAAGTGTCACATACATCACATAAAAAACCAAGAAAGTTGGTGTGCAACTATGGAAGCAGAAATGCATTAGAAAATGTGCTTAAATCAAGCTTTTTTGTTGATTAGTTGAGCAGGCATAGTTGGGCACCTTCATTGGGTCCAGGGGACAATTTTGAACCCTCCCCCTCAGGATCTGATGCATACATGTCACACCTTTTTATATATGTGTTATGGAAGAGTTCCTGGTTGCTTATCCCAACTGTGTGACAATGTGCAGCTGCTATGGAAAATGCAAAATCGGTGTTGGAGATCAATATCAAAGGCACCAAAAATAAACCTGCCAGTATCCCAAGGACTTTATACAAATCAATAGTGAGACTGGAACATTCATTTGGAGTTGCAGTTTGGATCATTGCCATCACATCTGAAAAAGGATGCTGCAGATCTGGAAAGAGTGCAGGGGAAAAGCAACCAAAATGGTCAACCAACTGGAGCCACTGTTGTTTGAAAAAAGGTTATACTGGTAATATTTTTCGGAAGGGGCTAGATTTGGGGCCCTGGCAGGTGTATGGTGCAGGTGACTGGCTGAATATCAGCCACACTTCTGTGTGGGGGTGAACATGTGTGTATTTAAAACTACAAATGCCAAGACATTCCAGTTGGAGAGGGGAGACAGGAAAAGACATCAACTCCCTTCCTTCCCGCAAGACCCTATTCCATTATTGGGGGAATCACTGTTCCTTGAGGCTACCAAGAATGGGATTTTCCTTTTGGTTAAAAAATTGGGGGAGGTTTGGTTTCAGAAAAGACTCAGGAACCCAAAAACAGCCTGAACATTTCATCTAACCAGTCAACTACATGTTCCCTGTTATTGTTGTGTGCCTCCTAATCATTTCCTGCTTATGGTAACCCTAAGGCAAACCTATCACAGGGTTTCTTGACAAGATTTGGTCAGGGAGTGGGTTTGCCATTGCCTTCCTCTGAAGCTGGGAGAAAATGATTTATCCAAGGTCACCAAGTGGGTTTCCTATGGCCAAATGAGGATTTGAACCATGGTCTCCCAGAGTCCAGCATTCAAACAACTACACTGTGCTGACTCTCTAAAGGTGGAGGTTCCCTATTCCTGCCGTTTAGGAAGATCCATTGACATATTTCAGTCTCCTTGTGTTGAACATATGCATACAGACAGATGTATTGTTTGAATGGCGACCAAAAGCAAAGTTATGTCACTTCTATTCATGATTTTTTGCTAAGGTAGGCCAAAAACCACAGATAATTGGGGGTGGGGGTGGGGGTAGAGCAGTTCTCAAAAATTCTCAACCTGGCTGAAGAGGCTTTTTAAAAATGTGTTTATCCAGGCATTAGAGACAGCTTATGATAAATGCATGAGAACATCTTGATGTCATTTATTGTGTGCCGCATACATCACATAAAGCACAAGAAAGCTGTTCTGCAACTGTGGAAGCAAAAATGCACTAGTAAATGTGTTTCGATCAACCTTTTTAATTGATTAGTTGAGCTGATATAGTTGAGCACCTTCAGTAGGTCCAGAGGACAATTATGAGGATGCTTTTCCGTATTTTGGGGTATTTTAGTATTGATTTGAGGTAAAACTGAAAGTGCTGGTGATTACCTATAAAGTTCCATATGGCTCAGGTCCAAGTTATTTGAAAGACTATTCTCTCGTACAAACCTGTCCATATTCTGAGATCATCTGGGGACGCCCTTCTGTCTTTCCATCCACCTTCACAGCTACACCTGGTGCAAATATTAACAGCAATAGCAAGTGCATTTTTGTACTACTTATCAGTGAACTAGTGTGCCCTGAGCGGTTTAAAATGTGTAAGCCAACTGCCCCCAACCAGTTAGGCACTCATTTTACCGACCTACAAAAGGATGGAAGGCTGAGTGGGCCTGGAGCCTTCCAGGATCGAACTCGCAACCTTGTGGCTGTAATACTGGTATTTAATCACTGCATCGTCAGGGCTCCAAAAACAGGAGACGCCCTTCTCTGTTGCTGCTTTGAGGCTCTGGAAGTCTTTCCCAGAGATGTTAGACTAGCACCTTGCTTACTATCTTGGCACAAACAGGCAAAGACCTTGTTTTTTTTATTGTGGTAGGCCTTTGAAAAGTAATTGTTTAGGAGAAACAAGCCCACTTAATGTGCAGAATGTCTGTCTATTGTTTTTAATTGTTTTCTGTTTTGAGCTTTTTTAAAAAAAAACAAAGATAAATTGCTTCTTAACTTTTGAACGGTGTGAATTTTTAACAATATTTAACTGCTGTAAACCACCCTGAGCCCTACACTGAGAAAAGGATGGGACGGAAATAAATATAACCATAACCACAACGTCCCATAATTGCTGCCCAAGTTTTAAAAATCTGGGAATTCAGGGGGATTCTTACATCTTTGGAAGTGGACTAATGTGTGCTGGAAATAGAATTTAGCAATTCTCCTATGCCCATATTCTAGATGTGCATCTAGACACTGGCTCCGCTCTGGGTCCCACAACAAACTCCCACTCCCAGAATTCCATAGCAAAGAGCCACAGAAAGAGTTAAAGCGCTTCCAAACCGGGTTATCTCTCTAGTGTGGATGCAGCCTAAGTATACCAAACAACTTTAATTGGAAGCCCTGAAGTGTAGGGGAGCCCTGATGAAAGCAAATGAACTGAACTCTTTGCTTTCCGCAATGCCTTCTGGGTGATGTAGTCCTTTTATATATATATATATATATACACATACACACACATACATACATACACACATACTAACATCAACATCACATGACTGGAGAGAGTTGTTGAGTTCAGAAACCGGACGTGACGTCATCGCGTCGGCTCCTCCTCACGAAACCCCGCCCCCTCCCACTCCTCGCAACCTGATTGGCTGAGGCGCAGGGTGAGGGACAGGCCCCCAGGGTTGGAATCTCGTCTTCGTCCAATTCCGAGAGGCCATGTCGAGTCAGGCAGGAGCCAATGAAACGGCGGCATCCCGGTTGCCGAAACCCCATTGGTGGAGAGGAGGCCGAAGCGGAGGGCGGTGATTGGCTGAGGTGTTGGTGGGCGGGGCCTGGGCTCCGGAGGCTGGGTTCCTCCTCCTCCCTTTTCCTTGAGGGCTCCGCGTCGCTTTGCCAGAAACAGAGAGAGAGAGCCATGGAGCAGCCTGGCAGCCGAGGAGGGGCGCGGTGGTGCTTCGTCCGGGCGGCGTCGCTGTTGCTGTTGGCGGCGGGGCTCTGCGTGGCTGCCGCGGGTCGGTAATGGTGGGCCTCGCCTTCCTGGAGGCAGCAGCAGCAGCAGCAGCAGGAGCCCCTCTCTAGGAATCTCTCTTAGGTCCTCCAGGGCCACTCTGGGCAGGAGGTGACCATAGAGTCGTGCCAGAGGACTCAGAAGTCCCTACAGAAAAGGCTCCTCTAGGCATCTGTGGGTCCTCCAGCGTGGCTCTATGGTCACCTTCTTACAGACTGACCATAGAGTTGTGCTGGAGGACCTGGAAGTTTCTAGGCATTTCTGAGTCCTCCAGTGTGGCTCTATGGTCAGTCTCTGACAGAAGTTGACCATAGAGTCGTGCCAGAGGACTTGGAAGTCCCCACAGAAAAGACTACTCTAGGCATTTGTAAGTCCTCCAGTGTGTCTCTATGGTCAGTCTTTATCAGAAGTTGTTCTGAAGGACCTAGAACCCTCTGGAGAAAACACTTCTCTAGGCATTTGTAGGTCCTCCGGTGCCACTCTTGTCAGAAGTTGACCATAGAGTCATGCCAGAGGACCTAGAAGTCCCTAGAGAATACAATCTTCTAGGCACCTCGAAGTCCTGCAGTGTTGCCCAATGGTCAGTCTCTGACAGAAGTTGGTCATAGGGTTGTGCTGGAGGATTTAGAAATTCCTAGAGAAAACACTTCTCTAGGCATTTTGTAGGTCCTCCAGCATCCTTCTGTGACCAACTCCTGTCAGAGGTTGACCATAGAGCTGCACTGGAGGACTTGGAGATTCCTAGAGAGGTGTTCCCTCAGTTAAAAAGAATAGTGTGGTTGCTTTTTAATTTGCGTTTTTTCCCCATTCGCCCGGGTCCTTCAGTCCTAAGCCCAGCGAATGCAAATGGACCACTGCATTCTGTTTATGTTCATTCCAATTCTGCTATTTCTCTTCCAATCTCCCATCTTCTTCTGTTCTTTAATTTACTAGCTTTAATTAGTAACTTTGTTGCTTTCCTTGTAACTACCTTTCCTCCCCCCCCCCAGTTGTCTTATGCGGAGCAGCAGAATAATACTCAGGAGCTCATTGCAATACAGTATTATTCTTACTGGTACTTCCATTTCTGCTTGTTGTGTTCCTTTAAGTCATTTCTGACTTAATGGAGAACTGGAGACGAACCTGTCAATGGGTTTTCTTGGCAGGTTTCTTCACCAGGGGGCTTGCTTTGCCTTCCTTTGAGGACAAGAGTGGGTTTCTATGCCCAAGCTTGGCCTCCAAAGTCATAATCCAAGGCACCAACCTTACCATTGCAATATTATTACTATTATTATTATGCTTTTATTTATAATACAGTGCCAAATGAGTGTTGTCCTCCAGCTATTGACACAATGCAGTTCCCATCACTCCTGGCCCCAAGGTAGCCTTCTGGAGCTCTGTGTTACCTCTCGCCAACTTTATTTATGCCCAAACACAGGAAATGGTCTTGTCGGTGTATACTATGCACATGAAACTGACCTTTAAATTAATTGTACATGTGAACTCCATGCACACATAGAGAGTGGGACAAGAAGCATTTCCCTGTAGCCTTTAGTCTGCATAAACAAGAATTGCTTTTGCAGCCTGTTCTGCTGGTGGAGGTAGTAAGGCCCTGACCCCATCCTTTCTATAAAACAAAACAAAATAAGGGATTTACCATACCTAACAAACTACAGGACTGTGTCTTAGCCTTGTAGTTTAGATATTGATGGCAAGGCCACCGTCATTAAAATATTGGGTATCCATTTTATTGTATTTTCTGTATTTGTGATAGTTGGGGCTTTCCAGTCAGGTGTTAGGAAAAGAGAGGTGTCGGTGGGTCCAAGCTGGAAGTGATGGCCATTGTTTATGTGTTATATAGTACAATCCTTTTGAACTTGTGGGTTATGAACTTGTTGAATAAAGGTGGGAATAAGTTAGGTTGAACATGGTAGGTGCATTGAAGATGGCACTTGAAGATGGCACTTGAGCATTCATGGTACCCTTGAGAGGGACAATAGTTCATAATTTGTATGGAGCAGATATGTGGGTGACTAAGTAGCCATGTACCTGCAGAAAGACAAAGAACTGGGAAGGGACTGCATATTGAGTAGAGCCAGGGTGATTGATGCAATTAACTCGCTACATTGAATGTGTAACCATCCTTGTCTGATACACTAGAGTACATAATACAGTAGTCCAACTAAGAATTAAATGCAGTCAGGCAACTTGAAGGCATATACAGACGCATTACAAAACACAGAATGTTTGCTAATTTCTCCCACACACACATACTGCACCTGCGTCCTAGTTGGTCCAGATTGATAGTTTTATTTCAGCCTTCAGAACCAAGGATTTGAGAAGACCCAAGTCCAAATCCATGATCTGAGAAGAGTGAGGTCCAACTAAGGTATTCCATAACATCTCCATCAGCAGAGCATTGTGTGTATAATAATGGCAATGGAGATTCATGAGTTGCTTCTTACATACTTAAAACAGGAAAGTGGCTGGCTGTCTCAGGTTGAAAACTTGTGTCTATTCACTTCCTAATCAACCCCTTTGAACACAAACCTTGTTCAGTCACAATCTGTGTAAAATCATGTAAGTAGAAGACTTAAGTAGATCACACCCATGATCCCTGGATCACTGATCCCTGGATCCCTTCATGAGTGGGGAGTTGGTTATAAAGGCATAGCTTACAAACAGGATACTAAATTGTACAAGGAGTGTGTTCTTGGAACATCCAAGTATGGCAGCAATAGGACTTCTGAATAAAAAGGCCTAGTATAGTGCTGTCTCTGTGTAGAAAACAGAAATGCCAGAGGTACTCCCCAGTATTCTGGGTTCCTTCTGAACCAATTAAGCCGTAAAAGGAATTAGTCTATTATATATGTCATATGGGAGGGTTACCTGCCCCCTTCTTATTCCTGTCCCCAGATTTAACTGCCAGGTGCTGTTCAGGTAATGCTTTCTTTCCGTGTAGCTGGGTCACTTATTCAGAACATGAGAGTGCTGTGAATGTTTTTACTTTCTGAATCTTTGCCTTTAGTTCAGTGTAGTTTATAATGGAGAGTCATCAAAAGTTAAAAGTATGTTCGAAGATTTGTTGTTGTTGACTTCCATCAAGTTGACTTTGACTTATGGTAACTTATGAATGGGAGCCCTCCAAGTCACTCTTTCATCAAGTGCTTAGGTCTTGCAAACTCAGGGCTGTGGCTTCCTTGATTGAGTCCATCTGAAATGCAGTCTTCCTCTGTTCCTACTGCTTTCTACCTTAGCAAACATTGTCTATTCTAGTGAGTCATATCTTTTCACGTATGATATGTCCAAAGTACAACAGTCTCGGTTAAAAAATTATCTCTCAATTATAGGTAAAGGAAATAGGGGTAAAATGAAGAACAACACAAAGAAGCATTTGGAGAAGAACTGAGTGAGTTGGTGGGCTTACAGGAATAACTATAGAGTTAGCCCTTCCGTTGTCGTTTAACAGCATAGTGTATCTCCCAACAGAAGTTATTCTATGGAGTTTGCCACTTCTTCTCCCATCCCTATGTCTTATATTGCAGAGATCTACTGTCACCAAATAACCAACTAGATAACTTCCATCCTGATCCTGTTCAATTCACTACTCATGCTCTTGTTAGTCTAGAAAATCAGTATGTGAAGGGATCTAACTGAAATAAAGAAATTGGCAGCATGAGCTTTCATAGACTAAAGTATATTTCCTCAGATGCATAAGCATTAATATTAGCAATTACTTACGCAGGCAAAAATGTTGCTAATATGTTTCAGTTATTTGTGTTGATTGGTATATATGTAGCCATTTCACTTGTTAAGTGGGCTGGGAAAGCATATACTGCACTGCTTGTCAAGAGATTTTATTTTGCCAGAAGGTATCCATACATTTTAGATATCATTGAGATCATCTACCCTTCCGTGTGGTTTCCTGAGAAAGAGGTGACACGGCAAAGGCCATTCCGTCACCGTATCTGTGGGAACAACAGCCAGTTCTTTGTGAAGACAAAGGCTTTAATGGCCAGCATCCATAGTTTTTTGTGGGTTTTTCTAGTTGTGTGGCCATGTTCTAGAAGAGTTTATTCCTGACATTTCTTTCAGTTCTTTCCTTTCTAGTATTGTTTGGTCCATGGAGTACACCATCTGATCATGTTAACAATTGCATACCTTTGTGTAACAATTGAGTGGAGCATATAGTAGATTGTGTAGGATTGCAAACTGTCACACTTGTTAAAGTTCTGCCTATCAAAGTGAAGCTGTCAGAAAAATTGCAGTTGCAAATATTCTGGACAAACTTGCCTAACAAGTTAAAGGTCAATGAGGCAACAATACAGAGACTGGATATTGTAGATAGGTTACGGACATACCTCAACTGACATAGTTGGTCCTTTTTACAAAGTCTTTTGGCTCCCCTGCTTTTTTACTCATCCTCTGTCTAGCTGGAAGTTTTCTAGTAGTGTCAGCACTGGAAAGAAGCTGGAGGAAGGCTGGAAAAGCACATAGCACCAGTGCTGGATTGTAGCGGCAAGGCCCATACTTTTATTTAGCTAGGCAAGGATGTTTCTTTTTACATGTTCGTACTTTAGTTTTAGATAAAAAAGATTCCTGTATTGAACTCCTCTGTGTTTTCCTGGTGTAGGAACATATTCTTATTCTTTCTGTGTTTTTTCTGCCTCTGGTGCCAAATGTTATGTTTAACAAAGTAATGACCAGGAACACATCTACTTTGTTCACTGAAGTGTATCTTTAATTAGCTGAGTGGCAAAATAGAGGTCATTTCATTAGGTTAGTAAGCAAATATTGGATACCGATAGAAACTGTTGTGATATTTTATTACCTTAATCAGAAAGCGGTTACCTTTTCTTCTAAAGATTAACCTAAGAGTTTGTACTATGTTGTTTTATCTCTGACCTTGAAAACATAGAGCAAATAGGGAAGTTAGCTTTAGATGTCTTCTGTCTTGTTGTTCATCATGGCACCTTTGAGGGGCCCACATGTAGAAACCACTGATGATGATGGCTGAAGCTAAATTGTACATTGTTGTCAATGTTTTGGATGGTAGCTAGCTTCTTTCTATGTTTCAGTTTAAAAGGAAATTAGAAAATATCCTGTAGTGTCATTCCAGTGCTCACAACCATTTTGTGAATAAAAGGTTTCTTTAAAATGCTATCCCCTGATAAGTTATTTCATTTGAGAGTCATCTTCACAGACACCATCATGGTTGTGTATCTTGTATTAGTACAGTGGGCCCTTGTTATTTGCTGGGGTTTGGTTCCAGGACCCTCCGTGGATAACAAAATCTGTGTATGCTCAAGCCCCATTAAATATAATGACACAACAAAATGGTGGCCAATATATAAAATGGAAAATCAAGGTTTGCTATTTGGAATTTATATTTTGGGGGAGTATTTTCAAGCCGTGTATACTCAAATCCGTGGATAAAAAAAAATCTGTGGATAAGGAGGGCCAACTGTAATAGACTTAGGCCACCTTCAAGCCAGTGTCAGTCCTTACACAGGGTACGGCATGATTTGGACCTAACTGATTTAAATAAACTGATTGATTTACATTGAAATCAGGAATGGGTGCATGGCCTTACAACTCTAATACACCTTCAAGACTACAGATATACCAGTTCCCACCTATTCCAAAAGTACACCAAGGCAGTGCATTTGACTACTGCTGGAAATACTGTGGCTATAGAAATTGTGTATTTCTTAATGGTGAATGTAGTCACTTTGATTTTTTTTCCCATTTTTTTGTGCTCTGTGAACATATTGTACGTTTTGATCTCTAGAGGACAAGTTTAAGGTTGTGTTTGTTTTTATGTATGTCAATAGTTTGTAAGACCTGCAGATTTTAGTTTTAGAACTTGCTTAAGCCTTCTGCTGAATTCAGTGGAATTTAACTTGCTTCAGCTTTAGGAGGATCATGTTCTCACAATACTAGGATGGGCCCTCATGGGTAGCTTAGCAGCCAGCTTCTCCATACAGCAGATTAATTTACGTAAGTCTTTCATGGAAAGCATGAACATACCAATACTGATGGTGAGTTGATGCCTTACACAGTTGAGGGTTAAATGCCATAATATGTGGTAGGATGTTCCCGATCTTGTGAGACACAGGCCTTCAAGTGCCTAGGTTCACAGGACTGGGCTATTAGTTTGTTATCTTATTTAAATATGAGATTAGCTTTGTGTTAATCCTCACTAACCATCTGCACTTTTCTCAGAAGTATTTTTAGAATAACTAGTTTGTGAAGGAAGGTGAGGAAGGAATCTGAGGTACTAACTGTTTCACAGGTCATATGTTTCAGCTTTTCTCAGGCTGCCCCTGTTCCCTACATATTACCAAGATGTTAAAAAGCAGATTTCTGATCTCAAACATGTTTCATGCTAATGTTTTCTAGTACAAATATTTTAATACATGCCTAAGTATTGGTTAGCAAATAGCAGTCAATTTTGGCACAAAAATGACAACATAAATACGGTAATACTAAAGATTATGTTGTATTCAAAATTCTGTTGTGCTGACTTTTCTCCAGAAAATATCATGTCTTCATTTAAGGAATACTGTATGTAGATTTAGGATACCATTGTTGCATTTTCTGATGCACATATTGGGAACAAACTATAACTAAAAAAGTCAAATGGGACTAAAATCTGGAATTCACTCTGGATATCTCATGGTGCTTTTGATAACTAGTATGCTCCTTACCCGACACTTCTATGGCTTTAATATAACAGGAAACTTGAACTCTGAGTTGTTTAAGAAGCTGAGCCCTTCCTCCAGTCCTCCACTCCAGCCTTTGTCCAGACTTCAGAGGGAGAAAAGAACTGCTGGACCTGATCCCTTTCCCCACCACCATTCCCTTATCCTTTTCTGTCCTGTCTTTTTAGATTGTAAGCCTAAGGGCAGGGAACAGTCTAATTAAAAATAATAATAATTGTAGGCTGCCCTGAGAGTCTTTAGGGCTGAAGGGCGGGGTATAAATACAATAAATAAATAAATAAATAAATATGGGCTGATATCTATCAGTAAATGGCCTTTCAATACCTGAAATACACTTGTCCCCTCCCATTCATGGACTTGGAGTCTACGGTTTTGGTCTTTTGCAGGTGGTAAATGATGAGGGACAAAATGGCAACACGACAACACACTCACCGCCATTATAACCAGTGGGGCTTAAATATCCGCAATATTTCTGATTTGCGGGCAAGGGGGTCCAGAATGGATCCCCGAGGAATTGGGAGGGACGAGCGTATTCATTTTGGCCAGTGTGAAGGACAAGTGTATTTCCATATACTCATGGAATATATGGTCAAGACATCCTTGGATTTGTTCCATGAATATACAGTACTACAGACTGAGTTTTCAGTATCCAGAATTCTGAAATCCAAAATATTCCAAAATTGTCAACACAGGTGACTGAGATAGTGACACCTTTACTTTCTGATGGTTTGGTATACACAAACCCATAAATTACATTCAGGCCATGTGTATAAGGTGTATACAAAACAAATGAATGTTATGTTTAGACTTGGAACCCTTTACAAGATAACATCATTATGTATATACAAATATTCCAGCATTCCAAAAAAACAAAAACAAAAAACTGTGATCCAAAACACTGCTGCTCCCAAGCATTTCAGGTAATGGGGACTCAACCTGTATGGCTTGTTCCAGACTATCTGAAAGACCACATCTCCCTATATGTCTATGAGGACACAGGAAGGGCATTTCACAATTAATTGGTTTTGAAGAAGGGTCTTTGGAAGGCAGCTGAATTTTTACCTTACATTTTTACATGATCTTATTATTTAAAAAAAAACATTATTAGTGTTTTAATATGATAGTTTGGTTAATGTGTTAATTTTTTCATCAGATACTTAAGGGGTGTAATGTTTTGGTCTTCTTGTTACCGGCCTTGGGTTCCAGTCAGGAAAAAGACAGGATATTTAAAAAATAATAATAAATAAATGTGCTGCAAAATACCAAATCCATTTTTGCTGTGAGTTAGTTATCTATAGATAAAGATAACAGAATTAAAAACTTGCTCCTGGAGAGTGAGTAATTGGTTTCTGTATTTTAAAAATATTTTAGGCTTGCTTGAAGTACTTTATTGTGATCCTAGTGGCAATTTGTTCATTTTTGTTTTTTAAAAAGATCATAACCAAACATTCCAGGTTTATATCCCTCTACAGGCACACAGGAGCTGGGGAGTATTCAATTTTATATCTTGCTTCTATTTGCTGTGGAAGTGGCTTGATTTGTGGGAGTAGCTGAGAGATGTACTTCATCAGAGATATATATATTTAGGTGAAGTAGTTGCTGGAACAGAAACTCTCTGCTAACACAAGAGCCGCTTAAGGTGTCTGACTACTACTACTGTATTTTGATATCAGAACAAAATACAAAACATTCAGATCATGTGTTTAGTACATAAGTTTTCTGTGTAATAACTGAACATTCATACTATCCTGATTTAAACTGTATAGATGTAATGCCCTGTCTGTAATCTTCTGAAAAGTGTTATTCTATAGTTTGCAATTCAGTTAATAGAATTGTAGAAATCACTGATCATCCTTTTCAAAGCTTGGTTGTTCGTCTTAGAAAAACAATCCTGACTCTTGTTTGTGATCCTTATGATTTATCTCATGGGAACTATAATGAACATGTCTTCTTGTTTTGTTTTACATATTGTTATGAACAGAGTAAGTGTTCAAGTTCCATAAATTGATACCTTTGGTGTTCTTGGTATTACTTTCAGTTGGGCAGCTGAAAAGTCTGGTCTAGATGTTCTGTGCCAAGAATGGTAAATGATACCTTCTGTGATCTGTCCTACAAACCAGGTGCCTCTTTAAAGGGAAGAGTGTATACAGTATATACTTGTGTACAAGCCGACCTCGTGTATAAGTCAAAGTTTTAGGGCCAAAATCGTGGATTTTGATATGACCCGTGGATAAGTTAAGGGTAAAACTTAGAGATGGAGAAGGTTCTCACATCGGACTGAGAAGGAAGGAACTGGAGGGATATACAGTTGGCCCTCCTTATCCACGGATTTTTTTATCCAAATATTTGAGCATACACAGCTTGAAAATAGTCCCAAAAAGTATAAATTCCAAATAGCAAACATTGATTTTCCGTTTTCTATATGGGACACCATGTTGTAATGGGACTTGATCATCCACAGATTTTGTTATCCATGGAGGGTCCTGGAACCAAACCCCAGTGGATAACAAGGGTCCGCTGTATAGTGCTTGGTGGGAGAAAGGTTTTCCATGGGAGTGGGAAGAAACTGGGGCGAAATGTGATGCTCGCTGGGGAGGGATGATCCAGAGTGAGAAAGAGAGGAGGAGGAGAGAAGGCTTTAACATCAGACTGAGAAGGAAGGAACTGAAGGTATATGTAGTGCTTGCTGGGTAAAAGGTTTTCCCTGGGGCGGGGGTTGGGAATGTGGTGCTTGGTGGAGAGGGATGATCCGTAGGGAGAAAGAAGGATGGAAGAAAAGATTTTTTCATTGGACTGAAAAGTAAATCATATCGCATGTGTGCTCACCCACTTTTCTGCCTGGCAGTTCTTTCAGGAATCACTGCCAAGGCAAGGGAAATGGGGCATGGGGCGGTGCTTTTTGTAGGATCTTTCTGAGATGTAGTACTGTTTTGACTGTATATAAGTCAACCCAGGATTTTAGGGTCAATTTTTGGTCATTAATTTTTCAACTTAAAGTCTAGTATATACAGGAAAAACTAAAAAAAAATAAACATATACGACCTTTTTCTCCCTCTTACACTTTTGTTTTCTTAACAATCAGTGCATGCTTTTCTGCACCTTACTGTAGAGGTTGTTGCTTCAGAGAGATGTTAACATGATGCAACAAGAATGAAACACTGCTTGCCTCACTCTCAGGATACAAAAAAGAATATGTTCATTCCTTCTGATGATTTAGGGGTTTCACATAAAAACAGTGTTTCCTTCACATTATTTTTGTTCAAAACCATAGTGCTAATGTATTTCTAAGTTCTTTCATTGTTAATCTTTTTTTTTAACTTGTTTTGTTACTAAGTTAAGATTCTGGCTTAGTTTTATTCAGGAAAAGCAAGAAGTCAAATTTTTGAAACTCAATTCATGTCACATTTCATCTCTAAAGAGATGTAAGAATAGCTCAATAAAAAAGATCTTGGTTTCTTTTGTGAATCTTATCAATAATATTGCTGTTTAAATGAAGCATTATTTATACTATTGCTTCAGCGTCATAACAGAAAGAAAATATGCCTGGTATCCTTATTTCAAATATTGGTCAAGCTTTTTTAACTCTAGCTGTTAATAATGTGATTTTTTTTTTGCATCACCTGCTACTTTGTAATTTCTAATAATACTAAAGGGTTTTCTTACAGAGCTATTCTTGCATCTCTTTAGGGGTGAAATTTGACATGACCTGCATTTCAAAATTTTGACTTCTTGCTTTTCCTGAATGAAACCAAACCAAAATCATAACCTAGTTTTATGAAAGCAAGTTCTATGAAAGCTAGTTTAACCTGTTGAGACTGACTTTATAATTCTCTATTTACTGTTATTGCCTAAGTTTGAACACAGTCTTTTGATGTTTTTCGTTTGCCTTGTTGGTTTTGGTTTGGTTTAACTTTTTGACACTGCTTGTGAGGCTTCAACTAAGGGGCCTTCCCAGCTTTGCCACACAAAACTCTTTACCTCCCCTCCCTTTCAGTCTCTTTCATTGCCAGCGTTGTTATCTACCTTGAATGAAGTTCCTTCTCTAAGGTCCAAAACTGCAGAAATAATCCCATTTGAGACCACTTTAACTGCCCTCGCTCAATCCTAGGGAATTTTGGGAACTGTAGTTTTGTGAGAAGTTTAGCTGCCTCTGTCAGAGAGCTCTGGTGCTACAATTCCCAGGGCTGAGCCAGGGCACATAAAGCAGTCTCAGACTAGAATATTTCTGCATTATGTTTTGGACCTAAGTCTTGCACTCTTGGTTTTTTTGTTCAAATAAAATACAGTGACAAAGCAATGAAAGAAAACAAAAAATAAATACAGTAATATGGGCAAGGAAGAAAGACTGATCTTGTTTGACCTCTGCAATATGTAAAATGTATCCCAAGGTTATTCAGAGCACTTAATATAGGTATAACTATCTGCATTAGTAATCTGAGCTCTTAATTTTAATGAAGGGTGGTGATTAGGTACTTTGGGTTAGATCTAAAGTGTCCCTTCTACAGATAGAAGGGCTCCTTCCATTCACAAAAGAAATGAGATCCAGTGGAAATTCTCACTGGAGAAATGCAAGAATTGCACAGATTTTGCACTGCAACACACTGCACCTTCCACACTCTCCAGAAAGTCCTCCAGAGCAGCTTTTCAATGAGCAGAAAGGGGAAAGAGAAATATAGTTCATCCTTGGTATCTTCTGGGATTTGTTTCCAGGGCGCCGCATGGATGTCAAAATCCATGGATGTTCAAATCCCATTATATACAATGGCATTGTAAAGTGGTATTCCTTATATAAAATGGCAAAATCAAGGTATGGGTTTTGGGATTTATTTATTTTTAAAAATATTTTCAAGCCATGGATGCTTGAATATGGAGGGCTGGCTGTAAGTGAAACATTCCAGAAACTCATTAAGAGCCACAAATATTCTGAATATTGGTGAGATGCAGCTATAGAGGAGTTCCATGTATGTTATATCTCAGTACGTATGTTATACCTCACCACTAGGTAGGGAGTGATAGTTACTGTGGTCTTTTTTGCTAAGTTATTAGCTATATTAGAGGGTCAGGCTCTACATTTCTAGAGGTGCTAGTAGTCAACAAAAATTGTTCAGATACCTCAGCAGAGCAAGCAAGCATGTGACCACTTTAGGCTTGAATGAATAAATAAATATAACAAATACTAATATCTTAACTCTTAAAAATACAAAGTAGTGTTTGGAAGGAGACACTGAATGCCTCTGAATATCATTAATTTGTACTTGTTTAATTTTGCAGATGAAGAAGGAGCTCAAGAAGAGTCCTTTGAATCAAAGGTGAGCACATTCTCATCATATTTCTGATTATGTTTTCCCAGCCAAGAAGCATCATTAGGTTTTCAGCTGCCCATACCAACACTTTAAAATAGGTGAGCAAAGTGTGGCACTTCAGACGATGTTGGACTGCAACTTCTGTCAGCCTCTTCAGCATAATTGGTGAGGAACTGTGGAAATTGCAGTCCAGCATCATCTGAAGTGCCACACTTTGTTCACTCCTGCTCTAGAACATTTAATCTGCATATGCCACATACTGTATCCCGTGTAAGCAGGGAGTTTTTAAGGAGAAATGCCTCAGTAAAAAACATTTGAATAATTTGACTTTCTGTCCTTATACAACTCTTCTTGGAATATAATAAAATTATTGAGATATTCCAGAATGGAAGAGAAGTTAATTTTAGTTTGGAATAAAATCAAAAACTAAGGGTATTTGGGGCTAAAATATATGAATGTAGTGGGAAGTACACAAGAGGACATGAGTTACAGTTAGCAAAGAACAGGCTTACCTTCTAAATTGAAGCAGTAGATGATAGAAGTAAGCCAATAAAAAATCTAGGTTGGACAGATTTTTCAGAGAGGAATGATTCACAAATTCTAAACGCCTTTTTTAATCTGAGGTAGTAAATTCCAACTGTTTACTTACATTCTAAAATGAGAACTCCAGTTTTGCTAGGTGAATGTGGATTGTACGGATATGAGAAATGGTTAAAAACTTGTTTTGTTTCATTTTTTCCTACTGCTCGTTCCATAGACAACCTTGTCTTCTGAAGAACAAGTGAAAGACCATTCAGCAGGAACCCAAGTGGTAGCAGGTCAGATCTTCATTGATTCTGAGGAACAAGAAACACACACTGAAGAAGGAGCAAGTTTCAGGAGCCAAGAGGAAG
The DNA here is from genome assembly GCA_034509955.1 of Urosaurus nigricauda. Taxonomy (NCBI): domain Eukaryota; kingdom Metazoa; phylum Chordata; class Lepidosauria; order Squamata; family Phrynosomatidae; genus Urosaurus; species Urosaurus nigricauda. The sequence goes on from JAOEGL010000001.1 coordinate 36,847,905, forward strand.
AGAAGGAAAGAATTTTGGAGAAAATAGCTTCTCTAGAACTGTCAACCTTACTAAATAAGGGCTTGGAAGAGGTAGAAACACAAAAACCAGGTGATCTTGTGTGCCATCTTTGTTTTTGTTTTGTTTTTTCTTGCAGAGCTTAACATTTGTACATAAATCTCATGAGATTTGTAAGTTCTGGGGAATCTCAATTTCTAGGGGAATTTGATTATAATTCTGTGGACCATGGTTATCAAAGTGAGATAAAGGACTCTGTGCTTTTCCTCCAGCCACTTATGTAACTTTCCCTCCTTCTCATCTGTAGTCCTCTTGAATCCAGTGCAAAAAACATAGGGTTTATGTAAATTTGGTGTGCTTTAGAAAGCATATAAGATCTGAAATTTCTTAGTTGCTTGATAAGAAGACATACTTCAAATTACTTTGAAACTGTTTAGATGGATAAAAACTATAATCATTAAACCAATAAGCAAAGCCTTTATATATCTAACTATAACATTCAAAAGAAAGAAAGACGATTTGTTTCAAACTGTGTATCACAGAAACAGCAGGTGCCACCTGATTTTCACTTCTCTCCTAATGCCACGTCAGCTGTACTTCATGTACCTTTCAGCATAGCCTTGCATCTAAAAATAGATTATTAGAATAAGCCTGTCAAAACATGAAGCTATTTTTTCCTTAGGAAAATAAGTGTATATTTAATTTATCATAGAAAAAAAATCCTAATGAATCAAGGTTGGGCAGGTTCCTTGCAACATAACAATTTATTGCTCACTTGCTTTAAATAATAGCTGTATAAAAACAAAATCAGCTCACTTATTTACTATCCCAGTTGTAAATTGAGATTTTTGAGACTGTTGTACTGCTTTTCACAAACCAATATTAATTATATGAAGTATTTGTTTGTGTGTGTGTGAGAGAGAGAGAGAGAGAGAGAGCGAGTGAGTGAGTGTTGGCTCAATGGTGTCTGACCTATGCAACAACAACTGGATATGGAAAAGCAACGTTGTACTAGCACGTTATGATTAGTGTTTGGCAAAATGCTAGCCTGCTCATACATGATCGTAAATCCCTGTGAGTGGGTCTTGTTGTTTCTACACATGAATATCGATTTTGGTGAGAGAGATCTATTTCATAAACATACATTTCTGAAGGAAGAGGTTTGAAAAAGCCACAGGTTCTGTTTAACCTAGAAAAAGAAAAGAAACAACATTTTTGTTACTGTAGAGATCTATCAAAGTACAGTACATTAAAGTTCTGGATGTTTAATGTGTCCATTTTTTAGTTTTGACAGCTATTGGTGGAACTGCAGATGGTGAACCATGCCACTTCCCTTTTCTGTTCCTGGAGAAGGAGTACACAGAGTGTACTGTGGATGGGAGAGAAGATGGCAGGCTCTGGTGTGCAACAACCTATGACTACAAAAGTGACCAAAAGTGGGGATTCTGTGAGAGTGAGTAAAAAAGCTAAAAAATTCTCACTTCTTAGGCTACATGAGATTCACCTGACAAATGGCATTTAGAGAAATTTTATTTGTGGTTTTATAACGATAGAAACGGGGGACAATTTCATCAGACTTACTAATTTAGCATTTATTTAATTTATATCCCACTTTTCTCCCAGCATGGGATCCAAGGCGGCATGCATTTTAAAAGCTTAATACAAAACTCGTAGTACAGATGACAGTAGATTCTAATGGATAAAATTTGCTGTTCCACAAAGTGTAACTTAGGATGCATCTGTACTATAAAAAGAATGCAGTTTTACACCATTTTAAGTGTTGTAGCTCTATCTTATGGAACCTTGGGATTTGTAGTTTTACATGATCTTCAGCAGTCTTCTCTGCCAAAAAAGGTTAGTGCCTCAAAAAACTAGAAATCCCAGGATTCTGTAGGATGGAGCCATGGCAATTAATGTAGTGTCAAACTGTATTTTTCTACATGATTTACTTATTTATTTTTATAGTATAGAAGCACCCACAGGAGCAATTGCCTTTAAGCTTTAATTTCAGGCTTCCTAGAAGCATCTGACTTAATCACAACCAATTTCATCTTGCATTTTGTGGGGGGTAGCTAAGTATCTCGTGCTGAGCAAAATTAGAACTATTTATCTTCCCTCTTTTCTGTATTTAGTATATTTATATAATTTATTTAGATAATTAAAACTGTTCAGCCAAAAAGACTCCCATAGCAGTTGCTTACTGTCCAGTGGCTGCTTACTTTTTTAAACAGTTTTTTTTAAGTTTTGTATACACTAATGATGTAATGTTGGTGATTCTTAGCACTTAGCATATTCTTTTCATGTCACAGCTTTCACCTACCAAGTGCTTAACCATTATCTTTGATTTGTTAAAATGCAGAGAAATGTATTTCACTCAGTAACATAGCCACAAAACAATAATTTTGATTACTTCTGGTTTGCGGTTGATTTTTGTTTCTGAGCATTTGCCTGGTGCAGATCAGGAGGGGAATAGTTTCTTAAAGTATGGTAGGTCATTTTGAAATAGATGGTGTGATGTTCTGTAACAACCAAAATGCCTGGCCTGGAAAAAGTATGAGCAATCTCTTAGTGTTCAAAGTATTAATATTTTTATCTTTTCATCTTTTATCAGCTGAAGAGCAATCTAATAAGAGAAGGCAAATGCAAGAGGCAGAGGATGTTTACCAAAGTGGGATGAAAATCCTTAATGAGAGCAATAAAAAAGCTCAAAAGAAAGAGTGAGTTGTTACTTTTTTATAGATCAAAATTTTCTGTTAAAATTCCATGCAGTAATAATTTAACATTCAAGATGTCAATAACTGTTAGCCTTGATAGCTCTGTGCTGCATATAGAACTTTAACATGCAGCCCTAGCACATAAATGCTTTATACATAAATTATAAAGGACAGTACAATAATGTTTAGTACTGTACCAGACTCTCCTTTTCAAGTACTGTAAATATAAATGGTATGTAAGAACTGCCCACTTGAGCATCATTTCCAGTGTCTCTGTGGCCTTGTATTTCAATTTTGTAGTGCTAATATTTTATCATTTTCGCTGAATATAATAAGGAAATCCTCTTGCCTTCATCTAAGGAGCATTTTCTTTTTACTCAGAAAAATAATTGAGCATTTCTGTGCTTGCATTTGTTTTTCTTGAAGAGCCTATCAGTATCTTCTGAGAGCAGCTGATATGAATCATACAAAGGCAATGGAAAAAGTGTCTTATGCTATGTTGTTTGGCGACTACCTGAAGCAAAATATTCAGTCAGCTAAAGAACTCTTTGAGAAATTGACTGAAGAAGGTTCTCCTAAAGGACAGACAGTATGTATATTTCTAAAAATTCTTCTTTACTAACAATGTATGAAAGATAGAATTGTGATTAGTTTGCCCTATGTGGGTTTTCTCCCCTCTCCTTATTGTCAGCCATACTTTCATGTTACAACTGATTAAAAAATGATCAAATTTATTTCACTGAAGACATGCACATACAAGGGGGTATCCAAAAGTTGTAATGATCACCTTTTTAAAAAAATGACAGAAAGTTTGTTTTGATTTGTAGTTGTTAACTTATTTCTATGTAGTCACTATCTAGATTTACACATTTTTCCCAGTGTATTTCACCTTACAAGGGGGTATCGTAAAGTAATAATTATCACCTGGAAGTTATTATGGCATATTGATGAAATTTTGTCAGTGTCATCATTGGTCCCTAAGTGCACGTTGTTGAGAAAATCAACTCATTGCATCCTTTATTTTTGTGACTAGCTCTGCCAAAAGTGACTAAAGTGTAAAATTCTTGTCAGGTGCAATCTGCAGACTTCTACAATATCAGGTATTCGGAGGGTCAAGATACACTGGGAAAAATGTGTAAATCTGGATAGTGACTACATAGAGATAAATTAACAACTACAAATCAGACTTTCTGTCAGTTTTTTAAAAAGGTGATCATTAAAACTTCGTATATTTACAGGGTCTTCTAATTCTGGGTAACATAAGGCTTAACTCCTAATTTGTTGTTAACCTGCAGTAGTTTGTGTAAAAATTCACATTAGCTGTCCAACTAGATTGTGCTAGTTATGTCATCACTGAGAAGTGGAAGGAATTCTCCAGGTCAGCCAAATCAGCTAAAGGGTTTTAGGTAGTACCAGATCTTCTTATGCTCCCTTCTGTTTATAATGTTAATTGAAATCTTCACTGAATGTGAATCAGAATGTAATTAATGTTTCTCTAAAATGTGAAAATACCAGTCCAAGTGACATTTTCCCTTCTCAGAATATTCACTAATCAGAATAATAAAACCTGACTACCCACTTTAATTTCTCAGTATGATAGTATGAGATGCCTTCTCGTGCCAGCCATATGCTCTCATAATCAAAAAGAAATCTAGTGTGTAGATTTCTTGCCAGTTTTCTAAATCATCAATAATATATTTAAGAATTTAATATTTAATATGAGGATTTCCTCTTGCTTTCTCACTGCAGGTTTCATTTTCAGCTACCTTGCAGAACTGAATGTGATCCAAGGTTAAAATGAGAAACATCATCTGTAGCAAAATATACCTTGTATCACCATACTATTTTGCATGTAGATTCTTTGATAGGGTTATGAAGTTTAGGTTATAAAGTCCTTTAATTTCTGTATGTTCTGCTGTACAGTACAATCTCCATATTCCTGGGGGATATTATAATAGTAGTAGTAGTAATAATAATAATAATAATACTTTATTTATATCCCACCCAATCATGTGGAATCCGGGCGAATTTCAACAATAAAAAATACAATATAAAACAGTACAAATCAATGAGGGGAAAAAGTACATCACAGTTGAGATAAAACTTATAATTAATCCCTTCCCCAGCTCCTGACACAACTCCAAACAAAACAATATTAAATAAATTCAAATTACAAACTTATAAATTACAAATATTCCTAGATTTTTGCACTTGGAGTCAAAATATACGACACCTTACCTGCTGCCCATGGAAGGGAGCATAGCAGAAAGGAAGGCTCACATGCCCCCCGAGCACCAGGGCCAGCTGGAGGACCAACTCCCTGAGTTCAGGGACATGACTGGTACCACTGGACATGGTCTTTCTTGACCTTCTCTTCAGGCAAGGTGGTGAAGGAAGGAAGCAGCTCCATCTCCTGGCCCTTCCTTCTTTCCTTCCCTCCTTCATTTCTGCCTGATGGACATTGTTGAGCTCCCCACACACCTGTCTCCAGCCCTTCTGTCATATACAGGAACCCCTTAATTCAGAAATCCAGATGTCAAATAGTGAAAATGCAGAAAACCTTTAATAATAATAATAGGATTTATTTCTGTTCCGCCTTTTCCGGGTGGGGAATCAAAGCGGATTACAGTCATTATTAAAAACAGAATACAATAAAATCACAGTCAACTTAAAATCCCCTTGCCCTCCCTCCTCCCCCCCCCCAAGACATACAAAATTTTAAAACATTAATCTAAAAAGGAATTAAACAGTAGAAAAAGTTAAAATGTCAATACAAGGAGTTTAAAATAGAAATAAATCTATATACAAAGTCCTAAAGTAGTAGGAGGAAATATGTTATCCTTGGGGAAAGAGGCGGAGAAGGTCATTGAGAGGATGGAGGGGAAAACTTAATAAGGCTAGTCTGGAAAGGCCTGCCAGTAGAGATCTGTTTTGATGGCCTTTTTAAAGGCTTCTAGAGTGGTAATGTGGCGGATCTCGTCCGGCAGGTCGTTCCAGAGCCTAGGAGCATCAGCTGAGAATGTCCTCTGGGTCACTGCTGGTAATCCAGTGTTTTTTACTTGCAGTAGATTCTTCCCAGAGGACCTAAGAATGCGGGATGGATTGTATGGGAGGAGGCTTTCCCTTAAGTAGTCAGGACCCAAGCCATGTAGGGTTTAAAGGTAATAACCAACACCTTATGCCTTGCCCAGAAACTAATGGGCAGCCAGTGTAATGATTTTAGAACTGGAGTAATGTAGGCTGATCGTTGAGTGCCCACAACCAGTCTGGCTGCCATGTTACTGCATTTTACTGAACACCTTCACTGCTCGGTATAGTTGCTGCGGCAAAGGTGTGCAGTAAAATAAGGTGGCACCAGACCACCCTTTTTGGGCAGTCTGTAAAGCCCCTATATGTCAGTAAATAAGCCAATGAAGCTACGCCCTTTTTGGCTAACACTCCAGGCCATGGCAGGTAAGCTGAAAGATTCAGCTCCTGATACTTGCCTGGCTCGCTTTCTCCAGTTCATTGTTCTCTACTGTCCCCTCCAACGCACAACATCTGTGTCTACCTCTGTTCACCTCCAGCTCCTCCAGCTTGTGCTTCTCTGCTGCTTGGGCTTTCTTGGCTGAGGATCGTTGGGCACAGCCAAGACAGACACTACTGCTCAGCCAGTTGCTATGCCAAAGAAGGAGGGGCAGCGGTGAGGGGGGCAGCCTTCCACACACACACACCTGTCAACCTTGGCAGTCCCCTACATATGACAAGTGGGCTGTCCAAAGGACATCCAGGGCACCCTGTGCAAACAGTGCCACAACAAATGCTTGCACACTCTCTGTAAGGCTCCTCCTGAGAAACAGGCGAGGAAGGAGCCAACCAGTGTCAACAGCCATGGATTGTGGGTAAGTGAAACCATGGATGCTGATCCCCTGGATACCGGGAGTCATACTTGTATTGCCTAGGCCAGCTATGTGTGAAGGATGAATAAAACTTCCAGTTTTCCTTTACTTGCTAATTAAAAGAAAATAGGGAAACAGTAACCTTGTAAAGCAGGTTGTGACTGTATTAAAGCAGTCCTGAAATTGCCGCATATGAACTCTTTTATATTTACATTTCAGGCCCTTGGATTTCTCTATGCTTCTGGCCTTGGTGTTGATTCCAGCCAGGCTAAGGTACGAGAGTTCTGATTGAGCTTTTTCTGTTAAATATGCCTATAAAAATAGTCTATTTAGCCAGGTTTTTCCCTGTTTTTAGGCACTGGTTTATTACACTTTTGGAGCTCTTGGAGGGAATCTGATAGCCCATATGATTTTGGTAAGTATATTTCCCCACCTAGTTATATAGAATGAATTTGGGATACAAGTTTTAAACCTAGATGTGCATTTTCAAGGCTTGCTTTTCTCTCCCAAGTCCACACTGTGGAATTGTAACTTGTGAGGCAATGATCCATAGCCTTCTAAAGGGATTGAGATTCCAGTTAAAGCAAGGATGGGGATCAAATGGCTTTCTAAAGTGAGACTGCAGCTCCCAGCATTCCTCACCATTGGCTGTGCTGGGCAGGGTTGATGTAACTTTTAGTCCAACATCAGGAGCTCGACTCAGGCTTGCGTCCTTCCAAGGTCGCTAAAATGAGTACCCAGATTGTTGGGGGGCAAATAGCTTACAGTTGTAAACCGCTTAGACACTCCTTAAGGGTATGAAGCGGTATATAAATGAAGCTGGGTTTTTTGTTTGTTTTGTACGACTTCTACCCCTGAGTTAAAGTTAAAACCTTGCGTTGGATTAAAAAATGTTGATGAAAAGAGCCTCTATATTAATGGAAGGCAAATTTTAGACTCAGTTTTGTTTAAAGTGTAACTAGTTTTGTAGCTCATGAACTGAAACAAGCTGGATGTAGGACATTTCAATATGAAATGTGAAAAAATATGCCAGATTTTTTATTTTAATATTTTGTCTGACTGTTAAGTCTGAATCATAAGAGTTGTTTCTTTCCAGGGCTACCGTTACTGGGCTGGGATAGGAGTTCTTCAGAGCTGTGAATCTGCACTCACACATTACCGTTTGGTAGCCAACCATGGTATGTGTTTTCCATATTTATTTTCACTTTAGGTAGTATACTCAAACAACTGTATTTTTTCCACTGGGTATTATCTCTCCCATATGAAATGTGACACTTGACTATATTTAGTGTTACTGAGAAATATTGATCTATTTCTAAAATCCTTTTTTATCATGTCTTAAAAATGTGAATCAGCTTTCTTACAGTATTTCATCTCCCTGTTTTCTTTTATGGTAAAATGAATAACTTACTAAGCTATATGTGGAAAACGAGGCCCATATTGCATCAGGGCTAATCTGTCAGAGGCTGTTTAGTGGCAGTGGATGGGGCCATCTTCTTCACCACCACTACCATCACTATTGCACTTTACAGAAACAAATGCAAAAGTGAAATTACCAAATATCTAAAGGTTTTTGTAGCAGGCAGGATTTGCATAGATAAGGCTAGGGTGCCAACATAACTCATTCCTTCAGGTGCCAGATCTATAATGGCACATTTCTTAATATCCTGTATGCTCTACATATTGCAGCATGCCAGAAGTTTTCAGAGACTTCACGTCCAGAATGCTGCAGCTGTACTATTAACTGGGAGCGACAGGACATTCTCCTATTACTTTTCTAGTAGTTCTATATTCTTTTGAGTGCCATTTCACACTTTGTGTGTTTTGATATGAATGTGGGGTGAGGTAGGGTACAGTCATGCACTTTGGGAGACCACAGAAATAACAGAGGCTCCAATGTACTTAAACTCCCGTGGGCCATAAGGGAGGATGAAAGTGGGTTTTGACCCCCTTCCTTAAAAGTTGAAGGGAAATAAGTTATTGCAGCTCCAGGACTAGTGTACCTTCCACCCGTTGGGAGCATTCTAGATCTTGTGTATCCACACTGTTTCCCTGCATACACTCACCACACTCTTGAGTTCAGAACTCCAATCTCAGGCCAAAAAACATTGCGGCCATTTCTTCTAGGAGTGGGAGTCTGAAATTGTATCTTCATCTTCAAGGACCAATGTTTCCACCCTTGTGGGCAAAATCAACAATGTCCTGTCACTCCTCAGACACAACCTTGAAACCATAGGATCGCCACCTAATGTATGTATTCTTCTCTGGATAACTTCATAAACAGTCCACACATACATGGGTTGCGCTCACCTTAGAGAGTAAACCACATTTGTGTTCATTACTTATTTAGCCATCCAAGAATGACAATGCTGAACCAATCTCTCATTCAAATACACTGGAGTGGTTGGAGTAATTCCAGCTCCCTTGGGACTATGTTTAGTGTACTGAGCTGTGCACAGCAACACAAAATCTGGATAGAATTGTTCCTTAGGTAAACCTTTGTTTCTTCTAGGCAACTATATATGAACAAGCTGCTGAATCTACTTGCCCTCTTTCTTTCTAGTGGCAAGTGACATCTCTCTGACAGGAGGCACAGTGGTACAGAGAATTCGCCTGCCAGATGAAGTAGAAAATCCAGGAATGGCAAGTGGAATGCTAGAGGAGGATTTGATACAATATTACCAGTTTCTTGCTGAAAAGGGAGATGTTCAAGCACAGGTATGGATTAGTTTACCAAGCCAGGTGATAAATTGTTCTTAGAAAATTGTGTTGCAGTTGCACATAAGGGAACACCTAGAAAGCTATAGGGCATGTGGTAATAGTAATATGTTGCTGTTGCCGGTGGCAGGAAAGATGACAGCATAACAGCTACATAAGAGTGGGCAAAGCAAGGCTCTTGGGCTGTGTGCAGTATCGTTTGTACTCCTGCTGATATACATGGTATATCATACATATGTTAAAACATGCCACCCAAATTGTGATCTGCAAATCAAAACAGCCAAAAGCAGTACATTGCTATACTTTCAGGATGGTGTTGGAGAACTGTCCCACTAGCAACTGACATCTTCTGGTTTATTTTAAACATTTTTATTCTATCAGAAGTTCTCCACTGTATTTTGTTTCTCAAGATTGAGGAACCTGTTCTGTATCATTTCATTCTGTAGGCTGGAGCTCACATAATTGAGCACTTCTCTGTAGAAAAACTAAATGTTAAGAAAAAGATTAAATGAAAGCCTTTCTCTCTGACATTCTATTTCTTAGTACTTTCTATTTCATCTGCATGCCCACATGCCAATTCCTACCTTTGCCCTCTGTCCCATGGACTTTACCATAGCTGTTGGAAGATGAGAGAGAACAAAGAGAGTACTAAAAATAAAAGGAAAGAAAAAGGAAATTCAGAAGCAGTATACAAAGAATAAAAAGGTAGGGTGGGAGGAGGAGATAACAGAGTGAAAAGCAAAAAATGAGCAGAAATGTGAGCAGAAAAATAACCAAACAAAGTCCACACTGGCTCTGAAGGGTGAAAGAAAGTGGAAGGTCATTACGATTCTCCCTACTCCAGTGGATAAACAGCTGGTGGAATGGAATACCTTTCTATTTGCCCTAGGTTTACCATCTCTTTGAAAGGTAGTCCTTTGGTTCTGAACAGTCCCCGAAATAGGGTTGTTGTTGTTGTTTTTTAATTATTCCCCTTATCAGTAATTTATTGGTAGTTTCTGGCATCCATATTATTTTGTTTATTGAAGAAATGTCATTTTTCTTCTCAAACTATTTCTTGGATCTCTCGATTTGCCCATAGCACCCTTACTGCATGGTTTGTTTATTCTGCTGTTGTATGTCTTGTGGGAGGATCAGCTTTGTAGAAAAGTGTTTGAACTGATGTTTCAGGTTGGACTTGGGCAATTACACCTGCATGGAGGAAGAGGAGTAGAGCAAAATCATCAGGTATCCATTCTTTGCTATTATTGTAATTCCATGTAGTTGTTTCCAGAAAATAAAAGGTCAATAAATCTTGAAAAAACAATTGGGCTGAAATTGTTATTCACTGTATACAGTTATAACCCTTTTCTGTCCAGTTACTGTAGTAACACTGCTTGATATTTGCTTATTTAAAGGATTTATACCCTATTCTTCAGCCACAAAGGCTCTCAGAGCAGCTTACAAACTGTCAATTGGACAGTCCCCTGCCCTCCAGCCTACAGTCTAAATAAGACACAAGGAAAAGGGAATGGCAGTGGAGGGATGGGGAGTATAAGTTCAGCTGATACTGCCAGTTTCAGGGCAAGGTTGGAATAGAGTGGAGGACCTTTCATCTGCTGGGCCTAGACATGATGGAGCTGTGCCTGCCTCTTCTGTCCCTCCACAAAGAACATAGAATTAAAAAGATGCTGAAGTGGTAATTTCCTACTACAGTATACACAGAAATAGGTCAGGCAGGGAGACAGGTTCTCCCTTTGCATAGTATTACAGAACCCCTCTGGCTTTTTCAGGGAAGGATAATTTTTCAGGTGCTTCACTTCCGTTCCATAGAAATGGCTTTTGAACCTTCCTTCATCTGAAGTCCTGCCACTGCCAGTATGAAAACTGCATAGTTAAACCAGTTAAGGAAAGTCAGAGTGTAATCATCATCATCATCATCATCATCATCATCATCATTATCTTTATTTCTAGCCCACCCCTCTATGGAACACAATTGGAGCGGGGTACAACAAGATAAAAACATACAGGTTAAAATCATTTGAGGACCCATCCACCCACCCCTTAAAAATAAATTAAATTAACAATGATTGAAACCAACAACAGAATTAAAAACATATGCATCATTATAGTTCTTAAATTGAGGAGGGGGTGGCAACCAAACAAGGGGATAGATCCAAATTAATAGATCCAATTTTGGAGCCGGAGTCAAGAAGTTTCAGGAAGTTTTGGGAAAGGCCTGCTGGAAGAGATGCGTCTTTAGAGCTTTTTCAAAACAATCAAGAAACGTTATAAGACGCATCTCATCCGGCAGGCCGTTCCAAATCTTGGGAGCAGTAGCAGAGAAAGTCCTCTGGGAGGTGTACGACAGCCTAGTTTTCACAGGCTGCAGCAGATTCCTCCCAGAGGATCGGAGTGTGCCGGGGGGGCGGGTTCATACAGGGAGAGGCGGTCCCTGAGATAAGATGGGCACAAGCCATGTAGGGCTTTAAAGGTTAAAACCAACACCTTGTACTGCACCCAGAAACTAATTGGCAGCCAGTGGAGAGCCTTGAGCACAGGTGTTTGTGCTCTCTCCTAGATGTTCCAGTTACGAGCCTGGCTGCCATATTTTGGACCAGTTGAAGTTTCTGGGTTAAGCACAAGGGTAGCCCCATGTAGAGTGCATTACACAAGTCCAGGTGTGAGGTTACCAGAGCATGTATGACAGATTCCAGGTCCTTCATGTCCAGGAAAGGGTGCAGCTGGTGTATCATCCGAAACTGATAACAGGCACTCCTGACTGCCGCATTCACCTGACTAGTCATGTGAAGCGACAAATCTAGAAGTACCCCCAGACTGCAAACAGAGTCCTTCGAGGAGAGTGTGACTCCATCTAGGACTGGAAGTTGTATTCCCAAACCTGGTTTCGGGCCTGTAACTGTCAGTACCTCCGTTTTGTCTGGATTGAGTTTCAAGACAATCATTGAGAGGAGAGATGCCATCTGAAGTCTGAGCCGACAATCTGGTCATGGAGCAATATGTCTGAGTGTCATCAGTGTACTGAAGACACTGAGCTCCATGCCTCCGAATGATCTCACCCAGCGGCTTCATATAGATGTTAAATAGCATTGGGGACAGGATGGCACCCTGAGGGACCCCACAATTAAGCTCAATCTTTGAAGAGCAACTGTCCTCGAGCCTCACCCTTTGGGATCTGCCGGAGAGAAAGGACTGGAACCACCAAAGAACGGTGCCTCCAATCCCCATCTCCCTCAGCCGATCCAAAAGGATGGAGTGATCTACGGTATCAAAAAGTAAGGAACTATGGGTAGAATAACTGCAAAGCTGGATACCATGCAGCTTTTGTGTCTAGACTAAAATCTTATGGCACTTCAAGTGGTATCACATTCCATATGGAAAGAAAAAGTACCCAAATGATTCTCAGATTAACAGATCCTGATATATAATTATGGCTGAGCTGCTTTGTGTGAATTTCAGTAGGCTATTGAAACCTTCTCCTTCACCCCACCCCCAAAAAACTAGTTTATCCCAGCAACTGGTGCATCCTAAGTGAGGACCAAGAGCTCTAGCAAACATGTTGACCTGTGATTAAGTGATATGTGCACTATTTCTAGTGAATCAGAAATCTTCCAACTTTGGGTACCAGTAGTCAAAATGGGGCTTATTTTCATACAAATAGACAGAGGGTTGCATTGCAGAGCAGCAACATTGTTTCATAAAGTTATTCCTGAAAGTGAAATAATTGTTGTACCTCATTTGTGAAAACAATCCATAATTACAGTTCGGTGGTGGTCCACAAACTGTTCTTTAAGGGATTTTGGACTTCAGATCCCAGAAGCCCAGATTATTGGCCAACATGGCTGAGGCTTCTGGGAACTGAAGTCCAAAATCTCTTAAAGATCACAGTTGGGGGACCACTCATGTAGACCTTGAAACTCCTTGAAGTTATGGGGTGGGTTATGCTGGCCCCTTCTTCTACTGGAAGGGAAATATTGCCTTATTCAGATGGGCCTTTGGAATATGAACTGGGCTAGAACTTAAAGAAACTATTTTTCAGATTTTATTGTTGTGTTTTAAATTTAATCTGTTTTAATTTTATTTTTAACCTTCCTCAGGGAAGCCAGGATATAAAATAAATAAATTAGGTACCATTCTGTTTTTAGCATGTAATTTATTTATAAAATTTACAAAATGTTTGTTCATTTCTTACATTGAGAGATGTGCTGATGGGCAAATGTTTTTACTTGGAATAACTGGTCATATTTCCTCCCTCCCATTCTAGAGAGCTTTTGAATACTTCAATCAAGCAGCTGGTGCTGGCAACTCCCATGCAATGGCATTTTTGGGGAAGGTAATATGTGCTGATACTGAGTGCAGCATATTTGGAAATTATATTATTATTAATATTACTGTAAAAACTAAGGCTAACTGCTGGTGGAGGGAAAGATACATCTAAGTGCATACTCAGTCCTGTACAGCTCTTCTCTTTAAGTGTGTTTGAACTCAAACTTGACAGCCAGTTTAAGAGAAAAAAATATTTTTCAATACATGTTCAATACATTCAATACAGATTACACTTTTATTGTGGAAATGATCAATGAAAATCTAAACACAAGGCAACCCAACAATCGTTTTTTAAAAACGATTGGCAAACTAGCAATATGCAGATTCAATCTCCTGCAGATTGCCATGCCCCAGATTATTCAGTGGTGTTGTGGACTTGCTGACATGGATGCATATATATCACTACCCGTTGAATAATATAGGGCTTGAGTGTCTGAATTTTTTCCCATTTGCAGGACATCCCAGAACTGAACCCCTGCTGATGAGAAGGGCTCATTTCCTTATGTGCCTTTGAATTATAGTGGACCTATTATAGAATGTTTCTTCTTGCAAGATTTATTCAGAGGAGTTTTGCCATTGCGATCCTCTGAGGCTCAGAGTGTGTGACTTGCCTAAGGGCACCAGTAAGTTCCATGGTTGAACAGGAACTCAGATCTTGATGTCCAAGATTCCTAGTCCAACACTCAAATCACTATAGCATACTGACACTCTCTGGCCAATCCTGACACTGTTATCACTGGAGACAGGTATAATGAGCAAATGCCCTTTAAAAGTGGCATCCCTCCATTTCTGACTCTGTTGATGAGTTCCTCTTCTAGGATGTCTGCTATACATGATATAAAAGCAAAGTAAACTTGTTTTAAATTGTTGTCTTACCTGTATGCAAATTTGATCTATATATAAACCCCTTAATCATATTTTTATGTCAGGTGATGGCCCTGAAAGAAACATTTGTGCTAAAAAATAAATGAGATTAGTTTTACATTAAGGATTCCCAGAACATATTACTTGAACATGCCACTCTTTCTAAATTTTGATCTTTCCCCAGTCTGACCTGCAGTTGAATTTTGTTTCTCCAGATGTACTCAGAAGGAAGTGATATTGTACCTCAGAACAATGAAACTGCTCTTCAGTACTTCAAGAAAGCTGCTGATATGGTACATTTCTATTCAAAGTACTTTTTAATGTGTTGTATAAAGAAAATACAAAGTAACCATATGAGGAATACCTGTACTATCTTGTTCCAGTACTCCTTTGAAGACACCGTTTATTCCTTTCTACCAGCATAGTAACCTGTCTTTCTTAAGTCACAGCTCCATGTTAACATAGAGGCTAAGTATTGTCACATCATGTTAATATACTGCTATAAATGGCACAGCAAGAAACATAAAGTAATTATGTGTTTCTTATTTTTAACCTTGCCATGTTAGTTTCACTGGGTGTTAAACCTATTGTATTCCACACTTTTTCAACTGTGATCTTCCTTCATTGTAGAATGGATAGAAGCACCAGGACAGATAATCTCTGAAGAGGGTAACAGTAGCAACAAACAGCACAGACAACTGCCATTTGTAATATTACTGCTTTCCAGTATCATACAATATGATTTATGTTTGCAGTTTGATAACTGCCTGACAGTATCAGGTGTCTGATTTCTAGTTTATCATATTGTTCTGTTGAAATGACACTTCAGAAGACCTACACATATGTCTGCTCCTTATGAGTGTTATAAATGCATAGTGAAGACAGAGATCCAAACTTAAAGTTCCATTTCTATTCTTTGTTTTTTAGGGTAATCCAGTAGGGCAGAGTGGACTGGGAATGGCTTATCTGTATGGAAGAGGTGTTCCGGTGGTAAGTCTTCTTGACACAGTGCTAACCTTCCAATAAAGAAGCACATACTTGTAACATGAATTTGTATTGTTTTTATAGCCTACTGTGGTAGAGTTATTTTAATGTTAAGTCACTATTTTATAATTTTGCTGCTTTTTGATTTTAGATTATATGACGTAGGCAGTTTTTTACCTGTATCTTGTTTGATGAGTATGTAACATATTGTGTAAAACTTATGGTGCTATATAAATATACTTAGTAGTAGTAGTACAGTTTTATTCACCCTGTGCGCTGGGGGTGATTGCTAGGCCACTGTGACAGTTTGCCCATTACCACCTCCTTCAGTTTCCTCACCTGTGCTACTGTCAGGTTCCTGTGTGCCAGCATTTCTGAGAGCAGGAATTAGAGAATAAGACTGTAAATTGCCATGTTAGAGGGAAGGAAAGGGAAGACAGCAGAAACAAGTAAATAGACTGAATAGCCAAGTGTGAAAAAAAAAACTAAAGAAGAAGGAGGTGGAAAGAATAGATGCAAAGAGAAAGGGGGGAGAGGAGCACCTTGGGCTGCTGTTGCTCCTTTTGGACATGGTAATAATAATAATAATAATTTTTATTTCTATTTCCCACCTCTCCCCACGGATCAAGGCAGAATTCCAGCATAGTTTTAAAACAGTATACACAATTAAAACAATCAACTAAAAAGAATCCTAAAATCATCATAAAAACAGTAGGAACATGATCCAGTAATACAGTATAGTCTAACCCCGGGCAGATCACAGATATGCATAGCTGTCAGTCAAATATTCTGTGTTCTGGTTCCAGATGAGGTGTTTTTAGTAATCCAGATTATAAAAGATCAGAAGGATAGGCCCGCCAGAAGAGATCCGTCTTAAGTGCCCTCTTGAACGTGTCCAGAGAAGTAATAAGACAGATCTCTTCCGGTAAGCTATTCCATAATTTCGGGGCTGCGGCAGAAAATGCTCTGTGGGAAGTTGATATTAGTCTGGTGTCAAAATGTTCCAACAGGTTCTTCCCCAAAGTTCTGAGAGTGCGGGGAGGATTGTGTAGGGAGAGGCGTTCCCTCAAGTACCTCAGGCCCAAGCCATATAGGGCTTTAAAGGTAATAACCAACACTTTGTATTGGGCCCGGAAGCTGATCGGCAGCCAATGTAACAATCTTAATATGGGGGTAATATGGTCTGTTCTCGATGCCCCCATAACCAATCTGGCTGCTGCATTCTGGATCAGCTGAAGCTTCCGGACTTGATACAAAGGTAGCCCAATGTAGAGCGCATTACAGAAATTTAAACGAGAGGTTACCATTGCATGTACAACTGCTTCAAGGTCTCGTCTGTCCAGGTAAGGACGCAGTTGGCGTATCAACCGTAGTTGATACCATGTACTCCTGGCTATCGCCTCCACTTGGGATGTTAACTAGTGGGATGAGTCCAGGAGTACTCCCAAACTGCGAGCGTTGTTCATCAGGGGAAGTGTGACCCCATCTAGAACAGGTTGACAAATCTCCGTCCCTGGATTGGGGGGGCCTATCGCAAGTATCTCTGTTTTCTCTGGATTCAACCTGAGTTTGTTTTCCCTCATCCAGCCCATTACCAATTCCAGGCAAGTATTCAGAGATGAGATGCCATTCTTGGTCACTGCAGCAGTAGGGGACATAGAGAAATATATTTGGGTGTCATCAGCATACTGATAACACCACGCCCCATGCTCTCCGGATGATCTCTCCCAGCAGCTTCGCGTAAATGTTAAACAGCATGGGGGACAGAATGGTGCCCTGAGGGATGCCTGATGTCAACTCTCTTTTATAAGAGCAACCTACCTGCCCGAAAGGTAGGAAAGGAACCACTGGAGCGCAGTGCCTCCTATGCCTAACTCCTTCAGGCATTCCAGAAGGATACCATGGTCAATGGTATCAAATGCTGCTGAGATGTCCAATAGCACCAAAAGGGTCACACTTCCCCTATCGATGCCCAGACGGAGATCATCGACCAAGGCGACCATGGCCGTCTCAACTCTGTAGCAGTCACTTCTTCAACCTTGAAAGAACAATCAGAGGGCCAGAGGAAGCTTTAAAAATAAAAAGTTAACATTATGTAAATAATTATTATACATTTTAAAAACTGGAAGGAGAGACAAAGTGGGTAAGAGACAGGAGTTATGGGAGAAGTAAATGTAAAAGCTTCAGTAGGGGAGAATGAAGGAAACTGGGAGCTGGATATAAGCTACAAAGGAGAAGATGAATAAAAATGACAAATAAGTAAGAATCCTTGGAGAGATACAGAATGTGTTGTGGATAAGGGAAAAATTGAAGTCTTCAGGCCATGGTCCCTCTAGAGCCAATGCCTATACTAAATAGAAGCAAAATTGTGGAACTCCCTGACACCTAAAGGGGGAAAAAAACTTGCAAAAAAATTAGCAGTTTTTAGAGATACTGGATATCTAAAGAAAATAATGCTTTGTCATAGAATGGATCATCGTCCATTCCAGTTCATTATGCCAACCTGCTCCCCCCTCCCATCTGCCATAGTTCTGAGATTATAATTTTCAGCACTGTCAATGGAGCCTTGACAGTAGTAGGTTTAAGATTCTTTCTTTGAATATCAGTATTTATCTGTACAGTGGAGTAATAGTCACATAGATGGGTTTAGGTGTCTGTGTCTTTCAGTGTAAGAGAGAATTTTAGTATTCCTGACAATTACATGTGTCTTCCTGCAGAATTATGAGTTGGCACTTAAATATTTCCAGAAGGCAGCAGAACAAGGATGGGTGGATGGACAGCTGCAGCTGGGCTCCATGTATTACAGTAAGTGTTCTCTGTCAGATGTTAAGTATCTCCAACTTGAGGCTTCTTGTTGGTGTTGTCCAGACTAAGTAAATAAGGTGATTGTGACAAAGTGTGGGTTTGTTCACATTTTTTGCATGTTTGAATCCTTCTACCCATTTTGTATCTTCTTTGGGGGTGATTTATATATTTTTAGCTGACTATGGTTTGCAGTCTTAACAAGGAAAAACACCTTGTAGAACTTAATAAAAATTAGGACAAGATATTTTTGAAAGTTAGGATGAGTGGTTAGGTAGCATAATTTAATAGTTCTTGGGCTTCTTCACAACCTACATATTTTTTCCATAAAAATGGCTAATGTTTGGGTTTTTTAAATATACTGCAATAATAGAGCTTTTGTGCTTTTGAATTTAAAGAGTGAATGTTAGTAGAACAATGATGGAATCCAATTCAGTATTTTCACTGGCTGAATGAACTGCTTCATTCAATTCCATCAACAGATCCAAGAAGTAGATAGCTCCCCACCTCCTCAGCAACATACATGCACACACACACTTACTCAGTCTCAGAATCTCTTTCTGGATGGCCTTCAGAAGCATAATTTAGAGAAGCTACAGCATGGAAACCTACTGGGTGAGCTTGGGGAAGTCACACTCTGGCAGCTTCAGAGGAAGGCAAAGGCAAACCCCCTCTGAACAAATTCTGCCAAGAAAAACCTGTGATAAGTCCACCTTCATGAGTCAGAAATGACTTGAAGGCACATAACAACAAAAACAGGGAAGACAGAGGGAGGACATTCCATGAAATAAAGAGACTTTTCTTCATGTGCCATTGGATTCCACTCCAAGGGATACTATTTCAATCATTCCATCTAATTTTTATCATCTGTTGTCACTTTTCTGTTTGCAGATGGAATTGGAGTTAAGAGAGACTATAAGCAAGCTTATAAGTATTTTAATATGGCTTCCCAGGGAGGCCATATTCTAGCCTTCTATAACCTGGCACAGATGCATGCCACTGGCACAGGTGTGATGCGTTCCTGTCATACTGCAGTCGAGGTAGGAGTCAGTTTGTTTCTACCTTTGTCTATAATGAAGGATGAACAAAATAATTGCAGGTGCAGGCAAGCAGCAAGCAGTGTTGTACACTGTGGGTTGACATTACTTTGAATTCTAATTGCTGTGCATTAGATTTTCAAATGCTTTTAGAAAATGTTTAGTTCCAGTGTGTTCAATTAAATGTTTTTACCTGTCTTAAAGGAACTTATCTTTATGAATTAGTCAGATTAGTCAAATTTGATATGAAATCATCTGAGTGACCCTGGGCAAGACACATGCTGTCATTTTCAAGGGATGGCAATGGCAAACCTCCTCTGAACAAATCTTGTAAAGAAACCCCTGTGATAGGGTCACCTTAAGGTCGCCATAACTTGGAAATGAATTTAAGGGACACTAGAACTAATAGGATAAAGGCATCACTTATGCTTGGGTATTGAAGTCTATATATCTTGTGAATTGTTTAGTAAGAAAAAGTCCACATTAAACACTTTCCTCTAGAGCTTATTATAAAGCAGTGGTAGGAATCAAGCACCTTCCACATGTGTGACTGCAGTTTACAGTACTTACCATTGGGTATATTGCTGCTGGGAACTGCAGTCTTCTTCTTACTACAGTGGTCCCCCGGCTTACGAATCCCCCGGGTTGCGAAAACCCCGGGATCCGAAAGCCGCAGGACCGCTATTGTATCCCCCGGGATCCGAAAGATCCCCCGGGATACGAAAAAAAACCCGCACGGCCCCTTTAAATCGGCCGCGCGGTCCGTTCACTAAAGCGGTCCCCCGGGAAACGAAAGCTTCCGGGTTACGAAAGGTAATCCGGAACGGATTACCTTCGTAACCTGGGGGACCACTGTATTATTATATTCATTTATATCCTGCCTTTCATTCAATAATAGGACTCAAGGCAACTAACAACATATTTAAAACAATATTTTTTTAAAGTACAGAAATATTCATGAAAGTACAGAATATAAGATAAAACATCTTGATGACATCACAGCTCCCACCCTGATGTAAAACAAAGTGAAGAGCTCTAAGGCCAGTGAGACCTAGAAAGTATGCTCTTATAAAACAGAAAGTTTGTTTAATTAAATATGTATTAACAGTTTTCAGAATGCAGAAAAACATGCCTACATAAATTTTGACATAGATATAAACAGGCAACCAAAGTAGACAACATAAATCCTGATAACATATACTACATCTCCTATCCCCAAAACAGAAGTGTTTAAAGTAAAGTGTCCTGCTGTAAATGAACATCTGACCATTTTTTTTTAATCTAGTGCCTGTCACTTTTAATTCTTCCTCTCATCCTTGTTCGGTGGCTGTGCACTCAATGGTATTTTTAACAATACAGTATTGATTTCTAAAATAACTGAAGTTTATGTCTATCCTGAATGTGTGCAATATTTGGTGTGTGTGTGTATTATTCTCTCTCTCTCTCTCTCTCTGCAGCTATTTAAGAATGTCTGTGAAAGAGGACGTTGGTCTGAGAGGCTTATGGCTGCCTACAACAGCTACAAAGATGGTGATACAAATTCTGCAGTTGTTCAGTATCTTCTATTGGCAGAACAAGGCTATGAGGTTGCACAAAGCAATGCTGCCTTCATTCTTGATCAGAGTAAGTCATTAGGTGAATACTTCTATATAATATTAGCTTAATATATGTTAATTATCAGTATCCAGGCAGCCTCATTCTTAATGGCATGGCTCTGAGAGCAAAAGAACCTGACATGAAGTAGCAAGACAAGCTATTTGTATTACTTTGGAATACATTTATCTTCAGTCTTAAAACTGACAGTCATGACGAACAAGCAAATCAGTACAATAATACAAAAATAAAATTTCAAAGCCTGTATCAAAACATGAACGGGTCAGAAAAACAAACTATGGCTGATGCCACAAAGCAGAATCAGTGCAGTTTGATGCTGCTATAACTGTTGTGGCTGCATCCTATGAAATACTGAGGTTTGTAATTTGTTGTGGTGCCAGAGCTTTCTGACAGAGAAGACATATATATGTCACAAAACTACAAATCCCAGAATTCCATAGCATTGAGCTGTGCCAGTTAATGCAGTGTCAATCTGCATTAATTCTGCAATGTAAATGCAGCCTAAAACACAAATTCCTGGAAGTCTTTTCTGATCTATATTGCTAAGTCAAATGGCCCACATTATATAACTCAACAGAAGTTACTGTGTTAGATTCTATTAAAAAATGGATGGATATATAAAACATTGCAATGAAAATGTCTTCTTGTTACCTACACCAACCAAGTGTAAATCCAAATCTCTTCACTGGCTGCCCACCAGTTTCCAGTCCCAATACAATGTGTTGGTTATTAACTTTAAAACCCTAAATAGCTTGAGTCCAAAATATCTCCAGGACCGCCTCCTTCCATATACAGTAGAGTCTCAATTATCCAACCTTTGGTTATCCAACATTCCGGATTATCCAACGTTGCGGCTGCTGTGATTTCTTTAAATTTTCTATGATTTCTTTAAATTTTCAGAGGACTGAACTGTTTATACTGTACATCACAATGTTGATCAGTGATTTCTTTACATTACTTTTACTGTTATTGCAATAAAACTTCAATACATTTGCAATTCATAGTGATTTCAAGGCTTTTCTTGGACCTTCCGGATTATCCAACATTTTCGGTTGTCCAACTATCAAACTCTACTGTAATCCGTATAATCCAACATGCACACTTAGGTTCTCTGGGAGAAATCTGCTACAGCCAATAAAAACCAGGTTATCTACAACTTCCCAGAGGACCTTTTCGGCTATCTCTCCCAGACTATGGAATGGCCTGCCGGATGAGATCTGTCATATAACCACCTTGGACAGCTTTTTAAAAGCTGTTAAGATGGATCTCTCCCAGCAAGCCTTTCCTGAATAGACACCCAGCCACCAAAGAGAGAAAGAAATGAACTGATCCAGTTGGGTATTTGCCTGTCCCGATCCCATTTGCTGTTTGTTGCTGTTGTTGTTTTATTGTTTAATTGTTATTGATCTTTTAACATGTTTTAATTGTATAATGTTTAATTCTATTTTAAGAGAGGGAGGGCTGGGGATATGATATGTATAATTTTTAATGCTGTAAGCCGCCCAGATTGCCTGAGTGCAGAAGGGGTGAGATAGAAATATTGTTGTTGTTGTTGTTGTTAAACCGAGACCTTGAACTGGTCTTCCAGGAAAAAAAATGTTTAGCTTATCTCCTGCTTTCTCCCATGAATGGGAAGCACCTGCAGTAAAATCTTGCACGTACTTAAAATAAATAAAAGCATTAAAAATTAAAAACACAATAAAAGAAAAACAGAGCTCCCATCCAATTAAAACACTTTCTGTTGAAAAGGGAGGTCATTTGCCAAAGGCCTGCCTGAATACAGAGATCTTTTTTAAAATGTATTTGAAATTAGTGAATAGGCACTATTTTGTATTGGTCTAGAGTAACCTGGCAGGATGTGTGAGTTAAGTTAGCTTTTCTGAATTGTTTCATTGGATGCAGATATTATTCTTCTGAATATTTGATGTTACTTCAGTTGATGCACTGTCACGTCATTTGTTTCCTACTGGAAATTCCCTACTGGTATTGCAACCAGTGTGTGTTAGATTCATTACTGTGGCCAAGGTTTCCCTTGAATATTATTTAGGTTACAACCCACATCCTAGTTAAGGATTCAGGAATTGGAATTAAGATGTAAAAGTTGACAGTGGCAGCAGGGCCTGTAGCATTCAGTTAGTCCAACGTCAGTGAGAAAACTCAGTGACAATCCTTTTGCGTGTATTGCTAACTCCTTCCTACTCCTTCCTGTCTTGAGGAAGGCAGGTTGTTAAATTTTCTGTTCATAGAGTTGCTCCTAGAGATATTCCAAAAAAGGGAAGGAAGGTTTTTATATTTAAGTACCATGTGTCTTTATATCCAACTGCCACATGGTGGGGAGTGGTGGTCTTGTTGTGAATTAGGCATGTGATAATCTCAGGTGGCAGAACAGTGTCAAAAAAAAGCAATCCTGTGAAGTGTAAAGCACAAATCAACTGTGCTTCCATCTGAGATTCTATAATGTGCAGTGGAGATCCACCCTGTTTCCAGAATTGCTCAACCGAGTAATATAAGAATAGGTCATGTGGTTGTTTTAAGTTTTAGGAATTTAACTATAACTGATATTTTAATTCTTCCATTCCCCACCCCCCACCCCATGACTCTACAGAAGAGGCTAGCATAATAGAAGAGAATGAGACTTACCCTAGAGCTTTACTTCACTGGAACAGAGCAGCTTCTCAAGGTCAGTCACAATTGAAATTACCCTTTTTTCACCTGTGGAAAATGCCTGGAATGATTGGTAAATGAATGAAAGATCACTATTGCTGAGGTGCCTATTAAATAAACAGGAACCTAGAGTATGGTAAACATGTTCCAAATTATGCAAATGTGTTGCTCTCCTTGTTCTTAGCACTAACTACAACAGGACCAAGGCAGATCTACATACTCTCCAATGGGAAAGGCGGGAAATATAAATAAATTATTATTATTATTATTATTATTATTATTAGAGAAATAAAATATTATCAGATCTACATCAGTTGACAAAGTACACTCTGGATCAATAATTGGTCAATAACTGGTGGAGTCAGTTTCTTCTTCAGCCAGATCAGGGCCATGGCAACCTGAGACTGCTGCCCCAATCTGGCCTTTTGAGGGCGCCATAACCGCAGCCGCACAGCTATATGGCGTTCCTTCGGTATCAGGCCAGTCTGGACAAGACCTAGGTCCCTAACTTGTCATTTCTAAAGTCAGTCATGAAGCTTCCCAAAAGATGCCATTTATAGTGCTTTTGCATAAAAGTGCTGAGACACTCATGTTTGGCCCTATACTGACAATTCATAACCCACAGGTCTCTTCATATAGGTGCGATTTTTGTTTGTTTTTTGCTGATAGGTTATACTGTTGCTAGACTGAAACTTGGTGATTACCACTTCTATGGGTTTGGCACTGAAGTCGATTATGAAACAGCATTTATTCACTACCGTCTGGCAACAGAGCAACAGCACAGTGCCCAAGCTATGTTCAATCTTGGGTATATGCATGAGAAAGGGCTTGGAATCAAGCAGGTAAGCACAACTTGAGATACACTGTTATTGTTGCCAATCTGCTGTAGCATAAGCATCCATCCTGGAGGGTTGTAGGAGTTTTATGCTTTCTCCCGCATCTGAGTAATTCTTATTAAATAAATAGCTTGGGAAGAGGGGGTAATGCCTTTCACTGCTATTTGGAAATCAGCATTAGTAAGTTGGAGTTAACTGTTTTGGGCTTTATTTAAAGCATATTTTAGCATGTTTGTGTTTATATTGCAGGATATACACCTTGCAAAACGCTTCTATGACATGGCAGCTGATGCTAGTCCAGATGCTCAAGTCCCTGTCTTCCTTGCACTCTGCAAACTAGGAATCATTTATGCCTTCCAGTATGTACAAGAAACTAATGTAAGTAATGCAAAGGAAAGAATGGTGTTGAATGGTGTACCTCTTTCCCTCCTTTCAAGTGAAAAGCTTGGATGGCTTAAAATGTCAATATTATGTAGCACAATGTTAAAGTGTAAGAACACTTAGCTGTAGATAGAACAGTTTATGGTAGTATTGGGTTTTCAAGTTAATATTGTGTGCTTAGTTTCTTTTACTCTCCCATTACAATTCTGTTATATTTCTTTATCATGCTTAGTACTTCCCATATTTCACTCCTGTTCAACTAGTGTGGAGGAAGAGACCCTACATTTGTTCAACACTACACACCCCCTATTGCGAATTCCAAAATCTTGTAGACCCAGAGACTGTTCAGTATGATCCAATAGTTTATTACACTCATTGTCAATTTGGGATGACTTTAACACTCAGGTGGAAAAACCCTGACCGGAGCAAGGGGTTGTATGTCTTTTGACATACAAATACAGGCTTCATTTAGCCATAATAGCTAACAGCCACTTGTCATAAGAATGGAGACAAATTATAATTAAAAACACATTTTTAATTGGAATACTTTTTAATCATAATTTTCTGACTTTAAAAATAATAGTAGTAGACGTTAAAAAATAATAATGGCATGATAAACATTCTAGCTAAATCTATACTTTACATTCTTACTGATTTAAATTTCTTCACAGAAATCTCTTCTCAGACTACAGTTATCAAAAGGAAGAGGTTAGGCCTAGGCATTACACAATAACACACCTTTTTTGTTTGTTCCTTTCAACTGCTGGTATTCCAGATAAGAGATCTGACTTGGCTCAGGTATATTTTCAGATGAGCTTGGGGCACTGCCTTTTAGCTTCTCAGATGGTCCTGCATTCCTTTCTTCTGCCTGACCATATATGATGATGATTCTGCCAATCATTAAACTAGAAAGGTCAATCTGAAAATCTGGACTGAAACTTCACTTCCATCCAAACACCCTTTTGAGTGGTCACTTGAGATTATTTTCTCATGAGGAACTACAGGAAAGAAACATTCCATTTATATGATAAGGCAGAGGCTGCTTTTCAGGGGAATGGAATATTTGGGGATGAGTGAGTAGAAAGTTTTGTTGCTGCCCTTTGTAGTTACAGTAAAATTGCTATAAAACTGAAATACATGGTGTGTGTAATACCCAGTGGGTGCCGATGGGAAATACCAAACAAAAACAACTCAAAGGTTCTAACACAGGTACCAGATTTAAGTGCAATGAATAAGATTTAATGTTAGAATGGAATGCCCAAGTAGCTTGGATTGTTCTGCTGAAGCATTTCAGATATGCTGTTGCCTGTCAGTTGTGCTGATCTTACTAAAGAAGATATGCTGGTATTCTGGACTACTTCTTAAATGTCATGATTATACTGCCAATGATTTCCCTACCATGGTGTTCTTTTAAAATATGCCTTGTCTTTGTTTAGATCAAAGAGGTGTTCTCACATCTTGACATGGACCAGCTCTTGGGCCCTGAGTGGGACCTCTACCTCATGACCATCATTGCTTTGCTTCTGGGCACAATTATAGCTTACAGGCAGAGGCAGCATCAGGCAATCCCTAGGCCTGCAGGGCCACGGCCAGCTGTGCCTCCCCAGGAGCCTGCCCCAGAACATCAGCCAGCACAGTAGCAGAACCAGGGGTCTCAATGAAGCGAACTGGATTTTCAACCTGGAACAGCTCATGTGATTTTGTGACACCAGATCAAATGGCCACATCTGCAAGAGATACACACAGAGACATTTTGTTCTGAAAACAGTTTAGAGCTATGCCTTTTTTTCAGGGATGAGCATCTTTCTTCAAGATGGAGTTGAATGTTATTTCAGTGCCAATGGAATAACAAAGCAGCTTTTTGTGAAGCAAAAGTGTACTACTTCAAAAGTGATGCCTGCTGTATCCACATTGTTCAGTGCTCTTTTGAATTATTCCTCAATTGGTTGAACGCCCTGTGGAAGTTGCACTAAACAGAAAGGAAAATGTTGTGAAACTCAGTAGAAGAAAATCAGGCCTGTGCTTTTCCACTAAGTAGGTTTTTTTTAAAAGGGTGCTCATATCAAAGTGTATTCTGCATTTTGATAAACTTCGATTTACTTTCTGGCTTTCCCCATTGTTTCTAAATCATTTTATTCCCTTAATAGTATGTTCCACCCTTAATAGTATGTTCCATGCTGTAACTTGGGTCTACCAGTCATAAGAAAGAGATAACGACAATCAGTAAATATGGTAAATATACTTCAGATTCTCTGTGCTCTGTAGGTATCCTTCCCATTTTGGATATAGTCTTTTCCTAATAGCAGGGTTTGAAGTATGAATTGCACTTTCAAAGTGAAAATTTAACTTAACAGCAACAACGAAAAACCACAATGTGTGTAAAATTCAGATGTTTGAATAAGCCTGCCTACAACTGGTGTTCTGCCATCCCCCAAATACACAAGGTAACTTTTTTAGTCTTTCTTTTCTTAATTGTTCCACAGATATGCCAAGATTAACCAAGCAGTGGACTGTAAAAATTACCAGTTTTAATCAATTTCAGAAAGTCCCTTTATTGCAGTCTCATCTCTCTCTCTCTCTCTCTCTCTCTCTCTCTCTCTCTCTCACACACACACACACACACACACATTTGTAGCTGCTTTACTTTTCAGTTTCATCATGATGCAGTTTTAATGAGCCAGACTTAATTAAATTGCTGTCATAGTGGAGGGGATTTTGAAGCTATTTAATATGTAATCTGCGTACCTCTCTAAAATACATAATTTTTTTTAAATGGACATGCAGTTTAGAGTGCATAGCACTATATTACCATATACTAAACTGTTCTAAAGGTATTAGTTAATAACAGTCTTGCCATTTAGATTATGCCAGTTTGACAACAGAATTCCCTGTGACGGTCCTGATCTGGGTAGAGGACATGTGATTTTTAACCTCCTTGCAGATTAGGGCTGTCCATTAGAGATATTTTTGGCATTTCTAAAGCTGAATATCACAAAGCAGGAACTAAGGGTTAAGTTATAGTGCAAAATATAATTCAAAAGTTTTCCATGCTATGAAATCAACTAAAACATGTTCTAGGCAGTGACATGATTGTGGGATCTATATTTGTTTGGTTTTTGACAGATTATTCTTTTTTAACTAACAACACAGATTAAAATTACAAGGATTAAAGCTAAAAAACATGTTCTGTTCTACTACTACAGTAGCAGGAGCAGATGTCTGTTTTTGTAGAGCATCATATTAGCTGCCTGTCCTCTTGAAAGCATTGTTGCTTTTGAGTCATGTTCTCTAGAAGGTAGCTCTCATGTGGAGCATATAAGAAGGATACAACCTACCTTTCCAAACAGATCTTTTGTTAGGTAAGCATTTGATATATATTTGGAGCAACAGGGGCGTCTTCTAAAATGAGGGACACTATGTCTCTCAGATGTATGGATAGTGTTGAACAAGACTGCCTTGCTAGTAATTTATTCTAGAAATTCTGGGAAGATTTTCTAGCAGCAGGATGTTTTGTGGCATAACAACAGTATTGAGAAGGTAGAAAATCTTGTGTGGAAGCTTGGAACATTTTGCACCCAGCAGATAGATGAGATTAAAATCTCTTACAATGAATAAAAGTATCCATAATTTTGACAAAAAGGAACTGGCACAGTTGAAACTATCCATACAAGCTGCAGTTCAGAGGAGCAATCTGCATGGTGAGACAATTATTTTTTTACCATTTCAGTAGTTCTCACAACCCTAGAGACAAACTTCATAATAAAACGTACAACTTTGAAAATGTTCAATTTGTTGCAAATGGTCGTTGCAAATATTTGTAATTCATGTAAAGTACTATAGCAGAAATCCAAAAAATACTTAATTTCATTGAGATTTAAACAGTAACAGATTCTTCATGTTTCATTGTAATAAAATGTCACTTCTCTGGGTCATAGTTAGTAACTACATAGTATTCATGCATTTCCAAAGTCTTTTAGCTCCAAAGTTACATTTAATTGCTATTGTAGATACATGTTGCGCTCCTAATTTATTTTTCATTGTAAGAAAGACACAATGATTTGTTTTATCTGTTATCTCCATCTAATGAAGCAACCATTGCCACATCTGCACATAGCTTAAAAACTTTGAGAAATAACCAAACCACCTGATTTCTCCCCTACTACTGGAAAAAAAATCAAAATAAGCAATAAGCAATTTGTTTCTCAGATTCTGCTATAGCTGAGTCTATATAAAGAAAATCCATTATGGATGTGACATAGTAGAATACATAGAAAAACATCAAGTTAACTCAGGGATTTAAGAACATTGAGTTGGCCTAGGTTATCTAACTAGAATTTGATATCTCAGAATGCCCTCTTTTATTCTTAATTAACCTTTTAAAATTTCTTTCAAGCTAGATCTAGTATTTGTCACTATGAAAATTGCTCGCATTCATCTGATACTAGGAAAATAGGCTGTGATTTGTAAGTTTTCTTGTGGGTTGTGCAAGGGACACTTTGTTATAAGTAAAGGGAGGAACAACCTTATAGGACCTGCCGGTAGTCTTAAATGTGTTAATTGACATAAATGAAACGGTTGAGTTCAATCTGTGAAAATATCCCAAGAGTAGAGGCTGTGCAATGAAAGGTTGTCTCCTTTACTGCCACCATTCCCCCCCCCCCCCCCGAATGAATATTTTTGTTCAGGAAGGATTAGAACATATAAAGGAACTGACTGAAGAGCTGCTAAAAACTTCTCAGTTTCTAACGTCTTTAAAAGTTGTTTAAAAGTGAACTAGGTGTTGTGAATATGAGCAGCATGTTTCACAGAACATGATTATATTTTGCTTTGATAAACATTGCATACCTGAATGTAAGTAGTGCTCTTCATGTTTACAGAAATTTGTCCTGAGACTTGCACATAGAGGAGTGACAGTCTTTGAGTGGAGAGTTATTCAAGTCTTAAATCACTAAACTGGGAACTAACAGATTATTTGGTGGCTGTTTTGCCACAGATCTGTGTTGAGGCTTCTAGGTTCTGCCTTCCTCTTCTTGGTAGATGTCACACATACAGCGTAAATCAGATATGCACAGTGTGGTTATGTGTGAGTGAATATTGCACTCTTGTGACTAATATCCTTGGGGGAATAAAGTAAGAAAGAGGAGCTTGCCTTTAACAGCTAATGCTGGTGTATTAGGAAAAGAGTTTTCCACTAAATAGAAATGTACAGCACTCCAGCTAAAGATAGCCATTTTCTTCAACCCTAGGTAACCTTATTGAAACTAATGAAACATGTTTGTGCCTGATGTCTCACTTCACATGATGCAGAGTTTGGTGCAAATATAGAACTTGCATGAAGTTTCAAGAAAATGGTATTGGGTATAAAAAGTCATTAGCCCTTGTATGTGCAACAATAGGGCATCAGTGCCATGCATCCCAGCCAGAGATCTTTGATGCAACTGATGTGTTCCCTTAATTTCAGTGAAACTTAGGTTGCTGTCCTATGCACACTTGCCTGGTTCTATGTGTCTTTTGACACAGCAGGACTTAATTCTGAGTAAATACATTTAAAATCAGGCTGAAAGTCATGGTAATTTGAAGCTAGATTAAGGCCAGAACTTGCACCCTGTTTGATATTTCTAAAGAGGATTAAATTCCATCTAATTTGATTACAAGGATGGAAAGTCTCATAGTTCTTCACTATTTTAAAGATAGCATGATAAACAGAATTTTCCCAGCTTTTGAAAAGGTTGGTTTGATTACACAAATGCAACTGAACATGTACAGTTGGAGAGGGCTAGTAAGAAAAGTTATTTGTCTGCTGTTAGCACAAGATGCTAAGAGTATATAAGGAGTTTTGTACATTTTATTTTGTATTTAAAATGATGCAGTATAAAGGCTGGAAAAGTGTAATATAAATGTGTAAACAAATCCTGTTAATAGAAAGGTGTACAGATTCATTTTGTACTATATCTTGTTGAATAAATATGCCACTTTTGTGATTGGCCTGTAATGCTATATGAAAACCTGTGTTTTCTTTTAAGTTGAAAAAGAGAAGTGGTATTTCTGACAAAAATAATTACCCATTTAGCTGAACTATACATTCTGTTTGAAGTTTAACCCCTCTTTCTGTGTAACAGTGCAATCCACTGCTTGCTCACTCAGAAGTAAAAAGCAAGGAATTAAAGTAAATATGCATAAGATTGCATCCCTAGGACCAAATTAGACAATATTTTTATCAAATTTTTGAAGAGGTGTCCCTTCAAGTTATGGAAGATACTGGATTGAATTAACGCTTGATTTTCATCTCCTAAATGTCTTGCATGCTTTCTTTTGTGATTGGTCATTGGAAGATACATACAGGCTTAATTTGCCAGTCTGATTGATCAAGCCCGTATATCTGAAGACATTCTATTGTGGGTGGGAAAACAGGTCATTCATAGGAAATGCGCTTAATGTTCAGTTTGATTCTAAATTCCAGTCCTGTACTTCCATGAATTGTTGCACTGAAATTCCCCTCAGCATTGCCAGTGGTTGAGGGTTGGTGGAAGTTGCAGTTCAACAACATATGAATGACTTCATGTTCCCCATATATGTTTTACCTACTTTTTGAGAGCGGGGTATCTTCTGAAACTACCTTCAGTACAGTTGATTCTCATTTTGTTGTACTAGCTTCATTCTGCATATATGGGCGCTGATACTGTATGGCTTGTTTTCATACCATCTAGTGAATTTGTCATGGATGCAGGATTTGAATGGAGAACTCCCTATATAGCTCAAAGTATGTTCACCAGGACAGAATAAAAACACTTCAATGTGCTAGAATAAATCAAAGGCCATGACATTTTGCTTCTGGTCAAGAAAAACACTTTTGAAATACCATGTTTTGAAGACCTGACAAAATAATTTTTATTCTTATAATAGAAGAAATAACTGTTTTGCATTAATTAACAAACTTTAACTAATTAGTTCAATTGATAATTAGATAATTCAAGGGAAATGTCATCCATATACATAATTCCTCAAACCAGCAGAGGGTGCAGCAATCCACGTACTGTAAGAGTAATTCTACAGTCCATATTATACCTTGTTTCCCCAAAAATAAGACATCTTCTGAAAATAAGAGCTAGTAGAAGTTTTGTTGAATTGCTAAATACTGTATAAGGCATCCCCTGAAAGTAAGACCGAGCAAAGTTTTTGTATATAAATATATATATAGTATATAATAAATGTTCAATTTATTTTGTTCAACAATAAATGTGAATTCTTCTTTATGGAAAAATAAGATATCCCCTGAAAATAATACCTAGCACATCTTTGGGAGCAAAAATTAATATAAGACCCTGTCTTATTTTCGGGGAGAAATGGTAGTAATATCTTTAGGCAAACCAACATGGCACAATTTTTTTGTACACATTTTCAAAATAGATTCTTTATTGGGCAATGATGATTTTAAGAAGAACAGAGGGAAGGACTCTAAACATCGCTTCTTTTAAAATGAAAAAGGCTTATATCTTCAAAACAGTTTTTGTGCTTTTTTGGTTGGCCTAAACATAAACATATTCCAATACTGTTGATTGTGAAATTTGTCTTGTAGTCTCCCTGTCTGCCCTGTTGTAATCACATTAGGGAAGTGTTGTATTTTAATGGCACAGTTGTTCTTCTTACATAGTAATATCTTTTCCTTCTAGTATGCGGAACAACCACAGCATTATTTTTTCTTTGCTTCCTCCCACATTGTTATAGGCATGTCAGGTGTTTTTTTTTCCCCCTTTTGATGCTAAGAAAAGAGTACTCCATCTCTTCAGTAAAACTGGTATATACATGCTTCCATGCTTGTCTCAGCTTGATCTTCTCACATGTGTATAGTATACTGCCAAGATCATTGACACACATCCTCTCAAATCCCTTCCCTCAGTCCCTGCACTGGCTTCATGTTGGATCAAACAACTGCTAGTAGATTTTTGTGGGTTTTTTGGGCTATGTGGTCCTGTTCTAGAAGAGTTTATTCCTGATGTTTTGCCAGCATCTGTGGCTGGCATTTGTGCTGTTGAAACGTCGTGAATAAACTCTTCTAGAACATGGCCACATTGCCCAAAAAACCCACAAAAAACTATGGATGCCAGCCATGAAAGCTTTCACAACTGCTAGTCCTTTTCTTTAAAATTGTGGCTTTACCTTCCATTATCTTTCCTTGAATGTATCAGTACTTCCGTGCCAGTGACCTTTGCTATCCAGCTTCACTTTCCAGAACCTTCCATAGGTCTTCTACTTCCTTAAAAGACTTTGCTATTTGCTTTATCTTTTACTATGCTAGAAACTGCCTCTCATAGCATTGCCTTCATACCACTTGCTTGCTCTTCTGTGAACCCTTGGGTACAACTACCTAGTTCCCATACCTCATTGAATCTAAGAGCATTTCATTGAAACAACCATACACTGCCTTTCCAATTTATCCTTGCCTCCAGTTTCCAGACTTCTCTGTAGAATTGTGAATGGTAAACTCTCTGGGCCAGGACATAGCTCTCACTAATGCACTATATAAAACAATTGCCATGAGTTTTTATGTACTTAGGCCAGGATCCAAAAGCTTACATCCACAACATAAAAATCAGGAGGGGGTAGCCTTCCCTCCACTGTGGCCCTGGATATCTATCTTGCTTTAGAGGACAGTGGAAAACCCCAGGAATTATTTGGGGGTGGAGGTAACAAGGGCTATGGGGGAGCAAGAAAGTTCTGTTAGTTGGCCCTGCAACAGTCATGCACCCAGGGCAATGTGAGCACTTGTTTGTTTAATGTCTGCATGAGACCATCGTAACACAAAAGGGTGATGTGTGCTTTCAAGTCATTTCTGACTTATGGTGGACCTATTACCAGAGTATCTTGTCAAGATTTGTTCAGAGGGGGTTTGCTGTACCTTCCTCTGAGATTTCCACAGCGTGACTTGCCTAAGGTCATCCAGTGCGTTTCCATGGCTAAGAGGGGATTCAATCTGATTCCCAAATTCTGGCCTTGTAAGTGTTTTGGACTTCAGCTCATAGAATCCCAGACTGTTGGCCAAGATGGCTGAGGCTTCTGGTAGATGAAGTCCAAAAACCTGCAGACCAGAGTTTGCTTGCCAAAGTCCAAGTCCAACACCCAAACCACATATTGGTCATTAAAACTAACATATATTAAAAGCATTCAGCTTTGTAAAAATGTTTGAAGCCAGACAGTAACAGGACTGAGGTTTTATTTTATGTTGCTTAGCTTTGCTAGGGAGACAATGTTGTGCAACCCTCAGAGAAATAAACCTCATTATGAAGCAGCCTATAAGTAGTTTTCATTCATTGTTATTGTGTACTTTCAAGTAGTTTCTGACTTACAGCAACCCTAAAAAAAAACCTTTCACAGGTTTATGGGGTGGGGGGGGAGAGATTTGATAGAGGGTTTTGCCATCACTTTCCTCTGAAACTGAGTGCTTGTGACTTGCCCAGAGTAACCCAGTGGGTTTCCACAGCTGAGCAGGGATTCAAACCCTGGTCTCCAGAGTCATAGTCCAGTGTTCAAACCACTGCACCACACTGTCTCTTATTGCTAACCAATACCTCTTTAAAATATAATGGTTTGGGGCAATTTGATTTTGTTCTTTTTATTATTAGGTAATAAGTGTCCTCTTTAGACAAATGTATATACTAGTAGCCACTCTAAGATACATGCCTATAAGAGATATTTGAATATTGGAAGGAACACTTCTAAATAAATTTGTTCCAAAAACTGTCACACACCCATATTTCTCAAGGGCTTTTTACGGAACACACTGGAATCAACAATAGTGACAAATACATATTCTGGAAATTAGTATTTGAACTATATAAGGCATTATAGGGAATTGATTAGCTCATAAGCAAAGCATGATTTGATGCATACCAGTTACGTAAATCATAGAATTAAGAATGACACAATAACAATCCATAAACCAGACTTCATTATGGAAAAATTAGTTTAGAAATGTGCTCACAGTTTAAACAGGTCAGTAAAACAAGGCCATAGTCATATTCTGGATAAAACTGACATAGGTTGGATCTCAATTTCTGGAAATTTGCAGAGATCAGGGATAAGCAAACAGGTGTTCTGATAGCAATGAAGAAAATGAGAAAAGAAGAAGAGGCAGAAGGCAAATGAAAGACTCTTGGAGGGGAGAACAATGGTTTCCTGTGCATAGTCATAGTACAGACAGGGGTCACTAAAGTAAAAGGAACAAGAAATGCTAAGTACAATAACACCCAAAATGCACAAAATAGGTAGACCCTTATTGGCCAAACAAAATGCACAAAATACATGTTGCAAGGTTCTGTTCGAAGTTCTGCTGACTTCTTCATCAAAGATGTTAAAAATCATAGAGGAGAGGAAAAAAATATGATGACATTAGTCACAAGCCTCCATTTTGAAGATGTGCTCAGTTCAGGTGTTGGAGGGACATTCATGCAGACCGGCCTCTTCTCCTCCTGGTCATGTGGGTACTTCAGAAAAATAAAATAAAAATTAAGTTTCATTAGCAAGACAAAAAGACATGCTTCTAAGTGTTACACAACTGCTCTGAATCCCATTTTGGAAGCAAGGTGGATATAAATCCAATAAATAAATAATACATAGATTCCCAGTGCCTTTGTTTTGTCTAATCCTTCTGCCTTTCCATGCAGCTCCCTTTTTGCCAGTCATAGATCCAGTGTGGCATAGTGGATTGAGTGCTGGACTAGGATTCTGAGGACCAGGTTTTGATTCCCAACTAGGCTATGGAAATGCACTGTGTGACTTTGGGCAAGTCACATTCAAGGTAATGGCAAACCTCCTCTGAACAAATCTCGATAAGAAAACACCACTATACAGTGGTAATAGGTCTGAAATGACTTGAAAGTGCACAACATATGAAGACACAAGACCAGATTGTGTAGCCTGATGACTTCTAAAAGACATCGACACATGTGGCACAAGCCACATACCAGAGTGGATAACAGGGCTAGAATGGCAAGCCCAAGCAGGCCTGCCAAGTAAAAAGTGGGTCTCCCTACTGTCATTTCCATTAACCAACCAAGAAAATTCACCAAGAATAATTTTTAAAATCTTCCTAAATATGTGTACACATTCCAGTAACAATGTGGAGAAAGATGCAGAAGCTACCATATATACAGAGGGGACCTCCAGGAGATAAAATTGTGTTTATTTCATTAATTATATTAATTTCAACAAGGAAGATTAAGTACCGGTTTAACCCTAGTTAGATTGTGCCACCAAGTTGTTTGTTTGTTTTTTTAACTTCTGATCTCACTTAAAAGTTGAGTTCTGCTTAGAGCAATAATACACAAAAGGGAGTTGGACAAAATGAGAGAATGCTGAACAAAATGACATAATATGATCTCACTCCACAGCTGTCAGCTATCTCAGCCCCTTGTTGGAGGACTCCCTATTGAGGTTCCCTGCCCAATATTCAAGGATGCTCCAAACCAGCAATAATATTAGTGTGAAATTTTTTAGACCTTTGAAAATTACTTTAAACAAGTAAACATAGAGCTCAGCAATAAATCACTGCAAGCAATGAATACTTTATGATTAATTCCCCTGTTTCAATAACCAGAGCATAAACACACCACATTACAATTGTGAATTAGCCCTCATCCAGATAGACGGGGCATTTTAGTATCTCAGCATCATGTTTCATTGGAGAATTTACACAGAACTAAACCTAGATGGTAGGAATTTTACTTTATCGCATCAAGAGTTTTAAAGTGTCCCAAAGCTTCAGTTTTGTTTTGTTTGTTTTTTAAAGATCTATTGAATTTTGCTATCAAGAGTTTTAAAGTGTCCCAAAGCTTCAGTTTTGTTTTGTTTG
The DNA here is from genome assembly GCA_034509955.1 of Urosaurus nigricauda. Taxonomy (NCBI): domain Eukaryota; kingdom Metazoa; phylum Chordata; class Lepidosauria; order Squamata; family Phrynosomatidae; genus Urosaurus; species Urosaurus nigricauda. The sequence goes on from JAOEGL010000001.1 coordinate 36,884,568, forward strand.
TTTTTTAAAGATCTATTGAATTTTGCTATGGTGTATTTTTTGTCCCACACAATGAAACAGAACAATAAAAATCCCATGATGATTTGTGGTTGTAACATGATGCAGAGCAGTCAGTGAGAGTGTTCAAATGAGAAACAACTCTTCACCTTTCTCAAAGGGAGAGAAAATAGAAGACAACGTAATTTGAAATCCCACAAACTACACCAACTGCTATTAGTTTGCTAAGATAATGAAGTGTCTTTTTTGAAGATCAAAATATGAAATAAGTTGCTTCACATGAAGACATATAGAGACACCTGGGAGACAGGTGGTGTCACCCAGTGTGATAAAGGGATGTAGGTTAATGCCACAAACCGTTCCTATCAAAAAGAAAATTATTGGGAAGCAGTAATGCCACACACCCACTTAGAGTATCATCTAGGGAAGCCTGCTCTCTCTGCACCCCCTTAGTGACACCCCTGCTGGGAGAGTTAGTGCTCATAGGATGATCATTCTTGGCTGCCCCGTCAACAGAAAACATGTCTTTGTAGGATTTCTAAAGTAATTTGTAGTGGTCTGGGTGGATGGGATGATAAAAATGATCCCACTATGCTATTGTTTTTCATAGAAGCAGGAATAAAGAAAATACAAAATACAAAAAAGCAGTCTCTGGCAACACATCAAAATATATGTGGAACAAGTCTGATGGAAATGGTGGTCCAAAGGGCAGAAGACCAAGAGTTGAGTCTTCTGTTTTAAACCAGGAAAGTACCCAGGAGTGTATATCTCTGGAGGCCGAGTCAGAGGAAACCAGTACAGTCCCATGGTGATAACAATGTCTATAGAAGCAGAAATATAATCTAGATAGACTGTCCAAAGGCAAATGAAGCGAACAGTCCCAAGCCAAGTCCAAAACCAAGAAGGGAGTTGCCAAAAAAATTAGTCCAGATTCAAGCCAAAGGTGAGGCAGTGATCCAGGAAGTGTTGGATCTATTGTCTGCAGTAGCAGAATGGCCTTGGATGAGTTAATAGCTGGCAGTAAATTAGTCCACCTGGCTTCATTAACTCAGCATAGTTTACTTGGGACAGGGAAGAGCATCTCTGGCATTTCTTTCCCCTGCCTTTTAATTGTCAAAACATTACAGGATGCAGAACCTCTATCTCCTCCTCCAAATCTGCAGGTACTACCTGGGATGGACCAGGCTCTGCTTTTGTCACAACAGAACTGCCAGCCTCCTCTGGCTCTGGTTGGACATCATCATCCTGGCACTTCTCTTTCTTCATCCAAGGAGGCATCCTCCAGGTAAGGCATAACAGGGAGGGCAATAAGTGCATGATCAACTTATCTTGCCCATGAAGAACCAAGCAAAGATGCTGATATCAAGAGCAGCAGGTCTGGAAGAACCTAATGGAGATATCCATTGACAGTTCTTCTTAAGAGGAGCAAGAGATGACATTTTGGAATGCCCCAAACCAAAGATGAATGCAAAAAACAAACAGTGCTAGAAATCTTTGAATTGCCCCTAAGAAAAACATACTTTCCACATCAGCAGTAGAACAAATAGGCACAGCATGTATTCAGGGAAAAGAAAAAGAGGGATCCTTCCTAAATGAATTTGTGAAAGTTCCTTCACATCACTCAGCATATGCTGACCAGCTACTCCTGGCAGAGGTGCATCATGGACAATATCAAGCCTTGGCATAATTTTGGCATTCAATTCAAGGGCATGTCAAAGAAACAGTAGCCCTGGTTTTTTGCATTTACAAAGTAGGTGCTGATACCACCAAAACAAGAAGAATGCACAGTCATTGGAAACTGGCTGCTTTTTGGAACATGTAAATACATTTACCAGTGGACATGTCAGGCACGGATCCATCCTTTGATTTACAGCTTGTTGAGTCCATAGATAAATACTAATACTAATAATACTAATAAATTATTTATTTATAAATAAATACATATTCTGGAAGTACAATGTATGCCAAGTACACTAGAAAAATATGGCCTAAAACTGTGCTGGTGCTGCAGTGCTAAAACAACATATCCTTTGAAAGAAGATATTTACCTGGGCAAGTAGTCTGATAAATATTTCCCGGTGAGGTACAATCTGGTCACTAGATTAAAACTGGCAGACTTTCTGCTAACCAAACACCTAAGGTATATGTGCTTCCATGGACAAAATAAACCATATCACTCCCCCCGAAAAAACACATACAGCAGGGCAGCAGATAAAACCAACAGATGATATATCAGGTGTGGGGAAATGTGGTTTCAAGGAGCAGAGCAGCATTCAAGTGACATGCTCTAGTGTTTGTACAATAGCTGGCACTAAGAATTACCCTTCATGGGAGAACATTTCGCTCAGCTTATTTAGGTAGGAAATTGTTCCACGAGACTGTTAAAGGTAGGTTCTCCAGCAAATAAATAAGAGCATCCTGCTTGCCATCCATTGTGAAAGTGAAACAAAGCCAGGAATCATGGACTTATAGAATCATAAAATCATAGAGTTGGAAGAGACCACAAGGGCCATCCAGTCCAGGCCCCTGTCATGCAGGAATTCTCAATCAAAGTATACCCAACAGAGGGCCATCTAGCCTCTGTTTAAAGACTTCCAAAGAGGGAGACTTCACCACTCTCCAAGGGAATGTGTTCCACTGTCAAACAGCCCTTAGTGTCAGGAATTTCCTCCTTGAGATGGAAATAGTGGTGACATACAGCACCCAAACCTCAGATGACCTCCTCCTGTGGTTTCATGTAGATTGTAAAAAACATAAGAAGCACTACTGAACTATATTGATCAACAGCTATGAGGCTACACAGTTGCCTTCAAGGACCACATTCTATAAACATCATAATTGTCATCACTGTCATTATTTCATCCTGACTTTTCCCCATTATGAGACTCAAGGCAGCTTAAAATGGCTATTGTTAAGTACAATAACATCCAAAATACACAAAACAGTGACACCTTTAATGGATCAACCAAAAGGCACCGAATATATGTTGCAAACTTTCAAAGCTCCAGTGGATTCTTCATCAGGCAAAGATGTTAGAAATCATACAGGAGAAAAAATATGATGGTATTAATCACAAGCCTGCATTTTGTCAAGATGTGGCTGGTTTCAGTTCAGGTGTTACTGGAGGGACCTTCATTTCATGCAGGCAGACCCTTCCTCCTTTTGGCCATGTGGGTACACCAGAGGGAAAATAATTTAAGTTCCATTAAGAAGACAAAAAAAAAAAAAAAAAAAAAAAGATGTTCCTCTTGAAATCCAAGTTGCTTCTGTTGTTTGCCACAAGTTCTTTTGTAAAGCAGAGCACTGAATTTCTAAAGAAGCACCCCATGTTTTTGCATTAGGAAGCAATGTGCCAAAATGTACTTCAAATATTTTAGGGAAAAATTGTTTACCTTTTTTGGAGGTAGAAACCCAAATGATCAAGTCCCAGCCAGTCCATTGACCCTCTCTTTAGGTTTCTCCTGATGCTGTTGTGTGCCTTCAAGTCATTTCCACCATACAACCCTAAGACAAGCCTATCAGAGGGATTTCTTGGCAAGATTTGTTAAGAGTGTCTCCCTCTGAGGTTGAAAGAATATGATTTACCTAAGATCACCCAGTGGGTTTTCATGGCCAAGTGGGGATTTGAACCCTGATCTCCAAAGTCATAGTCCAATGCTTAAAGCACTACACTACACTAGCTACAGAGACAACTAAAACATCCACATCTTTAAAAAGTGAAAGTATAATTAAACTAACAATAGAATTAAAAGTAATTCAAAGCATGACTATCAAAATTAAAACAGAAAATAAAGAATACAGCACATTTCTCCAGAGGAATCAGCCTTCAAAGGTCTGTCAAAACAAAAAGGTCTTCACCTGCCTACAGAAGGACAGCAGGGATGGTGCCAGTCTAACCTCTACAGGAAGGAAGAGCCAGAGTCTGGACGCCTTCATGAAGAAGGCTCTCCCTTGTGTACCCACTGAATGTACATATGAGAGTAATGGGGTAGAGACAAGGACCTGCCCAGAAGATTTCAAAACATGGGCAGGGTCACATGGGAGAATACGGTCCTTCAGATAATAAAGACCTGAGCCACACAGGGATTACCACCAGCACTATGAACTGTGTCCAGTAACAGACTGGCAGCCAGTGCCACTGTTACAGCAAGGGAGTTGTGTGTTTCCTGTAGCCAGACCTGGTTGTAATTCAGCCACATAGGACCAGAATCACAAACAGTTCCCGTAAATGTCATATCAACCAAATAGCCAGAACTATATCATGATCAATGGCAAAAAATACTACTGCAAGTCTAGTTAAACAAACAAGGATTTCTCCTTCCTCACCTAGTTTATATTTTATGATACCCACCAAGGTGACAAAGGCTATTTCTGTCCCAAACCCAAGACTAAACCCAGATTGAAATATTTAGAAGTTACCAGTTGCATCCAAGTAAACAAACAAACAAAAATCTTTTAAAAAAAGATTAGAAATTAGCTGATAATAATCTAAGGTGCTAGATCTGGTGAAGTCTTTGTAAGCAAAGCTGTAATGAATGCTTCTTTTAGAGGAGTTGGAACTTAATCATATTCCAAAGTAATTTTCACAACCTCCAGAAACCAAATGGTCAGGTCTTCATGGTGAGCTCTTCACTATCAGCTCTATTGAAACAGGATGGACCTAACAAACAAGAAGTTGTCCTCACCAACCCAAGTAACATGTCCACACAACAAGGTTTAACAAGCTGAAATTTACCCATCAAAATTGGACAAGTGCCTGCCTCAATTAACTGTTCAGAATTTCCCCAAAGATGAATAATTTTCTGTTGGTATTGGTTCCAGCCCTAAAATTAGGCAGAGTTAAGCAGTCAACAGCAAATTTTGGTTATCATGAAATTAACGAAACTACTAATGATGTAATTTGTTGCTACTGTGTTGTTGTTCAACAGCTGAAGATGAGGAGGTGGCCAACTTGTTCTAGATGGTATTGTGCTCCCCTTAAGAAGGTTTGCTGTTTGGGTCTGCATTTAGATCCAGGGCGGAGGAAAAAAACAGCTCATGGGCCAAATGCATCCCACTTTAGATATACCCTGTGGTATCTATGGCTTTTACTACCTGCAACTGGTGCCTGGATTCTCTGAGCACTGTTATCCATGTCTGTGTCAGTCTGTTGTGTGGAACACTGCCTTTGGAGACTACTTGGAAAGAACAAGTGGTCCAATATAAGTTTAAGACCTGCCAGTTTTAAAGCAACGTATCTGAGATAAGGGTGGTGGTAACCAGAAGATGTTTAAATTATTCTTAAACTAGCAAGCTACCTTGTTGTTGTTTTTTAATGAAACAATGAGGTATAAACTTTTTAAACCAAGGGAAAAAAGAGTTCTGTATTACAATAACCAACTGTCAGGCAGCATTCTCAACAGTGAGAAAGGAAGTTTCCTTGGACGTTTGTCCATCCTTACAGATCATGGAACTGTGAGTAAATGAAACTGGAGAGATGGGGAGGCCTTTACAACTTCTCCTGCTTAATCTGAATTGCCAGATATCGAGTCTGAAATGCTAAAATGGTTCTCCTTCAGAGTTCAAATAGCTTTCAGTTCTCCTGTTTCCAGAAGCATGAGAATTTTCCCTTTCAGTCTACAGTAACTAGCCTTTGTAATAGTGGAGGACAATTGTGGACCTTCAGGTACTTTTGGCCTCCACTTTTCACCACCTCTTGCCAATAGAACCAATAGTGACCGATTATGGAGTTGCAATCCAAAAATAAATTTAAGGTAACACTTGCCCACCACAGCCTTATAAGTACATACCTTCCAAAACTTTGCAGATGAAAGCTGAAATGTGTGTGGCCAAGCAATATCAGAATGTGGTCAATATGGCAAAAGTTATTAATGAGGAAGAACACGTGAGCTAGGAAAAGCTGCAGCGGTTTGCTTTTGCTTGATTCCAGCTCCTCCCCTCTTCTGCCCCTGATAAGTTGAGTCCAAACTCCTTTTTGCCTTTTGAATATCTGTTTGCAGCAACTGAAGTAAGATGAAGACAGGAGGCGGGGAGAAATTGGGACATTTTAAAAAGTAGCTGAAAAAGTGGGATGTCAATGGATCAACTGGAACTGTCCCTGCCAAATTGAGATGGTTGGAGGGTATGCAAGTACCAAATACAATGGTGGTGTAGTCCTTGCTTGTGTTTACATTAGGGATATGAAACATCTGTCAGTCTCATTACCATTCTCAGAATCTCATCAGAATTCGCATCCCCTCCCAGCTCTGTATCAGGTTGCAAGACTCCCCACCCCACTTCCTGTATGGATATTTATTGATATTTGGGGCAATGTTTTCTTTTTTGTATGCCTACATTTTTGTAACAGTCGCTAAACTCTGCTTGTGCATTCTTTTGAAACACATTCATTTTTTGTAATTACATTTTTGAAATGTATGTATGGTATTGCACCCCTTTTTCTCCTTCAAAATATATTCAGCCCTTTCAGATCTGTAGATGTCCAAGGCTAGATGTGCTCTATCCCATTGCCAGGTCATAGGAAATGGACAATGCAAATGTTTGTTCGGGCATGTGAATCTAATAATTTTTGTTCCATCCATAGCACACACATTGACAGGACAGAACAGTTCCTTATCTTATGGCCTACTATGTAGCTAAAGGTGGCCAAAAGGGAAAATGTTACTCTTCAATGGCTTCTTAGGCTAAGAAAGCACCCTTTTTTATGTTGCACAAGGAAAGTGTGGGAATTCTGAGAATAAACTGCCTACATTTTCATATGAATGCTTTTCATTTTCAGAGAAAGCACCAGCTGCTTGGAATGAACAGAAGGGAATATTATAATGTGTTGACATTGTTGAAGTATAAATGCAAATCATTCTCTTAAATTGCTTATTTAAAGAGCAAGGGCATGCTTAAATGGATTCACTTGCATCATTATTTTGTCCTCAGAGTAAATGATATTATACATAACACCAGGTAAGTAATAGTGTGCATCTTGCAATGACTACAAAAAGTCAGCAAAACTGTGCACATTAAACAGGATTACTTTAAATGAGGGAATATATAGGTTAATAGTGTTAATGGGAACACTTGTGTTTAGGGTGGACTGCAGCGCGTTTAAATTGGGAGCAGGGGAAGATTGCTCACATGTCTATACAAACCCTATAGTTTTGTTCACACTGACTAATTCTCAGATCATGATGGTGCATTTTTTAAGTGTTTTACCCCCTAAATGTAAGAGAAATGAACTAAAGGCTGTGAATATTTCTCTTTCTCTTCTATCATATAATGGTTTCTATAGTAACCAATATTTGCTATATATTTGCTCTGTATACAGCAAAATATGAGTGTATTGACATACGTGATATGTTTCTCCTATCATATGTAAAGCATCTATCATTAACTTTATGTTAATAAGAAATTGAAAGCAGTGAAGAAAGATATCAGGGTCATTTGACACCTGATACCTTTCCTGCATGACCAACCTAGCATTTAGGGAGCCCTGGTGGCACAGTAGTTAAATGGCTGTACTGCAAGCCACAAAGTTGTGAGTTCGATCCCAGGCAGGGCTCCAAGGTCCAGTCAGCCTTGTAGCATTCTGTAGGTCATTAAAATGAGTACCCCACTTGTTGGGGGCAATTAGCTTACACATTGTAAACCACTTAGGGAATGCTTAGTTCACTGGTTAGTGGTAAAGAAATGTATTTTGTTATTATGTTATCAAGCACATAATTTTCAAGGCTGAACCGCTACCTTCTCTTGCTGTGTTCTGATGAATGGCAGATAGATTCAGTCCATCCTATGTTTTATCAAATTATTATTACTATTAATCTACGCCTTAGGCTCAAGGGGACCAGGGCTGCATCTGCACTGCAGAAATTAATAACAACAACAACAACAACAACAATTTTATAAAACAAGATGGACTATTATTATTACTAAATTATTGTTAGAAATTGTTATAATTATTAATTTTATAAAGAAAGATGGAATATTACTATTAGAAATTAGAATTTGTTATTATTATTATTAAATTATTATAAGAAATGAGCAGAAAATGTTTATTTTATTTATTTATTATATTCATTTGCATCCCGCTCTTTTCCAAGGAATGGGACTCCGAGCGGCTTCACAACATTAAAAACAGTGTGTGAACAGGTAGGTCTTAACCTGCCGGAGGAAGGCCATCAAGGAGGGAGCCATTCCGATTTCCCTGGGCAGGGAGTTCCAGGGTCTAGGGGCAGCCACTGAGAAGGCTCTCTCTCACGTTCTCACCAACCATGTTTGTGATGATATTGGGACGGAGAGAAGGGCTTCTCCAGAAGATCTCAGAGTCCAGGCTAGTTCATACCAGGAGAAGCGGTCTGCCAAATAGGACCTGGGCTACTACTACTAGTACTACTACTACTAATAATAATTTTATAAAACAGGATGGGCTGTTTATTATAATTATTAATATGAATTAGAAATTATTATTATTATTATTATCATTAGAAATTAGTAGAAATTATTACTATTACTATTATTAATAATTTTATAAAACAAGATGGACTATTTATTGTTATTAGTATTATTATTGGGAATTATTATTATTATTCAATTATTATTAAATTAATAATAATAGTAATGTTATAAAATAGTATGGACTGTTGTTATTATTAGAAATTATTATTATTAAATTATTATTAAATCACTATTTAGAAATGAGCAGAAAATAATAATAATAATATTTTTATAAAACAGGATGAATTATTATTATTAGGAATTGCTAAAAATGACCTGAAATTACTATTACTATTATTAATAATTTTATAAAACAGGATAGACTATCTATTATTTTTATTATTATTAGAAATTGTTATTATTAAATTATTATTAAATTATCATTCTTAATAGTAATAATAAAAATTTTATAAATCAGGATAGACTATTTATTATTATTATTAGAAATTATTACTATTGTATTATAATTTATTATTATTATTAATTTTATAAAACAGGATGGACTATTATTAATAGTAATAATAGTCCATCCAGTTTTATATTGTGTTATTGTATTACAATAAGTTATTATTAATTTCATAAAATAGGATAGATATTATTATTATTATTATTATTAATAATAATAATAATAATAATAATATTATTATCGGTCCCTGTTTTATAAAATAATAATAATAACCCTAACCCTGTATTATGTAGTATGCAACAGGGCTGCATGTGCACTGCAGAAATCTAATAATAATAAATATTATTATTATTTAGTTATAATAATAATTATATTATTATTATTATTATTTTATAAAAGAGGATGGACTAATTATTATTATTATTATTATTATTATTATTATTATTATATTTCTGCTGTGCAGCTGCAGCCCTGTTGCCCCCCTGAGTGCAGGGTGGTGTATAGGGTTAGGGGCTGGGGGTCAGTCAGCCCCCCTTTCCAGCCTGCCCCTCCTTCCTGCTTCCTCTCCAGCCAATCAGGCTTCTCTCTGGCTTTCCTCCAGGCTGGGAATCCCGCCCACCACTCTCTCTTCCTTTCCCCTGATTCCTTGTCTGATTTGTCTCCAGTCCTCAGCCCAGCCCAGGCTCCAAAGGGAAGGAGCAGAGAGCTGGAGGAGGCAGAGGTGCCTTTGCTTTTCCAAGGCAGGGGGCTGCTCTTTGCTGTTGCTGCACAGCACTGCATCCCTTCCTAGGCTGTGGCTGGAGACAGAGAGAGAGAGAGGAAGGGAAAGGCAGCAGACCCTTCAGAGGAGCTTTGCCATTGCCTTCTTCCCCAGAGGCTGAGAGAGTGTGACTCCATCCATGACTGGGACCCTGGTCTCCAGAAGGGTAGCAGCAGCAGCAGCAGCAGCATCCTTCCAGCCCCTGAGCCCCCTGAAGGAAGCAGGTGGAGGGCAGGCAGGAGAGTCAGCAGGTAAGGCAGCCGCCCAGCCTTTGTGTGTGTTGACTGTCTGTGTCTCTGTAGCAGCAGCAGCAGAAGGGACAAGGCAGGCTGGCTGGCTTTGGGTTTGGAAAGGCTCTCCTCTTCTTGGGGGAACAAATGGAGCTGGCTTGGCTCTGGGCAAAACGTGGAGGAAAGGGAACAAAAGGCCAGGGGAGGAAGGAAGGGGGACCCTGGTGGCTGGGTCTCTGTATGAAACTGAGAGAGAGAGGTGGGGTTCATTTTCTCCCTCCTCATTTCAGCCAAAAAAATAAATGCATTCTTAGGCAGCATCCACACTGCAGAAATAATCCAGTTTGAGACCGCTTTAACTGCCCTGGCTCAATGCTGGGAAGCCCTGGCAACTGTAGTTCTGGGAGACATTTAGCTTTCTCTGTTGGAGAGCTCTGGTGCCACCATAAATTACACTTCCCAGGACTTCCCTAGTTAAAGCAGCCTGAAACTGGGTTATTTTGGACTGCCACTGACTGCTGTGGAAATCTGGGGACTGTTGTGCATCCACACTGCAGAAGTAAACCGGTTTGACACCATTTTAACTGCCATGGCTCCATGCTGTGGAAGTCTGGGAGCTATAGTTTGTTGTGCATCCACTAGAAGTAATCCAGTTTGACACCCCTTTCTAACTGCCATGTCTCCATACTATGGAAGTCTGGGAACTATAGTTCGTTGTGCATCCACGCTGTAGAAATAATCCAGTTTGACACCGCTTTAACTGCTGTGGCTCAGTGCTATAGAATTCTGGGATCTGTAGTTTGTGGTGGCACCAGAGGCACCACAATTCCCAGAATTCCATAGCATTGAGCCATGCCAGTTGAAGTGGAGTCAAACTGGATTATTTCTACAGTGTGGATGCAGACCTACTAGTCATCAGAATGTGACTCAACGCATGCAAAGACAAGGAAGGAGATCTGGGATCCCCACCCAAAACCAGTGCAAAAAAACCCCAACAAACCAAAACAGTGCCTTGTACGTAACCTGTGTGTGTGACTGGAAGGAGTGTTGTGAACCACTGTTCAATTTGACTACTTTGTGGCACAGTTCTGTATGTGTCTACTCAGAAGGAAGTCCTTCTGGATTCAAAGACATAGCTGTGCCATTCTGGAAAATCAATATGCAAAGGGATCTTGCAGCCCCTCTGAGACTAACTGAAAGATCAAAGTTGGTAGCATGAGGTTTCCTAGACTTGAGCCTACACCCTGAGATGCATTTGGCAGCCACCAAATGTATCTGAGTGAGCCAATGTGGCGTGGTAGTTTGGGTGTTGGTGCCACGACTCTGGAGACCATGGTTTGATTACCGTTCGGCCATAAAACCCACTGGGTGACTTTGGGCAAAAGCCACATGCTCCCAGCCTCGGGGGAAAGCAGTGTCAAACCTCTTCTGAACCAATGTTGTCAAGAAAATCCTGTGATAGGTTCACCTTAGGGTTGCCGTAAGTCAGAACCAACATGAAGGCACACAACACACACGCATCTGAGGAAGCAGGCTCAAGTTTATGAAAGCTCATACTATCAATTTCTTTCAGTTAATCGCAAAGGGACTGCAAGGTCCTTTTGAGTACTACTGAATTTGGTGGAGGTTGCTCCCACCTATGCTCGGTATGTATAGGACTGCAGTTAGTTGCACTCTGTTGCTCCGAATTACCCAACCTTGAAAGACTCTTGTCCTTCAGGGATCTCTACTCAGCCTGTTCAGACTTCTGCTTAGAGGAGAAAAGGTTATTTTGGTCATCAGTCCTAGTCTTTGGTTACTCTGTCCATCTTCCATGACAACAGTGGGTGGGGAGGAAGAGTTTCAGCCAATTCTAATCAATAACATGTTGAAAAAGTGGTGCTTCAAAGATTAGAAAAGTGAAAGAGTAATTTTTAACTTGCAGAGGAGTTTATCACACGAATGAGATTGGGAGTTTGTCCTGTGAATATCCCGGAAAAATCGTGTAATTACGCCTAACAATTTCACACAACGTCATGCAAATGACAAGATGTCATTAAAGTGGTCACAAAGAAGCATTAATGTGCATCTTGTTACTTTCAGGATTTCAGCGACAATGCATTTCTGATATTGATTTATTTATGCAATTGTGTGTGATAACCATTCGTGCAATTACTTGCCATTTCTGCTTCATTTCTGGGATACCTTAAATGTGCTTTAATCTCTCTTTAAGGTCGAAACCAGCCCCAGTGTAATAAACTCTGTTGTCTTGGTTCTCTTAATTTTGTTTTGTGGTGAGATTCAGAAACATCCCTATTAGATTCAGAGGACCTTATCAGACAGGAGGAATTTCTCTTTATTGTGAATGGAGCCAATTGGAGTCAATTCGAATTCACATGAATTCGCTAGTTTAGCGAATTTACGTGAATTCCAATTACATTCAGAATGCATTCAGAATAACTTTCCATAACCTGAAAATGACGCCCCATTGCCCGAAATTGCGTGAGATGCTTTAATTCGCAATAACGTAAAACCCATGATTGCATTCGGAATGACTTCCCTTTTGCCCAAAATTGCATGAGATACTTTAATTAGCAATAACATGAAACCCCATGATTGTGTTCGGATTGCTATTAGATTATACTTCAAATTTCCAACGTCTGATAAGGTCCATATAATCAGAGTTGACAGGGACTGCTAGGGGCATCTGATCCAATCTGTTTCCCATTGGATAGCAGGCAAATCCAAAGAGCAGTGGCATAAATCTAAGAGCTGGAAGGGACCCCAAAAGGGATTGGTCACCTGTCAGTGAGGAATTTACTGCTAATGTACCCCTGAGAAATGATCCTCTAATCCAGCCATTCCCAAATGTTGGTCCCTTGGCCTGTAACTGCATTGGCTTTTTGCTACCACACCACTGTTGACACATCCGTATGCAAAGGGATTTTCCAACACCTTTGAGACTAACTGAAAGATAGAAGTTGGTAGTATGACTTTTCATAGACTTGAACCTACTTCCTCAGATGCACGGGGATACATGTTGACACATGTTAAGCTTATGGTCTATTAAGACTCCAAGATCATTTTCACATTTCAAGCCAAGTATCTCACATCTTATATTTGAACATCTTGTTTTTAGTCAAATGTATCTTACATTTATACCAGTTGAAGTTCATTTTGTTAATTTTGGCCCAACCCGAGCTAATACTTCTGAGGTATTATCTCTCCTTCCCAGTTTTGTGTCATCTGCACCTTGGATGAGCAGGCTCTCTGTTCTGTCATCCAAACTCTTTATAAAGATGTTGAACAAAACTGAGCCAAGGACAAAACCTTGTGGCGCCCCACTTGTCTATTCCCTTTATGAATAGGAGTAACTGTTGAAATAAAATCCTGTGTATGTGAAAGATCATTGTGCCAAGACTGATGTAGAGGAGCCATTGAGCGGAGCAGGAGACAGATTTCACCCATGGCATTTTGCCACCTGAGTCATAGCAGCCAGTGCACATATGCGCTTAAGACACCTGGGTTTCAAGATATAGCACATTGCTCTGGCACTGGAGGGAAAAAATGCACAAGCACCTCTTTTCCTCCCTAGCAGTAAAAAAAAAAAAAAATGCAATGCTGATAACCTAACTAAAAATTGCTTTTTACTGTCATTCAAAATTGGCTGCCTGATATGGTTACTCGCTTTGCCTAATCGAGGGCCATACAGGGTTATCAATTGGTTACACATCTCTTGTTACACAAGCTTATGTTAAAAGTGGTTGAGTTCAGGGACTATGGGGCTTTGTATACATTTACTTTCACTATTTCAATTATTTTGGGCCATTTTTCACACTAACTTTTACAATAGGTATCCTTTTATAAAGAGAAGTGAATAATAATAATATTTATTTATTTATTTATTTATAACCCGCCCCTCTGAGCGAGCAATTGGGGCAGGGTACAACATTAAAAACAAATAAGATTAAAATGTTACATCCCAATCCCTCCTCCCACCCCTTAAAACAGGATTAAACTAGCACAGCGTTAAAACAGCAGCAATAAGAACAAACAACAACAACAAAACCATACAGTATATCCTATGAAGCCTTTATGTTGGAGAAGCAACAGTGTTTCTAAGAAAGAAATGTTCAAAAACACCAGCCTTTCTCCATAATCTCCATAGTACCTGCTGTTACCCTTCCCATGTTGTAATTTTTCCAATTGAAACCAGAAGCATATGAATTTTGAAGAAAGTTGTTTATATAATATTGGATTGTGCTGATGGCAGTGAGGCATTTGAGCTGTGCCTCTCTGATGGTATGGAATGGTGAAGCCATCCCTGTATGCATTGTGACAAATTGTATGTTTTCAGGCCTCTTTTTGAAAGGTAAGTAGAAGCTGGCAATTTGACTGGAACCTTTATCCTAGAGAGAGAGGTTCTTTCTGTTAGGCTAAAGGCTACAAAACATCCCTGGAAAAGCTAAGAGGCAGGGAACTAAGATGCAAGTTGGCTGAAGGAAAGGAACAGGCATGCTGCAGCAAGAGAACAAAGCACCGGGGAAACCCATAAGAAGAGTGGATGAATGACAAACCTAGTGGAAAAAGAGCAGAAGTGATGAAGAGCTGAGATCAAACAGCTGAGACGGGATGTGGTTGTTAGGGCACATATAAGATTGTATGTACAGCACTGTGTAAACTTACAGAGCTATATAAATAAAATTAATAATAATAATAATAATTCCCACTATGAAATAAAGTGAATTGCTGATTGGTTTAAATGACCGTCATGCCCATTTGGAACAAGTTCCTGTCATAATTTGATTGATTCCTGTCATGATAAAGCAAGGCAAACACAAAAAAACCCTGATTTTTTCAAACACTAGTTTCTTAGCGGTTCTTTTGAAAAGAATCGATTCCGAAGATTGTTCAGCAAGTGGGAATGACAGATCTGAATCATAGCATTCTGGAGGGGAGAGAAAAATGGCAGAGAGGTGTTTACCATCCCTCTTCAGTTTTTGATAGATCCACCATCCCCACCCCCAGTGCTGCCTTTTTGCTTGTGGTGTGACCTATGGGTGCATTTTTTAATTTAAAAAAAGAAGATTCGATTCATTGATTTTGCAACTACTTGAAAAGGCAAGTAGTTGTTAAACCAATGAATCGATTCTTCGATCATTTTATTTAAATAACAACAACCAATGAACGTGTCGTGCCTTGCCTTCCTCTTCCTCCTCCTCGCGCTGCACTGCCATGCCCCATCTTCTTCCTCTTCTTCCTCCTCCCACCTCACCTTCCTCTTTCACCTCCTCCTGCCCCCCCCCCCCCCCAGGCTTGCCATCTGCAGATGCTCAGCTCCATGGATGGCAAGTCAGCATATAAGGAGGAGTGCACAGTAGTTCCCAAGCCGGGCTGCCTGGGCTGCTGCTTATGTCAAGAGGCCAGGTGCCTGCCAGCACCCTCTCCCCACCCAGAGCCCGGGTTGCCACTTATGTCACTGATTATTGACATTCATTTTGAAGCAGCATAAACTAGTGGGGATGTCAGTCGTGCTAAAAAACAAATGATTACACAGGGATAATGAAGAGGTCCACTTTCATAGTGGGAATGATGGACCTTTTGGAATCAACACAGAGTGAAGGCTAATCGCAAACTGGTTTAAAGTGTGAGAATGAGCCCTTAATATCCTGTCCATTTCAATAAATCAGGGTGACCACCGAGATTCAGGAAATTTCATGTCTCACAGCTCTTCTGTCTTCTATCATGGCTCCATCCAGTAGAATCCTGGGATTTGTAGTTTTGGTGAGGTAGTCAGCTTCATCTGTCAAAGAGCTCTGGTGCCTCACCAAGCTACAAATCCCAGAATTCTGTCAGATAGACTCATGGCAGTTAAAGCGGAGTCAAACTGCTTTATTTCTGCAGTGTGGACACACTCTCAGTTTTGCTTTGTTTTGTTTTTAATCCAACTCTCTCTTGCCTTGTATTTATTAGTCATTGTGGTTTCATTTCCTTTGACTGCAGGTATCAGGTCTTCTCCTTTAGGTATTTCTAGTTAAATTGTTCTTGTTCTGGTATTCTTAAGTGACTTTACCAAAAATTCTCTACATGGCTTGTGTAGTAGTGTGACGGACTGTATGTCAGCTGCAGAAGCATAGAGACATAATTATTTCAGAGAACAGAAATGCTTGATGCCTCTGCAAACCTTTCCCACCATCATCTTCAGGTATTATATGAAAAAGGCCAGGATCTGAAGAATATAATTGGGTTAGCAAAGATTCTTCAGACCTATGGTTTGTATCTTCTCCCTCTATACTCCTTTTTCCTCATGGAAACTTCTTTTGAAATTCAAGGAAGCCGCAAAATGGGATTGTCAAAAAGTATACAGTATCATTCAAAAGGAAAGCATGAAAAAATTCACTGAGGAAAACCAAGCATTTTGGGGGTATGTGAAACTGGCTCTCTATGTCCTAGTGTCTGTGTTCTGTAATGAGAAGGCTCTTTCAAAAGGCTCTTTCCGCTTTTGCTACTGTACATTTTTATTCTCATTTATTTTCTTTAAAGAATTATACCCTACTATTTTCAAAGTGGCTTACCATTTGTTGTCATGATACAACCATTTCCCTGTTTAAAAAATCTTCAAACCAAAAAAACTCATGAACTAATCATCCTTTAGTCTTGTGGCTGGTGGAGCATGCTTCACTTTGGTTTTCCAAACTCAGTATGATTAGGAATGAGTGCATGCACTAGTATTTCCTTAAAATAATGTTAAAAGCATGGCTTTTATAGCCAGAATGTTGTGGAAACCAGTGAGCAATGGATTTTTTTTCCAGATGGAATTGTGAACACTGAGAGGTCCTAGATACATTTGTAGAGTTTTCAACAAACTTCCCAATGAAGTGTCTGCATCTTTAACCCTACTATCTAACCCTTGGCAGCAAGAGGAGCTAAATTTTTGTTCTTACTAATAGTTGTTGTTGTTGTTAATATTATTATTGTTTTTGTTTATTTATAAAGCACTGTAAGTTTGCATAGTGCTGTACATGCTGAATATACTGTACAAAATATAATTAATTAAAAAGCTGCCTAGGGCCAGTAATTAAAAAGCTGCCTAGGGCCATCTAAGTACTGGGCCAGTTGTTTCCTTGGTCATAAACCTGAATTGCAGGTTCAAATCCATGTTTTTATTTAAATATGGGATCACAAGAACCATTCTGTTCTGTCAGACTAAATGTCCGTTTGCTCCTGTTACTTTCTTCTGTTAAGATGCAGTTTTAACAAACAGTAAGATGATGACACTCAGATATACCTCTCTATGACTAGATCATCGATTCACTCCTCAGATTGCGTCTCCCCTCTTAATGATTGTCTTGCGGCGGTAATGGATTGGATGAGGGAAAACAGATTGAAGCTAAATCCAGACAAAACAGAAGTACTAACAGTTATCGGTCCGAAACCAGACTTGGGAATACATCCACCAGTCCTAGGCGGAGTCACACTCTCCTCTAAAGACTCTGTTCGCAGTCTGGGGGTACTTCTGGACTCATCACTTCACATGACTAGTCAGGTGAATGCGATGGTCAGGAGTGCCTTTCATCAGCTTCGGTTGATACACCAGCTGCGCCCTTTCCTGGATATGAAAGACCTGGAATCTGTGGTACACACTCTAGTAACCTCACGTCTGGATTTCTGTAACGCTCTCTACATGGGGCTACCCTTGTGCCTAACCCGGAAACTTCAACTAGTCCAGAACATGGCAGCCAGACTTATTACTGGAACATCAAGGAGAGAGCACATAACACCAGTGCTTAAAGCTCTCCACTGGCTGCCCATTAGTTTCCGGGCAAAGTACAAGGTGTTGACATTAACCTTTAAAGCCCTACATGGCCTCAGGGACCGCCTCTTCCCGTATGAACCGCCCCGCACACTCCGATCCTCTGGGAGGAACCTGCTACAGCCTATGAAAACTAGGTTGTCGCAGACCGCCCAGAAGACTTTTTCAGCTACCGCTCCCAAGCTTTGGAATGACCTGCCGGACGAGATGCATCTTATTACCTCATTGGCCAATTTCAAAAAGGCTTTAAAGACGCATCTCTTCCGGCAAGCCTTTCCTTGTAAGGAAAATAAATGAAACATCAACTCCCACCTCTGGGAAATGGAAATGAAACTGGGGAAATAACGTTTGCTATCCCCCTGCTTAAACTTTTGGATTCCCTGAAAAACTAAGTGCCCCCTGCTTTATTTTTCTTTTGGGTTCTTCCCCAGTAGAAAACGTTCTTATTACTGGTGGTCTTCTTTGCATGGGTCTTTCTTGGCTCTAAGTTGTAGACCTTCCAGGGCACCAGTAGTGGTGGTTTCCCTTGGCGAGGGAAGGAAGAATTCACTCCAGAATGCTGACAGCTATTCCATAGAAATGGTTGCCTGTGGTTTCAGCTTTTTATGGAAGATATTGCTTCTCACAGAGCAATATAGTGGACCTTTGGTATCCATGGAGGTTTGGTTCCAGGACCACATATGGATACTAAAATCCATGGTGGTAGTAGTGGTTAGAATCATAGAATCATAGACTTGGACAAGACCACAAGGGCCATCCAGTCCAACCCCCTCCCATGCAGGAACTCTCAGTCAAATTGTCCCTGACAGATGGTCATTCAGCCTCTGTTTAAAAATCTGCAAAGAAGGAGACTTCATCACTCTTCAAGGGAGTGTGTTCCACTGTCTAATGGCTCTTACTGTTAGGAAGTTCCTCTTTAGCCTATCTTTCTCTGAAGTTGCCAGCCACAGATGCTGGTGAAACATCAGAAATAAACTCTTTTAGAACAAGGCCACATAGCCCAAAAAACCCACAAACGACTGTAGTTCCTCCTAAGGTTGAGGTGGAATATCTTTTCCTGGAACTTGCATCCACTGGTTTCTGGAGTAGCAGAAAACAAGCTTGCTTCATCCTCAGTGTGACACCTCTTCAAATATTTGAACAGGGCTATCATAATACCTCTTAACCTTCTTTTCTCCAGGCTAAACATCCCCAGCTCCCTAAGTCATTCCTCATAGGGCATAGTTTCCAGACTCTTCACCATTTTAGTCGCCCTCCTGTGGACACGCTCCAGTTTCCTAACATCCTTTTTTAATTGCAATGCTCAGAATTGGACACAGTATTCTAGGTGAGGTCTGACCAAAGCAGAATAGAGTAGTACTATTACTTCCCTTGATCTAGACACTATACTTCTATTGATGCAGCCTAGAATCTCATTGATCTTTTTAGCTGCTGCATCACACTGTTAACACATGTTCAACTTGTGTTCTACTAGGTCTCCTCGATCTCTGAAGGTTGTGTGCCTTCAAGTAGTTTCCGATTTATGGCAAGCTTAAGGCGAACCTATCATGGGGTTTCTTGGCATGATTTGTTCAGAGGATATTTGCCACTGCCTTCCCTTGAAGCTGAGAGTGTGTGACTTGCCCAAGGTCACCCAATGGGTTTCCATGGCCATATAGGGAATCAAATCCTGGTCTCCAAAGTCCTACTCCAGCACTCAAACCACTGTCTGTGATCCCATTAAATATAATAGCATAGTAAAATGGCATCCCTTTTAACCAAGGTTTGATTTTTGGAATGTATATATTTTGAAAAATTATTTTCAAGCTGTGGATGGTTGAATCAGTGGATACATAGGGCCAACGGTATTTCATCTATGCTACAAAGGCAGCTTCTTTACAGACACCATCTTATTTTTATTTATTTATCTTATTTTTTTTTTCAAGGAGGGGTGAGAGAGAGCCCTCCTGTTGTTTGTCCATCTGTCTGTCTGTCTCCTCCCATCCTCTCATTTACTCCCCCTTCTCCACTAAGAGGAAGCCAACTAGGCCTAACCCTTTTGTGTTGCTAAGCAACATCTCACAGAGAATCTTCATCTCTAACATTTCCTTACCCCACCCCAGATGGCAGCATTCTTGGGACTATTAATTCTTGAAGGCTTATGCTCAAACATATATTGGTGTTCGTTTGTTTTTCCAAAATCCCTTTCAAGTATAAAACCTTGCCTCTCAACCAGAAGACGCATGTTGAACTGTCTGGAAGATTTTGATACTGTAACAATGATCCTGTTGTCTGGTGTAGGACCCATGCTCCCTGTAGTTGTTTTGTTGTGGTTAAATCAGTTATTATGTTTTTTTAGTTTTAAAAACAGAGCCAGTGTGGTTTGGTGGCTTGCGCATTGGACTATGACTCTGGAGAGCAGAGTTCAAATCCCCGCTCGGCTATGAAAACCTACTTGTTGACCAAGTAACACTATCTAACTGCAGAGAGAGCAAGTCGCCCTCTCTCAGCTATGGAGGATGGCAATGGCAACCCCCCCTCTGAAGAAACATGCCAAGAAAACCCCATGATAGGGTCATCTTAGGATCACCCTGAGTCAGAAATGACTTGAATACACAACAGCAACAACAAACAAGTATTCAAAACAGCCTCTCACTTTTTTAAAGAAATAAACCTCTCATCCCACCTCTGCCAAGTTGACATGTAAACTGAAATAGTGACTTCTTGCCCTGCCATGTTAGACAGACCATTTAGTCATTGTGTCCAAAAGTAGAAAAGATATTTTACTGCATGTCAAAATGAAGGTATTTTGCATCTGACCACCTGAAAGCTTGCTGTAAACAAGAACCACTATGTTTATCTGTTTTTCCCTTTCCTCCCTGAGAAGGAAAGAATTTTATATGAAAGACCTGTAGAAAATCATTGGTTATGTAACAGCAAACTGTTCAGGTTTTTATTTCCCCCTTTTGACAGATTGTCTGGCTCAGAGACTTCTCCCAGCTTTTCAATAGGTTGGACAGTGTGAGACATTTTTCAGCTTGTGGCATACTTCTTGGCACACACACACACACACACACACATATTATAATAGCATAATTTATAGATGCTTCCACCTGTGTTCTGTGCAAAACTGAAGACAATCATTGAACGTAGGAAGGCTCATGTCTGTTCTGTGTTTACTACTGGAACCATTTTTCTCCCAAATGCTAAACCCCCCCAAAAAAAACACTATTCTCTGGCTGCATATAAAGTGATTTTGCCTGAGTAGAAATCAAATGAAAGAATGAGTCACTGGAAGACTACCCAAAGCGCTACCATTTAGAGGGAGACCAAGAAATCATTAGTGTGGAAAGACACGTTTCTCTGCTGTGACTACACATTTTGAATCCAAGATGTTCACTTTCCCCTAGAATCTTACTAAACATTGTAAGTTACTAACACCAGGAATGGAACTAATGTAAGCCTCTGGCTTTATTATTTTCAAATGCCTGTGAGTAGCACCTGATGTCGCAGCCTAATGATACATTATTTTTTCTGTGGTATAAGTGGGAAATTAGGTTATGTCATAACCTGGTATATTATATTATCTTGCAGAACAGGGCAGGAACAAGATTTACCCACAAAAGAGAATATATATTGATTTGCAAAGATAGATGAATTAAGAGTGTAAAATTGTTGTTGTTGTTGTTGTTCTTCTTCTTCTTCTTCTTCTTCTTCTTCTTCTTCTTCTTCTTCTTCTTCTTCTTCTTGCAAATGTTACATGGGAAACATATGTCCAGGGCCCACTGTTTTTTCTGTCATTGGATCTTTTATGTGCCATTGCTCTTTGTGATTCAGCTTTAAATTTAAAGCAGAGATGGGCAAAGTGTAGTCGTGAGGCTACCTGAAAAGCTATTTTGGTTGTCTTTGATAGTCTCCAGACTGCCCTGCTGCCCCATACCAAAAAAGGTGAATTTCCTCTGCTGAAAGGTTGTAGAACTCTCACACACCTTTTCACATATTTAAAAAACTATTTTTAAAATCCAGAAATAGATTCATAAACATTCTTTGTGAAGTCGAAGGCTTTCAGGGCTGGAATCCATAGTTTTTTGTGGGTTTTTTTAAAGCGATGTGGCCTTGTTCTGGAAGAGTTTATTCCTGATGTTTTGCCAGCATCTGTGGCTGGCATCTTCCCTGAAGACGCCGGCCACAGATGCTGGCAAAACATCAGGAATAAACTCTTCCAGAACATGGCCACATAGCCCGAAAACCCCCACTAAATTCTTTCTTTCTTTCTTTCTTTCTTTTTCTTTCTTTCTTAACAGTCTATGTGTCACTTGGAAGGTACCAGGAACAGAAAATTGGTCTCTGGACCTGCAGGTTTAAAGCACCTTAACAAATATATACTGCCTTGCAGGTCAGAAACAATCTTCCCATAGGCATCTGTTTAGCCACTGTGAGCCAAACACAGGATTATACCATAGGTCTTTGCTCCTCTTATGTTCTTAAGGCTGTGACATACATGAGCCTGCAGAATCACCTAAGTGCCGTCAATAGATAAAAAGGCTTTTACCACAGGGAGCCAACTTTGTGCCTCAACAAATCAGCTGTGTATTTGCAGTGGCTAGGTAGTTATAAAAATCATCTTTGCATTTGCAGTGCAGTTATGTAACAGGAAAATACTTTCACAGATAAATAATGCAGCATCAGTATTAAGCATCAAGACACAATGAGTAATGTTTCAAGCTGATCCTTTCCATCACTGGGTATTATTTTAAAAGGCCTAGGCAAAAGGTTTTTCTGCTACAACTCTGGTGGGGCTATTTCACAGGAGAGCATCGCTTGCTCTCAACTAATGCATTTTGATTAACTAACCCCTGTTAATAGTATTACAATACCAGTTTTAACTTCTCTAGAGCCATGCTTTTAAACATCCAGTAGGGCTGTATTCTCAGCAAACATACACAGGTTATTGCTGTAAGGGTCTTATAATTGTAAGTTCATTTTGGTAGTCAGTGACCCCATGGAAACAAAACAAGGAATCTTGTAGCTCATGTGCTGTACCATGAGCTTTTGTGGAGCAGAGCTGACTTCATTTCACACATCTAATCTTTGCCGATTTCATCACTCTTATCCCTAGGCTCCTCAGTTCATGACTGCTGTCTTTTTGATAGGCAATACTGGGCTGTAAGCAAGCCTCTTATGCTCTTTACACATTGTAGTCTAGGCTGAATTACATTGGTGAAACTTTAGGAAGTTTTAGGAAGTCATTGAATAGCAAACTGGAGACAGTCAGATGGCCTTTCCTTATTTACTGTTGAGATGTTGCAGTACACATACTGTTATTTTCTTTTATATAGTTAAATGGATGTTGTGGGGTTCGGAAGCTACACAAAACTGACCAAACTACTAAAGATTAGCACTGTAAGAAATCTAAAAAGAAGTGTATATTTCTGTAGCATATGCCAGCATTGCTCTTGTTCCTGCAGCAAGCACACAGTTTAAACACACACACTCCTCCACCACCACTAAATCCTTAAAATGCACTTGAAGGTGCACCTGGGAATATCTATTGAACTAAGAGAGACAATTCACACATTTTCCTTTCCTGATTCCCATGTTATCTGAGGAATCTAAAGGCCAAGGATTGGGGGGTGGGGTGGGGTGTAAAAGCACAAGTACTTCTGCTGCATATGACTTTCATCTTTTGCCCTCACATGAAGTTCCCTAACTATAATCAGAACATGATTAAGGCTTTCTGGTTCCCAAATACCCTAAAGGCACCAGATGCCATCTGATCATGGAAGGCAAGCAGGGTCAGCTCTGGTTAATACTTGGATGGGAGAGTGCCAGTGAATTCCAGGTGCTCTGTGTGTGTGTGTGTGCGCGCGTGTGTTGTGTGCCTTCAAGTCGAGACTGACCTATAGCAATCCTAAGGTGTTGTCTTGGCAGGATGGAGGTTTGCCATTGCCTTTCCCTGAGGCTGAGAGCATGTGCCTTCCCCACAGTCACCCAGTGGGTTTCATAGCCAAGCTGGGAATTGAACCCTAGTCTGCAGATTCATAGTCCAACACTCAAACAGCTACACCATGCTGGCTCTCTAACCAGATGCTCTGCATACATCAGGGCTGGCAAAAGCACCTCTGAATATTCCTTGCCTAAGAAAACCCTATGAAATTCATAAGTTAACAGGCGACTTGAAGGCCCATGTATACATAGTGCCTGAAAGAGCTGGATATCACTGCCCAAATCTCTCCTGCTTACTGCACTTAGAAAAACCATATTGTTTTTCCTCTGTGTTCTGATGGATATTGGAACTAGCTGTCCTTAATATAATAATAATTTTTTATTTATAACCTGCCCCTCTGAACGAGCAATTAAGAAATAAGAGGAATCCTCCACTTTATGTGACAGAATAGGAGACATGGTAAATTGTGTGTGTTGTGTTGCACATCTCTTCCATCCAAGATCTCAGGCAGCATAATGAGCTGGCTAGGCCTGCTCTTCTGCTACAGCAGGACAATGGTTGGTGGGGTTTCTTGAATCAGCTGCCCACCTCAAACTGAGAGACCAGAAATCTGCAACCAGAGCAGCTTTCCAGAGAGCTGCTGAGGCAGAAGTGCTTTTGCCTGAAGATTGTTTTTCCTCAGAAAGAGGCATTTGGGCTTGTGTGCAGATCTTTTGTGAACTATGCAAGCCATGTACCAGTAATACTGTAGGACCAACTCTCCAGTGACCACATCTGACCAGTCAGATAGGATGTAGCGGCAAAAAGGTTATGGACAGCTGTATATCCTGTTCAGCTGTTTTGGGGATGTGGTCTTTTCACCACATTTTATATATATATTTAGACTTTTATAGATCTGCAGGCATGGTTTAACTGGGAACAGTTAAACTGAAAATGGAAGCTGTAAGAGCCCTGGTGGCACAGTAGTCAAATGCCTGTACTGTACTGCAGCCACTCACTTACAAACTGCAAGGTTGTGAGTTCAATACCAGCCAAGGGCTCAAGCTCAACTCAGGCTTCCATCCTTCCAAGGTCGCTAAAATGAGTACCCAGCTTGTTGGGGCAATTAGCTTACAGATTGTAAACCTCTTAGTGAGTTCTTAAGTGCACTAATAAGTGGTATAGAAATGTACTTGCTATTGCTATTGCTATATACAGTTGCCCCTCCTAAAGCGCGGGTATGAGATCCATGTTCTTGAATATGTGCAGAGGGGTGACCTCCACTAATTGCAGTGGCATGCGTGCCCGTGCTGCATACCCAGGGGCGCACTCCATTCAAGCCTATGGGGCTTAAATAAGCGTGAGCCTCCATTTTCGTAGGGCAGTCCAGAACACCAGAACGGAGGGCAAACTGTATTAAGAAGTTGGGCTATGAACTGATCTCATGCACCTAGCAATTTCTGACAATGCCATCTTTAGGACATCCAAGCAACCCATGCCTCCAGATCTAAATGAATTTTTTTCTTCCTTCCTTTAGAGGTAAAGTGAACGAACTGGAGGGATGGAAGGAGAGCATAATTGAGACTTTCTACTCTTGGGCACCAAAATGTCTTTGTACAGCTGTGAAAAAATAAGGAAAACAACGCAAAGAGAAAAAGCTTACCGAAAAATATGCGCCGTTGTACGCAGTTCAGTGACTTTTTTTGTAGAAGTGCTTTTATAGGAAAAGCATACAGAATATGCACTGGTATTTATTTTCTGCAAATGGAAGCATAAAATGTTTTCTAAAAAAAAAGAGAGAACACTAGTGCTGCAGTGAACCTTGGGCTGGATTGGGTTCTAGTATTTGCAAAGTAGGAAGATTTATCCCTGAAAAACGAGTTTACTTGCCACCCAGCCCTGTGAACTGCCCTGTTGGCATTGTGAGTCACACAGTCATTAGAATTTTGCTCATATATGAGCATATATGAGTCAGTTTTGTGGTTAGGTACAAAGCCACCTCTGAGCATTCTTTGCCTTTTCACAGAAAGCCCAAAGAAATTCATAGGGTCACCATAACTCAACAGGTTACTTGAAGGCACGCACACACACACACACACACACACACCAAACACACTGCTCCTTTAGACTATTTTGGGTACAAAAAACTTTTTTCTTTGTATGGTCAACCCTTGAATTGGCCAACCCTTGTTCAGGCAGTACAAACATGAATGTGAAGGTCACATTCTGCTGCTCCAGAAGCTAGAACACAGAACAATAAATGCAAGCTACACGAAAAGAGATTCCACGTAAACATTAGGAAGAACTTCCTGATAGTAAGAGCTGTTTGACAGTGGAACACACTCCCTTGGAGAGTGGTGGAGTCTCCTTCTTTGGAGGTCTTTAAACAAAGGCTGGATGGCCATCTGTCAGGAGTGCTTTGATTGTGAGTTCCTGCATGGCAGGGGGTTGGACCCTTGTGGTCTCTTCCAACTCTATGATTTTATGATTCTATATCAGTTACAGTTACAGTTTATTATCACTTCAGCCTGAGAGCAATAGAGAATGCTAGAAGAATCAGAGTTTGGGGAGTTGTTTTAAATAAGTAATTACTTCCATTTACACTTTCAATTATGCGCACCAAATAATTAATTATTATTTAATTAATTATTATTAATTAATTATTTAATTATTATTATTTAATTATTATTATTTAATTATTATTAATTAATTATTATTAATTACTATTACAATTGCATTTTAAAAGTAAAAGTATTTACTTACTTTTTATTCAAACATAACTGGAATGATTAGTTTTAGTTACTTTTTAAGAGTCATAACATTAAAACAAGCTACTGACCTGTGGCAGAAAACACCCTGTATAGTTAAACAACACACCCTATAACTAGAAAAGTAACTACTTGTAATATGGATAATATATCTATCACAGGAAGTTTTAACTGATCTCTTGTTATGTTACCATTATAATGCAAGTTAGTTGTTCCTTAGTTACTCAAATGGAAGGTTAATTACAAGTAACTCATTATTTCTAAAAGCATTAATTAGTTATTATTTCCAAGCTCTGATTAGAATTTAGTAGTAAACAATCAGCCTACCCAACTGTACAAGTATAATTATTTTTAGATCTTTAATTATTTTTATTTTGGCTGAAGGAGAGTTATGTATGGACTGAGTATTTTATGGGTGTGGAAGAAGAGGGGTGGTAGGTAAACAGTGTCCAACTAGACGGACAAACAATTTTATCCCAGCAGAAGCCTATCTTCCTGTCTCTTTCCAAAGGTTTTTTGGCACACTTAAAAGAAAAAGAGAAGGGCGGGAGGGAGGCAGTAGAAAGCTTTATCTTAGTCTCACCCAGTGTGTGAAACTCAAGATAAAGAGTTTTGCTTCTTTATATCCTGTCCTCTTTAGATTTCTACCAAGACTTTCTCACTGAGACTGCTTGGGAGAGATCAGTCCTCTATTTGAAAATTACTCATGTTACAGTTATTCAAGCAAGCCGAAATAACAGTTCAGATTAGCCAGGTGGGAAAAAATACAGCAAGATATTGAGGTCAAGCTATCCCTCCCAGTCTCAAGGGCAAAACTAGAAAGAACACACACTATTTGTGAATTTAAATGTCTTGAATAGAGGCCACAACAACTTGGCCTACTTGTTTGAAACCGCACTTGATTTGTATGGAGATAGATTTTTTTAAAAACGCATTTTACAGCAGCATGCAGTTTTAATGGGAAAAGACAGTAACAATGATATACACAAACTTCTCAGTTGTGAATGTAACTTGCCAGTTTGCTTCTCTGCAGTGAATAAGGAAGCTGTATAAAGATAAAAAACATAAACAGAGAAGGAGATGTGGAGACTTGCCAATAGGTCTTCGTTTGAGCCAGGATTCATGAGATCCCAGCCCCAGAAGCTGTTTTCGGTGCCATTTCTCAACCATGAGTCCTTGCTAAAAGGTTTCTGGATAGGATTGGTAACCTCTTTTTTATTTAATGGCAAGGTAGAGGTTTTGTGCAAGAGAGCCAATGTGCTGTAGTTTTTTGAGTATTGGGTGATGATTCTGGAAGACAGTGTTTGAATCCCCCTTCAGCCATGGAAATCCACTGGATGACTATGGGCAAGTCACACTCTCTCAGCCTCAGAGGAAGTCAAAGGCAAAAAACCTTTTGAACAAATCTTGCCAAGAAAATCATGTGATAGGTTTGCATTAGAATCAACATGTTAGAAATGACTTCCAAGGTGCATAACAACAACAGAGCATTTTTTGCTATTAACAAGTTATAAAAGAAGCAGAAATTCAAGGTAATGGATTCACCATATTCATAGAAGGTTGCTGCTGCATTTGAATATGTAGCATTTTTCATCACTGCATCTTCATGTTTGGAGAGCTGCACTTGTTCGAAGTCTATTTCTGTAATTTTTAGATGCCTAGGAATCATACTGGATTCTGTCTGCTAATATTTCTGGTCCAAAGAAATATACAGGCATTTGTAGACAACTTTGCTATCTGCTAGATTTTCTCCTCCCCTCGAGAGGAATAATATCTTTTAAAGCATAGTAATTAGACATGAGAGGAGTAATATTTGGCAAAAGATAGTAATTAGACAATTAGACTCCCAATTAGACATTTCTGCTAAGTTTCTTTGGCATATTCTATTCACAAACTGTACAGAAAATGAGCAACAACTGAGCAGAAGCTCACTGACTTGGCTGTGGTTTCTGGAAGCCTGTTGAAATTTATGGTACTTGCATATTACATTCCTTGAATGTGTTGAGACTGCTTCTTTTTTAAACTTCTGAATTGGCTGAATAAGAGCTTCTCTGAGTGCATGCTGAGTTTCCACGGTTACCCCTACACCTCTGGAATTAGAATTGGAACTCACCAGCAAAAGGTATGACTTCTAAGCTGCTAGAGAGCTTTTCAGAAGTGAGTTTTCAAAACTACATTTATTTTTTTGCAATTCAGAGACCTGATGAATAGTTGTCTGCTTCTCAAGAGTCTCTTATAATGAGAATTATTCAGCAGTCAGTGTGTTAGGAGGTTGGCTGTATCCCCCTGATTGGCTCAGCACTCCATATCCTTTATTTGGGTGTCTGGGTAGAATATTGTATTTGAATGATGGTTTAAAATGCAATCTGTATAGGGAACTTCTGGGTACAACAAAGCCTTCTTCATTATTTATATTCTGCAATAAGAAGTGATGCATTCTGCTGTGGAAAATGAGGAATTCTGTACAAAGTTGTTAGAAAAGAACTGGCACTGAGTTTTAGCAAGAAACCGGTAAACTATATTTTGCACTATAATTATTGCAGAATGGGAGAGGATATTATGTAGACTGAAGCCCCTAGCTTGCTTCACTATTGGTTGAGCTAGTTTGGGCTGCTGGGATATGAAGCCAAACAACATTTGGATGCTCACATGATGCCATGGAATCATGACTTATTTTAAAGTCAGGGATGGGGAAACTTTGGCTCTCTGAGTATTGTTCAACTTTAGTTCTGTTTGACCTATGGTTATGCTGGCTGTGGCTGATGCAAACTAGAGTCTATCGACACTTGGAATGCCACAGGTTCCTATCCCAGCTTTAAGAGTTTGTTGTTCCACAAATATCTTCTTTGTTGACTTGGCTTTATTTAATTCCATAGCAATTGGTAATTAGATCAAGATCTTTCCATGGAAATTCTCAAAAATGCGCATAGATGTAAACTTTCCGTTGGTTTCTGAAGACTTTGTAACTTCAGACAAATACAGAGGTATAGTTACCTCAGACACTAGAGGGCAAACAGGATTTAAACAGGAATTAAACAGGAAATGCCTTATGTTTAACATAGGGCATTTAACATGCCTTATGTTTAACATAGGGCATTTCCTGTTCAATTCCTGTTTAATTCCTGTTTAAATCCTGTTTGCCGTCTAGTGTGATAAACCTCATAGTTACCTCTGACTGGGTGAAACTCTTTTGTCCTAGCCTTACTTGGGCTGCATCCGCACTGCAAAAATAACCTGGTTTGACACCACTTTAACTGTTATGGCTCAGTGTTATGTAATTCTCGAGGAGAGCTCTGGTGCTACCACTAAATACAGTACCCAGAATTCCATAACATTCAGCCATGACAGTTAAAGTGGTGTCAAACCAGGTTATTTCTGCAGTGTGGATGCAGCCCTGGAGATCTTTCCCTGGTGTACTCCCACCCAAGTATTAACCAGGCCAACCATGCTTAGCTTTTGAAATTAGATGAGATGCATTCAGTGTGGTGTGATGGGTATCCTGTCCACCTCATCGACACTTCAGCATCCACAAAATAACAGGAAGCAAGCGACATACTAAACCTTGTGGTAATTCTCCTCCACCATCCATTTATGCAATATCTCTGTAAGTGTATATAAAAATGACTGAAATTATCCCTTGGTAAATTACAGTTGTAAACCAATGCAGTTATACCTTTTGATCAGGAAAAGAAATTACAGTAGTTACCAGTATTAAACTGGTTACTTCCAAGCTCTGGAGAATGCAGGGAAAGGGGGCTAGGCACAGAGCAGTGTAAAAACTTGATTGTGTCTGAAACCTTTATTAATCTATCTTTCTTTCTAAATACTGTATGGTCAAAAGGTTTTAAGTACCAGTTCAGAAGGATGAGCAGCCTGGTTGACAAAGAGCTTATCAGTGCCGATTCCAATTGAAGAAATGGTGCTTGTCCAAATCTTTTAACCATTGGAAGCAAGTGTAGTAATGCTTGTCTGTGGCTACTGCCTGCTCAAGCAAAACATGTATCAAAAATATCAGAAGTCACATTTCAAATAAGGTCAGCAAAATTTATTGGTATGTATTTTCACATATGCATATGGACATCACCACCTTTGCACCAATGTTTTTCTGTTGAGAATCAAGGTGCACTTATATGGAAATAAGTACCAGTGGTTTCAGTGGAATTAGCAGTAAATGAATGCTTTAGAGTTAAACTTACATATTTCCTTTTCTCTTTCTCTCTTCTTTCCATTCTTTTTTTCTTTTTCAGTGATTCTTTTGTAGAATCGAGGCTTCAAACACACTTTATCTATAATGCTGTGTGGAGATTACAATTTTTGCATATTTTGTTAATAGCATTGCTGCAAGAACATAATTTTTAAAATCAGTCATGGAACATTCTAGACAACAAATTAACCTTTCCCCTCCACTCACACCATTACTGAGTACAACTTCCATCATTCACTGATGGCATCACCTTTTTAGTCTGAGGATGCTGGGGGCTGTAGTCCATCTCTTCTGGAGGTTGCCAGTGGAGAAGGCTGGGCTAATCTGATCCTTTCTGTTATTTGTATGATTTAATGTGTATCTCTAAACATTTCTTCTTCCTGACAGATGCTGCATTTCATATGAGAACAAGCACTTTGCAAGATGAAGCACCTACCCTCTGCTGACTGCACTATCTTCTGGTGATGTGAAGATGACTAATAAAAAGCAACAAGCATGACCTCACTGGCCAGTATCATTGCTTCCCAGCAGTCTGAGTGGGTCTCTTTCAATGATGGTCCGCACCTACCTGTTCCCTCACAGTGTGAGTTCCTTCTCTCTGATGAAATACACTGTTGACATAGATCAAACTAAATTAGTATTCAGGATAAAGTCTTGAATTTTTTTTATTAGAGAGATAATGTTTTTGAGGCAGATTCTTTGGAAATTGCACTTGCCAAGCAACGTGCAAGTGTTCTCCCCATGGTTTAGCCTTTTAAAGAGAGAACGGTACGTTCAACATTATTTCCAAGATAATTTGTTGTTCCAGAAAAGTTTTCACTGCCTCTTAATTTCCTGGAGGTAAGGTATAATGGGCTTCCTGTACACAGCAATAAAAGATTTGTAGCTCTGTGGAAGGTAGAAGACCTAGTACATTAGTATTATGCCCCCTACTATACAGTGACACCGAGAGAAAGAGCTGTTTGGGTGTTGCCTGAAATCATTTGTGACCTGTTAGTAGATCACATTAACTCTATTAAAATCATCATAGATCTCCTGTGAATTTCTAAAAATATCAGCAATGGTAGATCTGTTGACTTGCCACATTACAGAAAGTAATCTGTTGACTTGCCACATTACTGCACTACACTCTTGTACTGCTGCTATTCCACTTTTATTTCTCTGGCTGCCTCCTGTTGCATCCTGAGGTTTGTAGTTTAGTGAGGCCCAAGAGCTCTTTGGCTGAGAATTATGAATGTCTCTCCTTAAACTGCAAGTCCCAGAATGCAACAGGAGGCAGCCAGAGCAGTTAAAGTGGAATAGCAGTGCTATAAGAGTGTAGTGCGGTAATCTACTTGGTTAGCATTGTTGATGTTAGCCTGCACTGATATGTTACTTTATTAATATTTAGTTGTGTTCCTTTATTTTATACCTTTTATGTGATTCCTTATGTACAAGTAAGTGTTCTGTTCATTTTAGCAATTATATTGTTTTAGCATAAGGGTTCATAACAGACATGGTGTCACAGACAAAATAAAATTGATCAACTAGTTACTGGAAAATCCTATTAAAATGAATAGTGAAGCTAATGTACATAGGAAAGTTTCTTGAGCTTAAACACATCTGCTGGTTAACTGTAGTAGTGTAGTTGCTATTAAAATAAGCCAGTGTGAAAAAGTGAGTAGAATTTTGGATTTTAGCTGGATCCAGTTCTCCATTTACCTCTGAGGCTAACAGGGTGACTGTTAGCCAACCACTCAGCTTGGCCTACCTCAAAGGATTGGTGTGAGGACAACATGGATGGGGCTATCATGTACATCACCTAGCTCCATGGTGGAAGGGTGGATTAAAACTAGTTTAAGAATTTGCTTACAGTTCGATAGCTAGGCCACAATGCACCATAGTTTAAAAAGAGATTGCAAAGGTATGATGATATAGTAATTTTGAAAGATGGTGTGGTGTGGACAGAAATTGAGTTCAGGATTAATGATTAATGGAATTCTTTCCAGCCCTAGAGCATTCTGCTGGGTAAAGACTACCTGTTATATGAAGCACAGGTTTGGTGTCAGGAAAATAAAACAGGACCCTGTGCTGAATTTCCTTCTTCTTTCTGTGCTATCACATGCTTCAATTTGCCTCCATAAGTTGCTGTTGTAACGTGTGTTTAGCTGCTTATAGTTTTTGTAGCCAGGACTTTTGATTAACACGGACAAAGGTATCTTCTGCCATCATCTGCATGCTTCCCTGTCCCCTCTGAACAATTCTTACAGTGTTGGAAAGGGTGTGTGTGAATTTTCCCAGCAATACATTTTTATGAGGTACCCCTCTTATGCAAAATATTTGGGCCAGCTTGATCTGGAATGGGCAATTAAGAATCACTAACTTTACTAAAGATCTGATAGTGGAAGAGGCAAAAACTGCTTGAACTGGTTTACTGATATGGATCAACACATTTGCTTGCATTTTTCCCCACTGGGGTTGTGGCTAGGAGGGCTGTTACGATGAAACCTTCAAAGGTTACCACTACAGCACTGCCCAGCCCATGTTCACATCATTGCCTTATCAGGATAGGTAAATGAATAGCACAATGACAGGGCACAGAGTAAGTTGCAAGTTGCCTTACAGAATGTAAGGGGGAGAGAGGAGAGGAGAGAGAAGAATTTAACCTGGTGCTACTGAGGAAGTAGACTTAAGTCTATGAAAGCTCATGCTGCCAACTTCTTTATTTCAGTTAGTCTCAAAATCATCTCTCAGCTAGTCTGCAAAATCTCTCTACATACTGGTGCAACTATGTTTTTCATAACAAAATTCCACTCAGGTCAGTCAAAGGCTTATAAATCATCTTTTGACATAGGTGATTTACAAAGAATGAAATAAAAACTTCAAGAAAGAAAAAGTTATGAGACAGATGCTGCATTACTCTCTTTTACATTTTGGCTGTCACTTCAGGCCATACGGAGGAACCACTTGAAGGATTCCTTTCTTCTTCTGATACATCCTCTGAAGGCATCCAGAATCTGGATCAAGAATTGCAGAGTCTTGCACAATCTGAGTTGGGAGATGAAGTGGACAAACCAGCTGTGGAACCTACATCAGTATGTTCACCTGAAATCCACCTGTCTCCAAAGACTGATTTATCTTCATCCTTTAGCACATGGGTCCAGTTTGAAGATGCGCCCTGGACTAGCACTTCACTGGAGCACACTCATACAGGTTGGCATGTCATTCTGCACTAAGGATTATTGTAGTAATGTCTGAAGGACTAGCGTCAGGTAACACTAACGGAGAGTGTCTATGAACTAATTTATACTTAATTTCATTCACCTCAAGGGGAAATGGAAGGAAAAATTCTGATGGAAAAATTTGGAAGCTTCTGTCAAATTTGATTTAGGATTTTGTAGATTAGACTTTGTATGGCTTTGAAAAACTAGGACTTTGTTGAGAAAGAAGGAGCCATTTCTGAGAACTTGGCTTGGACCTTTCACAAGACATTTCATAATTTCCCCCTATTCATTAACCTATGTAAACAAAAGGAATTAAAGATAGTCCTCTGTTTAAAATGATGTCCAGTATAATAATCTTGAGGACTTTTTCTGAGATGGGACATAATGTATCAGCAGATTTATAATAGTCAAACAATTTAAACTCATACAAAATAAAAATGAACTGAGCCACCATTTTAGCCACCAGGTGCTAAGGCGAATAACTTGCTTAGCTTGGTGCCAAAACAAAGGCAAATTCAAGAGTTCTCTTGTTTCACCTGCTCCTTCATCCCTTTTAAATTTAGGGCCAAAGCAGGGATCTTCTACATGTAAAATATGTTCTCTACCACTGTGAAAGGGCTTGGAAAAGTTACTTTTTGGTACTATAGTTGCAAATTGCCATTTCTGAGAGTTCTAGTCCATAAGAGTAATTTTCCCAAGCTCTGGTACTATGGTCCTTTTACTGTTGTTTATTGTTTAAAAATATTTTATTTAATGTTAATTGCAGAGTTTTAAAATATTAAGTGTTTGCTTACTAGCTAGATACAAATTTGGGGGGGGGGGAGGTGGAATTTGAAACCTAAAAGAAATGTGTCTTTGTTGCCCAACGTCTCTAAGCCCAAGCTGCCTTTGGTCCTGGGCAAGGAGAAAGGAGGAATATAAACTGTATTACTTAATCACAGTTAGGAATATGGCATGGATCTTGGGAGGGGGTAACAACAACAGAGGCATGGGAAATTACCTTGTTGGTTAAAAAGTTCATGTTAACTTGATTACTACCACTGTAGTATGCGGGAAGCACAGGTGGAAATACCACACATTAATGTTAATGTAAGGACCAGGCCATAACCCACCCACACCCATCTTTAAATTATCTCTTGCATTGAAATCATAAATCAGTAGATTACTAGTTAGATACTTGTTGGATTATGCTGCACCCTAAACAAATTGAGGCATGAAAATCAGAGCTAGAAAAAGATCTATTGTGATTTGTGACATCTCCCCCCAAGCTTCTGTCAAGGAATTTGTCTGATTTCAGAAGGCTCAAATAACTGTTATCTCACATCCTTGGGGCAAGAGTCACATGATACTTGCTGTATATCCACTCTGAAGCTAGAAAGTATTAAGCAAGTGCATAATACAGTCAGGGGGAAAGGAAGGCAGTAACTGAAAATGAAGAGAAATTGTGGTGATGGTAAAATTGGAACATATCTAAAGTGCTATCTTGTGTAAGAGAGGGAAAGTTGTTGCAGCTAATGGAGCTGGGGATTTAGGCTACACTCCTGTAGCTGCCTACTGGGAGTAAACTACATGGAACACCTTGTGCTATATGTCTGTTATTGCACTGTATGGATATAATATGGATATGGATATAAAAGAGATATGGAGGGAATTTTTTTGGAGTTAGAGGCGGTGAAAGTTTATTCGGGTGTGACTTTTAATATTTGAAATGATGGAAATTGTTTGGATTTGAGGCTTTAGGGTGGAAAGAATAAATCCACCCACAAGCTCCAAATGAGTGTTTGGAGTGTGAAAGGGATGATGGAAATGTGCCCAGTCTTTTCTTTTCTCCTGCATCTGTTGATCATATCTGTTTGCATGGAATCCAAGAACATGGAAACAGTACAAATTGAGGTTCTATATACAAAATGAGACAAACTGCATTTTGCAGTTTCTTGAAGGGAGCTTGTATCCCTACAACTTTTTAACTGTGGCTTGGAATTACTCAGCTCATTTGCAAAAATCTAAATTTAAGGTTACTGTGAACTAAATAATTAATCTAAAAAGCCTTAGACCTCCATGCTTCCCCTCTGCACTTTCTTCATGTATAAGAGGAGACTAGTGTAAGCTTTGACCTTCAACTTGCACCTTTAGTGAAGAGTGGTGCTGTCCTCTTTTTTTCTTCACTTAATTTGTTGTATTTTAAATGCTTTCAAAGTTTTTAGTGCTGTTTTAATAATGACAATTATTTAATTGGCTTTTTAAAATATTATGATAGATTCCTAACTGTATTTTGTTTTAATCTATGTTGTAAACCCCTAGGTATGGGGGAAAGGTAGGATAATAATTAACTGATTAATCAAACATTCCAGTGATTTCCCACCATGCAATACTCTACTTACTAGTGGTCCTTCCTGCCCCCTTTTGGTGCCACTCTCATTCCACATTTTTTTTTCTTTTTTAAGCCTCTCCTCCAAAAAAATTCTGTTGGGCATGTCCCTCCTTGGGATCTTCTGAAAGACATCCTCTTACTTCAGACAGCAGTTGGACAACCACTTCAGAGAACACCAGCAGTCTAAGTATCACTCCTTCTTATACAGATCTTCAGTCCATAAATACAGAAGATCTGACCAGCGGAGGAGTATCTGCAGCAGACTCTACTGGTAAGCAATCCCTTAATGTCCTTCTCCCTTTTTTGGCCTTGTTTTCCTGAATAAACCATTAACATCAGTCTCAGTTTATGATAAATCCTATAGGAGCCTATTACAAGTTACACTATCATAATGCAACCTTAAGAAGGACCTTATGTTGCCTTACACCTGGTTTATTGTTGTTTCTGTTGCTTCATTTATCAAATAATTGCTCTCGTTAGACAGTGGGTATCTTGACACACACTTTACAGATCACTTCAAATTGCAGCTAGGACATCATTGCTGTTCTAGCATATTTTCCTTTCCTTCATTCACAGGCCTTTTCCACTTTAAAAGTTTCCAGTCCTTCATTATTGGTGCCTCACTCAGGGAACTCTTTTTCATTTCTTTTAAGTCCTATTTACTCATTCAGAAAATTAGCTTATCTTTAAATATGGCCTGGGGTGGGAGCGGCAGGCAGCACGGCCTATTAACCAATGCCATCCATGTGTGTTGTTACATAGGGTCCCTGTGGATGTTTTCAGATAGCATGATTCTTTAACAGAGGTAATAGGAACTGAGTTGGTTAAACTGCCTGTCTCACAGTGATGCTATGTAGTCAGAATGTGAGCATTACTCCCCACATGTACTTCAAAGTGGAGGAGGATTACAGGGAGAACTGAATAACTGATATTCAAGTCATGTCTGTTTGGGTCTTTAGAGAGAGAAGCAAATAAACTATGTAACTTCTAAAAAGAAAACATAGGGGCTATACAGACAGCCCTGAAAGGGCAGTCTGCAGCCACCTGTTTTTTGCCCCACACAGAAGCCGCACCAATCAAATGGCTGGGCCTCCGGGAGGCATAAAAAGAACCCGCTTCCAGTGGGTTCTTTCTGGGACACGCTCTGTGTGCCATTGGCATCCTTGTGCGCTTTGATGACATATGCACAGCATGCTGCTGTTTGCATGCTGTGCGCTGCACGTGCATCATCATGGTGGCCCCCGTGTGGATGGGGGCAAGCCATGATGGTGCCGCCGATGCACGGGAGGGCTCGGGAGCATGGGGATGCTCCACTCTCCCAAGCCCTAGAATCAGTCCCAGGACGGCACTTTTTGCCCATATGTATCGGGCTTAGTTATGTTCCAATTAGCAATTTAGAATTAAACTCTTCGCAGTATGCTTAACCTTGAAGACCATAAAGATTCATAAGAAGGATGAGCCCCTTTCACTATTTTAAAAGAATTAAAAATTGGAGTCTTGTGCTTCCATCATTGGGTTCTGGCGACAATGCCAGAGTGCTTTGTAACTGGGAACTGTTTCTGGGCAGTGAGAAAATGTGTAACAGGTTTCAAGGATAGCTGCCTCAAATTGAAGCTATCAGCTTTTCTGGGTAAAATGCTCACAATGAAACAATAACTCAGTAAACTGAACATTGTGGGAAGACTCTTCAAACAAACAGATGTCTTGACTGGGTTTGGCATGCTTCTTTTGGCTGTGTTGGCCCTCTGTCATTATCCAATATGGAAAATCAAACATCTTTGTCCTGAGCAGTGATTTAGGGTGATAGTTTGCAGCAAGACATCAAATATATTTTAAAACAAACAAACAAGCTGGCAGGAATGTGTGGTTTTCTCCTTCAAGTGGAAGGGATCTAAACTTGCAAGACTAAGAAGAAGAACATGGCACTCTTTGATTATGAGCTACTGTGCACAAGGTGTGCAGTGGGAAAATAAGAACAATAGCCAATGAGAGACTGGATTATGTGCTTGTGTATGACCCCTGTGATCGAAAACAAACCAGGATTGGACAAAGCAC
The DNA here is from genome assembly GCA_034509955.1 of Urosaurus nigricauda. NCBI lineage: Eukaryota > Metazoa > Chordata > Lepidosauria > Squamata > Phrynosomatidae > Urosaurus > Urosaurus nigricauda. The sequence continues at coordinate 36,922,740 of JAOEGL010000001.1, forward strand.
TGTAAATTTGTAGAGCAGAAATATTCACTGACTAATATTTAATCCTGCAGCACCACAGCAAGCTAGCTTCTTGTGAATTAATTACATGGCTCATCAGCTTGCTATCTTGTGGTGTGGTTTTCAAGTGGCTGAAGATCAAATCAATGAGGTTTTAGTGGTAGCACAGATTGCTATTGCTAGTGACTTGTCTCTTAGGCTCCCACTGTTGGAAGTATGCATATTGCCAACTGTATAGAACTGTTGGAAGTGTATGTATTGCCAGCTGTATCCAAAGCTGGCATTTCCCATCCTCATAATCAAGCTGTGTCCACAGAAACTGACAGGACCACACAAGCAGTTGGAAGGGGAGGGATGGGCTTTTCACACAGAAATAAGACTCTGCTTCATTGTACCTTAATGTGGTTGCATCAAAAGCATGGGAAGGATGAGGAAATCATACCGGTAAGAAGCAGAAGAATGTGGTTCAGTCATGATGAGAGGTTTAGAGGATCAATTTTAGGCCTAGCTGTTCTTAAGCATAGGGAGCTAATTGGAAGCAGATTTCATATAAAAGAGGAAAGGAATGTCAGGAGAAAACATTTAGCTCCAAATGTTGTCTGCTCTTCTTGAATGATTTGTTCCCAAATAAAGGGGATTTATTCTGGGTTTGTTTGTTTTAACCCCCCCCCTCCCCAATATTGTTGCTATGGTTGAGAGTTGACATTTTAGAAGACTTGAATTGACTTTAGCCAGTTTGTGATAGTACAAAAATGGGCTGTTCAATTATTTACTGCCTTCTTATGCAGTATTGTGACAAGCATTGATCAGACCTGCACATTCTAATTTATTTTGCTTTGAAAAGAAGAAGCCCTCTTCCAAAACAGTGTTGCTGTCATTACTGAAATGAAGAGTACCTCTTTTATTCCTTGTTCAGAAATATTCAAGGCACAATTTCACATCACCTTATTTATGGAAATCTCAGGGGTCTCCCTTGTTAATTATAATGGGGATTTCAACAATGCTTTTTGATGTTTTTGAATCTGAAGACTTGGTAACACTTCTGAGGTATGTCTGTTAATGTTTGTTGTGTGGCTTCCATGCAGGCACATAGTTTTATAATGTATGCACCACTGTGGCCTTTTGCAAAATGCTTAAGGTTGGTACTAGTGGTAAGTTTGATTCAGGAATGGAGGACTTAGTGGAAATGTACATACTTGATGTTCAAGAGACTGGCCAAGCAATAGACAGCCATTCAGTAATCCAGGGTCTGGGATTTAATTTCCCTCACTCACTTAACAGGTAGCAATAGGACACTGTCATAGTTCTCTCACACTATCAGGGTTCTGGTTCAAAGACCTTGAATGCAGCTGCTGACACAGTCACAGTCAACAAAGAGCACAGAAATCAACTGAAACAGCTTCTCATATGTTCTACGTCTCTCTCTCTCTCTCTCTCTTTCTCTCTTTCTGTCTCTCAAAAATGTGATTGGAATTAAAAAACAAGCCCAAATAAATGCATTTCCTGGTTAGAAATTAGACATGTCAGTCACAAAACTATACACATTTTTTTTTATTTATGAAGCTAATGGAGAGTTTGTGAAAGTTGAAAAATGTATTAAATTGGGATTATAAAGTGATCCCAGAACCTCAGAAGTAGTCTCTTCTCTCTTGGACCACTTTAGATATAAAGTCTTATTGACTTTGAAGGCACTTCATACCATGTGTCTGGTGTTTGCACAAACCTACTGATGATCACTTTGCTTCCTTGGAAAGAAAAAAGCCTAACACAATTTCTTCCCCTTTCAGATTTTCCTTGGAGTAGTTGTTATACCTAATTCCCAAACCTTCTACTATTTTTTAAAAATATGAGACTGTTTACAAGCAAATTTGTGGATAATAGAGTTTGGATCTAGGAGTGCAATTTTTAGAGAAACATCAGTGGGTAGACAAAGGTGATTAACTAAAGAAATATCAGCATTTCCATAATTTTAGTCTTCTGCTAACTTCTGAAAAAGTACCAAGGAGACTCTTCTGTTCAGACCAGTCTTCCCCTCATCTGGTACCCTCCAGATGTTGTGCTAGGACTGTGACTTTCGTTACTCTCAGCCAACATGTCCATTGGATGTTATACTTCATAACATCTGGAGGGAACCAGTTTAAGAAGCTAGCTTAAAGATATGTCTTGGGCTAAATAATAGCACATACATTTACATAGGCATACCAGTGTATGACAAGCATGCTCAAAATAATGTGACCAGCAAATTCATTGGCATATGAAAAGTACAATTCAACATCCTCTGTGAAGAAAAATAATTTGTATTTATTGTTGAGTCACAAATTTTATGATTGTTAGCATGTATAGGGCCTAAACAATACAGGACTTTTTCTGTAACCTTTCTCTGCTCCCTTCTCACTAAACATCTCACACAGTCAGGAAAATAATAAAACATTGTGTTTAGTCAGTGGGATTTTTTGCTGAAATCACCAGTTGGATTGAAATTGGAGCTCCAGGTAATATTGGAATAGGTAGGCGCCTGCACAGACACTTACTCATTCCAGCCTTGAGGTTTACTGATTGTTATCGGAGAGGCTTAGAAATGAGGATTAGAAAATTAAAAAGTGCACTACTATAATTTCCTGAAATGTTTTGAAGCTGATTTTGAAGCAAAGATATAATTTAATAGATGTGAGTAAATGCAGGCAACTTAACCCCCATCTGCCTTCAGTAATGTGCAAGAAACTGAAAACTAGACAAAGCAGTACTTATCCTATCACTGGAATATTAATCATACAGAAAAGAATCTTCAGGTACAGTACAGCCCTAAGTATGTTTACTCATAAGTAATAAGGTCTGTTGAACTCAGTGATCTTTTTCCTTTCATGAATTTGTGTAACAACAGGCTTTTGAGAACACAAATTTATTTTATTTAATACTCCACCTTTCTCTGAGCACAGGACCTAAGATGGCTTATAATAGTTTAAAACAAAATTTGGCTAAAATCTTACTGTACAGGTTAAAAAGCAAACAAACAACTATATCAAAAAGAATATTATTAAAAACAGTTTAAATCTATTCAAAAAAACAATAAAAAAAGGTTTGAGCACATAGCAAACCACTTTTGAAATATCATTCTGCTTCACATTTTAAGAATCAAAGGTCCACCTAGATAGAAAAGACTTTGCCTGCCAGTGGAACAAGAGCAGAGAGCAAGCCAACTGGACCTCCTATGGAAGGGAGTTGAACAGCAAGGGAACAGACACTGAGGAACCATATATGTGTCCACATCTACACATATGGGTTAATTAACTTGTGGATCTAGATAGCACCAGAGTGTGGGAGACATTTTAAACAGGGTTTGCCTCTTGCTCTACCTTAACCAAGATCCTTCTCTAAACATGGTTGATATTCCTACAGCTAATATAATGGTGAGCTCTAATCTTGACTGTCTAGATCTAAAGAGGAAAAAAGTGGTGACTGAAATTAACCCTCTCAATATCCCTGCTGTGCCATCCTGATATACCTCTCCAGAGTTCCATCTTGTATTTGAATAGTGCAGTGTACTCAGATCTTCTCCTGGGCCAGATTGCTGCGTATAAAGCCCAGTGAAAAAAGATTATCTGTGAGCAGTTTTTTAATTGTACTATTTTAGAATATATGTGGCTGACATTAGAAGTTGAACATCTCTGTTCAGAAGTGTCTTATACAATTTAATATTTTTTGGGTTATTTTTCCCAGTTATTACACAACTATTTATTCTGTGCAAATTCCCCTAACTTCAGGGGCAGATTAGTTTGCTTTTTAGCAATCTCAGTGAAAGAGAAGACCCATTTAATATGGCATCTGAACCCTTGGACTGTGGTTCTTATTAAGTTGAAATTTAGTCCTTCGACCTTGGAAATCAAATTCTCAATCTGAAAATCACTAGCAGCATTTAGAACACAAAAGATACAACATCTTGAGGACTATTTTATATTAATGGGTGATTTCAATGCCAACATAGATCCTAACAGGGATTAACTGGAGCAAATTACTTATCTTCCACCACAGGCCCCTACATTGATTGAAAGTCATGCTAAGAAACAAAGGATTAATATCTGGGGAAGTAATCTTTATGTATGGCACTTTTTGGAGAAGCTTCAAAGTTGGATGGATTCAGAGAATCTTTTGAATGAAGAGTAAACAGGATTTTGCCATGGCAGCTGAAGAATTGACTATAAATATCTAGGAAAGAAGTTATTTTAGCCAGTCTTTGATCCCTTATCTCAGCCCTACCTTCAACAGAAATTTATCCTCCTGAATATGGACTTAATGATGCTAAAAGGAATCGATGAGGTCTCACTTGGAAGTTACTTTTGTTAACATTGGAGTACATGGGATGTAGAGAGGGTAGATTAGGTTTCAGTAACAAGAGAGATGAGCGGGTTTTTTTGTTTTGTTTGCTGCAGTTGCACAAGTGCAGCAAATATATAAATAAACAGCTTGCGTGGGTTAAATAAAGTGGGGTCATTGAGACACTGCAGATGATTGACACTGGGACCATGCATCATTGAAGCAGTTCCATAATGCAATTACAGAGAAATGTGATAGTCATTGTTTCCATTCCAGTATGTTTCCATTTTTGTAATGTGATTGCTGTGAGACAGTAGGCTGGTGTGATAAAGTCCATTGTCTCATGTCTATCATTTTCTATCAGGTGTGGAGTCCTTTTCTATCAGGTGTGGAGTTCTGTGGACATTTCCCATTTTATTTTATACTGATAAAACAATTTTTTGTATATACATGGGAGAAAAGGGATATCTAGATTTAAGAGATCCCCAAATGCATACTGTGCTAAGCAAGTGCTAACAGTTACTCCAAAATCAGAATGCTGCTGTGTGGAAAGAGATGGCAGAAATATGAATGACAGTCTTATAACTATATGAGTGTGACATTTAAAAACTTTGGGATCTTGGTCCACTCATTAGAAAGCTGCTGCATTAATGTCTAATACTATTTTCTGCTATGCAGCCAGGTCAGATACTAGGGAAAGGATACATAGTAAAAGGAACTGGTTATGAATAACTGATTGCTTGTAACTAGGCACTTCAAACTACAGGTGCTATTTTTACCTGGTTGTACCTACTGGATAACTCACCAGGCCTAGATTAAGAGTTTAAGCTAATTTCTTCATGTTATCAAAGTTCTAAGAGATGCACAATAAAATATATAAAGACAAGTTTGGTGAAACGCATCAGAAAAAGGTAGATATATAGATATGAAAATAAACCATGGAAGGAAGCTAAGCTAGCAGAATGGGTTATTATATTTGGAGACAGTCATTTTATTTTAAGAATGAAATTACAAGAGATTTAATTATAAGAAACTGTTCAGGCCATGGGTAAGATGAGTAAGATCTGAAAGAAAGCATGAAACCTTAAGCCATGTTAGTCACACATGATCTAGCTTGGGGTGGAAGGAGTAAGAAGGAAGTAATAGCAGATATTTATAGCAGCTGGCTAATATATTGTTTTATTTAAAAATATTTGTAACAGATTTCTTTGTTACAGTAGTTTCATCTTACCATGTTCGGCACTGCATCATTGAAGTTTGCATTAAAAGATATTTTAATATACTTTTCACAAAATAATAGATGCACCTGTTGGAATACCTGGTTCCATTTGGAAATTAGAAGTTCCTCAAAAACTAACAAATAAACAAAATCTCCCAAACTTCTGGAAATTCAGATCTAATGAAGGGCTAATGGTCCTATACCAAGAGTAGACATTATGCAGTCCTTTAGATGCTGGACTTCAATGTCTAGCATTCCTCATCGTTAATACTGGCTGGGGGTTTTGGATCTGCAGTTCAAAACATGTCACACTACATTATTCTCACCTTGATTATTTATTTATTTACTTATTTATTATTAACCTTTATTTATATAGCGCTGTAAATTTACACAGTGCTGTACATTGATTTGTACAATATATTTATACAGAATATTTGAAACTAGTTGAAAATCAGTGCAGAGCGAGTGTGATGTAGTGGTTTGAGTGTTGGGACTCTGCAGATCAGAGTTTGATACCCAGCTCAGCCATGAAACCTACTGGGTGACTTTGGCCAAATCATATGCTCTCAACCTCAGCTCAAAGACAGATGTTCTGAGAACAAATCTTGCCAAGAAAGTCCCATGATAGGCTCACCTTGGGGTCACCATAAGTTGGAAACAACTTGAAGGCACATAACATGCACGCACAGACACAGCTGAAAATCTGTAGAACCATATGGGTGTTGAAATCCAAGACAAATGTCTCCAATCATAGAGACATAAATAAATACTTTATACCAAGTCAAGCCATTGGTCTTCCAATCTCAGTGTTGTATCTGTTGCCAGGCAGTAGATCTTCAGTGCTTCACAAGGCCTTCCCTAGCCTTGTGCTTGCAAAATGTTTTGCAGTGAAAAGCATGGGTTGTTTCGCTGAGCAACAATCTTTCCTCAAGGTCTCAGCATTCAGTGATGTATACTGTTCATCAGACATGAACAAATAACTTCCTTTATCTGTCTGTCAGCGTTCACTGGTGTTTCTGTGTTACTCAAAGAGTGCCAAACTACACATGGCAGGGAGATAATTGATTGGTTTTCCCTCTTTTTAACTCTAAATGCAGGTGCAGGAGTATGGTGGTAGACTTGGGTAGTGACAACCGAGAGAAAGTGTTAAGTGTTTTCTTCCTCACCATTTCCCAGTTTAATAACCTGAAGGTGTGGGGAGCCCCTATTATGGTAGAAAATATAGGTTGTGGACACATAGATATTGATATTTCCAGAATTAATATAGGGTTATCCAAAATTTGGTAAATACTGATATTCTCTATAATATACTCCTCCTCTCCCCAGTGTACAACAAAATCTGCATTATGATGCTGATTTCTGGTTATTAGTGTTTAAGCAGATGGCATATACTGAGTAATATGTTCAGATTCAGGAAGAATACTGAACGTCTTCTATAGGCAGGTATCCCAGCTATTTATGTGATTTGACAAAACCCTCTTGACTATCAAAAGAGTTTAGTTCAAAAAGTTCCAAGCTTTGCTCTCTAGTTAATACATAGATGTACATGTCTTTTTAGCAGGGAGCTTCAAACTTTTGGCTGAGTGGTAGAGGTAATACTATATCTGAATAAAGATTAAGAATTGTGTGTTTGAGTGAGGTGGTCAAGATGTTTGCCAATCTCGTTGATTTAAAAGACCTGCAAAAGTGTCTTGGCTCTGAAATTGGGATAGTTAGATTTCCTCAGAGTACTTTGCAAAGATTCTTTTGTATCAGGGTGTTAGGGCCTAGTTGGGGAACTTTATACAAAAGAATTTGGGGGCTCTGCAGGCCTTGCTTTCATGAATTCATTTCTCTTTCTCCTCTTGAGCTGATTTGTTTGCAGAGGCTCTGTTGCCTTAAGCAATGTAATATCAGTGCAAACTTCGAGGTATCCTTGGAGATCGCCTGAATTCTCTCCAAACCTTTTCAGCTCTTATTCTTTTTAGTGCATGAAACAAACAGACGTTTTCTTCAGCGGGCACTATTTGTTCCTCCCCCCTCCCCTTCTCTCTTTCTTTCTCATTTAATATATGTAAAAGTAGGCTGGTGTGTTTTAGAGGCAGATACTCCAAAATAGTTGCTTGCTTCAGTCTCTTCTTCCTAATGCCTTTGAATGATGCTTTAATCTTGGAAAAGGAACAGGGGGATTCACAATTGGAGGCAGGTGAAAAGAAATGTGCAGTTCTTTTCGTCTGTGCACATTTCTTCCTAAACATAACAGAAAGAAATTGACATTTAAACAAGACAACTGACCGAGGCTTCAGAACTGACCAATTTGCCTATCCAGGCTGTTTAACTCTTTAAAGTATGAGATTATTAATAGACTTTTTATTGTGAAGTCAAAGACTTTTTATTATTATTTTATTTACATATATTCTACCTTTCTCTCAATATAGGGACTCAAGGCAGTGCACCGCAAATTTTTAACAGTAGAATTAAAAACAATACAAAAGCATTAAAATATATAAATATTTTTTTAAAAAAATTAAACAATTTTAAAAGTTAAAAATGTATGCATTAAAACTTAAAAATATGTTTAAAACTCTAAACAACCTTAAGATCTGAATTATAAAGCATTTAAAGCTCAACCCTTTTCAGTTTGAAAAAGCCTGATGGCACAAGAATGTTTTCATCTGCTGCTGAAAGGAGAGCAGAAATGGGGCCATCCTGGCCTATCTAGGGAGGGAGTTCCAGAGCCTGGGAGCAGCCACAGAGAAGGCCTTCTGTCTTGTTTCAGCTCTGGTGGCGCAGTGGTTTAATGCCTATACTGCAGCCGCTCACTCAAAACCATAAGGTGGCGAGTTGAAGACCAGCAAAGGGCTGAAGCTCGACTCAGGCTTGCATTCTTCCGAGGTCGCTAAAATGAGTACTCAGATTGTTGGGGGGACAAATAGCTTACAATTGTAAACCGCTTAGACACTCCTTAAGGGTATGAAGCAGTTTATAAATGAAGCTGTTTGTTTTGTTTGTTTTTTGTTTGTTTCTACCAAACACACCTGAGAGGCTGGTGGGACAGAGAGAAGGGCATCCCCAGATGACTTGTCACCTTTTTTTCTGACAGCTTCCTCATCTTTAAAGCCTACATACTAGGCAGGCACACACCATACTGTCCAACATTTTAAAGTTGAAAACTGGTTAAGCAACAGAGTTTGGTCAAGATGGCAACAGTTGTTAATGGGGGAAGAACACGCAAACTAGGAGAGGCTGTAGAAGTTTGCAGTTGCCTGAGCTTACTGGGAAGCGGAATATGCCATTTCCTCCTCTCCTTCTCCAAAATTTTGAATTCAGTTTACAGCAGCTTAAGTAAGCTGAGGACAAGTGGGAAAGCCTGGGAGGGGGAGAGAGAAACCAGGACATTTTAAAAGCAGCTGAAAAGTGGGACAGCAGAAGACTAATTGTGACTGTCCTTGACAGATCAGGATATTTGCAGGCAGGATAGGGGGTGGCAGCATTTGGATTTGGCCAGTACAGAGCAACTGATAGTGCTCATTCTGTTTATAAAAATAACTGAGGAAAACCCACATATTTTGCTATATGTTTATGCAAAAAAAAAAAAAAACCATGGAAGAAAATGAGTTAGCCACTTTATGGGGTTTGGGGTGTTATAAAAAACAGACTGTTAGTTACTTAACATTTCAATTATATTTTTATTGTCAGCAACAAAGGTATATGTGCAGTTTTCTGTGTCTGGTGCCAAAATAATTTGGCTGGTGTTGGATTGTGCCTCAACTTGCTGTTTGGCCTCCGGGAGCAAAATCTCTTGGGCCAGCACTTAAAAGAGCTTCTTTCAGTTATTAATGTCATAACACAAAGAACAAGGAACTTTCAGCCAATCCTATGCAAATTTCATTGATTTGAAACTTAACACATTTCCTTGAATTTGCAAAACAATATGTTAAGGACCAGTCTTAGCCTTGTGCTAAGGAGATAAGTTTTTAGGATGAGCCCTTCCCATCCTAGGAGCTCAAGGTGATTTAAGACAGTCATAGCTGTGGAACTTTCTGCTTCTCCTTAGTTGAAACTATTCCTTCTTCAATGATTTTTCTGTAGTTGTTAAGAAATCCATTTAGGGCACTTTGTAATCATGTTTAACTTTTGTTTTAAAGTAAGATTTTAAATAATTTTAATTCTATTTTAATCTTAATTTTGTATTTTTTAAAGGATTTAAAAAAAATTCTACCTTTTTGTAAGCTACCTTTTGTCCTAGTCTGGGAGAAAGGCAAGATATAAATAAAGGAATGGATGGATGCTTAAGCCATACCTGGTGCTTCTTTTAGTCAGAGGCTTGGAAAACATTTGAGATGGTATTGTAAGAGGCATGGGGGGGGGAGCGGAGTTTATTGCCAATGTAAATGCCATCATAGCCCACTGGCTTTCCCAATAAAGATCCCGATTATAACTGAACTGCATTTAAGTAAATATTTATTAAAAGACAAAAGGTTATCTTTTTCCTCCCCAAAATGCTACTTTCTCTCTTAACTAATGGATGAACTCTGTGGCACGTTTATGAATTTTAAAGTGTCAAGCAAAACCCTACTTTGAAATTAGCTTTCATTGTGCCTTTGCTGAAAAAGCAGTGGAACAGCCCTTCTGCCTCCTAATCTCTGTTAATAAGGGTGACTGAGCACATCTTCATTAAACTGTTGGTGTTGCTGTGATGGGGGATTTATTCAGCCCCAGCATTCTTTCAGATCATGACCTCGATGAATCAGCCATAATGTTTTCACTCTGAAAACCTTTTGTTGGGTTGTCGTAGCTCTGAGAGCAATTAGTAGTTCAGCACCATGTATTTTGAGATGGCTAGGTCCCTAGCGTTTTCTCTTTTTTAATGAGAGAGTCTAGCTGTCACATACCTTAGACTTCCTTTGACTGATTTGAGCAGCATGTTCATTCTCTCACCCCAGATCCAGTAAAGACAAGGAGAACAGGTCATTCTGTTCACCATATAAAGGCCCACTTTTGCAGCCCTAAATTCTGAAGAATGTCTATTAATAATAGGGAACGGACTTCCAGGTGCTCAGGGAGCACAACAGTGTTGTGTTGTAAGGCTGTGCTTAAGATTTCAGGAGAAGGGAGGACAAAGAAATATCATGGAGAGCAAAAATCTCAATCTGTTCATGGAATAATGTGTGTTCTCCCTTGTCTCCCTCCGCCTTGTTAATTGGTTTTTATTTCCTTTGAGAAGGAATAACTGGATATAAGAAATACATTAAAAGAAACTGAAAAAATATTCAATGCAGTTGCAAAGGAACAGTGTAATGATGCTACATGTTGAATCTCCCTTTTCTGAAATGCTTGGGACCAGAAGTGTCTTGGATATCTGAGGAGGTATTATTATTATTATTATTATTATTATTATTATTGAAATGTTTGCATATACATAGTGAGATTTTGGAAATGGGACCAAAGTCTAAACATGAAATTCATCTATCTTTCAAATATACTGTGTACACATAGTGTGAAGATAATTTTATACATAACATTTTAAAAATCGTTTTTGTGCATGAAACAAAGTTTTTGCACATTGAACCACAATGAAGCAAAGGTCTATCTCAGCCACCCATTTGGATTCTGGAATATTGTGGATTTCAGAATTAATTGTATCTTTATTATCCATTTATATTAAGGGGTTAGGGGGATTTCTGCTTTCAGCATATGTGGTCTGCAAAGCCATGTAACTTTTGGCTGCAAGAACTGTTTTACATAGAGAATCTGTGAAATGGATCATATGGAAGAGGACAAGCACAAACCTCAAACCTCCCTAAATTGTATCTTTGAAAATAAGTTGAAAATAAGATGAATCTGGCCTTCCTTCTAGTAAATGCTAAATTGTCCTACCCTCCTATGGCCAGAAGGTGGTGCAAAGTATTATGGAGTTTATACAGCCCTCAAAATTGCATATATACTTCATTCTACCAAGATCAGAGTAGGAAGGTAACAAGTTACAAACAGTAAGGATGTAACAGAGTTATTTTACCAAAGTAGAGTTTTGAATGGAAATGATAACATCACAGGTTTTTTTTTTGGGGGGGGGGGGGTTGTTGTAACATATTTTCTGATTTCCTCTTGGATCACTTGAAAACCTTTCTAGAGGGCTTTAAGTGGAATTTTTCAAGTTTTATGGCATTCAATTCTCAGTTCTAAGATTTAAAAAAATAATGAAAGAGATAAAAATGAACAAAATAATGAAAGAGATAAAAAGGAATGCTAGAACAATCAATGACAAATTATCTTTTTAAACATCACAGTGAGAACAAATTACTTTTATAAAGTAAACTTGTACATTCCGACTGCCCTGTACCATTGGCTCATCTCAGTAAGGTTAGCATGCCAATTGTTTAGTTTTTTTTCCTGTTATTTGACCACTGTCAAATAGAGTCTCCATTCAAACATTTGTGCACGACTTTATAAACTATGTCGCTTCTAACATTAATATTGCTTTTTAAAAAACACAGGTTGATAGGCCAATATCTTGTCCAAGAAAGTACAGTGCCTTACATCTACTACTTATGTGATCCATGGAGGGTAGTGGATTATACCAGTGCTAAATTAGGTGCCAGTTTGTTTTTGCTAAAGCATTTCTGTCACAATAAAAATATTTTGCATCGTGACAGTGTTGAGTAGCATATGTACATCAAGCAGGAACAATGCAAATTAAATTCATTTCAGTTCTAGATTATAACACCACAAAATGTCCCAAAAGTCAAAGAGGAGTGTTAATACTTCTGCAAAGTATTTAGATTCCCCATCATCTGTAGGTAATTTATTTCCATCTGTAATTCATTCTCATTGCTTCTTGATCTGTCTTTCATGATTGAGATTAAGTAATATTTTTCTTCTTCTTTCTTGCCATCATTTTAAAGACTGAAGAATGAAAGATTCTTGCCAAGTAGAATTAGAAAGATAGCAGTGGTCATCCTTCTTAGAAAGCGTGCTACAGGTCATATCCAGAATAAGAGATGGAGGCATTCTGAGTGAACTTTATGGCAGATATGCTGCACCACAGATATGCTGCACCACACTGTTGAAGAACAAAGAGTAGATTTGATGTGTAATAGAGGGCGATCACAAAGCCTTCTTGCATCTGTTTCTGAGAGGTTTCATCTCCAAAAAGGCTGAAGAGAGAATGAACAAAATATGTATTGAGATTGCCTTGTTACAGATGGAACATTCCAACATTTGGATGCAGACCTTAATGCCCTAAATAAAGAATCTATCCGTCTGGTCTTCCTAAAAACTAATGGAAAATACCAGTATTTTTCATCTTGATGACCTCTCTTTCTGACCTTAACCAGGTCACACTCCAAGTATGTCTCTAAGGGTCATCATCAGGCACTGAAATGTCAAGGCTGAGGGTGCTGTTGATCTGGCAACCATATTATTCCTCCTCTGCACACAAATGATCCCCAGAAACCTATATTTAGCTCTATTGCCCGTATTAGTAGAAATATTGTATAGCCATCATTATTAGTAATGCAGTCTTTTCCTCCATGAATTGGTCTAGTCCTTTCTTAAAGCTAGGTCAGCAGCCATCTCAACATTGTTGGATGGAGACTTTCACAGTAAATAAACTCATGAGCCAATGTAGCGTAGTGGTTGGAGTGTTGAATGATGTCTTTGGAGACCAGGATTTGGATTCTGCTTGGCCATGGAAGCCCATCGCGTGACCTTGGGCAAGTCACACACTCTCAACCTCAGAGAAAGGAAATGACAAACTACCTCTCAACTAATCTTATAAAGAAAGACCAATAATAGGTGCCCCTTAGATTCAGCATTGGAAAGCACTGCAACAAAAAGTGAACTTGTATTTCTACTTTTGAACTATGACCTTATCCTCCAAGGAAAAGATACAGGAAAAGGAGGAGATACTATGAGTCTACCTGTGCAGTACTTTCTCAGGTGGTGATTCATTTGGGAGGAGCATCACATTGAGTAAAGGTGACTCCATAAGGGCAGTACTGCACAGACAGGATAACACAGGGCTTCAGTTTCTGGGTCACTAGTTAGAGCTAAGAAGTATTCTCCTTCTACAAAGATTTAAAACTGAAAATAACTTTTTTGAGAGAATTGGCTAATGCCTATCTGGGTTAATATGTTTGCTAGTTCCAGAAAGACTGTGTGGATTTTAAATCCTGATTTTAATCTGAGTTTGTCCCCTGAAGAAAGGGGTGATTGCTGTTGATAACATTGTTGTAACAAAGCTGCCTTAAGATGTTCCTCCAAATGATCAATGGTCTGTCTGTGTTATATTAGTTGAAAGGAGTTGTTCTCAAAATGCCATCTACCAGTGACATTTTCTCTGCTGGAACTTTAAAAGCAGATTGATGGACAGATCAGGCTTTACAATCAGTTCACAAGCCCAGGAAATGTATTTGAATTTAATGTTGCCTACGGCTATGGCAGTAGTTGATAGGGTTTTAGAACTTTTATAAACTGGCTTTCTAAGTTATTCATAGCAATGGAATAAATTGCCATGAATAATTAATTTCTTTTTCATATAAAGCTACATTTCTAATTTATTCATGTTGGTGGTATGAGAAATCATCTAAGCATAGATGAAGTGCTTTTATTAGACCACAGTGTAAACACTGTCTATCATATCAGATTAAAACATCAAGTTTTCTGTCATTTAAAAAGGTAAGTTTCCAGGCAGTCTTCCAAAAACTACTAAATCCCTTTCTTTCTCTCCTATCCACTCTCATTTATTTATTTATTTATTTTACTAAAAAAGAAGTTACACTGGCTTACAGGATTTAGAGATTGTTCAGTTTTGATGATCATGTTGTCTCCCTTTGCCTCTAGCCTTCCTCTTTTCTTCATTCTCTTCCGTGTGCCTGCTTTGATTTGAAAGTAACCTGTTGCCATTTCGTTCTCACACAGAGACACACACACTTTTTCCCTGCCCACACCAACTAAGCGGACTGCTGACAAGCAGGCAAACAGCCACGGGCCCTGCTCAAGCATGCATAATGCATACCTCCCAACACACCACTCCCACACACAACCCTCCTAGAGAAGCAAAGGGAAGCCCTTGGCTTGGCAGTCATTCTACAGGAACTTGCCGAACTGACTGGCACCCACAACACTTTTTCCTGGGGTAAGGACCACAAGGTCATCTCTAGCTTGCTTTCATTTTAAATGTGGGGCAACTGACAAGGTGGGCAGAAAGGCAAAACCAGAAACAGATGTTGGGGAAGGGGAAAGACAGGAAGAGAAAGGAAGAAACAAAACAGCTGAGCAGTGTGTTGTATGTTGCATTGCCTGCTGCCTACTTTGCAACTGTAGTGCTGAATGTCTTAACTGAATTTGTAACCGGAGAGCACTGAGGTGGGGTGATGACTCTGTTTGCTTTTAACTGGAGATTTGAGCTGGGGACTGAGATGGATGAGACAGGGCTTCCCTTGTACACATAGGCACACACGTCTTATAAAGTGACTCCTTTCTGATCCAGCCTCTGCAAACGCTGGCTCATTCAGTGCAGCAGCATGTAGAATAAACTTAGCCTGGGGTGGTTTAACTTTTCTTTGCATCTCATGAACAGATCCTGAGATTTTTGAGTCCTGAGGACTCTGAATGGAATGGAAAGCTGAGAAAGATTTGTTAACTACTTTGGGTAGATGGGGAAAATGACAGGTTGACTCTTATCTTAAATAAAAACAAAGTTCAAGCTGGGTGTTTTACCAAATAGCATTCAATCATTTTTAAAACTCGTTCTCATTTTTATGAAAAAGAAAATAATGATAACAACTGAATGGCATTTTCATCAGTTAATTTTTTTAAACCTTTCTCCACAATCTGTAATTTAGACGTTAACCCCAGCACTAATTATAATATAGTTTGTTGATATTTTTTTCTAAGAGGCAACTTTTTGCGTTCTGCCGACTGTAACGTTCACCGATTGCACATTCCAGACTAAAAGTGCCAAGTGCATCAAGTGCAAAGTATCAAGTACCAAAACAGCTTTCTGTTAGAGCAAGGATATACAAAATGTAGATTGAGACTTGCTGTTAAATCTGGGTAATTTGCAGTAGATTGGCAACAATCAACAATGTCACCAATCATATGATTGCTTCCTATCTGCACTGGGCTGTTGAAATGAAGAAAGTTTGGTATGAACAATAGTACATTCTATTATGAAAGAACTGTGAGATCAGTTCAGTTCTGGTACAGAAGACAAATTCCAAGGCTCAGAATATTCACATTAACACCTGATTCTCTAATTCCACATGTGAAATTTATGTTTGTACCATTAGCTGATGAATGTTGGGACTACAGTAAAAAATGAAAAAATAATAATAATTAAGGGATCCAGTGGAAACCTTTCTTGTATCCTTGCACATAATAGCAGTATGATACTATACATGTTACTGCTATACCCAATATGTTTCTGTACACACTGCTGGGATTTACTTCTGAGTAAACTTGCTTAGGACTGCACTGCAGAGTTATGCTGTCCATGATACTACTAATGATGAGTAAGAGAATTTTAAAAAATAAAGTTTACATTCCAGCCAAAGGTGGTTTGCAGTCAAATCAGGGATAAGTATGGAGATGTATGAAATAACTTGATTTACCTTTAATGTAGAAGGGGGAGAAAAATAAAGTCATTGTTATACCAAGGTTTGTATTTTCTAAGTATGTAAATACGTTAGTTTTATCAAGCTGAGGTACTGATAGAAGAAAACTCAATGTATGGCTTCTGTCGTTTCTGAACTTTTTATTTCCTTGATGTATAGAGGAATAGATGACTTGATACATAAATGATGTGAACATCAGAAGTCATGCTGTGAACAAAGGAATCAAAAGCCTGTTAAGCTTGTGATAATCTCTAGGGGATATTCATTTGATGCTATTTTCTTTTGTTTTAAAAAAAATCCTGCATGATTTTTAAACAGGGTTTTAAGCTCCAATCTGATTACCATTAAAAGTATAGAAGTTGCAGCAACACATTTGTATATATCCTGAAGAGTTGAGATTTTAATGCAATAAATGTGACAATGTTGGCAGTATTGACTGAATGCTCAAAACAGATTTCTGTAACAAAAATAAAAGATTATATGAAAGTAGACACAACTCCATTTTTTTCCTTTCATTTTAAAGGACATTTCCTTATCTCTTACCAGAATAATCATGCCATGTATCTAACAAAATGGGCTTCATTCAGTTATCCAATCCTACCTCAAAAGAAGTCTATATATATATATCTTAAATAACTCTGAATATGTTCTTGAAGAGGGTCCTGTGACATCTTAAAGTTACATGTGCTGTGATAGAAGCTTTGATTGGCTTGGATTCATCTGGTGAAATAGATTTTTATTTTTAAAAATTAATGTCCAGGATAAGTGTTTTAACTTTTTGTTGTTGTTGCAGGCATTGCTTACTACACCTGTAGTTTAGTGCATTTAACAAAGCAGCTGACAAAGAAGCTCCTCTTTACAAACTCTTTTATGCCCACCTTTTTTCTCTTTGACCTTTATCTGGCTGTGAGTTTTTTAGCAGTATCAGCACTGAGAGGTTGGCGAAGAAGAGCTGATTTTCATTTCTGAGTTGAAGCAGCATGTCTGTGGAAAACAGCGCAATAAAGCTTGAGTTGTGAAAGAATGGGATTGTTTTCTAAATAATCCTATTGTAGCTGTATGGGCCTGCCAACAACAGGCAAAGTAAAGAGTAACTGCTTCCAGAATCCCGTATACTGTATGAACAGCAAAACAGAGAGAAAAGGGGAGATCAAATTACACTGGCTCATTAGCTACCTCCAACATGTTTCCAAACATGTTGTAAGAAGCTTTAAAATGGTCTTTAGAAGGTTCAAAATGTTTTTCTTTACTTAAGGTTTACCTGACCAGGTTGTTTCATTTCACATGAACCTATTGTTAGTTTTGAATTAAAAAGTATGCTGAAACATGTTGAAGGATTGCATTGAAGGAACCTGTCCCAGTTCTTTTCTTAGGTTCCTTCTGATACCAAAATTTATAACAGAGAAGAAACAGATCAGCTTTAAGTGTGCATACTTGCATTACTTTTCTTCCCCCTCAGTCTTGGAGAGTAAAAGTACAGTCTTGTTTCAAAATGAATGTTAACATTCTTATAACTCTATAAAAACCTGATTTCTCTCCCTACAAAAAAAGTTTAATATATTTTCAGTGTAGCCTGTCTACCTTGGGTGCTTATTATTGATCAGTTTTTGACTGAAACCACACAGTAGAATTCACCAGTGTTTTTCAGACAGGCTGTGTAATGAAACATCCTATTAAAAATTCTTGGGAGGGTGATGACTTCAATGGTCAGGCTATTGACATGCTGCTCTGGTAGTCAGTGCAAGACAGGTTATTGCTGCGTTGTATACAGAAAACAGCATACAATGGCTGGACAAAAGAGCCTACAGCATAGTATGTAGGAGACAGGTCTATAATTACTTGTGGTTTTAATCTGTTGTTGTTAATTGAGTCTAGACAGCATCAGGTCCTCTTGTTTGTTCTAAGGCTTTAGGTAGAAGAGTTGTTTTTTGCCATCAGGTCAGACTTCCAAGAGTCCCACACATTGACAGTCTTGCTCAAGTTTTTCAAATGCAGGTCTGTGCCTTCCTTTATTGAATCAATTCATCTATAACGTAGTCTTCCTCTTTCCCCACTGCCTTTGAGTTTACTGAGCATCATTGTCTTTCCCCGTTAATCATGTCGACATTAATATATAGATACAGTCAATGGACTGCGGAACAAGTGATTTGTCCCTTTCCCCACATCCTTAAATTTTGATTTGAAAGGTTGGGAGACCTTCCAAAGGAGATTTGGCTAGGGGGAGTGACAAAAGTAAGGACAAATGGAAATCCACTCAGTTGATTTCTGGATTTTGCCCATATTTCACAGCATTTGTGGAGGTGTATCTGAATTACCGTTGACTGTCTCTGTCCCAAAACACCTGGCCTGAGCATGCAAGGCTTCTTTGTTATTAAGCACAGTTTCTAGCTAACTCTGAGTTTTGGCTCATAATTTTGTGGGTTATAGGTGGGAGTCAATCTGGCAAATATGTATTCCCAAAAGTCAGTCCCACTAGATAACACTGTAACTGTTGGAGAAAAGTTGACTTGCTTTCTGTCAAGCAAGCAAATACTCATGCCTGGAATTGGCCTGGATTTGTCATGTGGTTAAACAGATAAATTACTATACTTAATAGAACATTGTGAACATTATTTTTTGAATCCATCTTTCCTCAAAGTAACCCAAAGTGTCATATTTTCTTTCCCTTTTATTTTCATAACAATCCTATGTGGTTGGATAAGCCAAATTAGTTACCATTCCAAGTTGGGCTTTGTGGCAGTAGGGTTGTGAACCAAGGTCTCTCAGGTCCTAGTATAATGGCAGTCTGCCAACACGTTGTCTCTCTCTTGTGTATGTTCCTCCCATACACTTTAACCACTGTTTCAACTATTTGTGATTTACATGATGGCGATGACTTGCAGGAATAGTTCCATGAATTTAATTCATGTACAGCCTGAGGACTTGGTATTTATATTGAAAACCACATTGCAACATTCCCCTCCATGGAGTTAATTTAATTGAGAAGAACATACTGCTCCAAAATTAACACTTTGAGTTACGTTTTTAGAAAAGTTAAGAGATTAGTATGTTTTTCTGTGTTGATGATGAAGGGTTAGGCAGAATATGAAATCAGCTGTGTGGAGAGTGGACAGAACATTCTTTGATGCTATTGTCTTGTCCTCATTGTCATGCTAAGGGATGGGAGAGCTTTGGGCTCTTGTGGCTTTCTGGAGACAATACTCTTACTCATCCATCTTGTTTATGCATTTCATAATTCAATCTTCATTTTGGAACCTTATTTCTCTTCCTCTGCTGTTGATAAATAATGCTGCTCATTTCATGGCCAGTTTTGCTTTCTGATTTTTTTTGAGCGATAAATATTAACACGTTCACAGCCCAAGTAGCTTTACTGGTAAACTTGCAAAGGTGGTACTGCATTAGCTTATTAAATGTGTAGTTGTAGGTTAACTGTAAATTGTTTATGGAACAATAAATAATTGGCTGATGAATAAATACATTGTGAACCGTAAATTCATTAGTAACAAATCAAAACTGTTCATTTTCTCTTAACTGAAAAAGGATTCATAGAGGATTTGACAGTGCAGCATAATCCTGTCAGAACTCGCAGGTCTCAATGTTCAAATGGCTGCTGACTGCCTGTATGGAAAATGAATGATGGATATTTTTTTAAAGATGTCTGTAAATTTCATGATGCATAAGAAAAAGGGAAGGGGATGATTCTGGTGTCTCAAGAGCATACTGGTCCAAAGCCCTGTAGGCTTCTCATTTCAACATTTGTAACACAATCGGAGAGAAAACCCTAGGGTAATGTAAAACACTACCCTTAAATGTGAGGCCAAAAGAAACAGACTGGGATGTTGGGTACAATGTATCTCCAGGCTGTATTCAAAGGGCTGTGTTCTACCACACAATCCTGTTTAGGCTTTGATGTCTTCAGCAGAGGTCTTCTCTTGGCCTTTTCACTCTTGGGGCATGCTTGTTAGGGCTAAAAAGAGAGAACCTGCTTGCAAGGCTAGGCTGGCCCATTCCTTGTTGTCATTTTGCTGGGCTGGTGGACACCACTTTGTTCAAGTGGGCTTTTGGTAATTGAGTGGCAGCTAAGAAAAAAATGCTTGAGTGCTGGAATTACATACTTTTTTGAATCATTTTAATAATTTATTCAATTGTGTTTTAATACTATAACTTTCCGTGTTCTTACATCTGTCTGTTTTAAAATCTTTTTTGTGGGCTCCCTTGAGTCCTTATTTTGCAAGGTAGAGAAGATGTAAGAAATAAATAGATGTGGAAGCTCCACAAGTGAGAACAGGTATGGCTCTCCCTCCAACTGGCCTTTTAGACTGCATCCGCATTGCAGAAATAATGTAGTTTGACGTCATTTGAACTGCCATGACTCCCATGGAATTCTGGGAAATGTAGTTTTGTGAAATATTTGGCCTTCTTTTTTCAAAGTTCTGGTGCCATAGCAAACAACAATTCCCAGAATTCGACAGCACTGGCAGTGTCACCAATATAAAACAATTTAAAATAAATAAATAAAAAGTAAACAGATTATCAATTTGATACATTTTTTAAAAAGGGCTTTACACTAGTTAAAACTGTTTAAGACAGTTTAAGACTGTATATATTGCAGATTTTGATGAAATCCATTAAGCATCAAAGACTTTATTAAAAATAAACATATCCAGAACCCTGTATCAGATTTATGAATGCATATGCATTGTAGTTTTGATGAACCCCATCTTGATTTCCCCCAACCACTGAGAACTTCAGGGGTCTTACAGAAGCAACCGTTTCTACTCCTTCCTGTGATGTGAGTAAGTCTCCATTGCAATAGAAAGAAGTGGGATCCCTGTTCAATTCCCCTTCACAAGGGAAGGAGACAGCAATCAACTGCTTCCTGGTCAACAGGGGAACAGATTCCCATTGATTGCTCCAGCTGCTGCTCGATATGGGAAATATTGTTGTTCCAGTCAAAAATCCACCAAACAATGATACCGTTATTGGCCTACCAAAATGCACAATATACATGTTACAGGCATTCAGAGCTTCACTGGCTTCTTCATCAGGCAAGGTGTTACAAACAGGAGAAAAAAATTGAAGATCATCATCATCATCATCATCAAATTTTATTTGTATTTCCCACCTCTCTCTATGGATCAAGGCGGTTTTCCAACAAGCGCAAACAATACAGTCAGTCATAAAATCTCAGTATACATTAATTACAGTTAAAATTAATTAAAATTAATTAATTAAACATTCTATACAGTATTACATAGAGAAGTTAGTTACCTGCATTGCATGAGCAGAATTATGCATATCTCAACAGTGTCAGGAAAAAGCGTTTGGTAGATGATTCATACAAGATTTGGCGGATAGGCCTGCTGGAAGAGATCCGTCTTGAGTGCCTTCATAAAGGCCTCCAAAATGAGCATAAGGCGGATCTCTTCCAGCAAGTCATTCCACAGTTTACCGATTCCAGGCGGGCATTCAGAAGAGAGATGCCATCCTTAGTCACTGCAACAGTCGGTGTCATAGAGAAATAAATTTGGGTGTCATCAGCGTACTGAGAACACCACACCCCATGTCCCCAGATCTCTCCCAGCGGCTTCGTGTAAATGTTAAATAGCATGGGAGACAGAATGGCGCCTTGAGGGATGCCAGATGTCAGCTCCCTTTTGTGAGATCAACTGTCTCCCAGCTTCACCATCTGGAATCTACCCAAGAGATAGGAATGGAACCACTGGAGTGCAGTGCCTCCAATACCTAATTCCCTCAGGCGTTTCAGAAGGATACCATGGTCAATGGTATCGAAGGCCGCTGAGATGTCCAAGAGTGCTAGCAGGATCACACTTCCCCTATCGATGTCCAAACAGAAGTCATCGACTAAGGCAACCATGGTCATCTCAACCCTGTAGCCCGTCCTGAAGCCAATTTGAAATGGGTCTAGATGCTAGTCATAGGCCTGCATTTCTCTTAGTTAAGATGGTATGATGGTATGGAGGGACATATCTTGCAGGCTGACACCTCCTCCTTCTGGCCATGTGACAACTGAGAGATTTTCAAAGTTGGGGAAATTTAACAAACATTTGCATCACTACAAAGACCCTTCCTTTGCAAACCAATATCTCCATCCCTGTGTGAGGCCACAGACCCCTTTGTTAGGCAGAGGACACTGGATTTCTCAAGAAGCCTGCATTCTTTGCATCAGGAAAACTTTAGGTGGTGTTGAAGTAAAGCATGCCAATCCAGTCCAAATTTAAGAAGAAAAAATGTTTTACCTTTGGTGGAGGTTGAAACCTCAAATAGGAAGATCCCACTCCACTGACTGACTCTTTAGGATTCCCCTGTTGTAGCTATAATGCAGTATCTTAAAATCCAGAAAACATTTAAATGGTAGCTGTGTTGACCATTTAGCAAATCCAGTCAAAAATCCATCAGTGGTGCCTTTATTGGCCAACCAAAATGCACAATATACATGTTGCATGCTTTCAAAGCTTTACTGGCTTCTTGTAGATGTAGTTGTTGTGTGAGCCTTCAAGTTATTTCTGAACCTGTAGCAACACTAATGTGATCATGGTTTGTTTGTTTGTTTGTTTTTGTTTGGTTTTTTTGGCAAGTTTCTTCAGAGGGGCCTTTCCATTGCCATCCTCTGAGGCTGAGAAAGTGTGGCTTGCCCCAGGTCACCCAGTGAGTTTTATGGCCGAGCCAGGAATCAAACCTTGGTCTCCAGATTCAGAGTCTAACATTCAAACCACTACACTATGCTGGCTCTAGGTTATACATTCATGTATGCCATAGGGGATTGCAACAAGTTACTCGGCACCAGAAGGACACCAGTGCTGATGCCAATCAGGCCTCTAAAGTGAGAAGCAAGGAGGGCCCTCCCCATCCCCTATGTCTTTCCACAGTGTAACACTCCCACTGGCAGGACAGCCTCTCCAGCGGACCTCAATCAGGCATAGCTAAAAGGAGAGATTCTTCCTCAAGTATCAAAAGAACCTTGTTGTATCTTACATTCTTTACATGTGGACCCAATCATCATGCATTCTCTGACTATGGAGCATCCTGGTAAGAACAGATTTCTGTTCATCAAGGTCAGTTCATACAGCCAGACTACCGTATGCTGAGACTACCAATGAGTTGCTCAAGCTGTTTTTTTGCAGCTTGACAGCTTCAAAATGTGGGTCAAGCCTGCGGGGGTGAGTTGTGATCTTGACCTATATTGGCAATGTTGGAAGCTTTTACAAGGCCTTGCTTAAAAACCTCACTGATGTTGGCTGTGAGAACAAACACTTACACTAGCTCTCATGCAGCTGGGGCAATGTTTCAATGACTCAGCCACATGGGTGGGCATGACTTACGAAGGACCAGGTCCTGGAATTGGCATCCTGACAGATCATTTACACATTACTCTAGTCATCTGGAAATGGCTGACCAAAAAGCAGCTCCCGCACTGGTGAGATAATGTTTAAAGGGTCCATGTGGAAAGAATAATGTGGTGAGCATGGACTGTTATGGTGCAGCTGGTATAAGTGTGTCCGTGTGCATGTGCATGCTGTCTGAATCCAAAAAATCCAGTAATGCTGCTATTTGTGAAGGGGTGTTATCTTGTTTTTTCTTTCATAATACACAAGCAGTATCTAAAATTCCTAGACTTGGAGTATCTTTGTAATGCAGAATGTTCCCTGTATTGACCACTTGTTAGGAGAGGGATTTACCTCTCCACTGAGTTTGGGAGCACGGTGTTGCATGTAATTAATTCTTTTCCCCAGTAAAAGAAGTATAACTAAATTACAAGGGTAACTCTGAATATGGTGCTGGAACAGGACAGTGTCCCTGAAAAGTGATTTTTGTGTTGTTCTGTGGATCTTCATCAGTGCTATCATCATTATCATCACTGGTGCTGCTACTATAGATCTAAGGATGGATTTTAGGTTTTCTTGGAATTTGCTCTACATACTCCATCTGGAATAATCCACTTCTTTTGACCTTTGAATAGATACACATAAAATGAATTTTGGTAATGTTGTCCTCCTTACTGTTTTTTCTCAGTACAGTAGGCAAGCAAAGTTGTTTCGGTAATATTTTGTTGGCATGCTTTTTCTGTGTAATGGTTTACCTTTTTTTTTATTAAGTTGTACTCCTTATAAAAGACATAAACATACAAATCAACAAAACCTGACATAACACCCTAAAACAAACTAACATATAACATACATAGACATAATTAAACAAACTTAAAAATTTTCTTAAACATATATTATATTCTTCTATTTCCGAATCTTCCAAAACCAGTTAAAATCACCTTCTCAAAGTCAGATTACTGGATTTCCTTCTTGTAAAGAATACAATTAATATATAACTCCTGTATCTTCTAAATTTTCCAGATCATCTTATTTCAAAATTACCATTGTTATTATTATTTCTAAGCTTAATTCCAAATTCAACGTTAACATAATAAACAAATAATGGAAAAGATAATATTTATCCTTAAGCAAAATCCCAGCCTTTCTTTTTACTATACACCTTGAGGGGTAGCCAATTTTCTCCTGTGGATTTTCTAATGGGTTACTTTTGAGTAAAACACAGAATGGCAAAAAAGTAGCTTTGGGCATACTGTTTTTTAGTTCTCCTATGAGTTGTATAGTATGTGTTTGTTTAAAACATTGTATATAGATTTTTTTTCATGTTTGTTTTAAATTAGTACTTACAACATTCAGATACATGTGTTTTAAAGTAACCTTTGAGAAACAGGAAGCAAAGTGGTCCTTTAAAAATATATTGTAAGTTTAATACTAACTAATCCCTTTTCTAGGGTTCTTGGAACTGTAATAAACTGTAATAAATTACTTTTAAACAGTAGCTTTTGAGCCCTCCCTTTTTCCTGGTGGGTGGTTGCTTGCTAGAATTTCATTATACAGTTTATTTCCAGTTGTTCTTGCATCTTGCTTTTAAAAATGCAAACTGTCCTTTCTCAAAATGAAACTCAGCAATAGAAATCATAGAAACAGCAAAGGTGGTTTTATCCCTGCTTCCTTGTCTCTTTTACAGCCATCTTATAGCCTACAGGGTCCGGTTGCGACCAGACACATAAAGATTGAAATAGTCTCAGGAATGCTGATCTAGCCACTTTTCTGTTCTGACTTGAACTGCTGGATCCCTTACAAGAAGGGCTAGCCCATGCTTCAAGACTTTCGGAATCCACAAACTATTTAAGAGCACATTGAACACAAAAGCTGTACTGAGTGGGACATCTCTTAGAAACTCCGCCCTTGCTATTTATAGTACAAATGACATTTAGAAATGACACATTACCAACCGAAATGTGTCCTGACTATTAATGGTACCCCAAAAGCAGATAAACTTATGCTACCTTGTTTCGTTCCAAAGAATCCAGCTGCTGAAAATCTGTATTCCTAAACACATTTCCCATATAATAAATCCCCCTACACATAGGGGAGCATACTGAGTAACATGACTAGGATCTGTGTTATGTGTCAATTGAAAATAATGAAATGTCAGTTAGGTCCAATACTATACAACAATTCCCAGAGGCATCTAGTTAGTCTCTGTGATAAAAAAAGGATATAGGACAAGATAGGCCTTTGCTCTGACTAGCATGGCTCTTCTTACCTGCCTTCTGATTTTGTAAATAATGAAATATCTAATTTCAAAGGGCACAAAATATGATTCAAATTTTTAGCCAGCGTGCTCAAATTTTGACTTAAGGTTGCTGCCACACTGCAGAATTAATGCAGCTTGACACTGCTTTAACTCTTATGCCTCCACTATATGGAATAATGGGATTTGTAGTTTGTTGTGTCAGAGCCCTCTGACAGAGAAGGTGGAATATTTCACAAACCTACAAATCCCAGAATTACATAGCATTGAGCCATGGCAGTTAAAGCAGTGTCAAACTGCATTAATTCTGCAGTATCGATGCAGCCTGCCAGATTTCTTAGCCTTTTTGCTTATTTCCTCTAGTGACCAAAATATCCAGGACCCCTTTCCACACAGCTTACTCACTACTTTTGTAGAGCAGACCATGTAAAAATGTCTTTTCTATGCCATTTCTATCCTTGCCTATCTGACGTCTGTGAATTCTCAGTGGGAACTGAGGACTTTTAAAAAATAATAATAATAATTAAACAATATTTAGATATCCAGGTCAGCATAGTTCTGGTTTCTAGTTACTTCTGGTTTGGGGGGGGAGGGTCTCCTTGAGCTTATAACAGGGCAGGTGACCCCAAATATGCCCCCTGTGGGTGTGATTTATCTACTTTTAGGTGGGGGGGGCGGGGTAAAATAGTGAGGTCCATAGCAAATGGCCCTGGGCCTCAGAGGATTCCCCAATTCACCCCCCTCTAAATTTATGGTTGCTGTTGTAGTGAAGTAGAAGCCTAAAGGTACTAAAGGCACAAGATCTTGTCTGATCCTGGAGCTAAGCAGGGTCAACCCTGCTTAGAACCTGGGTGGGAGACCACTGATGAATACCAGATGCTGTAGGCTATATTTCAGAGGAAAGAACTGGCAAAGTCACCTCTGAGTATTCCTTGCCTAAGAAAACTATGAAATTCAGGGGGTCACTGTAAGTTGACAGATGACTTGAAGGCACATGTGCACATGTAGTCAAACAAGTTCCACCCACGAGGCCTCCTTTTTGACTGAATTACTGTGGGATATGATATCTTATTTAGATCAGAGCTTGGAAAGTTTACTTTCTTGGACTGGGAGATTCAGGAGTCGAAGTTCAAGAAGTAGGCTTCCAAGCACTGTTTCAAATCTGGGAGAGCAATTGTTGTTTTGACAGGATGGAAATCTTTAGTTGCTGTGCCCCTGGCTCTTACTTAGTAGGACAGTAGTTTCAGTCTGATAAAAATCTACCAATAACAGATGTTCCTAGAGCTGGCCTATGTTGTGTTTCATATAAATTAAGTTCTCTTCCACAGAGATTTAATCCGTGCGTGTGTCCTCCTGGCCCGGCCCCACCCAACAGAGTAGCCAAAAGATCAGGAGAGAATACAGCAGGGGTGAAAAACTAGTACCAATTCTGATTAACCCTGAGAATGATGAGAATTAGAGTCCAAGAACACCTGCAGTGTTGTAGGCTACCCACACAAGGGCTACAGGGACCGATGGGCTATATAAGGGAAGAATGGAGGTTTGCAGCCACCCTACTTCAGCTAGCCATCTTCATCTGCTGAGAGGTCTCCTTATATTTAAGCAGGAGTGATGTGATGCATGGCACAGGCTCATCTTCATAAGAAGTATCTCTTCAGTTGCATGTTGTCAATTTTGAAGCAGAGTATTTGTGAACATAAACTGGCATTAAGATGACACCCAAATTCTGACAGGGAATTTGACACGTTTTTAAATTCTTTTCTTTTTGTTTCTTTGTATAGTTCCTGTTTGCCCTCTTGTTCACAATTTGCTATTCCTGGGGTGTGATTTGCCTCCAGACATTTTGTTTGTGATCTGATGAATTTGTTTGTGTTTTGTTTTTTGATGGTGGTGCTGCCTTCCCCTTCTCCCCACCACCACTACCCTCATCTTTTCAGCCACATCTTTCTCCCGTGCAACAGTTCTTCAAAGTGTTAACAGCAATACACTGCTTTATTAAAAGATACTAATTGTGGGCTGGACAGGGATTTGGAATTGATGGGATCATAAAACAAGCAGCAAATTTTGCCATTGAGTCTTGTTTGCCTTGCTGCTATAGCAACAGGTTCAGAATTTTCCCCCCTCTGGGCTTGTTCAGAAGAGCTGCCTTTGCAGATGGCTGTGTTGTCTACAGTATAATTGTTTTTCAATTAAGCACCATCTTGATTCTGGAGATAAAGGAGCTAATACAAAACAGAGGCTTAAAAGAGAAGGGAGACAGATCAGATGAAAGCGGTGTGTGGGGAAAAATATCTTAATATATATTTTAACAGAGGAATGTCTGCTGGCTTGAGAAAAGTGGGATAAAGATAAAGCTTCCTGGAGTCATCGTAACAGTTTTAATTTAGTTTACCAAGTAAACTTGTGGTGGTGTATTGCTAGATATATCTGGATGGCACGGATTACATGGGCATATTTCAACTGGGTGTTGGCTATTATTTGGGATTAAGACTTCTTGAATCACTTTGATAAGCAGTCTTTGCTGGGAACTGGACTGGGAAATGGAAAGACAGTTCTATTAATTCTTAAACCTGCCATTTGTTTCTGATACTGACAGTCATAGTATTCTTGGTGTGGATTCTGTGGTGGGATGGTGAGACCATGGGTAGACTGCTTTGCAGTTTCTCCTGTCTTTTATGTTATGTCATATTCCAGACTTCATGATGGAAGATAACTTTTTACCTCCAAGATCTTTGGTGTCCCACAGGGTTCGATCCTGTCTCTCTTTTTATTTAGTTTCCACAGGAAACCACTTGGAGAGGTTAATTGGCAATTTGGAGAAACATGCACCACTATGCTGATAACATTAAGTTGCTTCTTGTCATCTAAAACCAAAGAAGCATTACTAAGGTTGGCATCACCCAGTGCAGTAACTCATGGTGTCACACCCCCTCCTATACCACACCATACAGAATCCTTAGTAATGTCTTTTTGTACTAATGTTACTAATAAATCACAATTGCCATATATCACTGAATGTAATGGCTATAGTTGTGATCATAGAATCATAGAGTTGGAAGAGACCACAAGGGCCATCCAGTCCAACCCCCTGCCATGCAGGAATTCCCAGTCAAAGCAGCCCCGACAGATGGCCATCCAGCCTCTGCTTAAAGACCTCCAAGGATGGAGACTCCACTACACTCCGAGGGAGTGTGTTCCACCGTTGAACAGCCCTTACTGTCAGGAAGTTCCTCCTAATGTTGAGGTGGAATCTCTTTTCCTGCAGCTTGCATCCATTGTTCCGTGTTATAATATGATATAAACAACTAGCAAAATTAAAATTATATCTTTAAATTATAATATCACACCCAGCCTATTTACATGCACATAGTTTCGTGTGGTTAAATTTAAAATCTGGTAAGATATGATGTTTTTAAAGAATTGTTTTTAATTTACATTTTAAAAAATTAAAACCTGAGCCCTCTTCATTCTCCTCCCTCTGTGTCACACTTCACTTACAGGCTATTTCTGCCAAATGTTAGATGTTTGGAGATCAGTGGTGTCACCCCCTCTTAGGGTGTCACCTGGTGGAGCCCACATACCCAGCAC